>JAQPPZ010016999.1:2878000-4294500 GCA_028583015.1 Wollemia nobilis
CCTAGGGTAAAAATATTATGACATAAGGAAGCGATGATATTAAAGAGGATTTTTCCCTTAGAGGTCTTTATTGCTTTGGCCATTGGGTCATAAAATTTTACTATTGCAGCTATTAATTCTGGATAGGGATGAAAAAAATCACAAATGTAAAAATATAGATAAGAAATGACAACGCATCTACCTTCCATGAAAAAAACAACTCTCTTCTTGAATCTATCATTAATTCTTATTTTGAGCCTTGCTCTTTCTATGAGGACCATTTTAGTATCTTCCATAGCTTCCATGTATGAAGCCACATCTCTTCTCTCCTGGGTTTCAACCTCCTGGGAATCTTTAGAGGCCATCCTGATAGTTATAGTAGTAAATTCTTTTTGGAATTCACAGCAAAAAAATTTGAGTATTGTCTAACTCTTCTCTTCTTTGTGAATACAACTTGCCACTAAATGAACATTGTTCATGCCTTTTAGTTATTTTGTCTCTTGGCGTGCATGTATCTTCTACCATTAATGTGGTTGCTGCATGATCTACCCGCTGGCACACTTTCAAAATTCCACTCATTCCTCTCGGTGGCTCAATGGTGACATTCTATATTTTCATTGATCAAAAATTTGAAACTGCACTACCACCTCACTACGTCTCTTCAACTACTCTTTGGTTTGAGTGCAAGGGCTTTTTCTTTCTTCTCCATGTGGCATGATTACAAGATAACTGCTTGGATCCACCTTGGTTTTGAAATTGGTGAATCAAAGATATATGACGCAATAAATTCTATGCATAGGTTACCACCTTGGTTCCATTTTGCTATGCTTTAGCTTTGAAAATATTTGGATTGGAGATGCCCTTTACCCCTTTTAAGACTTGGCTCTTTTCATAATACAAAAAGACAACCCCTGCATCATTCCACCATAATTTTAATGTATTTCTATGTGGATTTGAGATACTCACCATTCCACCATATTTTACGTGTATTTGAGTGCGATATGAAACCTTGTTGAATACTTTGTTAGCACTTAGCCATTTTTTGTAAATATTTTTCAATGAACTTGTACAAAGTGAAGAAAGAAACTGAATACAAAGTGCAAAAATAAAGGAAAATATAATACAAGGTATATACATATATTACAATGAGCTCATATTTCAAACATAGTAGAGTTTGAGGTGAAAACCATTTACTGGAATCAACTGTATGTTCCCTTCTTGATATTGAAGCTGGAACACATTGGACTCCTTGGCCTCTACTATTTTGAAAGGGTCATCCCAAAAAGAATCAAACTTTTCATGCTTACCCAGTCTCTCTCTATCAACATTCCACCTGAGAACTAAGTCTCCAAACTAGAATTTTTTGAATTTGGCCTTATTATCAAACCATTCCTTGATATCTAAGGAATCCTTTTGAAAATTATCATATGCCTAAGCTCTATTCTCTTCCAATTGCAACAAGTGATTCAACCTAGACTTCATTAGATTTTCCTCTAACTCTTCCTCTGTATTGACAAGTTTAAGTGCAAGAATATCCAAATGGATAGGTAGTACTACCTCTTTGCCATACACCAAAGCATAAGGGGAAGTATTTATGGACTTCTTGATAGTAATTCTATCTACCCACAAATCTTGGTCTAGTAACAGGTGCTAACTCCTTTTGTTACCTTCAAGTGATCTCAAAATCCTTAATAGATTCTTATTAGTAGATTCAGCAAGTCCATTCCCTTGAGGATAATAGTTAGAAGTATTCTTAAGCATGATGCCATATTTGCTAGAAAACTCAATATACTTGGATCCTATAAAACCTGGGTCATTGTCACTCACCAAGGCTTCTGGAACTCCAAACCTTGAAATCAAATTTTCCATAAAACTAATCACAAGTTCTTGATCTAATTTCTTAGTGGGAATGGCTTCTATCCATCTGGTAAGATAGTCTGTAGTGGTCAGGATATATTTTTGCTTTGCTTAGGAATTAGGGTGTATGAACCCTATAAATTCCAATCCCCATTGTTGAAATGGCTCTTCAACTAGTATGGGTTTGAGGGGAAATGCAACATTCCTGATTCTTCCAACATATCTCTGACACTTATCACTGGTCCTAGTAACTTTAAAAGTGTTAAAAAATATAGTAGACCAATAGTAGCCCACTCTTATGATTTTCAATTGTAACTCTACCTGAGCTATATCCACCAGTTGGTACTCCATGGAACTCTTCAATGACCCTTTTTTGTTGATCATATTTTAAGAATTTTAGAATAACTCCATCCAAGTTTATTTTGTACAAGCCTTCTAGTAGTAGTACATATTTCAAAGCATGAATCATGTATCTCCTCCTTTGGGATGTATTTAGACTTGTGGAGCATACTCTATTTTGGAAATACTCAATCATCTGGTCAACCCAATCGGAGTCTACTGTCTGTGCTCCTTCCACCTGATCTTCTTCTTCTTCTTGGTAAGCTATCACTTCTGCTAATATTGTAGCCTATGTTAGACCTTGGCATAGGGATCTACATATCACCAACTTGGTGGGATGTATCTCTACATCATATTCTTATATCTTTGTAATCCAACCAACTCTTTTATCTCATAGTTCATCTTGAAGGATACAACTCCTTACATCTACATGAACCACATTGACCAGGGTCTTACTCTGTACCAAGTACTACCTAAAATTTTTTAGTGACTTCATCACAACAAATAATTATCTTTTAATAAATTTATATTTGACCTGGTAATCATGGAGTGTCTGGCTCCAAAAGAATACAGGGTGCTTTTCACCTTGATCATCTTTTTGAGTAAGCACTGAGGCATAACTTTATTCAGCTCCATAAGCATAAAGGATAAAATATTTGCTGAAATACAGACATACCAGTACTGGGGATGTTGCAATGGACTATTTGATAATATTAAAATATTATTTTCTAACTTCAATCCACTTAAACTTGGCATTTTTCTTGAGTAACTCAAATATTGGCCTTACTTTTTGTGCAAAGTCATAAATGAATTTCCTGATAAAATTGATCTAACCTAGAAAATATTGCAAGGTTTTATTGTTAGTAGGCAATGGGAGATTAATAATGGATCTGAGTCTATCTAGATCTATGTTCATACCTTCTTCTAAGACCACATGACCTAGCATATTTCCTTCATGGAATGCAAAGAATGACTTCTTAGGATTGAGTGAAATACCAAATTCTATGTATTTGTTAAAAACTTGCACAAGGTGTGTTAGGTGATCTTGCTTATCATGAGAAAACATAGTCATGTCATACAAATAGATTAGAATGACTTTTTTGGTCAGTTATCCAAAGGCATAATCCATGGCTCTCTAAAATGTGGCTCCTACATTGGACAACCCAAAAGGTATTCTCTGGTAAGAAAATGTGCCCCACTTTGTGGTAAAGGTTGTTTTATACTGATCTTCATCTTTCACCCAAATATTATTGTATCCAAAGTAACCATATAGTAATGAGAACCTCTCTACCCCTTCCACTATTTGTAATATCTGATCAATCTATGGGAGGGGATAGTGATCCTTAAGGGATTCTTGGTTAATATTTTTAAAATCTAAACACAAACAAATATCCCCATTCTTTTTTCTCACGGGTACCAAGTTGGCTACCCAGGTTGAATTTTTTATTGGGTATATGATCTTAGCCTTTAATAAATTTAAGAGATACTCTCTCATAATGGCTCCTATCCTTGGATTTACGGGTCTTTGCTTCTACCTAAAAGGCTTTGCATTAGGCTCTAGCTCAATAGTATATTGGATAACTTTTTTTTCATATACCTTGAGGTCTTCATATGACCACACCACAATATATTGGTATTTTAGGCATAGGGCTATGATATCTTCAGCTTCCTCTAGTGAACATCGAAATCCAACATTGAGCTTCTTTTCATAATCGAATTCAACTTCTTTATAGATTGTTTTACTGACTTTCATGATTCTGGTCTTTTTCCTATCCTCATTATCAAATAAGCTCTCTAGGGTGACCAATCCTCTAGGAATATTATTATTCCTTAGTTTAATGACATATTGTTGATCAATATCTTCTATATTTTCTTCTTGGATAGTGTAGAGACATTCTTCTCTTACCATAAAGTCAATTATTTGCTCATCACTTTCAAAAACCTGTCAAAAAATCTACTTTTTTGGTACTACATGTCTAAAAATAATTTGATCCCTTTGGCTTTCTTGATCCCATAATCTGCAGAAGGGTTGAATTTAGCTCCATTTTATGCTAACGCATACACCTGAGTATTCTTTTATTTGGGAACAAAATTTAAATTTAGGGCATCAAAATATTCCATCAGATCCCATACCCTATTTTTGTAAGTTTTTAGGTAATGGTGCTTACTGCTACACCTATTTCTTACCTAATGAACTATTAACTTAGAATCACCATATATTTTCAAAACCTTAATACCCATGCTTTCTTCCTACATCAATCCAAGACACAGGGTCTCATATTATGTAGCATTATTTGTACATGACCACGTTAGTCTATAGGAAAAATTCTTTGTTCCCTCTGATTGGGACTGTAAAACCACACCAACTCCTGCATCATTTTTGCATTTAGCACCATCAAAGTGCATGACCCATGTTTCGTTTTGTAGAAACCTAAAACACATCATGTCAATGTGACTACTCATATGGGACATGCTAGAAGACCATATGGAAGACCTTGGACAAATAAAAAGATATAACAGTGGTTTTAACAACTCAATTAGGCAGTTTGGCCTAATCAAGGTTAGCCGTGATTGACACCCATAGTTAGCAGTGTTGACTATGCCTCAAAGCCATGACTAGCATCAAAAATTAGTTTGCATTTGATCGAGTCAATTTTGGTTCCAAATGGCCAATTGGTTGTAGAACCGAGTAGTTTGGGGGTGGAATGATCGAGAAGCTTCCTTCCAACTGCTCTAACTACCCATTCTTGATCTTGGCTTCTCCATGAAGCTAGGACATAGCCCTCCAAGGTGCTATAAGAACCCCATCCAAAATGGGAGAGAGAGGGAGATATGCATAAACAAATTTGAGCAGTGAAGCCCTATAGAATTCAACACTCACCTAATTGCATTGTGATATTGCTTTCTTACCCCTAATTGTGAGATTGAAATGGCAATTTAAGCCATGGAGGTCCTAGGAGGTTAGGATATCCAAGAAATGCAATTACACCAATTCCATGTGCAATAAGAGAAATTTAAATACCAAATATATCATAGGACACAGAGGCAACCCTTGATCATCAATTTGGAAAGAGGATTCAGATATTTAGCCCTTGAATTAGAGGACAAGCACACTTCAAGCTCCATTACAGCTGTCAGTCATGGCTAACAGTGCTCACCATGCCACAGAGCCATGGTTAGGGTATAATCCCTATTTTTCTTACTTTCTCATCATAGGATTTGTTAATGGCATTAGATTAAACATAATTTAGGTTTAGTTGCATTATTAGAGATTTTTGACCAGTAGAATTATCTTGTTTAGTTTTATTGCTTTCAATATTGTAGCTAGGATACTAATGAATCTTTTTCATGCTTCCATGCTTTCAAATTTATAACTAGACCATTTTATAGATGTGTATGCTTTTCCTCTACATGTTTCATAGAATATTTACATGTTTTGCACAGGTTTACTAGCTTTCTTGCATTTTCTTGATTATATGCTAGTAACATCATCTTTTCATGCAATTTCTTCAAAAATCCTCATCAAGAGAGGCATACTTTATTATTGAAGCTTCTTGTTGTTTATTTCAGATGGGAATAATAGGGTTTTGACATGCAAGGCAAAAAATACCTCTAATCATGGAGAAGAAGGTCATTGACACCTTGGAGTAGTTCGTGTCATTTTGAAAGGCATTTGGAATGCACCTACCCTTGAGGGGGATTTCAAACTATTATAATTGTTGTATCAAATGGGTATCCCTAAGAGGGATGGATTTGTAACTTGAATTGATTTGAAATTAATAAAATATCTTTGTATTTTGTTTATTTTCATTCTTGTCAATTTGTGTATGCCTATTTGCATCATTTTTAGCAATTTCAATATTAGGTGTAAGCCTTTTTGGATGCTACATATGGTGATCATGATGGGAACTCTACATTAAATGCCATGATCATTGAATTTTATGTTTTATGATGATAGAAACTAGCCATGGTTAACAACCATGGTCAAAATTTGTTGCCTTGGCACAGACCCGTGGACAACAGTCGTAGTCGCACCATAGAGCCATGGTCAGCATCTAACAGGACATACAGCAGAGAGAAAAAGCTTAATAATATGAGGATCTGAGGTAGGATCCATTTTTCTCTAATTTTTCTTATTATTTGTCTATGTTTTTCTATAAAGTCAAAATTGCTCGCATAATTAGGGAATGTGACAAGAATATAAAATGTATTGAGTCCTTAGATATTTTTCTTAAGGCTTCACTAGTCATTGTTAGGAACAACAGACCTCTGATTGTAGTCCACCCTAGTCTCCAGTGGTCTAGGTCCTTTTTGTGTGTTGATTTTCTTGTATGAGGCCCAATATAGTGGCCATATCATCATTATCATTAGTATACATTTTTTGAAAGTCATTTAGTTTAATCATGCATACTTTCTAAAATTAAACGTTCCTTTTGCATAGCATATAGAAGAATAATTTGAGTGATGTTTATGCATTTGCTTTTCATGCAAAATAAAAGTAACCCCACACACCACGACACATTTAAATTCTAGTGATTTGGAAGTCACATCTAATCACTAGTAGGGTTCAACGATGGTGGCAATGATTTCCATCCATTGGCCCAACTCCCTTGAACATTTTGTTACTAGACAAATACCGACTCAAAGATTCATCCTAACTGTGCAAAATAGCATGCATTACTCTTTGGAGGGGTGTATCACTATACACAGGGTTTCGGGGTGAGGAGTGGTAGGACCTGTGCTCCCTTACCAAATGTGGACTTTCATTACCGCACTTTGGGGGGATTATACGACCTGGAGTTCATAGCCAGGTTGTCGAGCTATGAGCATACATGTGAAAGCCCTTTAAAAATTAAGTATATCATCAACATTTTGAAAACATGATGAGAGTTACATATTTATACAATAAATTGCAAAACGCATCAAATAGTTTAGGGCTCAGTTTAAACTTTAAAAGTAATAATCACCATTGTTTACTTTGTTTGCTTTAAAACTTACATAAGAGATAATACAATATCATGGTAGCTACACGGAGAGGTCGACCCGGATGTAGATCCAAGATTGAGGCCGAAGCTCCACCCAATACACAATAAGACATGCAGCACCCTCAGTCATAGATTCCTCTTAAACGTCATTCAGTTAGTATTATAGGGGAAAATTATATGCATGGGGATCATTCTAAGAATACCCTGGTACAAGGAGCTACTAGACACTCCTCAAGACATATATTAAAGCATGGAGCTTTCCAACATGGTATTGCTCGCCAACCTCCTCCTATGTAATAAAATTCATGTATGGACACCACTCAGTGTCATCCATTTGAAGCACTGCAAACTTGTCAATGTAGTGCTCTACATCCCCAGCATGGGACCTACTCCAAAACCCCTCCTCCTTGTAGGGCCAGCATGTGGTATAGCACTAATGGTCATCATAAATTGAAGTGATATCCAAGGGTAGCTCTATAGGTCACTTGATCCTGATGTTCTGCCAACCCCAGATCTGGATAAGTAAACTATAGCCAATCCCTACTCGGCTCCTACTGGTGATCTAGTAGAGCTCCTAATATAACTAGTACAATAAAGTGCTCTCATAGGCTAGGAGTAGAGGATCATCGATAGAGCTCTGTATGACCCTCCTGAAACTGGCCAAAATGTTCCAAGGGATCCTCATACTTGAGGAGTCTAGAAGCACAATCTGCATGACCAAGTGCATGAATATTACCTCTCATAAGACGTCCTTCCCCTACCAGTAACCGATATGGATGCCTCTATGGTTGATCCTACCCTAGACATCCTGGATCCAATCACAGAAGATAGAATAAAAAACTACCCCCTTACTCCAAAATGATTAGGTGATGGCCTCACCATTAATAGGGATCCTAAATATCCGATAGACGTCCTCTAGTGTAACAGTCATTTCACCTATCGACAAGTGAAATATGTTGGTCTGCGCATTCCAACAGTGGACCAACGCAGTCATGTAGGCTTGATCTACCCTAATAGTGGTTATATCCAAAGCGTAGCCAAAGCCAATGGCTCCAAACCACTTCCACTCTAGTTCAGTAAGCAGTGGGTGGAGGGTGCAAAGGATTTTTGGCTCCCTAGCTCTAGAAGTCAATTTCTGAAAATAAATAATGCATAAGGAAAAAGCTAGCTAAAAATGACCTAAAAAGAGATAAATAAAGCTAAAAATCACTAAAAATACAAAATTATGCTAAGCATGATAAAAAATTCCAATAGTACATCTCAGGAGTGTAATAAATGGCATTAATTGCCAAGAAAAATCACAAAAAAAATCAATAAATTTGGAATTTTTTCTAAAAATAGGGAACCGCAGGTCAAACCCGCGGTCCGCATAACGGTCAAATTTTTGACCGTTGTAATTTGAATCTAACCATAGCTGATACCTACGGTCCCCAATATGTAAATAGGGGACCGTAGCTGCCAGTTGTGGTCTAGGAATATGACCCTTTTGGGGTCATTTCCTAGCCAAGAAATAAAATAAAAAACAAAAATAATAATTAAATCCTAAACTAGCCTAGTCTAAGGTGAGGTTCATTGCCAACAGTTTAGTGATATTGATTTAACCCATTACTTAATGTGGTTCATTTTTAATTGGTAATGAGTGTGAGGATTTAGTTTTGAGTTACCTTGCCTACACTAAGGCCTCTGCTAGTAGATGGTTGTCCGTGGTCTGCCATCGGGAGGTGTGTAAGATAGTCGATGTGAGTTTTACCAGTATTTCATGTCAAGTTTACTCTCACACCTCTCAGAGCTCTTCAATTACAGTCGTTGTCAAGGAATAATGAGGAAATTTTAAAATAAGAAATTTTTAAGGTTGTTACTATTTCTTTTAGATCGTAGCTAATATCCATGGTCTTAGAATTAGGGTTTGCCGACCATAGTTGTATTCCATGATTTCTAGAATTTGAAATTTCAACCATAGGCCCTAGATGCGATTTGCGACTGGCATTAAATGTAGCAAAATCCCACTGTATAAATGTCTTAAATGGTAAATCAATGTCTCCTAACAGACCAGATTCTCAATAAGAGCAATCAATTTAACACATTTGGTGATTTTTAAGCACCATGATCAACTAAAAATTTAAATAAACACCAAAAAAATCAAATAATCAAAATCCAAATGTACCTCATATTCAATCATTTGCCCTAGACACTTGGCGTTTGCAGCGACTAACGATCCATGCAATTTGGCAAGATGAGTCAATAACCATAAATACATTTGGAGAAAAATTGTCATCATTGATTTGATATGTTTCTTTTCAATTACGAAGAAGGCCTTCAAGGCTGGACCGCTCCACAAAAATAAGGCGTTTCATGTCATTTATCTTATGACACTTTTTTTAGAAAATCATCAACAAATTGATTCAACATAAATATAATTGGCATTGTATCATTTTTATTCCCTAAGAAGGCTATTACAGCCAGATCGCTCCATGGGATAGGAATGTGCAATTACTATTAACAGTTGCAATCATACGTTGAACTAGGCTTAGCCAAGTAATTAAATGCTCAATTCTAAGTTTGTGCAAATCATTTATTATGGTCAAACGATCTCATCACTTTATACATTGTAATTACCCTCATCGACTCATCACTTAATGGGGTAGTCATAATATCATAATCATAATAAAATTCAATAGAAGATCCCTAAAATCATGGATCCTTTGATCTTGTCCAAATTGTGTTCATCCTTGTGAATCATTGCTAAAAACTATCATAATCTTATCCCTTTTCTTGGGGTAAATAGAAAAAATAATAGTTATTTTGTAGCTCTCCTCCTTTTGATTATATAGGTCTAACTCCTATTGCAACACCAAAGCTACCCGAATGTCTGATGACGAGTGCAAACCCTTTCAAATTAGGCCTCCAATCAATTGGAAGCAATGATTCCAAGATGTACATTCTTTTGCTAGACCTGGGGCATCTAATGTTGATTCGACTAATGATCATCATGGAACCTTTGATATCATTTTAGGAGGTCTATTTTTTCTTAGCATTGTTTGATCTCACAACGCATCTCAAAAGGGGTATCTGTAGACACCTAAAACGTGTCATGTTGATGGCAACTACTCATATGGACATGATACAAGACCATATGGAAGATCTTGGATAGACTCCAAGATAGAGTAGTGGTTCTAACCACTCAATTTGGGCTCCTTGGCCTAATCATTCTGAATCACAGCTGAGACCTATGGTCTACAGTCTGAACCATGACTGAGACCTATGATCTACAGTCTGAACCACAACTGCCACCTGCAGTCTAAACTAAAGTTTAGTTGGCCTTCATCTAAGCCAAATCATTTTGAATGGCAATTTGTTCTAGAATAAGGTAGTTAAATAATGAAAACTTCCAATCCAACTATCCTAACCACCCCTTCTTGATCTTGGCTTCTCCATGAAGCCACCCCTAGCCCATGGGTAATCCTATAAATACCCTTTCAAATTAGGGTAAACAAAGAGATGAAGTATTGGATATTAGAGCAGTGAATCCCTATCGAATTGTAGACTCACTTGAGTATACTGAGAGATCCTAGTTGCTATTCATTTGCCAATTCATCAAGCATCATGTCAATTCATGTTATGGATGCCCTAAGGAGCTAGAACGCCAAGAAACATGAATTCGGGAAAACAGAGGCCCAATCGAGCAATTCAATCACCAAACCTATCAAAGGACACTAAGGTGACCCTTGAACATCAATTGGACAAGGAAGATCAAGCCCATAGCCCTAGATTCTAAGGGTAAAACTACTTGATTTCTAGTCGTGGCTGACAATCATGGTTTATAGTGCAAACCGCTCATCCAAGTTGTGGTTTGCAACAGGTGATAGATCTCCTTACTATTTTCTTTTCATTATGTTTAATTAGGTTAGATTAGTCATTTTAGTGGGTTATTTCATGTTTAGAGATAATCTGACTAGTATATTTAGGGTTTAATCAATATTTTTTTCGTTATAGCAAGTAGGACATTAACGACTTATTTTCATGCAATTGATCCAATAGATAGATAACTGTTCTTCTTTCTTTTATATTTCTAACAATATTTATGAATATTATTCATATACTTGATTTCATAGTTGTTATGGTATCTTTATGCATATTTTCCTCAAAGAGCCTCATCATGAGAAGTTGCCTATTTGTTTGATGCTTTTGTGTTGTTTCTTTACCGCAGGAAAGTAGGTTCAAAGGAGATGCAATCATCCAATTCCTTCCTCAACATGAAGAAGAGGGTCAACTCCACCCTAGAGCAGTTTGTGTCACCTTAAAGGCTTGAAAAGTGCATTTTATCCTTGAGAGGATTGTAACACTGTAATTGTGTATCAAAAAGGGTATCCCTAAGAGGGATTCATTTGTAAAACATGAATTGATTTGAAGAGGAATAAAGATGCATTTCATTTAATTGCTTTTGTCTTTGTCAATTTGTGTGTGAATATCCATTTTATTTCATTTTACGCAATTGCAATATCAGGTGCACACCTTTATGGTTGTACACTTTGGGTTCGAGCAGATCTTATAATGCAAAGACTACATCATCGAGCAATTCTATGGTTAGAGGATTGCTATCCTAAAGAGGTACCTCTTCTAATTGATTAGCTATGACTTGTCCCTTGATGGACTTTTGACTTATGAATTCTAGGTCAAATTTTGTCAATAGCATGATCCATTTTGTCGTACATGTATTATGATAGGTCTTGTTCATCATGTACTACAAAGTATTTTTTTTTGATATAATGTAGGTCGTATGGCTCAACATGTAGTGCCGCAACTTTCTAGTTGTAAATACCACTACCAAACATAACTTTTCTACATACGCATACCCTAGCTCATAACTCACCAAGGTGCGACTGATGTAATATACGGCTTGCTCTTTATCTTGCACATTCTTTTGGGCCAACATGGTGCCCAAAGTGAAATCAGTAGCCGATATGTATAGTAAAAATGATACGTCTAGCCTTGGTGGAGCCAATACTAGCGATGTTTCCAGGTAAGTTTTGATCTCTACAAAGGCTTTTTGGAACTCTTCATCCCAATGAAAAAGGACTCCTTTGCATAGCAGTCGATTCATGGATCGACATTCATCTGATAATTGAGCAATGAATCATTTGATGGATGCTACCTTGCCTTGTGGGCTTCTTAACTCCTTAATGTTGGTAGGGGGGACCATTTTCAACATGGTCTTTACCTTTGCAAGATCGACTTCAATGCCTCTCTTAGGAATGATGAAACCTAAGAGCTTATCAGAAGTTACACCAAACACGCACTTCTTAGGGTTTAATCTGATGTTGTGCTCAATGAGACAATCGAAGACTTTTTCAAATATTTCAACATGCTCTTGCCGCACTAAAGACTTTTCCATTAAGTCATCCATGTAGTACTCTAATATTTTATGCATATAGTCATGAAATATGTATGTCATGGCCTATTGATATGTGGCACTAGCATTCTTTAGACCAAATGGCATTACCTTGTAACAAAATGTTCCCCATGAAGTAATGAAAGCAGTCTTATGCTAGTCTTCGGGTTTGATTTAGATTTGATTATATCTAGAAAACCCATCCATTAGGGAGAGCATCTCATGGCCTGTAGTGGTGTCAACAAGAGCATCTATGTTTGGCAATGGGATTGAATCATTTGAAGTTGCCATATTCAAGTCTCTTAAGTCTTTGCAAATGTGGACTCTTCCATTAGGCTTTCTCATGGGCACCATGTTTGAGACCCATTTGGGATAGTCAATAGGAACTATGAAAATCACATCCAATAGCTTTTGTAAATCATTCTTCACCATCAAAGAAATGGTTGGATGCATTTTCCTTAGCTTTTTCTTTACTGGCTTCTTCATGGGATCCAATGAAAGGTTGTGTACAACTAACTTTGGTTCAAGCCCTGGTATGTCTTTGTAAGTCCAAGCAAAAATATTTAGCCTCTCCTTGAGGAGAGAAATTATGATGGTTTTTTCCTCTGGAGATAGATTTTCTCCAAACTTTACTTTCTTTGGTTGAGTAGGATCATCACTAATGTCCACCTCAAAAGTTGCTTCTATAGCCATATGTGATCCATATTCTAATTGGTGAGGTGTGGGTATTAAATGAATTTCATCGGTGGTATTTATAGGACCTACTAACTCAGGATCCAAACCAACATGGAATACATCATATGCACATCCTGACACAAAATGAAATGGTTGTAACACCTCTTCATTAGGGAAAATATCCTCAGGCTCTACATATGAATCAGCGCAATCCCAATCAATAGTATCTATATCAAGATACAATGGTTTGGTAGGATCTACTAGGTTTTGAAGTGGAGTGGTCAAATCAATGGATATTGTGTTAATGGATGGAATGAGATATCCAGGACCACATGGGTGAAATCTTGTCTTAGAGGTTTTCCCTCCATACTCACATTGAGGCTCTGGAGGAAAATAAATTTCTAGATCTAGCCCATGAGTAGGCTAGATAATAGGATTGTTAGGTTCCAAGAGCTCTATGAACATAGGTAGAGGGGGATTTATCGCTCGGTAAATGGAATTTAAATTGACAGGTCTCCACAAAAACTGCAAACCAGGATCTATGGCATGAAGTGTCGCTTCTCTTTCTACCAGTATGTTGACTTGCCATAAATGGTGATGCCCAATATAAGCCATCTCAGTCTCATCTTAAAGTCATCATCACTTATGAAGATGTCATTTGCATTAGTATGTGACCCCAAGACAAGGGGCTCATGCCTTGGCCCTAAGTAAGTCATCTTTGTCTCATCCTCATATTCTTCGTCACTTATGAAGATGCAATTTGCATTAGTATCTTACCCTAATCTATGGGGCCACTATCTTAGCCCTAGGTAGGCTTTTTCTATTAAGTTCTCTGACTCATAGCCACTTTCATCTTATATGTATCTGTAGACACCTAAAATACATCATGTCGAGGGCAACTACTCATATGGGCCATGCTACAAGACTATATGGAAGATCTTAGATAGACTCCAAGATAGGGCAGTGGTTCTAACCACTCAATTTGGGCTCCTTGGCCTAATCAGTTTGAAGCACAGTTGAGACCTATGATCTATAGTCTAAACCATGGCTGATACCTACGATCTACAGTATGAACTACAACTGCCACCTGTGGTATAAACTGATGTTTAGTTGACCTTCATCTGAGCCAAATCAGTTTGAACAGCCATTTATTCTAGAAGAAGCTGGTTAAAGGATGGAAGCTTCCAATCCAATAGTCCTAACCACCCCTTCTTGATCTTGGCTTCTCCATGAAGCCACCCCTATCCCTTGGGTAGTCCTATAAGTACCCCTTCAAATTAGGGCAATGATATAGTATATTTTGATAGCGAAGCATTATCAAAAATATAAGAGAGATGAAGTATTCGAGATTAGAGCAGTGAAGCCCTGTCGGATTGTAGACTCACTTGAGTATACTGAGAGAGCCTAGTTGCTATTCATTTTCCAATTCATCAAGCATCATGTCAATTCATGCCATGGATTCCCTAAGGAGCTAGAATGCCAAGAAACACAAATTTGGGCAAACGGAGGCCCAATCGAGCAATTCAACCGTCAAACCTATCAAAGGACACCAAGGTGACCCTTGAACATCAATTGGACAAGGAATATCAAGCCCATAGCCCTAGATTTTAAGGGCAAAACTACTTTATTGCCAACCACGACTGACATCCATGGTTTACAGTGTAGACCGCTCATCCGAGCTGCTATTTGCAACAGGTGATAGATCTCCTTACTTTTTTCTTTCCATTATGCTTAATTAGGTTAGATTAGTTATTTTAGTGGGTTAATTCATGTTTAGAGATAATCTAACCAGTATATTTAGGGTTTAATCAATCTTGTTTTCATTATAGCAAGTAGGATATTAATGGCTTCTTTTCATGCTAACGTGCTTAATTTCATGCAAGTGATCTAGTAGATAGATAATTGTGCTTCTTGCTTTCATGTTTCTAACAATATTTATGAATCTGGCACAAGTTTAATATATTTTATCCATATTCTTTATTTCATAGTTGTTATGGCATCTTTATGCATATCTTCCTCAAAGGGCCTCATCATGAGAGGTTGCCTATTTGTTTGATGCTTTTGTGTTGTTTCTTGACCGTAGGAAAGTAGGTTCGAAGGAGATTCAATCATTCAATTCCTTCCTCAACATGAAGAAGAGGGTCAAATCCACCCTAGAGCAGTTCATGTCACCTTAAAGGCTTGAAAAGTGCATTTTATCCTTGAGAGGATTGTAACACTGTAATTGTGTATCAAAAAGGGTATCCCTAAGAGGGATTCATTTGTAAAACATGAATTGATTCAAAGAGGAATAAATATGCATTTCATTTAATTGCTTTTGTCTTTGTCAATTTGTGTGTGAATGTCCATTTTGTTTCATTTTACGCAATTGCAATATCGGGTGCATGCCTTTATGGTCATACATAAGGCGATCACGATAGAACTCCATAATTTATGCATCTGATCTCTAACCTCTATGTTTTTTTATATCAGGTGCAAACCATAGGTTTGAGCTATGATCTAATTTCTAGCCTACAACTTCAAAATACAGGTTGTATTCTGAACTACGCATCAGGCTTGCGATTCATAGTAGACATAATAGAAAGTAGGGATCCAAATCTTGATTATATGAGGACATGAAGTAGGCTGAAAAGGATTGAAAATCCAACTAAGTGTTCTATTATTTATAATTCAATATATAGGCACTAATGGCCCAAAATACATAACCAACCCATGAAATCATGGATTTGATCCAATATGCTTAACCAAAAGCTACAAAGGTGCAAAGGAGAATGCACGTAAACTTCTAAGTTAAGAGAAAGGAATATTGCTAACTAGAAGATCCATTTTAGCTATCTTGAAGTACACACTTCCTACTTTGAGTTCACACTTACTAACTAACACTCTAAATGACAACTAGAAGATAACTAGTGCCCACAAGTGCATGTGAGAAGGAGACTCACTTACAATATTAATTTGCTAGAAATAAACTATGCAAACCTAGCTAGGAACTACTAGAGGGGTCATATGAAAGATCTAACATCAATCCTCATCATGCCTCCCCACAATAGAAGCATTGGACTCCAATGCTTTCAAAAGAATAGGAAAGTCATGGGACATCTGATGAAAAGAAATCCAACGAGCCTGATGCGGCAGCTGTCCTCGTCGAGCCACAAGATATGAGGTGGTAGACCCCTGGCGAGTCTGTCGAGTCTTCATGTCATAGATCTGATCTGCATCCAATGGTAACTGAGCTTCAGGAACCACGTCCACAGGATGACTGATAGCTGGTGCAGTCTCCAATGTAGAGTCAAAGTACAACTTCAAGAGATCTACATTGACGACGTCATGAATTCCCAAGTGTGAGGGAAGATCAAGGAAGAAAGCATTCTCAGACACCTGCTAAAGAATAGTATAAGGCCCATAGTGAATTGGTTTGATTTTGCTATGAGTCTTATCAGTGAAATGCCGCTTGTCAAGATGCAACCAAACTTTATCACCAACCTGAAATGGATGAGGAATTCGATGTCGATCCATGGCCTTTTTCTGCTGCTGCTGTGTCTTTTGCAAAATCTCAACCACCTTTGATTGAATATTGTGCAAGTGTTGAACAAATGAGTGTGCCTTGTCTTGCTCCTTCTGAAGATGTGAAGTGACAGGAGAAGGCAAAGACAAAGGTAACTCATAAGGTGCCAAGGGCTGAAATCCCATACAAACTTCAAAGGGTGAATGACCTGTAGAAGAATGTAGGGCCCTATTATAGGCATGTTCAATATGAGTGAGACTCAAGTCCCACTTTTCTGGTGAAGCGTGATGATAGATTCGTAAACTTTGCACAAGTGTACGGTTTACCACTTCGATCTGCCCATCGGACTACGGATGATAGGCGGTAGAAAAGTTAAGGGAAACTCCCAAAATCTTCCACAAAGAACGCCAAAAGTGACCCACAAAGCATGAATCACGATCCGAGATAATGCTGGTAGGTAGACCAAAGGAACGCCAAATGCTATCAAAGAAAAATTGAGCTAAGTCTGATGCAGAACTTGTCTTGCGGCATGGAATAAACTTAGCCATTTTGCTGAATCTGTCAACCACCACGAACACACAATCATGTTGGCGCACTATCATAGGAAAACCACTAACCAAATCCATGGAAATGCTTTCCCAAGGATGGGAAGGAATGGGCAAAGGCATGCCTAAGCCAAACTTCCTATTAGCTGGTTTTGAGCGACAACAAACTGCACACTGTTTGAGAAATCTCAACACATCCCTCTGCATTTTAGGCCAATAGAAAAATCATTGCAAATGATGAAGTGTTTTATGCTTCCCAAAGTGACCACCATAAAGTGTAGAATGAGCTTCCTTAAGAAGTGACACTCTAGGCTCACAAGGAACACAAACCTTGTCCAATTTGTAAAGAAGTCCTTCTTTGATGTAGAAATCTTGGAAAGGATGCAAATTGGAAGAAGAAGGCTTACTCACTTGCTCAAATATTTTTCCAAAATCAGGATCCTGAGAATACTGATTAGGCCAAGTCTGAAATCCCAAGTGTGAAGTGGACATAACTATTAAGGCAAGAGTGGTAGGAGGCCTACTCAAACAATCAACAATAGTATTACTCTTCCCCTTTTTGTACTTGATCACCAAGTGAAATTGTTGGAGGTAAGAGGCCCACTTCATATGTCTTGATTCTTCAATTTTACTTTGAGATTGTAAAAACTTGAGAGGCATATGATCAGTGTGTACTACTGTATATTTTCCCAAAATATAGTGTCTCCAATACTTAATAGCTTGAACTAAAGCATACAACTCCTTGTCATATGTAGAATAGTTCAACTTAGCAGTAGAAAAAGTTTCTGAATGATAAGCAACTGGATGACCATTCTGTTTGAGCACAAGTCCTAAGGCAACTTTAGAGGCATCTCTTTCAATCTCAAAAGGTTGAGAAAGGTCAGGTAAAGTTAACACGAGTGCTGTACAAAGTTTCTTTTTGAGTTTCTCAAAGGCAACTTCTTGGCTTTTCTCCCAATGAAATGGAGTTTTGGACTTAGTGAGATAATGCAATGGAGCCGCAAGGGTGGAATATTGAGGAATGAACTTGCGATAAAAATTCGCAAGTCCTAGGAAACTCCTTAACTCAGTGAGAGTTGTAGGAGGGGACCACTTAAGTAAAACATCAACTTTTATGGGATCTACCTGAATTCCACTCTCACTAATCACATAGCCAAGGTAAGAAACCGAAGTATTGCCAAAAGAACACTTGGAAGAATTGGCATATAATTGATTCTTCGCAAGAAGATCAAGGGTTTGCTGGATATGCCTAAGGTGTTCCTCCCAAGTTTTTGAGAAAATCAATATATCATCAAGATATATTATGACAAATTTGTCAAGGACTTCACGAAATACATCATTCATCAACCTCATGAAGGTTGCAGGAGCATTAGTAAGACCGAAGGGCATGACCAACCATTCAAAGAGGCCCATCTTCGTCTTGAAAGTTGTCTTCCATGTATCCTCAGCTTGGATACGCACTTGATGATATCCACTTTTGAGATCTATTTTTGAAAAGAACTTAGCTCCTTGAAGCTGATCTAATAAATCATCAATGCGGGGTAAGGGATATCTATTCTTCATAGAAATTCTGTTCAAAGCACGAAAATCAATGCATAATCTCCAAGTGCCATCTTTTTTAAGAACTAAAAAAATAGGTGAGGCACAAGCAGTACTTTCCTTAATGAAACCCTTAGACAACAAATCTTCTATTTGCCTTTTTATTTCTTCATTTTGCAAAATAGATTGTCTATACATGGGAGCATTAGGAAGAGAAGAACCAGGAATTATTTCAATGTTGTGATTAATTGTGCGAATTGGAGGAAGAGACTTTGGCTCCTAAAATATGTGTGAATAACTTTGCAATATTTTATCCATTGAAGAGTGTTGCTTTGTAATGGATGTAGATGTAGAAGTGTTTTGAGAGCGAATGAAAATTAGAGCAACATCACCACCTTTCTTAATTACTCTTTTCGTTTGCTTGGAACTTAGAATGATATTAGGAGTGTTGGTGCTTTTAATGAGAAAGACCTTACCATATTTTTGAAGTGTGTAGGTTCTTTTGAAAGCATCATAAACAGCTCTCCTATCATACTGAAAAGGTTGTCCAAGAAAAATCCCACAACAATCCATAGGAGTCACATCACAAGTGACTTGATCTATGAAATGTGGGCCAAGTGCAAATTTTAAAGTGCAAGTGTGAGTGATTTCTGAGCCTCTTCCACTATCCTTCCAACCCAAAGAATAAGGTTGAGGATGAGGCTCCATAGGTAACTTCAAACGCTTGACAATGGACCTCGCAATTAGATTTTTCTGCGAGCCATTATCCACTATACAATCAGTTGCAAAATTATGAAGCAAGTGGGCTCGAGTGATGAACAAAGCATCACGAGCCCCTTCTAAAGAACTTACATTTACTAAGGTAACTTCATTAAGCTTACCTCGTAATTCCGTATATACTCTACTCTCTCCTACAGACTCAAGGGGACCCTTGGAAGCATCCTCCTCTTGAGTAGTAATTACTAAACTCTTCTTTTTGAGCTTAAAGCAATCAGCTTTCTCATGCCCTTTCTTCTTACAATAATTGCAGAATTTCTTAGAAGAAGAAGAAGAAGATTTAGAAGAAGAAGAAGAAGGAGTAGAAGCGGAAGGGGAAGGAGAAGAAGGAGATGGAGAAGACACATTCTTCTTTTGAGCAAAATTCTTCTTTTGTGAGAAAGAATTATTCCCTTTTGATGAGTTTGCAACCACTTGAGTAACAGGTGTGCGGAATTCCTGCGATTGCGCCTTAAACTTGTCCTCCGCAAGCTGCCTTGGTTGAAAACTTGAATCCAACGTTTCCATAGAAACAAACATTAGTTCCCTGTACAAATGCTCCAACAAGCCACTTTGAAATTTGAGAATCAAACCTGGAACATCATCCTCCACATTTACAAGTATTCTGAACCTGTTAAACTGGAAAATATATTCTTGTACAGACATATTAGTACCTTGTCGAAAATGAAACCATTTAATAACCAATTCCCTAGAATAATTTGAAGGATAGAAATTGGTCTTAAGACATTGTACAAGCTCATCCCATGTAGTGAGTACATCGTGTCCTCGTTTTCGTTCAACAAGTACTTTGGCTAAGCCAAAAAGTTTTAGCTTAGCATAAGGCACTATATCATCTTCTGCAAGTTGAGAGAAAGAAAACCAAGAACTCATGTCAAGAATCCAACTATTCAAGACATCAGGGTTCCTGGATCCATCATACAATGGAACTTCACAACGAACTCTCAGACGAGAATCATGAGCAGAAGTTGAAGCATTATGCAAAGAAATGTCATTTACCTTCATGGCAAGATTGCCAAGGACTTCTGCCATGGTAGTGTCATTAGCCTTATCTGCCAAAGTGTTTACAACATGGGCCAATTCTGCCACTTGGGCAGCCAAGTCAGAAGCCATGTGTTCCCGGGTATAAGCCAGGAGTAAAGATAAGAAAGCACTAAATCAAGGAAATACAATGCAAATTTCCTTGTTACAATGGAGTGCTGCTTAACTGGAAAATTTACTCCTAAGGCTATAAATTTTGAAAAAAATTTAAACTAATATAAGGTGCAAATTAACATTTATTAATTTAAAAATAACTTAATTAAAAAAATTAAATTTCAATTAATCAAATATTAATGAATTTTAATTAAGTTATTAAAAATTAAATTAATAAAATAAAATTTTTAATATGCAACCTTAAATAGTAAAAAAAAAATTAAAATTTTACAATAAAATTTACCCTTGAATTTGCTGTTGAAACTGGACATAGACTGCACTGTGCATGAAAATTTTGCATGCTCCCAAATCGTCCACTGCACGCTTCTCGAGGCATGAATTTTAGTGCCTATCCTCAGATCGGGCGTGCAAAATTTGTCTACTGTCGAGCCCTGTCAGGCCAGCCGTCATTCAGGTCCGTGACAGTAGTGCTATCATGCCTGACAGCCGGGTCAGGCCGCTCTAACCCTGGCAGTGAATAGCGCTGGTAGCAAGGCTACAACGCCTAGCCAGCACTGTCACGCCTGACAGGCGTGTCATGCAATAGACCTGTCACTGCCAGCGGACAGCACGGGCGGAAGGCCGACGTGCTATTGGCTGTGACGGCAATCAAGCTGCAGTGCCTGACCGATGCTGTCACGCCTAACAAAAATGTCAAGAGTCATCCTGACGCTGTCAGTGGATGCACGAGTTGTACGCCGAAGCGCTGTCGCTAGATAGCCACGGCCGCATCCTAGATGTTGTCTTGCCGTACAGCGTCGGGAAAGACAGTCATCGGCCGTTGACTGCCGACCGCCCCATGCCACAAGTGTGCGCATCGGGCGCTGTCGCAAACCTGCTGGCCGATCGCCTGTCGAACGTAGCCGAGGTCTGGCCGAGGCTGTCGAATGCAGCCGAGGCCTGGCCGAAGCTGCAAATTTTAAAATAAATTGCTATTTTTTTTTTTTTTTACACAATATGCTGCAGCAGGATAATATACTATTAAAATAATATATTGACGAAATTTAAAGCTTTTCTAACACAAAATGAAAAAAATTTATAAATTAACCAGGGGGGTTAATCTTAAACTTTGAAAAGCTTAAATTACAAAAAATGAAAGCAACCAGCTCCCACCAGTAGCTCTCCTTTCAAGATCCGGTCGACACACGACCAGCGTTTGAAAGGCACCCAGATCTAAGTCGACACACGACCTAGCTTTGATGACCTCCTGGAGCTCTTCAGTACTCAAAAATGGGGGGGGCAGCAGGGTCAAATGGCTCCCTAATCCTAATTGGACCGTAGCTACGATCCAATCCCTTCCAAGGATCAGTATACGAAGAACTCTGGGGCAAACTTTTCCTATACCTCTTGAGCATAAGCAAAAATTTGGAACGAGGGGTTTGTCGGCGAAGGAACTTCCTTCTCCGAATGGTTTTCAAGCTCCCTTTGGGCTTAAACCGAGTCCTCAATGAGAAAATATTTCTCATAATAAAACTATCTCCTATCCTCTCACCTCACAAGCCCTAGTGCAAACATGAACTAGGCTCTGATACCAATGAAAAGGATTGAAAATCCAACTAAGTGTTCTATTATTTACAATTCAATATATAGGCACTAATGGCCCAAAATACATAACCAACCCATGAAATCATGGATTTGATCCAATATGCTTAACCAAAAGCTACAAAGGTGCAAAGGAGAATGCACGTAAACTTCTAAGTTAAGAGAAAGGAATATTGCTAACTAGAAGATCCATTTTAGCTATCTTGAAGTACACACTTCCTACTTTGAGTTCACACTTACTAACTAACACTCTAAATGACAACTAGAAGATAACTAGTGCCCACAAGTGCATGTGAGAAGGAGACTCACTTACAATATTAATTTGCTAGAAATAAACTATGCAAACCTAGCTAGGAACTACTAGAGGGGTCATATGAAAGATCTAACATCAATCCTCATCATAGGCCCCATTTTTCACTCCTTGTACTTTTTTATTCTATCTATGTTTTCTAGAAAGCAAAAAAGTGAAAGCAAATTAGGACACTAAAAAAAGGAAATGAATTAGGTCCTAGGGTTTCATATTTCTTCTACATTTTAGCTAGGTTCTGCTAGGAACAACGGACCTGTGAGTGTAGTCCACCATAGAATCCAACATGCTAATTTTAAATTGTGTGTTGGTTTGCATGCTTGAGGCCCAATCATAGGTTATATCATTGTAATTTGCATTGTCAAAAGTCATATAGGATATAGCATGCATTCTCTAAAATGAAACACTTATTTTTGCATATCATATAGGAAATAATCATTCATGTTGTATTATGCATTTTCCTTTCTATGCAAAAATTAAAATGAACCACACACACCATGTTTCACTTAAACACTAGTGAGTTGGGATTGACATCCAACCACTAGTAGGGTTCAACGACGGTGGAGGTGACTTCCATCCATTGACCCAAATCCTACGTACCCTTGGATACTAGACCAATACCAGATCCGAGAACCTTTCGTACCCTAGAAAATTTGCATGTATTATCTTCGAAGGGTATAACGCTGACTAGGGAAAAATTGGTGAGGATATAGGAGGACCTATGCTCCATGACCATGTGTGGGCTTCATTACTACACATTATAGGTTGTATTATGTGACTTGGATTTCATAGCCAAGTTGTCAAGCTACGAGTATATAGGTGAAAGCTAATTAAACTAAGAATATAATCCAAAAAGCTTTCAAAACATGATAAGGAGTTCTTTACTAATACAAAAAAATTTAAATAACATCAAATAGTTTAGGACTCACTTTTAAAAATTAATACGAGATAAACACCATTGTATACCTTGTTTGTGTAATAAATAATAAATCTAGACACTAGGTACACCATGGTGGAGACACGGGGTGGTCAAAAAATGCATAAGCCTAATGCCAATGACCAAGCCCCGACATATTCACAATAGCATATGTCGAATCCTCGCCCACATGCACTCCTCAAACGTCGTTCAATGAGCATTAGAGGAGAAAACTCAACAAGAGGGGAACCTATTGAGTGTACCCTCGATAGAGGAGTTTTTGTACATTCTTCTAGGCATAGAATAGAGTAGGGAGCCTCTCAACATGAGGGTGTTCCACTTGGAAGCCATTATCGATATTGCATTATGCACGCATCCATGGGGTCAACTGAAGAGTATGTTATACAGAGGTCCAAGTTAGTACCCCTACATCATAGGTCTATAGGAGGCTCCATGGATCTACCTTTAGAGTACATATGGGATCGAGATCCATCCATTCAGGGAAATACATATAGGACCACCACTAATCATAGGACTGTGTAGACTCCCACACATAGTGAACATCAAAATATCACTATTTATATGGCTAAGGTGGTAGCCAATGGCACACCACCACATGAGCAATGGAGATCCAAATAGTTGGATGGCTTAGGTAGCATTCTTGAGCAGCTAGGCTATAAGCCTTCAGCTCTTCCCACTCATACCCCAAGTGAGCATATCAAGATTTTTATTAAGACTTTTAGAGAACATGGAGAGGCTTCCAAGAATCCTCATGTGATACATCCACCATCCACACATGGTGGCATAGAGCATAGATATCAACAGGATGCCAATTTCATCTACACAGACAAGGGAAAAAGCATTGCAAATTAGTCAAATGGGTATGGAACACATAAGGTCACTCACACAGAGCATGCATACCAGAGGCCTATCATGGCCAATCACCTTAATAGATCACACAGACTGGTATCTGAGCAATGATGATAGCTCCTCCAAGATCAATTAGAGGATGTTTGCTTAGAAATGTAGTGCATTGAAGAAAAGAATCTTCAATCATAGAGGCTCATCATAAAAAGACTATATGAGTAGTGCATGCATGAGGAACGCATCCTTTCCCAAAAGGAGCGCATAGAGCAGGAGGATAGGCTAGCCAAGGCTAGTCTATATGCTCACGTAGAGAGCAGAGAGCACATTCATAGAAAGGCTTTCTCATAAGCTAATGTGCAACAAGAGCGCAAAGACACTCACACTCATATTAGTGCCCTACAAAGGGAATGGCCACCACCATTCAAATATGAGACAACAACAATATGAGGAAGTTGAGGGAGATGGAACTGAGCAAGAGTATCCTAAAGACTCCCAAGTTGAGGAGGAGGAAGAGCAATGTCCTCCACCTCAACATAGGAAGAATGTACCTCTAATACCACCCCCACGATAGCTTAGGGAGGACTTTCTATCCTTTGGAGGCTTATAAAGCCTTAGCAACAAAATTAAAAGTGATCGAGAGGTAAGGCATGGCTATTCAAAAGCCGATATTAAGAAATATTCATAATGAGCCTTTGGACCCCTCGATACCTACTCCTATCTATCCTGAGCATTTTTTATGCCCAGGCTAGACAAATTTAAAGGTGACAAAGATGCATAGGAGCATGTCATAGGCTTTTTTGATGCCTGTTTCTAAATTGCAAGCAATAATGCCTTACTTTTGTACACATTCATCATAACCCTCTTAGGCTCAGCTCGAGAGTGGTTCAATCAGCAAAAGAGACAAAGCATTACCGATTTTGAGCAACTGGCTAATGCTTTTATTTTCGCACCAAGAAATAGGCTAACCTTTCTTTATTTGGTTATACTAGCTTAGCGCGATGATGAGCCAATTGAACAGTACAAAAATAGGTGGAGGAGGTTAATGGTGAAGCTGCCATTCCCTATTCCTGCTATGGAATTGACCTAAATTTTTACCAAGAGTTATTCCAAGCACATCTTATTATTATTGCAATTGTAGCAATATCCAACATTCGAGGAAGCTTTGGCGCAAGCCAAGGTAATTGAAGATATAAAGTTATAATAAGGCAACTTGAAGCTTAAGAACAGGAAATAGGGGCCCAAGAAGAGCTCCACAAAACATAAGGGCAAGCACACCCACGTAAACCAAGGGGTGCTAAACCTCTAGAGGGAGGATAAATGGTAGCAAAAGTAGAATTATCAGGCTCAACCTCCTCTTGTGCAATATGAAAAGTGCAATAATAATTATAAGGGAAAAAACAAATAACAACACCCACCTCACCAATTCACACCTTTTACTGAATCATTGATGTTGATATTCCATCAATTATGGCAAGGCAATTAGATTACCCAAAATCAATATGGTCAATCCGAATCAACCCAAGTCAAAGGGGTACCAGGATGACCTATTTTCCATCTTTCACCATGCGAAGGGTCACGATATCAAATTATGTTGGTCCTTAAATCATATTGTACAAAAAATGATTAAAAAAGGTAAGCTTGTAGTACCAAATAATCTGCTATCACCCGACAACCATAACATGAGTATTTACAAAAATCCATTACCAAACCATGAGGCATCACATAACAATGTTGGTCACATCAACTAGGTGTGCATCAAACCACCTACCTATGGGTTTGTAGGTATGGTTAATGTTGTTATGAGACATGGGATATACGAATAGCTGAATCAACCATGCACTCGCATAATAATACAAGCCATGCTGAATCAATAGTCGGATTAAAATATTCCAAGCCCACCAACTAGACTAGTGGTGACCATACAAAGCAGGTTGGTTCAAAACCTGCAGACAACTCCCACTAAGTTGTCTATTTATGAGTTAACATAGAAGTCCCCTAGGCACAAGGAGACTCTCATGGACATTCTAAGATCCATTAAAGTACAGTCCTAGGATGCTCAAGCATTCACCAACTTCGTGGGACACGTACAATAGTTCTAGGAACCGACGATCCAATTTTATGATCATGAAATTAGGATGGTTCCTATAGATATGGTTGACCTACCATTACATATCATTGCATGTGTCAACCACGTTCCATTAAAAATGGTCTTGATTGACACTTGTTCATCAATCAACATCATAATGATCAAGGCATTGAATCCCTTGAAGCTACCTAAATCACATATTGTTCCCACTGCATTCACATTGAGAGCATTTAACGATGTGTTATATTCTACAGTTGGCATGATTGTCCTACCTATTTAGGTATGCCTAAATACCATCCTTGTGATGTGTCATGTGATCGAAGGTACCATGCAGCATAACATCCTATTAGGGAGGCCTTGGATTTGAGATATGTGTTGTGTTCCCTCTATATTACATCAATGCATGAACTACATTCACAAGGGACAAGTTCACGTGGTGTCGTTATATGGAGAACCATTTAAATTCATGAATATGGTTGATTTACTAGGGGTTTCATTCTCCCATAAACACACTTGGACATCTGACCAGCATCACCATTTAATATTTTTGAAGAAAATAAAGAGTATGTGCTCAACCATTGATATTTTTGTCATACATATCTGAGCACACTACTGCTACTTCCTTGAGACTGACTGCATCAGCAATGCTTCAGGATGAGAGAAAGCTAAAGCAAAAAAGCAAAAAGAAGAAAGAGAAACATATGCCCAAACTAGTCACCAATGAGGCTCCCATTCCCATTGAAGTGGAGGAAGCCCAAGACATAGCTAAGAAGGTACCTCAGCCTACCTCACCTGCATCATCAGAAGGGTCATTCACACCATGGATGACTATTCACCTAGCCAACACAAGGTTAAGAGAATATATTATACAAAACATCACCTTTGGACTGATTCTAGAGATGACACAAGAGATGGACTGACCCCATGCTCATAGTTTTTTGGTTGGTTCCATGGTGCCATTGGGAGAGCCACCCAACCAAAAAAACTTCATCTATGCTGGGCTAGATCAGCTTCCCATGCAAACGCCCATGGATTAATATGATGATGAACCATTCATAGTGAATGTTTATTATCTATCCAATCCTAAATATGCCAGGCATATTTTTAAATTATATCATTGGCATGGATACGACCTTGGTCTATTTGAACAAGGGCATAGGACTCTGCTCGAGCCACGTTATCAATTAGCAATAGATAGATTTGGGTTAGGATTACATATACGAGGATAGGATGATTTACTTGTAGCATCATTAGATCATTTGTACCTTAGTCGAGGGGATGATATGGATTTCAACCCATATCACCCTGATCCCTCTGCATTCTAGAGGGATGATCAAGTGGTGTCTTATGTCACCATAGCTCCACCCAAGTCATATCACAAAGATACCCTTGTGGATAGTGATATCTCACTTGACAATCAGTCAGAAGATGAAACTGAACTGGTTTATGAGGTGGTATCGTGTTTATGACACTCATACCCAATTTTATTGAACAATGATGATAGTGACCAGGATGTGACTTACATGGTACCACACTTTCCAGAGCATCCCATGCTAGTGAATAGTGTTAAAGTATTGCATTACGACAGTGATGACGAGGATGAAATGGAGAGAGCCTATCTAGTACCTCCTTACCTGCATCACCGTAATGCACCTTATATAGTTGAGAACATTCAAAGAGAAATAAATATTGACCCTCACCTTAGGGGAATACCACCAAATTTTAATGTGATTTATCACATGTTGTTTCCCCATTTGCCTACCTACATGGAGCTTCATAAGCCAAATGATCCCATATTGCAAGCAGTGCATAGAGAGGACCCAGTCATCCTTAGTCCACATAGAGAGGACCTATTTTTGCTTGTGTCATTAGAGCTAGATATCGGGTATGAGGACTACATCAACTATGTAGAAGTTTATCCATGTGATCCTGGAGATCAATTCTATTCTATCAATATGGTCTCCATTTATTTGACCACTCCACTCCACAATCCAGTAGATCTATCCAAATCGTTGCATCTCAATGTAGATGCTAGCGACTGGGATCGTATTGACTCACCTGTTGAGCCTAAATATTTCTTCCCTAATGAAAAAATACTACAACCATTTCATTTTGCACTAGTTTGTGCTTATGATGTTTATCATGTTGAGGATGCTTCCAATGTAGAACCTATGAACCCAATGGATGACATCCACCTTATTCCTATGCCTCATCATCTTGAGGAGGGATTGCATATGCCAATAGAGGAAACCTTCGATGTGGATATCAGTAATGATCCCACCAATCCAAGGAAGGTCAAATTTGGTGATATTATCACTCTAGATGAGTGTACCACCCTCATCCCTCTATTGAAAGAGAGACCTAATATTTTCTCTTGGATTTACACAGATATTCCAGGTATAGACCTAAAATTGGTTACCCATAACCTTTTAGTAGATCTATCAAATAATTCATTCAGGAAAAATCTTAGAAAGATATATCCAATAATTGCCTTAATGGTGAAATATAAGCCACAAAATTTGTTGGACATAGAGTTTGTAATCTCCATCGACTATCTGGAATGGGTATCCAATATGGTTCCCATAGGAAAACCTGATGGAAGGATCCATATTTGCATGGATTTCAAAGACCTGAATAAGGCAACACCCAAGGATTCATTTTCATTGCCTAATATAGATGCTCTTGTAGACGCAACTACAGGTCACGAAATACTCTCCTTAATGGATGGTTTTTTGGGTTACAATCAAATTTGGATTAAACCCGAAGACCAGCATAAAACCACGTTTATAACACCATGGGGAACATTTTGCTATAAATTTATGCCATTTAGTCTTAAAAATGTTGGTGCCACATATCAGCGGGCCATGACATATATCTTTCATGACTATATGCATAATATCCTAGAGGATTATATGGATGACTTGTTGGCCAAGTCATTACTATGTGTTGAGCATGCGAAGGTCTTGAGGAAGGTCTTCGATCGCCTGATAGAATATAATGTCAGGTTGAATCCTAAGAAGTGCATATTTGGCATAACTTTTTATAAAATCTTAGGATTCATCATTTCTAAATGAGGCATCGAAGTCAACCCAATGAAGGTTAAGGCTATTCTAGATATGCATCCTCCCACCAGTATCAAATACTTAAGGAGCCTTCAAGGTAAGGTAGCATCGATAAAGTGATTTATTGCTCAATTATCGAATAAATATCAATCCATGAATTGACTACTACACAATGGGGTTCCATTAAATTTGGACGAGGACTATCGAGTAGCTTTCATTTAAATAAAGCAATACCTAGCGATGTCACCAATGCTAGCTCCACTAAGGCCAAATGTGCCATTTTAGCTATATATATTGGCAATAAACTTTGCATTAGGGACCATGTTAGCTCAAAATAACGTGTAAGGCAAAGATCAAGCTATATATTATATTATTTGAACCTTTGTGAGTTATGATCTAGGGTATGCATATGTGGAGAAACTGTATTTAGTAGTAGTGTTCACTACAAATAAATTGTGGCACTATATGCTCAATCATATGACATATATTACATCAAAAAAAAACCCTTTGTAGTACATGATGAGTAAGAAGTATCATAATATGCATACTGTAAAGTGGATCATGCTACTGATAGAATTCAATCTAGAATTCATAAGCCAAAATTCCATTAAGGAATAAGTCATAGCTGATCAATTGGCTGAGGCACCACTATCAAACAGTAGGCCTTTGAAAATTGAGCTTCTGAATGATACAATCTTCATCATATCTGAATCTCTTGAACTCAAAGAACGAGAGAATAATTTTGATGACTCTTTTATTCAATGGTTCGAAGTGTGAGCAAGGAGGTGGTGCAAGAATAGTATTTTTATGCTGCAAGGATCTCCAATGCCCTTATCATTTAAATTAGATTTTTTGTGCACCAACAACAACACTGAGTATGAAGCCCTACTGCTAGACCTCCACACATCTATCACCATGAACATTAAGAGATTAAACATATTTGGTGACTCCTTGATCATAGTCAACCAAATTAAGGGGCTATTTCAGTATCGATGTCCCATACTAAAAGCTTATAAAGATCTTATTGTTACATATTTGGCTAAAATGAAATGGTATAACATAGAGGCAATCCCTCATTCATAAAATAGATTTGCAGACACCATGGCATCTTTGGGATCCTTAATCCCTTAAAATTTGTCTATTTATTTCACTACCATTCATGTTAAAATGCTTTCACATCCTGTAGTGGAGCATGATGCCTTTGATAATAAAATTTCAGTCAACATGATTAGCGTGAAACCAAAATCTAAATGGTTCTATAGAGCTGAAGACTTTCTAAATAAGGCACCCTAGGGGTCATTAACCTCTCATATTCCGATGGGGAGTGGTACTACTATTCACCATAATGTTGTGTCCCAGACTGCATTTACAAAGGTAAATACGTAGGGAGAGTAAGTCATCTTGGTAGTCAAAACTGAGGCTTGTCAAAGCTGGATGTCATAAATCCAAGACTTCTTAAAACTTAGTATGATCCTAGAGGGATTGTCATGTGTCACAAGATGCACATTCAAGCATAAAATGACTAAATATGTCTTGATAGAAGATATTTTGTATCGACAAGGTTACGATAAAGTTCTCCTTCATTTTCTAGAGACCCAAGAGTCATATTGTACTATTTCACAAGCTCATGATGGTATGTGTGGTGGCCATTTCAACGGCATGGCCATCATCAAGCACATCCTTCGAATGGGTTACTATTGGTCCACTATGGAGAAGGATTGCAATGTGTATGTCAATAAATGTTTCAAATGTTAGCATCATGCTAATCTTACACACTTGACATCACAGGCCTTACAGCCCATCCAAGCGGCTTGGCCATTTTCTCAGTGGGGATTCGATCTCATAGGTAATATCTCTCCCCTGTAATTGGGTTGGCATACATTTATTATCATGGCTACTAAGTATTTCACAAAGTGGGTGGAAGAAATACCCTTAACAATGACCACTGGAGCTCACATAGTAGAGTTTATACTCAAGCATATCATATGTTATTTTAGGATTCCATACAAGATAGTTTTGGATAATGGAACTTCATTCAAGAACAAAATTGTGAGAGCTTTGATGTCTAAGTATAGAATCAAACACATTTTTGTGACTCCATACTATCCATAGGCAAACGGGTAGGCTGAGGCCTCAAATAAGATAGTGGTGGCCATCCTGAAAAATATGGTCCAAGAAAACCACAAAGATTGGCATATCCAGCTACCTCTTGCATTATGGTATTACAATACTAGCATTTGGATGCCCATTGGGGTAATGCCATTTTCACTAGTATATGGTGCTGAGGCCATTATGCCCTTGGAATTAGATATTCCAATGCTATGCATCACATTGAAAGAGTTCATAAATGATTGCATCGCATAGCAAGCTTGACTGGATCAACTGACCCTACTTGATGAACATTGTGTGAATTCCCTAGAGCATCTTCACATTTATCAAGAGCCACCAAAATGAGCTTATAATATCAAAGTCCACCAGAGAGACTTTGAAGTTGGGGATCTTGTCTTGAAAGAGAACCAATAGAACTCTAATTTACCACCAAATATGTGAGACAAATTCATGGCTAATTGGCTAGGACCTTATATCATATATGAAAATATTGGTTTGGGTACCTATCACCTAACGTCGCTAGGAGGCGTTGAAGAACCTAAACCTCTCAATATCATCCATCTTAAGGCATTCTATGCTTGAGAGTGTAGCAAAAGGCTCCAATGGTTCCTAAAATTGCTTGGTCATGTCAGTCAAAGGCCCTGAGGGTTTGCTTATAACCACTCGATAATACCAAAAGACCCCAAGGGCTTGCTTATAATTTTTTGGTCATCCCAAAAGGCTCTAAGGGTTTGCTTAAAATCGCTCGATCATCATAAAAGGTGCCAAGATCTCTTATGATTAGTTTGGTTAATCAAAAAACTCCAAAGGTATTTCAAACCTTTGGTCAACCCCAAAAGGCTCTAAGGGTTTGCTTAAAATCACTTGGTCATCCTAAAAGGCTCCAAGCTCTCTTGTGAGTAGTTTGGTCAATAAAAAGGCTCCAAAGGCATGTACTCATCGTTTGGTCAAATATAAAGGCTCAAAATCAATAAAAATTATAAAATCAATAAAATCCAAAAACATTTGCATTTGCATCATGCATTTTCATTCACACATGCATTCACTTCATTGCATTGCAAATAGGCATTCGTCATCCGTTGCATTCCATATTAGAAGGGATTGTGTTTGTTAGTCTTACAAACGATGCCATGTTTGTGTTTTAATAATGCACCTTTGCATTTATCATAATCTATTACATTCATACATGTTACCTATTGCTATGAGATATGTATGTATACCAAATTTTTCCAATCACTCAGCCATACCTAGTGGGTTTCTTAGACGTCGTAGAAAGTTTGCTTTGCTTTTGTAGATGAGGTCACTAGTTGTGATAGTACTTGGTATATCAGGATCCCATCACTAATGGAAACATTTAAAATCCTGCTAAGATAAGGGAGGATGAAAGCTATGAAAGTGGTCATGGGTATTTAGAGAGATGGGTTTTATTACCTGCTTATCTTGCAAATAGTTCGGTCTAGAGTGGTGAACCTTGGCAAAAGGACAAGAATTTCCCCTACTTGTACATAGATAAGCAGTTTAAATTTCAAATCCAAAGTTTAAAGTTCAAATATAAAAATGATATAGTGAATCAAAAGCACTATACAAATCCCTTGCTCAAGAAAAATGGGAATAAACAGTGATTTTTATCACTTAGAATAAATGTAAAAAATAGTGATTTTTATCACTACATATGAGCAAATATCAAAATGAGGTGAGAACTTGAATCCCTTGATTGTTCACTATTCAAATCCATAGAATTAACCCTAATTGCAGGAATGGGTTGAAAGAGTCCCGTATGCTTTCGGAGTAGTAGTTTTATTGGGTGATTACCAAACATAGCAATGGGTTGAAAGAGTCCTAACTTTTCTTGGAGGGGTAGTCCTGATCAATTTACAAGATGAGCTAGCTCTGGATGCCTGGGTTTGTCTAGCATTATAGTCCAATCAAGTCTAAAACAAGGATGATACAAACATAGGAGGAATCTAATCTCAAATATGGGTTGGAAGAGTCCCGACTGACATCTAGGGTATGTCTATGATCTATCTAAAAATTCTTATGTGCACACATAGAGGTAATGAACAATTGGGTCATTCATGATGAAAGTCTTGTCCAACAAAATCCTTGTACAGTTAGTATGTGATGTTTGAGAAGTCTACTAGGGTGTTTGAGTCTCATGGAAAACCTCAAAAGTTTCTCTAATAGCACCAAAATATCAAATATCACAAACCATATAGAATAAATTCATTCAAATCATCAAATTACAAAGTATCTAATAAGTGATACATCATTACATTGAGCACAATCAAGATATAGGATAGATACCGTATGGATATCAAAAATGATATCTAGATGGCCACTAACTATATTGTGTATACTTTTCAAAATTGCAAAAATAAAATAGAGTGACATATCATATCATATGTATCATACCGCTTCATATCATTGCATTTCATATATGGGTGATTAATTGATTAAATTCTTGTAATGAGGATTTTCAATTACATTCATTATTTTTACACATTTGGTGGTGTCGTCCATTATATTGTTAAAATTATATCACATTCATTCCTTATATTTTCAGTGATTAAAGCATACATGTTCATTTACATTAGATTACCATCATGTAAATAATGCATTACATACATTGCATAACCATATCGCAATATCATCATAAATTAAATGCATACAATAAAGCAAAATTAAATATACGTTTAAAAGTAAACATCGCATCCATATGCATCCATCATAAATAACATATCTAAGCATCTAGATCACTGCATACCATCATCATCATAAATTAAATAGCTATCTAGTGCATGAAATCCATACATCACATTACATAAGCGTTTCAATCCCATATGACCCATTAATTTTTTTTTATGAAAGGTCATTTTAATTATAAAAATAAAAGTCCTTTACAGCCAAAAAAAGTGTGGATGGAGAAAAAATCACACCCCAAATACCACTAACTTATCCTAATAGCGGATAAATAAAAACAAAACTGCACCATACAAACTAAAAATATTCTACAACAAGAAAGGTTTTTAAATAAGTGAGTCTGTGGCAGACAGGGCCTTATCCATTTGAAGTGGGTGGTTCCCCCACCCATCAAAGTGCTCCTCACCCCAGCCTGAATCATGAGTAATTGGATAAGAAGGACGAGACCAGCCAAAAATATACCCATGGCTTCCTAAAGCTCCCCAACCATTGTTAGGCATAGGTGCAGATTACGGAGTGATAACAGGTGCAAAATGTTGGGAGGTGTACATATCCAGCTACTGCAATGGGCCTCCATAGACACGGGATCTACTCTGAGGAGGTTGAAACCATGAACGATTAGGGGCCTCCTTACTAATAGCATAAGGGGCTTCACCTAAGTATTTTAGTAAAGTCTAAAAATGGTCGAGCTCCATAGCCACCTTTTTAGCCTAGTCACAGATCTGAAACCACACATCATGAAAAACTTTGAGCTTGTCAACAAATGAAAAATCTTGATATGGATCAACCTACTTGAAAATAATCTTATCATATTAAGAAATTAATGGAAATGGGAGAGAGTGAGGGAGTCAAGTTTCTTAGATACGTATTAACATGAGGGGCAATGATAATGAATGATAGGATTGAGGATTGGGGAACAAATGATTCAATAATTCAATCATTTGGAAATAAAAATTTTGGGGGGAAGGAATGAATTTGAGCAAAAAGGAATGAAGTAAGGAGTTCTTGATAAATAGTTCCTAAGGTTTAAAATCCTTATGTATCCATTAGGATTTCCTTCAACTAAACCAAGCCTTTATTATAAATCACATAATATTACCATTGAGGACCATCTAGAAGGTTTTAGAATAAATAGAAGACATTTAGGGATGTTGGAATATGGTAATATAGCCTTTTCATTTGAGGTCAATATTTGATGATGTAAGCCTATGGATAACCTTGATATAATCCTACAAGTATTTTTTCAATAAGCCTATGAGAAATATTTTTATATAGTTATAACTAGTAACATTAGTTAAATCACTTGTATTATTACTCTTATTTAAATAGGTGAGCTGGATCTTGTGGGTGGTTTGACTAGCAAGTGCTACCACCGATTTGATCTCCATTAGAAAGCTCCATAAGAAACCACACACAAGATCTTTGCGATTGCGGGTAGTTACCATACTTGACAAACGAGATCCCCCTTTTCTTTGTTAAATAATAAAATTTATGGTATAGATGTACATTTTTGATAAATAATATGGGGCATGTTCTCCTCTCAATATTCAATGCTTGGAAAAGTTATTTTATTGCATTTATTGCTCTTATTTTTTATGGCACTCTTCAACTTTTAACTATCCTCCTTTTGACTCTTCAACATTATCTGACCTTTAATGCTTAGCATGTGCACTTTGTTAATGGTTTGGGCTCTTCTTGCCTAACCACATGGCACATAGCATAAATATAAACATCTGCATCCATGTGCATAACATAAACATAAAATTAAAAATACACAGTACACATAATGAGCCAAAATGATCAAAATATCATATATATATATATATAGTGTGTGTGTGTGTGTGTGTGTGTGTGTGTGTGTCCAAACATGAGTACATGGGGGTACATCAAAAATTCCCATAGGCTACAAATGTGTAGGTCCTTGACCTTACATGCAAAAATAGTGCATCATAGTATCTCAGCATGTATACTACGAAGGGCCCACACCCCCAGCCTATGAATCACCACCATCACATCTGCCACCCATGTGGATCCTGTGCAAGCTAGCTCTTGAGTGTTAGAGGACATATGTGTCCTCTTAGTCCTATTATTCATGTGGCTCAAGCTCATGGATAACTACCCTGTAGTCATGGATATGGTTCATTGGGATCCTAAAGCATGAGGATCCTTGGGAACCTGCCCACCTATCAATCCGATATACCCCTCCAGTTGGGAGATGTGATTTTCCCCTATATCACATCGATCATTCCCCTCCTTTGTGAGGGAATTCAGCTACCTAATCTCTACCATGGGGTCATGACCTCCTAGAAGTATGGATTATGGTGCTATAGGTGGTGCCATGATAGCACAGTAATATAAAGGATCTCGTCTCTGAGCCAGGGCCAAATATCTCTTTGCTATAGTTCTATCCCATCGTGCCTCTGTCATATCAAGCATACTAGTGAGCTCATGGACCTATACCTCCATTGTTATAGCATGTATTGTCATAGCTATGGTCTCCTCTTGGGCCTGCTACAGTTACCTCTCACTGTGAGATAGCTTCACCTCTAGCATGGTGATAGATGTCTACCTCTGTTGCATCTAGGACTGAAGTCTCCTAACCTGACTCCACAGATCTTCAACCTAGGCCAGCATCTACCCCACCTCACTATCTAGAGGCACCTCACCCTCATCTAGGGCCTCCTCCTAAGCCTTAATATGTGGTGCATCCTCTACGGTAGCCTCTACTCCCCATCCATCCTTATTCTATTGGCGTACTCTATGCCCATATGGTTTAGCCTCAACCTTCACCCCATCATCTATGCATCCAAGGGGTCCAGATCCCTACCACTAGAGTAGGGACCACCAAGTGTCATATGCAGGGGTGGTCCTAGCCCTAGAAATGCTCCATTCCTAGAAATTGTTAGCCTCATCTCCCAATAGTGTCGGATGAATCCAAGGTAAACTTGTCTCTAGTACCATCTGCATGTATATGATGGGCAGCTATGGGATGTCCTACACTAGCCCAAACTGTTGTAGGACCTGTGAGTAGAATTAGTACTCTCAGGCCTTAGCCTTGCAGCCGAGTAGCCACCTATCTCACTGAGTCTGACATAGTCGCTCGCCAGCCTCCTCCTATGCAAGGAAATCCATGTATGGATGCCACTCAATGTCATCCAGCTGAAGCATTGCAAATCTACTAATGTAGTGCTCTATGTCCCTAGCATGGGACCTGCTCCATAACCCCTCCTCCTCAATGTGCCAACATGTGATGTAGCATTGATGATCATCATTAATAAAAGTAATATCAAGGGGTAGCTCTGTAGGTCACTCAATCTTGATGTGCTACAAACCCTAGATCTAAATAAGTAAACTATAGCTAATACCTACTCGGTTCCTATTGATTATCTAGTAGAGCTCCTAGTACAACTGGCACAGTACAGTGCTCCCCCAGGCTAGAAGTGACTGATTGATGGAGCTCTGTGTGACCCTCCTAAAACTAACCAAAAGGTTCTAGGGGATCCTCACACTCGAGGAGTCTAGAAGCACAATCTACATGACCAAGTGCATTAAGACTACCTCTTTGACATATAAGACACACTTCCCCTACCAGTAACCAATATGGACACCTCTATGGTTGATCCTACCCTGGGTATCCTAGCTCTGATCGTCGAAGATAGAATCAAAAACTACCCCCTTACTCTGGAAGGAGTAGGAGGTTATGGCCTTGCCATCAATAGGGATCCTAAATATTCAATAAATGTCCTCTAGTGTAATAGTCATTTCACCTATCGATAGGTGATATGTGTTGGTCCACGTATTCCAGCAGTGGGCCAACACAGTCATGTAGGCTTGATCTACCCTGACAGTAGGTAGATCCAAAACATAGCCAAATCCAACTACTCCAAACCACTTTTACTCTAGCTTAGTAAGCAGTGGACATAGGGTATGAAGGATTTCTGGCTCCCTAGCTCTACAAGTCAATTTCTAAAAATAAATAATGCATAAGGAAAAAGCTAGCTAAAACAACCTAAAAAGAGATAAATAAAACTAAAAATAGCTAACAATGTAAAATTATTCTAAGCATGATCAAAAAATTTAATAATACATCTCATAGGTGCAATAGATGGCATTAATTGCCAAGTAAAATTCAAAAAAATCAATAAATCTGAAAAAAAAAAATCTAAAGATAGGGAACCGTAGGTCAAACCCGCGGTCTGCATAATGGTCAAGTTTTTGACCATTGTAATTTGAATCTGACCGTAGATGATACTTGCGGTTCCCAATATATCAAAGGGAAACCACAATTGGCAGTTGTGGTTTAGGAATATGACCCTTTTGGGGTCATTTCCTAGCCAAGAAATAAAAAATAAAAAAAAATAATAATTAAATCCTAAACTAGCCTAGTCTAAGGTGAGGTTCATTGCCAACAGTTTAGTGAGATTGATTTAACCCATTACTTAATGTGGTTCATTTTTAATTGGTAATGAGTGTGAGGATTTAGTTTCGAGTTACCTTACCCACACTGAGGCCTCTACTAGTAGATGGTTGTCTGTAGTCTGCCATCGGGAGATGTGTAAGGTAGTGGGTGTAAGTTTTACTAGCATTTCACGTCAAGTTTACTCTCACACCTCTCAGAGCTCTTCAATTGCAGTCATTGTCAAGGAATAATGAGAAAATTTGAAAATAAGAAATTTGTAAACCTTTTCCTATTTTCTTCGGACCACATCTAACACTTGCGGTCCCAGGATTAGGGTTTTTTTACCGTAGCTATGATCCACGATTGCTAAAATTTGAAATTGCTAACTACAAACCATAAGCACGGTTTACGACTGGCATTAAATGTAGTAAAATATTATCGTAGGAAGGTCTTAAATGAAAAATTAATGTCTCCTAACATACCATATTCTCAATAAGAGCAATCAATTTAACACATTTGGTGATTTTTAAGCACCATGATCAACTAAAAATTCAAATTAACCAAAAAAATCAAATAATTAAAAGCCAAATGCACCTCGTATTCAGCTATTTATCCTAAATACTTTGCGGTTATAGCAACTAACGATCCATGCAATCCTATGAGATGAGTAATAACCATAAGGACATTTGGGGAAAAATTGTCATCGTTGATTTGATATACTTCTTTTCAATTCTGGAGAAGGCCTTCAAGGATGGACCGCTCCACAAAAACAAGGCATTTCATGTCATTTCTCTTATGACACCTTTTTTTAGCAAATCATCAACAAATTGATTCAACATAAATCTAATTGGCATTGTATCATTTTGATTCCCTAAGAAGGCTATTGCAGCCCGATCGCTCCATGGGATAGGAATGTGCAATTACTATTAACAGTTGCAATCATACACTGAACTAGGCTTAGCCAAGTAATTAAATTCTCAATTCTAAAGTTTATGCAGATCATTCATCATGGTCAAGCAACCTCATCGCTTCATATATTGTCATTAGCCTCATCGACTCATCGCTTGAGGGGGTAGCCATGCTTTCAAATCATAATCAAATTCAATAGAAGATCTTTGAAATCTTAGATCCCTTGATCTTGTCAAAATTGTGTTCGTTCTTTTGAATCATTGTCAACAACTATCATAATCTTACCCCTTTGCTTAGGGTAAATAGCAAATATGACAGTTTTTTTGTATCTCGTCTCCTTTCGGTTATATAGGCCTAACTCCTATTGTAGCACCAAAGCTACCCGAATGACTGATGATGAGTGCAAACCCTTTCAAAATTAAGCCTCCAAAGAGTTGGAAGCAATGATTCCAGGATGTGCATCCTTTTGCTAGACCTAGGGCATCTAATGTTGATCCGACTAATGATCATCATAGAACCTTCGACATCATTTTAGGAGGTCTATTTTTTCTTAGTTTTTTTTTATCTCACAATGCATATCAAAAATGGCATCTATAGACACCTAAAACACGTCATGTCAAGGGTGACTACTCATATGGGACATGCTACAAGACCATATGGAATATCTTGGATAGACTCCAATATAGAGCAGTGGTTCTAACCACTAAATTTGGGCTCCTTAGCCTAATCAGTCTGAACCACAGCCGAGACCTATGGTCTACATTCTGAACCCCAGATGAGACCTGTAGTCCACATTCTAAACCACAACTATCACCTACGGTCTAAACTAAAGTTTAGTTGGCCTTCATCCGAGCCAAATCGGTTTGAACGACCATTTTTTCTAGAAGAAGGTGGTTAAAGTATGGAAGCTTCCAATACAACTATCCTAACCACCCCTTCTTGATCTTGGATTCTCCATGAATCCACCCCTAGCCCTTGGGTAGTCCTATAAGTACCCCTTTGAATTAGGGCAATGATATAGTGCATTTTGATAGTGAAGCACTTTCGAAAAGATAAGAGAGACAAAGTATTGGAGATTAGATCAGTGAAGCCCTATCAGATTGTAGACTCACTTGAGTATACTGAGAGAGCCTAGTTTCTATTCATTCACAAATTCATCAAGCATCATGTCAATTCATGCCATGGATGCCCTAAGGAGCTAGAATGCCAAGAAACATGAATTTGGGCAAACAGAGGCCCAATCAAGCAATTCCATCGCTAAACCTGGTAGAGGACACCAAGGTGACCCTTGAACATCAATTGTACAAGGAAGATCAAGCCCATAGCCCTATATTCTGAGGGTAAAACTACTTGATTGCCATTTGCATCTGATAACCATGATTTATAGTGTAGACCGCTCATCCGAGCTATGGTTTGTAATAGGTGATAGATCTCTGTATCGCTCCAAATTTTTTGCACCCTTACCTTCAGGCTATAGGATCCATGCCCGGAAGGGGGATGTGAAAATTATGGGACAATACCTCGGACTGAGAGGCCCTTTGAAGGTCCCACCTCTCGGGGGAGGTGTATAAGGGTGAATTTTCAATGGATGGTGGGTTCACCAGGAAACTTTTGAATGGCAGTTTCCATGCCTAGGTTGATAGTGTGTTTGATGTGTTCATTTCGTGCTTTTAATCATTCAACTCCTAGGTTTGGCCGATATGAATCTAAACTATTCTATATGTCAATCCTGATTTAAATGAATACAAAAAATGGAAATGGATGCAAATAACAGAGAATATGCTAACTAGAAGGTGTCATACCTGATCTCGGATGTTTGATGGAGATTTTGAGTCTTGTAGCAGTTCAAATCGTCTCAGTTTGTACGTAATCGTCCCAAATCATAGAAGGTTATCTGAAATTAGATAGAATCGTCTGAAATCTAATGAATTCGTCAGACGAATTCGTCAGAAACCTGCAATCACAAAAACAGATACAAAATACCAAATATGCAGGTGCAGAAGCAAAGGATAAGGGTAGAAATAATAGCAAACATGCATGAATAATAGATTCTAATAAAAAAATAAGGAAATGTAGTGGTTTTAATGGTTGATTTTAACTTTATCATGTGATTGTGCTAAATGAGGTGAACTCCAAGATGCATAAAACATAATAACTTAAAATAGTGTAGAGATATGATATGAAAAATGCAAAAAAAGCTAAGAAAATTCAAACTCTAAACTTGGACTGCCCCCAATCTGGACTACAATCAGGATCACCTCCAATTGTATGAGAAAGTCCAAAATCGTCCGAAATCATCCACGACAATCCAAGTTAGCTTCGACTGAAAATAGTAGAGTTCCTGTAATAAAAAATGTAAAAATACTAAATGCAAGCAAAGTAGTGCAAGGGAATAAGGAGATAACTCTGCAATGAAATCCGTCAACTAAGGGGTTGGGAGTTCAGGGAGAATCAGCAACCCATCCAAGGGGAATCAGGGGGATAAACTAGAAAAATCCTAGTTTATATAGGATTAGGAAGAGGTTTGGGAGGTTGGGGATCATCCCAATCTAGGAGATCTCCAACAAGGAAATATCCAACTACGCAGACACGCTTCTGCTCGAGTTGGAGAGGTTGTTGAAATAGAAGCTAATTATGAAAATTCGATTTTGGGACGAAATCGTCTGGACGTTCTATTCTAGACGAATTTGTCAGATCGGGGATGATTTCATCTAATCTGAGACGATATCATCCAACGGTCAAAACAAATCCTAAAAATGGCGCAAAAAATGGGGAAAGCGGGTAAAATGCGGTTTAACGGGCAGTTTGGGGTTGAAATTCAAATTTTAATATTTTATTTTTTTACTAATGTTTTAATCGTGCCAATTTTAGGGTGCTACATTTTGCCCCCTCTTTAGCGAATTTTTTGAAAAAAATGCGTTAAAGACGAGTTTTTCCCGTTTTACAAGAAAGCAAAAATGTACTCAATTTTTTAGACGACAATTCTTGGTCGAATCATACGAATGCTGACTATGGTGCCCCCTCCGTGTTTTTACCCAAATCGAACGTTTGAGGTAAAAACGTGGAAAAGCAAAATTTAAAATGCTGATTTTTTTTTTTTAATAAATTAAAGAAAATAGGGAAAACCCTAATTCATTTTTACTATTCACTTTTACTATTCCAAAGCTCTGCAGAGAGAAAAATGGTGGAGACAGCGCATAGAGTGATAGAGGTCCAGCACGGGCTACGGGTAAGGATCTAATCTTAGTAGATTAGGTTTAATTTAACTTTGTGCAATTTTTTTTTTATTTAAATTTGATTGTTTGGGTCATCGAGGCCGTTTTTAGGCCATCGACGTCATCGAGACAAAATTGTCTCGATTTCATCAAAATCATCCTTAAATCATCGATTTTGTCTGAAAACGAAATCGACGAATTAGGGGCGATTTCGTCCAACAAGGGGTGATTCCCAAGTTGCAAATAAGGAGATGATTTCGTCCTCACAAAAGATGATTTTTCCCAATTGGGGATGATATAATCCAATGGTGGACGATATCATTTTGAACTTGATTTTAAGTTGTTTAATTTGATGTTAATGATTGGTTTATTAATTATTTTGTTGTTTATTGTTTGTTTTGCAGAAGGGGTTACTAAAGAGCCGAGAATGGAAATACGACGGGCTAAGAGATGACATAGCTGCTCTTGACTAGGCAGAGCATGACCGACTTGGATTGGTTGGTCTACAGCATGTGGTAGAGATGCCACAAGTGTCGACTGACATGGGGCTACTAACAGCCCTAGCAGAGAGGTGGTATCCGAGGTCGTCTTGCTTTCGGTTACCGACAAGGGAGATGGCTCCCACTCTGGAGGACGTATGGAGGATCATGAGGATCCTCATATGAAGACGGTTGATGACGCCTATGGCCAATCAGGGCCAGGCGATGATGAAGCTCACTGGAGACCCAAGCTTCCCCCTGGAGAAGGGTAGAATGAACATCGAGTCGCTACGATAGATTCCTGGGGCATCTAGGCTAACTCAAGTTTTGGCAGGAGTTGTCGATGGCTTACGGCTGTGCCACCAGAGTGGATGCAAACTACCGTGGGTGTTCTCAAACATAGTCTGTGACATGAGAGACCATAGGTACAGATTTGCATGGGGTAGCTTTGTTCTTTGCCACTTGTATAGGATCCTTCACGGGGTCATATACAAGGGAGGTCGATGTCTGGTTTTGACATCGTTGCTGCAGGTTTGGTGTTGGGAGCACATTGCGATGCGAAGGCCAGTAGGGCTCCCATTGATAGGGGTTAATCGAGAGAGGCCTTGAGTTTTCTATTGGTGGCTACAGAGAGGGTCACAGCAACAGATAGATCTGTCAATGTCACGGAGGTTGCTAGACGACCTCATCCCATACCAGATCACCTAGAGGCCATGGCAAGAGCACCTCGGGTGGGAAGAGGATGGGCAAGATCTGGCTAGCATCAGGTGAGTCTGTTGGCTGAGGATGGAGCGGGGAGAGGTAGAGCTCCACCGCTATGACTGGGTACTATGTCAGTTTAGTCTACAGTAGGGGATCCTATCTCTTAGGGATTACAAGTACTCTCAGATTGTTTGGGATAGTACTACATTGAGTGGGGCTCCAGATATGTAGTGATTCTGGAGTCAGGACACGAACGATGCCCCCATCCAGCTAGTGGATGGTGATGACATCGAGGTCGTAGATGGGTATGATGCCTGGTATGTAGGCATCCACCCTCGTTGGATGATGAGGGCGTAGGGTCCAGTGCATGTTATGGTGCACCATATGGGGAGGCAGCAACAAGCTACTATTGAGGTAGCGTGGGGTCATGGGGGGAGAGAGCAATGGTGGATCCCATAGGAGAGATGCCAGAGGATGGCATGGGCTCCACAGAGGTCACGGGAGATAGGGCGGAGGGAGGAGAGACTCCCTTCACAGTAGTGGGAGAGACCACCATCACCCGATAAGGGCAAGGGTGTGGATGTAGGGGAGAGCAACAAGATGGTGGCTCTTCAAGCTAAGGCTGCCCACCTTTGAGCTCAAGTGCAGTCACTACAGGATGAGGCCACCTAGCTAAGGACGTAGGTACGGACACTGCAGGATGAGACTACATGGCTCAGGGCATGGAGTGGAGGGGCGACCAAGGATGAGCTAGTGTGGTCTATGATGCAGACCACATTCTACCAGGGGGTATACTTCTAGCTGGTTCCAGAGGGCCAAAGGGTACAACTGCCAGCCAACATTGCAAAACCAATCAGGCTGGTATTGATGAGGACATCCTCCCGATCGATGACGAGGACCCAAGATACATCTCGGACCTCTATGGGACCACCTCCTCCACATAAGGGTGGGGGAGGAGATGAGGCTGAGAGCTCGAGGGCTTCTGAAGGCTAGGTTTCTATGGACTATAGATTTTGTAGAGATTATTTGAGAGGATTGAGTATGCCAGGGTATAGATTATGGCATACCAATCCAGTTTTGATATGATGTATATAATTTTTGGATATATATATATATATATGATCTTGTTTCTGATGATATGACTTGTTCATATGTTTTTATGATGCTTTAATGTTTGAATTTTTTGCTTATTTGATTGAGGATTCATGTAATTATGTCATTTTGAAATATTATAATTTGATGTCATGCTGTAATATTTTAAATGAAATAATCTGATGTAAACAATTGGTTGTGGTGGTGTGATTTGATAAAAAAATAAAATAAATAAAAATAGACTTCTAACAATAATTTCAAAGGACATTTGTCGCTGTTATAGACCATTTCATGGAGTTGCCGCTCACTCGGTTGTCAAGCTAATCCCAGTATAGAAATATTGTTTAAAAGTAAAAGAGTGCTTAAGAGACTGTCTTAAGACTTTGTGTTGTAATGATGGAGATAATGATGGTTTGATGATTTGTTTTCAGATATTCATAAAAATAGTATGCATGAGATACGAAAAGAAATATAATTTTGCTAGGCATAAATTCCTAAGTGTGATAAAATTTTGAACAATTCCTTAGAATTTATACCATGGTTGCAAAATTGAATTTGAACATAATGACATGAAATAGAATAGGTGTTCATTCGTTGGTAAAGCATAATTGTGTAACATAATGATGCAAGTCATATGTTTTGATAAATTTGTTTTAAAATAAATGGAAAATAAAATTAGAACAATGGTTTGCGCTAGGCATAGAATTATAGGTATAGACTTATACCATCATTGCAAAATCCAAAGAAGAAAATAGATTGTTGGTTTTATTGCAAGAATGAATTTTTGACCTTTGATAAATAGAAAAATAATAATATGAAAATTTTGTTTGAATTTTTTTTTTTTTGAAGATTTTGTGAGAAGATGTATGTAATTGCTTTTATACAAACAAAAAATTCTGAAATAAAAGGATAAAATTATTCCGAAAAGAGTTACAGAAATATTTTAAATTATCTCAAAGAGAAATGTAGATTTATAAGGAATCCTCATGTGCAAATGTGACTTCATTACCGATCTTGATTTATCATAATGATACAAAATCTCTCAAATACAAATGTGTGTGCGATTGTATTGTTCATTCACCAATTTTGAGCAAGATAATTTGATACAAGTAATTTACCGTAACCAAATGAATGTTCATTGACCATGATTTATATGCATGTAACCGTACCAGACTACTATATAAGTTAGGTTATCAAGAGCTAGCTAATCCATAAGATGACAGAGGTCTGTACAAAAGAAGGTCGCACATGAGAGACATATCACCATGCTAAGGATTACCCAAGGCCAAGCGGGTTGGGCACAAACCACCTGTTATGGAGCTTACCACACAGTTTTCGAATAATTGAGAATTCCAGATATTCAAGCTCATTCACCCTTCTTTTCTTTTCAAGGGGTAGGGAAAGGATTTTATTGCATTTTGCTTTTGCTTTTCTCTTTTGCTCTTTTTTTTTTTTTTTTTTGTACTTTTGTATTTTTGCTTGATATTGGAGAAAATACTGAAATATTGTTGTGATGATACAAAATAACCTTTTCTTTTTCTCTTTTTCTTGAACTTTTCTTTTCCTTCCTATGCTAGGGATACTTTCTCGGATTAGTTGTAGAGCAAGGGATTTTTATTTTGGGTAGTGGTGAGCTTGTCCTTTTGTCAATTCTCAAAGATTCTAGACCATGTGCATGATAGGATAGCAAGGGAAACTTTTCGTTCAAGAAACCACTTCTACTATGTAGCATCATATTGAATTTGCAATGAAATCATTTTAATGTGAAAAGATATACTTGGTTCAAGTAAATAACAAGATCAGTTCTCTAAGCTCAAAATTTTATTTAATTCCAATGTGGACTTTGATATAAGAGAGATTAATAATCATACAAAATAAAATCAAGATATTTATTCATGTGAGTGTGAAAGTGCGGTATTCCAAATAAATGCTCATTTATCAAAAATAATTGAAAATATAACTGCAAACTCCAAGAATTGATAGGTATAAAAAAGATGTTTTTGAAGATTTTGACACTTTTGATGTTTTTGTATTTGATTTTAATTGATGATTTGCAAGAAGAAATACTATTACTATTCTTTGAAAAATATTTTGATAGAAATGGCTAAAAATGAAACAATATGCAAAATACAGTATATACAAATGATGAAATGACCCAATGTTTTATGCATAGTAGCGTTTGAGATGTATAATGTTCATAGGTTCTTTAAGTTCTTTACCATATAAGGTAGATAATTTGTATACTCCTGATCCAAACTTAGCAGTGATGACATATGGTCCAAGACAATTGGGCTTGAATTTACCTTTAAGGTTTTTAGTTGTATTAGTATTTTTTTTATTTTCTTTTAAGACAAGGTCACCGATCTCAAAAGATCAAGGATGAACTTTCTTAAGATATGCTCTCTTAAGATTGTTTTGGTAAGCGCAAAGATGCTCCAAATCATTGATGCGCTTTTCATCTAGAAGTTCTAGTTGACTAAATTTGCCAACACGATATTCATCCCCTACTTCAATATCTTGAAGTAGTAGAGCTAAAGAAGGAACTTCTAATTCAAAGGGAAAAACGGTTTCAACACCATAAACTAAGACAAAAGGTGAAGTTCCAATTGGGGTTCGAACACTAGTTTGATAGGCCCACAATGAAGAACATGGACTTATACTGAGAGGGGGGGTGAACAATATAAGACTTAACCAATTAATAATTTTAACTTTAGATAGCAGTGGCATCAACACAACATTAATCAAGACAGAAAGCATCACACATTGAAGACCCATTTTTAATGTGGTTCACCCAAAATGGTTGGGCTACGTCCATAAAAACTTTTCTCTAAAAGTTATCTCAAATTTCTTTGGGAATCCTTCCCAATTACAATTTTTATGAGCCTCGGCCCAAAGGAGATACCTTCCCCTCTGCTCTCGAAATGATCCCTCAAAAGATCAACTACCTCTACCTCTTGCCAACACGTGGAACTCCTTTCCACCGAAGACCTCTTGTCCTCAATGCTTAGCCTAAGAGACCTCTGCCTTCTATGATCATGTCCACAGCAGCTCAAGAACTCTGTACCAAACACAGTCGATCGATCTAGTACAAGTCTTCCTTTGTCCGTCAGATCTGTCCAACTCTTGAACAAATCAATCCTCTGCATACAAGCCTTCTCAAAGACTTGCCAAATCTATCCTTAGGTTCTTCTCATAGAACCAATGCCCCTCTATCCTCAAGTTCTTTGATAGAACTATCAAACTCAGCTCACAAGTCCTCTACTAGGACCTGTCCAAATCTACTCACAAGTCCCCACCGGAACCTATCCAAAAACTACTCACAAGTCCCCACCGGATCCTGTCCAAAAACTCAACAAGATCACCAAGAAAAACTTTCTTAGTAGGAAATCACAAAGTGAATTTTTAGATACCCAATGTGATTTGTCAAACTCATAGAAGCATAAAGAGAATTGTTAGAGACTCAATATGTTCTATACTCAAATCCCAATCTCAAAACTCAACTCAATATTTGAAATGGATAGGATAGAATGTTTTCTTTCAAGAACATGAAACCCCAACAATTGCCAACTATGCAAAGAATCACATAACAATGATACTCATGTTCTTTTCACCATCAATTAGGGTTTCAACAACAATTCTTATCAAACAAGGTTTAGTTAACCAACACCATTCAACTCAACATCAACCTTGAAGCATTCAACCAATCATCACAAGAAAAGGAAACAAGTAGAAATCCTTTTCCCTCCAAAGATATTTGAACAAAACAGCCACCAACACAATATCACCAAATGCAAATAATAACTTGCTCAAATAAACTCAATGGAGTAAGCCCAATATCATGAATCAAGTAAAGCAATAACTTGATCAAACAACCTCTATGGAAGTAACTCAACCATCAAACTCAAAATAGCCAACCAAGGGTTCCACCAACTCAATGCAAGTAGCTAGACTCACAAATATAAACCCTAGTGCACAAAGCTTCCACTATCTCAAACCAAAAATTATGCATTCACCAAAAACTCTCCTTAAGGATAACAATGCATAAGTAGTCTTCAACAAACCAGAAAATAGGATTTACACCTAGCCAAAGGATACCTAGTAGAATACCTTTTCACTCCAACCTTATTTCATAAAATATACACCAATCATACTCATAAGAAGAATGTGCCCATACCTTATTGGAGTAGAAGATAATTGAACCTTCAAGTTGTCACCACACATAACTCTCAAACTTCCAACCAAGTTAGGGTTAGAATAAAAGAAATGAGCAATAATATAAACTTCCTTTATTACACCTTTTAGCTCCACTTCTTTAAACATAACCACCATAACATGCCAATAAATCAACAATCACAGACTCACACCTTATACCTCCATTTTTAATTTTAGCATAGCAAAGAATAATCTTAAAAATACATCCAAAGAAATATGCCCTTATTTCTCCTAAGCTTTTATTCAATGCTAATCACAAAATCCAAAACTCATAAAATTTAATCACACCTTATAAATCGTTGTCCAAGAAACTCCAAATTTCATGGCATAAAGATGTTTTAATAAAAACATGTGTTACTCTATCAAAGCACCCCCACGAGACTCGAAACGGCAACCTCTACCAATGCAGCACCCAACAGCAGCCTTCGCTGCCACTAGCCCATGCAGGCTACGAAGTTCACAAGTGAACTTTCCTCCACTTCACCCTCAAAAAAAATCTCGAAGACTTTTCAACCACACGTGCTTCTAAGTCTTCCTTCGATCGCAATGAATATAGAGCACAAACATTGCAAATTGCATTTGGGGAATTTTGAATTAATTAGCCTTCCAACCTTAGGAGTTGGAGAATAAATAGTCTCTTCGAAGACACCTTGACGTCGGCGAAAATAAAGACCATTTCAAAATTAATCAAAAGTCTTTTCAAAAAGGGTTTAAAAACCCTTAAATAATTTTAACTTGGTTTTAATAAAAACCCTATCCAACTTGGTTTTAATAAAAACCGGTTTGGTTTTAATGAAAAACCCTTGCCAATGGAATCTCTCTGGATTCTCTTAAAAATATTCTCTTGGAATCTTCCACCTTTGAAGCAAACACATCCTCTTAACATTAATGCCATTTCCTTTTGACATCAATGACAACTCATAGACAAGAAGCTAGGATCTCAAACCCAAAATTGCCAACAATCTCCCCCTTTGTCATTGATGGCAAACCATGCTTCTCAACAACACAGAAACTCAACATAAATAGCTCCCCCTGTCTTGAGGATTTCCTCTTCACTTTGAAGCTCTCCCCCTTACTCATATCTCTCCCCCTTTGTCATCAATGGCAAAGGGTCACCTTTGGGGCTCGAAACTAAGAATGAGCCTCTTAGCTTAGTCCCTCCCCCACCTCCTGATGAGGTGATTAATTCGGGGTGGGAGTACAACTCCCAATTTCTCCCTTAGATACTCAAACGTATCTCTTGGAAGAGGTTTGGTGAAGATATCTACAATCTACTCTTTAGTAGACACATACTCTACCTTGACCTGCTTGTCTTACACTTTCTCCCTTAGAAAGTGATACTTGATGGAAATATGCTTTGTCCTTGAATGCATTACTAGATTTTTGTAAATACTTATGGCACTTGTATTATCGTAAAGTATGGAGATGGGTTGTTCATGCTTGACTTTGAAATCCTCCAAGGTGGTTTTCATCCTTAAAACCTGTGTACACCCAACCACTGCTGCTATGTATTCAGCCTCTGCTATAGATAAGGAAATTGAAGGTTGTTTCTTACTTAGACAAGAAACCAAACTCTTTCCCAAAAAGAATGCTCCACCACTAGTGCTTTTCCTATCATCAATACTGCCTACCAAATCTACATCTGTATAAGCTGTGAGGGTGAAATCATCACCTTTGGGATACCAAAGCCCAAAGTCCATAGTACCCTTCAGATATCTGAATATCCTCTTAACTGCTATAACATGAGAATATTTTGGAGCTGCCTAAAATCTTGCTACTAACCCAACTACCTACATGATATCTGGTCTGGTAGCTATAATATATAATAAACTACCAATCATAGATCTGTACAACCTCTGATCTGCCACTGGAGATTCATCATCTTTACTCATCTTGCACCCTGTAATCATTGGAGTACACATTGGTTTGCTGTCCATCATCCCAAATTTCTTCAACATTTCTTTGATATACTTTTCTTGAGAGAGAAATATACCATCCTTTGATTGAGCAATCTAAAGACCTAAAAAGAATGACAGCTCTCCAATCATAGACATCTCAAATTCCTTCTGCATGGTGTTAGCAAAAACTTTGCACATCTGAGTATTATTTCCCCCAAAAATAATATCATCAACATAGACAACCATAATCAACATATCATCATTTTCATTCTTAATATACAAATTGCTATTTGCCACGCCTTTCCTAAAGCCTTGCTCATGAATATACCTGTCAAGTCTTGAGTACCAAGCCCTAGGTGCTTGCTTTAACCCATACAAGGCCTTTTTCAATTTACACACATAGTCTGACTATTTTGAGAGAGACACTCCTTCTGGTTGTTCTATGTAGACTTCTTCTACCAACACCCTATTTAGAAAAGCTAACTTTACATCCATTTGATATACCTTGAATGATTTGAAGCTTGAAAGGGCCAAAAATATTTTGATAGCTTCAAGACGAGCAACAGGAGCAAACGCCTCTTCGAAATCAACACCTTCTACTTGAGCATAACCTTTGCAGACTAACCTAGCTTTGTTTTTGACAATATTTCCATCCTCATTGAGTTTATTTTTGAATATCCATTTTGTGCCAATGACATTCTTGTCCTTAGGTCTTGGAACCAATTCCCAAGTTTCACTTTTCTCTATTTGATTTAGCTCTTCATCCATTGCTTTTACCCAAAACTTATCTGCACATGCTTCATCTGAAATCTTTTGGCTCAATCTGAGATAATAATGAAACATTTGTAGAATCATGTGAAGGAATGACTCTTCTTCTTGTTTTCCTGTTATTTGGATCACCAATGATCAAATCTTTGGGATGATATTTCTTAACATATCGTGAAGGAGTTTTGGGAAGCAGTTGTTGTCTTTCCTCTTCTTCATCTAAAACCTCTCTAAATTCTTCTTGACAAATTTCATCATTGAGTTCCTTTACTGGTTCTCTTATCCCTGTCTTTTCATCAACTGTTACATTTATGCTCTCTACAACTATATGAGTTCTTTTGTTGAAGCATCTGTAGGCCTTGCTTCTGCTAGAATATCCAAGAAATATTCCCTCATCACACCTAGGATCAAACTTACCCAAATTTTGATCTTCCCTTCTGATGAAGCACTTACTCCCAAACACTTTGAAGTATTTTATTGTAGCTAGTCTTCCTTTCCACAACTCATAAGGAGTTTTATGATGATTGAATCTAAGTTGGGCCCTGGTGATAATGTATACTGTCGTACTGACTGCCTCTTTCCAAAAACCATCTAAAATTTTTGACTCATTTAACATAGCTCTAGCCATATTTTCAATAGTTCTGTTTTTCCTTTCAACTACTCCATTTTGTTGAGGAGTTCTTGCTACTGAATATTCTCTTTTGATTCCTTGTTGCTCATAGTATTCCACAAATTCATTTGAAGTGAACTCTCCTCCTCTATCTGATCTTAAGCATTTGATTCTCTTGTCAGTCTCATTTTCAATCATTTCTTTGAAAGCTTTAAATTTTTCAAAAGCTTTAGATTTTTCTTTGAGAAAAGTAACCCAAGTCATTCTAGAATAATCATCTATAAACAACATGAAGTATCTTTCTCCCTGAATGCTTTGAGTTTTGGTAGGGCCACATAAATCAATATGAATAAGATCCAATGGTTTTGAAGAAGTATACCCTTTTGATTTGAAACTAGTTCTGGTCTGTTTTCCATGTTGACAAGGACCGCAAATGATGTTATGGGGCCTTTTTATTTTGGGCAAGTCTCTAACTGCTTCCTTGTTACTAATATTGAAAAGATTATCAAAGCTCAAATGCCCCAATATTTTATGCCATAACCAACTCTCATCTTCTTGAGTTAGAAAACACTTTTCCTTTTTTATCTCACTTAGCAAGTAAAGATTGTTTGGAGTCCTTATAGCACTAGCAATGAGTTTTCCATTTTTTTCTTTACTTATCTCACATCTATCTGAAAAGAAAGATACTATGTGCCCTTGATCACAAAGTTGACTCACACTTAGAAGATTATGTCTTAGGCCTTCTACATAAAGCACATTTTCTATTTTGGATTTCCCATCCAAACTAAGAGTCCCTTTACCACAGATTTTAGCTGACCTGTTATCTCCAAAATTGATTGTTCCTCTCGTTTGTTTCTTTTAAGACCAAAAAAGTTTCCTTTTCACCAGTCATATGTTTTGAACAACCACTATCAAGATACCATTTTTCTACTTTGTCTTGAGCATGAAAATTAGTTTGAACTATCATTGACTTAGATTTGATCTTATTTCTCTTTTTAGTGAACTCAAGGCTAGATCTATCCAAACTGCACATCCTTGCTATATGCCCAAAATTCTTGCACTTGTAACACATGACATTTTTATTCATAAGAGGTGCAAAAGAGTTAACATTTTCCTTACTATGGCTATTCAAAGACTTATTGCAATGCATAGCTTTGTGACCAAATTTCTTGCAAGAAAAACAATAACCATGGAAAGTATTATGTAACCTATTTTGATGCCTTGGATGATTGTTCTTCTTGTGACCAACTAGAATCCATCGCTCTTCAGGATGAAGATTGATCTTGCTCGAAGACCTTGTTTCATGAATGGTGATACAATCCTTATTTTTCTTTTCACACGGAGTATTCTGTCTAAGAGCCAACTGTTCCAACTTCACTCTAAGAGACATAATCTCTTCTTCTAGTTTCTCGCAATCAGCTTCCTTTCCTTTGAGAACCTATTCAACCTTCTTCCCTTCTTCACCTAGAATTTTGAAGTCTATAACACTTTGAGACAATTATGATCTTGTTATCTCTTCTTCCTGACATTGATGCTTGAGAACAAAATTCTCTTCCCTGAATTTCTCAAGCTTTCTTAAAGCCAAGAAGAATTCACCTTTGAGATTGAACTCAACCTCTTCATCTCTTTCTAAATCTGTATGTTCCTTTGATAGATCCTTCTCCAAGTTGTTAGGCTCTTTCTGGAGAGACCAGATCTGATACCAATTGAAGAACATGGACTTATACTGAGAGGGGGGGGTGAATAGTATAAGACTTAACCAATTAATAATTTTAACTTTAGATAGCAGTGGCATCAACACAACATTAATCAAGATAGAAAGCATCACACATTGAAGACCCATTTTTAACGTGGTTCACCCAAAAGTTGGGCTACATCCACAAAAACTTTTCTCTAAAAGTTATCTCAAAGTTCTTTGGGAATCCTTCCCAATTACATTTTTTATGAGCCTTGGCCCAAAGGAGATACCTTCCCCTCTGCTCTCGAAATGATCCATCAAAAGATCAACTACCTCTACCTCTTGCCAGCACATGGAACTCCTTTCCACCGAAGACCTCCTGTCCTCAATGCTTAGCCTAAGAGACCTCTGCCTTCTATGATAATGTCCACAGCAGCTTAGCAACCTATACCAAACACAGTCAGTCGGTCTAGTACAAGTCTTCCTCTGTCTATCAGATATGTCCAAATCTTGAACAAATTAATCCTTTGCATACAAGCCTTCTCAAAGACTTGCCAAATCTGTCCTTAGGTTCTTCTCATAGAACCAATGCACCTCTGTCCTCAAGTTCTCTGATAGAACTATCAAAATCATCTCACAAGTCCTCTACTAGGACCTATCCAAATCTTCTCACAAGTCCCCACCGAAACCTATCCAAAAACTACTCACAAGTCCCCATCGAAACCTGTCCAAAAACTCAACAAGCTCACCAAGAAAAACTTTCTTAGTAGGAAATCACAAAGTGAATTGTTAGAGACCCAATTTGATTTTTCAAACTCATAGAAGTATAAAGAGAATTGTTAGAGACTCAATATGTTCTATACTCAAATCCTAATCTCAAAACTAAAAACTCAACTCAATATCTGAAATGGATAGGATAGAATGTTTTCTTTCAAGAACATGAAACCCCAACAATTTCCAACTATGCAAAGAATCACATAACAATGATACTCATGTTCTTTTCACCATCAATTAGGGTTTCAACAACAATGCTCATCAAACAAGGTTTAGTCAACCAACACCATTCAACTCAACATCAACCTTGAAGCATTCAACCAATCATCACAAGAAAAGGAAACAAGTAGAAATCCTTTTCCCTCCAAATATATTTGAACAAAATAGCCACCAACACAATATCACCAAATGCAAAGAATAACTTGTTCAAATCAACTCAATGGAGTAAGCCCAATATCATGAATCAAGTAAAGCAATAACTTGATCAAACAACCTCTATGGAAGCAACTCAACCATCAAACTCAAAACAGCAAACCAAGGGTTCCACCAACTCAATGCAAGTAGCTAGACTCAAATATAAACCCTAGTGCACAAAGCTTCCACTATCTCAAACCAGAAATTATGCATTCACCAAAAAATCTCCTTAAGGATAACAATGCATAAGTAGTCTTCAACAAACCAGAAAATAGGATTTACACCTAGCCAAAGGATACCTAGTAGAATACCTTTTCACTCCAACCTTATTTTAGAAAACATACACCAATCATACACATAATAAGAATGTGCCCATACCTTATTGAAGTAGAATATAATTGAACCTTCAAGCTGTCACCACACACAACTCTCAAACTTCCAACCAAGTTAGGGTTAGAATAAAAGAAATGAGCAATAATATAACCTTCCTTTATTACACCTTTTAGCTCCACTTCTTTAAACACAACCACCATAACATGCCAATAAATCAACAATCATAGACTCACACCTTATACCTCCATTTTTAATTTTAGCATAGCAAAGAATAATCTTAAAAATACATCCAAAGAAATATGCCCTTATTTCTCCTAAGATTTTATTCAATGCTAATCACAAAAGCAAAAACTTATAAAATTTAATCACACCTTATAAATCGTTGTCCAAGAAACTCCGAATTTTGTGGCATAAAGACGTTTTAATAAAAATGTGTGTTACTCTAGCAAAGCACCCCCGCGAGACTCGAAACGACGACCTCCGCAAATGCAGCGCCCAACAGCAGCCTTCGCTGCCACTAGCCCACGCGGGCTACGAAGTTCACAAGTGAACTTCCCTCCACTTCACTCTTGAAAAAACTCCCGAAGACTTTTCAACCGCACGTGCTTCTAAGTCTTCCTTTGATCGCAGCGAATACAGAGCACAAACACCGCAAATTGCATTCGAGGAATTTTGAATTAATTAGCCTTCCAACCTTAGGAGTTGGAGAATAAATAGTCTCTTCGAAGACACCTTGACATCGGTGGAAATAAAGACCATTTCGAAATTAATCAAAAGTCTTTTCAAAAAGGGTTTAAAAACCCTTAAATAATTTTAACTTGGTTTTAATAAAAACCCTATCCAACTTGGTTTTAATAAAAACCGGTTTGGTTTTAATGAAAAACCCTTGCCAATGGAATCTCTTCAGATTCTCTTAAAAATATTCTCTTGGAATCTTCCACCTTTGAATCCAACACATCCTCTTAACATTAATGCCATTTCCTTTTGACATCAATGACAACTCATAGACAAGAAGCTAGGATCTCAAACCCAAAATTGCCAACACACAAAGCAGGATATAACTGAATGTGCCAATCTCGACTGGTTTTATTGACCAATTTTTTGAGAATTTTGATTAAGGTTTTATTAGATGCTTCTACTTGACCATTACCCTGAGGATAATAGGGAGTGGACCAGCGATGTTGAATTTTATATTTTTGACATAATTTCTTGACATCTTTATTTTTTAAACAAGTTCCATTATCGAAAATGAGATTGGCATGAATTCCAAACCTACAAATAATTTGATTAAAAATGAACTTGGAAACTTGTGTTCCAGTGTAAGAAGCTAATGGCATAGCTTCAACCCACTTCATGAAATACTCAATGGCGGTTATGATGAATTTGTGTCCATCGGATGACATAGGGTTGATTTTTCCAATGATGTCTAGGCCCCATTTTGAAAAGGGCCAAGGAGATGAAATAGCCTGCAGCTCTTGTGCAGGAGCATGGACAAGGTCAGCGTGTTTCTGGCACTTGTCGTAATGTTGCACATAATTATGTGCATCATTTTCCATGGTAGGCCAAAAATATCCTATTCGAAGGAGTTTCTTAGCTATGGCTTTACCACTAAAATGTCCCCCACAAGATCCATTGTGGGCTTCATTCAAAACTGATCTAGATTCCTCTAGATTCAAACATCTCAGTAATATGCCTTCAAAATATCTTCTGTACAAGGTATTACCAACAATCACAAAGCGACTTGATTGTCTACGTAATAACCTACGCTGGTTGCTAGGACAACCATCATGGAAGGTTCCTTTCTACAAAAAATTAAATATATCAGTATACCATGGTTTAGGAGTTGTTTTGTTGATGAGAAACACATCCAAAGGTTCTAAGCATGATCTGCTTGAAGCGGGTTCTTGGAGTCGAAGAATAATAATGGTAGCATATTCATTGTATAACTCCAAGGGTAGAAGAGATGCAGCTGCAGCCATAGCGTCAGCCGCATGATTGCTAGTTCGAGGAATAGCTTCCAAGGTAACTTGATCAAATAAAGATAATAACTACAAAACATATGCTTTATATGGGTATAATTTATCATCTCTATTCTGATAAACATCATTAATTTGGTTTATGACAAGTTGGGAGTCATCGAAAACAAATAAACTTTTAATTTTCAATGCCAAGGTAGCTCGTAATCCAAGGATAAGAGCTTCATATTCAGCAGTGTTATTGGTGCAAGCAAATGTTAATTTGAAGTACATAGGTATAAGATGTTTTTGCGAAGATATTAAAATAATACCCACACCAGCCCCACTCATGCATTAGGCTTTGTCAAAGTATAGGGACCATTGCTCTGAATGGTCTGCCTCTAGTTTAAGGCATTCATCAGGAAACTCAATGATGAGGGGATGAGTAGATTCTAAAGGTGCAGCAGCTAATTGATCTGCTATGATTTGATCTTTAACAAACTTCTATCCTATGAAGGTGAGTTCAAATTCACTTAGCGCAAGAACCCACTTGGCTGTGCCACCAGATAAATACGGTTGACTCATGAGATATCACAAAGGGTCGAATTTGGCAATAACATACATTTTCTGACTGAGCATATAATGTCATAGTTTCTATGTAGAAAATACGACTATAAGACATAACTTCTCTAATATGGTATAGTGAGTTTCATAACTGATTAAGGTTCTACTAATGTAATAATTAGCATGTTCTTTCTTCTCATCGTCAAGCTGAGCTATCATAGCCCCTAAGGAAAAATCAGAAGCAGAAATGTACAAGATAAAAGGACGATCAGATCTAGGTGGGGAAAGCACTGGTGGTTTGAGGAGATATTTCTTAAGGAGTTCAAATGCTTCTTGGCATTATTTGTCCCAATGGAAAGAGACATCTTTCTTAAGAAGTTTAAGAAAGGGTCCATTTTTGTCTGCCAACTTATCAATAAAGTGGCAAATAGCTTGAAGCTTACCTTGTCAACTTCGTAATTCTGATATATTGGTGGGTGCAGGTATATCTGTGATAGCCATGATCTTGAGAGGGTCAATTTCAATGCCACGTAAAGAAACGATAACCCCTAATAATTTATTGGACTTAACTCCGAATATGCATTTAGCTGGATTTAGTCGGATAAGATATTCCCTTAACCGATCAAATATTTTCCTTAAGTCATTTAAATGATCATATTCATTGATAGAACAAGCTATAATATCATCTACATAATCATGTAGAATATCATGCATCATATCATGAAAGATATAAGTCATGGCTCGTTGATAGGTTGCGCCTGCGTTCTTTAAACCAAATTGCATCACTTTCAACAAAAGGTTCCCCAAGGGGTAATAAAGGTTGTTTTGGCCTGATCTTCAAGAGTTATCCTGATCTGATTATAACCAAAAAATCCATCCATTAAGGATATCATTCCACTTCCAGCAGTAAAGTCAATGATCCGATCCATGTTGGGAAGAGGAAAATCATATTTAGGGCATGCAGCATTAATGTCTCTAAATCGGTGCAAACCCTAACTTTAGTGGCTTCTTTCTTAGTTCATTGGAACTACATTTGAGATCCATTCAGCATAATCAATGGCTTGTATAAAAATGACTTTCAACAGTTTTTCTAGTTCTCCCTTGACTAGTAAGGCCACTTTAGGATGCATTTTTTGAAGTTTCTATTTAACAAGTTTAGCATCTGGATGGACTACTAGATGATGCATAACTATGGAAGGGTCCAAACCTGGCATGTCTTCATATGTCCAAGCAAAGACATCTTCATATTCTTTAATAAATGAAATGTATTTATCTTGTTTTTCTTGACTCAATTCTGATCCAATATTGATTATGTGAGGGTTATGTTCGGTTCCAATGTTAATTTTTATAACTTTTTCAACTTCCATATGTAAATATCTCTCAAAATTAGGTGGGGTGGATGAAACACCTAATTCTTGTAATTCTTCCAAGGTTAACTTGGATAATTCATCTTGAGAAGTCGTAGCTTCAAGCTAGGCTATATTCGGAATAGAGCCATCAAAATAAAATTCATTATATAACAATTCCTCAACGGAGACATCATGGAAGATATCCCCTTCCAACTCATTGTTGGATTCGGCAATCATCTTAGGGTAGGCTATGGATAGCATATTGCAGGTAAAATAATTATTCTTTAGACACAAAGAATCTTGTTTATCTAGATAATCTTGATAACATACGAGATGGTCATCATCCTCAAATGGAAAGGGCTGACCTTTACTAGAAAATAGGCCCACACCACAACGGGCAAGCCACGGTTCTACCTCAAAAGGTTCTTTCATACCATTTTGAAAAGGTCCCAAACCTTTCCCTTTATATCCCAATTTAAGCATTATGGGCTTAGCTTTAAGATAATCATTAGCAAAATAGCATCTAGCATACCCATCACAATGTATCTTAATGTTTCTAGGGATTCTTCCCCAATCATATCCCTTATAAATGAAAGCACAACTCTTGACTTGGTAGATACTTCCCATAGTCTATGGGAGGCCCAAGGTATGAGGAGAGGGTGAGAGTTTATTTAAAAGAAGGGAAGTTTGCATGGCAGTGTTGGTTTCTTCTGATATAAGAATTTTAGATAAATTAGGTAAGAGCTCATCAGTGAGAGCATAAGAGGTAGAAGGAACATTTCCTTGATCTTTTGATGTGGAAAGAATGTCTGTAGTGGATGATGATGTTATAGGGATATCGATGGATGAGTTTATTGGTATGGAAGTTATAGGGGTAAAACAAGAAGCATTGGTTGTAATTTTGGGATCCTTTCGAGGTCCTAATGTAGTTTGTTTAGAATATGGTTGAGCTATATGTATAGGTGTAGTTGAAGGAGTAGATGAGGTTATGGATGTGTGTTTCACACATTTGGTTGGATGATTATAATTAGGATGTGTGGATGACAAATCAGGGCAAAATTGAACTCCAACCAGTTCTACCAAAGCACACATATCAAAGGGTCTAGGATCACCATGAATGGTAACCAACTGGTTTTTAAATTCGAATTTAATACACTGATGTAAATTGGATGGAACCACTCACATCGCGTTGATCCAAGGGTGACCCAAAAGTATATTGTATGATGTTGGGCAATGTACAATAAACACGATTGTATCTAGGGTTCTAGGACCAACTTGCAAGGGTATAGTAATGACTCCACACATTTCTTGTGTCTCTTCATTGAAGGCTTTTATAATCATATCAGTTCTTTTCATTTCGTCACTTCTAAAGCCAAATATTTGGTAGAAGTCAAAAGTGCATATGTTTAAATATGAACCATTATCAATCAAGACGCGTTTAACGGCCACATATCCAATTAGGGCAGTAATATATAAGGGGTTATCCTTATGTAAACTATGTTGCGGTATATCTCTATCTCGAAATTCAATACAGTCAACTTCTCGAGTTATGATAATATTGGTCATGGCTTCAGGCTAAATATTTTGTGGTACCATCATTTGGCTTAATGTGAGCATTAATTCATCCCTATGGGTAGGAGAAGATCTTAAAAGGTCCAAAAGGGAAATTCTAGCTGTAGTATTGGATAATTGTTCATTAATATTATACGGAGGCTTAGGTTGAACATTAGGCATATGATTCCCTTTATTGGGATTTTTCAAAACAAATGGAGCTGATCCATCATTCTAAGTTTGATCCTGTTGAGATTTTTAAGCCTGTTGTCGGGTAACGACTCTGATGGTACCTACAGTATTATTTTGAGGATGATGAATTGGTCTCAGTCTAGCGTTTATGGCTTGTTCATTGGAAAGGAACTGATGAGAGGAGGGTCGAGGAGTAACTCTTCTAGGAAATGGTTCTTCTGGAACCATAGAACTGGTGATAGGTTGAATAGGATCTGATTCATCTTCAAAACTATTCGATTGATTTGAGGTGATTTCCATGTCACTTTCAATCTCATATTCGGTGTCACTAAGATCAAGAATCTGAATATTATGTAGAGGTCTAGTCGTAACTATGGATAAATTTGTGTCAAATATTTGAGGATCAGGAATAGGTAATTGTCCACTAATATTCCCTACATATCGGGTAGGAGGAGGAACATTGTGATGCTTAATTTGATTGGCCACCTCTTTACCATGTTTTGGTAAAGGATGTTGAAATATGTCCAATGATTGATTGACATTCTGATTCTGACTTTGAGGAATACTCTTTTGGGCGGTATTAGAAGGATTTTGTTTAGGTTGGAAGGCTTGTACCTCCATCTCATTGTTATCAATTAAATCTTGTATTTTATGTTTTAATATTTTGCAAGAGTTGGTAGCATGTCCAGGTCCTATATGGAAATCACAATGCAAATTAGCTTTGTATCCGAGTATGGTTGGATCAGGTTCCCGGATAGTTGGTAATTGGATCAATCCTCGTGCTAGTAACTACGGGAGAATGGTTGATAAAGGTTGATTTAACCTAGTAAATTCTCAAGGCGGTTTATCAGGAGGTTTCAATATGAACTTCTCTATTTTTTTTGTAGTGTTAACATTGGCAATGTTTCTGCTATCAATGACTCCGTCACCCACAGCTTGTTTATTTTTATATTGATTTTTGGATGTTTTCTCATCATCTTTCTTTTTGAGCTGACCTCTTCTAATGAGAGCATCTTCCACCCTTCGAGCTAAGTCTATAGCTTGATCGAAGGTGGTCAAGGTAGCAGTTGATAATTCATAGGATAGTTGTTCTTGTAAATTATTGATTAAAACATCATTTCCCGATAAGGTAACACAAAGTGTAATTTTCCTATCAACTATCTCCATCGAGCTAAGAAGTCAGCAAAACACTCATCTTTGTCTTGTTTTAGGTTGTACAAATATTTAATGGTTACATGCCTTTTGATATAGGCACTAAATTGATGCACAAAAGACTCAGTGATCTCTTCAAAATTCCTCAAAGAATGAGTAGGCATTTGATAATACCACTCCAATGCCATCCCTCCTAAACTCTTCAAGAACATTTTTAGTAATAGCAAGTCATCATGTGATATGTCATGACAGGCTATCCTAAACATACGAAGATGCTCTATGGGATCTTCATTTCCTTTATATATAGGTAGGACAGGCATAGGAAAGTGTTTGGGATATGGTTGTGCTACAACTATAGGATCTAGAGGTTGACTACACATCTCTCGATAATTGTATGAGGGACAGTAGGGATCTATCTGGTCCATGCGAGAGACTAACTGTTTCACCATGGCTTCCAAATTATCAGTTTGTCCACCATATTGGTTTGGTGGTACATGAGTATGGGATTTATGACCGTAGGAGGGCAAGACATAAGGATTAGATGCTATATTGTTGTTATGCAAATGGTTGGTAGGAAGAGTATTATGAAGAATATTTGTTGTAGCATTATGTTGTATCCCAGATTGTTGGAAATTGGTATTTGGTTTTGTTTTAGGCTTTTGTTGATTTGAGTTATATTGATCAATAGTTTGAAAAAATAAAGTAGTGAATGAAGGTTTCTTTTGTGTGGGAATAACCCTTGGCTTGGTAACAGGCACTCTAGGAGGTTGGGTAGCCTGTTGTTGTTGCATGTTTTGGATTATTGTAGCCATGTCCAAATTGGACGGTCCAACTTGATCACTCTCTTGATCAAAAAAGGACAAAGGATTAGTGCATGTGTGATATATATCTTATAGGGTTGCTTGAGTGTTACTAATTTGATCTTTGTCCATATGAACTTCTCTATTAAGGGTGCCCATATTATCATGAAGGAATTTCCAAAAATGGTCCATGTTCTCAAAAGTAACAGCTCCTTCTGGAGTTATTTTAGGAGATGAGGATCCTTCCTCTTTATCATTTTCTTTTTGTTCATTTGCGTCCAAAAATTCTTCTTCTTGTTGGTTTAAGGTTACTTCTTCTTGAATTGGGTCTTCAAGAAGGGCATCTAGTTTATTTGTGGTTTTTCCTAACCAATCTTCTTCTACTTCAATTTGTTTTCCATTCCTGAGTTTAGTCATTATGTCTAAATCTTAAATTTTAGAAAATATATACTGATATATTTGCAACAGATTTGGGAGGTATATATTTTAATTATATACCTACTATAATGTTTAAAAGAGAAAATGTTTTGATTTTTTTTTTTTTTAAAGACAATAAAAAACACACTAAATACAAGAAATAACAATAATAAAATAATAACTTAGTTTTCTATAAATAGTTTATAGATATCATTGATAGGATCAAGTTCATCAGGAGTCATAAAGTGCTCCTCTTCAAATTGGAAATTGTTTTTCAAGAAGTCAACAAAGTGTGCTATGGTGATATTATCTGTTTCGGATTCTGTTTTGTAAAAATAAATCTCATGGCAATACTCTCGATATAACACAGCTCTGGGAACTCTATTCCATCTTTTTCTATCTATAAGAATGACCTCTTGGTCCTCTATACGAGACAGAAATTTATGTACTACAACTACATTATCAAGGTATTCCTCAAAGGTATATAACTCAGAAGACACAAGGCCTTTTTTATCTGCTAACCACCTATGGCAAGCTCTCTAAAGTTCATGATACAAAATTACTTGATCGGGATCCAGGATTCTATCTAGGACAAACCTCTTGATTTGCCTAAGTTCGGTTGCTCTAGATGAAATGAGATCCAATCTCCTATCAAGTTCATCCCACAAAGGTTGAACCCTATTTGTTTGAGGTACTCTAAGCACATAAGTAATCTCTATAGCTGCTAATTGATTTTCAACATTAATGGTGACAACTCGTCTCTTATTATAGTCTACCATATAAATATGACATGCAAATTTTCTTAAGTCTAAATGCATTTATGTTTTGTTTTCTTATTATTTTTTGTTTTATTTTTAGAAAGGTTTTTGTTTTCAAAGGGTTTTTTTTTTGTTTCACGTCAAGTTCGCCAAAATGTATCGCTCCAAATTTTTTGTACCCTTACCTTCAAGCTATAGGATCCGCACCCGAAAGGGGGATGTGAAAAGGATGGGACAATACCTCGGACTGAGAGGCCCTTTGAAGGTCCCGCCTCTCAGGGGAGGTGTATAAGGGTGAATTTTCGACGGATGGTGGGTTCACTAGGAAACTTTTGAATGGCATTTTCCATGCCTAGGTTGATAGTGTGTTTGATGTGTTCATTTCATGCTTTAATCATTCAACTCCTAGGTTTTTCCGATATGAATCTAAACTATTCTATATGCCAATGCTGATTTAAATGAATACAAAAAATAGAAATGGATGCAAATAATAGAGAATATGCTAACTAGAAGGTGTCATACCTGATCCCGAATGTCTGATGGAGATTCTAAGTCTTGTAGTAGTTCAGATTGTCTCAGTTTGTACGTAATCATCCCAAATCATAGAAGGTCATCTGAAATCAGACATTATCATCTGAAATCTGACGAATTCGTCGAAAACCTGCAATCACAAAAATAGATACAAAATACCAAATATGCAGGTGCAGAAGCAAAGGATAAGGGTAGAAATAACATCAAACATGCCTGAATAATAGATTCTAATAAAAAAATAAGGAAATACAGTGGTTTTAATGGTTTATTTTAACTTTATCATGCGATTGTACTAAATGAGGTGAACTCCAAGATGCATAAAACATAATAACTTTAAACAATGTAGAGATATGATATGAAAAATGCAAAAAAAGCTAAGAAAATGTAAACTCTAAACTCGGACTACCCCCAATCTGGACTACAGTCAGGATCACCTCCAATCATACGAGATCGTCCGAAATCATCCGAGATTGTCCGCGACGATCCAAGATAGCTTCGACTGAAAATAGTAGAGTTCCTGCAATAAAAAAAGTAAAAATACTGAATGCAAGCAAAGTAGTGCGAGGGAATAAGGAGCTAACTCTGCAATGAAATCCATCAACTAAGGGATTGGGATTTCAATGAGAATCAGCAAGCCAGCCAGGGGGAATCAGGGGGATAAACTAGAAAAATCCTAGTTTAAATAGGATTAGGAAGAGGTTTGGGAGGTTGGGGATCATCCCAATCTGGGAGATCTCCAACAAGTAAATCTCCAACTGTGCAGACACGCTTCTTCCCAAGTTGGAGAGGTTATTGAAACAAAATCTAATTATGAAAATTTGATTTTGGGATGAAATCGTCTAGATGTTTTTTTCCAGACGAATTCGTCAGATCGGGGACGATTTCGTCTAATCTGAGACGATATCATCCAACGGTCAAAACAAATCCTAAAAATGGCATGAAAAATGGGGAAAGCGGGTAAAATGTAGTTTAACGGGCAGTTTGGGGTTGAAATTCAAATTTTAATATTTTATCTTTTTACTAATGTTTTAACCGTGCCAATTTTAGGGTGCTACAATCTCCTTACTATTTTCTTTCCATTATGCTTAATTAGGTTAGATTAGTTATTTTAGTGGGTTAATTCATGTTTAGAGACAATATGACTGACATATTTGGGATTTAATCAATTTTGTTTTCATTATAGCAAGTAGGACATTAATGGCTTATTTTCATGCTAACATGCTTAATTTCATGCAAGTGATCCAGTAGATAGATAATTGTACTTCTTGCTTTCATGTTTCTAACAATATTTATAAATCTGGCACAAGTTTAATATGTTTTATCCATATTCTTGATTTCATATTTGTTATAGCATCTTTATGCATATCTTCCTCAAAGGGCCTCATCATGAGAGGCTGCCTATTTATTTGATGCTTTTGTGTTGTTTCTTGATCGTAGGAAAGTAGGTTAGAAGGAGATTCAATCATTTAATTCCTTCCTCAATGCGAATAAGAGGGTCAACTCCACCCTAGAGCAGTTCATGTCACCTTAAAGGCTTGAAAAGTGCATTTTATCCTTGAGAGTATTGTAACACTGTAATTGCATATCAAAAAGGATATCCCTAAGAGGGATTCATTTGTATACATAAATTGATTTTAAGAGGAATAAATATGCATTTCATTTTATTGCTTTTGTCTTTGTCAATTTATATGTGAATGTTCATTTTTTTTCATTTTATGCAATTGCAATATCGAGTGCACACCTTTATGGTCGTACAGTATCCACTCATGTTGTGGCTAGACCATGTAAGGCTCTGTAAATAGCACATCCCATGATAGGCTAATCTTACCCATATTTCGTCATTGCTTTTCATATATCTATTTTATTCTCGTTCTTCATCCCATAAAATGCAACCTGTAGGGGCAGTGTCAATTGAGAAGTTTGGATGATAAATCTCTAGTGGTGGTATGTTTGCCATGGCCACTTATTTGTTTATCAGATGTCTTGTGGGGTGATAAATAATAAAATCAATGTCTTCTCCTAACCCCAGGCTTAATATGTCCAAGGCTACTTCTAGAGAGTCATATTGACCTCTAATGTGGTAACCTAACCCAAACTTGTCAGTGGTAAGTTGGTACTACGGCTCGCATGGCCGCATACACCCCTACCCATATATACCCAAATTGTAACCATGCTAATGGCAACATTCAAATTAACTTAGGGCAAACTTAAGATTAGAGAGGTAATGAATATTAACAGTGAATAATTCATCATTGTACTCTTATACATCCGAAGACTTATGGGTGCAGTCCAGGCCAGCATAGATAAATTTTGTCTGGTTGGGAGGGATTCCAAGCAGAACCACTATTCCCACTGGTGGTCTTAGGTCTTTTGGTTGTCCCATTTCTTGTGTGGACTCAATTATGGCTATGAATGTTATGTTCTACATAATGTATTATCCTATCCCTATACTTGCCAAGTGTATTGTTACATGTGATGTGGATGACCCTAGAGACGACACTAGTGAAGCAGGTTCTAGTATTTCCTCTGCTTGATCCTGGATATCTTCTTCTTCCATGGGACATGGGATTTCTACAATGGCTATAGTTAGATTTTCCTTTGGATTTTATTCCTTGATTAAGGGCACCTTTATCTTCTGATTGTCTTTAGGTTTTGATGTTGATGGTCTCTTAGAAGCATCAGTTGTTTTGGGTGCAAGAGGATGTGCCTATGTGGATGGGTCTTTTCATACCCCTTTGTCTTTGTCATCTAGTTGCGTAGGTGGAGATAAATGTCCTACATATATGTGGGTGGAATAAATCACAAAATATCCTCAAATATCCACCTGATGGATATATTTGAATGGCTCTTCATCAGCCAAAACTATGTAGACTTTGTCATCGTGCACATACTTGACACATTGGTGCAAAATTGAAGGCACACACTTCATATCTCTTATCCAGGGATGTCCTAAGAGGATGTTGTATTGCATGGCCCCTTCTAAGACATGGCATATCACAGGGATGGTCGTATGTCCCACCTTAATGGGTAGGACAATCATTCCCATAGTAGATCATAAAGCATCATTGAAATTTCTTAATGTGTAGGCTCCTAGAATGATATTGGATTTGGGGATCTTAAGGTGCCCTATTGCTGTTGTTGTGATGATGTTTTATGAACCTGTATCAATCAAGATCTGCTTAAAAGGTAAATCATTGACTAGTGCAACAATGTGTAGCGAAGGGTCTGGTAAGGTAGTAGGTATTATCTTAATCTCATGATCATAAAATTGAATTAACGATTCTTGGCATTATTGTACTTATCCCATAAAATGAGTGAATGCATTCGAATCTTGTGTTTGGAGCTCAATTGATATTGAAATATCCATTAAAGTCTCCCTGTGCTTTGGGGACTATTGTATGAGCTCATAGATAGATAGCTTCACTGAAGTTGTTTGTAAGTTTTGTTCTAGTCTACTCCAAACAGTTACCATAGGTCGGTTTGGTAGACCTGGAAGGTTGTTTGTCCCCTACCTCTACCTAGGCATAGCTGGGACATTAATGGGAGACACAGGAGGCTATGGTTGACCATATCATCTAGTCCTAGTGGCTATATTGACAATTTCAACCATCCCAATGCATTCATGTGTAGTTGTATTTATTTAAACCTAATTGACTTGGGCACCTTGCCCTCTAGGGACCTCATGGTTTGGTAGTGGGTTTTTATATATACCCATATCTTTGTTATCGAGAGCCAATGGGTTTTCAACTTTAATTTCTCTCGCTTCAATCATATTTTGCACCTGGTTCTTGAAACCAATGCACCCTTAGATTTCATGCCCCAGTATTCTATGATAAGGGTAAAATTGATCTTCCCTATATCCTTTTGGTTTAGGATGGTTGGGATCTAAAATAGTTACATTAGGGAATCTGATCTTCCCAGCCTCGCTTAACTGGTTGAAAATTGATTGCATTAACTTTGAAAGAGGTGTGAAATAGCAAGGTGGCTTGCATTATCTATTTCACCCCTAATTGTTCTTTTGATCATAATTGGCTAGTGTGGGATGTTCCTGGGGTTGCTACATAGCCCCATCCTTAGGTCCAGCCAATGCGACTTGATTAACTGGAGCAGGGTTTTCCTGCTTCTACTTGTATTTTTCATTCTTGCCATTTTTGTTCCACTCTTTGTTTCAGATTTTAATGGTTCCCTCATCTACATTTATGTCCTCAATGATTTTTGCCTGTTCTAAGGCTTCCTCAAATAAATTATATTGTTAAATTTGAAGCAATAGAGAAATGTGTTTAGAACAACTCTTGGTGAACATGTGAACAATCTCTCCTGTGGGGACAAAGAATGATAACTTTACCATGACTTTTCTCCATCTATCCCCATACTCCATCACTAGCTCATCATCATAATATTTTAATTTGACCAGATCTAAAAGGTTCACCTTATTTTTAGCACTAAAGTAGAAACGCTTTAGGAAAGCATTTACTAGTTGTTCAAAACTGGATATGTTGTGCTTAGGAAGCTGGTTGAACCATTGGGTGGCAGCCCTTGAAAATGTCATAATGAAAGTTCTCAGCATAAGAGCATCATTGTCTTAAAGATGAAAACATGCATTTATGAAATTTTTAACATGCTCTTGTGCATCCTCTTTGTTGCGGGCCAAACAAGGTTAACTTTCTAACTATTTTGTCACTTGCCCGATCATTAATTATCAACCAGGGATTCATAAACTTTCGAAGGATCTCTTACAGGATCATTCACAATACCACCTTGAGATGAGTCCTTCCAACTCTACTATTGGGGGTGTTCAAAAGGTTGTCAATATCTCATGCACTCCTCAATAAAATACGTATGAACAATTAAATCATCAGAAAGAAAGCATTCATATGTGCATCTAAGAAATAATCAAACCTACTACAATAATAAAACACAAATACAGGAAATGAAACTATGAAAGCATGAAATCTATAAAGCATATAAAATAAGGGGAATAATATTGTCTTGGAGTGGGCCCAAGCTCTAGCAGATCCCTCCCAATGTGAACACGCTTTAGGAACTTGTAGACTTTATTATGCAATCAAAGAATTACAATGTGTATTCTATACCTTCTATACAATTGCTATATGTTCTATATTCTATATATTCAGAGAGGTCTGTGTGTGTTTATATAGCACATGCATAGGTCTTCTGTTACAACTCGGTTACAACCATCGGTCTATTCCAGACTTGACGATGACAATCTGGTAAGCTTTGGCCATCGTCTACTAAAAACTAGCTTTGTTCCTAATATTGGTGTGTTCCGTAATTGGCTCATGCTTCACTTGGCATGGGTGGCACAACTCCTGCAAATATCCTATGTGGTGTGGAGTTGTAACTGCACCATTTATTATCACCCGCATCATGTTTTATCTGGTCAACATGCAAAAATAGAGGTGCCTTTCTTTGTGGAAGACGCCTACCTTCTATTGGAACCTTCCTAGAATAGGAAGGTGCCTATCTTCAATTGGCGCCTTCATGGAAGGGGAATACACCTACCTTCTTCTGGTGCCTTCATGGAAGAGGAAGGCTCTTGTCCATTATGCATCAGTTCTATAGTAAACAAAGTGTCAGGTCCATGAAAAAGACCTCGACTGATTAAATCTAAAAAAATCAACAATAGCTCCATAGAAACACACTAAAACACACAAATTAGATAATACGTATAATCTCATTAAATAAATACATAATCATTGATAAAAACATACAATTCCTAATATATCACCACATAATATCTGCTAAGACTCATACAAAAATATAGGCAATTATGGGACTCATCATCATCCCATGCTTAACATATGCCATGTCCTCATGGCATCAAAACCGTAAGCACTTTGGTCATCACCTGTATCTGGATGTTCCTGCTGCTGTTGATTTTTGTCGATCTGCTATCCTTGTTTTGGCTACTATTGGGGTCAGTATGACTACTATGGGTGTCCTTGCCTAAAATATTGCTTCTACAGCCTGCCACAGGTCAATTTCTTTGGTCCTAGGAATCGCAATGGGGATATCTGAATCACTTCCCCTTTGACGAACCACCTGGGCCATATATGTTCTGGCCTCCTCAGGATCAAGCCTTGGACCTTCCTCAACCTTAGTTGTAGCCTTCGACTTTGGGTCGAATATGCCCCATCTCTCTAACCATTTCCTTATTTTTGAGGGTCGTCATGGGGCTGAGCCATAAATTTTCCAAAATTTACTCTTATGTGTCAGATCAATACTGATGCCAGAGGTTCCTTGGACCCTCGAAGAGGATTTTCTCCCCTGCTTAGCTGCCCTCACCTCTCTATGCAATCGTTCAAACACTTTCTACCTGTCGACAAATGGATGCATATCCCAATCATCATATTTCGGCTCTATGATAGCCTCCTTGGCCTTCTTTCAAGTAGTCCTAGGCCTTTTGGTTGTGGCCTATGCAAGAACTATGGCAACTCAGTTAGAGGGCTCTTTGATGACCATTCTTTCATTACTAGGGACCTGCTCTACTGTTCCCACTGGTACTGATGTTTCAACTTCTTCTCTTGTAGGTTCTGTAGGTTCTTCCCTAAGTTATAGCTCTATCTACGAGGTCTAATCTGAGTCGGTTAGGTCAATAATAGGGGGCTCTACAAGGCTCTTGCACTCTTGGCTCCCAAAAATAGAGGACTATTCCCCTGCTTCTAGGCTATTATATCGTGCATCTGATTGGAACTCTCCCACAGAGACTACTCACTCTCTGGAAGTGGGAGAGTTTATCAAAACCTCCATTGCCCAGTCAGTCTGGGTTGATGCGTCCTTCTTTTCTACTTGCCCTACCTTCAATTCTTGATTTTCTTTTTGTAGCTGTTGAATCGGCTACTTGAGGTGGGAAATTTTCTTTGCCTACTCTTTTAGCTCACCTCTCTGACTGCTTTGGCAATCCTCCAACATCTGCTAGGCCATCCAATAGTTGGTTTACTAGTCTAATGCTTCCTCCAGGGCCATGTCAATCTCACTATTGCCCCTAGGGGTTTCTCTTTCTCGTGGGTCCTGGCCCATCAATTATCGTAGGGCATGTGTTGCAGCCCCAACCTTCGAGTCTTCTTCCTCTTACTATGAGGAGGAGTCATCGCAGGAACTTTCTCCTAGGGGCCAATTCTGGCTACTACGACTTGATCTCACTGCTTATGAGTTGTGCCCCTATATCTTCATGTTCGGGCATAGGAGAGTGTCCTCTCTCTTCTATGCATTCGGGAAGTGTTGGTAGCCTGATATCCCCTACATCCCTTGTAGGGATTTCTTCTACTTGCATTATGGGGCTCTCTATCACTTGAATTTTAGGGCTTTCTATTGCTTGCCCTACCTCAGCAACTTCCATTTCCTAGCCTCCATCTTCTCCTGCATCAAGGTCTTGCCTCTGCACCTCTACATGGTAGGCCAGTGCTGATATGAGCCCATGGTGAGTCAAAGCTATAGGTGCTCCATTATGATATCATGTCGCTTCTTCCTTAAGGGTTTTTTCCAGGTAGAAGGACACGTTAATTATTCTCCCATGCACCAGGTGGTTCAAAAACTACACATGGTGGACGTGTAGGTGGGTGTATTTCTTGATGCAAGTGAAGAATTGAGCAAACTGCTCGAATATCTCTCATAAATTTATAGGAAGGGTGCTTTTTATTAGCCCATATCTATCTATCTATGTATTCTCTCTAGGCAGTAGTTGTTCGACACAATATTTCAGCGTCTCGCTCTTGTACACACATTCACCTGTCAAGGGTAAGCCAATCACCTCTGAGATGTATTCTGGAGTGACTGGAATTGCCATCCCCCCCACCTGAGTAGAATCTCCCCTTAAGGAGGTAGCAAACTCCCTTGCTACCTTTGCATCCTAGTTTTGGCTAACCAAGTCATAATATCTAAGCCATCCCTCTGCCTAAAATTGGGCTCTCACCGCCCCCTTGATCCCATCTATGTTGCTCGTCTCGTTCTTTTTTACCGAATAATTCTTTGATCGACCTCCCATGGTGCCTTCCTGCAAGCTACTGTTTCTCTTCTTTGCTTTCTCAAGGAGGAACCTTCCTTATAAGGATGGTACCAAACATCTAACTCCCAATCCTTTCCAAGCATGCCTTTCAAGGTACACATTGGCACGATCGGCCATGGGGGTGTATGATTTTTTTTGTTTTATGGCAGTGATATTTTGGTACTCGCATATTTTAACAATGATTACATATAAATCTAAGTAGAGTATGCACGTACCTTATTGGATGCCTCGTGTGTCATGGGGATCATCAATTCATCGATTCTTTATGGGGGATGGGTACCTTGTTGGTACAAATTATGTTGTTGAGTTGCTTTGATGATAGGTGTTGAAGACAAATCAAAAAAATCGATTATTGTTGGAATGTGCACCACTTTCACCCCATAATTCTCTGATATTTGCTTTGGTTGGGGCGAATTATACTTACGTACTCCTGGATATAAATGTATGCCATGTGTCGCATGATTATTAAGGCACGTGTGAAACTTGATCGTTGGCTACATATGAAAGGCATCTGCTTCGATACCTTCTCGATGCATAAGGCACCTGTTGTGGTGCCTTCCTAATGCGAAAGGCACCTGATGGGATACCTTCCTGATATAGTCATAGATGCACCTTTCGATGAGGGAATATGCCTTTAATGAATGCGCCTTCCTGTAAGAGGAAGGTGCCCTTAAGGACACGTGCGCCTTCTTGGGAGAGGAAGGCACCCTTCTATATAAATGTGCCTTCCTAGTGTGGAAGGTGCCTGATGGATGGATGTGCCTTCCTGGTATGGAAGGCACTTTGAAATGCATGCGCCTTCCTAGTATGGAAGGCAATTTGAAATGCATGCACCTTCCTGGGTAAGGAAGGCACCCTTGAGGCTCATGCACCCAAAAAGGAGGGTGCTCCAATTTGATTTTTTTTTTTTTTGTAGCCCTACTCTTTTTTTTTATTTTTTTTATTTTAGGATGCGCCTTCCTGATGAGGAAGGCACTCCCCTACTCTTTTTTTTTATTTTATTTTAGGATGTGCCTTCCTGATGAGGAAGGTGCTCCCCTACTCTTTTTTTTTTTTTTTTAAGCACATTCTTATTTTTGCGGGGCGTCTTCCGGTAGTGGAAGGCACATTATTCACACGAGGCGCCTTCCTAGGAGAGGAAGATGCCTTCTTTTGGTGGGTGCTTTCTTGGTTGTTGAAGGCACATTATTTAGGGGCACCTTCTAGTGGGGGAAGGCACCTTATTTACACAATGCGTCTTCTTGGAAGAGGAAGGTGCCTTATTTTATCGACAGCCATGTTGTATTTGATCAAGAAAGGTGATCAGGCCTCCTCGAGTTGACTTCATACCTGCTTTTATTTTATTAGTGTTGGCATCGAGGTGCTGAGCCAAACCAGGCCTAGTGTTTTGCTGAGAGTTTGGATCCAGATTCATGGGGATGAGTTCTCCCCCATGCCTATTCTGGATCCCACCAGTACATTTTCAAACATGCTATAGGGACGCAGTCGGTGGCCATTGACAATCAATAGAACATTACTGTCATCGATAGTTCTAACATGTACAACTCCATTCTTAATGAGTTCTACCACTTCATACGGTCCCATCCATCTCTGCATAAGCTTTCCCTTCCTTTCCTGGAACTGGGAATCATACAATAGTACCCATTCTCCTTCTTTGAACTGCTTCATTTTGATGTGGCGGTCATGCCACCATTTCCTTTGCTTCTATGTGATTTCCATCTTCTGCAAAGCATCCATTCAGATTTCGTCTAGCTGATCCAGCTGCCAAATCCTTTCTTTTTTAGCATCATCCAGGCTCAAATTCAATTCTAAAGTTGTTCTTAACATCTTAATCTCAAACTCAATGGGCATCATTGCATTCTTCTCATAGACCAGTAGGAAGGGTGTGAAACTTGTGGTAGAATTCCATGTTGTGTTGTATGCCCATACTGCCTCTGGTAGTTGTGTAGCCCAATCCTTTCTATGTTGTTGCACAATCTTCATCAGGATATTCTCAATCTCCTTATTTGTTACTTCCACTTGTCCGTTTTCCTGTGGATGGTAGGGTGTAGTTTTATTGTGCCAAATTTTGTATTGCTCCATTAGCTCCTCAATCAAATTTGAAGTGAAATGAGGTCCCTGGTCCGTTGTTATTTCCCTAGGGACCTCGAATCGTGTAAAAATATGAGCAAACAAAAAATTGGCAACTGTTCTTTCTTTTGAATCTTTCAGTTTTTGGACTTCAACCCACTTGGTGACATAGTCTATGCAGACTAAGATAAACATCTTCCCTATTGAATGTGGGTTAATTGGCCCCATAAAATCCATACCCCACTTATCAAAGGGTTCCAAGTGTACTTGAGGCTGGAGGGGCATTTCATCATGATGGGTTGGTCTACCCATCCTTTGGCACTCATCGCACTTGCTGACATGCGCTGCTACATATTTGAATAGGTTAGGCCAAAAATTCCTAGACTATAGAATTTTATATGCAGTGTGTTTCCCTGTAAAGTGTCCTTTGTAAGGTTCATCGTGACAGGATTTGAGTATCTCTAAGAATTCCTGCTCTGCCATGCACCTCCTTATGATTTGGTCATGTCCTATTTTGAATAGGAGGCCATCGATCCATAGGTAGGGTGCACTCTTTTCTATCACCCCCTACTTTTCTCAGTATGAGAAAGCGGGTGAGGTTCTACTAGTGGCCAAGCAATTTGCTATGTCTGCATACCACAGGATTTGCTCGTCGATGATAAATAAGTGTTCATCCAGAAACTGGTCTTCCACTGATGTATAGTCTACTGGTGTCAACCTGGATAGGAAGTCTGCTACCACATTGTCCTTGCCCGATTTTTCAACTATGGTGATATCAAATTCTTGCAACAATAGGAGCCACCTAACAACTCTCCCACCAATATCTGGCTTACTCATCAGGTATCTGATGCCTACATGGTCCATATGGACAAACACCTTATAATCGGTGATGTAATGGTGGAATTTGTTTATGGCATGGACCACTACAAGAAACTCCTTTTTTGTTACCATATAATTGAGCTCGACTCCTGCCAAGTTTTTACTGATGTAATAGATGGCATAGAAATATATTCCATATTTCTATCCCAGGACCAATCCAATCTCATTATTGGATGCATTACAATAAATGTGAAGGGTATGGCCTAATCTGGTCCTCTTAAAATTGATGCAGTTATCAACTTCTCCTTAAGCAATTAAAAATCTTCTTTGTAGTCTTCCATCCAATTTAAATCTACGTCCTTAGATAATAGAGTGTGCAGTGGTTTTGTAATCTTGCTGAAATCGACGATAAATCATTGATAGTACCCGATAGATCCGAGGAAACTCCTCACTTCTTTCTACGTCTTGTGACTGGGTCTTTGATGACCTCAATATTCCTTCTGTCAACTTTTATCCCTACTGTAGAGATATGGTGTCCCATCACGATGCCTTCTTGCATCATCATGAAGAATTTTTCATTGCTCAGGTATAGATTGTTCTCCTTGCTTCTTTCGAGCACTTTCTCCAGGTTTAGCATTGCTTCTTCAAAGGTCTCTCCATAAACGGTGAATTCATCCATGTATACTTTGATCGCTTCTCCTATCATGTCCAAAAATATGCTAAGCACCACCCTCTAAAAGGTGGCCGGTGTGTTGCATAACCCAAAGGGTAATACCTGGTAAGAAAACATTCCCCATGGGCAAGTGAACGTTGTTTTATCTTGATCCTCTCCTCCTATCTAGATCTGATTATATCCACTGAAACTGTCCAGGAAGGAGAAGGACTTTCATCCCAAAAGTGTGTCCAATACTTGATCAACAAATGGGAATGGGAAGTGGTCTTTCTTAGTTGCTTTATTCAGTGCTCTGTAGTCCATGTAGATTTGCCATTTCCCATTTTTCTTAGGGACTACCACAAGTGGTGACACCCACTCACTATTAGAAATTGGATAGATGAATTTGGTAGCCAAGAGTTTTTGTAACTCTGTTTTGACAATGTCCTTCAATTTTGGGTTCATTCTCCTCTATGGTTTCTTGCTTGGAGTCGCTTTCTCATCAAGGTATATTCTATGAGTGCATATTTGTGGGTGAATACCCTTCATGTCTGAGTAGTCCCATGCAAATTCCTACTGGTGTCTTACCAAGAGTTCTACTTTTGCTAGTTGTGCAGGATTCAACCCACTGCTGACATTCAATGTCCTTCCTAGCCCAATAGTTATCTATTGTATGTGATGATCATGAGCACTAGCCAATTGTGATCCAGGTGTGCTGGTAGAGGACTCTCCATAGAGGAATTCTACAATATCCTCGTCCTCATATTCTTCCTCTGCTAACTCATCTAACGCCATTATTGGCTGGATTATGGATAGCTCCTGATAATTATTCTTAGGTAATGTAGCTTCTCCCAATGGGTTGACAGACTGTGTAGGGGGAAAAATGATCAATCTCTTAATTTTTTGGCCATCGAAGATGGTCATTAGCCCATCCCGACAGCTGATGTAGGCATCAACTATTGCCAGCCATGGTCTCCCCAAAATTAGCAGGTAGCTACCCAGACTAGTCTTGGATTGTAAGACCAAGAAATTGGTTGGGTATTCCCATGTGCTAACTATCACCATTACATCCTCTAGAATTCCCTCTAGTGCTACTATCGATCATTCAGCTAATTGTAGCACTATCGTGGTGGGTCTCAGGTTCATGAGTTGTAGCCTTTGCATGGTTTCTTGAGGCATTACATTCATGGATGCTCCAATATTGACCAACATATTAAACAAGGAATGTCCTTTGATTTTTACAATTAGTACTAGACTACCTGGATCCACGTACTTGGGATGACATATCTTACCCATCATTAGGTCTGGTAATTTACCCACGACATTGATAGTCTAGGTTGCTTTCCACCCTGGCTTCCTCAAGCACATTTATCTTATTGCCTTGCTATATATTGGAACATCTCGAATGGCTTGAAATAATGGTATCATCACTGTGATGTTCTTCAGACTCGATAGGATATCAAACTCTAGTTGCTTTTGTTTCTTCTATTCTTGTAGTCGATAAGGGAATGGAGCCTTTGCTCTCTCAACTATTTCCTCTATCACCTCTTCCACAAGAGGTGTTTCTTCTTCTTCTTCCTCCTCTTCTACCAGTGGAGGTGTTTCTACTCCTAACTGCCTACTTGACCTAAGTTGAATATTGTACATAGGATACATCTCACCTTCGACGTTGTATGTCAACTAATTTACTCTATTTTTTGGATTAGCCGTCGGTTGTGCTAGTAGCTGCGCAGGTCTCACTGCTGGTAGAGCCAATAAGTTTTTATGGGGTTGAGTTGGTGCTACATTTTATGGGGCCAAATTCCATGGTGTGTGGCCTCTCCACTATTGCTCCAGATATTGGTATTACATCTAGGGTTGTTGATTCATTAATTTCACTCCTAGGGGTGTGTTGGACCAAGGTGATGGCTCCCACCATCCCATATTGGATGGTTGAGGTGGACCTTGTGGCATGTATGGTATTCCTCCTTATTGTGACATTCCATCTGGCATACTCCCCATAGGGGGTTATGTCAAACTCTTTTGGTTACCTATGAAATAGGCTTCCGATGTCTTAGCCTCCTCCTGGTTTCTAGGCAACTTTGGGCACAATCGAGTCTTATGATTCAGTTTGCATATTGTGCATACTCTAATCTTGTTCTCTGGATATGCGTTATTTTCATGCTTTCCTCTACATTTTGGGTAGAAATAGGTTAATGCTACCTCATTATCTTGTTTCTTCTTCTCTAACATTAATGTGTCCATCTGCAATGCTAGAGAAGAGAGCATCTCGCTTTTCATATCTTCCAGCATATTACCAAGTTCTATCTTTGTCACCAAAGTAGTCGCTTTGATGCTTCTTTTTCATGTCTTGCCTCTTATTCTTGAGTAATTCTAGCAGAGTTGTCGGATATCTTCCATATCATGTTGGTATACATCACCTCCAAAAATCATATTAAGAGCCTCTAATGATTCATTATTAAGTCCCCTCAAGAATATGCTTTTGAGGGACTTATCGGATAGCTTTGCATGGGAGATCATTGAAGATTAAAATTAAATCTGTCCCAGTACTCCTCGAGAGACTCATCTTTTTTTTGCATCATGCTCAAGACTTCTTCTATGGAATCTCTTGCTCTCCTGAAATCTTGGTATTGCTCTTGAAAGAGCTTCTTCATTTGATCCCATGTCACTATGTGCTTTTCTCCCAGATCGATGAACCACCGCAGAGTTGCATCGTCTAGTGTATAAGGGAAGAGTTTTAGCTTCTACGTATCTGATTTGTAATCCACATACCTGCACAAAACATCAAACTTGAATAATAATAGGTCAAGGTCTTCGATCAGGTATCCTCTGAAGGTAGGGAGATGATCAGGGGATATATTTTTCATCTTGGTGTCTCCTACTCCATCAATCGGGAAGCTAAATCCAAATGACACTTCTTCTGTGTCAGCCATTTTTTTAGGAAATGTGGTCTCAAATGTAGCACTTATGGCCTTATGCTCATTTAAAACTTTCTGAGTCAAAGCGCTAATATTATCTGGAGTTATTTTTTGATCTTGCACAGCTTTCCACAACAAGGCTTCTTCTAGGGGTGTTCTTTTAAACAATGATTTCATAACTATTCGTTCTTCCCCAAGTAGATGGGATGAGGAAGCACTTCATTCAAAGTGCTAATCCTCGCTCCAGTGGATTGTTGGTTGTGAGTCAGGCGACTCTAGTTCTAAAGAGCTTTATTTTATGAACCGACCGTCAGGTCCTCTTCTTCTCAAAGAACTCATACAAATTTAGGTAGAAGGTTTCGGGTATTGGAATGTGTAGCACCCTAAAATTGACGCAGTAAAATTGGAATAATTACATTCACCTTAGTAAATAAATTTAAATTCAAATTTAACCTCCCAAATTGCCCGTGGCCTCCTCTGCTCTCCTCTGCCGTGACCCCGGGCTGCCTCTACCACCGCCTGGCGTCGCCTCCCTATCCGATGCACAACTGCATGGATCGATCCCTGAGCCCTCGTCATTCAAGGAGGGCGGATGCCTACGTACCAGGAATCGTAGCCATTGGCTACCCCTGCATCGTCCCCATCCACCGACTTAATGGGGGCATCGTCCACGTCCTGACTCCAGAATCACTACATGTCTGGAGCCCCACTGACTATGGTGTTATCCCGGACAGTCTGGGAAAACTCATAATCCCTGAAAGATGGGATCCCCTGCTGTAGACCGAACTATCACAAAACTCGGTCATAGCGATGGAGCTCCACCTCTCCCCTCTCCATCCATAGCCGTAGACTCGCCTCGATGCGAGCGCAGCTCCGTCCATCCTCCGGCCACCCCCGGATGCTCTCTCCATGGCCTCCAGGTGATCTGGTCCTGGGACCAAGTCATCCAGTAGTCTCCGGGACACCGACAGGTCGATCCGTCGTTGTGCCCCTCTCCGAAGCCACCAGTAGAAGACTCGGGGCCTCTCCCCATCAACCCCTATCAGTGGAAGCCCTGCCGGCCTCCGCATCACAATGTGCTCCCAGCACCAAACCTGTAGGAGCGATGTCATAACCAGACATCGGCCACCCTTGTATACGACGCCATGCAGGATCCTATACAATCGACATAGAACAAAGCTGCCCCAAGCAAATCTGTAGCCATGGTAACGCATGTCATAGATAACATCTGCCAGCATCCATGGTACCCTGCATCTGCTCTGGTGGCACAGCAGAAGTCCACCAACCATCCTAGCCAAAACTCATGTCAGTGTAGATTCCCCAGGCATCTGGCGCAGTGCCTCAATGTTCACTCCGCCCTTCTCTAGGGCAAAGCTCGGGTCATCGCAGAGTCGTCCCATCGCGTGGCCCTAATTGGCCGCAAGTGTGATCATCCTCCCTTGTATGGGGATTCTAATAATCCTCCATACATCCTCCATGTGGGAGTCATCTCCCCTGTCGATAACCAGAAGCATGAAGAGCCCAGGTACCACCTCTCTGCTAGGGCCGTCAGTAGCCCCATGTCAGTAGAAACTTGTGGCATCTCTGCCACATGTAGTAAGCTAGCCTGTGCCAGTTGATCTCGCTCTGCCTGTGTCAGAGTGGCCAAGTCATCTCTTAATCCTCCATATTTCCACTCTCTGCTCTTTAGTAATCCTCTCTGCAAGCATAAAATACCAAAACAACAAACAATCATTAATAACAATTTTAGCAATCAATAATGCAACTTAAAGATCAAAATTTTGCAATTGATGATATTGCCCACTATTGGCCGATATCGTCCGAAATTTAGCAAAATCGTCTTCGATTTCGTGTGTCAAAATCGTCTCTAATTTGACGAAATCGTCCCCTTTTTGTCGATTTCGCCCTTGGGCGAAATTGACGAACTTGAGACGATTTCGTCGAACTAGGGACGATTTCGTCCGAAGACATCGAGGGCCAAAAACGGCCGCGATGCTCAAAATTCATCTTAAAATCTATCTACAAAGCATGTAAATTCAAATTAAATCAATCTAAACTAAGTTTAAACCCTTACCCGTAGACCGCGGCGGACCTCTGCAGATTTGTGCGCTGTCTCTACCATTTTTGCTCCAGAGCTCTAAAAAATAGTAAAATGAACAGTAACAATGAATTAGGGTTTTACCCTATTTTTCTTAATTTTATTCAAAATAATTCAACAATAATTTTTGCTTTTTCGTGTTTTTACCGCAAACGTTCGATTTGGGTAAAAACATGGAGGGGGCACCATAGTAAGCTGTCGTACGATTCGACCAAGAATCATCGCATAAAAATGGGAATAATTTTTTGCTTTCTCGTAGATCGAGAAGAACTCATCTTTAACGCATTTTCTTCAGAAAATTCGCTAAAGAGGGGGCAAAATGTAGCACCCTAAAATTGGTGCAGTAAAATTGCAATAATTACATTCACCTTAGTAAATAAATTTAAATTCAAATTTAACCTCCCAAACCGCCCGTTAACCGCCGAGAAACCAGTTTCCTCATTTTTCGTGCCATTTTTAGCAGTTGTTTTGACCGTTTGACGATATCGTCTCCAATCAGACGATATCGCCCTAGATTTGACAATTTCGTCTGGACTAGAACGTCCAGACGATTTCGTCGCAAAACTAAATTTGCATAGTTGGAATCCATTCCAACGGGTCTCCAATCCGGGCAGAAGTGTGTCTGTGTCGTTGGGACCCTTCCCCCATTGGAGATCTCCCAAATTGGGATGATCTCCAACCTCCCAACAACTATCCTATGCCTATTTAACTCTAAGACTTTTCCCTCCCCAACCCCCTGGCTGAATTTTTATGCAAATTGAACCCTTATTCTCTAAAACATCGTAATTCATATTTTGCATTAGTCCTATAGTCATTTCATTGTAGGTACACCACTGGTTTTCAGCCGGAGCCAGCACCTATCGCAGCCGACAAACCTGTCAAGATCAAAGGCGATCTCATCAAATTCGGGACGATCTCGTACTGATGCGAGATGATTTCGATTGCAGCACACATCGAGGCAATCAGTGCCTAGAGTTTGCTCTTCTGTCTCTTTTCTCTATCATTTTATGCTATAAATTAGATTGTTTATTCAGTTTTTATACTATATTGCATTTGGAGTTCACCCATTTTGTCTAGTTTGCATATTAAGATCATATTCTGCTATTTAAACACAGTGATTTGCATTTACTTCTGTTCTTGTATATTTTTCAACACTCATATTACTGTTTCACATAGTTTGCCCCTGTTTGAAAAATAGAATTTCTTGTATTTTGCATCTGTTTGTTGTTTTGTAGGTCTCTGATGAATTCGTCTGATGAATTCATCAGATTGTAGACGATCTTGTCAGTTTAGACGATTTTATCAAATTGAAGGCGATTCTGTTGAATTACAGACGATCCAGACTGCTTCAAGCTTTAGAAACTCCATCAGACTTTCGGATCAGGTAATCTTCATTGGCCTCCTACAAATTCTCTATTTTTGTTTTCCTTTCTGTTTGTTGTATGCATTTAAATTGCATTTTTATGTAGTTTAAGTTAGAATCATTCGGCCAAACCTAGGATGAATGTTTAAAAATAAAATGAACTCATCAAAACTCATTCCCAAAACCTAGGTGTGGAAACTGCCATCAAATGTTTCCTGGTGAACCCAACATCCGTCGAAAAATCACCAAAATGCACCTCCCTTGAGAGGCGAGACCTTCGCAAAGTCCTCTCGTCCGAGGTACCGCACCATCCTTTTCCCATCCTCCTTCCGGGCGCGGATCCAATAGCCTGAAGGTAGGGGTGCGAAAAATTTGGAGCGATACAGAATGGATCTAAAATATGCTTCCCTGGTAACGATGCCAAAATGTTGTGAGCCAAACAAGGTTAACTTTCTATCTATTTTGTCACTTTCCCATTCATTAATTATCAACTAGGGATTCATAAACTTTTGAAGGATCTCTTACAGGATCATTCACAATACCACCTTGAGATGAGTCCTTCCAACTCTACTATTGGGGGGTGTTCAAAATGTTGTCAATCTCTCATGGACTCCTTAATAAAATACGTATGAACAATTAAATCTTTAGAAAGAAAGCATTCATACGTGCATCTAAGAAATAATCAAACCTACTACAATAATAAAACACAAATATAGGAAATGAAACTATGAAAGCATGAAATCTACAAAGCATAGAAAAGAAGGGGAAGAATACTGGCTTGGAGTGGGCCCAAGCTCCACCAAATCCCTCCCAACATGAACACACTTTAGGAACTTGTAGACTTTATTATGCAATCAAAGAATTACAATGTGTATTCTATACCTTCTATACAATTGCTATATGTTCTATATTCTATATTCTATATCTTTAGAGAGGTCTGTGTGTGTTTATATAGCACACGCACAGGTCTTATGTTACAACTCGATTACAACCATCGATCTATTCTAGACTCGATGATGGAAATTTGGTAAGCTTCGGTCATCGTCTATCAAAAACTAGCTTTGTTCCTAATATTGGCATGTTCCGTAATTGGCTCATGCTTCACTTGGCATGGGCGGCACAACTCCCGCAAATATCCTGTGTGGTGTGGAGTTGTAACTGCACCATTTATTATTTCCCGCGTCATGTTTAATCTGGTCAACATGCAAAAATAGAGGCACCTTCCTTTGCGGAAGGCACCTACCTTCTATTGGTGCCTTCCTAGAATAGGAAGGTGCCTATCTTCAATTGGCACCTACCTTCTTCTGGCGCCTTCTTGGAAGAGGAAGGCACCTGTCCATTATGCATCAGTTCCACAATAAAAAAAGTGCCAGGTCCATGAAAAAAACCTTGACTGATTAAATCTAACAAAATCAACAATATCTCCACAAAAACACACTAAAACACACAAATCAGATAATACGCATAATCTCATTAAATGAATACATAATCATTGATAAAAACATACAATTCCTAATATATCATCACATAATATCTAGTAAGACTCATACAAAAATATAGGCAATTCTGGGACTCATCACTCTTCACCCTTGAATTTTTCTAACCTAGGTATCTCAAAGTGCTTAGGATATGTAGGGCTAGGAACTGATGGGCACAATGGTTGGTTGTGTATTTTACTCAATGTTGGTTGGTTCCTAGTCGTATCTTTCTTCTCAAAGGACTTCATATTTTTAGTGAGTGCCTATAATGCCTTTGAGGTTAGGATTTCCTCTTCTTGCAGGCCTACTCATGGTGGTAATGGAGGTAACCCTCTATCTAATTAACTTGTTCTATACTCTTTCCTCCTATGAGGGGATTCAGGATGTGTTTGATCCTAATTTATCATGTTTACCCTTTCCCCACTAGTTTTATTTTATTCAATATTTGATTGGTGGTTTTACTGTGGGTTGTCTTCTTGTCTAGTGTGCCCTTATCTTGGTGAGTCAACACATTTATCTCTTTGGTGATAATCACCATTTTCTTGTAAATTTAACACGAGCTAGTTGCTCAGCTTGTTCTATTAAATACTACTCATGTTGGCACAAAAGCCTTTCTCTTTTTTTGTCATACTTGAGAGCATATACTAGGTATTGCTCTTTGTGCAACACATTTTCTAACCATTTCATGTAGTCATATTATGCTATTAAATAAGACTCATATTTATCTTATTATGTTCTTGTGGTTCTGACTCACAGATTCCTTAAAGGGGTTTCCATTGTTTCTTTGTTCTTGCTAGCTAATGTGACTTGTTCAGTGTGTTGATAAGTGCCTCTATGATCAGACTCTATATGCGTACTACGGGGTCACTTTGAAGCTTCCCCAACTTGGGTGGTGCATTTAGAAGTAACACTTTGTGAACTTCCAGATGTAAAAATTTTTGTGGCTATGGTTCTGGGATTTGGCCTTGAATGAAATCGATCAACTCATCTAACTATATTGTTTTCCATGGATGATCATGTGGGATATCGTTTACTCCAATGATTTCATGATCTATTGGAATCCTTCCTCTTGTATGAAGGGTATCTTCTGTTTGGTGCCTATGATTGGATGTAGCTGTAGTTTCTTTCCCTTCAATGGGTAGACCTATTCTAAGTGTCTCGTGTGAAGTTTGAGATATGGTGACTCTTGTGTGTCTTTTTGGTGATAAATTCTTTGTGGACCCACCTCTTCTCCATGAGGATGGAGGTGGGGAAACCTCATCATACCTATGTGAATATTTTGATATAGAACCCCTTTTATGTCCATGTGGAGAGGAATCTCTTGAAGCCTTCTCATATCTTTGAGAAGTTTCTGTGTGTTGAGAGGAGGCCCTTGAGGCCTCCCTATGTCTTCTTGATGATGATGGCCATGAAGCCTCTTTGTTTTTAGATGATTTTCTTCCATTACGTGTCTCCCTAACTGGGGTTTCTTGAGGAGAACCCCCAAGAGTTGATTTATCACCCCTTAGGCTCATGAAATGGCATCCTACAGTCTTATGAGTACTATGACTTTGCCTATGGGTGTGTGTTGTTTCAAATTCCATCTCGATATTTGACCAAGGATATTTACTTCTGGTTTTTACCATTATTTTTGTGAATTAGTCTTTTGTGTTGCAATTAGAGATAGCCAAACAATATCAAGAAAGTGTTTATCTTGATTACCAATTTAAGTGTGCCCTAAACTATTTGGTGTTTTTATGTGTTGTTCTTGTATTCTTGCTCTTGTTTTGGATTTAGAATGAGGAGACTCATCCATAGTTGGAATCAAGAACACCCATGCCAAACATGATTTTCTCAAAATAATCTAGGGTACACCGCTGAAGTTCCAATAGGGGGTTCGCCTAGCTCTTCCACTTTGAACCAATGATTGTTCCAATAGTGGGAAATAGTTTGAGCATGAGTAACTTAGTACCATTATAAATGTCTTATTCCATTCTATAAATATCTAGGGGGCAAGTCGATGGAAGGAGATGAATGCCAATGTCACTAGACTGAATTAAGGGTTGGTGATGAAATCCAACTTCTCAATGTTTAAAATATGTGTGCGTGTGTGTGGTTCATTTTAAGTTTGCATGAAGTAAAATGCATCATACAATTGAATTGTTTCTTTCCTGTATGCCTAATACAAATGACGTTTTAGTTTTCAAAATTATGCATAAACTAATATGAGTTTCATGGACGCACTCTATTTTGTGCAAATATGGCCTCTAGAAGGGCCTCAAAGCAAGCAAACCAACACATGATTTCTAGCATGTTGGATTCTAGGGTGGACTTTACAATAATAAGTCGTTGTTCCTAGAAACGATTAGTGGAAATATTAAAAAACCCTAAGATGCACAAAATGCAAGTTCTTTCCTTTCCATTCCTTAGTTTCCAAATCAAAATGTGTCTTAATTTCATTTTTTTAAGAGAATAGAAGTAGACAGAGATCCATAAATCATCAAAAAAGTTGTACCAACTTCTAATCTAGCTCAAAGAATAGAAGTTTTGTCCCCTGCTGCACTTCAGCTCTGGTTGTTGATGACCAAAGTGGTTGATTCCTAGTCGTTGTTAGAAAGAGTGGCTAAGACTGTGAGCCACTATAGACCAGAGTGGCTAATCCCACACACAAAAAACCGAGTCAGTAATCTAGAAGAAAATAAAAAAACTTTGCGGGGGTCCCACCGTGATCGCCATCTGTAGCGACCCCGAGGAAGTGGCACACCTTCCACTACTCTAATTGTGAATATTATTTACTTAATCATTCATTAAAATGAAAGATACAACCAAAATACGAATAAATGAATAGATAATGTTTTTTATTACTTTTTCTCAAGTTTGGTTACATATAGATCCCTTTGAGGGATTCCCTTCATTTGATACATATTTTACAAAATAGGGCAGCAGATGTATGATATCCCCTCTCAAGGGGATATGTGCTTTCATAGGTTTCCCGGTGATTCATACAAAACTGTATTATGTTTTACAAATACCTCCTTATCTAGGTATGGTTCCTATAGGGATCATCTTGCTTTCGTATGTTGATAACTTTTCCAGTGAACCTATAGTCTTGTAAGAATGAAAACAATAGAAAATGCTTAGCTATTCGAGATTGCCTCCCTGAATGAGGTTGTTATCAATAACCCTAATGATAAACAAAACTATGCTAAATGACAACAGATATTAGTGCTATGAATGTAAGCAAATGCAATAAATTAGATCTATGCTAATTGCATGAAAACATCTAATAAGCTAAATTAAAGGAACTAATGCTAAGAACCCTAGACTAGGTCTATGGTCCACTATCTAAGATAGTGGCCACTAAGATAAAAACCTATCTCTATTGCTCCAAGACTATGGATCAAGGCTTGTTTCCAATGTTGAAATGATTGTCACTTTTGTCTAATGTATTGAATATCCTATAGATGATAACCCCTCCATTGGCTAGCACTTTGTTGCTCCTAAATATGCTCTACTTTGCTCTCTGATCCGATAGGGCTCCACTACAAGAAAAGCTCTTCAAGTCTCAAAAAGCTCTCCACGGTCCTTCCCTCCAAAATGATAAAAGAAGGTCTCTCCAATTGATTCTAGAAGGTCTCTTTGGTGCTCTTATATTTGTACCTTATATTGTGTTGAGGTCCTAGGTTTAGGTCTAAAAATCCTAATACTGAATCCTACATATAAACTATTTGTTAGCATGAGCATTTGAGTCTTTGTCTACCCTTGAGGGCCAGTTAACTGATGTCTAAATCTAGACTTGAGTCTCTCATGTAGATTGGTTGTGATGAGGAATGTGAAGTTGTCCCCGCTCGATATTATTGCATGCATACTACCACTTCCACCTGATATTAGGTTGGTTTGATGGTAAATTGCATTTTAGGGTCTAGCCATTGTCATATGCAGTGGCTAGGGATTGGCCGCTCTGAGCTTCAACAACCAAGATTCAGCCACTTTGGTTCATAGCATCTAGGCTTGGATGGGCTAATACTGCCCCAGATGAGTGGTGAAAACCACTTTTAGCACTTGGAAGGTCCCAAGGTTTAGTCACATGATCTATGAATGTGCCCATGTGAGTTGTTCTTCTAAACACGATGTGTTTTAGGTGTCTACAGTGCCTAACTCTATATTTTTTTTATTTGTATAGTTGTTTAACATCATCATTGCATATGTGCACATGCATATTCCTAGTTGGAAATCCATCTAATATGTATTTTTTACCCTAGACTACAACCAAGATTGTATGACTTAGAATTGCTTTCAAATCAACCTCCAGAGAAGGTTAATTCCTTGATTGTGCTTAATAGAAATAAATGGTATAAAAGTAAATTTAGAAATGAGAGAAATGGAAAGAGAGAGAAGTAATATAAATTGATCAAAAAAGTGGCCATAGATTACATAACGACAATGCAACTTAGTATATGAATGTCCTAAAACCTAGATACAAATAAATCCTAACATACTAGACACAAAATAAAGCATTATAAAATCTATTATTAGTTTAAACCCTATAATTTCTAGCACTTCAAGCACCCTATATAAGATTATCCAAATAGCAATCTAAGCATAACAAAAAAATCCTAATAGAATTCACCCATCATAAAGCATGAACAAATATGTATAGAAATGTAAATACAACATACACATTATGATCCATGACACATACATTGATAGATGCCAAATGGTATTTTATTTTAGTAGTAGTAGAAAACATACACATAGCTTACAATAAGAAAACCCTAAAATTGTCAACCTTCATACTAATGAAACTTGAGCTATTTATGGTTTTTACAATCAATTAAATCTAGCAAAATGATTACATATATGGCCTATCATAGGCCTAACATGAGTAGGTACATCTTAGCCCTATCCAAGTCTTATGTGCAATAAACATACTTTGGGAGAGTTAGGATCATTTTCATACCCTACTATTGCCATTTCTATAGCTTTTAGCTTTACTATTTTGATTATTCAATAACCAAATAACCATCCTAGTAGCCACGTGTCTTTAGTAAGCTTAGGTATATTTTAACATGATAAACTCCTCACCATTATGCATCATTTTTATGCTAGTTTTCTTATTTACATACACTTCTATTCTTAGGGTAGCTACAAATTTTGCAAACTCTAAAAGACTAGTTTTCACTTTCTCAACTAGTAGTTGCCTTCTCAACCTAACTACTTTGATCTAGATGGCTAAGGAGTGATTGGATGGTCCAAGATTCTAATATGCATGATATCTACTAAAATAGATACTTTATATTGGATGGGAGTTTTCAAGACTTATGCTTACATCCTTTGAGAAACCTTGGCCACTATTGCTCTACACTTTGGACTAGATAAAACTTTTAGGCTTTTTTGCTTATGTCATCTCAAAAAATCTATAGTCACTTCCCTTAGAGACTATTATTTTCTCCATATCTGGTTAGAATTTTTATGCACTAATGTTGATATGTCCTTGGTGGAAACCCTAGTAGCTCTAACTTCTAGGCTCTTAATTGGCCAAAACTTTGGAGTACTTTGGTTGATGTAATTATTTAAAATCCCTAGCCACTCTTGCTTTGGACTCTATATTGTTCGAGAATTTTAGGGCACCTTGCTTATATCATTGCTTGAGAGTCTTGGCTAGCTTAAGCTTTGTTGATAGAGTGATTCAAGAATTTGTGGTTGGATTTCTTTACCTTAGAAATATTTTAATCCTAATAAGACTTGTTTTGTATTTTGACCATATTATACAAACATTATCAAGTCCAATAAGGTACCCTTACATTTAAGCAACAAAAAAAAATAAAAGTGATAGTCCAACAAAATTTTCTAGGACCTATCTATGTGGCTAATTTGCATTGGCCCATATTATTGCTGCCTCCTAGTGATTTTTGCTCATAAAATTAAGAACTTGGAGAGCTTTATTCATTGGTAAATGGAGTTATGAGGGATAAAATACAAGAGTAAATATTAAAAGGGGGAAGCACTTGTAGGATTGAATGGATCTATAAGAGAAAGCAAGTAAATCCTTAGAATTAAAGGAGGTCTAGGATTTTTTGGATTTAACAAAGGATTTAGAATATGTATTGGAAGATGTCCCTTATTTGATTGTATCCCATATATTTAAAAAATATGGGATTTTATGAGATAAAAATAGGAGGAGAAGAAAAATACATGGTAGAGATCATCAAAAACCTACTTTGGGAAAGGAATAACAAAATCGGATGACTAGGAAGAATGGAGAAGGTAGCATCTTAAAGAAAAATACTAGGTGAGGGGATGAATGGGGAGGAAAATAGGAGAGGAAACCAAAAGATGATAGAAATAAGAAGAGGGAATTTATGGGGAAAATTAAGAAGATAAAATAAATATATATGACTAGTGGAGCCTTTTGGAGAGTTGGATTCCTCCTAAAAATAATCCACAATAGCTAATGCCAACTTTGGACAAGGGTAAAGTACCTTAGGTAAATGCTCTAAGCACTTGAATCCTAGTCACCTTAATGAATTCTTGTTATATTCTTCTTCACAAAATTGTGCAAGTGTTTTTCTTTATGATTCCAAAAAAAATCTAGGCATTTATTTTCTCGAGGTATCCATCACTACTTCGCTAAATACGTATGCCTAAAATTTACAAAACCATTCAAAGCTTCTACAAAGATTCCAAATATTTCAATGAGTTATAACAAGCCCGTATATTATTTTATAGCCTTGGCTAATGACCATCACAACTAAGGATTTTAATGATCACAGGTACTTTGTCAAACCTAATACTTTTTTCCAAATAAATTGAATTTTAATCAGTGGTTAGATCACATGTTTTATTAGAACCAATAGCATTTTAAAAATACAGTCCTTTTTTTCCTTAAATTTATTTATTTTTTGAATGCCTCACACTTCCCTTACAATCATAGTACTGAGGCATGCTTTTTACCATAAACAATATGTATATCATGTATTATTTTTTCCAAAATCTATCTTTCAACAGTGACACACCTAGCAAGGTGAAATTCCCAAATTCCTAGTAGTTTTGCTTTGCACTTTCTCCCTTTGCTCTTCCACCATTGGTTACTTTCGTTATGCATGTTCTACTTTATTACCAAAATTACTTGTAAATTTTTCATCATGTGTGAGCACCTTGATGTACTTTTTAGTGATAAATTTCAATGCTTTTACAATCAATAGGCTCTTTAAATTTTTAAAATACCATGAGCTACCTATTATGACTCTATGCTTATTTATACACAATTTTATATTTACACTTTAATACAAATTGGCATGCTTTGGTTTGCAAAATGTTTTAAATATTGGCCATTTACTAGTATCAACAAAATCTGGTCATTTTCAATAGCAAATTCAAATGAATTGTATTCATGCCTATCGACAGTTTGATAATGCTGAGACCATAGAAAATCAAATTATTTATGCTTACCTAGCTTGGCCCTTTCCTCATTAAATTTCAACACTAGGTCACCAATATAAAATTTCTATGGAGATGTTTTTGGTTAAACTAATGCTTTACAACCTCCTAATGTTTCTAGAAGTTATTATATGATTTATCTCTCTACTCCTCCAAAAATAGAAACTCATCCATTCTTGCTTCCATTGGCTCTATATGTAGGAAATCTCATTTTCTCAACTTCATAGTAGGCAGTTCCAAGTGTAGTGGTAGCACAACTTCCTTAGGCATATGGAGAGGGATTTAATGTATTTTTAATCATAATTTAATTATCCCATAGGGATTGATCTAGCATCTAGTTCCAACTTCTTTGGTTTTCTCCAACTATCCTTTTGATGATTCTCAATAGATTCTTGTTTGTGGACTCTACAACATTGTTACCTTATTTATAGTAGTTGGATAAAGTATTTAGATAAAATAGCATACTTACTTGCAAAATCTAAGACCTTGGAACTTATGAATGTGGGCCCATTGTTAGTGACAATAGTGGTTAGGATACCGAATCTGTTAATTGGTCTCTCTAAAATATTAACCATTGTCTCTTGTTATACCTTTTTAGTTTCCATTTCTTTAGACCATTTTATGAAGTAATCAGTCATTGTTAAGATAAACTTATATTCAAATGAGCAGTTTTGGTTTATTATTACAATGAATTCTAATCCCCATTTCTAAAATGCTTCCTTTGCTACCACCAGCTACAAGGGTATTTTTTCATTCCTTCTTCTACCTATGAACTTCTAATAGGATTCATAGGTTCTAACTACCTTAAACACTTCTACAAATAAGGTTGGTTGATAGTGTTCGATACTGAGTATCTCTGCTATAGTAGCCTAGCCAGAATAGTGATCCCTAGAAAAATTTAAATGCATTCCTCCAAAATATTATCTACTTCTGGTGAAAGGCAACAAAAAAGGACATCATCAATTTTTTTGTGATATAACCCTTCTTGTAGTAAGATATAATTTAGGGATTGCAACTTATATCTTCTTCTTTATGAAGCATTCAAGTTATACTGACACTGCTTATCAAGAGATAGTTAATCAAGTTTGACACCTAATCATCTCTATTTCTTAAATCATACTTTTTGAACTTTATCTTAAGGGAGCATTCAAATAATAATTTATGCTTTACTTCTAAAAATTTCATCTCGTCACACAAAGCTCTTCCTCTTACCATATTTGTTGTTCTGATATCCACATCATACTCCTATATCTTTGTGACCCATACAACTCTTTTCTCACCCAATTATCCTTGTGAAATAGAATTTATGACATTTGGATGTACTGCATAGACAATAATCTTGATTTTTGAGATGTAATGCCAACTATTTTTGAGGGACTTCATTAGCACAAACACCCACCTCTATAAATTTATAGTTCTTTTGATAATAATGCAAGGTCTTGATAATTAAGGTGATCAGATGTTCTTCTTGATTATCATCCTTCTATATTAAAATAGTATTAAATATTTCTTCTTCCCCATAGACATAAAGTATGATTAAATATTTCTTCTTCCCCATAAACATAAAGTATGAATTTATTTTTATAGTCCATATTTACTAGGATAGGCACTTGGACTATTGCTTGCTTGATATTCTTGAATGCTTGGATTTTTTTGACATCTAAAGGAATGGAACTCCCTTATTCAAGAGCTCATTCATGGGCTTGACTATTTGAGCAAAGTCTAATATGAATTTATGGAAATAATTCATTTTTCTTAAGGATTATAGAGCTTTCTTATTCTCAAGTATGGGAAATGCTAGGATTGATTTAAACCTATCTAGATCAATGGCTAGCCCTTTATTTGAAACAATGAGCCTAAGTAACTTGCCTTCATGCACTACAAAGATTGACTTCTTAGGGTTTAGGGAGATCCCAAATTCTTAGCATCTTTGAAATACCATTCTTAAATGTGCAAAACATTAATCCTTGTTGTGTGATAAAATTGGCATATCATATAGATATAAGGATCACTATGTTCACCAGCTCCCAAAAGGAAATTTTTATGGCTCTCTAGAAATTTTCTCCTATGTTGGACAAGCCCAAAGTCATACTATGGTAGGAAAATGCACCCCTACTTGGTGGTGAATGTAGTCATGTATTGATCCTCATCCCTTACCCAAATTTTATTGAAGCTAGGGAACCCATCCAATAGAGAGAATATCTTGGCTTTGGCCATAGTCTATAGTATTTGATCTATTTATGGAAGTGGGAAGTGGCCCTTGAAGAATACCTTATTCAGATTCTAGAAGTCCACACATAACCAAATATCTCTATTTTTCTTCCATATTGGAACCAAGTTGGCCACCCATGTGAAGTACTTGGTTGGATAAATAATATTTACATTAAAAATATTCAATAGTTTTTGCTTCATCAAGGCTTCAATATTTTGATTTATTGGTCTTTACTTTTGCATGAATGGCTTGACATTGGAAAACAATTATACTGTGTGTTATATAACTTCCCTACTATATACCTTAAGATATTCATAGCTCCAGGCTATTATATATCCATGTTTTTTTATTAATGTAATTATTCCATTTATCTCCTTATTTATGCATCTTATTTTAGCCTTTAATATTTCATTGGGCTTAATCTAAAATTCCTTGAATTCTTGCTCATCAACCTTCATCTTCTAGCTTATCATCCAGTCACGATTGTGAAAGAGGCTTTCCAGGGTAATTAGGCCTTTTGGAATGTGATTGTTTTTAACATATATCATATTCTCTTGATCAATGTGATCTAGAATTTTTTCCAATTGAGTGGAATATATATCTTCCTAAGTTAAGAAGCTAACTATTTGTTCATCATTATTAAACACTTACTAGAAGATATCTTTATCTAGGACTAAGGGTGTAAAATCTATTTTAACCCCTTTTGATTTTCTCTGGTTGTCAAAATTTGCTACCTTTGATACCAATGCATTATCTAGAACATTTCACTTCTTGGTATTACCTTTAGTTTCATAGCCCCAAAGCTTTCTATGAGGTACAAAATCCTATTTTTGTGGGACTTAAGGTAGTGATTCCTATTGATGTTCTTTTTATGACTTGGTTCACTAGCAACTTTGAGTCATCATAAATTGAGAGCATATTGATTCCCATATTTTTAGATTTTAGAAAACCTAAGCACAAAACCTCATATTCAGTAGTGTTATTGATGTAGATCTAGGTCAGACTATATGAAAATTTATTCACTCCTAAAGGGAAAATTAAGACCACTCTAGCTCCAACCCCATTCTTGCATATAGCTCCATCAAAATAAAGCTTCTATACCTCTTTTTTGAAGCTCTTCACCCAATATGGTTGAAATATTGTGATCATATGATACATTAATTTAATAAGTGTCTAGTCCAAAGTTTAACACTATATTAAAATACTTGAGAGAGAATTCACCCTCCATATATAGGTCTTTGGTCAGCATCTCTAGGCAGTCCAAATCATCTTTAATCAAGTTAATAGTTTATTCCTCCATTTTTCAATGTGGAATGGGTATGGTTTCTCCACATGGGTTTTTAACTTCATTCATTTGTGGGGAATAATAATATATGAGTAATCCATGGATAAATATCCTTCCATATTGGTATTCAAATCTCTTTAAATGCATAGACCAAAGTATTTTTGAAGGTCCAGTACCACTTGTAGTGAAATTTTACTACACTAGGCAAAGCCAACCTCAAAGGAAAATTTTGAGTTGAATTATTGCCAAGTTCTTAATGAGATGAAAGGTCATAAGGCTCCATCAATATATCAAGTTATTCATGATATAAATATGCAAAATATTCTAAAAAAATAAGGCTTGTGAATAAATTTATTGGCAAGTTTAAAGCTTCCTACACCACAAACCAATGTTGATCCACTAGACTCGAAAGCTAATGATCTACTTGTAGCCTTTATAGTGATAGCTAATCTAAATTCTTCCTGATATTGGTAAGATTCCTAAATCCATTATAATAAAAAATAAAAGGACTCTACCTTAATTAAGACTTAGCTCCATACTCCAATCTTAAATTCACTCATCATTAGCAAGAGTGGGTTCAAAAATGGAGATATACTCCATAGAAAATGGGGTCCATTGTAATCACTCAATAGGGGCTCTTGGAAAATAAAAAATTAAGAAATATGGAGGAATTAAGGGGACCCAATATGACTAGGTAATACATTGACCTCATCAAGAAGAGCTTAAAATTTGTGAAAACACAAGAATCTAAGTGTTTCAAGTTATTAAACTTCCATAGATCATACAACCTTATTGGTCCATAAACAAGTCCCCTCAATCATAAGAAATAAAATAAAATAAATCAATAATAAAACTTCTAATATCATCCATCTAAAATCAAAGGGAGCAAATAGGCCAAGTTAGACAAAATAATACTTCAAACACACTCATCAAAAGTAGTTCGATAATTCCCATATGAAGGTAACTAAAGTATCAAAAATCAAGCAAGGATCATATCAACAAGAAAAATTATACTCATTCAAGCTCAAAGGACTTATCTATAGGTATAATTATTTCAAGTATTTTATTTGGAAAGCAATGGCAGGCTATTCAGCACTAAAATTTATTAAATATTAACCTATTCATGTAAGTAAAGGGCTTTTGGTTGGACTAGCTTGCTATCGAACCCTCAAAATAAGTAAGACAAAACATGTTATGTTAATCCAAGTAAAAAAAATTTAAGGATTTTGGTAAAGTAAGCATAAGTAGGATGGACTTTATTGGAGCTGAAATCAACGCAAATTTTGAACAAGTGTAGATAAAAGGAGGAAAGTAGTCAATAGCCTTCTGCCTATATGAGCTAGAACACTTTGTCAAACAATCTCAACTAAGCTTTTAAGGACTTTAGTATAGAGCAACTAGATCACAAGGTATTCCAAAGTATAAAGGAAAGTAAAACAATAACCTAGACCACGCAGGCTAGATACTAGATCATCCAGTATACTAGCATTAGGGAAGAAAGAAACCTTGAAGGAATAAGGTATAGCAATAATAGTCTAAAAGGAAATATGATCAATAGATTCCTAGACAAAGGTATCTTAATGCAAAGGACACCTATCACTCTAGTAATTGGTAGCTATACCACATAGCATCTGTCAAATTTTGAAAGCAATAACCACCTTCAAACATGACAAGGTATACTAAGAATTGTAACTACCTAGAAAAGGATATGTAGAGCAAAATGAAGAGGTCGAGTGGTTCCATCTTAGCCTAGGATCATGCCCAATCAAATTTGACCAATATTTTATGTAATATTTTATTTCATTTTAGGGTTAATCAAAAGCTATATAAGGAACAACACTTCTCATTTGTAAGGGTCAAAAACTTTAGCATTTACCTTTTTGTGAGTTGATGCTCTAGGTTGTTCTAATAATAATAAGATATTATTTGGCTTATTTATATCAAATTTTATACAATATTTATAGTAATACATTATAATTTCAGCATTTTTTTTAGCTTTAATGGTAGTGAATTTTTTTAGGCTCATTTTTTTTTGCCTTATTTCAACTTTGATTAGAGTAAATATTGTTATATTTTAAGTTTTTTTGGATCATTGATCTTAGGGTGTTTGAGGTGTTGAATGTTGTAATGATTGCACTCCTAGTATTTCTAGTAGTTTTAGCTAGGTGAATTAGTTGTTTGGGTCATTCCAATGAAATATTTGAAATATAGAATGTTATGCTTGTGCTTACTTTGCATGAGCTTTGATGGTAGGAAATTTTTTTAGGCACTTTATTGCAATATCCAATCTATGTTCATTCAACCTGCATTCTTTTTTTTAGTTTAACTTTATCCACTTTAATCTTGTTTCTACCCCTATATCCCCTATTTCTCTTTCCTTCTTATTTTTTCTTTTAAATAATTTCCAAGGAGACAATCTTCTTTAAAGGTTGATATAGAAGTGATTTTATATCATCCAATATTTATTTCATTTTGAGGTGCACATCTCATACCTATGTTTATCAAGAAATCAAGAGTTTTGGCATGCTTAGTGGGACACAAGTCATAACAAATTTCTACTTAGAAGTCAAATCCATTGTGTGCATAAGAGCATTTGGTATGCCCACATTTTTGGATGATCAACTATTAGTGAATAGCTTGGTCTCACAAAGAAGATAGTATTAATTCACTTGGTGACTCCACTAATGAAAGAACCTTAAGACTATGACCTTTTCAAAGGATGTAGATCCAAAATTGCATGATCACCATATCAAAAGTCAAGAAGTTGAAACAACCAGTGCATTTTGATGAGCTACAAACTATCCAAATATGTAATAAAGGTAATTCACTTTCACCTGTATAATTTTTCTTAGTTTAAATCACCAATTTTTTATAGGTCATATCCCTATAGTCTCCTACTATATTACCACTAAAATTTATGATCGAATGCATTTTTCCTAGCTGGAATAGTGTTAGACCCCTCAATATTCTAAATCTCCATGATATTCCTTAGTTTGCATTAAAATATTTACCCTCTTATGATGGTAGTGATAAGATAGCTTAAAAACACTACCAATATATTTCTACTTTAGCTACTATTCATAATATAGTCCATGAATATGTAATGGTCAAGTTGCTTACTCTATCTTTTAAAAGTAAACTATTAACTTGGTATTGTTCATTAGAAGAAGGTAACATTAGCACTTGGGTCAATCTTGCTAAACCACTTATTATATATTTTGATAATCTAGGGGATCCTTTTTCTTTGTTTACCCAAATCATATATATCCAAAGGCATCCTCAAGAAAATATAACAAAATTTAATATCCAGTTCAATAAGACTTGAAGGAGAATTCCTTAAGATATCAGGCCATCACATGCCCAAGCCTACATCTATTACCTATGTGCTTTCACTTCTAACTTGGGTATTGAAATATGGTAGACCAATGAGATGGTATTTTCATAAATCTTTCAAGTAGCTAATACAAATAAAAATACACTTATCTTAGTTGGTAAGCTTCCTTCCAAAGTCATATGGCCATATTTTCCCAATATCTAGCAGCAGAGCTATCAATCTTCACTTTTAGCAAGCCCTTAACTGGCCACTTTTTCTGCACCTAGATCATATCCTTAGCTTACCAATCTAGCATGCACTACCTACCCTAGAGCCAAAAGAGTCAATAAATATACAAGAGTTGAAAGCTTTAATCAAGAATATCACAAAAAATGTTGTAGAAATAGAGCGTAAAAATTATAAAAGGAGGTATGATAGATATTAGCAAATAAGATACCCTTGCATCTCAAAATATGAAGAGGATTCCACTAGCAATGTTTTCAAAAAGTAAGTTGTCAAAATTCAAAAGGAAGAAGTTTCTATAGCCTGGAAAACTACTAGTGTTTAGCATGCAATGACCTACATAATGCTAACACCTATTTAGTTTATCAGCATTAGTGTTAGTTGGATGTAACCTAATAAGTAGAAAGGAAATTAAAAGGGATTGCAATCATGTTGATACATCTAGATTAAAACCTTAATGCTGAAGATCCTCTAACTTTTGTTCTAATCTACAAATTGATAAGATCCAGTAAAATACTTGTGTGATCAGATCCTCAAAAGTTGAAAGTTCCCACATAACCTATAAAGTAGAAAGAGGACCTACCTAAGGATTACCCTAATTCCAAAAGTATCAAAAATTGACCTCAATTTAGAAGCACAATAGTCTACTAAAAGTTGGAATTCAACCTAAGGCTAAAAGCATCAGAAGTCTACCAGATGCCCAAAGCACAAAAATTCAATCAAATTTTAGAGGAATCTAAAGAATAGGCCTAGAAAAAAATATCGACTGCTAGCCAAAAGTTGGAATTCAACCTAAGACTAAAAGCATCAATAGTCGACCTAAGGAAAGAATCACCAAAAATTTATAAAAAGCTAGAGGTTCCTAAGGAATAGGTTGGGATGAAGGGACCATAATTTTATCAAAATTGAAAGGCTCATAAGAAATAGGTTGGTTTAAAGGCACCAATAGCTAATCAAAGTCTATAAGTGCTAAAGTATAACCAAGGTTTGAAGGTTCATCAACAAGAATCAAGGGAGAAAATCTTAAGGAATTTATGGTACTTATATAAAACTTTTCCCTATAGCCCTACTTCATCCAAAGGAGACTTAATTAAAAGCAAGATAAAAAAATAATACAATTGAAAGGCATTTTTTATCTTTAGTCAAAAGGAAAGGACTACAAATAAGAGTTATGCTAGCTTAGAAGCCATGTTGACCATTAGATCTATCATCAACCATCGATGCTTACCTTCCACACCAAGACATCCATATTAAGGAAACTAAGGCTCGTAGGCCATTGATTTTCAATCCAATAGTTTGTGTGGTTATTTCAGTGGAGGAAAGCATAGCAAGGAAGAAAAGGCCCTGACAAATTTTGGAGCTAGACATTTGGTAACCAATTGAGGGCCTAAAAAGAAGAATGCAATGCTCAAATAATGAAGATCCACTATTTTCCAAAGGAGATTCCACACCAACCAGGGACACATGACAACCATGTATGCAAAAAAGAATGTAGTAAGAGGAACAATTAAAGGGACACCCATAATTAACTATAAAGGTTGACTTTAGTGTCTTAGCCTATCATAACAAATCATGTGGAAGCTATGACAATTACCCATCATACATGTTAGCCTAGCTTACCAATATGTGTCATTTAGGGAGGCCATTCCCACTACATCAATAAGTGAGGCATTCCATGGAAAATAATTAATGACATAGTCATCCCCAACACAATACTAAAGAGATAAGTGAGTGATGATTTTTCATCCAAATTCCTAAAATATCTTAGCATTTATGGCCTTGGATCTAGAGACCTCAAATTTGTTATTTCTAGTTGCAAAATAATTTTGGCTATAGATAAAAAGATAAATTGTAGGTCTTCTACACAAAATTTTTGGAGGGAAATGATCCTCCTCCTAGCTTATAAATAGGCCTAAATTTTATTGTAAAGGTATTGAGAGTTGTTTACTCATACCTCATTTCTAGCCTTTTAGACTCTTCCTTTCACCCTCTTTTTTTATCGTAATAATAAAAGCTTGAACCTTAAGACACTATATAAGCAACATTGAACCCTTTAGGCCACATGCCTTGTAATCATTTCTAGCATATTAATGGGTTTTATGACTAATTTTTATTTGTTCTCCTTTCTTTACTATGTTTTTAAATCTTAGATACATGATATTTAGTTGTGTTCATTATAGCTATTATTTGATAGATCTTGTATTCATTTATGGCCACTTTTTGTAGTCAAAATTAGGGATTTAAATTCTTGGTGCATCACCCCCATAACGTAGGCTTTAAATTCTTGTAAAGTCTTTACTTTTCCTATTTTTACTTTCATTGCAATTCATTTCCCTATACCCCTTATCCTTAGCTCATGGAGACCTCTATGCATCAAGGATTAAGTTTAATGAGGAGCAAGTCTTAATTAAAAACCTTGAAGGTTTCCCTACAAGTGATCTCCTACCCATGGTGCTCCTTATTTATTCTCTGTACATGAGGTGTAGGTGCCCCCGACTCATTGGGTTCTCTACTAGGATGAGTAGGTGCATTTAGAGATGATAACAGCTTTGACTAACATGCTCAGTGGGATGATATTCTATGTTTACCCCATGAAAACTAAATAGCTCCTATTGTAATATTGATGAAAATCATAGTCCACTTGTTTGAAAGTGAAGCATCAAAAATTTGCCCAACTTTTCTTGAAAAAAATAATTTCAAGAAGTCATCTAACAAAAGATAGATCAAGACTCTAGTGGGGGTATTTCTCTCATGATCTTTCTTAAGCAATACCCTTCCACCTAGTGACTTAATTATCAAAGTAAAGGCTCAAAAATAAATGATAAAAAGATCCATAACCAAAGCCTTCACCCAAGCTAGTTAGCAAGAGGTGGTGCCACCACAATAAAAGACAAAGGAGGAACCAATGGTGCAACTTGGTGGTTGTAGTGCATCGTCCTCCTATAAATTTTATAAAATGGAATGATAGTGGTCCCCAAATTTTCTAGTTTCACCTAATGTGTAGGACTTGATTCCTACCTCAATGCTCAAGCCCTTACCCTACTTCTCACAAGAAAATTATGTCACCCTAATAGATTATTTGAACCATATAGTGAATTTGTGCACTTTGCAATTTATTGTAAATAAATATATATCCTTGAGGCTATTATCATATTCTTTCATAGGTACCAACCCATAATTAGTTACAAGCTAGGACTAATTGGTAAAACTCTTGATAAATATATACAGAGAGAAGGCAGATGGAGGATCTCTCCTAGAAATACTCATGACTATTAAGAGGGTACCAATAGGAATAATGGATGGTTTCAACATCTATTTCCATAGGACTTGGAAAAGTATCCTCAATGAGATCTAACCACCTTTGGGTATGGTATTTATTTACTATCTAAAAGTTTTAAATTATGAGATTTCCATCATGGTCAAGTCCAAGGAAGATAATTCATTACTTAATGCCTATGAGATAGCCATCTAGACTAAAAATAATATAATCCAAATAGGAAGGCTATCCCCTATACCACATTTACCATTGTTTCCTTTCATTCATCCCTCATATCATCCCTCTCTGATCATACATATTACCACTAATTTGACTTATCCTACCACATGCTCATAGTAAAATCAAATTTCCTCTCTCCTTATTACAAAAATGGATGAATTTTTCAATATTATGATGATCCTCTCTAAATGATATCATAGCCCTAAAGAGAAAACATAATGCTTAAACTTTTCCCTACCAGAGTTATCCAAAGACTCCTTTCTAATAGGGAAAACCAAGTGTCTAATTACCTCTATTTAAGTATCATAAGAATTTATGTCCAACCAACAGATATCCTAGTCAATCATAGATTCTGATTCAATAAATAGTACCTATGTTAGTCCCAATCCAATAATTTCCTACAATATTAGCTAGGAACTTGGTTGCCACCCAAAAGAGGCTACATATCTAAGAATGTCACTATATAGTCAAAGGGATCCCCAAGCACAAGTTACACCAAATAATTAGGTCTAAGTGGTCCCAAAAATTATAAGAGATACCCTTAAGTATCCAAGGCAACCAATTGCAAATCTATCAAGGTCACCTCAAGCCAAAAAAATGACTGGGCTTTCAACATCATCAACCTTTCCAAAAGCTCCTTCTATTAGACCTTTCATGGTGGAGCACCTAAGGAAGTTGACTATAGTCATACCTCTTTGGGACATCCTCTCCATTCCAAAATAGATGAATAATTTAGAAGAGTCCCTAAAGAAGCAAAAAGAGGAGTGGAAAAAAGGACACCCACCATGCTTCAAATTTTAGGCCCAAGCCTATGTCATTCTACTTGACCCTAATATATGGATATAATTTGATACTCTACATGGTTGACTCAAGATCAAGCATATTGGTCATGCTAAAAAGGGTTTCTGAGGTACTTGGATTATCTCTCAAGCATACCAATAGTAGGTTGGTATAGTTATATGACACTCTTGCTAGTCTTTTGACTAATTTGGAATCTTCCTTTAGTACTCCAGGTGTACCCCAACTTGATGATTTTTCAAGATAACGATGATTGATCTCCCCACCACATTTACAATATTCCTCTTCAGGGACTTCACCACTAATATTAAAGGATAAATATCATTGGATTACACTCACATGCTCTTCCAAATTAAGTATAAAACAAAGTGTAAAAACCTTCTACATGTACCACATAGAGCAAATCCCCTTCAAAATAATTGAAGAGGAGTAGGCCTACTTATAAAAGATATGTTTCTAAACTTTGAATACTTTATGGATGAGGTGCGTCCATACATCCCAGATGATCACCTGGAGTAAATGGCATCTAAAACATAGGGGCGGGTCTTAATGAGGTATTTGAGCCAACTGGCATGGGATAATTCGTCACCAAGTATTCTACCTATTGTACATAGTGTAAATATTATAAATAGTTCAAAAAAATGGGAAGAATGATTGGGAATGTATTTTGATTCAAAATTGTTGAAACTTATGAAGCAAAACTTTTAATGGCCCCAATTACCCATCTAATCAAAGAGAAATGTTTCAATGTCAAATTTTCATAGCCCAAAGTTTATTTTTTTAAAATCCTCGAGCCAAAATTAATGATCATAACTTGGTCAAAAATCATATGCAACCAATAGTACACTATGCCAATATTAGTGGTGGCATGTGACCCAACGTTGGTTGATGAGATCCTAGGGAAGGATACTCTAGAAATCCATCCCAAAGTGGTTACTCGAATGAAATGATGGATAACACCTAGAAGGTACATGCTAAATCTAATAATGGATGAAGGAATTCCTCATAGTAGATATGTGAATATAATGGATAGAATTCCTACACATGTACCAAAGTATATGGTAGGCCTCAATGGATGGCTCATTAGAGCTAAGCACATGGAAATTAAAGCATTAGCCCAAGTGTCAAACATCCCATAACAAAGAACAACATCATATTTTGTAGAAGAAATTAAATGATGATCCAATGGCATTCACACAAGGTAGGGATGGGTAGATATTTACATCCTCATGATATTTACCATCCACCACCCATAAACCTATAAAGTAGGAGAAGTACTACCATAGCTAAACATGAGGGAAGATAATGAATAACCACACCATCATTGAGTCAGCTACATGAAAATATGACTTGCTCAATGGAATAATCCTATAAAAGGAAGGGGTTTTTTGTAGTATGTCTCAATCTATTATCTTAAGAGAGTAATTCCTCAAAGGATTCCCCACATATGGTCATTTTTCAATGGTGCTTCTTTTCATTTCACACTATGCAATACATGGGTACTCCTAGCTTGTTGAGTTCTCTACTTGAACGGAAAAGTGCATTTAGAGATGACAACAAAAGCATAATTTTCCCCTGAATAGAATACCCACATAAAATAAGCAGCATTATAATAATCAAGCTCCAAAAATGACCTCAAATAAAATACAATATTCTTCCTTATCAATTTCCTATATTTTTTTCATTTCTCTAGTTTTATTTTTTCATTTCTTCAACTTCCAATTTTTGACTCCATGCTCAAGGACAAAGCAAGTAGTCTATGTTCACTCATTTTAGTAGGCTAAAGAGCCTTGGGAGCCACCAAAATTATAGTGAAATTTTCCCTATAGCCCCTTTCAATCCAAAGGAGACTTAGTTAGAAGTAGGATAATAAAAAATATATAATCAGAAGGCCCTTCCGCCTTCAATCAGAAGTAAAGTTTTGCAAGTAAGAGGTTGACTAGCTTAAAAACCATATTGACCATTAGATATTCCATCAGTAATCAATACTCACCTTCCACCCTGAGCTAGTCATATTGAGATAACTAAGGCTTATGGTTTCAATCCAATGGTCCACACAATCCTTTCAATGAAGGAAATTGTAGCAAGGAAGAAAAGACCTCAACAAATCCAAGAGCTATAGATGTGGTGACCAGTCAAGGACCTAAAAATAAGAATGCTCAAATGATTAAGGCCATCCATTAGGCAAAGGATATTTCACATCAACTAAGGACATATGGCAACCATGCATGAAAATAAAAAGAAATATAAAGAAGCATTTAAAGGGATACTCACCATTAGTTGTAAAGGTTGACTTTAGTGGCCCAACCTATTAGAACCAATTATTTGTAAGTTGCACCAATGTTCCATCATACACATAATCCTACCTTGCAAATATACGTCATTCAGGAAGGCCATACCCACTATATCAACAAGCAAGGAATTATAGGAGAAACAAGATGAAGAATTAATGGCATAGCCATTCCCAACATAGTAGTGAATAGGTAAGTCAATAATGATTTTTCATTCAAAGGCCTAAAAGCTCTCCGTATTTATGGCCTAAAATTTAGAGACCTCAAAATTGTTATTTCTAGTTGTAAATATTTTTGTTGTGGTGTAGAATATAACTTACAAACCTTCTACATAAATATTTTGAAGGGAAAGGACCCTCCTAGCTTATAAATAGACCTAAATTTTATTTTAAAGTCATCAGAAGTTGTTTTCTCATTCCTAATACTAGGTCTTATGGGCTCTTCCTTTCACCCTTTTTTTTATTATAGTAATGAAGCTCAAACCTTGATTTATTGTTTAAGGAGCATCAAACCCTCTGGGCCACATGCCATGTAATCATTTTTGGCATATTAATAAAATCCATGACTAATTTCACTCTATCCTCCTTTATTTAATGTGATTTTAATTCTTGGCTATGTGAAGTTTAGTTTTTTGCATTCTAGCTATTAGTCAAAATTAGGGATTTTAATTCTTGGTGCATCACCTCTAAAGCTTAGGCTTTAAATTCCTACAAAGTATTTAAATTTTCTATTTTTACTTTCATTGCAATTCCCTTCCTTGTGAAACCCCCATGGGAGTATCTCATGGAGACCTTTACGCATCAAGGATTAAGTCCAATGAGGAGCCAACCTCAATTAATAACACTAGATATTGCCTTGTAGGTGGTCTCCCATATGTGATGCCTCTTGTTATTTCACTCTATGCAAGGTGTGGGTTCCTCTAGCTCATCGAATTCTCTACCCAGATAGGTAGGTGCATTCAAATATGACAATAATATCCTTCAATGACTAAGAAGCAAAGAGAATAAGTTGCTTAGCAGTATCAAAGGAGATTTGAGCAACCATCCTAGGGGGAAGAGAAGCTACCAAAAGCATTTGAATTCAATGTTGTAAAAGAATTGAAGAAGACATCCTCAATAGTTAGTATGTATGGTGCTTTGCTAATCGTTGGACAAATTGATCTATTAAAGGAAACTTTGAAAATATTAACAATAGGCAAACACCCTTCCAAACTTCAATTTAGCACAAACTCAATCAACTCTAGGTAATATCAATCCTCCACCCTTTTATATGTCCTTATGCATGTAAGGATGGGTAGTACACAATTACATGGTGGATTGAGGAGATTCCACAATAGTTAAGCCTAAGGTTGTATGTGCTCAAATAAGCTTATAATACACCCAACCTAGCTTCGAAGTGTTGTAGCTTGATGAAACACTAGTCTAGATAGTGTGGGCTATATAGCATATTCTAATACTATTGCATAAGGTTTTAGATATCTCAGTGATCTAAAATGTGATAGTAGTGGATCTTTTTTTACTATCTGTATTATGCTTATTAAGGGAGTTCATGGAAAATATTGGGGTTATTTGTCACTATATTTTACTCATAAATAAATTCCCTACAAAGGAAAGAGGTTTTGGATATATGTTGAAAAGCTTGGCCCCTAACACATAGAAAGATATGAGATACAAAATGGTAATCTAGCTAAAGATGCTTTAGAGCACCCACAAGTGGAGATAGAAGATTGGTTGGAAATCCTGGAAGAGCTAATGGATGAATCAATAAATGAGGATAGATTTTTCATGTTTTATCTCAATGTAATAATGGACTTAAACATAGGAACTCAACAAAGTCCAAATTCAACCAACAATCAGTTTCAAGCTTCAACCAACCACATGTTCCAAAAAAATCATCTAGAAGATCCAAAATAATTCACAAGGGGTTCACTGGTAGAAGGTGATTTTTTCATGCTCCATCTCAATGTAATAATACACATGAGCTTGGAAACTCATGAATATCAATACTTTAATGTAACACAATATTTAGATTATCTGAAGAAGCTAGTAGAAAGGGCATGGGCTAAAGATAAGCTATATTTGCTTAGTTTCAATGTTATAGCCCATTCAGACTTTGGAATTCATTCTCTTTCAAATCCAACCCAAAAAAAACTCTTGGATCAAGCAAGTCATATATTTTGAAATACCAACATATGGGAGCATAAGAATTTTATATCATTGTGGTCTAAACATTATCAATTTCGATGAGTTGTCAATGTGTGAAACAGCTGGTAGGGGAAACCTTGCCAAATTTATGTGTAAATATATAGTATGTAAATAAATTTGATAAAATCTAAGTGTTGTATAGCTATTGACTAGATTGTAAAATAGCATAGATCTCACATGAAATATATTTTTGGTAAAATGCACCAAGAATTTCACATGCATGAGCAAGGAAGTTTGGCAAAAAATGGAAGGTCCGATAGTAAGTAAAATAGCTAATAAAGAGTGGATAGTTATGTTTTTGTTAACTCAGCTACATTGAAATGGGCTTGTATGAGAAGTTTGAATGAGAAGATATTTTATTGTATAAGTGATTTCAATTATTTTATCAGTCAAATAATTCTATATAAGGAGGCTTTCTTTCATAACATTTCATAAGCCATGAGCAAATATTTCCTTTAAGCAAGATAGTATGTCTTTTGTCCCCTTGAGTCCTGAAATTCTAGAATATACCTCTATAGACTCTTTGCCCAATATACATGGCTTCTATTTCTAGTATCTTTACCTCCTATAAGTAGAACTCCCCTATGAGTCACCAAAAGTGAAATTTCACTACACTAGTCAAATTTAGCTTGAAAGAGGAATTTTGAGTTAAATTGTTATTCAATGCTTAACAAGATGAAAGGTCCTAAAATTCCATCGATATATAAATTTTTTTATACCATAAAGATACCAAATATGCTAACAAATGAAGACCTTCAAATAAAATTTCTATGAAATTCAAAGCTCCTTGCACCATGAAGTAATGTTGATCCATCAAACTGCAAAGCTAATAATCTAGTTATAGCCTTTATGATGATATCTAAGCTAGATTTTGCTATTGCTAAGAGTCTCAAAACCATTATAGTGATTGCTAAGAGTATCAAAGCCATTCTAGTGATTTCTAAGAGTCTCAAATATATTCTAGTGATAACTAAAAGGGCTCTACCTTAAGCAGGACTTAGTCCTATACTCTAGTCTCAAATTCACTCATCATTAGTAGGAATAGGTTTGAAAACAAAGACATACTCCATAGAAAATGGGGTTCATTACAATCACTCAACAAGGGCTCTTGGAAAATAAAAATCAAGAAATATGGAGGAATGAAGGTGGCCTAAGGTGACCAAGCAAGAGATAGGCATCATCAAGAAAAGAGCAATATTTGTAGAAATACAAGCATCCTAGGTCTTTCAAGTTATCAAACTTTCATAGATCATACAGCCTTCTTAGTCCAAAAAGAGGTCACCTCAATCATAGTAAGAAATAAAAGAAAAACTTTTCAAATTATATAACTTCTCAAATATTTCTTGCAAAAGCAAAGAGAGAAAATAGGCCAAGTTGGATAAAACTAATACTTTAGGCACACTCATCAAATTAAGTAGTCTAACAATTACCATATGAAGGAAACTAAAGTATCAAAAATCAAGCAAGGAGCGGATCAATAGGAACAAGGGCAATACACATTCAAGCTTAAATGAATTATATAGAGGTATAATTCTTTAAAGTATTTTATCTAGGAATAAATGATAGATTATTCTACACTCCCTAATATAGTAGCAAAGAGACAAGTCAACAATGATTTGTCATCCAAAGGCCTAGAATCTCTCAGAATTTATGGCCTCAAATTTAGAGACCTCAAAGCTATTATTTCTAGTTGCAAAAGGATTCTATTATATAGTAGAAGATAACTTTCAAGTCTTCTTCACAAAGTTTTCAAAGGGAAATGAACCTCTTCTTGGCTTATAAATAGGCCTGAATTTTATTGTAAAGGCATCAAAAGTTGTCTATTTATTCCTAGTACTTGGAATTATGGGCTCTTCCTTTCACCCCTCTTATTTTTTATTGTAATAAATGAAGCTCAAACCTTGATCTGCTATTTAAGTATTATCTAACCCTCTGGGTTGCATTCCTTGTAATTAGTTTTGGCATGCTAATGGAAGCCATGACTAATTTTGTTGTTCCCTACTTTCTTTAATGTGTTTTCAAAGCCTAGATAAATGATGTTTAGTTGTATTCATTCTAGCTATTACTCAATGGTTCCCATGTTCATTTATCACCACTTATTGTAGTCAAAATTAGGGATTTTAATTCTTGGTGTATTACCCACATAGGTTAGGCTTTAAATTCCTACAATGTCTTTACTTTTTCTATTTTTACTTTCATTGCAATTCCCTTCCCTACAAAACCCCCATGGGATTAGTTCATGTAGGCCTCCATGTGTCAAGGAGTAATCTTGAAGGTTGTCCTGTATGTGATTTTCTATTCATGGTACTTCATGTTGTTTCACTCTATGTGAAGTGTGGGTTCTCTTGGATCATTGGTTTCTCCACCTAGATAGGTAGGTGCATTCATAGATGACAAAAATACCCTTCGATGAATAACAAGCAAAGAGAATAAGTTGTTCAGCAATATCAAGGGAGATTCTAGCAACTATCCTAGAAGGGAGAGAAGCTTCCAAAAGCCTTTAATTCAATATTATAGAAAATTTGAAGAAAACTCCCTGAAGAGTTAGTATTTATGGTTCTTTGTTGATGCTTAGACATTTTGATTTGTTAAATATAACTCTAAAAATCTTAATAATAGGTAGACTCACCCTTTTAGACTTAAATTTAGCACAAAATCAATCAAATTTGGGTAAGATCAAGCATTTTCTTGGAATAGGTAAGATCAAATTTCCACCCTTTTATATGTCCTTATGCATGGAAGGTTGGGTAGTACAAAATTTTATGGTAGATTAAAGAGCTTCCATAATAGTTATGCCTAAGTTTGTATGTGATCAGATGGGCTTAGAATACACCCAAACTAGCTCTAAAGTGTTACAACTTGGAAAAACACCAATATGGATAGTGGAGGACTATAAAGTATATTCTAATACTACTACATAAGATTTTGGTTATCTCAACAATCTAAGAGGTGATAGTTTTGGACCTTCCTCTGCTATTTAGATTATGCTTATTAAGTGAGTTCATGGTAAATCTTGGGGGTTATTTGTTACTATATTGTACTCATATAATAATTCCCTACAAAGGAAAGAGGGTATGAATCTAAGATAAAAATATCATCCTCTTCCACATAGAAATATATGAGGTGCAAAATGTCAATCTAGTTAAAGATGCTTTCGAGCACCCACAAGTGGAGATAGAATATTAGTGGGAAAACCCACAAGATTCTATGGATGAATCATTGAAGGAAGAAATATTGTTCATGTTTGATCTCAATATAATAATCTACTAATACATGGGAACTCAACACATCTAAATTCAACCAACAATCAGTTTCAAGCTTCAACTAGTCACATGTTCCAAAAATGCATCTAGAAGATCCAAAAGAATTCACAATGGGTTCACTAGGAGAAGGATCCATATCAATGTAATGATACACGTGAGCTTGGAAACTTATGAAGAGCATAGATTCAATTTGACATAATATCTAGAGTATCTAAAGAAGCCAGTAGAAAGGTCATGAGACTATCTTTACTTAGTTTCAATGTTATAGCCCATTCAGGCTTTGGAAATCATTCTCTTTCAAATCCAATCTGATATCAACTCTTGGATTGGGTAAGTTAGATATTTTGGAATACCAACAAGTGGGAGCATAAGAAGTTTATATCATTGTGGTCTAGATATTTCCAATTTCGATGAACTTTCAACATGTGAAACAGATGGTAGGAGAAACCTTGCCAATTTTTTGTGTAAATATGTAGCATGTAAATAAAGTTGATAGAATCTAAGTGTATTATAGTTATTTATTAGATTGGATAATACCATAGCTCTCACATGAAATATATTTTTGGTTAAATGCACCAAGTAGTTCACATGCATGAGAAAGGAAGGATGGCACAAATCAAGAGGTCCAACAATCAATAAAATAGCTAAGAAAGAATATATAAGTATGTTTTTGCTAACACAACTGTGTTGAAATGAACTTGCATGAGAAGGTTATATGAAAAGAGGTTTGATTGGTTAAATTATTTCAATTACTTTCTTAGTCAAATAAATCTATATAAGGAGGCTTCTCGTCATTGCAATTCATAAGCCATGATCAAATATTTCATTTAAGCAAGATAGTTTGTCTTATGTCCCCATGAGTCTTAAAATTCTACAATTTATCTCTATAGACTCTGTGCCCAATAGACAAGGTTTCTATTTCTAGGATCTTTACCTCCTGCAAGTAGAACTCCTCTATGAGTCACCAAACTATAGTGAAATTTCACTACATTAGTCACATCCATCTTGAAAGGGGAATTTTGAGTTAAATTGTTGCACAGTGCTTAACAAGATGAAATGCCCTAAAGCTCCATTGACCTATCAAGTTTTTGATTCCCTAAAGATACCAAATATGCTAAAAAAATAAGGCCTTCAAAAAATTTTCTAGTAATTTCAAAGCTCCTTGCACCATAAAGTGATGTTGATCCATCGGACTAGAAAGCTAATAATATACTTAGAGTCTTTTTGATGACAAGTAAGCTAGATTATACTAGTGGTAAGAGTCTTAGATCCATTCTAGTGATAACTAAAATGGATCTACCTTAAGTAATACTTGATCCTATAATTTTATCTCAAATTTACTCATCATTAGTAGGAATAGATTTGAAAGAAAAGATATACTCCAATGGGCCCATAGCAATCACTTAGCAAGGGCTCTTGGAAAAGAAAAATCAAAAAATATTAATAAATGAAGGGGGCCTAAGGTGGCCAGGAAAGAGATTGACATCATCAAAAAGAACTTAATGTTTGTGGAAACAAAAACATCCTAGATGATTTAAGTTATCAAACTTCTACAATTCTTATAGCCTTCTTGTTCCATAAAGATGTCACCTCAATCATGGTAAGAAACAAAAGAAAAGCTTTTTGGATAATACAACTTCTCAAATATTTCATCCAAAAGCAAAGGGAGCAAATAGGCCAATCTGGACAAAATAAATACTTTAGGTACACCGATCAAATAAAGTAGTTTGCTAATTCCCATATGAATGCAACTGAAGTATCAAAAATCAAGCAAGGAGCATATCAATAAGAAAAAAAAATACACATTCAATCTCAAAGGACTTATATGAAGGTATAATTATTTCAAGTATTTGATCCAAGAAGCAATGAAAGGCTACTATGCACTCAAATTGTTTAAGATTAACCTATTCATGCAAGGTGAGAGCTATTAACCAGGCTAGCTTATTGTTGGACCTACAAAAGAGGTAAGCTAGGAAATTTTATGCTAACCCAAGTAAATTGTTTAAAGGATTTCAATAAATTAAAAGCTCAAGCATAAGTAGGTGGGACTTTCTTGGAGCTAACATCAACATAACTTGTAGACAAGTGCTTTGCAAAGTATGGGTTATTCGGTACAAAATATTCTCAGGCTCCAAGGTGACCGAACCTTTGTCATCCAACTTAGGATGTGTCAACTAGACTTGAATGTGGTTGCCAAGCACTTTATTTAGACAAGAAACATGAAAAGCTAGATGTATCTTGGAAGAAGTTGAAAAGAAATCTTATAGGCCACTTGTCCAATTTGCTACAACACCTGATAGGGTCCATAGAACCTTATTGTAATATTTTGGTGAGCATAAAGTTATACTAAGTTTTTCTTGTATGGTTGTAGTCAAAGTAATACCATGTCCCCTACATTGAAACTACGCTCTAAACAATGTTGATCAACTTGTTATCACATTCATTTTTTAATCATAGCCAAATTTCCCTTCATTTGATGTAGGATTTTTGTACATTCTTGAAGTGTAAAATCCATCATGTGGACCTAGGATTTTCTTAAAACATATAAAGAAGGTGATGGCGATGGGTACCATATACTGCCTCAAAAGGAGTCATTCTAGTGGCTATGTAGAATAAAGTGTTGTACCACCACTCTTCCAAGGGAAGCCACTTGGCTCACTAGGTTGGATTCTTAGATGTAAAATAGTGATGGTAAATTTCTAAGCATTTATGTATAATAAAGTGTTGTACCACCACTCTTCCAAGAGAAGCCACTTGGCTAACTAGGTTGGATTCAGACACAATGGATTTTAGCATACCATGGAGGTGAAAATTGAGTCCATGAATATCTAGGCAATGGTGGAGGCATGGTAAGGGTGGGTTAGGAAACAAAGATGAACATTCTTTGAGAGAGTCCACAAGCATAAGAATGATAGTTTTCCTTCCAATTTAGAAATCCCTTAAATAAAATCCATGGAAATATCAATCCAAATATTTTCTAGAATAAGTAGATTAGATAGAGTGCCTAGAGTGTGAACCATTTCTCCTTTCATTCATTGGTACGTCTCACACTTAGCCACCAAATTTTGAACATCCCTTTTTTTCCTTCCCAATAGAATGAGCATTTAGCCCGCTCATATATTTTCAAAACATTCAAATGGCTTGCTATGGTTGAAGCATGCATCTCCTTCATTATATCCTCATAAAGTGATGATTTTTAAGAACCATAATGTGACCGTGATATCTCAACAACTATCCATCCTATGAGTATCTAGTGTGTGAATTGGGGTTCCTTTGGAGTTATTCCCTCAAATTTTGTGGGGTTGGTTCTTTGGCTACCTTTTCTTGAAGTTGGATAATCCAGTTAAAAAGTGGAGAAGAGATGGCACATAGCATTCCTTGATTCTCAAATTGATGATAAAGGGCATATTCCATTATATTTTCCTTCACCTTTTGTAAAAAAATTTATAATCATACCCCAATAATTTTGAAACTTATTCTGCTATGCTAGAGTCGATACCCTCTATTCTAGAAAATATTTCAAACTCTGACGATCAATTTTAATGGAGAAATGTCACCCAATGAGGTAATATCACTAGTGATCGGTAACATGAATAATAGCCATCATTTATTTTTCATAAGTGGAATTTCCTATATTTTTTTTAGATAAGGCCTTACTAGTGAAAGCTAGCGGTTGCCCTTCTTGCATTAATATTGCCCCAATGCCATGGTACGCATCACTCTCAATTATAAATAGTTTTGAAAAATCAGGAGTAGGTAACATTGGAGTAGAAATCATGGCTTCTTTGAGATCTTGGAAGGCTTTTTCCACTAGCGATATCCATATGAATGAATTCTTCTTTAACATGGTAGTTAGAGGGGCTTCTATTTTGTGATAACTTTGGATGAATAATCGATAGCTAGTGAGACCCAAAAATCCCCATTGTACCTTGAGATTTTAAGGCTTAGGCCAATTTTGTATGGTCATAATTTTCTTTAGGTCCACCTTAACTCCCTCCTATGAAATAATATGACCCAAAAATTCAACCTCTTATATTTCAAAGAAATTTTTAGATCATTTGGCATACAAGTGATGCTCTTTTGATACTCGAGTCAATTCTGTATGTCATAGATAACTATCAAAATAAGCGAGTCAATTTTGCTCTCATAACCAAGGTCAACAATGGGAGTGATCCTACTTCTTCTACACAAGCTAGTGGAAAACCTGAATGAAAAATATCTATGAGGGATGAATATGATTATTTGATGAGAAACCATACTAGGGAGTTAGTTCCAAGGACCAATGGCAAGAATATTGTTGGATGCAAATGGGTCTATAAGACCAAATATACTTCCAAGGGTGACGTGAAGAAGCATTAGGCTCATTTAGAAGCTAAATATTTCTCTCAAGAAAATGACATTGAGTATAGTGAGAATTTTACTACCGTAGCCCACATGGAATTTATCCATCTTGTGATAACATTAGCTTCTTGTTTTGGTTGGGATGTGCATCAATTAGATGTGATAATTTATTTCTTAATAGTAATTTACAGGAGGATATTTATATATAGCAACCATCTAGTTGTATGAAGGGTGGGCCCACTCCATATATATGAAAATTAAGTCATTATGCAAGATCAAATAGTACCAAGGGATATAAACAATTTGTTCATCAACATAGATTATAGGAGATGAAAATCTAAGAATAATGTTCATATTCATAAGGTTGATGAACATTTTATCATCATTGTTCTCTATGGATGATTTGAATCTCACTAGGGATGCTACATTCAAAATTACTAAAATGAAGACTAGGTTAATGAATTCCATAGAGATAATTTATTTAAATTTGTTGTGTTTTCTTTAGCTTGTAAGCTTGGAAAATGAGTGATAGATTTTTGTTTCTCAATCGAAGTATGTAGTGGACCTTTTGAAAATGTTCAACATGATAGATAATAAACTGGTCAAAACTCTTATGGATTCTAGAATGAATCTTGAGCTTGCTCTATCTAATGACCCTAAGGTAGACGCCTCTTTGTACCATTCACTAGTGGGTAGTTTGTTATATTTTACCTATAATAGACCGAATATTTGCTTCCGTTGTTGGATATGTGGCTAAATACATGGTGGACCCACAAAAGAGTCATTGGAAAGTAGCTAAGAGGATTTTGAGGAATGTTAATGGGGCATTAGATATGGGCATCTTTTATGGGAGAGATGACACCCCCAAATTGATTGGATATTGTAAATTAGATTATAAGGGAGATGAGGACACTAGGAAATCCACTTGAGGATATGTCTTCACTTATGGCATTGGCCATATTTCTTGGTTGAGCAAAAAATCAAATGTTTTTTCACTTCCATACACAAAAGCAAAGTATGGAGACAATAAGAAAACAAGTTCAATGGAATCGTTATCTATTAGAGGAGCTTGGGTTTAAGCAAAATAGACCCTATACCTTGATGGCTGACAACCAAAGTGTCATAAAGATGGTCAAAAGTATAGTTCACCATTAGCATACTAAACATATAAAGATTGGCATTCATTAAAACTAGGAGAAAATGCAAAATAATATGATTGATGTGAGATTGATTTTCATTGATCAACAATTGGTAGACATCTTCACCAAACCATTCTCAGAGGTGTCATTTTTCTTACATAAGATGATTAGGATGAATTAAATTACCATAAACGAAGGGTGTTTGAGTGAAAACACCTTCAATCATGCTCCAACCTATGATTCCAATGACTTCTTAAGATCACTTTAAGGGAGAGTGTTGAAGGTTAAGGTTTTGCCTAATGGCCTTGTGTTTCTTAATGTGATATTTTTTAACATTAGACCCTTAGCCAATTTCTGTGGATAGATTATACTATATTGGGATCAATGTAATGTACTTCCATTGGTGGATTACATTACATTGGCATCAGTATAATTTAATATAATATTTTATTAATTCCAATGTAATTTACTTCTAGTGGTGCATTATATTATATTGGGATCAATTTAACATAATATAATATTTTATTATTATATGTAATGTAACATGGGATGAAATAACTCTCGTAACAAGGCTATAAATAAAATCCCTTTCTCTCTCATAGATCATGTGATGTACTTTCCTCTTTTGCTAGCAATTGTGGTCTACAAACCCTTCCAGATTCTCTTGCATTCCTTGAAATCTTTTGGATGGTTTCTATGGATGCTTCGTGTGTTTACTCATGGTATTATTCCTTGGACCTATCGGTTGACTTCCACTTTGATAAGGTAAATGGGATTTCTTACCACATTTTTAGGAGTGAGAAATCCTTGATTTAAACCAACTTCTATTACAATATATTTTGAATTCATTGTACATTAAACTTTAGCCTTATTTTGGATAGCATAATTTATATAGTTATCTATGGCATGCCTAATTGTTTGTGTAAACTATCCATATGCTAGGATAAGAGTATATGTTTGTGATCCCTTTTTGGAAACAAAGTAACTTATTAGGGATTTATGATCTCGAGATGGTCAAATGAAGGGCGCCTTGTTCATGGCATATATTTATGAAGCAATGGTTATCAAGGATGTCGTAGATTCCATGGAATTTGAGGTAATCAATTGGGAGTTATGAGTTTCACATCATATGCCAAGATTCTATGACAATTCCATCAAGGATTCATTAGTCTAATGATAGTTGATTTTATCAAGGATTCATTATGTTCACCCATGATAAGAATCAATAGTTAGAGTGCTTATCAAAGATATTGCCAAAGTATTTGATGTAGTTAAAGAAGTTATCTAAGAGGAAGTTGTGTAGTATCCCCCTTCAGTATGTGTATCTTCCCATGTCAATATTATGAACAAGTGTTAATGATATTATGTAACTTTGTTATCTGCTTCAAGTCAAAGTTAAAGGTGAGATGTTAACGATTTTCATAAGCATACCATCCCATGAATTATTAACTTTTTATACTATAGAGAAGTTAGGGATGTTGGTAATATGATGTAACCTTGTCATGTATTCTCAAGTCATACTTGAAGATGTTAATGATACTACTCAAAGTTTAGTTGTATTTCAGGATTAAATACTTGATATACATTAGACAAATTAATAATATTATGTGCATGTTTATAAGTAAGGTTTTTTAAATTTGTTTATATTAGGTTGAAACAAACCCCACCCATATAGCATCGCAACTATATTATTCCACTATTTCAACAAACCACATCATGGTATTAAAATTAACCATACTATTATAAATCACCTTAACATCCATCACAATGCAAGGATTTTAATTTGAGTTGTACATATCAATTGCATCCCATTTACCATTGATCCATAATGTATTGGACATCTCTATAGGCTAACTAATGTCAAAGGATGTTAATCTTTTATGAACTAACTCACTTCTATGAATAAACTTACTTTAAAAATTTGGATGATTCAATTATATTAAAAAAATGTATATATATACAACTCTCGTTTAATCATCACATCCCTACATTTTGATTTTTATATGCTATTCTTAAATTTAGAACTCTCGATAAATCATCACATCCCACCATATTTTTATTTTTATATGTTATTATTAAATATGACATCGTATAAAAAATACCCTTTATATCTTTCAACATCTCTCTTATACCATTTATGCTATATATAGGCTTTAAAATGTATGAAAAATAACTCATTCGATCATCACATTACATGTCATTCTTAAACATAACACCTTCTAAAAGATACATTTTATATTTATAAACATCTCTTTTGTGCCAATTATAATATATAGGCTTTGGTTAAATAATTATAAAATCTTGATTGGAAACCTAGCAATTATTTTAAGTAGTTATATATCTTGTAATGTTTGATTTTTTTTCATATCAAATAATATATAGTTGTTAAAATATTATTTCCTTCAAATAGCATTAACTCAACTAGTTAAATTTATTGACTTTCATAAAGGAGATCCAAATTCAAATCTTGCCAAGTGATACATGAATAATTGTCATGTTGTTTTAATACCATTATATGACCAGGTGATAAATGGATAATTATCAAGTTGGTATAACACTGTTATGCGGTCATGATTAACAAGGGTGAGGTCCATTTCAATCTCATATAACCATTTTAAAAATGTGGACTTGGTACTTGCAGACCCAATTCAAATCTTGCAAACTGAGAAATAAATAATCACCAATTATAAAACCACTATATGGTTTGTAAAATTCCACAATGAAGTAGCCATTATGTAAAACATTACTTAAGTAATAATATTTTCCTAAGCACATCCAATAGCTTTGGACTTCTTGTTCAAATTTACAAATTTGAATTATATATCCATTCACCACCATGCAACTTTATTGTCCTGGTCTTTAATGGCTTGGTGCAGATTTTACCTCTTTGGGCAAACAAAGTTGTACCTTCTTTTATTTTTTTATTTTATTTTAAGCGAAAAAACCCCTTGTAGGCCCGCCTTGGTTTGAGAGACCATGAACAGGGGGTTCTACACCGTCAAAATCACCTGGGAGTCGCACCCGACCCTGCCCGCACCAACATTATCGATTGGATTTTGGATACCCAATTCAGCTTTTTGGTAGGGTGGAGATTTGAACCTGGAACCTCTCTTGGAGGATTTCCCTCTCTCCAACTCACCTACAACACCTAGGTTTTGTACCTTCTTTTATCAAGATACACATAAAAGATAAATTCTTAACAACAAATTATAAATAAAATAAAATATAAAATTATTCTTAATGTAAATTTAAGTTTTTAAATACGGCTTAAGAAAATTGATAATACTTTCTATCAATTTTTAATCAACTACTATTTTTTATGTTACAAAATAAATATAAATCAATTTTTTTATATATATTATATAAAATTTGTAATATCAAGGTAAAATAGTTGTAAACATTTAAAATTACAACTAATTTAAGAGAAAAAAAAAATGTACTCGATGTAACAATTAATTGTTTTCTAAAATTTCAATTCAAAATTCATGATTTAACTTATTATTAATTATTATAAATTTATCATGCAAATAAAATTATTTGCATTTATATTTAATTTCAACTAACCATTTATTTGTCTCATCTAAACCATCAGTGCTTTTGTTCAGCTAGTGCTTTTGCATTATCTCATATTTGCTTTTCTCTAACCTAACTGCTCATGGTATAATCTTCATCTAGCACTTGTCCATTCTCAAACGTGTTTGTATGATAACATTGTGACTGATTTTTTTATGACAAACTTTCAAAAGCTCAATTACTTATTTTCAATTCAGTGGACGTCTAACACGAAAGCAAAGGCCATCAAATGCTATCAAAAACAGATTCAATATTTAAAAATAATATTGGAACAAATATTTAGAGAAGAAAATAAAATATCCAAGGTTTTTAATCTTGGCTAGATATCCAATGATATTGACTCAACTAGTTAAATTCCTATACTTTGAAGGAGATCCATGTTCAAATCTTACCAAACAATACATGCATAGTTGTCAATCTGTTATAATACTACTAAGTGGTCATAATGTAACATGGATAGGACCCATTTTAACTGAAATAAAATGAAAAAAATCACATCTTAACTAGTTGAATCTTAACTAGTTGAACTAAATAAAGATGGCAGTCCTCAAAGCATTCCTATTGACAACGCGATACTACAAACCAGGAAACACAAGCAAAACATTTTTAAATGGAAAGAAATCTCACTACTACTTTTAACCTTTGCAAAAGCAATTCATAAATGTCGAATCATAGCATGTATTTATACAAATCACCATATCTCGGCTTTATTTTCATCCTGGTCATGTTGGCCCATAGCCCTACATAACAATATATTCTTGGTTTTAGTATATGTATGCCTATATCCTTAATTATCAAGTTCGTATCATAGCATGTATGCCTATATCCTATATTTCGAAACTCAATGTTCGAAATAAATTCGCCATGTTTAAAAATTCATAATAAAATTCAATATATTATAGATGTGCATATATGACCTTGGATGTATACACAATATTTTTTGTGTACTGAATATAAAACCAATATTTTCCAATACATTACCCCGCACAATAATTGGAAATAAAAATAATAATAATAATAAACTCTGAAAATTAGGTCGTCTAGTCAAATCATTTGGTTTACTAAATCAAAATAATAATATTGGATGTCTTCTCCACGCAATTTGGTGTCGGGGCACTGAATGGACTAACTTCATTCCTTGCATAACTTTCACACCATGTAGATTGCATAACTTACACAATTTTTAATGTTCTTAAATTTCATAAAATTATTATTATTTTTATATATAATTCATATTCCTCATATTCCTCTTGTTCCTCGAAACTTCCCATAAACCCTCCCTATAAAACTCCATTGCATGATCTACAACACGAAAGCCACAAACCACATGTCCGCATGTGATAAGCGCTTGTTAAAAACCAAAACCACACATTAACATACCAAGTTGCACGCATATATTTCCAAGGACCAAAAAAGATTCCTACGGGGGTGTTTTTCCCTTCTACATACATTTCCACTTAATTTTTTCCCATGCTGAATTTAGGGTTTGTTCGCCGAATTTATGCATGAAGATTTTAAATTCAATGAATTTCGATTCGACAAATTTGATAACTAAACCTATATCGTACATAAAGTAAAGTGTTCATTTTGCCAGCACGAAGCCCTGTACTTGAACCGAACACTGAAATTTTTAAATAATTATATGTTGTTGAAATTTACGTCCTATGGCATCAAACCATTGCCTAAGTTTGTAACACACTAGAATCAAGGCAAGACTAAAAAAAGAAAGAAAAAAACATTATTAAGATTTTGAAAAAACAACTTGAAAACTGACGCACATTATTGACTCTATATCATCAATCTTGACAGCTAAATAATAAATTATCATTATCATAACTGCCGTGGTTCATGTCCCAGGTGGTCTGAGTGACTGTCAATTCTCCAATGACCAGAGCAAGTACTATCCTCTAAACAAAGCTGGATACTATGTTCCAACCTAAAATTACATGAAAATCTGCTTTTTGAAAATATCATCTTTTTAAAATATTATTTTGTGCGGAAACTGCCATCATGATACACACCACTAATTTCTAGACTTACCAGTATAAACTATTTCTCATTGGCAGTTGTCTTTGTAGAGAGATTACACCAATTGCAAAACTTCAATTCAAATGCAGATTATTCTCCCATCGTGTACTCGAAGAGCCATTAATGCCAAGCTTTTCCAAATTCCTCTATTGAAGAGCCATTAATGCCAAGCTTTTCCAAATTCCTCTATTGAAGAGCCATTAAATTCCTCTATTGATTAGAATAGTTATTTTATTCAGATTAGTTGCTCTCGTGAACCATAGGAATGGACATAAAAATTAAATTTATTAACACCGATAAATAACCACTAATGCAACAATTCTTCCAAAAGGCACATTTATTGTTCAAAAAGCTGCATTACTGTCAATGAAATAATCAGAGGAACTTAATCCCTAACATATCAAAAGAGTGTTTGAGTTGCCAGCTTTATAATTTTTAACATGTAGGAGGCTATAGTAGTTGTGACGAACCTTTACAAGTGTTAAATATATCTAAACATCTAATAATCTGATAAAGTTTCAAAAGTTTAAACTAACTTGGCTGGGCCCACACAAAATGAAAAAGTGGCATACACTGAATGACTTTTCCAAACGTGATGTCATTATTGCCTGATGGCATTCACAATTATAGGTCGAATACAATGACAATTCAACATTGATGTCAGTATTGCCTATGCATAAACAGATTTGTCCACGAATCAGGTCATGACTATTATGTCTGGTTTATAAGGCAATGTAAAGATGGCCAAAATGAATTTATGTTCTTATTTACCATGTTTTGCAACAAGTTCAAATGAGAATAGTAAATACATAAAGAAAACATATGCAGAAAGTTGTAGACTATTAAGGAACTCTCATCCATCTAATTTGGTGTTATTTGCAATTAACTAATGGTAGGAAAAGAATGCACGCCTACAAACTTCTTGCAGACACCAATGTATCACTCTTATTCTTTGACAACAATGAAAATAACTAATTGTTAAAATACATATTGAAGAAATTGAAATACATCTGATTTCACCGTGTTTAAATAAATAAGTTGAGAACTCTAATCCAATTCCAACAATAAAACCTCTTGCATCTCCAACAGTTCCCATTTCCACTTAGCAGAAAAAAGGGTTGACTAAATCTAGTGGGAAACATGTGGCACGGTCCTCCATCTTCGAAATGGCAAGCCATAAATACTTCTCAATTAAGACAAATTAAGACAAATCAAGACAAATGAAGCATTCACAACGTTGCAACTTCATTAAAATAAGAAAGGCAACTTCACATCTCATCTGAGGCATTACAGGAAAACTTACCACAACCTAAATTGGAAGATTTAAAATTTTTCTTGGGTATGCCACCAAACCACATGTTTCCCAGACTATTGAACCACTGACGTTTCCAGTTCTAACTTATTTAAATTTGAAGAAGCTTTCTTCTTTCAGCTGAACTTCCCAATTTCAATTTTCTTCTTGATTGCACGTTGACCATGGTAAATGAATGAATCTATAATCCTTGAAACTGTGAAAATGCCTGAACAATAAAGCATGACAAACAGATCAGAACTGGGAACATTCTATTGAATTATCATGCATTACCACTTATGTATGAATTGTTAAAGATAAAGGCAAAGTTCTTTAGCTTCTGATCTAACCAGAATTTACATTAAATTCAATAAGTTCTGATAACCAAATATTCAAGAGAAAGGAAATATAAAGGCAAGAATTAAGACAATATGCATAAAGTGGCACAACTCAATCCAAACAACTTAATGAGTAAATTGCCAAAATGTAATCAAGATGAAAAGAGAGTAGATATCCTTGAGAATCCTCAATTTTTGGTCCTTTGAATGAGTCTACCTACCTCCAACAATAGCGCAGACATTTGTTAGAAAATGCAAAAATGGTGTCCTTTGCTCTGTAAATTGAACCTGCAGATTTAGGGTCATCCATAAAATACTATCTCAAATTTCATTGTAAATAAACTAACATAACTAGAACAGAACAAACCCAAAAAAAATCATTAAACCCTTCAAGGGGAAGTTTTTTATTTTTTTTTACATAGACCTATGGCAATCAATCTCTGAGAGCAAATCAGTTCCCAACAACACATACAACTCACATGTTCTTATAAATTCAATAAAAGGAACATCAGAATTGGACTTATTCAAACTTCAAATGAGACGCGAATATTAAAAACAATTTAAGACAAGTTGAATATTAGTTTCCTACCCACTGCCATATAATTGCTGAAATAAATACTGAGAAAAGCCTCGAGCACAATCATAGAAAGCTAATAATTACTAATTAAAATTTTAGATTCACTAATTCTGCAAATCGAAGAGAAAATGTTAACATTGACAGGAAAAATATCACTAAGAAGTTGCAAACTCACCAGCAGCAAAGGTTAAGAGGTACAGCAGGCATCTCAAAAATTAGTTTGCAGGGTTTCAAAACAGTGTCTATGTGCACTCTAGTGCAAGCGTGTTTGTCTACATATACATTAACATTATTATACTATAATTGTTAATTACGTAAATAGAGGTGTCTGATTCAGACGATTCCTGTGCCATTTTGTGCGTAATTTGAAAAGCTTCGAAATGAGTGGTCATTCGAAAGAATCCAAGCAGTATTGAGGGAGATATGACCATATGAAGATAACCATTTGAAACTAGGGCAGCGTTAGGGCAATTTTTTCCTCATCTTTTAAGAGCCATTTCTTTGCAAAAGGTTGTCCTATTTAGAAGATTCTTGGATCAATTTATGCAGAAATTGAAGAGCTTTAAAATGAGTGGGCATATGAAGGAATCCAAGCGCTGTTGAGGGAGATACGACCCCGTGAAGTCAGCCATCTGGAAGAAGGGCAATGATGATTTTTCAAGTCACGGAAAATGAAATTGCAGATATCTGTCAGCTAGAGTTCAGATGATGGGAGGGGCAACATAAGGTTAGGGCATCAAAGAGACAGGATATTCTGTCCGGGCGTAGAATGTTTCAGCTAAGTTTCCCCTTCATTATCTTAGAAGTTTTGCATGCAAATTATTATAGGTTTAGAATGTTTCAGCTAAGTTTCCCCTTCATTATCTTAGAAGTTTTGCATGCAAATTATTATAGGTTTATTTTCAAATAATATAATCGCTTTATGATATATTGGTAACTATCAATAGATTTTGAGTTATACTTTCCTTCCCATGGACCGACTTACAACTAAATCCTTAGAATCATCCCTAGTAGTAGAGGTTAGTGAGGACCTCACAGAGAAGCGATCCTTGTTGCTCAAAGATAAGGCAGTTTTTGGTAAATTTAATGGGTCTTGGCCAGGGGCTTCAGCCTTAAGAAAATGGGTTGATAGGAGTTGGAAGTCTTCAGAAATGAGTCTTCTATCCTTTCTTCCCAAAGGTTTCTTCTTGGCCATTTTTTGTTCCAGGAAGGAAAGAGATAGAATCCTAAAAGGGGGTCCTTGGTTTATGGGAAGAGCAAGACTCTTCCTTATTTGCCGGTATGAAGGCTTTGAGCCTAAAAACGTAAATCTATCCCTAATACCAGTCTAGGTTAGGATTTATGGGTTACCCATTGAAATCTGGGAAATGGATACCTTCAATGCAATAGGCAACACTTTGGGAGGATTCTTTGAGATTTAAGAATCTACAAAAGAGGGATTCTTGACTATTTATGCTCGGATATTGGTCATGATTGATATAAGTAAACCTTTACCAAAAACAATCATTCTTAAATATGGGAGTAAATTGTGGACCCAAACCATAGATTATTAAAACATATCCTTTAGATGTAGAAGATGTCATGAGGTGGTGCATATAGAGAGATCGTGCCCTAAGAAGAGTCTAGCAGAAACATATGTAGAAATCCCCAAGAGAAACTTACAAATGGATATGTGAATGGGCTGTTGTGGATTCTGAAGGAGGGGCAGGGGGAATTCTAACACGTTGGAAACCTGTCAGAACCTCCTGTGCAACCATTCATAAAACTAGGCATTGGTTAGCCTCATTAGTCACATGCTACTTTGCAGATATTTGTTTCATCCTTATCAATGTCTATGGACCTACAACTCAATCAGGCAGATTATAAATATGGAGTGCAATTAAAGCCTTTATGAGAAGTAAAGACCAAGAAACCCGATTCATGGTCACAGGGGATTTTAATGCCATAAACAAGCTCGATGAAAAATTTGGGGGATTTAGAAAAATAACCCAAAGTAAGAGATTTCTCAGCCTTTATTCAAAACAATAATTTATGGGAGGTTGAGTTTGAAGAGGACAACTATACATGGACCAACAACAAGAGAGGCTAGAACCTAATAGAAAAAAAATTAGACAGATGCATACTCTTAGATCATTGGCTAGATGAAGGGACTTGTGCTAAAATTAATACATTGACAAGGATTGGTTCAAATCACTAACTAATAAGAGTTACAATGGTGGTAAGTAAACTTCAAAAATATCATATTTTAAATATGAGCAGATGTGAGAAGACCATCCTCAATTTGTTGATAGCACAAACGTGGATTTCTTTAGGAAACGGTGGCCTGTATACACTTCCAAAACAAATTAAATCAATGGCATCTAGATTAAAAGAATGGAACAAGAACACTTTTGAGAAGAAAGAAAGAGAAACTTTCAAAATTCCAAAAAAGGTGAGCATAATAATCCAAGCTCGGAGGAAAGGGAGTTGCGTAGTGAATATCATAATATTTTGAGTAACGAAGAGAAAATTTGGAGATTAAAATCGACACAGACTTGGCTAAAAGGAGATAAAAACACAGTTTTTTCATAGGATGGCAATAGTATAAAGCATAGTTGAGAAAATCTGCAAACAAATCTGCAAAATCCCGATTTTTTTGCCAATTTTTTAAAATGCTGATAAGATTTTTTGCCAATTTTTTCAAAAAATCTGCAACTTTTTTTTAGGCTGCAGCCGATTTAGGGTTTTTTATGCAAGCCCATTTTTCAGCTGTTAATGTTTGAACTTCGAAGTTTAAAGTTTAAACCCTAAACCTGAAACCCTAGTCTAGGGTTTCGGGTTTTTTTCCTCCTCTTTTTAAGTAAATATTGCTGCCTGATAACTATGTATGCAAGCCCATTTTTCAGCTGTTAATGTTTGAAACTTTGAACTTTGAAGTTTAAACCCTAAACCCTAGGCTAGGCCCTAGGGTTTTGGGTTTAGGTTTTTTTTTCCTCCTCTTTTTAAGTAAATATTGCTGCCTGGTAACTATGTATGCAAGCCCATTTTTCAGCTGTTAATGTTTGAATTTGAAACTTTGAACTTGAAGTTTAAACCCTAAACCCTAGTCTAGGCCCTAGGGTTTTGGGTTTAGGGTTTTTTTCCTCCTCTTTTTAAGTAAATATTGCTGCCTGATAACTATGTATGCAAGCCCATTTTTCAGCTGTCAATGTTTCAATTTTAAACCCTAAACCCTAGCCTTTTGGTTTAAGGTTTAGGTTTTTTTTCCTTTTTTTCAAGTGATTGTAACTTTGTTGTTACTTGTTTCCATGTGCAGGCATATAAAAAATGAAACCTTTTTTCCTTGTTGTTACTTGTAACTTTGTACCTTTTCATATTATAAGCAATACAAGATGTGTTTTGTCACTTTCATGTGTACTTAAAGCTTGAGCCTTGTATGATGTCTTGACATGAATTATTGCTTTTATTGCAATATTTGATTTGCATAATGTTAATTCATTGTAATATGCATGAAAAAAACTTTTTTCAATGAAAATTTTCGTTTTCTTCGGGTTTTTTTTTGCCGATTCTTTCCCCGATTTTTTGCCGATTCCCGATTTTTGCCGATTTTTAAAAATGCCGATTCTTTGCCGATTCCGATTTTCTCAACTATGGTACAAAGATCAACATAGAAAATTAGTAGAATTAAATCAGTAAGTAGAATTCAATCAGTAAAAGGGGGTTTGGATTGAAGACCAAAGAACCAAAATATTCTAGGATCGGAGGAGTTTGAAGTTCTTAATGATAAACTACTACAAGAAGTACCTTCAATTATAACAGATGAAGACAATAGGAAACTGATGGAGCCTATTACTCTGGAAGAAGTTCATTTAGCTCTTTTCTCTTTTGATAAGGATAAATCCCCAGGTCCGGATGGGCTCTCTACAACATTCTATCAACATAATTGGGATATAGTGAAGGATTCTTTATTGGTGGCAGTGGAACAGTCTAGGGTAAAACAGTACATACCTTATAAAATAAATGCAACATATCTTACCCTGATTCCAAAAAAGAAGGATGCAGAATTGTTTGATTCATTTAGGCCCATAAGCCTATGTAATATGGCATATAAGATAATCTCCAAAGTGATGGCAAATCGGTTAAGACCACTGTTAGACAAAATTATTTCAGAAGAGCAAGGAGGATTTGTGAAAGGGAGACAGATTCTGGATGGGATCATAGTAGCTCATGAAGTTATGCATTCAGCAGCTTCAAGAAAAGAGAGAGCAATGATCTTAAAACTTGATATGAGTAAAGCCTATGATAGGGTTAAATGGGATTTTCTTTTTGCAGTATTAGAAAAGTTTGGATTTGGGAAGAAATGGGTCAGATGGATTAAAGCTTGTGTCTCTACAGTATCATATTCAGTGTTGGTCAATGGGTTAGTAACAGAATCATTTAAAGCCAAGAGAGGTCTTAGACAGGGAGATCCTCTATCACCATATTTGTTCATTATTATGGCAGAGGTATTGGGTAGGAACTTGAAGAAGGCTAACAAAGATGGGCTAATAAGTGGACTTAAGGCTAGTAATAACATCGACAACATCACCCATCAACAGTTTGTAGATGATACAACCCTTTTTGGGAGGGCAGGGATAAACGAGGCCAGAGCTTTGAATAACTTATTAAAGGAATATGAAAGAGCGTCAGGGCAGAAAGTTAATAGGACAAAATCCAAAATTTACTTCCTAAACACTCCAGCTAGAATCAAAGCAAGGATATGCAGGTTACTTCAAATGGAGGAGGCAAATTTACCAGCAACTTATCTAGGGATGCCCTTATTTGAGGGGAGAATGAGGATAGAATTGTGGAATCCAGTTATAAGTAAAGTTCAGAATAAACTACCAGCATGGAAAGGTAGATGGTTATCATTAGCAAGAAGAGTGCAGCTAATTAAATCAGTCTTACAGGCCATTCCAACATATTATATGTCCTTGTATACTATGCCAAAATCGATAGAAAAAAGTTTAATCTATATTATGCGGTCATTTTTGTGGTCAGGATTACATGATAAAAGGAAATTTCCTTTGGTGAAATGGAGCAAGGTGTGTGATGATAAAACTAGGGGAGGTCTCAGTTTAAGAGTTCTTACGGATGCAAACTTAGCTCTTAGGGGAAAAGTAATTTGGAGATTGTACAAAGAGAGTCAAAGACAATGGGCAAGAATTCTTCTAAGTACATTGAGCCCAATGACCCAAGCTTAATATTTACTACATTCTCACTACCAGATGGTTCTACACTATGGAATGGTTTAAAAAATCAATTGATCTAGTGATTAAAGGTCTAAGATGGGTGGTGGGAACTAGAGAAAAAATTCTATTTGGATGGATACTTGGTGTGATAAAAAACCACTCAATCTAGATCCAATTTTGAAACCATGGATGAGATTACTTCAAGACAAATATGGTGATAGGGTTTCAAACATTATGTACAAGGATCAAGAAGGAAGATACAAATGGAAAGAAGATTTTTTTACAAGTATACAAGACATTGATGCTAGGAGGCAGTTGAGCAGAAAGATAACAACAATGATTATTCCAAGGGGAGCCAAGGATAAGCTGATTTGGGAGTTGAATAGCTCAGGAGAATACACAACAAGAAGTGGATATAATGTAAAGCACCAACAAAATAGGAATACCACAAGAATATGGAGAGATATTTGGGATAGCCCAAGCATTCCTAAAGTCAAAATGTTTGTTTGGCTAGTAGGTCATAGAAGAATTTTATCCTAGGATAACCTTATGAAAAGGGGTTTTCATGGCCCCTCACAATGTGTTCTATGTAAAAAGGAGGAGAGTATAGACCATCTCTTGGGACACTGCTCAATAGTCTGGAAACTATGGCAATGGATTCTTAATATGTTTGGTAAATGCATGGTGATGAATGGCAGAATTGAAGAATGGTTAAAGCAATGGCAGAGCACTTTTAAAAGTGAGGCTTTACAGACAATCTGGGATATATCAAAAGATACAATACTTTGGACTATATGGATAGAAAGGAATAGAAGAATATTTAAAGGAAAGGAAAGCAGTTTAGAGGTAATGAAAAGGAAGATTTGTTTAGCCATAGAGGAGTCTAAACCAACCCTATCAACTCACCCAATCCCTAATCTTGAAGCAGAGAGCCTTGATAGATGGAGTCAAGTCATCAAATGGAATTATGATGTTGGGTACAAGAGAAACAAAAGGAAGGCAAAGAATATAAAGTGGAAACCACCAGAAGTGGAGTTGGTCAAATTGAATTTTGATGGAGCATCTAAAGGAAATCCAGGACCAGCAGGAGGAGGAATAATTAGAAATAATAGAGGAGAGATTTTGTCTCATTACGCTTTCAATAGTGGATTTAAGACAAATAATGAAGTTGAAGCTTGGGCAGCTTTGGAAGGGTTAAAAATATGCAGACAAATGAAATGGAACAGAGTATGGATGGAAGGTGATTCACTAATAGTAATAAATGCAATTTTGAGGAAAGCAAAGGCTCCATGGAACATACAAGAGATCATTGTGGAAATACAAGACCTTGCTACAGAGTTTGAAGAAATCAGGTTTACACATACGTTAAGGGAAGGAAACAAATGTGCAGATAGGCTAGCCAATAGAGGGGTTTTAATTGAGGATCGTGAAGTTAAATTCTCTTTTCCATGGTTAGAGGAAGTAGTAAGTTTAGCTGAAGCTGACAAGAAAATGTTGACTGCCTGAATCAAATAATGATTAAGATTTACTTTAATGTTTTCCATTGGTAATATTTGCTTTATTTTATAACATTAATGTGTTTTCATATAAACTATTTATTACAATTCTTGTGGTTGCACTTATGCTTCAGGAAGGAAACTAGCAATCCAGATCTGGTAAAGCGGACTATGATAGTGCGAAGTTTTGGAAATATTACTCTACTAAGATGCAATGCATAGACAGTAGAGGTGGAGTTTTGGTATTGTGAAGGCTGCTGTAGGAAAATGTCAAGAAGAAGGATGCTGAATTTTGGAATATTTGTATTCACACAGAAAATTGAAGAAGATCCAGAAAATGAAAATCAAGAATTCAGACTTTTTATGAAAAATGATGTAGGTATCTAGCTATAGCAACTCAATTGAGATGAGAATTGAATCTGTTTGTAAACTCTCAAGCTCTAAAGGAGAGAGTTGTGATTTGTCAAGGGTGGGGGACCCGAGTACAACCCCTTGTTCTCCAGCAAAAAAAATATTGTTAATTACGTAATAGTGTGAAAATATTATGATTACAGACTAATATATGTCGCATATTATTATAATTACAAGGCAATGGATTAGTACATGGATTAATCTATTCTTGTATCATATAAAGTATAAAAACTATTAACTCTTTATTGTAATTTATGAACATATACATTACAAATTCAATGCAACTACTTAACAAATACAAAGATTACAAAATACTTGTAAAACACACACAAACTCACCCTAGACTTCAATGAATTATCTGTAGGCGGTCAGACAGATCAGCAAAATAGATCAAATGTGGTGCCACCTTGGTGAGTTAACATGTTCATTTTGTATTGTACATAAACAGTTTCATCAAAGGTGCTGATTAATAGTTATTACAAATGTTGTCATGTGCATTGATCAAGTAATGTTATGAATTGTCATTTTGTATGCATTACAGGTTGTCACATGTCAAACGGGATCACTCTTAGATACTTTGATATCTTCAAGGTGTTGCTGTTGAAGATGAGAGACATCTCATAAGTGTTGAGATCATATTGCACATTTTGTATTGGTTCTGTTCTTAAACTGTCTTTCCTGTTTATTCCTTGTTGCTTCTTCTATTTAATCTGTTCGCTCTATTGTTGGGAATAAAATCTATACTACATCATCATACAAGTACAACTAATTCATTAACCTATACTTGAATTTGTTCACAGTTTTAAGACGATCTTGGTTGGCATGTTTCCTAGGATGGGAAACATACTCCAAACTGATTGATATGGGTGCATTTCTCATTTTAAAGATCACCCAGAATGCTGTTTAGAATCTTCTCTTAGACTACCCAGACACAAATTCAAGGATCAGCTTACCCTAATAGTATCAAATGCAATTTAGGGGCTCAAATAGGAGGATCTGGTAAGATGGTCAAGAAGACATATTCAAAGGTATATGCAATGCAAATTAATGCATCTTATTAACCATTCATACACTTAGTTTGTACTAAATTCCATAGTAGTAATTAAATCACTCAGATGGAAAAGTATTTACACTTAAGTGCACAATAAATGCTAACAACAAAATTTGTTGGAATCCAAGCAGTGCAAACTAATGATTTAGTTCATACTCACCTTTATGGGAGAAAGATCATAAAAGAAAAATACTCCAGGGAGGGATCGGCTTAATCCAATTTTTGCGGCTTTGAAATGCTCAGTCACTGAGAACTACAAAATAACCATATTGAAGGTACAGTTATATTCCTCATCTTACATAATCATTGATACTTCACTTACATGAAATGAAGATTTATTCAGAAACCATACTAACCTGATTAGTCAAGATCTTGTTTCTTCTAATATCAGTATACACGGTTGGGACCACCTAAATAAAGGTAAACATACAAAGAACAAATCACATCCAAGAAGAAACTAAAATCCTTTACAGGTTTCAGACAAAAGCGTTTTTCGTAGATGATAGAAGGGAACAGCAGCAATGCCATGATAAATAGGGTACTCCCACCTTAATAAAATATTGGTACATGCCAGTGGCAGTTTGTTGGCCTTGCTCTACTCTGCAAAAGAATCAAACGAGATAAAATCAACTCAATCTGCATCTAGTTCCATGACATAAGAATGTGCCCTCAAAATGAGTCTTGATACTTATCTCAGGAATCTTCTTTCATTACGATCCCCCACTTACCCATCAAGAGGGTTCACAATTCCAGGGAAATGTGCTCCAAAGCTCAACTGATGTATCTTATGGCTGACCTGCAAATCACATTGTCTTTTCTTTGCTCATAACCATTGTCTACTTCTAAATATCAAATAAGTACATCCATATTTCCTCTTTATCGTGATGCAATACAATATCATTCCTTATCCAGGAAGTAATAAAAGAAAAACTAGCTCTTAATTAGCAATGTCAAAGCCAGTCTGCTTCCTGAATACATAAAAGTGGCCATTTGATACTTACATTGAAACTGTCCTTCTGAAATGCCAAAAGATCATGCACATGCATGTTTGAATGCTGGAAACTTTTTCCTGGAGCAAAGTGGAAATTGCCAGCTACTTTGTTTACCTCAAGTGATCCATATATGTTACATCCTTCACCTTCTTCCTCTTTGATCTTTTGAAGGAAGCCTTCCCTTTTACACTATAAAAATTCACATGCCACTGGAAAATTAATTTTACTATAATATAAATCAAGGAGCACTAAAATCATATCCATCATTTTATTTTTCTGCCACCAGTACATTAGCTGATCCAATCTTGAATTTAGTCCTTTCGGTTTGACTATTAAGTAAAAAATCAGGCACCCCTAAAATTATGTCATCAATTACATAAATCTGTCACCAGTGACATGCTGAACCAAACACAATTTAATCCTTTCAATGGGAGATTGTTAACAGGATGACAGGACCATCAGGAATTTCCCCAAAGTTAACTCAAGCAATGAGGAACAATACTTTCACCATGTTGATGAAGGCTTTTTTCTCAGGTTACAACACATCAATTAAAGGTCAAATCAAAGAAGCAAGGAAAAAGCTCTTCAGAACAACCAAAATAATGTCCTTTGGATGCTCAGACTTTCAGATAATATGTACTTGAATAATATTCATGACATTTACTTTGCTTGATTTTCAAATCACACAGGTCATAAACATAAAATATGACTTGAAAAAAATAATAGTTTACACGTGCAGAATAGGGATTGTTGGTAAAAGCAGAACAGGCAAATTAACTCCCCTATGTGAGTTTAGTCAGCAAAGTGACTTTATCTTAGATACATGAAAGAAATTGATAAGCTAAGGCAGAGTTCAATTACTCCAAATCTATTTTTGAACCTAAGACATCAAGAAATAGTTTAAATGAATATATATGATAAAAAATGGCTGTCAAATGGGATAATGTCAAATGGGATAAGCTCAAGTGGTTAAGCATGTGGGCTCCTAAAGCAGAGAACCAAGTTCAATTCCCAGGTGACATGTGAATGAACATTTTTGAATGAATTGCAGAGAGTACCATGTTTTGACTAGGTAATCTACTGCATCCAAGTCTGGGAGCAGCATACCCCAACGAATGTTGTAACATACATGTCCTGGGCAAATTTGGAAGAAGAGATACCCCACAGTGTTGGCAGCTTAGCTCAACATTTCCCTCACCTATGGGGAATTTACCAGTCAAAAACTTGATTAAACATGGCATAACTAGTATACAATTAATCAAATGCATTTAAATTAAGAAATACCGTGGCAGGATAAATAAACTATTACAGTTGAAATTTTTTTGGTTGGCATAATTACATCCATGTTGTTTACTTTTATAACAATCAAAAATATGAAGCATGCATGTAAAATAGGTACCTGATCAATCAAATCAGGATTTGTCAATGCCCAACCTTTTTTACGATATGCTTCATGAAATTCCTCGCAATTATTGCAACATTCATCATCTGACTGCATCCACAAAAAGACATCAAAGAACTTGTTTATAGCTGTTTTGTTTAACTTTGCTTTATTTAATATCCGTCATCATTAACCAAATTATACAAGACCAAGAAGCATAACACATTCAAAAATTGTAACTTTTAAGAAAAATAAGCTTAGCATCTTTAAAGCATTGAAATCCTATACAATTACAGCCTCATTAATTAAATTACCACTATATACAAAATACAAAACATATTTGTGGAATCCTCAAAATATAGGCAAGGATAGTTTCAAATAAGTTTTACAAATTCAAAATTTAGCTACAGGATTCAAAGTTTGATAAGAAAACAGAGAAGAAACAAGAGGGAATCAGAAGAACTGCCAAGAGAGGCACCACATGGAGTGATGAGTTTGACAATGTAAAAAGCATATTAGTGCATTACCACACTAGTGAAGCAATATAAAGGGTGGTCTATTGCACATCCATATTTTGTCATGAATAGCAATATAAAGTGTCATGGCCAAGGTGTAATCTGATTCATGGCCAAGGCTAACATCGTATGATGTAATCTTGTATAAGCCTAAGGAAAATCATTGTACAAATGTATTTAATTTAGTGTAATATTTGATTATGTAAACCCTATGGGCCTCAGTTAACCTTTTATGGTTAAACCCATCTGATAACTTGTAAATAACGTTGAAGTCCTCTGGTTACATCGGCTTAGTTTAAACTCATTTATGTAATTTTGGGGATTTGGTATTTGGTATAAATACCCCCCAACCACTCCATCCATTGCATCGGAGTGTAGTGATTCTTCTCCACAGATAGTATAGTGATTATTTATGGTGCCTACGAGCACCACATAACTTATGTTTCTCTTAATTCTTTCTTTCGTCCTTTTATGCTTTCTGTATAAGATTTGAGTGGATTTATTGCTTTTGTTCGTTTCTAGAAAATATTGTGAATTCTAAAATTGTATTAGAGCAGGTATGGAGCTGTGCCTTACTTGGTCATGCAGAAATCCCTTTTGGAGCCTCTGACATTTCTTCCGAATCCTAGGACGAGTCTCTGTTTGAAGTCTCACAAGCCTTTTCTGCATAAGAGATAAGTAGGTTTTTTTACCCTACCTTCTAGTTTCATCCTTTCAAAAGTATTGGAGAAAACCCCTGTTTTTTCTCCCCAAGAAGTGCTTCAGAAATCAACAAGAGAAAGATCACAGTCTGCTCTGAAAAAGATGTTTCACAAGATCAAAAAGGATGATTTTTTGGGTCCCTTGGAATCTGCAACGAGTGCACAGAAATTTGAATTCAAAACCTCGCCGTTCCCCACCTGTTAGCCTTGGCTTGGCGTCTGTATGGAAAAGAGCACTTAATGCCCTTCTTCAAGGAGAAGGGGCGCACTCCTACGCATGTGGCAAGGCTGACATTGTGGTTAAAGAAGGGAAGCTAAGGTGCTTGCTCCATGCGAGCTTGAGTTCATGTTCGTTATGCTCGTTTTTTATAGAAGAGGACAAAAAAAAATTTGGTAGAAGTTCTAGAGATAGTAATGTTGGCTTTTGTCATTGTTGCCTGTTGTACAGTTGTTTGCATGGAGTGGCAATTGGTTCAAAAGTTGGAAGAGAGGGGGGCATGAGGTCAAATCATGCTCGTCACTTTTCCTCCTGAAGACTATACTTTCTATGGATTGATCATTTGATACGTCACCAACTAGTGCTGCGAATAGATGGACAACAAAAGGCACTGAAGGACATGGGATCATACATTCAAATCTAGCAAAGGACGCTCTTTCTGCTTTGGCTTTTGTAGTTGGCGATTGAAGGAAGGCCTTACGAGAAGAAAAGGCACTTTCTCCCCAAAGACAATCATGGCAAGTTGGCCAGCATGTTGTTCTTGCACCCAAGAGGCCATTGGTTTGAGCCCCTCCGATGCTTTGTGTTTATCTTGCAAAGAAGCATGTTTCTTCGGACGATGTGGCCGCTTTTAGCGCCATGAATAACATATACACGCACGCCCCTGCAACAATCAAAAGGCAACACTTCTCGAAATTGTACTGGATCAAGGATGCTGAGGTGGCAAAAAATAAGTTGACACCAACAAATCACACAACTCCAAGTGGCAGGAGCAATTGGATTCATCTTTTCTAAGGTTTGGGGATTTATTTTTTGAATTTTTGAGGTCCATTAGGGCAAAACTTCCATAGGCCATAACTTTTGCATACAAAAGTTTTGAGCCCATTTTTTTTAAATCGCATGATTTTTTGAGCTCTATGCACTGGTGGCATCAATTCAAGGACCTGTTACAATGTTAGGGGTCAGATTGTGTAAGATGGATCACCAAGCCCTAGTTACTCACCTCAATGGGCAAAATTACAGTATTTGGTCAACCCAAATGATTGGCCTATTACACAGTAAGAACCTATGGTGCATCTTTCAAGAAGATAAAGCAGCAGCCCTTGATGAAGAAACTCACCAGCATAAGGAAGAAGAAGCTCTTGGCCTATTCCTTGTTGATTGAACCATAATTGCTTTTCCATATCAAAGAAGAAAGTGAACCTATCAAGGTATGGTCAAAATTGCATGAGTTATTTGGGAAAGTAAATACAACTGAAGTAAGTCGCTTGGAATTAGAGCTTTCTTCTCTCAAATTGGTTGAGTTTGATAATGTTGAGGACTATATTGCGAGATTTAAGGCATTGAGAGAATATTGCATCTTCTAGAGGCAAAAAGAAAGATGATGCAGAATGTGTGAAGATTGTCCTTGCTAATCTCTCTCTTTTTTCAGATGTTGAACCTCATGGTTCATATGATTCCTATGTTCTTGGAATCTCAAAAAACTCTTACTCTTGATCAACTTTTTCTCTCCTAGTTCATTTTCAAGTGGCAATGAGGAATTGTGGTGGTACTTCACAAATACAAGCTCATGCAAAGGAATTCAAACCTAAGGAGGCTAAGACCTAGGGGCCCAAGGGCCAGGCTAAGTCTTCAAAGAAGTCAAAGACCATTTGCGGATACTGCAAGAGGGAAGGACATCCAACAAAGAATTGCTTGCTGAAATTGCAAAGGATTGAAGCTGAGTTTCTGAAGATGGGTGGACATCTTCTAAATGATGAGGGGATTCAAAGGATCTACCTCAACTAGAGGCCCACTAGAGCATCCATTATGGGGGGAAGATATTATTGTCACTAATGTCTTCTCTCCTTGGCCCCTTAGTTCAAATTATGAGGGGTGTTGAAAGTGTAATCTGATTCATGGCCAAGGCCGACATTGTATGATGTAATCTTGTATAGGCCTAAGGGCAATCATTGTACAATGTATTTAATTTATTATAATATTTTATTATGTAAGCCCTATGGGCTGTGGTTAACCTTGTTATGGTTAAACCCATCTTATAACTTGTAATTAACCTTAAAGCCCTCTTGTTATGTCGGCTTAGGTTAAACTCATTTATGTAATTTGGGGATTTGGTATTGGTATAAATACCCCCAACCACTCCATCCATTGCATCAGAGTGTTGTGATTCTTATCCACGGATAATACAGTGATTATTTATGGTGCCTACAAGCACCCCATAATTTTTGTCTCTTATTTCTTTCTTTCATCCTTTTACGCTTTTTGTATAAGATTTGAGTGGATGGATTGCTTATGTTCGTTTCTAAAAAATATTGTGAATTCCAACACAATGAGACAAAAGAAAGCATCCTCTGGCACCTGTCTTTTTGAAAGCTACCTATGTTCCACCGGAACATGGGAGTGAGTAAAACGAATGGCTAGAATAAAGCCCAAATTTTGGCAAAGCAGACTGAAAAGGGGATGGCTTTACAAAAAATATAAAAAATAATAAATAACAATTACAAATGAAAACCTAACGGGTTTGGTGCAAGCAGTTGGGAGAAAGGAACCTCACACCATAAATCAAGGTTCCAACCAAAAGATGGAACCAAAAGATGAATATACATGAGACAGAATAAAGCATCGTCTAGCACCTGCTTTATTAAAGATGCCTATGTTCCACAGGAACATGGAAATGAGAAAAAGAAAGATGGCTAGAATAAATACCAAATTTTGGCAGAGGACTGCAAAGGGGATGGCCTTATTAAAATTTAAAAAAACAATTAGTAACAATTACAAATTTGAAACTAACGGGTTTGGTGCAAGCAATTGGGAGAGAGGAATTTCACACCATAAATCAAAATTCCAATCCCATAGGTGAACCTTAACATTTGCTTTGGGGATTTGGGGCAACTGATGGAAAGTGAAGTTTCACACCATAAGCCAAGGTTTGAATCTAATGACTGAACCTTAACATTTGTCAAATGGCATGAATGGGAACAAAAAAAGAAAGATGGCTAGAATAAATCCCAAATTTTGGCAAAGAGGACTGCAAAGGGGATGGCCATATAAAATTTTAAAAAACAATAAATAAGTAACAATTATAAATGAAAACCTAACGGGTTTGGTGCAAGCAGTTGGGAAAGAGGAATTTTACACCATAAATCAAGGTTTCAGTCCCATAGGTGAACCTTAGCATTTGCCCTTGGAATTTGGACCAAATGATGGAAAGTGAAGTTTCACACTATAAGCCAAGGTTTGAATCCAATGAGTGAACCTTAACATTTGTCAAATGGCATAAGCTCAAGCAGTTAGGTTCAAATTTTTCCAGGCAATACACTACCACTATGTGGTTCGTAGAAAAACCGTGGTAACATGGTCATGATGTAATACAAGTGCGGACCTTTTTCAGTACCATATAACCAATTTAAAAAATAAAAATTACAAATGAAAAAGCATTTTAAAATGCATAAATTTGAATCAAAGGGCAGAAGCTCAACCAGTCTAATTCCTCAACTTTCAAGGAGGGGACCAATGTTCTAATCTTGCCAAATGATACATTTATAATTGCCAAGCTCTTGTAATACCACTATGTTGTCGCGACGTAATACGGGTGGGGCTCATTTCACCCCCATATAGCCAATTTAAAAAGAAAATGCACAAAGTTATCATTAATTTTCTCATTACTAATCATAGACAAAATACAACAATGTAATATGGTTCCAAATTCAAAATTTATACTTAACACTACATAAACTTTGAGTTTCATTGTTTTAGAGTTACAGCATTACAAAATTATTCCAGACTGAAACGAAGAGAAATACCATTAACTACTTTTAATTGAAAGACAGTGCCATGGAAAGCATCCTCATGCAACTAAGTGGGACAAAGATTTTTTTCTTTTCTTTTTTTTAAAGAAAAGATTGCATGGCATGGTAGTTATGAAGGCATCATCTGCATGTCCCTAAACAGATGTACAAGGGTTAACGAGGTGGGGACATCCCCCAATCATTGCCTCTAAGATGCGGAACCCACACAGGGGATGCATCGCCCACCCAGATGGGTAAGAGAGAACAAGTCAGGACATCTCCCAGCCATCCCCTCTCAGAGGTGTTGGCTAGGAGATACAACCCCATGGATATATGGGCCTGAAGACATGTCCCCATAGAACGCAGAAAGCTAGTAATTGATTAATTTCACAATGAAATAACATCCAAGGAAGAAATTGACAATGTCAGGGTAACAAAGCTCGTTGTATTTATCCTCTCGTCTTTTAAAAATAAAAGAGGCTCAATCCAATATGTTCTAAATATTTGTTATCTGCACCATTGCAAAATCTCATTAGCCTTCAGATTCCAATAATCCATACAATAAAATTTCCCACTATGAGATAAGACACTCGTAATCAAATTTTGCTTAGACAACATTATAATTCTTCCACACCTTTTACTCCTCATCACTTGGTCAGTTTTTTACAGTTCTTGGTCAAATCCACTTCAAACTAAGTATGATGATCCTTGACAATATTATACATGTAGGAAAGAACCACCTTGGAACAATTTTACTCATATATAAATCAATCTGAGAACACTTCCTCCCATAGTACTGAGACTTAAAGTCATATTGAGCTCGGCAAGTCTTTTTCTTTTTCTTTTGTTTTTTACCCAGTCAGGGTCGAGGCAAAACTAAGAGAAAAACTTGGCAATGACTTTGACTTGGCAAATAAGGGAAAAGAAAAACATAAAAATGGTAAATTTTATAGAAAAAGATTCAGCACGTGTAAAAATGACTCGCCCGGGGTCACCTGGCTCATGGACTTGAGGAAAGTCTTAACACTATGCTTTGTCCTACTTCATCTCTCTCACACAAAGTCAACACACATGACACCACTTCAAATATATGCAAATATTCATTTAGTTTTCAAATTATGTTGGTCTCCATGACTCCCCAAAATAAATCAAAATGATTACAGAAATAAAATTGGAACTGTATGCAAAAAAGTAACATGATTTTGACCTATTCATCTTTTATATATATGTTAGTCACCAAGCCCAGTAGAAACAGAGCTACAATATAACAAAACCCATAACCTTATGACCCAGAATAAAGCCAAGAATCTTACTGCCCCAGAATATGTATACTAATAAATTTTTTAAACTGTATGAATAAAGATTCCATTGCATCCTTACAATTGGACCAGAGAACTACATCTTAGGAGGAAAATGCACCTGTTCTGAACCATAGCAAGATCCACAATAAGTCTCATTATGCTCCAATCTTCCCCCATGCCTCTGAAGTGGCTTCTCAATCTGCATGCAAAATAGCAGCCTTGAAAACACATAGGTATGCAACCCTCAAAATAGACACTACAAAATAATTAAGATTTCTTATAAACCAAAAATTTCACAAGGACAAATAATATTATGTTTCTCAAATCAAAGACAATAACATAAGAAAATACAAGTAGAGTATTTCATCACTAGCAAACAAACATATTATTATATGCTCTGAGAGTAGCATGCACTGGTAGCTAAGAATATAAAATATGAACATACCACATACTTAGGTTATTGTGAATCCATGGCACATAGACAACCAAATACGTGATGAACGAAGAGAAGGAAAGAAACAAAGAAGTAAATGTGTTCTTAAGTACACAAGAAAGTCAGTGAGGCTGCAAGTTTGTCTACACTTTTGGCATATATCAAGAGTTTGAATAGCACACTTTAAAACGTGATATTACGTATTTTTCAGTGACATCCCTGTCCAATAAGGCAAGTGATCTGTGCACACTGAATTGTTTATACAAACATATCATGTGATTATTCTCAAGATGTTAATTTTATGCTTTTGGCGAAAGGTTTTAAAAGCATTAGATATACAAGAAATTGAACTTCACTAATTACGAATAAATAGCAGGATTGCTATGGACTACGAGTGCTTAAAATGACTGTTGAAATTTAATTGGAATAAACCACAAAGTTTCTAATTTATAGCCACAATTAAAAAATAGAGAAACAATTAAATAAACAGTACAAATGCACAAAAACTTGCAAGCACGCCTGATGACACATGCAATAAATACACACTCTAGTGAAAGCATTATAAATTTGTACTATGGATAAATCTACAAGAGCATAAACAGTCACAGAAATAGACAATAGTCTTGTATAGGACAACGGCAATGGGAATCATAAAATTGAACGCAGCCACATATATATGATGGTGTAATATTGTGATAATCACTGGAAGAAGAGGGGATAGGGCACTCAATTCCAAAATTATTGACCATGATCATCCCCAACCAAGACTTACTGCAAAATTGATGTAAAATATCATTGACGAACAAAGATCCCTCACTATGAGACTCTTTCTTTCAAGCCATAATATATAAAATGAAAAGTAAAATCAATGCTTTAACATAACAATCTAACAACTGATACCCATCTTTACATCTTGGCCAAAACCAGTTGAAGGTAATAACTGGTACCAACTTTCTTTTGATACACATCATTATGCTAGCAGTTTAATGACTTTTGCTTCCTGTTACATATTTTGGACTCTATTACTCTGAAGAAACAAGGAGTGTAACCTTGTTTTCCTTGAAAACCCACATATAGTCCAGGCTTAAAAATTATATCTCACGTATTTTGAGAGTTACTCTCAACATTGATCTGGTAGTGGCTAGAAAGTCCTTCTAAAAACTTCTCTCTGGTCCCCAATTATCTAAAGGCTAGAAAGATGGCAATGACTTATAGTGACAAGAATGTCCATGTAGAATAGAGGTAATTGAGTACAAACAGGCCATCCCCTTGATTTGGCCATGGTTGTTTTGGCCCAAAATAGACATAGACATAACTCATGAAGTAGCCCATTGCAACTTCAAGAAGGATAAAAGTAATTTTCAATCCAAATGATAACAAGTTCAACCACAGAAAAATGAAGAAATTCATTGGCAAACCCAACAAGCCAAACAAGTCCACAGAAAACATGGCATGATTCATATAGAACTAAACTTAACCTTCCAATCCACAAGGCTAAACATGGGGACCACATGGTTAACTCTTTGGGTGGATGGCAGCACACAAGGCAGGTCGTCAGGGTATCACAAAAGGCAACAAAAACATTTAAGCAAGGTTCCACGAGCCTGGGGGACTGGGGGTCCGGGGGACGAGGGGATGGCGGGGACGGCTGGGGGACGGCTGGTATAATACTATGAAAATTGAAATTTTTTAGAAATTTAGAATAATCTACACATTCAGAATTCTACACACAACAAAAATGATATTAGGATATTCATATTGATATTAGTTACTAAGTGCAGCCATTTAATTGTTTCAACAAATATAACTTGAAGGTTCAGCCAAGGATATCAAGTGCAATCTGCCAATCTCTAACAGTTAACCAAATTAGTTGCTATTGCTCAAGTAATGAATGCCACATTATTCAGCTTTTACAAGTCATCATTTTCAACAATGTACTAAAGAACATAAAGAACAGATTAAAGCAAAAGTTACAGTATTCTAATATTACAGTATTCTAAAATAAGCGGATTTGTCATTGAAGTCAATGTCCTAAAGCAAAAGTTACAATTTTCTCATTGAAGTCAATGTCCTAAACTCAATGGGATTTGTCTCTTTGTAAGAATAAGACAAGTTGATGCCAAGCATTCCTCATCTGTATTTTCTCAATGGAAGTGTATGCAAAGCAAACAATTTAGGCCACTTTGCAGCAAATCAATAACCATTTATAGCAACAAAGGAACACACGTAAAAGCAAAACAGTGAACATGAATCTAATTGGATGCTATCTGTTTTACAAAATCTTCATTCTTGAACATTAGATAAATCAGCAATAGAAGCATTTTGGACCAGGGTCTTTTCCCCACCAAATAAAGTGCCATTCCAGTAAGAGTTATCATGCCACTTTTACTAGCCAACAGCTTCATCATGTTTTTACCTTACATGATTTTCTGAATTATGAACCTGAATTAAGACATGCAAAGCCATGATCTAAAAATGTTTTCAAAAATGCAGTCAAGAGGCACGCTGTTCTGAGTCCTGTAAAACTTGCTTGTTTCACTTTTTAACATCCTACAATTTAACTATTTTTTTCCTTGTCAGCTTCCTTCTCAAAAGATTTTGATTAACCTTGTTTAAAGGGATTTTGTAAATTTATGCTTATTAATTTTGTATTCTTGGTTTTTCTTTGGAACACTATTTCCAGCTCTCTCCAGACTGTTGTTACACAATGTAGTATTTGAGTCCAAATACCTGCTTTGATCATCTGCGGACATTAAGAAACTTCCTTTCTTTCTAAGTAATTTTCACTAGTATGAGTAGGGTCTCTCTTTGTTACTCTTTATGTTATTCAGTGATCTCCGCTTATTATATCAACAATCTTTATCCCTCACTTGTAATTTTAGAATACTGTAACTTTTGCTTTAATCTTCATAGAACAGATTGGCTGAGGACTTGCTTTAGAATACTGTAATTTTAGAATACTGTAACTTTTGCTTTAATCTTCATTTGTGGAAAGTCATCATTTTCAACAATGTACTAAAGAACAGATTGAAGAACACAAATGTCTTACAATGTACTAAAGAACAGATTAAATTTTCATTTTTAATTTTTTTTTTTAGTTTTTCTTTTGGCTGAGGATGCCCAGCCATGGGGGACGGCTGGGCGTCGCCAAAGGGACCCAGCCGTCCCCGAGGACGGCTGGCCGTCCCCGGGGACGCCCCAAAATAGGGGACAGGAGGCCGTAGGCCTCAGGCATCCCCGGGGACGTTTCCCAGCCGTCCCCCAAAAGGGGGACGGGGGGAAACGTCCCCAATGCCGTCCCCCCGTGCTGGGGGATGCGGGGGACAGGGGGACGCGTCCCTCAGGGTGGGGGACGTGGAACACTGCATTTAAGGGTCCACGCCAATCTACATGGTATAATGAAAATCAGGGTTGCTAGGCTTATCTAGCAGTGCAAATGAAGGAAAATAAACTTTAAAAACCCAACCCAAAATAAAAACTAACGTGAAATTTTCAAAACAAAACACCCAAAATATCCAGCAATAAAATTTTCAGCAAAAATATATATATATATATATATATATATATATATATATATATATATTATTTCAATAGGAGACAACACATGAAGATCACACAAATGAAAATAGAACAATAAACTGAAAAGCAAGCACCTGGTAATTGCATCCATTGAATAATGTAGAGATATTACAATAGAGGAGCCAAACAGCCACCAGTTGCTAATTAAATTCCTCTGAATGCACAAAGCAGACCTGGTAATAAATCTGCCAACTAAAATCAAAGATCTGATCCTGAGATTCGAAGGTTTTCGTCCTCAAATCTGCCACTTGAGATTTAAAGGGTTTCGTCCTCGAATCTGTGAATGAGCTGCTGAAGCACAACTGCCACCCAAAACTGTAGAATAGTCTTCTTCTTTTTATTATTCAAAAGCTCCTATGTTACTTCCAAAACTCCCCTTTTACCCTTTTCTTTTTTTTAACTCGTGGGATAATTGAATTTTTTCAAAATTCTAATGCATCCATTAAAATCTCCGTTACGACTTCGAATTACACCAAACGAAAGCCAGGGTAGACTAGAACACATCTAGGGGAATCACCAGGGCCACTCCAAAACTCAGTACTACCTCCTAAAAATTAGGAAGATCCCTAAAATATAGGAATTTCCCTTTTATTCACCCAAAAAACAATACAAAACAAATGCATATAGTCACTCATGCTTATGCCTCCTACACACAAACATCCACTCACCACGACTGCTCCACAAAAATAGGTGAGTGGGCCCCACAGCCTGCTATCATCCAGAAAGGGACATTACATAAACTAGAAAATATATCAATATTAGCATTTGATCATTCAACAAATATTCTCACTCCAATACTATGTAGCAGATTTTCAACCAATTGGCAGCAGAAATTAATTGCAATTTCCACCACAATTGTCATTGTTGTGGAGTCTTTTTATAGTGTTGTTATCTAAGACATTTCTAACTTTATTCTTGCTGGTTTTTCCATTCAACTTCCACAATAAAATTAACAAGAACTCACTATATAAGCAATGCATATATGGATATCACCTTGCAAAATCTTTGCTAGCAATCCCTCTTGTTAACTAGAGAGTATGAGTTGATTTTAATATTTAATGGTTCGCCTAGGACCAGCAGGTTCTCAATCACTATACTTTATACAGACAGCGTGGAACACCAATAATCATGCAAGCTCTAAAATATAAAAGTCCCCCATAGCCAATCTATTTTTGAGACAGCACGTGTTTCATAACGGACAGCCAAAAATTCATGTGCATTTGTCATCTCTATTAAATAAATGCACATATCAAAGTTAGTTTAAGTAATAAACTAATGAGCTTAATTTCCATAAGAACATTGATAAACATTATGTGCCTAAAAAAAAAAAAATTAATTAGGCAAATAAGATTTTTCTACATGAGCTATTTTGAATTTAAAGCAATGATTTTTGAAACCTCACCAGTGTTCCTTGTCAAGGCCTATATGTGTTAGAAATATTATCCTAAGGTGTTACTTCTAAGATATCATAGTTCTAAAGGTTGAATAGTACTAATAACAAGGGATAAGGCCACTCTATGTGGTGACCCTCAAGTGGATAGAATATTTTAGAAGTCATGTGTTGGAGTTAGGATCTGTCAATTTTCTGCATAAATAGCGGATTTTGGCATGTGCATGGGGCATATTATGAATAAAATATAATGTTAATATGACAAAGATGGTCCCACTTATATCATAAGATGAATACATGTAGAAGGGCATGGATGTTTAAATTACACAACTCAAAAGTCATTGATTAGTAGAAATTATAGTAGTAATTAAAACTCAAAAGGCATTATAGAGCAATGGTAAATGGGATGCAATCATATGAGTGCAACCCAAATTCAAACCCCCACATTGTGCCAGGCACTCCCACAGTAAGGCGGCCTCTTCTAATACAGTTTGTTGAAATACCAGTAATGCAGTCATGATGTAATATGGGTGAGGCCCATTTCAACCTCATATGACCATATATTTATAAAAACCAGCACATATAGACCTCTTGAAAAGGTTTGATTTTGAAGCAATAAATCATTTACTTTTATTAACTACCAAGAAGCAATTGATCTAAATTGCATAAATATGCTAAGTTATGATACTTGCATTTGATTGAATTTCTTAGGCTCGGGACCCACAATTTCTTTTGCTATGTATTGATGATGGGATTGTGACCAGGGACCCTAGATGGGAGGTTGCCTCCCAATCTTGAATTTGCCACTATTGCAAAACCTTTTCTTCTTTGTCTTAATCCTCACTTCCACATGGAGAATTTAATGTTTATCTTGAATTGCAAGAACAAAATAACTTTTCAATTCTACATCTCTCCAGTTTAGCTTCCAGCACTATAAAAATTGGAATATCTAGTTCTATGCTTGGATCTATATGGCTGCCATGGCATAGCATAATCCAAAGGACACTATGTACTTGAGACATTCAACTGCAATTCTGTTCTTCAACATGCTTTCTATAGTAATAAACATTTCTGAAGAGAGTGAATGTCTGAGAAATGCCAGGCATCTTTGGCAGCAATTTCACAGCTTAATAAATAATGCTCAGGAAATGCAAAATGCAATTTTCTATAAATATTTATTGTCCAGTACGAACAGCTGCTGAATATGTATCTGTTTTATTATAATATAGTCCCTTGTAGAGTGCATCTGGAATCAATGGAGAAGGATCAACAACATGCATAAATATCTCGAGTAGCAGGAAAATTTTGGTATGCTAAGTTATGATACTTGCATTTGATTGAATTTCTTAGGCTCGGGACCCACAATTTCTTTTGCTATGTATTGATGATGGGATTGTGACCAGGGACCCTAGATGGGAGGTTGCCTCCCAATCTTGAATTTGCCACTATTGCAAAACCTTTTCTTCTTTGTCTTAATCCTCACTTCCACATGGAGAATTTAATGTTTATCTTGAATTGCAAGAACAAAATAACTTTTCAATTCTACATCTCTCCAGTTTAGCTTCCAGCACTATAAAAATTGGAATATCTAGTTCTATGCTTGGATCTATATGGCTGCCATGGCATAGCATAATCCAAAGGACACTATGTACTTGAGACATTCAACTGCAATTCTGTTCTTCAACATGCTTTCTATAGTAATAAACATTTCTGAAGAGAGTGAATGTCTGAGAAATGCCAGGCATCTTTGGCAGCAATTTCACAGCTTAATAAATAATGCTCAGGAAATGCAAAATGCAATTTTCTATAAATATTTATTGTCCAGTACGAACAGCTGCTGAATATGTATCTGTTTTATTATAATATAGTCCCTTGTAGAGTGCATCTGGAATCAATGGAGAAGGATCAACAACATGCATAAATATCTCGAGTAGCAGGAAAATTTTGGCTGTCTAACTTGCAAATACAATATTTTGCTGCAATTGCACAGAATGTCTGATAGTTAGCTGACAAATATTTTATAGTTGAAAATAGTATAGTATTGCTCTTTGAAACCTTATTATTTTTACTGTTTTGGACTGCATATGAAGAATTTTTTTTTTAGATTGTAATTTCTTGACGCTGATTTGTTACTGTAATTTTGTAGGTAGCAATAAGCCTTCAACAAGATAGGGCAATGGCCCTAACAAAATAGGCACCAACCACTAAAAATTAATGGCCACATGCCAGCAAGAAAGAAATGACCACGTGCCCAATAAAAGAAGAATCCATATAATGCAATTTGGTTTGCACATAAGGGCACTTAGAACATACTATGAATCATATCTACAAAAATTGACATATATATATATAACAGTAATATGAGAAAGATGGTCACCCAGGTGTTGTAGGTGAATTGGAAAGGAGAGGGCAATCCTCCAAGGGAGGTCCCAGGTTCAAATCTCCACCCTACCAAAAAGTTGAATTGGGTAACCAAAATCCAATTGATAATGTTGGTGCGGGCAGGGCCGGGTGCGACCCCCAGGTGACTTTGACGGTGTAGAACCCCCTGTTCGTGGTCTCTCAGACCAAGGTGGCCCCACAAGGGGTTTTTCGCTTTAAAAATATATATATGAGAAAGATGGTCCAAATGATATCAGCGAATAATATTTATAAACATAGAGGAATTAACATTGAAAAGACACAAGTCGAATCAGTCATAGACAAGAGTAATACCCTGTAAGGGAACAGAACAGTTTCCCTCCTCTCTCTTGATATCAATGTATTTGATCAATATCAATATAATTAGTATTATGCAAAACCATTATCTCCATTATTCTTTAGCTTTGAAGCTGCATTTAATTTCTTGGTTATGCATATGCTCCCATCTTCCTTACTGTTTTGGTATAGTTATGTCCACTATAGGTATTTGGCATGCATTTATTTTGTTGGAAAGCACATTTAGAGAAAATTTTAGTGAGTGGTAACTTTGTAATTTCTGGAGTTGTATTGAGGGAGATATATCTGTCTGCTAAAATTTGCTCTTGCATTGTGGCCTAAAATGTTGCCATTCCAGTGTAATGTCTTCAAATAGGTGTGACATTCAACTTAACCATCCACTTGAGGTGTAACTAAATATTTAATGACATACAAGCCCCAAAGATTAACATTTATTTTTCATAACCTTTGTTAGAAGAGGAAAAAAAAGTAATAAGTCCATATAGAGTCAAGCAAACAGAGTGTCTTGATTTGCAATTTGATGTGGTACAGATCAACTTGGCTCCAAAAGTTTAGCTTCAGATTTGCAACAGTAATGGAAAATCCATCCAGTGCTAACTTACTTTCATTTATGGTATTAAATCCTATCCAAAAGAAAGTTATAAATAAATGAAGCCTGGCATATTCACATACGGGTAGAGAAGTGTTTTACAGCTTAAGTTGGCCTAACAGTGAAGGGTTGGGCACTCCAGACAGGACATCTAAGGTTTCGATCTGGTAAAGTCTGTACACCAAGTTCATTTAAATAGACATAATACAGGTGGGGTTCATGTGATTTCAGAGCTATATGATTAACAAAAATTTTCAAGGTATTGTGAAGCAATGGTAAACAAGAAGCAACTGTATAAGCATGACCCAAGTTCAAATCCCCTGCATTATGATGGACACTCCCACAAAAACGTGGCCTGTGATAAAATGGTTTGTTTTAATATCACAAAAAATTTGATTCATTGAAGTACCTCTATAATCTTTGTCATGATGTAATACAGGCAGGGCCCATTTCAACAACATATATCAATTAAGAAAAGGGTAGAGAAAAAATATTTTTAAAAAAATTGAATCCATGTGACTTGTTTTTGAATTCATTGTGAAGGTAAAGGTAAAGTAGTTTTTAATGTCCACGAGACCAGAGGCCATTTGAGATGACCCTCGTAGAGGATATTAGTTACCCAACATATATTTATCCAATCAAACTCCGGTTACCAAAATATGGTGTACAACTCTACCCCCATTGGATTCAAACCTTGAACCTCCTACGTAGAAAGAAAAGTTCAAAAATAGATGGTTGGCCAAATTTAGAAGATGTTTGTATTGAAGAATATGAGCATTTCTTCCAGTTAAGATAAATTGTTTGGGCTTCTCTTTAAGAAATCCCTCTCCATAATGAAGATCTCTTTTCCATCTATATTTGATAAATCTCCTCCTTTCTATTATGAATCTCTCAATGATGGCGATGTGCAAGAAGCAAAAAATATTCTCCAACTATTGATGAAGCTCTTCTTCACCATGATTAAAATTAAGAATCTACCTTTCAGGGTGATGTACTAGTGTCCAGCAGTGGCAATGTCTCTGCAACATCAATGTTTTCTAAATCAACAATACTATAATCTTGCCTGAAAACGTTCAAACATGCCTGGTAAACAGATGGATGTCAGATTAGCCATAAGCTTTCTGTAGTTTATCATTAAAGTAATAATCTGCCCCACACAAAAGAAGGGATGGAACCAAAAAAAAAAAAACTTCTCTACTTCCAAGTAACTTTAGTCTTTTCAAAAAGCTTAGTTACAAGATGCAATGTTCTTAATGTGCATAAATAGATAGGAAAGACAAAAAGAAATGAAATAGCCTTAAACCTTGAAAGGCAAGGCCCAAAACCATGTGTCAAATTGGGCCATCTTGCAAGCTTCCTTTCATACTGTGAAAATATTTTACCTGATCCTTTAAATTATGAACTGAGACTGTCTAAGATTCCCCTCCTTCCCACACTACTAATAACAATAACAATTAAATAAGCATTCCTTATCAAATGACATGAGTTCAAGTGGTTAAACATTTGCTCCCAATGAGATATATGCATAATCAACAAAATGTTGAATGGAAAATCAGGTAAATTACCGAATCCGAGTCCGGGTCCAGTGTACCCTAACAGACATGACCAGGAAGAGATACCTCACAGTCATGACAACAAAGCCAAAGGTTACCCCACCTAATGGAGAATTTACCACCCAGAAATAAATAAGCAAAAAATTCTAACTTTTGTGTTTTTAGGCTTCCTACAATTTTATGCTGCTCAATTTGAGGTCCCAACGTTCTCCACTGTTTCTGGTATACAAGGTAGCAAGCTTTCGGATAAATCAGTCTGTTACTTAGAATTTACAACATATTTAAGATCTTCTTCCCCTTCTGCCTCTGTCACAGTTTACCATGACACTTTGAAAGTCTATCTACTTTTGGCACATGTGCTTTTGTGTCAAATTTTATCCATTTAAAAAACTTCACTCCTATACAATGAAATAACTATGCATGAACCAAGAAATGTGAAAACATAAAATGGCAAGATTTGCTGCCAAAAAGAAATATTTTCAAAGAAATGCTGCAAGGAATATGATAAAATTAATTAAAATGTTCTTAACTTGTAGAAGATAACCTGTAATACTCAACAAAAAATATATCATTCAACGAAAAATAGTGTAATACTCCAAGAAGGCAGTGATAAGGTAATAGGAACCAACCGTTGGTGCACCAATTCCATCAGGCCTGGTCTCAATAACATTGCCATGTGAGTCAATTCTTTTCTTGATTATATTGTGTTTCTGCAGGCCAAAACAAAACATGTAAGTTCATCAAAGTTGTATTCAACTAAATTCTATAACCCAAAATCATATGCAAACTCCTACACATTTTCAAGTACCATGATCTCATAGTTATTGCTGATGTTAATTTTCTATAAACCATATTCACTGATGTACCTCTAAAACATATTATCTATAAAAGAATGGCATCTCATATTAATCAAAAGAATTTTATTTCCTACCTCAATCAAACTATAACCTAATTATGCAACTATGGCCCCAAACAAATCCCAGCTATATCCCAGGGGCCTCAAACCAAAAAAAAAAAACAAAAAAGACATCAGATGTCGTGTTTTTTAATTCCTGATGCACTATAAAATGCTTGTAACCAGTGTTCCACGGGGACGCGTCCCCCACCCTGAGGGACGCATTGGGGACGTTTCCCCCCATCCCCCTTTTGGGGGACAGCTAGGAAACGTCCCCAGGGACGCCTGAGGCCTACGACCTCCCGTCCCTGGGGCGTCCCCGGGGACAGTTGGGTCCCTTTGGGGACACCCAGCCGTCCCCCATGGCTGGGCATCCTCAGCCAAAAGAAAAACTAAAAAAAAATTAAAAATGAAAATTTAATCTGTTCTTTAGTACATTGTAAGACATTTGTGTTCTTCAATCTGTTCTTTAGTACATTGTTGAAAATGATGACTTTCCACAAATGAAGATTAAAGCAAAAGTTACAGTATTCTAAAATTACAGTATTCTAAAGCAAGTCCTCAGCCAATCTGTTCTATGAAGATTAAAGCAAAAGTTACAGTATTCTAAAATTACAAGTGAGGGATAAAGATTGTTGATATAATAAGCGGAGATCACTGAATAACATAAAGAGTAACAAAGAGAGACCCTACTCATACTAGTGAAAATTACTTAGAAAGAAAGGAAGTTTCTTAATGTCCGCAGATGATCAAAGCAGGTATTTGTACTCAAATACTACATTGTGTAACAACAGTCTGGAGAGAGCTGGAAATAGTGTTCCAAAGAAAAACCAAGAATACAAAATTAATAAGCATAAATTTACAAAATCCCTTTAAACAAGGTTAATCAAAATCTTTTGAGAAGAAAGCTGACAAGGAAAAAAATAGTTAAATTGTAGGATGTTAAAAAGTGAAACAAGCAAGTTTTACAGGACTCTGAACAGCGTGCCTCTTGACTGCATTTTTGAAAACATTTTTAGATCATGGCTTTGCATAATTCAGAAAATCATGTAAGGTAAAAACATGATGAAGCTGTTGGCTAGTAAAAGTGGCATGATAACTCTTACTGGAATGGCACTTTATTTGGTGGGGAAAAGACCCTGGTCCAAAATGCTTCTATTGCTGATTTATCTAATGTTCAAGAATGAATATTTTGTAAAACAGATAGCATCCAATTAGATTCATGTTCACTATTTTGCTTTTATGTGTGTTCCTTTGTTGCTATAAAGATTTGCTACAAAGTGGCCTAAATTGTTTGCTTTGCATACACTTCCATTGAGAAAATACTGATGAGGAATGCTTGGCATCAACTTGTCTTATTCTTACAAAGAGACAAATCCCATTGACTTTAGGACATTGACTTCAATGAGAAAATTGTAACTTTTGCTTTAGGACATTGACTTCAATGACAAATCCGCTTATTTTAGAACACTGTAATTTTAAAATACTGTAACTCTTGCTTTAATCTTCTAGAATACTGTAACTTTTGCTTTAATCTGTTCTTTATGTTCTTTAGTACATTGTTGAAAATGATGACTTGTAAAAGCTGAATAATGTGGCATTCATTACTTGAGCAATAGCAACTAATTTGGTTAACTATTAGAGATTGGCAGATTGCACTTGATATCCTTGGCTGAACCTTCAAGTTATATTTGTTGAAACAATTAAATGGCTGCACTTAGTAACTAATATCAATATGAATATCCTAATATCATTTTTGTTGTGTGTAGAATTCTGAATGTGTAGATTATTCTAAATTTCTAAAAAATTTCAATTTTCATAGTATTATACCAGCCGTCCCCCCAGCCGTCCCCGAGCCGTCCCCTAAAATCGGCCTGCCGTCCCCTAAAATCGGCCTGCCGTCCCCCCCCGTCCCTCGAAACCCGTCCCCCCCCCCGTCCTACCTTGCTTGTAACCAAAAACAGATCTTAAGGGGCCCACTACTGCTTTGAGAAAAATATCCCTAGAGGACAAAACTATAGGGAAAAAATGGGTTGAGGCTGAGTATATAAAATTTTCATAAATTTATTTAAAAAAGAAAAAAGGTTCATAACAAATAATCCCTCCCCTTGAGTAACGTCCAGGAGAAGCTAGGGTTTTTTCTGCAGAAAGAGGGCTCTCCAAGGGGTGCAACATGGAGATTGATGTGAACAGCGTCTCTCCAAGATCTTTGTCAAATGATGGAAATTCATCGTTGGGTGTTGCAGGTGACCATTTACCCAAGACGGAGACTGCAACATTGTCATTTCATGCCAAAGAGTCTGAGACAGTAGTTGACTCAGGGTTCTTTTCTTCGGAAGGTGCATCGCATGCCAGTTATGGTGGGATTCACACAATTTCACTCAACAAGAAAGAGAATGAGCTCGGGCCACCGATTTCTAGTTCTATCTCTCATCCCCATAGAGAGGGCAAGTCACAGGATGAGGAGCTCTTCATTTCACCTTTCAGCAACATGCTAGCAGACCCCCTATTTAAGTTCAGGAAGAAATCAACCCAACAACTAGAATGGGAGGATGATCATTTGGGGCCCGAGGGAGTCTCTAGCCCTGCTCGTGGATTTTCCTCCAGATCTGAGCCATACCGCTACCGTGACATGCAAAATAGTGTAACTCCAGGAGAGGAACATGATAGAAGTGAGATTTCCAAAGGCAGTAACCCACGCTCCCATTCAAGCTCCCCCACCAGATTGGGTGCCAAGTTGCAGGGGGAGCCAATGCTAGCTCCTCTTATGCCCATGCGTTGCTCAACAACCTGACTTTCAATGGTAGCAATTCTCAAGCATCCCCAACAACTCAACTGGAGGACCTTCATTCCAACATAAGACAGAATAATGTTGACCTCGCACCCTCAACCCATGGACCTGGAGGATCCGAACAAGGAGGTGGTGACCAACATGTACCAAAAGAGGGAACCCTCGAAGCTGGACATGTAGGAGGAAATCAAAGCTCTGAACAGGCAAATCAGCAAGCTAAAGAGTCAGGTACCTTTGAGTTTGAATTGCAAGATGATTTTACTGAAGAAATAAAAGAATTAGAAGAGCGAACTGTTGTTCTATTTTTTCTAGAAGAATCCCCCTGATGAAGAGCTCAATCGGTGGTTTGTCAAAGTCTGGGAATCCAAGGGTCCCTTGGATGATTTCTGGTCAACTGGTCTTTCTTCAACATTGGGCATTCCAATTTGACCCTAAGAATGTGTCAAACATGAAATACCCCCTTTGGATTGAACTCCCTTTCTTAAACCTGGCATGCACAAAGTATTTACCTCAGATTGTTGCTAGGTTTGGAAGGCCATTATTTCTCCCATCCGAGCCATCACACTTCATGCGCTCCCACCCATGCATCTTGGTTGAGACTGATGTCTCCAAGGACCTCCCGAGTAAGATCTTATTCAAAGCCCCTAGTATCCAATTTGAACAATGGATTAATTATCTCAACTTGCCAAACTCATGTTTCTACTATAGACAACAAGGCCATATGATTAAAAATTATCCGATGAGACCTCCCAAACAACAAAACCAGCCTACTAGTACTCCTACTACCACTACTCAACATGCAAGCAAAATAGTACCTCATGTTCAGCCTTTACAACCTTCTAGTTCTCATGATGTGACCTCTTTCCCTGCTCATTCAGTGCCCCAAGCTTCTAACTTGGTAGTTACCCACATCTCCCTTCAACCCCCTCCAACTTTTGAGGCTCCTATGGAGAAAACTCCTCATGAAACAATCGAGGAGGGTTGGGTAACCCAACATAACAAGAAACACAGGCGCAACTCATCACGGGATGCCTCCCCCTCCTTCTAGAGGTGTCCCAAAATACCAACACCTAGGAGGTAAGGAATGGAGCCATAAGCCCACCAACTCTTACTCCAACAATACCTCCTTAGCCACACGTCAGTCTAAGGGAACAAGTACTCTGCATGATTATATGCAATTTGTACCCACCCGGAATGCCTATGGTGCTTTAGCTGACAATATGTCAGATTGATGTCTGCAAGAATCATGTCTTGGAATGTGCGTGGCATCACGCTGCGAGAGCGGTGTTTTTCTATCCAGACAGTCATCAAGAGAGTTTGCCCATAGATTTTACTATTGCAAGAAGTCAAAATTTTAGGTTTCAGACTAAAAAATACCCTTAAGACCCTATGGGGGGTTGGGGGGCCTTGTGTACGAGTCATGACGAAGGGAGGGGGGCTATCCTATGCCTCTCTTAGGAGTTGTGGGACTCTATTTTATTATCAGGAGAGGATCCAATGCATAGAGTAGTGTGGTGTACAATAATGTTTGGTGGCAGGAAATTGGGTATTGCAGTTGTTTATGCACCCAATGATGCAGCTGGAAGGGCAGCCCTCTGGGATTGGATGTGCTTCAATTTGCCTGAAGCAGATTGGATAATAGGAGGGGACTTCAATATGGTAGAGTGGGAGGGAGACATATTGGGGGGTGGCACTCCACTCAAACAGCCAGAAGAGGCTAGATCATGGTCTAGGTTTAGAAGGGCCTGGAATCTTTATGATCCCAATTGGAACAAGAGTGCTAAAAATCATGGGGCTTGGTTTACTTGGAGCAATGCACGATGTGGGGATGCTCTCAGAATGGCAATATTGGACCGCTTCTATGTAGCAAAAAATATTGATATACTCCAAAATGATTTATCTCATCCAATCTATTCAGTGGTAACTTCAGATCATCTCCCCATTACCTTGAGTATTGGGTGTGCCCCCATAAGGAAACCCAAAAATAGTTTACCTTTCAAGTTAAACACTTCCTTGCTCAAGCGCAAATATTGTGTTAATGGAATCAAGAAAGTGTGGAATCTCTTGCCAAGGCCCTCGGGAGGGAGAGGGTGGATTATGTGGTGGGAGGAAGCCATCAAAAGAACAGTGGATTACCTTCGAGGTTTTGGAAAAATCCTAGCCTCTCTTCGCAGGAAAAAAGAGAAAGAATTGGAGCAGGAAGTTGACCAACTCAGCCACCACCTCAGCCAGAATATTAGTAGCATCCCTTCTCAAAAGCAGTTGGGTGAAAAACAGGCAGAGTTAAGGCAACTCCAAGCTTATAAAGCCCACGGGGCACAAATCAGGGCACGTCTTCAGTGGATTCGTGAGGGTGATAAAAATTCTAAATTTTTCTTTAATGCCATTAAGAAGAAGAATAGATCAGAGAGGATAGAGGTTATTAAAAATCCTATATCTGGCCTACAAATTCCATTGGAGGACCTCCCATCCTTCATCCAAGAGCATTTTGCAGCCCTTTTCAAAAGTGAAGGGCCCAACACAGAAGTTGAGTTTTTTAGAGAATGTTGCAAACAATGCATATCTCCCAAAGTATCTGAAGAAGATAGAGCATTGTTGGACAAACCTCTTTCACAGGATGAACTTCATTCTGCCCTCCTCTCTTTGGCAAATGAAAAAGCCCCAGGCATTGATGGGCTTCCGAGTGAATTTTTTAAGACCATGTGGGAGACTATAGGAGCTGATTTTCTGCATATGTGTGAGGAGGTTATTACTATTGGAGGCCTTGGGGAGGCCACTAATCAAGGATTGATCAGGCTCATTCCCAAAAAACATAAGCCAGATTTGCTTGTTGATTGGCATCCCATTACTTTACTCAATTCCTCTTATAAAATTTTGGCCAAGGCTCTAGCCAGAAGACTCCTCCCAGTGGCTACAAAAATTGTTCGCCCAGAGCAAACAAGATTCCTTAAAGGTCGCTACATTTTGGATAATCTTCTTACAGCTTGGGAAGGGATGGAGTGGGCTCGAGCATAGGGGCTCAAGGGACTTTACCTTAAGCTTGATTTTGATAAAGCTTATGATCGATTAGAGTGGCCCTTCATCTTAAGCATGCTCCACTGGCTTGGTTTTGGCAATAGATTCATCGATATGGTAGCTTCCCTCTTTCCAAATGCTTCTGCAAGAGTGGTTATTAATACAAAATTATCTAATAACATTCCTGTGGAAAGATCAGTTAGGCAAGGCTGTCCATTGGCCCCCTATCTATTTGTAATTGCAGCTGATGCCCTTGGTTATCTATTGGAATCTGCAATTAAAGAGGGGAGGATAAGAGGTATCCCCCTTCTGGATGGCTCCCAACTTATCAACTCTCACTTTGTAGATGATTCTATGCTTTTTCCTTTGGTAGATCAGCAAAATCTTGTGAACATCCTTGAGACAGTTCACACCTTCTGTAGGGCCTCTGGTGAAAGAATCCAAGAATCTAAGAACTCTGTTATTCCATTTGGATTTGATGATAAGCCAGATTGGATACCCACAACATGGAAGTGGGTGCAAAGAGGAGAAATCTCTAAGTATTTGGGCTTTCCTTTTGGTGTTGACCTTTCACCCAAATCTATGTGGGATTGGTGTATGGACAAATTTGCCAAAAAATTGGAATACTGGAAATCTCTGGAAATGTCTCAAGCAGCTAAAATCCAGATTACTGGAAAAATTTTAGCCCCCTTCCATGTTTACTTCTCTTCTCTTTTGACTCCTAGCAAGGTTGGGTATGATAAGATGAACAATATGCTTCGAGAGTTTTTTTGGGCAAAAAACCTAGCCAAACGAGGCCTCCCAATGGTCTCCTGGAGCAATTGTTGCAGACCAGTTTCATGCGGTGGGCTAGGAATCCCCAACCTTCAAGCACAGGGCTATGCACTCATGGCTAAATGGATGCAAAGGGTGATCATAGGGAATGATCCATGGAAGGTGTTGGTGAGGGAGCATTTGAAAAACCCTCGGGTGGATGGTAAAATTTGGGCAAATATGTCATACACTGACGTTCTTTTACAAGCCCCTTATTTCTCTATAGAAGGTTGTAATATTCTCAAAGGGATTTGGAAAGCCTAGCAACAAGTGCATCAATTTATTTCATGGCAGACACCTCCAGAGCAAGGCCCCGCAGATTTCCTCCAGCACAACTTATGGTGGTCACCCCTCCTCACCCTTGATGCACAACCTCTTGGCATGAATCCCTGGTTTCCTGCTAGGCGGCTCTTCAAAAGGGGATTAATTTTGGTGGGTGACATTTGGGATTTTTCTCAGTCATCATGGAAAAATTGGAAGCAAATCCAATCAAAATTTGGCCTCTATCCTACTGATAAAGCAGTGATTATGTGGATCCTTTCCATCGCCTCCCAGGCACCCCAACCTCTATCTTCTCCACTGGAAGCTAGTCCCCATTGGTCTCATTGGAAATGGTTTGACAATCATGACTTTGAGCAGCCAGTCCTTAAGTTTTGGTACCAAGCCCTGCTTCCTATGAACTATCAATAGTTTGCAGATATGCTCAATAAAAAATGGAACTTAGAGCTTAGTTGGGCCACTTGGGCAAGAACCTTCAAGCTTATCAACTCTACCCCAATTCAAGGAAAGTTCCAGATTCTTCTTTGGAATGTAGTCCTTCAAGGTCTACCTACTCGAAGCAGGCTGAAACGGATGGGCCAAGGGCAAGGTGATTGCCCTTTTTGTGGTTTGGAAGAGACAGTACAACATCTATTTTGGAACTGTGCTCGTGCCCACCGTATTTGGTGTGAAGCGCATCAGTTGCTTTATCCCTTACCACTGCCTATGACAAAGGATCAAGCCTTATTAGGGATCAATTTGATGCCCAATCAAAAATTTCTTCTCTCCATTACCAGGGCAGTTGTCATCTTTCATATATGGAAGACTCGATGCAAATCTATTTTTGAAACTGATCAAGAAGATATCCCTAATCTCTCAGTAGCTAACATCTTTGCTATTGTAAAATGCCAATTGTAGGCTGAGTCAACAGGTTGCACCCGTAAGGAGAAAGCACTACAAGAAGAAATCATAGCTCTAAAGAGGCGTATCTATGAGACCTCAGCTCATAGATCAGATGGTATTTACAGATTACAGAATGTGGTAGGTGAATTAACTGAGCAACATAGCTCGGTGATGTATAATCAGACACACTTGATGAAGCATTTGGGTCAAGTGGAATTAGAAGCCAGCAACACTCATTCCAGTCCTCATATTAGGCTCCCATCACAGCATGAGGTGGAGCAGGCTCACTTAGACTCGTCTCCTTAAGCAGATGTTTTCCCAGCATGGCTGCTCCCTTGCAGTTTTTGTTTTGGCAGTGCAGTAGTCTCTTCTCAGCAGATAGTGTGCAGGCTGTCCATTAGAGGGAGTAACCCAACAGTCTCTAGTCATTCAATTTTATGTCAGCACATCTTTTTAGAGTCTTGGTGATGACATGCTTTTTCATCCCTATAACAGCCATTGGGGATATCTTAGTTTTTAACATGGGTCACTAGGGGATCATTTGTGTGGTTGTTCACTTCCAATGCTTGTAGTCGGGTGTCCTGAGTGTCATAATATTTCTCAGTTCTCCTCTGTGTTGGTCCTTCATGGCCTCATATTGTAATACAGTAGTGGGGGTCTATGTGTGGTCTCCGATGTGCTTATTTCTGGTGTTGGGTGCCCTGCGTGGCCCTGTGAATGCACCTGTGTTTGCTTTGTCCCTACTAGAGGGAAGTCTATCGTGGTTCCGATGTTGTTAGGTGTTCAGGCCTGGATGTAGGCACCCAGACCATGGTCTACCTTTATATTGTATTTGTTCCCTTAAGATTTTGGCTAATATGAATTTGGCAGCAATTTCAATAAAAAAAAAATAATCCCTCCCCTCTTGCAAGCATTGCTATTGTTACTAGGATGCAAGGATTGTCAGATGTTAGGGCTTCAACAGAACAGACTCATTTAAGGCAAAAAGTAACCCAAGCTTCAATATGATTTATGTATATTTCTAGGGTACCAGTTGCATCCAAAGGAAGGAAGTACTTGAGCCTTGGTTGTATGTCTCAAAAGTGGACTATGTATCCAAGTTTACTGGTACAAGTTTCACAGATTTTCACAAAAGCCAAGAATCCTTGAGAACATGGCAAAAAAGACTTTATTGTTGATGCAGAATGTCCCTACCTCGATGTTTTTTCCAAAGGTTTTTCCATTATAGAGTTAAACACATTTTGAGGATAAGCGTTCAACACTTGAGAGACAGGCGGACCTATTTATAAAGTAATGGCAGTGCCTGACTTCAATCCAATCCAACAAAGGTACACATCACCCACCATGTGTATCTTAAACTATATGACCTTCTACATGAATTTCCATCCTTGTAACCCGAAGGTTTTCATTAATCTAAAAATAAGTTCTTTTCACCAGCTCAACCCAACCAGTAGTTAGACTTCAATATCTTTTTGAGGGATGTGGTGACATCTTTCAAGTTCTAAACAAGAAAAGCATAACATAAGAAATAAACTTGATTTCCTATTATTTTCATCTCGTGCACTAGCACAGCATGCCTTCTCCCATTCTTCCTGCCACTATGTAAAATTATGTACTCACCACAATTAAAAAATCAAACTAAACGAAGAAAATCTGGTACTCACCACATCAAGGTGCTGCTCCCCACTGATGTCCATGGCATCCACACTAAGAATGGAATACGCAAGTGATGGGAAGGTCACATCAAACTGTGAAGTCATAAACAAAAAGAATATATAAGAACAGCAGATCAGGAGACCTCTAACTAGAATAGTCAATATAACCACAGCCAAAATACCTCATTTTGTGATGGCAAAGTTTAAAAAGCTTCAAGACAAGTAATCATGAAGTATAATGGAGCTACTGAGAGTTAATATTTTTATATGCATTTGCATAACTACAGTGAAAATCATGTGTGCATGCAAAAATAGTTAACAGGCATTTTTGAAAGAACAGAACTGAGTGACATTTTCACATTACACAAATCTCTTTTGTTTGGATCCTATATTAAACAAAAAAAATTTAATCACACACATTTTTTTTTTCAAACACATTACATAGAAACTTCATCTAGTGCTATTTGTCCAAGAGGCTGGGGCACCTCCATTTTGTACATTTGAATTTGATTAGTGCCACATTTCATCATCCATGTAGTCTGTGAATTCAAACTACTTACCGTTTAAACTTCAGCTCCCTGATTTATAAGTTCTTCAAAATTTCAAGTTTATATCTATTTCAATGTCCATTTACAATTTCATTTAACTACTATGTGTATGCATGAGCTTATGTCTTCATCTGTGTCTGAATTGTTGATTCATCACAACAAAAAATCATGATCTCCTCCTGTGAAAAACTAGGGGTTTTATCCATTTCCCCCGATGCTCAATTGTTGGCAAATTATTGTTATATTTTGGTGATTCATCACCTAGTTGAGTCCCCATTTTGGCTTGCTTGTTAGTTGTTGACAAATTAGAGCAAAGTCACTTTCTTCTACAGTACTTTGATTAATTTCATGATACCATGACAAGTCTAATTTTGTACAATAGAATCATTTCTGGTCATACACAATTCATGTTTGTGTTTGCTTTATAGTCTATTTTTGTCATTTCCTTTGATCAAGACTCAGGTTGAGACAGATTAGCAAGACTCAATTTACCATGAGCTTGGTCAAAACCCAAAGACATACACAGTTGAACTAATATATAAGGTAGAGTGAAAATTTTCTTTGCTCCAACATGTGGGTCTCATATGTCTAAAAGGCATGCTGCCTTGAATGTGACCTAAGAAAACACCACCTTTGATCCAAATTGAGTTATCAAATCAATAAATAAAAATGTTGGATTGAAGTTGAATCTCATGTAATTATACTTTTTATGTGTTTGTTCTTGGACAAATTAAACCCCTATTTCAACTATCAAATCTCTAAGAAGTGGTAGAAATCCTCCATAGTGGTGTTATTTGAATTGAATATCTGCACTTTATGCTGGCTGAATGTTTCACACCAAAAGTCCTACAAACTCTTAAATTACTCCAAACTTTCTTTTTATCTTGATACTTACTTTTTTATCCTATACCTACAATGTTTCTTATTAATCTGCTATATCAATTTTGAAGCGCTTAAAACACTCCAAACTCTCTTATTGTCTTGATACTTACTTTTTTATTCTATATCTTCAATGTCTCTTATTGATCTGCAGTTACTTCTACAAGGTTTCCAACTTCATCCCATCACAACCTTCTTTATCAATTTTGAAGTGAAATTGCTCTCCAAATATAAGTCTTTTCAAGACTACGTCCACTAAATGGAAAATTTCCTCCAAAATTAACTCCAATAAAACTATCACTTCAGGCATGTTGTAGAGTCTAACTTCTCCATCTAAGACTACTCATATATTATTGCAAGGGTTGTTACTTTTGCATCTACAATTGCTCTCGTCATCATTACCAACATTGTTAAGAATCAAACAAACAACAAGACATGGCCAATTTAAAATTTTGGTAGTCATTAAAGCAAAAATTGGGGGAAATTTCTTCAAAGCAAGAAAGAAATGATGAGACACTATCACATGTCAAAATAAGGAGATAAAGTCAAATGGAATCATGCATTTAATAAATGTGAATACTTTGCAGTTTGCACAATTTACACATATGTTCATGTAAATCTTTTATCAGCTTCATTCTCCAAGAACCTTCCATGTAAATCTTTCTTCTCTTAGAACATTCATTTCCTACAAGCTTATGCTATGCAGCTATACCATATATATATATATATATATATATATATATATATATATGACATAAATGAATGTCCAGCATGTCTCTGCAACAATCTGTTCGTGTGCTTATATCATTAGCAATACTGAACAACTAGACAAAGACATAGACCATAAACGATAGATGACATAATGAAAAGGTAAAATAATTAGCCTCAACTGAAGAATTTACAAATATTTTACATCCACCAAACAATGCTAGACTCGCAAACAATATCATCAATACAATAAAACAACCAAACATGACAAAGCCTCATCCAACATTCACTCTTATCCTTGTTAGAGCACGTGCTATCAACTGCAGCCATGGAAAATTAGGAAACTTTATCAGATTTATCCCCCAACTAAGGTGCAGAAGATGGCATAAAATCTATAATCTAGTGTCAAGACTACAAAAATAAAGAATGCAGGCCTGGCAATATGGCTGTGTGTATGACTTGCACTTGCATCATGAAAACTGTGTGTTGAAATGAAATATTTATGAGATCCACTAACAATAGTTGCATTTGAGCTTCATAAAATTTTCTAAGTAGGAAACAAAGCAGGTTATGAAAGATAAATTTAATCCATACAAAAAAAATATAACATCTTACATGGATTGTAAGAGTCTCTCCCCTTGAAGTGTCAACAATAAGCTCACTCTCCGTCATGGGGTGAAGAAACAATGCTGCAACAATGAAAATAAGAAATTTTATCAATACTCGGCTCTTGCTACCATTCTCCAACAATTAAAAAATATACAAAACCAAAACACCTGATTCAAGATCCAGAATGTCCCCATATATCTTGGCCACACACAAAAAGTGCAATTAATACACAAAGTGGCACACAACCATCAGATAATACACTCAGAAGCAACAACCGGTAAGTAGCAAGTACTCTCAGCAACAACCATGTCTAACAGGCAGAATAGATTTAAGTTCAAAAAATGATAACCTCCTACATGATTAGGATGAATACAATCTTAGGATTTTCCCTTTTAAAATCTCCTTTGTTTAAGAGGGGCAACAACAGCCAGATTAATGAATTTCATACAAAAAGCATGGGATCAACAATAGAAAGAACAATTTTGTAAAATTCACATAAATCTTGGATAGACATGCCTGGAAATTCCATCCAAATGCAACAACATCGTTACTGATCACACTTTTTACATTTGCTGAGTAAATTCATATAAATCTTGGATAGACATGCCTGGAACTTCTGTTCAAATGTAACAATATCATTACAAAGCATACATTTTGGATCCCTTTGGTGACAGCTCGCCTAACTCAGTGACCAGACACCAGAGCAGAGAAGGCTTCAAGATAATATCATACTCAGTTATAAGCAACAAAAAGAGAAGAAACAGGGGTATGATTAACAAGGAGACCAACAAAGTGTCAAAAACGATTAATCATTAAATTTCTAGTGATCTACCTTCTGCCTACCAGAAGATTTTTGTTAAATTCCTGCCTATAAACAAGAGGATTTTGGTAACCCTACACCAAATGTTTTTTGAAAATGATTTTAAAATGCCTTGTAGTAATTGAAGCTAACTTTTAGAAAACATTACATTGCAGTCATTCCTTAAAAAAGTTCCAACTTTACATTTATGGCAGAAAGTTTGATCATAAATAGGGTCCTCTATGTACTTGAAGCTACCAATTACAGTAATATAGTATCTACACCTATGAGCCCTGCAGGTAAATGCAAGCTACCATGTACAGAAATATCAAATATGTAAAATCCTAATTTATAGATGTATATGCAAGCCTCTCTAAGTTTCATGCTCCAATGTATAATTAATACTCACAACTGCAGGAACACAATTGCTCAAAACAATTGTGCCATTATACTAATTTGTTCCCACAGCCATATAGCTGCTGTTACCAATATCTATTTAAATAATTCAAATAAATTCATGCAGGCACAGGCAGAAAGTTAAATTTGTAAGAAGCTCAAAAATTCATCTCATACATATATATCATCGACAAATATCAACAACATTAGTTTTTCTTATGTTTGAATGGTGGTCTAGCCATTCTATACGCACCTGAATTAGCTATCAGATTACATGCGATTCTGGTTTTTGCCATAGACTTTAAGAAACTCTTAGCTGTGACTAGATTGATTTATTGCTAGGAGTTCCAAAATACCTATTTTATCAACTTTTTTAAGCTTTTAAAGCACCTATAGTGTGGATTTTCTAATTCCTGATTTTATCAGTTTAAAGTTATGACTCTTTTTGAGTGACCGTACACCTCTCTTGGTTTAGGGATTCTGATTCTTGCATATATTTAGAACTCCCAATTCATTTCAATAAATATTGTTACTGGAACTATTAAAAACATTGCAAATTTAGTGTTACTCCCCAATTTCTACATCTACAGGGGAGTCTGAAGAGATTAAATGGACATGGAGTCCAAAAACTGCAGAGTTGGTTACTGTGGTTAAAAAATAGAAGCCCCTGTTTCACTAATAACCCAAAAGAAAAAATGGTGATCACATTTTGTATGCGATAAAACTTTGCACTTATTATAAATATATATTTCTTTTCTTATGAAAATATCATGCATTGCTTAAGATACCTCAAAACACACAGTATATGGCTTACAAAAAACAGTCACAAAAGGGTTATAGAAAGGAATGTTATTTGAATTCCATAAAAAATCTCAAACAGAAACAATTTTTTATCAAAATATGTAGACAAAAACGTGCATTGTCAAAACACCAAACATCCAAATATCACTTACTATTTGAAATGTTCAAAGTGGCCTCATGTCATGAAGATCTAGAAGTTTAATGAAGCTTTCCAGTCAAATAGGACATTAGAAAATATTAACATTTTGGAAATAGCTGGGGCCCGGAGGGATAGAGCATTGTTTTGTTAAACCCTTCCATACTATTTTGATAATCACTACGTCTCAGACCCTACTCTTCCTATTTATGTGTCATGGCAGGCTCCCCTTCACATACACATACAACACACCCCTGTTAATTTTATCTAGTAAGTTGAAATTCAGCATGCATGAATGTCAAACCAAGAAAGCTAGGCTCTCTCACTTCATTGGCCAGATCTTCAACTACCCAATCCCACCAAAGCAAAGCTTATTAGATAAAGTGGATTGACCAAGAAAACAATGGAGATTAAAATGTAGAGAAGAGACTCGTAGGTCACCACATATCATGGGCACCTCAATTCCATGTAGATAGACACAAATAACTATATTCTAGTTAGATGGATTTGTAAGTAATTGAATAAGACGTAGAATCCAATAGCACGCTATCATAACACACCAAAATTTTATAGTTGTTGTGAAAGTCAAGCAATAAAGTTCGGTCTTTGACTCTTTGGCATCCTTCTTGATTAAATGATATGTAGGACGCGTATCTTTATTAATGCAAAACTGCGCCAAATAAATTATAAGCCAACCAGAAATCGGCATTGGCACTGGACACGTGAGATCCCTTTCCCAGATTTTTCATTAGTTATTGAGTCAATTTGACTGTTTTTTGGGCTTTCTGATTACAGACTTTGTGAAAGCCGATGCTCGCTTGGGGTTCAGAAGTCAATAGTATGAATTGGGTTGAACCATAGATTTACACATCTGCTCATACTCGCAGAGTACTTAAATATCAAGTCCCCGATGCTCGCTTGGGGTTCAGAAGTCAATAGTATGAATTGGGTTGAACCATAGATTTACACATCTGCTCATACTCGCAGAGTACTTAAATATCAAGTCGTATTCCAGTTGTTTGTTCTAGTGATACCAGAAAAGTTTACTTACAAGAAGCCCTATCAACATAAAGCTCTTGGTTGTAACTACCCAAACGAAATCACTTCTATTCGAATGAAGGATGGTTTTCTTGCATGTCTGTTTGACTATTTATAAAATGAGTCTTTATATAATAATCTGTTAAGGCGGTACAGTGCAAAAATGCATTAAGGAGGGTCAGAAAATAACGTATTCGACAACTTAATTCACATACAAAGAATCGGCCATATAGATTCTCTCCCATACAAAGAATTGGCCATTTAGAATCCGTTGGGTTGCGGTCAAGCAATAAGATGGGGGCAGCGGGAGGCACTTATCACAACAATGGCCTAGTATGGCCTAGTTTCAAAACCTCGTAGGCATGCCCCATGTTAAAGTAATCTCTCTTTCAACGATTCCACTGCTTGATAAATGAGGTACAAAAGTTGACGTCCAATAGAATCCTTGATTAGCTGGTGTTGCAGCTTTAAAAATAAAATAAAGGCCGGCCAACAAGAACGGTATAACCCAGCAAAGCTTAGAATTTGGCAATTGCTGGTTATCAATCCATTGCAAAATCAATCTATTTTGTATCACGGTACCCAACTCTAGTTCCCTTACAAAACTTTGAACTCAGATCCTACCCCCCAAAACCCTAACTTTTCAACAGTAATACAAACAATGTTTTACAAAAAAAAAAAAAAAACAAAACAAAACAAAAAAAAATTCGACGAAACTGAAATTTAAATGAAAATGAAGATATATAAGCCGAAAATAATAATACTTACACAATTCGGAGAAGAAAAGCAGGACCATAATAATGGAGGAGACGAGGGTAATGACACCGCCAGATAAAGTCCTGCTGTAAAAATCCTCATTGATCTTCGGATACGCATCCAACTGCCGGAGTTTGTTCATTACATGCATTTTAACTAGTTTCTATTTTTTATTTTTCAACTCCTTCACCCCTTCCGTACCCTAAAATTTTTGCAAATCTATCCGATCTTGCCCTCGATTTGCCCTAATATAGACGAGCAAATTTCATTGTTCAGCAGCGAAGGATTTGCTCCAGAAAATTCGAAAGAATTTGGCTTTTGTCTGCAATGGCAATGCCCTCTTTTTCTTTTCTTCGTGTCTCCTCTTCTGTCGCTATTATTTTTATCGTGATCTTATAATTATTTTAATGAGATTTGGTGTGACAAAAATAGTTATATAGGGATTCGGAACTCTCGCCGAAATTAGGAAGCGTGCATGCTTTTTAATTCTCTTTTCTTTTGGGCATTGTTATACAAGCCCCTCGGGCAGAAGATAGTAATATCGGGAATACAGGATATTTTTAGTTTTGAAGTTCTATTTACTTGCTTTGTTTAGAGAAGAATATGGATGACTTGGACCCTTTCCGAAATGTGGTATATTAGGAGTCACCTATCTAATAAATTAAATTTGAGTTTTTATTAAGAAAATTTAATGACTTTTATCATTACGATGTTCTATCGAGATGGACCCTTCTTAAAATTAGTAAACAATGGGAAGAAAGGATATGTACTCTATGCAGCACAGGGGCAGTAGAGACAGAGGAACACTTCATCTATAAATGCCCGAGTTTTTCGGATATTTGTGACAAATACAAAAAAACATTTGGAAACGAGTTTATAACGATTTATTTGAAGACGATAAAATAAAAAAAGTTGGAGAATTGCTAACACAAATCGACAGGAGAAGGAACAACCTTCTCAAAGATATTAAAGATCATATGATATGATTTGAGTAATTGTACTTCCATATTTGAGGTCCCATAGACCATATTTGGGTCTCGCGGACGTAATTAAAATCTTTCATTCATTCAAACAACTTCCTAGAACATTTGCTCTAAAATTATCTTGTCTCAAGTTTATTAGTAATTATTTTTATTGGTCTAAATACATTTAGATAAAGAATTTAAAACAATATAGATTAGATTTTTTTATCTAAAGAATGTAGGTTTTGAAGGGGTTTATTTTTATTAAAAAAAAATTAAATAATATTTGTATAAAAGAAGTCCTCGTGGTTAGGTGGATTGGTAAGATTACCAAGAGGAGACTTAGGTTCAAACCTTGGGGGCATGCTCAATCTAGGCAAAGGTAGTAGTCTGACTTTGAGTCTATTAAATGTGCGCTAGTTTGATGACGGTGGTACTAACCCTGAGCTAGTTTGATGATGGCAATACCAACCCCGAGCTATTGGGGGTCTCCTTCACTCCAAGTCGTGTTTACCGAGGTGAGATAGGGATTATAGTGGTAGCACCATGATTTGATGCTATGATCGAAGGTAATGCAACTTGACCCTGTGACCAGTTGTTAAAAAGGAAAGGTAGTTACCGATTCTTCTATGTATCAAAAATATTTGCATGAAAGAAGTAAAAATATTGTTTTATTTTTCATAGAAAAAAAAGTGTAACAACTAACCATTGTGAGATTTTAGTGTCATTTACTTTTTACAAGAGGTTGTTGTTGACAAAAACTATCAAAGATATCAAGGCCAATAGTTCTTTGAGTCTTGACTAGTGGAAATTATTTATATCAAATTGTCTACTTAGATCATGTAACCTTAGGTTGGTTAAGAAGTTCAACACTTTATTTTTCTTTACAAACAATATGTTGCTAGAAGATGGAGGATCTGTCCATAAAAGATTAAGAGATCAATAGTCTTAAAGCATATATCACTTAAGATGTGATGGCCATTAACAACAATTCCCTACTATAGGTATGATAAACTAATTCTCCTTAAAGTAGCAAAAACTATTTTATTTTGGAAATGGATTCTAAACAACATTGGGATTATCCCCACTTTGAGTACTTTCAACACATTTAGTAGCATATTGACAAGTACTTGAAAGAAATGCAAGTTTGTATCCCCTAGTCAAATTACTAGTAAGTCAAAAGAGAAAATTTGTTGGTGAAAGCTTCACAATTTTGGATGAATGTTTGTACATGGATTTATTTACATTATGGTCTATAAGTGTGCCCACTACCTATATTTTTTTTTAGGTTTAAACTCCCTATGAATGGGATAATAAAAATTCTCCATTGCTCTAAAGTCGGGTGATAACTTAGAATATGGACTGGTCCTCCCTAATTCCATCTAATCCTAGATCTTTATAGGTATGGAATGCAATAGAGGAGGCAATTGGTAAATTCAATATCTAGTTTAACTTAGCTACGTGGTTTACCATAATTTAGAAGTGCTTTACATAGGATTGTCACATGTGGAAATGATATGGAAGAGGCAAGATAAGGAAATGACAATTTGCAAACAAATATGAGAAAAATAATTAAAGGATAATGTTTTTTTCAATGAGTTTACACATGTTTTTATGAAGGGTATTGGTCCCCTCATAGTGAGTGGTTTTGAACCTTGGACCTCTCAAAGAGAGGCCAAAGCCCTTACCACTATAGTAGGCTTGTAGCTTCAATGAGTTTACACAGGTTTTTATAAGGGGCCCCAGTCCCCTCATACTGAGTGGGGTTTGAACCTTGGACCTCTCAAAGAGAGGCCAAATCCCTTACCACTATAATAAGCTTGCAACTATCATTAAAGGAGAATGTTGTAACCTCGTGGATTTGGCAATTTGCAATTCACATAGAAATATTCATATTAACATCATCAATGATCTTATTATGAACTTGTAGGTCATAATTTCATTGACCATCATAGGGGTGTCTTTATTAAAATTTGGAATTCTTACACTACTCTAATAGATCTACTACAAGAAAATGGTGATATGTATACTAGATAAGGATAAGCATTTAAATCAACTCTACTCTACTATAGATAGAAATAAAATCAAGTGAAAAGCTTTCTACACTAGCTCATAATGTAAATTAAAGACATTAAATACTAATGCAGATAGTAAAATGAAAGAAAATAAATGAAGGAAACTTTCTACATTAGATTGAAAGGTAAATCAAATCATCAAATACTAAGGTAGAAACTAAAAGCTTACAACCCTAGCCCTCTAAGTTATTCCTTTGAAGTATTAGGGAAGCAAAGGTTAGATTGAAAATCAAATCTTAAAGCATATAATTTTAGCCCTCTAAGTTTCATCTTCTAGGGACTAGCAATGCAAGCATTAGAGGAAATTCAAATAACAAGAAAATGAAATCAAAAGACAAATAGAAAAATAAATTTAAAACTTATAATACTAGACCTCTAAATTTCATCTTTGAGTGGCTAAGGGAAGCAAGGGGTTACATAAAAAACTATAAATAAAATAGATCAATAAACTACTTCTAACAATCAAATGTTAGCTCAAAGGCAAAAATGGAAGGAAAAATCAAGGGTATTCAAGTTGCAAAAAATGGTCCCTCCGAATCTCATCTCCAATTTGTTGATGATACTTTTCTTTTGAGTCATCCCTCAGTTAGTGAGGCCACGGAGTTTAAATCATTATTATCATGTTGTGAGAATGCTATAGACCAATTGGTAAATACTATAAAATCCAAGATTTGTTTTCATTAATACTACTCTAGATTTACAACAAATTATTGTGAATATTTTAGGGTTTAAATTTGAAATTTTCCATCAACCTACTTGGGTATTCCTTTGTCTGCTAAAGGAAATAAAAAGAAGCTTTGGATCTCTTTTTTGTATAGCATGAAAGCTTGTTTGGTAAGTTGGAAAGGTAAGTTCTTAACCATGGAAAGAAGGCTGCAACTCATAAAAAGTACATTGCAATCCATCTATATATATATATGATGTCACTTTCAAGACTGTCAATAGGTATGGCATCAGAAATTGATAAAATTCAAAGAGACTTTCTATGGAAATGTTGTGAGGAAAATTTAGGTTTCCTCTTTGTAAGTGGGATAGGGTCTACAAAGGAAAGAATTCAGGAGGAGCAGACTTGCAGAATTGCAGACTTATGAATTTGGTATTAGGAGCAAAGATTGGATGGAGATTATTTGGAGATCAAGGAAATATTTGGGCAAAAATATTACTGCAAAAATATATAGGTTCTCTTGATGTGATAAAATTATTTAGGAAAAGAACTCTACCTAAAGGATCATTAGGATGGAACTTTATATCAGAGAGTTTGCAATTGATAAAGAAACATATTAGATGGTCAATCAATAAGGGAGTTAAGCAAATTTTTGGTCTAATGCTTGGTTGAAGCCTTGTCCTCTTATCTTTGACTCAAAATGACAATCATTGGCTCAAGCATACCTAGCATGTAATGGTCCAAAGGTCAAATATTATATTATAATGAGCAACAACTCCAGAACATGGACTTCTTTTAGTAACCTGGTTGAAGGAGAGGAACTCAAAAAAATTGCATATGAACTCCAAAAGATGCTTCAAGAGTTTTATTTGTTGATTTTTACATGAAAGGATAAGTTGATTTAGAATTTATCAAAGGATGATGGATACTCACTCAGGTCGAGATATGAGGTTTTAGAACAAACAAAATTTCCTTCTCCCCAAGATTTTCTTTGGAAGAATGTTTGGTCATTAAAGGCTCTCCCTAAGGCCTCAACATTCCTTTGGTTAGCATTTCAAAGTAATATTCTTACAAGAGAGATTATACAAAGAAGAGGATATTATGGATCCTTTAAATGTGCCTTGTGTGAGAAGGATTTAGAAACAACAAACCATGTATTTCTTCATCATCTGTTTGCTCACACCATTTGAGGTTATTTTTAAAAAATTTGGAATTATATTGGTTAGCTTCATCAACATTTAAAGTTGTGATGAAATATTGGATTAATTATTTCAAAACTAAAGCATTAGGTAATCTTTGGAGGATTGGCCCTGCCATTATTTGTTGGAATTTATGGCTTGAAATAATTAACATAATTTTTACAAATAATTCTCAAAATCATGCTCAATTTTAGAACCATATTATTGCCTCTCTTGCAAAATGTCTACAAACATGGTGTTCATCATGGGAAGTCTCAATTGTAGAAAAATAGGTGCTAATAACTTGGCTATAGGATTTGAACATACATGGAAGAGTCATCTATGATAATGGAATTAAAACAAAGGATCTACTTCAATCTATGGTAAAATGGAAATGTCTAGAAATTGGGTTTATCAAAATTAATTTTGATGGGGCCAATAGGTCCTTGGTTCAATGGTTGGGACAAATAGTTGATGTAGCCCACACCAAGGTTCAAATATCGATGGAACCAAATAGCGTAATGTGACTAGGTCAATGTAAAAAAGAAAGGGTAACCCTTTCAAAACCCTACTCTATAGTTTAATAAATAGATAATAATTTTGATGGTTTTTCTAAAGGAAATCCATGAAAAGTTGGTGGAGGTGGTGTTTTCAGAAATAGCGAAGGCAAAATTATCCTCACTTATTCATAATCAAATGGAACTTTAACTAACAACTATGCAAAGGCTAAGGCACTTATTATAGGATTAAATTTATAGTAGAAAAAGGATGGAAATATATTTCAATTGAGGGGGACACATATATTATCATCATTAACAAAATAGATGTGGAGACTGGATAAAAAATAATATTATTCTTGATGTTCACCATCTATTACTAAAGGCAATCTCTTGGAAGTGTGAGTATATTTATAGAGAAGGAAATTGGGTAGTAGATAAATTAGTGAATTGCGTTGTTGATCTTCATCCCAATGAAATTCAAATTTTAGAAGGCAACTAGCCAAGTGAGATTTTATCTCTTAATCAAAACAATGTCAAGGATCTGATTGTGGAAACAAAGCACTTTAAGAATGTTGAAGAATATATTTAAGAGAAAAATAAATGAAATAATTGTGATAAAAATGTATGCTACAACAAATGTAATATTTTGGTATTTTGATGGGAGTGGCCCCCAATATAAGCCACATATAACTTATTAAAAAAAATCAAATGCTATCTTGCATTAATCCAAATAAGAATGGGGAGATATCACCAATAATCCTATAGATGGTTGAGAAGCTAAGGAAGTAAGTTTGATGATGGGAAGCATGGATTTTGGCTACAAAGTCTTGGTGGAGTACCCCATCCTTTTATGTTGGACAACACTAAACTAGTAGTTAAGAAGTGTAAACATGCCTATAAAGGCTAAGGGAATCATATGGTCAAAGTGTAATTGAAAAGGAAAATATAAAAATTATATGATGAAAAAAGGGTTGAGATGGAGATAGAAGGTTTTTTTATTTTTTATTTTTATTTATGGTTGTAATGGATTGATGGATGTTTAAAATGAGGAATGCTTTTGGGTATTTATAGTGGGGAGGGTTCAATGAACTTTTTCATTTAATCAAATATTGTATTAAACCCTTCACAAGGCTATAGAATCATCATTATTGGTCAAAATAATGCATTGATTAAACCCCAAAATTTAATATATTAGACTTCTAATGTTGTACCCAATATTCTAAGTAAATATCAACATCCATAATTGCCTTTTCAAGAAGGGAGTGTGGCACCAATATTTTTTAGACAAATGCATTGGTGACATATGAAATCATGTGTATCCATCATGTAAATGTCCAATTTTAATATCTAGAGGATTGTTGATGAACATAATGGCTAGTAAAACTGATATATGTGGTCATTTTAAGAGGAGAAGGTCCACAAAAGGTAAGAATATTTTTTGGCTAATTGATTTTCCATAGTCCTATCCAAGGAATAACAATATTAGCCCATCCTTATCCCATAATGTAGAACTCTCCACCGCTTGCAAGTTAGTTCGTAGTGTTCTTTTTGCAATTACATATTTATACTTCCTATGGAACAAGGAACATGTGTGATATAATATAGGATAAAAAGCCATGAGTCATTAGTGTCAGAATTCACAATGCTTTCTATAATTATTCCAAAAACATGCAATTCATGGTCATCAGTAAAAAATATGCAAGAGCGTATTAAAGACAACATTGATAGATGAAAGAAAAAATGAAGGAAATAAAGAGAGAAATGACAAGATGGAATAGAAGGTGGGTGCCTATGGGCACTCAAAATTTCACATACTATTTAGACTTATCATTACAAATGATCACTCATTAAGGGGTATTTATAATGATACCAAGAACCCCAATGAGTAGTTAACCTCAAGCTGACATTAACTTGACTTTAAGATTAACTTATAATAAAATAATAATAAATTATACCCTTTAAGCAAGGTTATCCATATTAACCAATATCACTAAGGGTGAAATATGAAAGTTCCCTTAAGCTTACATGAGTGTGCCTATAGGCTTACATAAATGATTAATGCCCATAGGCTTACATAAGCACATGCCCATAGGATACATTATTAATACTTATAAGCAGTTCTTCACATTTTTGACCTTGGCCTAACAAGAGTAGATTACACATATTTCAACATCCTTCATAATATGAACTGAGGGGCCAAGGAGAGAAGGAATTAGAGGTAACACCTCCCCCATAATGGATTCTCCAATGGACCTCCACTTTACCATGTTCATCCTCATCTTCATCATCAAAAATCTTATGTCTTACTCTCAAGAATTTTGTCCCAATCTTCTTCAATATTGTAATGCAAATTTTAATGGAATATCCTTTCCTTTTATGATACTCACAAGTATTTGACTTTTTTGAAACATTAGACTTACCCTTGGGTAATAGATCCTTAGATTCCATTAATTTGAAGTCTTTTGGATGATCCTATGTATGAGAAAGAGCTCCATAAAATTTTATTACAACTTCATAATGGATTGAAAGCTTTAAAAGTCCTTAAAAAGAGATGGGTTTTGGATCCTTGATAGTCATAGCATTCACATAAAGAACCATGCCAATTGTATTATTAGGAGGAGAAAGATTTAAAGTAATAGTTTTGACATCTTCTTCATCACCCTTTATCTTGTCTCCTATCATAGCTAAGTCAGATTTTAAGGCTTTGAAGTAAGATATGTAGTCTTTAAGATTGCTAAAATTTGAAATTTTAATATTGAAAAGTTTTGTATCTATTCTATTAACTTCACTAGCACTTAAAAAAAATTAATTAATTATTTTGGCGATGAAATTAGGGTTTCTTGGGAGGGTGGGGATGACGGTGGGCGGGAAGGCTGTTCTGGGAGAGCACGGGAGCGTCAGCAGGTCGAACCAAGGGGTCGAGCGAGGGTGGAGGGAGGGCAAACGAGTGCGGGGACGGCGAGGAGTCCTTGCCATGTCGCGGCAAGGATCCGCCAGACAAACGAGGAGATGGACCTCGAATGTCATATGCTTTGGCAGCAGCCTCTGAAACCCTAAGTGGGCTCTTCTCCAAGGAGTTATTTTCGTCAGGGGACGAGTTGGGCATCCCGGCAGAAATTCTCTCAAGCTTTGTGGATTTCAAAAAATTTACCCTCATTGGTAAGTTTATTGGTGGTCGTCCCGACATGGAGACCATTCGCAAGTGGGCGTCTGGCAAATGGCGGACCTCTGGTCACTTAGAGTTGGCTGCCCTAACCCGAGGTTTTTTCGTGATTAGGCTGAGCAACAAGGAGGACTACTATAAAATCCTGGTTGGAGGGCCTTGGTTCTTGGGTCGTAGGAGTCTCTTTCTAAGGAAGTGGGGTTTGGACTTTAACCCCGATACCCAGAATATCAACATTGCTCCAATATGGGTTAGGCTCCCGAGTCTTCCCCTTTTCTGCTGGCATGAAAATGTAATCAGAGGTATTGCTCGGTCCATCGGGGAGCTGATCACTTTAGACCCTCCCACCAGAGCTCGAACTAGATTTGTCCAAGCTCGGTTCTATGTTTTGGCGGACTTGGAAACGGACCTCCCATCCTCCATTACTCTGCGGTCTGGGGTTACTTTTCTACACAAGCAAGCTATTGTTTATGAGAACAGGCCAGCTTTACGCCCTCAATGTAGTTCTCAAGGGCATCTTCAGTCCAATTGTCCTCTCCAAAAGCCGAGGAAGAAGGAGCGGGATCCCTGCAACCCTCTAGAGCATGGTGAAGGTCAGACGAAGCACCCTTTTGCGAAAGGCCATGAATCTCCAGGTCCATCCAAGGACCATCTCGAATCCTCCTTACCAGAAGAGGAAATCACCACCCATCCGGACTCCGAGCAGTGTGGTGGGCGGCCCCAACTAGGACCACAGGGGGAAAATGAACAAGCCCCCCCCTTATCACCACACAGGCAGATTCACCCAAAATTTATGATCGAAACTCTCCCGAGGCACAAAAGATATTGGAAGACTACCTGCTGGGAAGAAGAGGTTACCAGCCTGGTAATATTAGCCCTCGAATTACGAGGAGTCAAAAGCGAGGGTGGATTTTGGTAGTGAAAGAAAGCGAGGTCGTCCCCCCAACAAGGAAAAGAGAGACAAAGAAAGCTGCGGTGATGTTGCAAATGGAACCCAACGGTTCTTTATTTCAAGATGACTCCGATTCTCTGATGGGTGACGCGCTTATCCCAAAACCTCCCTTCCAGCAGGGAAAGGGAAGTAAGAAGAACCTCAAATCGTACGGATGAAATCCTGGATGTGAGAAGACTAAACGGAGTGGCCATTTGGGCTAGGGTAAAATTTTTCAGCGGGATTTTCAACGGTTTGTTTCGGTCCAGTCATTTTTCTTGGATCCTATCCAACATGTATGCTTCGAATTCCGCCTCGGGAAAGCAAAAATGTGGAAAGTTATTTCCTAGGTATGGGAATTTTTTTTGTAGTTTTCTTGGTTGTCTTCTTATGCTTTCCGATGGTCCAGCTTCTCCGGCTAGTTTTTGTTTTCCCAGTTATAATGGCCATGGTTTCTAGGATAATCAAGGCAAAAATGCCTTACTTGTAGCCCTCGGGCAATTAGCGACTTTTTGTTTTTTTTTCCATACGATTTATTCTTCCGGGTTTATTCTTCCAGCCAAGAGGCATGAAGCACTATTTAGCAAGGCTGATTTTGTATATAAGGTTTTGGGATCCTCTATAAAAACCCACTGTTAATCTATTATAATAATTACCAAAAAAAAAAACTTCACTAGCACTTACTTTTTCATAAAAATCTTTCAAAGTAGTCCATACCTCAATAGGATTAGTTTTCTCCTTGATGTGGAAAAATACATTTAGTTCAACTAACATGGAAAAGAGTTCAAGAACTTCCTACTTCTTACCAAGTTCATGTTTACTAAGACCTTCTAATTCATCATTGAAAATAAATTTGCGATTCGTGCTTCTAAGTGATCCAACCATTTGAATTGACAAATTCCTATAATTCTGCTTATTGAGATGAATAATATACCTTATGAATTTTTTTTTGCACACAAATCCCATGTAGAGATATAAGAAGTCTATGAACTAATGTCACCATTATGTAAAGCTCAAAAAACTATGTAAGCTAGCAAAAAATAGGATCTAAACACTTTAGTATGCAAAATTTGTAGCCTCTACAAGTTTTGGTATATTAGTACTAAAATCAGGAGATTTTTTTTTTCAAATCAAATTTGGCCACTTGGCATAATTTGATTCAATACTTCCATATTTAATTGGAAAATCATAGATTAATAAGTTTATGGATGTGATAGACTGAATATTCTCACATATATACAATAATTGTGAAGATTTTTAATAGGTTCATAGCCAACAAGGATCAAACCAATAACCTTACCCCTCCAAGCATGTTGATGGACCAATGCACAATGCACATTATTTGAAATAAAATAGAGAAGAATTTGAAAAAAGGAATTCCTTATCCCATACCTTTAAAAAAGAAAAGTCATCATTGAGGTTTGACCTCAAAACCTAGGATCTATAAGCCTCTTAGCCAATTGCTATGCCACAACTACTTTTGAAAAGGAGGGAGGAGATAACTAGCCTTTAATTGTATGTATGACATCACTAAGCCACAATTCCTACAAAAAGTTAACTACTTATAGGAATTGAACAACCATCATTTGAGCAATAAGTGAACAACCCAACCAACACACCATAGTGCATGGATGATAAAAAGAAGAGACTGAACTTGCTAAAGCCCTTTGAAAAACATTGTGCTCTATAAAAATTGCCTATGATTTGAACTGATGACTTTCATTAGACAAAGAAGAAGCCCAATCATCGTGGTACAACCACTTGGATGAAAAACTTACAGGGTTCAAATCATCTGCTGGCAGGTTGTGGGGGATGCATATACCACCCCAATGTTGCATGTGGCCAACACTATAATAGACATTAAACCTCAATAAGAGATGTCCAAACCAAGGCTCAAACTGGAGATAGGAGCTCAAATAGTTAAAATCCATGCCCTCATGCCACTCTCTCTATTATGGATGGGATATTGTAGGAGGCTAGAAGACAAAGAGAATTAAACAAAAAAAAGCTAGAGAATTTAAATTGTGACCTTTATATGAGCAACAAGCATATAAATTGGTGCACTATCCACCTTCGATGCTTCCCATATATGCTATAATATATAAGGTAGATAGGGAGTGCTCTGATATGCATGTGAAAAAAGTTATAAAAATAGTATGTGTAAAAGAAAAAATATTTGGTGCAAAGGTAGATTTGATTTTAAAATTAAAAAAAAAATGCATTTTGATTTACCTCCAAAGCAAAAAACTAGTTTTGCATCTTCAATCACTAAGGAAGGATAAAACTTTTTGGAAACAGAATGATGTAGTTTTGGTCCTTTCTCTAATACCATATTAAAATTCACAATGATATCTATAATCATTCCAAAATCATGCATTCATGATGATCATCACCAAACAATATACAAGAGCATATAAAGATAACATTGATAGATGAAAGGAAAAACCAAAGGAAAGAAAGAGAGAAATGACAAGATGGAACATAAAGTGGGTGCCCATGGGAACCCCCAATATTTCATATTTTATTCATACTTATCATTACAAATGATCACTCCTTGAGAGATATTTACAGTGATACCAAAACCCTTGATGAGTAGTTAACCTCAAGCCAAAATTGACTTGAATTTGAAGTAAACTTATACTAAAATAATAATAAATTAAACCCTTTAAGCAAGGTTATCCATAAAGGTGGATTAACCAATTTATTTTCTTTTTTTTGGTTTCATAGGGAACCTCTATAATCCCTAGCTTGCTGGGTAAAGACAAAGTCAATGGGACCCTCGACCCTTTAGGGAATCAAACCAAGGCATCCCACTAGCAAGCACTCAACCGCTACCAATCGACCTATCAATTTTTGGGTAAACTTTTAGGGTAAAGGATGAGTTTTTGAAAGAGGCATCGGTCCCCTTATATTGGGGTTTAAATTTGGGCCTTCTAGATGAAACCCAAAGATATACCACTACGGTATTCCTCGCAAGACAATGGTGGATTAACCAATATCACTAAGGGTGAAATGTGAAAGGTGCCCTTAGGCTTACATGAACATGTATTAGGCTTACATAGATGATGAATGGCTATAGACTTACATAAACGCATGCCCGTAGGCTACATTAATAGTATTCATTAATATTTATTCACACTTTTGACCTTGGCCTAACAAGTTCAAATTACACATATTTCAACAACCCCCATAATCTAAATTGAGGAGCCAAGGAGAGAAGGCATTAGAGGTTACATGTCTCCCATAGTGGATGCTCTAGTGGGCCTCTACTTTACCATCTTCACCCTCATCTTCGTCATAAGAAAACTTGTATCTTGGTTTCAATATTTATATCTCAATAGTCTCATTATGCTTTCAGTAGTAGATTTAAGACAAATAATGGAGTTGAAGCTTGGGAAGCTTTGGAAGGGTTAAAAATTTGCAAACAAATAAAATGGAACAAAGTATGGATGGAATGTGATTCATTCATAGTAATAAATGCAATTTTGAGAAAAGCAAAGACTCCATGGAACATACAAGAGATAATTGTGGAAATTCCAGACCTTGGTATAGAGTTTGAAGAAAGCAGGTTTACACATGCTTTAAGGGAAGGAAAAAAATGTGCAAATAGGCTAGCCAATAGAGGGGTTTTAATTGAGGATCATGAAGTTAAATTCTCTTATCCATGGTTAAAGGAAGTAGTAAGTTTAGTTGAAGTTGACAAGAAAATGTTGATTGCTTGAATTAAATAATGATTAAGATTTACTTTAATATTTTTATTGGTAATATTTACTTTATTTTATAACATTAATGTTGATGAGCACCAGAAATGCTCATTTTAGATACACTTTTAAGGATATCATTATTGGTTTAAATTAGCATTTGAAATATATTTTTATATAGCTTTTGCATATAATTGATAGAAAATGAAGTATTATGCTTGACTAGTGTTTTTAGTGGAAAGTGTGTGTAAATGCAGGTTTTTGCTACTAATCTGGTGTTTTGAGTCTACATCCCATTTGGGCTTGGCAATGCACGAAGACATCTTGAAAATAACAATGGTAAATGGTGAAGGCAGGCACTTGATTCCTGACTGTTGGCGATACTTGATTCCTGACTGTTGGCGACGCATGCTTCTTGACTATTGGTGGTGCCTGCTTCCTGACTATTGGTGGCGCCTGCTTCCTGATTATTTTTGGTGCTTGCTTCTCGAATATTTTTGGCGCCTGCTTCCTGACTATTTATGGTGCCTGCTTCTCGACTATTTCTGGCACTTGCTTCCCGACTTGTTTCCTGGTACTTGCTTCCCGACTTGCTTTCTGGCGCCTAAATCCCATTGATGAGTTGACTAGTTGACCAAGTCAATGTTGACCGATTGACCAAGTCAATGTTGATCGATTGACCAATTGACCATGCACTTTTGAAGGAGGTTGTTGCACAAAATATGAAGGAGAAATATTCGTATTTCTATGCATATTAGATTTTTGTGATTAAAATAGAATAAAACACTTTTATTCTATTTTGACCATGTAAGCTTCTTAAAGGCATTATTTTAGGATGCATTATTCTAGGATTAGTTGTTACGTACACCTAAGGATTATTATATTTATTCCTTTGGTGAACGAACATGCTTGTAAATAGGAGAATAATATCTATTATTCTAGGATTAGTATTTATGTACACCTAAGGATTATTATATTTATTCCTTTGGTGAATGAACATGCTTGTAAATAGGATAATAATATATATTATTCTAGGATTAGTATTTACGTACACCTAAGGATTATTATATTTATTCCTTTGGTGAATGAACATGCTTGTAAATAGGAGAATAATATCTATTATTCTAGGATTAGTATTTACGTACACCTAAGGATTATTATATTTATTCCTTTGGTGAACGAACATGCTTGTAAATAGGAGAATAATATCTATGCAAGAAACGTGTTGTAACAAATCACATTATGTGATTGAAAGGAGACCAATTTATTATTGTAACAAGATCTGGTTGCGGTCTATATAAGAACGTAGGCCAGACAAATACATCAATCAATCAATAAAATACACAGAGAATTACTTTATTTATTTTTTTGTACAATTTATTAAGAGTTGCAAATACTCTTATTTTCTTGAAGAAATATTTACATAATTAGTTGGGCGGACTATCTACGGGAGTCTGGGCGCCCACTCCTTGTAGTAGTCCTCCCCATTTTAATTTTTGTTATTTATTTTCAATAGTTAGATTTCCAGCTTTATTTATTTTTTGTACTTTTGTTTTCTATACTTTTATTTCTGCATTTTAATTTTAGCTTTAGTTTTAGTTTATTTATTTATTTTTTTGCACTTAGTCTTATTTGGTTTGGCTGAAATGAAAATACATGAACAACACCCCCACCAAACCAATAGGTATAGAGGATTAATTCCCCACACTATAGGCATATACTATGCATGACACTCACAAGTTTACGAGCTGTCCCGAGTTGACAAATTAAATGGAGGTAATAAATTGAACTATAGATTAACCAATATTTTGCCCAACAAATGTGTTTTCATATAAAGCATTTATTATAATTTTTGTGGTTGCACTTATACTTTAGGAGGAAACTAGCAATCTAGATATGGTAAAGTGGACTATGATAGTGTGATATTTTGGAAATATTACTCTACTAAGATTCAATGCATAGATAGTAGAGGTGGAGTTTTGGTATTGTGAAGGTTGTCATAGGAAAATGTCAATAAGGATGCTAAATTCTGGAATATTTGTATTCACACAAAAAATTGAAGATCCAGAAAATGAAAAATCAAGAATTCAAATATTTTATGAAAAATTATGTAGGTATCTAGCTATAGCATATAAATTGAGATGAGAATTGAATATTTTTGTAAAATCTCAAGCTCTAAAGGAGAGAGTTGTGGCTTGTTAAGGGTGGGGGACTCGATTACAACCTCATGTTCTCCAACAAAAAATAATAATTGTATCTTAATCTTCTTCAATGCTCCCTTTAACAGTAATCACAAGCATTTGATTTCTTTGAAATATTAAACATGTCCTTGGGAAATTGAGCCTTAGGTTCCATTAATTTGAAGTCCTTTGAATGAGTTTGTATATGAGAAAGATCTCCATAATTTTTTATTGCAACTTCATAATGAATAAGAAACTTGAAAAGTCCTTTAAGAGAAATAGTCTGTGGATCCTTCTTAGACATAACATTCACATAAATAACCGATCCAACTATATGAAAAGGAGGAGAAATATTTGAAGTAATAGATTTGACATATTATTCATCATCTCTTACCTTACCTCCTACCATAGCTAAGTCAGATTTTAGGGCTTTGAAGTGAGAAATGTAATCTTCAACATTACTAAAATATGAAATTTTAAGTTTGGAAATCTCTAATTATATCCTGTTAACTTCACTAGCAATTCCTTTTCCATAAAGATATTTCACAATAGTCCAATATGACCAATTTTATCCTTGATGTGGAAAAGTATATTTAGTTCAACTAACATGAAAAATTGTCCAAGAGTTGCCTCCTCCTTATTACCAAGATAATGATAATTATGACTTTCTCCTATATCATCATTGAAAATAAACCAGAGATTCTTATTTCTAAGTAATCCAACAATTTGAACTAATGAAGTGCTATAATTTTACCCATTAAGATGTGTAAAATACCCTACGAAATTTATATACAAATCCCATGTAGAGCTATAACAAGTCTATAAACTGATATCACCATTATATCAAGCTTTAAAAATATGTAATCTACAAAAACTAGGCTCCAAACGCTTTAGTTTGTAAAAGTTATGGCCTCCAAATATTTTGGTATATTAGCACTAAAATCAGGAGAAAAAAATAAACTATTAAAACTTAGAAAATTTTGCCAAATTAAAATTTTGCACTTGGTGTAACCTTATTGGATACTTCCATCTTCAATTGTCAAATCAGATTGACAATTTAATGGATGTGAGCAACTAAATATTCTCATATATATACCAAAAAATATGAAGATATTTTAACAAGTTTACAACTGACATAGCTCAAACCAACAACCTTTCTCCTCTAAGAACATCAAAGTATCAATATTCCATGCACATTATTTGAAAACATAATGGAGTAGAATTTAAAAAAAGGAACCCCTTGTCCCATATCGTTCAAAAAGAAGAGTTAGCATCGAGGTTCAATCTCAAAACCCAGATCTATAAGCCACTTAGCCAACCACTATGTCACAAGTATTTTTAGAAAGACGAGAGGAGAGAACTAGCCTTTAATTACATGTATACCATCGCTAAGCTATAGTTCTCCAAAATTTTGACTGCTTGCAGGAATCAAACCACCAACCTTTGATCAATAAGGGAATAACCCAACCAATATTCCATAGTGCATGGATGATAAAAACAATAGAATAAACTTGTTAAAGCCCTTTGATAGCCCCTATGTTCCAAAAATTGCCTAGGATTCAAATTTATGACCTTCGTTAGACAAAGAAAAATACCAAACATTATGGTACAATCACTTGGACAAATGTTTTTATAGGGTTCAACTCATTTATTGGTAGGTTGAGGGGAATGCATATGCCACCTTAGAATTGCCTATGACCAACACCTTAGTAGATGTCAAACTTGAATAAAAAATGTCCAAAATGAAGCTTGAACTAGAGACAAGAAATTAAACAATCAAAATCCATGCGCTTATGCTGCTCACTCTATTATGGATGGGAGAAGGAAGCTAGAAGATAATGAGAAAACAAAAAAAAAACTTTCCTTGGATAACTACATACGTGACCCTTTTACGAGTAGCAAGCATATAAATTAGTGTTTTATCGGCCTCTAATGCTTCCCACAAATGCTTCAAAAAACAAAGCAGATAAGGAATTCTTTAATACTATGTGAAGCATGTGGAAAAATCCATGATAAAATAAGATGAATGAAAGATGAAAATATTTGATGCTAAGGCAAATTTGATTTTTATATTTCAAAATATGCATTTTGAGTTACCTCCAAAGTAGCAAGTTGGTTCTACATCTTCAATCACCAAGGAAGGATAAAAATTTTCAACAATTAAATAATGCAGTTTTGGTCCTCACTCTAATACCATGTCAGGACTCATATTAATTTCTAAAATAATTCAAAAAATATTCATTCACCATAATCATCACTAAAAAATATGCAAGAATGTATTAAAGATAACATTGATAGATTAAAGGAAAAATGAGGGAAATAAAGAGAGAAACGACAAGATGGAATAGAAGTTGGGTGCCCATGGGGACTCAAATATTTCATATTTTATCCATACTTATCATTGCAAATAATCACTCATTGAGGGACATTTATAGTGATACCAAAAACCCTAGTGAATAGCTAACCTTAAGTTGACATTGATTTTTTTTTGGCTGGATAATAAGGGGTTGTACTGGGACCCCACCCTTGAAAAATTACAACTCTCTTATTTAGAGTTTGAGATTTTACAAATAGATACACTTATAATCTCAATTGAGATGCTATAGCTAGAAACCTACATCATTTTACATAAACTATCTGAATTCTTGATTTTCATTTTCTATATCTTTTCAATTTTCTGTATGAATACAAAAATTTCAAAATTCAGCATCTTTCTTGACATTTTTCTATAGCAACCTTCATAATACAAAACTTCACCTCTACTATCTATGCATTGCATCTTAGTAGAGTAATATTTCCAAAACATCGCACTATCATAGTCCACTTTACTGAATTTGGATTACTAGTTTCCTTTCTGAAACGCAAGTGGAACCACAAAAATTATAATAAATAGTTTACAAGAAAACATATTATTGTTACAAAATAAAGCATATATTACCAACGGAAAATATTAAAGTAGTTCTTAATCATTAATTGATTCATGCAATCAACATTTTGTTGTCAGCTTCAACTAAACTTACTACATCCTCTAACCATAGAAATGAGAATTTAACTTCATGATCCTCAATCAAAACCCCTCTATTGGTTAGTCTATCTGCACATTTGTTTCCTTCCCTTAATGTATGTGTAAACTTGATTTCTTCAAACTCTTTATCAAGATCTTGAATTTCCATAATTATCTCTTGTATGTTCCATGGAGCCTTAGCTTTCCTCAAAATTGTATTTATTACTATGATAGAATCACTTCCATCCATATTTTGTTCCATTTTATTTGTTTACATATTTTTAACCCTTCTAAAGTCGCCTAAGCTTCAACTTCATGATTTTTCTTAAATCCACTATTAAAAGCGCAATGAGACAAAATATCTCGTTTATAATATCTAATTATCCCTCCTTTTGCTGATCCTGGATTTCCTTTATACGCTCTATCAAAATTCAATTTAACCCACTCCACATCTGGTGGTTTCCACTTTATATTCTTTGCCTTATTTTTTATTCTCTTGTACCCAACATCATAATTCCATTTAATGACTTGACTCCATATATCAAGGCTCTCTACTTCTATATTAGGAACTAGGTGAGTTGAGAGGGTTGGTTTAGACTCCTCTATGGCTAAACATATATTCCTTTTCATTACCTCTAAACTACTTTTTTTTTAAAGCGAAAAACCCCTTGGGGGGCTGCCTTGGTCTGAGAGACCACGAACAGGGGGTTCTACACCGTCAAAGTCACCCAAGAGTCGCACCCGACCTGTCGCACCAACATTATCAATTGGATTTTGGATACCCAATTCAGCTTTTTGGTAGGGTGGAGATTCGAACCTAGGACCTTCCTTGGAGGATTGCCCTCTCCTCTCCAACTCACCTACAACACCTGGGTGCCTCTAAACTACTTTTCTTTCCTTTAAATATTCTTCTATTCCTTTCTAAACATATAGTCCAAAGTATTGTATCTTTTGATATATCCCATATTGTCTATAAAGACTCACTTTTATAAGTGCTCTACCATTGCTTTAACCAATCTTCAATTTTACTATTCATCACCATGAATTTACCAAACATATTAATAATCTATTGCCATAGATTCCAAACTATTGAGAAATGTCCCAAGAGATGGTCTATACTCTCCTCCTTTTTATAAAGAACACATTGATAGGGGCCATGAAAACCCCTTTTCATAAGGTTATCCTAGGATAAAATTCTTCTATGATATACTAGCCAAACAAACATTTTAACTTTAGGAATGCTTGGGCTATCCCAAATATCTCTCCATAGTGATATTATTATTTTGTTGGTGTTGTACATTATATTCACTTCTTGTTTTGTATTCTCCTAAGCTATTCAACTCTTAAATCAATTTATCCTTGGCTCCCCTCAAAATAATCATAGTTGTTATCTTTCTACTCAATTGCCTCCTACCATCAATGTCTTCAAAGGGTTGCGGGTTTGAAGGTTTACCTAATGGAAATAAAGCTTGCATGTCTAGGATGAGTATTGGTAGTACGAGGGGCATTGGTGAAGGCCTTAAAGGGGTTGAAAAAAGCTTTGTTGAGGCTGCTAAGAGTAGAGGTTTGAGCAAAGGGATGATAGTAGACGGGGAAGTTTTTGGTTACCCCAGTGATGATTTTTTTGAAGATGAAGCTGAACGACTTGATAGAATGGACTTGTTACTAGCATATATGGGTGATGATAAGTTCACATTCGTTGCGGAGGAGCATGAGGAATACCTGGCAACTAGGAATAATTTATTAAAGAATGGGGTTATTATATTTTTTCTTAGGAAAATGCCTTTCAAAGCGGATTTCCAGAAGTGGTTCAGGTGCCAAAGGAGTGCTTGTCCAATCATATTGGGGTTAGGAAGTAGATATATCTCAGTACTTTTTGACAGTTCATATGTTGCCCGATATGTGCTATAGTTTAGAACTTGGTTGATTTCTGGATCTATGGCTTTTGTGCAATCGTGGCGTCCAAACTTTGATCCCAAAGATGTGTCCCAGACTAGGTATCCCCTTTGGATCAAGTTTATGGCTATGAAATTGGAGTTTCAAGTTATGTTGGGATCTATGGCTCAAAGGTTTGGAAGAATTCTTATTGAACCTGCAACAAGCATGTCTTTTAGATTTAGTCCTAGGGTATGTGTTGAAGTAGATTTACAAAGAAAGTTGCCTAAGTCTTTGAAGATTGTTACCCAGGAAGGAATAATTTCTCAGGAGCTACGTTACTTGAATCTTCCTAATGCTTGATTTTCTATCAATCTCAAGAACACATCATTCAGAATTGCCCTTAGAAGAAACAACAACAAGTGAAGGTAGAGAAATCCAAGAATGTTTCAGGAACCTCTGTTATTAGTGGGAATGATCAAAAAAGCATGGACAAAAATGAGTAGCCACAAGATATGGAGACTGAATTGGACAAACAATTAGTGGTTAGTAAGGGGAATTCAGATTGAAGGATTTTTTAGAAATATAGAGAGGACAAGGACTCACCGGATAGACCTTCTAAGCTAAAAAATAGCTTATTTTCTTCCTAGGGGAAATCCAACGAAGGAACTATTACTTCCAAGGACAACAACCATATTAATCAGTCAACAAAGGTTAGTAGAAATCTAAGTGAAGATTTGGACGCTCTTGAGGGTAGGAGGAAAAGTGAAAGTTCAACTATAGATAGGAGTAGGTCTCCCAAAGGAAGGTCTACTCAGCTTAGCAATCGGTTTGAGGCTTTAAATGATGTTGTTTCCCAATGAAAGTTGAATTCAGTTTGTGGAATGTTTGGGGAATGTCAATTCCCACTAGAAGATGTTTGGTGAGTATTTTTTGCATAGTATTAGTGTTGATGTTGTGTGTTTACAAGAGGTCAAGGTTGATGGTTTTGCTCTCCATAGTTGTCTGAGTAAAATTTGGAATGGGATTTGGTGGTCTTCTATGCATAATAGAGGGTTAGGTGGGGTGGTCCTTGCTATTAAACCTTGGCTAGTTGCCTTGATGGTGGAATAGGGGGAGGATCCTTGGGGTAGAATATGCTAGGCTACGTTTGTTGTAGCCGGTCAAGTGATTGACATTTATTCTCTGTAAGTTCCCAACACCTTTGGTGAGCATATGATCTTGTGGGATTTGATGCAGCACAATTTAATTTATGCGAGTTGGATTGTTGGAGGTAGCTTGCATATGGTTGAATGGGATGGGGACAAAGAAGGTGGTCAGGGAGGTTGTATTTATGGTTTTGAAAAGGAATCCTAGAGCAGTTTAAAGGCTTCGCTTCAAAATTTTTATGCTAATTCTAGACAAAAATGTTTGGAAACAAAGGGATGATTTACCTGGTCTAATAAGAGGAGAGGTGGTGATATAATTATGGCCCGATTGGATAGGATTTATGTGGACAACAATGTCTTTACATATGTTGGTAGAGGAAGAAGGGTTGTTTTTGTTGACTTATCTGCCACTGGATCTGATCATTATCCAATTAACTCTTCAATATTTATGGGATCTACTACAGTGATTGATAAGAAGCTTCCCTTTAAACTTAATGTTTCCTATTTATATTCTAAGTCTTGTAGAGATCTTATCAATTGTGTTTGGAATTTGGAGCCTCGTCCAGTTGATACTGGGTGGATTGGTTAGTGGAAGGCAACTATCAAACGTACTATAAAAATTTTTTATGGTTGGGGAAATTTGGTTGCTAAGAGAAGAAAAGGAAGATTAAACAGCTTATGAAAGATTTGAATAATTCTAAAAGAGCTATTGAGGTGGATCCTTTTAATTTTCAGCTTCAGGAAAGAGCTGTTGGTTGGGAGCATGAGATTCATTGTTATGAGGATTATATTAATAGAGGGAATGAATTAGGAGCAAAATTCATTGGTTGTAGCAAGGGGATGCTCCCTCTCAATTCTTTTTTAGTCATATTAAGAAGAAAATTATTTTTGAAAGAATTACTGCTCTTCACACTTTCGATGATAGGTTGGTGGAAGATGATGATGGGATTAGGGCTACTATTGAGGAGCATTTATAGAATATTTTCTTTGCTTATCCTATGTATTCAGAGGTTCTTGCTACTAGGGAGGAAATTAATAGGAGTGTTCCAAAAAAAGTGTTCAGTTTTGAGAGTGATCGTGTTGCGACTGCATTTTCTAAGGAGGAACTATTTTAAGCCCTTTTAAAAATGAAATATGGTAAGTCTTTGGGTCTAGATGGTATCCTAGTGGAATTTTACAAAAAGTTATGGGATGTTGTTGGAGATCATTATACTCAAATGGTTCAAGAAATTTTTGATAGAGGTTCTCTTTCGCCTACTCTTAATCAGGGGTTGATTAAGCTTATTTTGAAGGGCAATAGGAAGGATAGTATGGGGGGTTGGAGGCCCATCATCCTATTGTATGTTTCATACAAGATTGTTACCAAGGATTTGGCTCTTCATTTTAAGGATATTGCTGCTCAAATTGTGAGACGTGAACAAACTGGTTTTGTGAAGGGAAAATTCATTTTAGACATGGTTCTCATGGCTTGGGAGACTTTGGAGTGGACTCAAGAAAGCGGGCAAAAGGAGATTATGCTCAAGATTGATTTTGATAAAGCATATGATCAAGTGGACTGGTCCTTGATCTTTAGTATGTTGAAATGACTTGGTTTTACCAAGCAAGTTGTTGATACAATTTGGGTTCTTTTCACTCTTGCTTCTACTAAAGTTGTAACTGGTAAGTTCACTAATAAGATTAGCCTCTTCAAGTCCATAAGATATGGTTGCCCCCTTGCTTCGCTTATTTTTGTGATTTCAACAGATGTCTTGGGTTATATATTGGAGGATATAAGTTGTGCTGGTTTGATTAAGGAAATTGATACTCCTGGAGGTTCTATTCTGAATAATCATTTTGCAGATGATTCTTTATTGTCCTTTCAACTGGATGCTTTATCCCTTACTAATATTAAAATATTTTTGGATCAATGAAGAACACAAGCTTATACTAAGAGGGGGTGAACAATATAAGACCACTTTTTACTTTTCTTTCTCAATCAATATTATGCAATATATCAATGACAATATCAACAATAGTAATCAAAGCAATGCATAAATCACCATACACAATTGAGACACCAATTTAATGTGGTTCACCCAATGTGGGCTACTCCATAGAGAAAATATTTCACTAAAATTTTCTCAACAAATCTCTTGGGAAACCTTTTCCTATTACAATGTTTATGGACCTCTGTCCAAAGGAGACACCAATCCCCTAATCAAGTTTATGGATCTCTATCCACAAGAGACACCAATATCCTTAGCTGATTTGTGGATCTCTATCCATAGAATAAATCCTTTCTCCTCTGCTTTAGATGGTGATCCTTTAGAAGAATTGCTGCCTTCACTGCACTGGATTATGGATCTCTATCCACTAAAGACTCATGTCCTCACTTAGAAGACCTATCCTCACTGCCTTGGCTAATGGACCTCTATCCACTGGATATTGTCGTCCTCTATACTCTGTCACCTCCAAAGCTTGCTCTTAGCTCTGTCTCAAATATACACTAAACACAATCCTTCGATCTAGCACAAATCTACTCAATCTCTGTCTCTGATATGCATTAAACATAGTCCTTTGGTCTAGCACAAATATGCTCAATCTCTGTCCTCAAATCTACACTAAACACAGTCCTTTGATTTAGCACAAATCTGCTCAATCTTTCTCTTTGGTCTGTCATAAACCTGTCCTCAAATATACACCAAAATCTATCCTCAAATATGTCCTCAAGCCTTAACACAAAGCTTGACTCAATCACAAATAAAATCTGCTAGATCTACCCCAAACCTTAACTCAAGGTTTGAACAAATCAATAAATCAACTTTGCTCACAAGTCTTATCAAATACTTGTCTCAAATTTATCCACAAGTCCTCTCTAGAACTTGCTCTCACTGCTCACAAGTCTTCACCAAGACTTTCCTCAAATTTGCTCAACAATTCCTCACTAGAACTTGTTCAATCTCACGAAAACATATAGAGAATTTCTAGACTCAATATGCTTCACACTCACAACAATGCTCAATCACTCTCTCTTCCTTAATCATAGAAACATATAGAGAATTATTACAGACTCAATATGCTTCACACTCACAATAATGCTCAATCACTTTCAATATCTCTTTCTTAATCATAGAAACATATAGAGAATTGTTAGAGACTCAATATGTTTCACTCTCAATCACTTTCAATCTCTTTCTCAAATCAATTTAGAATATAGAACAATTTATTTCACAGAACTAGAACTATCACTTCAACACTTCCACTTGACTAGGCTCAATCAAATCCACTCAATCAATCACTCAATGAAACACTCCTTGCTTACAAACCCTAGTCCAAGTATATGAACACTCACTCAATTATTTCCAACAATGCTTATCAAACAATCTCACATAACAATGATACTCATGATCTTTGTCTAAACCCTAGTTCAAGATAGTTCACAAGTTCTCACTCAAGCTTTCTCAAAAATCTTACTCAACAATGCTTATCAAACAAGGTTTTTACCATCAATTTTCACTCAGAAAAACCTTTAACAATCAAACTCAACAATGCTTATCAAACAACCCTTTTCTCTCCAACTTAGCATTCACAACATCCAACAATCACTCACAAGGAAGATGTACCCATACCTTTTGTTTGATGAATAATTGACCTTATAAAACCTGTCTCAATCACAATTATTCTTTTACCAATATTAAGGGTTAGTTAGCAAGAACCTTCTCAAAACTTTAACCAATAATTTCCTCACAAAAAAAAGCATTAGATCTCAGTTACACCTTATTACTCATTTTAATTATCAAACCCAATAAGACTTTATTTCAAAATAATATTCAAAATCCTCTAAAGCCTTATTACAAACCTTATACCTCCCTAAATGCTCATGCCAACAAACCTTAGGACAAATAATTAAATTCAAAAATTTAAGTACCTTTGGCCCTTGGTGAGAATCGAACCCACGTTGCGCTTCCACAAGCGCCCTAGCCACGGCTTCCACCACTGCATGAGCTAGGTGCTCACATGGGACCTAAGTGTGCCCGCACACACTTATTCCCAACACTATCGCCAAAGCTTTTAAAAATTAAAAGCTTCCTCCTTTCACTGTTGTAGAGTCTCAAACCCGAGACCTCCCCTCTGTTGTAACTTAGCACCCAAGCCAATCGTCGTCTGGGCTAGCCACCCGGATGGTGCTATGATTTCGATGCCACTCCTATTTATGCCTTCCTCTCCTCGGTGTTAGCACTGCGCATGTTTTTTCCTTTCACTTTTGCGTTCGATCGATGAGCACAACCAATACCACAAATTTTTGAATGCCACCTTAAGCCTTAGATTTAGGCTTTATTAATATACCTTTCAAAGGTATTTACCTTCACGTCGGTGGATAGGAAATTAGACTTGCATTTCAAAAATAATATTTTAATTATAATTATTTTAAATTCAAAATGAATTTAAATATTATAATTAAATATTTAAATGTCCTTTGGGCCTTTTTAAATAAAATATAAACTTCCTTAGATTTTTATAAAAACCTCTTTCCAATATCACCTTTAGTAAAATAACCTTATTATTTTCTTTCAACCACCATGGAACAAAGATATCTTTTCAACCCTTTTATTTTACCCAAATATTATGATCTTGCTATCCTTCTTGCTTCTCTTTTGATGCTTTAGCCATATAATATTTAAATTAAATATTATATCCTTACCTCTTATAAAATCAACCATGAACCATTTGCTTAACATTCCTTTGACATCTACTTAGTATTCCTTTAACATCATTGACAACAAATCCTGCTCATAATTCTAACAATCTCCCCCTTTGTCATTGATGGCAACCCATTTTCATTTTATCATTTCCTTTACCTCTTTATGTTCTACTCCCCCTGAGAAATTGCTTCCCTTGATTGAATGCTTTCTTCCTAACTAAAATATCTCCCCCTTACTAAAATCTCCCGCCCTTTGTCATCAATGGCAAAGGGTCACCTTTGGGGCTCGGGGCTAAGAATGAAACTCTTAGCTTAGCCCCTCTCCCACCTCCTATTGAGGTGGTTAATTCTGGGGTGGGAGTATTTCTACTTTCAACATGCACTAATCTTTACATTTGTTCACTTTCCTCCTTATCCAATCCTTATGATTCCTCCGACCAATTCTGTTCATGCTTGTCTCTGGAATTTCTGCTCTACACCACTTTGTTGTATGTCCATGATTATTGCACTTATAAAAATTAATGTTATTATTCCTTGGAGTTCCAAATATCTTGGGATTTCTCCTGGTGAAGCCATATCTATTTCTGTCATGAATCCTGCAATTCATTGCCTTGTGACCAAACTGATTACAAGAGTAGAAATACCCTTGAAAAAGTTACTTGTTTTTGAACTTCTCATATTCCTATATTTCATGTGTCCTGCACTATGTAGCCTTGTGCCCAAACCTGTGACATGAGAAGCATCATCCATTGAAACTACCTTGCCTTGACCTCATTGGTATTTTAGTCTCTTTTACCCTATGCTTGATTCCTGTTCCATATATTCCTCTTTTGTGCATTGTTCCTTTCCTTATTGAACTTTTTTTTGTCCAACTCATCTTAAGAAGTCTCACTCTCTCTTACACTCTCTTCTTTTGAAGTTTCTTCTTCAGAACTTGAGGTTGAATCCTCTCCTTGTTTCTTTTGTACCTGATAAAAACCAATTCCTGTCTTGTTTGTAGACCGTCTTTGTACCTTGATAATATTGTCTATGGTTTTTGAGCTTTTCCCAAACTTGTGTAACCTATCCTTAGAATCTTTTACTTCCTTCCTTAGTGAAGCTACTTCTTGCTCTAACTTTTCACATTCTAAAACCTTTGCTTCTAAATTCTCTTTGAATCTCCTTGTCTTAGCTATTGACTTATTTATATCCTCTATAAGCTTTCCTTTCTCTTCATCATATTCTTGAAACTGAAGCTTGAGTTTGGAGTTTTGCTTTCTTACCTCTTTTAATGCATTAAGGGTAGAAATAATTTCACCTTCAAGATCTACTTCTCTTGTTTCTGATTCTTCCTCTATTTGTTTACCTTTGAAAACATCTTCATTCTTTTCTGACTTTTCTTCTATAGAATCACCTCCTTCTTCTTCTAATTCCATAAGAAGATTCTCTTATGGTCCTTCAAGTGTATCTTCATATTCATCATCATTGAAACTGAAACCACTTCTTGTACAACTATCTTGAAGATGACCAAAGTTACCACATCTAAAACACTTGAGGATTATTGGTGACCTTTTCCTAACCACTTCTTTTTCTTTTGCCAAAAATAGAACTTCATGTTTATCATCATCTAAGGAACTATCATCACTATTACTTGAATACTTACTTTCTTTTTCTGCATAGAAACTCTTCTTCTATCTTTGGAATAACTTCTTTCCTTGCTTGCCTTATCCATCCCTGCTTTTATTTTGGTACTTGTATTTTTCCGTTTCCCTGTTCTTATGATCCTATTTTTCTTCATCATTGCTATTTATAGCTTCTTGACAATTAGATGCATAGTGACCATACTTTCCACATTTGAAACATCTAATATATTTCGTACCTTTAAACTTTATTGGATATTTGTTCCTTCTGCCATAATTTGCTTCTTCATCACTGGATGACTCAATGCTTGAATCTGACTTCTTACCCTTAGTCTTCTTAGTAGCTTTGAATGCTGCTTCTTTTTGGATATTAGGTCCTTCTTTTGTTCTCATCTCAAAAGCTATGAGAATGCCATATAATTCATCTCTTGTCAAAAGATAACTATCTTTTGATTCCTCTATAGCTGAAATATTTTCAATAAACCTTTTTGGGAGTGACCTTAAAATATTATCACAAACATTAGATTTTTGAACTTCAAGTCCAAGTCCTTGCATGGAATTAACAACCTCAACTACACGAAGTAGATAAGCACTAATGTTTTCCTCCTCCATTTTTATATCTTCAAATATTCCCTTGAGATTTTTTTTTATTTGTGGAAAACATCCCAAAAGGGATGCCACTTTCGGGTAAGACCCAAGGAGGCAGGGGTATCCATTCCGCCAAAAACACCCAGGAATTGGACTTGGCCTACCACCTTTGACATACTCAAGGAGCAAACAAACACACAAAACCAATTTAAAAATAAGTAAATAACAAAAAAAATAATAAAATAAAATAAAAAACATGCTGTTTGAGTGTGTCAAAAACAAAAGCACAACCAAACACACATACAATAAGATAAAAGAAACCACAACATGAACCACATAGGAAAACACAAGCACCACATAAAAAAACACAAACAAGACAAAAACAACAGAACACTACACAGACATAACCCAAAAAAATATGAAAAATAAACACAACCAAAACCTAGCATATTAAAAAATAAAAATAAAAAATAACCAACAACAGACAATAAAAAAAACAAAAAACATAGAAAACACTCACACATAAAAACATGAATTAACACAAACAAAGAGAAACACAAGAACAAGAACGACAAAAACACAAGAACAATAATAAAAAACATAAAAAATCACAAAACAACAAAAACACAAGAACAACAAAAAACAACACAAAGAACACAAAAACAAAATAAAACAAAAGAACACACCCACCTAAAAAACTAAATAAAAAAAGAAAAAAGAAAAAAAATTAAACATAACAATAACCTATCTAGACCAGATTACTAATAAGGCAAGAAACAACAAAGGAAACAAAATAAAAAATAGAATGAGCTAGGGAACTAAAAAAACCTGAATGAACCAAAGAGAAGCAAAAAAAACCAAGAAGAAACTTAGGTACCTTCAAAACTGGAGCCATCCAAAGAAATGATAGAAAGAAGAGATTCCCTAATTTGTGAAGTCCACCATCTAGGAGGGTGGCCATAACAAGTAAGATCACCTTTGTCCAAAGTCCAATTAGCTAAAGCATCAACACTCTTGTTTTGATCTCTGACCACATGATTGTAATCAACTTTCAAAAATCCCATCTGGATTAATTGAATCTTCTCAATAATTCTTTTTATTCTCCAATAAACCTTATGATTCTTAGAAGGAGTCTTCAAAAGATTAATCATAAGTTGAGAGTTAGACTCAACTAACACCTTTTCCCATCCAACCTTAGTAGCCTCCTGAAGGCCTCTGAGGATACCATACCCCTCAACAAGGTTATTGGAAATAATACCCAAATTCTCAGCAAAAGTAAAAACCAGGGAGCTATCTGAAAGTCCCAATTCCTCCCACATTGGATTTTCCAAGGTTCCCTCTAGAGGCTCCATCAATATTGACTTTTCCAAAATCCTTAGGAGGAGGTTGCCAATTTCTTGTCCTATCTATCTTACTAATACTCACATTCCCTTTAAGATGGTTGCCCTTAGAAGATTTAATCTTCAATATTTGCATCACTTGATCCCATCTTTGGTGGGAGTTTTGGGGGTGATTAAGGAGTTGATGGACTGATTCAACTAAGTTGGCTATGGTCTTTTGTCAAATATAGTGAATATCCTTCCTATCTTGATTAAAAATTTGTCTATTCCTTTCATTCCAAATATTCCAAAGAAGAATGGTAGAACCCATCCAAACTAGTTGCCTAATAAAATGATCAACACCCTCTTGATTAGGCCAATCCCTCCAAAGCTGTTCAAAAGTAAAAAAATTGGACCACTATAAGCCAAGTAAAGTGGCCATTCTCCTTCATAGCTCAAAGGCCAAAGTACACTCATTAAAAAGATGGTTGAGAGTTTCTACATTCTCTTCACACATTTCACATCTAAAAGGGCCATGAAAACCATGCTTCATAAGTTGCTCACCAGTAAGCATCCTACGATGCAATAAAAGTCAATTAAAGAACCTCACCTTAGGCCAGAGATTTTGAGCCCACAATTGAGAAAAAATGTCAGAAGAATGGTTGGGATTATTATGGCATAAGGTCAAATAACCTTGAGCAACTGAAAACTCACCCTTAGTAGTGTTGTTCCATCCAAAACAATCTTTTTAATGGGACCAAGATAGAGATCTCATATGAAGGATGCCTTGGATATCTTGTCTTTGACTTTTTGGGATTTGAATAGGCCGGTCCTCAATAGAGATCCAATATCTACCAGCCTTTGAATTACCAATATGGTATCGACATTAATTAGCCACCTTTATCCAGTTAGCTCGGTGAAGCTCCTCCATCCAAGGCCTCCAATTGGGAAATTGAGTTATCAAAGGCTTGTGACCATCCCAAGAATCTGTCCAAAAATTTGCCTGTTGACCATTATGAATGATCCAAAAAAAATTTTCTTTATCAAATCCTCACTAGTCTTAAGAACTACTAAAATGGAAGAACCTTTGGTAGGAAGTTGATAGCGAACAAGGTCTTCACGACTTTTGTTCTCAGCATATTTAGCACGAAGATTATTGGCCCAAAGAGCATTGGGGTTATGCAACATCCTCCATTATAATTTAGCAGCTAAAGTTTTGTTGTTATTAATTGAAGACCGAAATCCTAATCCCCCTTCATTCTTAGGAAGACATAAAGTGTCCCATTTCACCAAGGCCCATTTTCTTTTCTCCTTAGTACCACTCCAAAGAAAACGATGACTGATTTGATCCAGTTCTCGAAGAACAGCCTTTGGGATATCCAACACGAAAGATACATAAATAGGAATAGCTTGAAGGATTGATTTTACCACGGTGATTCTACCCCCATAAGAAAGCCACCTGTTGGTCCACTTTCCAATTTTCTTCTTGACTTTGTCCAACAACCAATTCCAATCTTTATTTTTTTGCATTTGAATATTTATGGGAATACCTAAATAAGTGATTGGAAGGGAGGACTTCTTATATCTTAATTTATCCAAGACTATGGATTCCTGTCTAGCAAAGCAGTGAAAGAAAATAACTTTAGATTTGTCTTCATTGATCAACTGCTTAGTAGCCTTAGAAAAATAGCTAATGATTTGCTTAATATTAGAAGCTTCCTTAATTGTAGCTTTACCTAAAAGAGTAGAGTCATCCAAAAATTGAAGATGAGAGATAGGTCTAGCTCCATGAGCAATGGTAACTCCCTCAAGGGTTTTGTTTTCCCTATTTTGGTTATAGTCCTACCCAAGTATTCAACAAGAATGATGAATAAATAAGGGGATAGCGGGTCACCTTGCCTAATACCTCTGGAAGCAGGGAACGACTGAGAAGTCCTGCCATTGATAAGAACTAAGTAGGAAACTAAAGAGATACATCCCATAATCCAATCCATCCAATTCTTAGAGAAACCAAATTGCCTTAAAACTTTGATAAGGAAGTGTCAATCCACTCTGTCATAAGATTTGGATAAGTCTAACTAAATGAAAATGGAAGGAGATTTTTGCATATCCATGGAATGGATGGCTTCCTGAGCAAGAACTATCTCATCTACTATTTGATGCCCTTCCACATAACCCCCTTACTCTGGGGAAATAATATTATGCAAAAGAGGCTTCAACCTTTCTGCCATTATTTTAGTAATGATTTTGAGAAGAACATTACGTAAAGCAGTAGGTCTAAAAGCTGAGATATGATCAAGCTCTTGAGATTTTGGAACAAGACTAATATAAGTTTTATTGATAACCTTCAAAATTTCTTTGGCTTTCCTTTCTTCTTCCACCACCTCTAATAAATATCCCAGAACTCTTGGTAGAACTCAATGGGAAAACCATCAGGACCTTGGGTTTTCCTTTTTTGCATTTTAAAAACTACCTGTTGAAGCTCATTGATAGTAATAGGAGTAGTCAAAATATATTTCTCCTCAAAAGTGATAATAGAAGGGATTGCTTGAAGAACATATTTTTGAGAAGCTGAGTCAAGAGGAGTAGCAGCAAAAATATTGGAAAAGTAATCAACAACAATAGAGTTCATGCCATCCCAAGTATAAACAACATCTCCAAAATATGATTTCAGGGAAAAAATAAAATTGTGTGATCTTCGAGCTAGAAGAGATTTGTGGAAGAAATTTGTGTTTCGATCTCCTTCTTTGAGCCATTGAATTCTAGATTTTTTCTTCCATAAGATTTCTTCTCTTTTTTTCCATTCCTCTAACTGAGTTGTGAGTTTAATTTCATCTACACTTCTCTTCTCTGTGAGGCCATCTAAATGGATTTTCTTATTCAAAATTTCAAGATGAGCAATAACTTCATGGTTTTTTTATGAACATCCCCAAAACTCTTTCTAGTTCCAAGTATTGATTTTGGATTTAATGTATTGCAGTCTTTTGGAAAAATAGAACATCTTAGTCCCATGCCTAGGTTTACCTTCCTTCCACCATTGTTGCACATGAGGTCTAAAGGAAATGTCTCTAAGACACATTAATTGAAAATGAAAAGGAGAGAAACTCACATTGGTTTTCCACATTTCCACCATGACTGGCCAATGATTCGAACCAACATTATTAAGAGTCTTCACTTTAGGAATGTGACTATGGATTAAGAAATTTTTAGGGATAAAAAACCTATCCAATCTCTCCATTATACAAGCTAAGCCTTGCCTTCTGTTATATCAAGTCATAAGGCCATTAACTTGTTGGATGTCCACAAGATGGAGGTTTGCAATATATTCGCTCATGAGGTCAGTGCTTTTGTCCAAATTTCTATTTCCCCCCCTTTTCTCATCCAGAGAGAGGATGGTATTGAAATCTCCTCCGATCAAGATCCAAGCTTCAAGAAAATGAGAGATAATATGAGTTATATCCTCCCACTATTTATTTTTTCATCCAAAGTAGTCGGAGCATAAACAATATGTAGAGCATAATTTGGTTGGAATGTGTACTTTGAATAGCTATAGCCAACAGACCCCTACTGCCAACCATATGGTGAATAACTACCTCTTTTGGGTCCCAAAGACAAACAATGCCACCAGAAGTCCCCTAGGAACTGAGGGAAACCACTTTTCCAACTGGCCAAATTTTACTGGCAATTGAGTCCATATCCTCCATTGACATATTTATTTCTTGAAGAAAAATAAGATGTGGATGATTTATCTGAATCATTCTTCTAATTTTATTTTGTTTTTAAATACTCCCTTTGAGTCCTCTAATATTTCAAGTGATGATCTTCATTAATACTAGGGCTAAAAAAGTCGGGAATGGCATTAGTCTTACCTTCCTCTACAAACTTTTCACCTTCTTTTACCATATGATATTGATTGGTCTTACGACTTGATTTTTGATTAGAATCCATCTTCAGTTTTTTTTCCTTGTTTCTTGACTTATTCCAATTGAATCTGAGATGGCTTCTAACCTTGAAGAATGCTCGTACAAAGCCAAAATTTTACTAGAGGGTTAAACGGAGTCTATATTTGGACCTGTATTATTTAAAGTTTTGACATTTAAAAGATTGTTTTTCTTGTGTAAATTTTCTCCCTTTTTTTATGTTGAAAACCTTTGATTTGTTGGTTTGTCTCTGAGTTCTTCCCTTTATATTTAAATTGTGTTTCTAAGATTTATGTTTCCATTATTTCCTCTTCCTTACTTGGGACATCATTTGTGGAAAGGATTTCAAACATATTAGCAGATGACTTTGATTGATCCTTCATAACTGATTTTTTCTAAGTGTTCTTCTTCTTAGGCATTTGGAAACCTGCTGAGTTTATAGCTTCTTTCTTTTGATCAAGAAATTTATTTGGGCAAGCACTGGCCAAATAACCATATTCATGGCAAATTCTACAACAAAAAGGAATGTTCTCATAGTACACTACTTGCTCTCGAGTGTCTTACCCAAATTGTAATGTGATCTTATTAGGTAGGGGTTTGTCAAAATCCATTAAAACACAAATTCGAGCATAAATAATATGTTCAAAATTTTGAGTACAATCAGTAGTCATCATAAAAGTTCCTAAAGAGTTTCCAATTGAAGAAAAAATAGTAGGATTCCAAAATTCAATAGGGAGGCCAAATATTTTAACCCACACGGGAGCTATAGAAGGCATCTCTTCTTCAACTTTAAATTTAGTATGCTAGGACTTCATGAAAAGCCCTGCCCTTCCAAAAAACCAAGGACCCCCTTGAAAATTTTTCTCTCTATCTTCATTATTAGAAAATAAAACAAGAAAATAACCATTTGGATAAATAGACATTTATAACTCACCTTTAGTTTTCCAGCTTTTTGCATCCCAGACTTTGAAAGCAAATAGGCTCGGACAAAAACCCACGAACCGACAAATTAGTCCTCTTTTTTCCAAATCTTCAATGTCAGTATGAATGTTACCCATATCAAGCTTAACAATAGGAGTTCCATCAACTGCTTTAAGATATCCTGAATCTATTTTCCTGGGATCAATATTTGCCATTCTTAGAGGTTTATGGGAAGCCCTAAGATTGATATTAGCATTGGGCTGAGGCTGTCCACCATGGAGGGCATCCCTAAAATTCATTTTTGGGGCTGAGTCTTTGAAATTATTACCCTTGACAGGGGTTTTCATAGTAGAATTATTTTGTGGGTGCACCTTAGCACTAGATTCACTTGAGATATGAGCCATTTTTTGATCAACTGCTTGAAACTTGTTCTGTGATATCTTTATTCCTTGCCCTAGACGCCGTGGAAAGGTATGGTTTTCACCTTTATTTTGTGCAGCAAATTGGAAGCCGTTGTCACTCAAGTTCATAGTATGATCTGTTGAAAGATAAATTTCTAACCCATCTTGGATCCCTTGCAACATTTCCTGTTAAAATATAGAGCATAAACCACAAAAATATTGGTCGCTAGGGCTCGAAGGCCCTAAAAACCAACCTCTGGAGCTGCTTGCACTCAACCCAGATGAAACCCTCGCATAGTTGCTTGCCAAAAATCTTGTTCACACATAGGGATGTTATAGGATATGTGTTTCTCCAAATGATATGAAAATTAGTGGAGATATTTTAGGGTTTTTCAAGCATCTATCCTCAAAATTTTAGCTCAATTCGAGTCCGAATGAGTGAGATATGACTGAAACAAATTTGATAGTTTGGGCAATCCTGCGAAAAACATCGTTGGTATTCATTCCCTTGAGATTTCAAAACTTTACCTTTTGACCTTTTTATCTCCTTCATATATGCTTTGCAATTTATCCCAAATTTCCTTTGCTTATTTGTAATGCATCACCTTTATAAAATCTATTTTATGCAAACCTCTAAAAATTGCATTCATTGCTTTTGAATTGTAATGATGTAGAAGCTTACTATATTTATCTATAGGTGGAGTAACTAGTGGTGTGTATCCATTTTCAACTGCTTTCCATATTTCATTCCCAAGTGCCATTAGGTGGATCTTCATTATCATACTCCAAAATACATAATCGCTTCCATCAAACACTGGTGCTGAATTATCTGAGGATCCACTCTTAGAATCCATTTGTGTTCTTGTGAGCTTTTCCTTCAAGTTGTTAAACTCTTTCGAAGGAACCCGATTTGATACCAATTGAAGAACACAAGCTTATACTAAGAGGGGGGGTCAACAGTATAATACCACTTTTTACTTTTCTTTCACAATCAATATTATGCAATATATCAACAATAATATCAACAATAATCAAAGCAATGCACAAATCACCACATACAATTGAGACACCAATTTAATGTGGTTCACCCAATGTGGGTTACTCCACGGAGAAAATATTTTACTAAATTTTTCTCAATAAATCTCTTGGTAAACCTTTCCCTATTACACTGTTTATGGACCTCTGTCCAAAGGAGATACCAATACCCTAATCAAGTTTGTGGATATCTATCCATAGGAGACACCTATATCCTTAGCTGGTTTGTGGATCTCTATCCACAAGAGAAATTCTTTCTCCTCTACTCTAACTGGTGATCTTGTAGAAGAACTGTTGCCTTCACTGCATTGGCTTATGGATCTCTATCCACTGAAGACTCTTGTCCTCACTTGGAAGACCTATCCTCACTTCCTTGGCTAATGGACCTCTATCCACTCGAGATTGTCATCCTCTATACTCTGTCACCTCCAAAGCTTTCTTTGAGCTCTATCTCAAATATGCACTAAACATAAATTTACTCAATCTCTGTCTTTGATCTACACTAAAAATAGTCCTTTGGTCTAGCACAAATTTACTCAATCTCTATACTCAAATTTGTACTAAACACAGTCCTTCGGTCTAGCATAAATCTTCTCAATCTCTATATATAGTTTGGCACAAACATGTCCTCAAATCTACACCAAAATCTGTCCTCAAATCTATACTCAAGCCTTAACACAAAGCTTGACTCAATCACAAATAAACTCTGCTAGATCTGCCCCAAACCTTAACTCAAGGTTTGAATAAATCAATCAATCAACTTTTCTCACAAGTCTTCTCAAAGACTTGTCTCAAATTTGTCCACAAGTCCTCTCTAGAACTTGCTCTCACTGCTCACAAGTCTTCACCAAGACTTACCTCAAATCTGCTCAACAAGTCCTCACTAGAACTTGTCCAATATCACAAAAACATATAGAGAATTGTTAGAGACTCAATATGCTTCACACTCACAACAATGCTCAATCACTTTCAATCTCTCTTTCTTAATCATAGAAACATATAGAAAATTGTTAGAGACTCAATATGTTTCACACTCACAACAATGCTCAATCACTTTCAATCTCTCTTTCTTAATCATAGAAACATATAGAGAATTATTAGAGACTCAATATGTTTCACTCTCAATCACTTTCAATATCTTTCTCAAATCAATTTAGAATATAGAACAATTTGTTTCATAGAACTAGAACTATCACTTCAACACTTCCACTTGACTAGGCTCAATCAACTCCACTCAATGAAACACTCAATGAAACACTCCTTGCTTACAAACCCTAGTCCAAGTATATGAAAACTCACTCAATTATTTCCAACAATGCTTATCAAACAATCTCACATAACAATGATACTCATGATCTTTGTCTAAACCCTAGTTCAATATAGTTCACAAGTTCTCACTCAAGCTTTCTCAAAAAGCTTACTCAACAATGCTTATCAAACAAGGTTTTTACCATCAATTTTCACTCAGAAAAACCTTTAACAATCAAACTCAAAAATTCTTATCAAACAACCCTTTTCTCTCCAACTTATCATTCACAACATCCAACAATCACTCACAAAGAAGATGTACCCATACATTTTGTTTGATGAAGAATTGACCTTATAAAACCTATCTCAATCACAATTATTCTTTTGCCAATCTTAAGGGTTAGTTAGCAAGAACCTTCTCAAAACTTTAACCAATAATTTCCTCACAAATTATTCTCACAATACAAAAGCATTAGATCTCAATTACACCTTATTACTCCTTTTAATTATCAAACCCAATAAGACTTTATTTCAAAATAATATTCAAACTCCTCTAAAGCCTTATTACTCCTTTCACCACTTTAATCACAAAAATCACAATATAAAATTATTTCCATAAACCTTATACCTCCCTAAATGCTCATGCCAACAAACCTTAGGACAAACAATTAAATTCAAAAATTTAAGTACCTTTTGCCCTTGGTGAGAATCGAACCCACGCTGCACTTCCACAAGCGCCCTAGCCACGACTTCCACCATCGCGTGAGCTAGGCGCTCACGTGGGACCTAAGTGTGCCCGTGCACACTTATTCCAAACACTGCCGCCAGAGCTTTTAAAAATTAAAAGCTTCCTCCTTTCATTATCGTAGAGTCTCGAACCCGAGACCTCCCCTGTGCTGTAACCTAGCACCCAAGCCAATCGCTGTTTGGGCTAGCCGCCCGGATGGTGCTACGATTTTGGCACCGCTCCTATTTATGCCTTCCTCTCCTCGGTGTTAGCACTACACACATTTTTTCCTTTCACTTCTACGTTCGATTGATGAGCACAACCAATACCACAAATTTCTGAATGCCACCTTAAGCCTTAGATTTAGGCTTTATTAATATACCTTTCAAAGGTATTTACCTTCACGTCGGAAGATAGGAAATTAGACTTGCATTTCAAAAATAATTTAATTATAATTATTTTAAATTCAAAATTAATTTAAATATTATAATTAAATATTTAAATGTCCTTTGGGCCTTTTTAAATAAAATATAAACTTCCTTAGGTTTTTAGAAAAACCTTTTGCCAATATCACCTTTAGCAAAATAACCTTATTATTTTCTTTCAACCACCATGGAACGAAGATATCTTTTCATCCCTTTTATTTTGACCAAATATTATGATCTTGCTATCCTTCTTGCTTCTCTTTTGATGCTTTAGCCATATAATATTTAAAAAAAAATTGTATCCTTGCCTCTTAGAAAATCAACCATGAACCATTTGCTTAACATTCCTTTGACATATGATTAGTATTCCTTTGACATCAATGACAACAAATCTTGCTCACATTTCCAACAATCAGTTTTGCAAATCTTCGGGAGCTATCATTAGTGAGGAAAAGTCTGATTATTGGTTGATTGGTAGTGACTCTCTTCCTACTGATTTTGCCCCTGGTTGGCGACGGTTGAAGGATGGTGAGATTGTTAGGTACTTGGGAATCCATTTTGGTAAGGCTTTTTCTTTGAAAAACATGTGGGATTGGTGTCTGGCTAGATTTGAAAAAAAGATTCAACTTTGGAAAAACAAACTTATTTCTTTTGCTGGAAAAGTGGTCATTGTTGGGAAGGTTATTCAAGCTTGTCACGTCTACTATTCCTCATGTTGGATGCCTAATGCTTCAAAATTTGGTAAACTTGAAAGACTTATTTGTGGGTTTTTATGGTCTAATTTTGATGGATCAAAGAAAATGCCCTCTATTTCTTGGAATTTTTGCATTGGTCCCAAGGATGAAGGAGGTTTGGGTTTGTTGGATATCCAAACACAGGGTAAGGTTTGGCTGCGAAATGGGTGGTTAGGGCTTTGGAAGGGAATGATGCTTGGCAACGTCTTTTACAGTTCAAAATTCAAAACGGTCATCATGTTGAAGGTTTAAAAGGAGATTTTCAAATTGAGGACATTTTGGGCCATCCCAGCAAGTTTAAAATCAGAGGTTGTATTCTTGTTAAGAGGATTTGGGAGGCTTGGAAGACTGTTGGTTCAGTTGTTTACTAGGATTATTTGGAAGAACGCAGGGGCTGGGTTCTTCCATATAGATCTATTTGGGTTTGGAAGAAGAATGGGGTATATGCTTCAAAACTCCCTCACCTTAGATGTAAGAGGCTGATTAAAAAAGATATTGTAAAATGGTTGGATCTTTGGGATTCAGGGGTTGGAGGTTGGGTCAAGTGGACTGATTTATGCAGTAAGTTTAAGCTGAAATCTTCTGATAGAGATGCTATTATGTAAATTCATTCTCTTCTTTCAATCGAACAATATTTTAAATTAAATGGTGGGTTGTTGGGTCCCATATGGCATGACTGACATTGGAGTTTTTATGGTATTATTACTTCTTATAAATCTGGTAAGATTTATAGAGCTCTTCTACCTAAGATTTCCTTGTATATTGTGTTAAATAGGTGTTGGGGGATTGTTTACCTTGAAAAGAAATGAAAAACGAGAATTTCTCAGATATGGAAGTTCAAGATAGCTTCTCAAATCAAAGTCTTCTTATGGTTATTAATTTTTTATGGGATTCACTGTAAGGCTAGATTGGCAAAATGGATGAGGATTTTAGATCAATGCAATAACTACGAAAGGAAGGAAACTATCAAACATATCTTTTGGGACTGCAAAAATTCAAAGAAAGTTTGGAAGATGTTAGGTTGTGGAGTCCAATCTCGACTAAATATGGATAAAACAGTTATCTGTTCCTTAACTGGACTGTTGATGACCAATCCCGAACTAGAGGTGGAAAAGGAAAAGTTAATTTTAGGATTGGCTAAAATTAACCCTTTTTCTAATTGTAAACTTTCTAAATTTGAAGTAGGCCTTAAGTGGGGATTGGGTTAATTATAGGATGCTTGTTTTAGCATGCATGTACACGGTTCCATTATTTATGTAATACCTCCAGCAGAGAGGATTGTAAGTTTGAACTAGGCCTTAAGTGGGGATTGGGTTAATTATAGGATGCTTGTTTTAGCATGCATGTAACTGGTTTCCTTATTTATGTAATACCTCCAGTAGAGAGGATTGTAAGTTTGAACTAGGCCTTAAGTGGGGATTGGGTTAATTATAGGATGCTTGTTTTAGCATGCATGTAACTGGTTTCCCTATTTATGTAATACCTCCGATAGAGAGGATTGTATCTTGTTTATGGGAAGTGCATAGGATTGTGCATTACGGTAGAGATATCAGGAAGCTTGGTGTAGAGCTTGATGCAAGGGTGTTTGCATGTTGAATTACTGTTAGAGTAATTGTGTGGAGATGCTGGTGTTTTGAAGAGGAATTTGCAACTGGTTGTGTTGTAGGATTACTCCCTTCAGAGATTGTATTGGTGTTAATGCAAAATACTGGTGTTTCTTGGTGGATGTAACCCACACTGGGTGAACCACATTATATGTTGTGTTTTCTCTTATCTTGCTTGTTTATTATTGCTCTTCTGTATTTTATATTTTATGTAGTGAATCCTAACAATTGGTATCAGAGAAAGTTTGGGATTCAGGATTGAGTGGGAGCTTGACTTGAGTGGGAGCTATGGCAGAAGAAGGGAAGTTTAGGGTGTTTGTTCCGTTTGGCAGAAAGTAACTACAAAGCTCTTTCATGAAGGACTGTGATGGAGTTGTTTGGTGTGACACTGAAGATGGTAAATAATTTCTAGGCATTATGCAATGAGAGAAAAAGGGCCCTAGTTTCTCACCATTGTGGCAAGAAGGGGAACCTGAAAAAGGATTGTTGGTCTCGGGATAGAGATGGAGGAGAAAGGTCAGATGTGAATCTAATGAGTGAAATTTTGACACTTTCTGATATGGCTGGTCTTGACATTGACGTTGGAGGACCAAAGAGTTCTCAAGTAGTGGGAACTAGGAGACATGTCCAGGAATATGGACATGGCTTAGGATTTATTGTATGATTTTTTAGGATGGAACACATAATATGGTTATAGCTTTGGATCATTGTGACCCCAAGTCCCTAAGTTGGAAGGTAATTCCACACTTGGGAGTGTGCTTTCAAAGCTAGTGGCAAAGCCATATTTTGTGTGTGCATGCTATGGGTCATCCATAATATGTAGATCTTGCCATGGTGGTGATGTTTGATTCACCATGATACAAAGTAATTATGAGGATGTTGTTATTATCACTGATTTGTGGTAGAGAGATTATGTGTTGCTTGTTGATCACAGGATAAAAGTGCGTGGATGACACTAGTCCGGTGTGATGGTTTAGAGCATGGTTACAACAATCTAGAGGAGTTGACATTCCTTGTTTGGCTTGAAGATATTCTTTGGCGGATGCAACAGTGGTAGAGTTGTTGTGGATCAGTCTCCAAGTGGGAGATTGTTAGGTTGTGGAGTCCGATCTTGGCTAAATATGGATAAAACAATTATTTGTTCCTTAACTAGACTATTGATGACTAATCCCGAACTAGAGGTGGAAAAGGAAAATTTAATTTTAGGATTGGCTAAAATTAACCTTTTTTCTAATTGTAAACTTTCTAAGTTTGAAGTAGGCCTTAAGTGGGGATTGGGTTAATTATAGGATGCTTGTTTTAGCATGCATGTAACTGGTTTCCTTATTTATGTAATACCTTCGGTAGAGAGGATTGTAAGTTTGAACTAGGCCTTAAGTGGGGATTGGGTTAATTATAGGATGCTTGTTTTAGCATGCATGTAACTGGTTTCCTTATTTATGTAATACCTTTGGTAGAGAGGATTGTAAGTTTGAACTAGGTCTTAAGTGGGGATTGGGTTAATTATAGGATGCTTGTTTTAGCATGCATGTAACTGAGTTTCCCTATTTATGTAATACCTCTTGTAGAGAGGATTGTATCTTGTTTATGGGAAGTGCATAGGATTGTGCATTCTTGTAGAGAGACAAGGAAGCTTGGTGTAGAGCTTGATGCAAGGGTGTTTGCATGTTGAATTACTGTTAGAGTAATTGTGTGGAGATGTTGGTGTTTTGAAGAGGAATTTGCAACTGGTTGTGTTGCAAGATTACTCCCTTCAGAGATTGTATTGGTGTTAATGCAAAATACTGGTGTTTCTTGGTGGATGTAACCCACACTGGGTGAACCACATTATATGTCGTGTTTTCTCTTGTCTTGCTTGTTTATTATTGCTCTTCTGTATTTTATATTTTATGTAGTGAATCCTAACAGAAGAACCTTGAGTAGACATATTTTCCTATTCTCGGGGATCGATTTAGCTGGAAAATGGTTTTGTTTGGTGATTATTTTGGCTATCCTCGACATTTGTTGGGTGTGTGGACTACCATTAGAGTAGCAACTATGTATGCTATATGGAGGGCCAGGTGTAGTTTGGTCTTCAAGGATGAAGCACTCAATGCTTCGGGGATTGCTTCTAGGGTTGTTATTGATATCCAAGATCAATGTAGAGAGTTTAAGAGGCTGATGATGAAAGACATTAAGAATTGTTCTACTCCAGAAAAATATGATTGTTGGATGTCCTTGAGTAGGTTTTTGTAGTATTTATATCTGTGATGCATTATGAATTATTTTAGTAATATAAGTAGTATTTATTAAAAAAAAAGAAAGGATAAAAAGCAGAGCTTCTCTTATTTATGAAGCCCACCATCTAGGAGGGTGGTTGTAGCAAGTAATATCACCTTTGTCCAATGCCCAATTAGCTAAAGCATTAGCACTCCTATTATGTTCTCTGACCACATGATTGTAATCCACTTTCAAAAATCCCATCTGGATTAATTGAATCTTCTCAACAATTCTTTTTATTCTCCAATCAACCTTATGATTCTTACAAGGAGTATTCAGAAGATTAATCATGAGTTGGGAGTCAGATTCAACCAACACATTTTTCCATCCAACCTTAGTAGCCTCTTGAAGGTCTCTGAGGATACCATACCCCTCAACAAGGTTATTGGAAAGGATACCCAAATTCTCAACAAAAGTGAAAACCAGAGAGCCATATAAATGTCTACCAATTCCTCCAACACTAGCTTTTCTAGGGTTCCCCCTAGAGGCTCCATTGGTATTGACTTTTCCATAATCCTTAGGAGGAGGCTGCCAATTCCTTGTTCTCTCCATATTGCAATTACTCGCATTCCCTTTAAGACGGTTTCCCTTAGAATAGTTAATCTTCAATATTTGCATCACTTGATCCCATATTTTGTGGGAGTTTTGGAGGTGATTAAGGAGATGTTGGACTGATTCAACTAAGTTGGCAATGGTCTTTTGCTAGATATAGTGAATATCCTTACTTTCTTGATTGAAAATCTAGTTGTTCCTTTCATTTTAGATATTCCAAGGTAGAATGTTAGAACCCATCCAAACTAACTGTCTAATGAAATGATCAACACCCTCCTGTTTAGGTCAATCCCTCCAAAGCTGTTCAAAAGTAGAAAAATTGGACCACTGTAAGCCAAGTAAGATGGCCATTCTCCTCCATAGCTCAAAGGCTAAGGTAAACTCAATAAAATTATGGGAGTTTCCACATTCTCTCCACACATTTTGCATTTAAAAGGGCCATGAAAACCACGTTTCATAAGTTGCTCACTAGTTAGCACCCTACGATGCAATAAAAGCCAAGTAAAGAACCTCACCTTAGGCCAAAAATTTTGAGCCCACAACTAAGAAAATATGTCATAAAATTGGTTGGGATTATTATGACATAAGGTAAAATAACCTTGAGAAAATGAATACTCACCCTTAGTAGTGTTGTTCCATCCAAAACAATCTTTATCATGGGACAAAGAGAAAGATCTCATATGTAGGATCCATTGGATGTATTATTTGAATTTATAAAATTTGAATAGGCTAGTCCTCAATAGGGATCCAATATCTACCAACCTCTAAATTACCAGTATGGTATCGACAGTAATTAGCCATATTTATCCAATTAGCTCGATGAAGCTCCTCCATCCAAGGCCTCCAATCAGGAAACTAAGTTATCAAAGGCTGGTGACCATCCCAAGAATTTTTCCAAAAAATTGCTTGCTAACCATTATGAATGATCCAAAATATTTTTTTCTTAATCAGATCCTCACCAGTCTTAAGAACCACTAAAATAGGAGAACCTTTGGTAGGCAATTAATAACGAACAAGGTCTTCAAGACTTTTGTTCTCAACATATTTAGCACAAAGATTATTGGCCCAAAGGGCATTGGGGTTATGTAAAATCCTCCAATACAATTTAGAAGCTAAAGCAATGTTGTTATTAATAGCATACAAGAATCCTAACCCCACATTAATTCTTAGGAAGACATAAAGTGTCCCATTTCACCAAGGCCCATTTATAAAGTGTCCCATTTCACCAAGGCCCATTTTCTTTTCCCATTAGTACCACTCTAGAGGAACCGATGATTAATATGATCTAATTCTTGAAGAATAGCCTTTGGGATATTCAACACGGTAGAAACATATATAGGTATAGCTTTAAGGACAAATTTTACCAAGATAACTCTACCCCCAAAAGAAAGCCACCTATTGGTCCACTTTCCAATTTTCTTCTTAACTTTATCCAACAACCAAATCCAATATTTATTTTCTGTCTTTGAGTATTGATAGGGATGCCTAAATAAGTGATCGGAATCGAGGTCTTCTTATATCTTAATTTATCCAAGACCATGGATTCCTGTCTGGTAGAGCAATGAAAGAAAATGACTTTAGACTTGTCTTCATTGATCAATTGCTCGGTAGCCTTAGAAAAACAACTAATTATTTGCTTAATTTTAGAAGCTTCCTTAATCGTAGCTTTACCTAACATAGTATAGTCATCAACAAATTGAAGATGAGAGATAGGCCTAGCTCCATGAGCAATGGTAACTCCCTCAAGGGTTTTCTTGTCTATATTTTTGGTTATAGTCCTACCCAAGCATTCAACAAGAATGATAAATAAATAAGGGGAGAGGGGGTCACATTTTCTAATACCTCTAGAAGCTAGGAATGGTTATGAAGGCCTACCATTGATAAGCACTAAGTAGGATATTGAAGAGATATGACACATAATCCAGTCCATCCAATCTTGAGAGAAACCAAATTGCCTCAAAAATTTGATAAGGAAGTGCCAATCCACTCCATCATAAGCTTTGGATAAGTCTAACCAAATGAACATAGGATATTTTTGCATTTCTATGGAATGGATGGCTTTCTAAGCAAGAACTATCTCATCCAAAATTTGATGCCCTTCCACATAGCCTCCTTGTTCAGGGGAAATAATATTATGCAAAAGAGGCTTCAACCTTTCTACCATGATCTTAGTAATGATTTTGAGAAGAACATTACATAAAGCAATAGGTCTAAAAGCTGAGATATGATAAGCCTCTTGAGATTTTGGGACAAGAGTTATATAAGTTTTATTGATAACCTTCAATTTTTTTTGGCTTTCTTGGCTTCTTCCACCACCTCTAATAAATCAACATGAAGGATATCCCAAAACTCTTGGTAGAACTCAATGGGAAAACCATCAGGACCTGGGGTTTTTCATTTTTGTATTTTAAAAACCACTTGTTGAAGCTCATTAATAGTAATAGGAGCAGTCAAAATAGAGTTCTCCTCAGAAGTGATAAGAGAAGAGATCGCTTGAAGAACATTTTGTTGAGAAGCCAAGTCAAGAGGAGTAGCAATAAAAATATTGGAAAAGTAATTCACAACAATAGAGTTCATTCCATCCCAAGTGTAGACAACCTCTCCAAAATATGAATTTAAGGAAGAAATAAAGTTGTGAGATCTTTGAGCTAGAAGATATTTGTGGAAGAAATTTGTGTTTTGATCTCCTTCTTTGAGCCATTGAATTCTAGATTTTTGCTTCCATAAGAGTTCTCTTTTTTACCATTCCTCTAACTAAGTTGTGAGTCTAATTTCATCTATATTTCTGCTCTCTGTGAGGCCATATAAACATATTTTCTTGTTCAAATTTTTAAGTTGAGCAATAACTTCATATTTTTTTTGTTGAACATCCCCAAACTCCTTCTAGTTCCAAGTCTAATTTTATATTTAATATATTGTAACCTTTTGGTAAAACAATACATCTTAGTCCCATATCTTGGTTTACCTTCCTTCCACCATTGTTGCACTCGAGGTCTAAAGGAACGGTCTCTAAGCCACATTAACTGAATTCGAGAAGGAGAGAAACTCACATTGGTTTTCCAAATTTCCATCATGACTGGCCAATGATTTGAACCAACATTGTTAAGAGTATTCACTTTAGGAATGTGACCATGGATTAATAAATGATCAGAGAGTAGAAACCTATCCAATCTCTCCATGATACAAGCTAAGCCTTACCTTCTATTAGACCAAGTCATAAGGCCATTATTTGTTTGGATGTCCACAAGATGAAGGTTTGTAATATATACATTCATCAGGTCAATGCTCCTGTCCAAATTTCTATTTCCCCCCATTTTCTCATCCAGAGAGAGGATGGTGTTGAAATATCCTCCTGTCAAGATATAAGCTTCAAGAAAATAAGAGATAATATAAGTTATATCCTTCCAATGTCTTCTCTTTTCCTAAAAATAAGTTGGAGCATAAACAATTATGCAAAGCATAATTTGGTTGGAATGTCTAATTTGAATAGCTATAGCTAAAAGATCCCAACTACCGAAAATATTGTGAATAACTAACTATTTTGGGTCCCAAAGGTAAGCAATGCCACCAGAAGTCCCTTCGAAACTGAGGGAAATGACTTTTCTAACTAGCCATATTTACTAGCAATTGAATCATTTCCTCTATTGACATCTTCGTTTCTTGAAGGAAAACAAGATTAGGATGATTTATCTGAATCATTCTTCTAATTTCATTTTGTTTTGAAAGACTTCCTTTGAGTCCTCTAATATTCCAAGCGATGATATTCATTAATACCAAGGCTAAAATAGTTGGTAAGGGAATTAATCTTACCTTTTTCTACAAGCTTTTCACCTTCTTTTACCATACATTGTTGATTGGTCTTGCGACCTACCTTTTGATTATAATCCATCTTCAGTTTTTTTCCCTATTTCTTGACTTACTCCAATTGAATTCGAGATGTCTTTTAACCTTGAAGAATACATGTACAAAGTCAAACTGTTGTTGGAAGGTTCAACAAAGTCTATCTTGGGACCTGTATTAAATGAAGTCTTAACATTTAAAAGATTGTTTTTCTTGTGTATATTTTCTCCCATTTTTTTTGTTGAAAACTTTTGAATTGTTGGTTTGTCTCTGAGTTATTCCTTTCATCTCTAAATTGTTTTTTCTAAGATTTCTATTTCCATTATTTCCTCTTCCTTACCTAGGGCATCATTCGTGCAAAGATTTTAAACATATTAGCTAATAACTTTGAATTATCCTTCCTAACTAGTTTTTTTCTGAGTGTCCTTCTCCTTTGGCATTTGGAAACCTAATGAAATTGTATCTTCTTTCTTTTGATCTGGAATTTTATATGGGCAAACAATAGCCAAATGACCATATTCATGGCAAATTCTACAACAAAAAGGAATGTTCCCATAGTCCACTACTTGCTCTCAAGTGTCCTCCCCAAATTGTAATGTGATATTTTTAGGTAGAGGTTTGTCAAAACCCATTAAAACACAAATTCAAGCATAAATAATATATTTAATTTTTTTAGTACAATCAACAGTCATCATAAAATTTCCCAAAGAGTTTCCAATTGAAGAAAAAACAGTCGAATTCTAGAATTCAATTGGGAGGTCAAAGAGTCTAACCCACACGGGACCTATAGAAGGCATCTCTTCTTCGACTTTAAATTTAGTATGCTAGGGATTCATAAAAAGCCCTGCCCTTCCAAATAAGGACCTCCTTAAAATATTTTCTCTCTATCTTCATTATTAACAAATAAAACAAGAAAATAACCATATGGATAAATAGATATTTGTAACTCACCTTTAGTTTTCTAGCTTTTTGCAGTCTAAACTTTGAAAGCAGATAGACTCGGACGAAAACCCAAGAAACGACAAATTAGTCCTCTTTTTTCCAGATCTTCAATGCTAGTTTGAATGTAGCCCATATCAAGCTTAACAATAGGATTTCCATCAGCTGCTCTAAGAAATCCTGACTTAGTTTTCCTCGAATCAATCTTAGGCATTCTTAGAGGTTTATGGGAAGCCCTAAGATTAATGTTAGCATTAGGTTGAGGCTGTCCACCATAGAGTTAATCCCTAAAATTCATTTTTGGGGCCGAGTCTTGGAAATCCTTACCCTTGAAATGGATTTCCATTGTGGATTTATTTTGGGGTTGCACCTTAGCACTAGATTCGCTTGAGATCCAAACCATTTTTTGATCAGTTGCTTGAAACTTGTTTTGTGATCTCTTTAATCCATGCCCTAGACATCGAGGAAAGGTATGCTTTTCACTTTTGTTTTGTGCAGCAAATTGGAAGCCATTGTCAATCAAGTTCACCATATGATCTTTTGAAAGATAAATTTCTAATCCATATTGGATCCCTTGCAACATATCCTGCTAAAATTTGTTGAGTGTATATTTTTCCCAATTGCAAAATACCACCACATGCAGAGTATTGAATAGAAAACTCTCTCTTCAAAAGAAACCAAATGACAAACATTCAACTTCTCCAAGGTTCTGGTAAAATATCTAAAGATTGTAATAGTGCCATAAATAATTCAATAATGCATGTGACCATAAACAAGGGGGCTTTTGCTGGTTCTAAACAATGCTTAGTGATTGAAAGATCTAACTGAAAAGCCAGTGTAAAATAAAAGTAGTTCTTTTTAGGGTTTTTTAAATTGATGCTACCCTGAATCCCTATTAGTAAAGTATTTTATCTTCACTTAAAAGGTTTCAAATGATAAAATGTGGAATTGTCCACCTCATTTTAATGTTCGTGCCTTTAAGATGAAGTAAGTTTTAGATAGTTGGGTTCATTTTATCTTCCTTATGTTGATGCCACTACCCTAATAGTAGTTAGTAGAAGTTAGCGTGTTAGCAATGTTAGCAAAATTAGCTTTCATTTCTTATCTTAATTTAATGTGAAATAGCAGGTTAGTATCCCTCCTAAACCATGTGTTTTATCTGAAAGCTTAGATTAATGAATTTTGGAGGTGCAAAAATTTTGGAAAATGACCAGAATGGAAATAACTTGAAAGCTTAACAATTATGGAAATGGACCAGAATAGAAATGAAACTAAAAGGAAATTAGCAAAAATTCTAGAAAAGGACCAGAATGGAAATAAAAGAAACTGAAATTCTGGATGGACCAGAATGAAATGATTGAATGCTTGAAATAAAATGAACTTAACAAAAATGAATGAATAAACAATGCAGATTTGGTTAGCTGAAAAAGTCAAATTCTGAATTAGTTTAGCAAGCTCCTCCTTGCAAAATCCCAAGTTATGAGGTAATCATAAAACAACCGAAATTAATGGAACTGCAACATAAGCACAATACCATTAAATCAATTGCAAAACTCAAAGGAAATAATAGAGAAACTGCATCTTGAGGTAGACCTTTATCTCCATCGATTAGGGTTACGGGTTGCCCTAATAATGTTTCTTTGTTGGCTTGTTTGATGGCATGCCTCTGGTTTCAACCATTTCACTGTCAAATCCGGTGCCTTATGTGTTGTCCTCCTGAAACCCTAATGCTATCTTTGGACCGCTTCCTCTTTTGCCAGCGTTACGTAGCCTCGAACGTTTTGGAATAGCCACCCTTGCCTTCGATCATTTTGAATAGCCGCCATCGCCTTCTCCTACAATCAAACGTAACATGGTCAAACATATTATTATCACATCCTTTGTAAAGTATATTATAATAATATTATTATATACAATATAATAATATTATTATAATAATAACATTTTAGAATAAAATAATCATAATAATATTATTATAATAATAATATTTTAGAACATTATGATATAATCATAATAATATTATTATAATAACATTTTAGAACATCATAATAATATTACTATTATATACATAATATAATTAATGTAATTATATTAGGTAGATAATAGCATATTATTTTCTATCACAATTTCTTTGTACCTTTTGTATCCTCTTCTTGTTTTAGGTAATGTTTTGGTCAGGCCTTGCTTTATTAAACACATTCCATCACCTTAGATAGTATGAAGAACATTAAACTCTATTTATCAAAATGGATTTTAATTAATCTAAGCATTAATGCCTAGATTAATTAATCATTAAATATCAAATAACTAAAGCAATTAAAATCATTAACATAAACGGTCAAACATCACTATTCTTACAAGCCAAAGAAAACCAAAAACCTTTAATACCAAAACATGACAAGTGGGTCCCCAAGAAGCTTGGGGTGGTTGTGGAAACTCCACAACAAAATGGTGACTTTGTTGGGAAATGCTCCTGAGCATTTCGGTGAGAACCCAAAAAGAAAATCTGAAAACACACTCCAAACCAGGAAGCAACAAGCGTCAACAAATGCATAAATAATGTCAATAGACTCATAAGAACAACAAAATATTAGAATCATGCAATATTAACTCTGTGTGTGTGAAGTACTCCACACCTTATTGTTTGTAACTTTTTCGCATTGCATCACCAATTTTACTTGACTAGAATTATCGCAATGAATATGGAGAGCTTTGAGGGTAAAAATTTTATAGCATGGGCAGCACATTCTATGGTGGCTTGGGCAAACACCTCAAAAATGTCTAACCATATTAGGATCAAATGTGTGTGCGATGAATTCATTGACCAGATCTAGAGCTTGGTTATGAGCCATCATCATCAAGGGTCAGTGTGTGCAAGTGGACCTTAGAGCTTTGGGGAATCGGATTCTCAACCAAGGTGTGATGAGAATATAACCCTATCCTTTACTGCTCTCATATTTGACCAAAATAATTAAACCGGTTATGGATGAGGTCATCAGACTAATCTATCCTCATGGTGGACATAAATCTCAACCTTGCGGGAGTCATGTCACCAGGCATGAGTGTACTCCACTGCCAGTCAAGCGTCTATAGCCCCGGTGGAGGTTAACCCCATAGTCCAGTCTTCTTTGCTTGGCTTTGCTCTATATTTTTTTTCTTAAAGAATTTTGGGGATGACTACCCATCCTTCTGAGGGACAAGTAGTACGATCCTTACAATTCAGTTTAGAGTTTTGGGGAATCGGATTCTCAACCAAGGTATGATGAGAATTTGACCCTATCCTTACTACTCTGATTTGTAAATCATGCTAGTGGTGATAACCACTATTTTATGAGCATAAATATTGTAGTGGTAAAAACCACTATTCATGGACTATGTGCAGGGTGGGATAGACCAGAATTATCTTTTCGCCTCACATCCCCATCCAAGTATGGTTTCATATTATTTTACCCAAGATGTTGGACATGGACAGAAATGTGATAGACCCACGACAACTTCGGCAACAATTTCCAAACCTAAGATCTTCTTAGTGTTCTTTGTGCCTTTGATCCCAAGATAATTGGACTTCACTTTCAGTGTTTGGGTTTAGCATATGGAGGTGGATTGGTCATGATGTTTATGTGATAAGAATGTGCCCTTGAGACATGGGTGGATGATATGCAAAAATCAAAGACTTCATGCTTCATGAGCTGCAAACAATATTCACATTTTCAAGCCCTTTTGCCATATGATTCCAATGTTTCACATCCTTTTAGTCTTGGTTGACATTCGTATACACATAGGCTGACCTCTTACTCTTACAATCAAATCCAAAACTGGACAACCTTGACACACTAAAAACTCCTGAAATCAAAGAAAACAAAATAAACAGGAAATAAAACTGACAAGACAAACAATCAAGCAAGCTGATTAGTGTACATATAATACAATGACTCTACCCTTAGGCCTGAAAATAATGCTTTAAATGAAGGCCATTGATGGGTAAGGCCAAATCCTTTCCATCCAAGGTTTTTAATCTGAAACTATTTTCACCTAGGACTTCGGATATTAGATAAGGTCCCAACCACAAGCAATCAAATTTTTCATGTTCTCCTCTTTTCTCATGCCTTTTATCCCACAACAAAACTAAATCTGAAGCTTTGAAGGCCTTAATTTTGGACCGTTTATCAAACCACCTTTTGATTATGTCTTGATGTTTGCTGAAATGAAGCATGGCTTCCTCCCTCTTCTCATCAAGATGCATTAATTGTGTTAATCTGGTTTCAAGTTTATTATCAGTCCCAATATAGTCTTTTATAAAATGTAAAGTTTGCAATTTCAGATTAGTGGGAAAAATAGGATCTTGCCCATAGACTAAGTGATAAGGAGATGTCCCAATTGACTCCTTGCTTCTGGTCCTATCTGCCCAAAGGGCAAATTTTAACTTACTATGCCAATCTCTAGGGTTCTTTTCAAGTAATTTTTTGATTATGCATAATAAATTTTTATTTGATGATTCTGCCAAACCATTGCCTTGGGGGTAATAATTGGAAGAGAATTTTAGACTCACCTTATTTTCGTATGCCCAATTTGCAAATTCTAAAGAGGAAAAGGCAGAACCATTGTCACTTACTATGGAGTTAGGCATTCCAAAATGAGTGACTATGTTTTCCTCTAGAAATCTAATCACAACCTCGGAGGTGGCATTCTTAGTAGGTATAGCCTCTGTCCACCTTGTGCAGTAATCAGTAGTGGTGAGGATGAACTTATGGGAATCGGACGAGTTAGGATTTATCACCCCAACAAAGTCTAATCCCCATTGTGCAAATGGTCTCGTCTCTACCACTGAATGCAATGGCATTGCTGCATTCCGCTCTCTGTTGGCTGCCACTTGGCATATGTGACATGTTCTTACATGTGTATGTGCATCTTTAAACAAGTGGGGCCAGTAATACCTAGCTCTAAGAATCTGGTGTGTTGTCGCATTTGCTAACCCGTGTCTAGTTCCATACTTACCATGGAAGTCTTTGAGTACTTGGGTTGCTTCCTCTTGAGTAATGCAACGAAGAAAAATTCCTTCATGATTCTTCCTGTACAACACACCAGATTTAATCAAAAATCTAGCTGATTTTAAATGTAGTGCCCTACGTTGAGTGGAATTCAAATGAGAAGGGCACTTACCATGCAACAAAAAATATACAATATCTACGTACCATTCCTCTATAGTGATATCATTAACCTCATAGTTTTGGCACGTTATTGAAGGGTCAATTTCTGCGATGGCCTTGACCAAACCTTGTCCATGCACTATCTTCATGGGCTTTATCTCTAAGTCAAATTCTTGAAGGGTAGAAAGCCATTTCCCCCTTCTTTCACCTAGCTCACTCTGTAAGAACATGGACTTTACTGTAGGGTCAAGAACTATAGCAAAAACTTTACTATGCACAATGTAATGCCTGAATTTTTTTACAGTTTTAAACAAGGCATACATTTGCTTGTCTAAGATAGAATACCTCAGCTTCACATCCTTCAAAGGAGAACTCAGAAAGGCTATAGGATTTTCAATGTTGTCTTCACTTTTATGAGTTAACACACTTGCAAAAGAATGATCTGAAGCAAATGTGTAAACATAAAATGGTTTAGCATAGTCTGGACTAATGAGAATAGGGGCTTTGGAAATAGCATCCTTGATGCTTGTGAAGGCATCCCTTTTCTCACTGGTCCACTTTATCGGAACATCCTTTTTTAGCATATCATTTAGGGGCTTGGCAATCTCGGCAAAACCTGAAATGAATTTTCTCACAAAGTTAATCTTACCGAAAAAGGACCTAAGCTCCTTTTTGCTATTGGGATGAGGAATATCCCGGATAGTGGCTATCCACTCTGGGTCTATAGCAATCCCATATTTTGAAATGACATGCCCTAACAACTTACCCTCTGTTACCCCAAAGATGCACTTTTTTGGATTTAGGGAAATTCCATGTTCCCTGCACCTTTGGAGTACTTTCCTCAAGTCTTTAACATGATCTTCCCTCTTCTTGGAGAAGACAAGGATATCATCCACATAGACAATAATGCACTTACCAATGAGCCCCTTGAATGCAAAATCCATGGCTCTTTGGAAAGTGGCTCCAACGTTCAACAAACCAAATGACATCCTCCGATAGGCAAATGTTCCCCACTTCATGGTGAAGGTCGTCTTCATCCTATCATTTGGATGTATGAGAATTTGATTATATCCTGAGTATCCATCCAAAAATGACATCATTTCAGACCCATTTACCTTTTGGAGTATCTCGTCAATGGTGGGTAATGGGTAATTGTCTTTTTGGCAAGCTTTGTTCAAATTTCTAAAGTCTATGCACAACCGAATTTCTCCACTCTTTTTCCTAACAAGGACAAGATTAGCCACCCATGTGGAATGCCTAATAGGGAAGATGATTTTGGCTTCCAGCAGCCTCTTCACTTCCTTCTCTATCAAGGGCTCTAGGATTGGGTTAACCGTTCTTTACCTCTATCTAAAAGGCTTGGAATCAGGCTTCAGAGGAATAGTATGCATGATTACATTCTGGTCATATGTTTTCAGCTCTTCATAGCTCCAAGCTATGCAATCAATGTACTCTCCTAAAACCTGAGCTATTGACTCCTTCTCTCATTGTGTGCATGCCTTTGCAATGAACACTTCACGCGGATCTACTGCACTCCCCAAATTGACTGAATTGCATGATTCCTTGGGGGATGGTATTTTTCTTTCCTTTTTCTTTTGATATCCAATATCAAACAACTTTTCAAGAGAGGCCCTATCACTTGGCATCTCGTTCCATACTCCGGTTGTTCCTACTTCTACTTGCCTCCTCTCTTCTTCGTCTATAACCTGATTTTCAAATATACCAGAATTAGTAACAAAACTAAAAATGTGTCTATCACTATCAAAGACCTGTAAATTCATGACATTGTCTGGTATGGAGGGGCAAGGCACTAACTCTATGGAAATTTTTTTACATTTTTTATGGTCAAAAAGTGAAAGCATGCTGGCCGCTACGGCTAACGAATCAACCATTTTATTATTTTTTCTTGAGATGAGGGAAATATTGAAAGCATCAAACTCATTAATTAATTCCCTCACTCTAGTTTTATAGAGGTTCAACCTCTTGTCTCTACAGGTATACTACTCCTTGACCTATTTGACTACTAACTCTGAGTCTCCCGATGCCTTAAGGCACTTTACCTTTTCTCTTAGGGCTAACTGAAGTCCAAAAATTAGGGCTTCATACTCCGCCACATTATTGGTGGCCGAGAACTGTAGTCTGTAGGCAACAATCAAAGGCTTACTACCAGGACATGTGAGCTCTACCCTAGCTCCCGCACCTTGTTTTGATTTGGACCCATCAAACTTTAGGGTCCACACCCTCTTGTTTTCTTTCGACGTACCATGGTAAATATTATCATTTTGGGACCCTTCGGCTATGTCTTCTATGTCAAAATTGTAAACCCCTAATTCTATTTCAATAAACTGAATCTCATTGGGTTTATTATACTCTGTAATAATTTCCCTAAGTCTGGGCTCTCTGTCTACCCATATTTGGTTTGCAACTCCTCTCCATGGCAACCACATATGGGAGGAATCAATCACCACATAACCATTGAGATTTTTGCTCCAATCTCTACCCAAAACCATGCCATACTTGGCAACAATATTTAGCACAAGGATATCCATGTAATGTTGGACCCTAGGCTCTGAGTTGATCTGAACTAGGACATATTTTACAACACCTACTACATCCACCATAGATCTATCCAATTGGACCACCTTATTATTCGAATGAACAAGCTTAAGTCCTAGCTTTTGGCTTATCTCAAGAGGTATGATGTTGGCCGAGGCACCAGAATCAATCAAACTAGTTGTGTAAATTCTTGCTTGTGATCCTAACGGTTATGAGAAAAGGGGGTACCTCTGGTTTCTCTTTCCTCATAGCAAGTTGGGGTTCTATAGATTTAACCTCATGAATTTGACTCGAGGAATTCAATCTCTTCCCCCCGATTTTATCCTGCCCCAACAATTGAGAGACCTCATACATTGAGATATTGGCCTTGGTCCTTTTCATGTCTTCTTCCAAGTTATAAGTGGATGTTCCAGGATTTGACACTTTTGGCATTGTCCTAGGTGCTTCCAAAAATGGAGGTGGTGGATTCACATCACCTTTTGTATCAGGAGGAACTAAAGGGTTGTTTGGGGGAGTAGAGGATGTTTTGGGATCCTTAGAACTCCTAGTAAAATACTTGTGATTGGCTTTCCCAAAATGTCTAGCGGCTTGAGCTTCCAAGGCTTCATCCTCTTCCTCTCCTAACACATTCATATCTTCCTCCATCTCATCATTTTCTAAATAATGAATAACTTCAGACACCAAAGCGTCTGACTTTCTATGGCAACAATGATGCATTTCCTCATCACATGACTCTGACTCATCACAATCCCCTAACGCATCAGCTTGATTGGCTACCGGATTGGGTATGCACCCATTGTTAGGCTGCGTATTGTACGGTCCTGTTCTCCTATGGTCATGGTTTCGATTGGGCATGGGATTTTGGGCAACTTGTTTTTGTAACCGAATGATGTCATTGCCCTATTTGATGGTCATTCTCTTGAGCTCTTCCAGCTCAGAATTGGAACCTTGTGGTTGGGACATGACAGCCCCAGATCCACTGACATTTTTGACATTAGCAACCTCTGGATTAGGCACTAAGGTTTGACTCTGGGTGTTTTGGGTCCACCATGGACCCTTGGCCTGTAGAGGTGCAACCATGGGATACGCATTTGAGGCCTGAGTACTACTCACCTCAAATCTTGGTAAGGTTATCTGATTAGCAACCATCATTTGTGGAGTGGGTGGAATGGCAGCATTAGGGTATGTCAAAAAATATGGAAGCATGGGAGTGAATGGGTATGACTGATGATATGGCAAAGCATTCATCATGGGCATCTGAGGTGTCATAGCTTGATTCATCATGGCAAATTGATTGTAAGGGCCATATTTCCCTAACATGGGAAATTGAGGCATAGTGCCACCTTGCGGTGTCATTTGCTGCTCAATAGTCATGGCTTCAACATAGGCTAAGGCCAGCATTGTAACTTGAGGATTTCTCCTAGTAAACATGGTTGTCATCGGGTCTAAGGCTGTGAGGTATAATTGCAATGCCACAGTAGCATCTATTGCAAAATGATGAGTCACGTTTGTGTAAAGCTTTTGGAATCTGGCATTAAATGTTTTGATAGGTTCATTAGGATACCTCTTGCATGACATGAATTGGTTATACATGATGGTAGGATCTAGAAATGACCTAAATTGATTAACAAAGGTAGCTTCCAACTGGGCCCAAGATGTAATGGACCCTGTAGGAAGATTCCTATACCATTCATGAGCCATTTGGTCAAAGCTATTAGGGAAGAGTCGACAAGCGACGTCTTCATGACTGACTCCCTGCCTAATCATATGGTCCTTGTAAATTTGAACATGCTCTTCAGCTGAAATGGGACCATCATGGAAAAACTTAGGGATAGACCTCTCAAGGTGCCTAGGTATGTCATGGACATCCCCAGGTATACTTAACGGAGAACTTTGGGTACCAAACCAGGGAACTGGTTGTTGTTGCTATTGTTGTTGGGCCATATTAACCAAAGATAATGACCCTACTAAAGTAGTTGACACACTCGGGATGACGGAGATGGGTACACTTGATGTAGCTCTTGCGGTGGAACTAATGGGTGCACACCCACTAAAGGTATTCAGATTCAGAGGTCTGAGAGCTAGCCTTTCCAAATCTTGGCAAAGCATCTCTAAACCTAATGTATCAGAAGGCTCAGATGGGATTTTGATCCCCTGGATTTTGTATCTCGGTTTCCTAGGTTTGGGAGAAAGACTTTGAAAAATGGTTTCCTCAGTGGTTTTAGACCTAGTAGCAATGCGTCTAGGCGGGTCCAGCCTGAGAAACTTAAATCTATTCTACTAAGGTTTCTCACAAACTAGTCAAGAGTAACATGTTGCACCTGCAAACACAATATTGTTGAACCAAAACTGACCACGTTAGCATTAGAAAAAAAACTAAATCACAAAGCATAAAAGAAGGCCCTCCTTCTAGCGCCAAAGATGTTGAGTGTATATTTTTCCCAATTGCAAAATACCACCACATGCAGAGTATTGAATAGAAAACTCTCTCTTGAAAAGAAACCAAATGACAAACATTCAACTTCTCCAAGGTTCTGGTAAAATATCTAAAGATTGTAATAGTGCCAGAAATAATTCAATAATGCATGTGACCATAAACAAGGGGCTTTTGCTGGTTCTAAACAATGCTTAGTGATTGAAAGATCTAACTGAAAAGCCAGTGTAAAATAAAAGCAGTTCTTTTTAGGGTTTTTTAAATTGATGCTACCCTGAATCCCTGTTAGTAAAGTATTTTATCTTCACTTAAAAGGTTTCAAATGATAAAATGTGGAATTTTCCACCTCATTTTAATGTTCGTGCCTTTAATATGAAGTAAGTTTTAGATAGTTGGGTTCATTTTATCTTCCTTATGTTGATGCCACTACCCTAATAGTAGTTAGTAGAAGTTAGCGTGTTAGCAATGTTAGCAAAATTAGCTTTCATTTCTTATCTTAATTTAATGTGAAATAGCAGGTTAGTATCCCTCCTAAACCATGTGTTTTATCTGAAAGCTTAGATTAATGAATTTTGGAGGTGCAAAAATTCTAGAAAATGACCAGAATGGAAATAACTTGAAAGCTTAACAATTCTGGAAATGGACCAGAATAGAAATGAAACTAAAAGGAAATTAGCAAAAATTTTGGAAAAGGACCAGAATGGAAATAAAAGAAACTGAAATTCTGGATGGACCAGAATGAAATGATTGAATGCTTGAAATAAAATGAACTTAACAAAAATGAATGAATAAACAATGCAGATTTGGTTAGCTGAAAAAGTCAAATTCTGAATTAGTTTAGCAAGCTCCTCCCTGCAAAATCCCAAGTTATGAGGTAATCATAAAACAACCTGAATTAATGGACCTGCAACATAAGCACAATACCATTAAATCAAGTGCAAGACTCAAAGGAAATAATAGAGAAACTGCATCATCTTGACCTTCGCCTATTGCAACCCATTTCATGGCATAAGACAATGGCTAGAAGTCACTAAAATGCAGAAATGATAAGACACTAAAAACGTTAGTTTTATGATTAGAAACCCTCCTTTTGATTTTGCTCACAAAAGTTTGCTACCCTCTCAAAATCTGAAAAATGCTCTTTCTTATTGCTTTTCGGAATGTTACATCATTTCCAGCCCCCCTAAACAGGTAGGATAGCAAGGTATAAATAATGCTTAGAAGTCCTTTCGCTTCAACTTCTTTCACAATTAAAATAATAAATGGATATAAGAAAATAATCCATCATCATTTTCTGTGATTTAATACAATAAAATAACACTTCTAAACATTATTTTAAACAATAATAAAACCAAAAACATAATCTTACGTAACTCCTTATGTCTCCCCTTTCTCTTATCACATAGGCATTCTACCCAAGAACACCCCTTTGCACCCATCAAAATGAATAATAAAAAACATTTAACTATACCTTATAACCCCTACGATTTTAGGCCTCCTTTAAAACATTGAATATAATCAAACAACATTCACATTAAAATAAGGCAGGCCAATCTCATTCAACGAGATTTTCATTGTGCTCTGCTCGAAACCAAGGCCCGATGGTATCTCTTTGAAGCCATACCAAACGTGCCCAAGGATTGGGATGACGTCCCCCATCCTAGGCACTTTGGTTTCCATATAACCTAGTGAGGCCATCATGCCATCGATGCAGCCATGGCGCTGTCAACACCACGTCATGGTGCTACGATCGATGCAACCATGGCACTATCAAAACAACATCGCCATGGTGCTGCATTTGATCGTAGCCATGGCGCTATCAACACCATCGGGGTCCTACCATCACATCCTTCCTCATCTACCATGGCGCTATCAACACCACGTCAGGGGCTACCATCGATGCAGCCATGGTATTGTCAACCCTTCGCCATGGTTGTCGAGCTCCTTGCTCTCGCACTCACGCTATGCAATACCAATGAAAAACTTTCCATGCTCTCGAGGTAGACCTTTATCTCCATCGATTAGGGTTACGGGTTGCCCTAATAATGTTTCTTTGTTGGCTTGTTTGATGGCATGCCTCTGGTTTCAACCATTTCACTGATCAAATCCAGGTGCCTTATGTGTTGTCCTCCTGAAACCCTAACGCTATCTTTGGACCGCTTCCTCTTTTGCCAACGTTACGTAGCCTCGAACATTTTGGAATAGCCACCCTTGCCTTCGATCATTTTGAATAGCCGCCATCGCCTTCTCCTGCAATCAAACGTAACATGGTCAAACATATTATTATCACATCCTTTGTAAAGTATATTATAATAATATTATTATATTTTAATAAAATATATAATAATATTATTATAATAATAATATTTTAGAACATTATGATATAATCATAATAATATTATTATAATAACATTTTAGAACATCATAATAATATTACTATTATATACATAATATAATTAATGTAATTATATTAGGTAGATAATAGCATATTATTTTCTATCACAATTTCTTTGTACCTTTTGTATCCTCTTCTTGTTTTAGGTAATGTTTTGGTCAGGCCTTGCTTTATTAAACACATTCCATCACCTTAGATAGTATGAAGAACATTAAACTCTATTTATCAAAATGGATTTTAATTAATCTAAGCATTAATGCCTAGATTAATTAATCATTAAATATCAAATAACTAAAGCAATTAAAATCATTAACATAAACGGTCAAACATCACTATTCTTACAAGCCAAAGAAAACCAAAAACCTTTAATACCAAAACATGACAAGTGGGTCCCCAAGAAGCTTGGGGTGGTTGTGGAAACTCCACAAAAAATCTTGAGCAAAAACCATAAACAATTGGCCACTAGGACCCGAAGGCACCGAAAAACAACCTTTGGAGTTGCTTGCACTCAACCCAAATGAAACCCTCGCATAGTCGCTTGCCAAAAATCTTGTTCAAACATAGGGATATTCTAGGATTTTTTTGCTTTAAATTATTTGAAAATTGGTGGAGACATTCTAGGGTTTGTCAGGCATTTACCCTCAAAATTTTAGCTCAATCCAAGTCTGGATGAGTGAAATATGGCCAAAACAAGTTTGATAGTTTGGGCAGTACTACGAAAAATGTCCTCTCCCAGTCTTAGTTCTCAGACCTCCCCTAGTTTTATCATCACACACCTTGCTCCATTTAAACAAAGGAAATTTTATTTTATCATGTAAACCTAACCATAAAAATAATTGCATAATATAGATTAAACTTTTTTCAATTGATTTTGGCATAGAATACAATGTCATATAATATGTTAGAATGGCCCGTAAGACTAACTTAATTAACTGCACTCTTCATGTAATGACAATGTAGAGGGGGAAAATTATCCTACTGCGTACAATTCTCGATTAGATCCAGTGGGAGCTGAGGTGAACCATAGGGGTGTGTTATATTATCTACACTTGGGGACACAAAAGGACGGGTTCACTAGGAATTATTTTAGGACTCGCTTCAAGTCCGGGGTGGAAGTGTTTGATGTGTCAATTAAGCATACACCTATTATTTGGACTTTCTAAACTAAACCATGAAAAAGGAAAGAAAAATACAAGACACACAAGATGCAAGAATATAATAACTAACCCTAGTATGATTCTGTAATTCAATGATGTCTAACCCTAAGATTGCAAAATAAAACCTTTGAGCAAGGGTCCAAGGGAGATGCACAAACAAGATTAATAATAATTATGCACACTATATGCTTTTATTCTTTCAAATACCTAGAGATTCAATCAAATATTTTTCTTTACTTGTAATCCAAATTTTTAGCAAAAATGGATAGAAAGCAAACATCAAACAACCTAAATAACTATTAGGGCACTTATCTAATCCTAGAGGTTGATCCAAGGTTAATATTGCATCCAAAATATTTAATGTTTTTGAACCTACAAAATACCTTCACAAATATTAGAAAATTTGATCAACATTTGGGGGTCTGCTTAGGCCGTTATAAGACTGAGCTTGGAGGCGCAACAGTTAAGCCCCCTTGGTCCTTTTAGATCATAGTTCAAAAGCAAAATTGATCTTTGACCTTTGGAACATTAAAAAATAGAGAAAAATAGATATGTAATAGTAAAATGAAATGCAGACAAGATAGACACAACAAAATGCTAAAAATGCACAATGTAAATTAGGGTTTTGGGGTGTGAAACTTGCCTCCAAGCCCTAATTTACCAAATTTGTGTCCTATAAATAGGGATCACAAATTTGGCTTACCAAATTTGTGCTATGTAAATAGGGAGCATGAATCTAGCTTACTAAATTTGTGCCCTGTACGAGCGAGGCATGAATTTGGTTTAGATACCCTTTTTAGGCCTCAAAACAATGAAAACGAGAGCATAAAACAATGAAAATAGACTTGCAAAGCAAACTAAAGTAAATGCAAAACCTGATAAGCTGATGGAGAAATCAAGGAGCAATGAAGAGGTGGAAGAAACACTCCAAGAAGGTTGATCTATTTAATCATCAAGACTCCTCCACTCAATCCTCAAAGGTAACAATCACCAAAGCACAAAATAATAAAACAACAACTTGCAATAGAAGAACACTTGATATCATGAGCAAATAAGTGAGTCAACAGTAAGAATATCCTTAGAAATTGTTAGACAAGCTTAGGAAATCCAAACCCTTATTTATAAGAGGTTTGAAGGGCAAAACAAGCAAGAAAATGAAATTTCACTATAGGTAAAGGCCGACCCCAAAATAGGCCAACAAGGGGAGGTGTTTTAGTAAGAAAAACCTCTAGAATGCCAAATTCGTGCCCCATCATCACAGGGAACAAATCTATCAAGCCAAATTCATGCCCAATATAGATCGAGAGTGAATTTGGTAAAGCTAAGAAAATAAGGTAAAGGGGGAGGCAAAAGGACCCCAAATTTGCACTTAGCAAGTTTGGGTGGCTAGCTAGGGGTCTAAGGAAAAATTGACTCATTTTGATAGGTCAATTTTTCGTGTCTACATTTTACCCCCTCTTTGATGCATTTACAACCAAATAAATGCATCAAAGAAAGATGTAGACTCCTATGGACGAACATAATAAAGGGGTGGTCGGGTTTGGATGAAGGGGCAGTGCAAAAAAGGGGTGTTAGCCTGAACACCACAAATTTGCACACAAAATGAAGCATTACTACCATTAATTCCTCTAAGGCTAGGATGCCCCCTTGAGTTTTTAGAAGGAATACAAAATTCCAAATAAAAACTTGAAAAGGCGAACAAAGGGTATAAAAGCAAAAAACAACAAAAGATAAGACAAGGAGAGAGAAAAGGAAGAAAGGGGATGAGAGAGAAGAAATGGAGGGGAAAAAGAAGGAAGAGAGAGAAGAAAATAAGGGAAAAGAAAAGGGAAGGAAGTAAAGAGGAAAAGGAGGGAAAAGAGGCTCATTTTCACCGCATGAGGAGAAAGGAGCCCTAGAGAAGAAAAGGACAAATGGCGCTACCAACTCATCGTGTTGCCATGGCGAGGGGTGAGGTGGGGACCATTGCTGATTGGGTGAAGGTACGGATCGAGACCCACTTGCTCATTTTTTATTTTGCACCTGCACACACAAATGTTTTAAGTAATTTTTGTATTTTTTATTTTTTAAGTATTTTTTGTCAAAATTTAATATTAACCATGAATTTGGTCGTGGAGCATGAATTTGGCATGCTACCCAAGCCAAATTTGTGCCCTATATATATGGGACACAAATTTGGTTGGGAGGCATTTTTAAAATTTTGCTCAATCATTCTAAGGTACGAATTTGGTAAAATTTGCACAAAATAAAGTTGGATTTTTAAATTTTTATGTTTTTATAATTTTTTAGATGTGTGAAATAATGAAATGATGATGGAATTATGTTATTATGTAGCTAGATATACTCGAGAGCAAAGAGTGGTGGTGAGGTACACTGGAGACTACCTTGGAGTAACTCTCAGTCGAGGAGAAGGAGACATTGAATAATGTGGGGCTACTGCACTTAACAAAGATACCCCGCATTGAGGTGGACTGATCCCTACTAATGACTTTAGTGGAGTGATGGTATCTAGAATCATCCTAATTTTGATTACCAATCAAGGAGATGATGATCACATTGGAGGATGTGTGGTGCATCTTGAGGATCCCCATAAAGGGGAGGACTGTTTACATGGTATACGTGCTTATGGTGGCATCAAAAATGATGTCAAGGGACCCGACACATGCGATCCAACATAGTGGATTCCATGTCAATGAGATGCCACGTCGATATGGAGTTGGGAAACTGATGTTCGTAATATGTAGAGTGGTGGCATGGATGTTGGTGTGCCATACCATTAGGTGAAACCTTCCATGAGTATTGGCAGGAGTAGTGGTAGACATAAGGAATCAGGGAGTGATATTCATATGGGTGCCGTATGTGTTGGCCCAATTATATAGGTTGCTACACAATATTATGTATAAGTGATAGATAAAGTTGATATGTACAACATTGCTCCAGGTGTGGTTTTGGGAGCACATAGTAGTGCAAAGACCGATTACACTACCAAGACCATTGCCCAACATAGAGAGACCAACAATATATAGGTGGAGTCAACACTACGAGCGTGGGCATAAGCCATACATTGGTGTTCTACCACTAGGGTGGTGGGTGATAGATGAGTTGCGAGAGCACTAGATTATATGGTGACTATGTTGTCTACACCCAGGTTGGAGGGAGGACATGAAGGAGCTAGCTCGTGTGAGGAGGATCCAGTGGCTCATCATTGAGAAGGGTGAGTGGGAGCTGTTTAGGTTTAACCGAGTGCAATGATAGTTTGGCATTTTTTAGGAGATTCCAAACTTGGGAGACTATTAGTTTAGACAAGTGAGGAGGGACATACTAGGATATGAAGGTGCTCTTTATGTGGCGAGGTGGATGGAGGATCTAGATGATCCATTGTACATGGATCCAAGGGTGGATGACGTTGAAGGTGCTCTTATCTTTTTATTCAATAGATTTCATGGGCACCAACCCATAGGAGATAACAAACCCCTAGAAAAGTTTATGGACACCTATCCACAGGAGACACAAATCCCCTATACAAGTTTATGGATACCAATCCACAAGAGACACCAATCCTCTTGCTCAAGTTCATGGACACCAATCCATAGGAGACACCAATCCCCTTGCTCAAGTTCATGGACACCAATCCACAAGAGACACCAATCCCCTTGCTCAAGTTCATGGACATAAATACACAGGAGACACCAATCCCCTTGCTTAGGTTCATGGAAACCAATCCATAGGAGACACCAATCCCATTTTTTAGGTTTGTGGACACCAATCCATAGGAGACACAAATCCCCTTACTCAGGTTTGTGGACACCAATCCACAGGAGACACCAATCCTCTTGCTCAAGTTTGTGGACACCAATCCATAGGAGACACCAATCCCCTTGCTCAGGTTCATGGAAACCAATCCATAGGAGATACCAATACCCTTCTACTCACAAATATGGTCTAAGACTCTGCTTAGGTTTATCCTCAAATATTGCTCACAAACATTGCTCAAATTTTCTCTAAAATTTGTTCACAAACACTGCTCAAATCTGCTTCAAAACCTGCTCATAAATACTGCTCAAATTTACTTCAAAACCTGCTCACAAATACTACTCAAATCTACTCCAAAAATTGATCAATAATGGCATCAAGTTCTTCACATTTTATTGAGTTTTATTTCTTCAACTAAAAGCAATTTAGACATATTCTACCCAGAATTATTTTAACTTCATGAACATATAGAGGATAATATGCACTAGTGTAGAAAGCTTCAAATGGCCAATATGTTCTTCACATTCATTTAATCTATCACTTCCACATATCTCATATTTATTATATTTTAAAGGTAGCTCAAATCTAGCATTAGATAACTTACTTGTGTGTTGAATTGGAGATGCTAATACCTTGCTCTTCTTCCACTATCATGTGCACCTTTTCTTCTTCTTGAAATGGCTGAATTGTCCTTCCTTGTAAATTGAATGCTTGGATGAATATGTGACCTTAAACCTCTTACTATATTCTTTGAAGCCTTGACTTGTTTCAAATCTGTGCCCTCTAAATCCGCCTTAATAACTATGATCTTCCTTTTGCATGTGCTTTCCAAATATGCCTTGACAAAATAGTTTTCCTTTTGTATATGCCTTCCAAATATGCCTTAATAATAATGATCTTATTTTGAAACTTATAAAATAAAAATTTATAACAACAACATGATTCCTTATATCTCTCTTTTAAAACTTGCAAAATAAAACTTTATAATACCAACATGACTCCTTATATCTCCCTTTTATAACTTGCAAAATAAAACTTTATAAACAACAAACTGACTCCTTATATCTCCTTTTAATAACTTGCAAAATAAAACTTTATAATAACAACATGACACCTTATATCTCCCTTTTATCAAATTTAATTAAAAAAATTTACCCTTACCTTGCACAACAAAACTTAGCAAGTGACAGATGAAATTCGATCTTCTGACCTCTAGAAGCGCAGTCTGTTTGGGCTACCCCAACAGATGAAATCAAAGGGGCACAATTAAATACTTAACTATTTGTTGTGCTATCTTTGAACACCAAAAGCTTTAGAAAAATAGGCATCGAGGAGATTCGATCCTCGAACTTTCTACACCGCAGCGCCCTAACACGGGCTAGTCAACCGACTGGGCTACCCCAGTGGATGAAACCAAAGGGGCATAATAGAATACTTAAATCCTTCGGATCAATGCTACGCCACTGAACTTGCGCTCCTCTCCTCCGTGTTGGAAATATTAAGTATATTGAGTTATCAAAGGGTGAATATTATTCAAGGTAAAAATATTCTTCAAGGATGTGTAGTTGAAAAGGTTGGAAAAATATTTAAGGCAAGCATATATTTTGGATAAAACAAGAATATTGATGTCAAAGGGTGAATATTATTCAAGGCAAAAATATTCTTCAAGGATGTGTAGTTGAAAAGGTTGGAAAATTATTCAAGACAAGCATATATTTTGGATGGAACAAGGCAAGGAAAATATCTATTAAATAAAGGTTTATAATATTTAAATTTCATATTTAAATATTATAAAGGAAAAGACAAAGGTTTAAGGATGCTTGGACAAAAGATTTAAAAATAAAGGATAAAGGTTCAAAAGGTTTAAGGGTGAAAAGACAAAGGTTTAAGGATGCTTGGACAAAAGATTTAAATATATTATAAAGGTTCAAGGCTTGGGACAAAGGATTTAAATAAAGGTTTAAATGGCATGAGGACAAAAGTTTATAAAATCCAAGGACCAAGGCAGGGACATAAATGTGCAATATTAAATCAAAGGATTTAATTATTACAAGGGCTTAAAAGTTAAAGTTATAATATTTAATTTAAATATTATAACCCAAAGTTTTTGGTGCCAACGTATGGAAGAAATTTGAGTTTATTTTTGAAGCCGATGTGACAATTTCGTAAGCCATTTGGAAGCATATAAATATGGTGATTTATTTACCTTTGACATTCATGACTAATGACATGCAAATAAAATCGAATACATTGTTTTCTCTATGAATGCGAACAACATAAATATAAGAGGATAAGATAGTGAAAAATGAGGTAAGGATATACAAAGTTTATCTTGCACACCTATGAGTTTGTTCGCTGGATAGTCCAGCTGGCAGTGTGGATCTACATGGAGGTTTGCTGGGTAGAAGGTCAAGGGATCGAACCCCATGGACGTCGATTGTGTTTTTGCTATGGAGAAGAGAGGAGAACGAAACAAATACTATTGCTTACATTTGATGTCTCTTTCACCGGGGTAGCCCAACCGGTTGTGGATTGTGCACGAAGTGCTGTTTCATGGGAGGTCACTGCCCCAATTCTCGCCATTGCCAATTTTGTGGTTTTTGTGTTGGAAAGTGCACAAAACATGGTTTAAGTAAAGGTGCCCCTCCTTTGGTCTCAGCCACCGCGATAGCGCAACTGGTCAAGGCGCTTGAGAGAAAGTTGCTTGTCATGAGGTTGGAGGTTCGATTTGCAACAGTGCCAAAGGTACTAAAATTTTGATTAAAATTTTTGGATTAAGGTTGAAGAAAAATAAGGTGTTGGTGTATTGTTTTCAGATTATAATTTTTGAAAGTAAAGGAGAAATAAGGTGTAGTAAAGGTTTTTGTTATTTGTAATTTTTGAATATCTTAGAAAGGAGAAATAAGGTGTATTTAAGATTATTGTTATTTGTATTTTTGAATATCTTAGAAAGGAGAAATAAGGTGTATTTATGATTATTGTTACTTGTAATTTTGGCATATCATAGAAAGGGAATAAAAAGGGTTTGTGTTATTAATGAAGCTTTATCTTGTGAGAGAAATATAAGGTATTATTTTTTAGCACATTTTGATAAAGGATTTTGTGAAGAAAAAAACGAAACACTAGATATAACTAACTAAAAATGAATAAATCAAGTAACATAGAAAATTGCACAATGAGATAGATCTAATATTATTATTGTTGGGGGATTTGAGTACAATCAAATGTGACCCCAAATAGGGGGTTTTACATAGTTTATTCAGATACAATGAATACAATAATGCTAGGGTTCTCTAAAACCCTAGCTAGCAATGCTTGTGGTGTCTATAAACTTGTTCTTGCTCCCAACAAAGTTGAGTGGGCTTCAAATATCCGTTGAATCGGTCCACTCTAGCTTAAACAGATGTCCAACGCTAATGAATCTCCAAACATGCACATATAAGAATAATAACAGGGAGTTGGTAATAGCTGCGAAGGCTCCACTACGTGAGACCCTCATATATCAATAAAACCCTAGCTATTGATAAATGAAATTGCATGCAAATCTAAAGATATTAAAATGAAATAAAAGAGATTGATTTACCTTGCTTCTTGTTGATTGTCCTTTGATGATTGGATCTGTTGTAGGTCGATGGCGAAGACGTGCCCTAGTGTCATGTGAAGGTAGGAGGCTTTTAGAAGGGCTTATGTAAAACGTCCACGAGCACCTAGCAATTGCAGAAAATGCTCGTGGGCACTCAGGACTAGTAGGGAGACGCCCAAAGGCACCTGGTGTTGACAGAAAGCACCCGAAGGCGCCTAACAAATGAGGTAAGATTCTACAAAAGTAGATCGGGTGAGGGCACGGGATGTGGAAATGGTGGTGGCGAGTGAGGGGGCAAAGAATATGGTGGAAATGGTGGAAAATCATGGATGGAGGACAAGTGGCTAGATTTTGGTGTCTATAGATGTCCCTTTTTGTACCATGTTGCATGAAACACAATATGGTGCAAAAATACAAGACACCTGATCGGGCTAGGCACATAAGCAACTTCTCTCTCTTGTTGGAATGTGAAGACAAAATTGAAGGCAAAAGAATAAATAATTTGGAGTTATTGCGTAGCTTACCCCCTCAATTGGTGAATGAGTTTGAGGATGAATCTCACAAGCCAATTGAAACAGAATGAATGTAATAAATGTTGTGCAAAGAAGGAAAATGAGAATGATAGAATATGAGACCATTTTTAGCCCCAACGATTGAAGGGAGGTTTGTGAAATGGGAATGATGATTGCTTCTATTTTTGCCCCAAAAAATGAAGGGATTTTTCCAAGTGCAAATGCCATAATCATGTAAGATGTATCCCTTTGTGGGAAAGTCAAAACCAAATGTGGTTGCCCCAAATTTGGGGTGATTCGATGTTGTTGAAGAATGTGCCTTCTGGCGTCATTGAAATGCAAGTATGCAAATGCAAAAAGAAAATAAAAATAGTCTATCCTTGGGGCCACTCATGATTGCAACAATTCCTACATGGAATCCCTAAATGGTTGCTCAATCACTTTACCCAACCTGCATCCTCGAATATTGGTGTAAAAGGAGATGATGAAAAGTTATGATTTTGTTCGTGTTTCAAGCCCCACGAACAAGGCCATCAATGATAAATTTTGAGAAAATTGGTCTTGGCATAGTCTCACTCTAAAGATGAAGTACCAAAAAGTGATTTTGTTTTCAAACAAGGAGATAGTGGATGATGAAGATGGCCAAGTGTCCTTATGGTGATTTATTCATCTTACCGAATTGTATGGACACAAATCACTGCAATCACCAAGGAGATAGAATAGACCACTAGATACGAGGTTCACTTGAATTTGTAGGTGAACTTGGTAAATGTTGAATGTAAATGCAATTGTTGATGGATTTTATGGTGACATGAAGATGTGATGATGAGAAATGTATTGATGGATGCAATGTGGAGTGATTTTGTGGAGGTAAGCTACATTTTTGAATATATGGATTCAAGTGATTGAGTCTATTTTTGCCCCAATAGATGAAAAGGTGTTTTTTGACATTGCAAGTGATCTACCCATCCTATTGGATTGCATGGATAACCAGTCGCTACAACCGCTCCAGGTTAAATAGGATAAACCACTAAATCTAAGGTTCACTTTGTATTTGTGTCTGTTATCTTCCCTAATAGATGAAGGGTTTTTTGAAATGGGGAAAATATGATGAAATGATTGTGTCTGTTCTTTGCCCCAATAGATGAAGGGGTTTTTGATGATGTAAGTGTCCTTATGGTAATTTACCCATCCTATCGGATTGCATGGATAACCAGTCACTGCAACCACCAAGTGACTAGGATAAACCACTAAATACAAGGTTCACTTGTACTTGTGTATGTTCTTTGCCCCAACAGATGAAGGGTTTTTGACATGGAAAAATGAAATGATTGTGTCTATTATTTTCCCCAACAGATGAAGGGTTTTTTGATAATGAAAAATGAAATTATTGAAAAAAATGTAATGATTGTGTCTTTTCTTTGCCCCAACAGATGAAGGGTTTTTGATGATGTAAGTGTCCTTATGGTGATCTACCCATCCTACCGGATTGCATGGATAACTAGTCGCTGCAACCGCTAGGTGACTAGGATAAACCACTAAATACAAGGTTCACTTGTATTTGTGTCTGTTCTTTTCCCTAACAGATGAAGGGTTTTTGACATGGGAAAAATGAAATGATTGTGTCTATTCTTTGCCCCAACAGATGAAGGGGTTTTTGAAATGGGAAAAATATGATGATTGTGTTTGTTCTTTGCCCTAACATATGAAGGGTTTTTGATAATGTAAGTGTCCTTATGGTGATCTATCCATCCTACCAGATTGCATGGATAACCAGTCGCTGCAACCGCCAGGTTAAATAGGATAAACCACTAAATACAAGGTTCACTTGTACTTGTGTTTGTTCTTTGCCCTAACAGATGAAGGGTTTTTGAAATGGGGAAAAATGTGATGAACATTTTTGTTCTTTGCCTTAACAAATGAAGTGGTTTTTGAAATGAGGAAAATAAGCAAATTCCATGTTTTTAGTTGACGGATAAGGCTAGGAAACTTCGTCTTTTTAACCGACGGGTAAGGCTAGGAAACTTCGTGTTTTTGACCGACGGGTAAGGCTAGGAAACTCCATTTTTTAACCAACGAATAAGGCTAGAAAACTTCATGTTTTTAGCCAACGGGTAAGGCTAGGAAACTTCGTGTTTTTAGCCGACGGGTAAGGCTAGGAAACTTCGTGTTTTTAGCCGACGGGTAAGGCTAGGAAACTCCATGTTTTTGACCGACAGGTAAGGCTAGGAAACTCTATATTTTTAGCCGATGGGTAAGGCTAGGAAACTCCATGTTTTTGGCCGACCGGTAAGGCTAGGAAACTTCATGTTTTTAGCCGACGGGTAAGGCTAGGAAAATTCATGTTTTTAGCCGATGGGTAAGGCTAGGAAACTCCGTGTTTTTAGCCGATGGGTAAGGCTAGGAAATTGAGTGAATGTGGAGATGTAATTGATGCATTCTATTTTTTTGCCCAAGAGAAAAGGGGATTTTGATAAGGTGTGATGCAATTAAATGGTTTTGTTTTTGCCCTAATAGAAAAGGGATTTTTGCAAATGTGGATGGTGTGAATGCAAGGCAAAGGGCGCAACCTTTGATAAAAGAATGCAATATTTTGAACCTAGAAATTGATGTGAATGATGTGAATGCAATGACAAAGGGTGCCACCTTTGAAAAAGGATGCGAAATTTTGAATCTAGCAATTGATGTGTTGATGATGTGATGTGATTGAGTGATTGAATTATTTGTTGAATTGGTGGGGAAGGTGTGATACCTTTAGCACCCCAAGTTGTGATGTTTGCTTGCTTGATTAGGGGGAAGGTGTGATACCTTGAGCACCCCCAAGTTGTGATGGTTGTTTGCTTGATTAGGGGAAAAGTGTGATCCCTTGAACACCCCCAAGATGTTGTTTGAACTTTCTAGTGATCTTTGCATATGCAAATTATATATACATATGTATATACATGGATTTTACTTTTGTGTGAATGCTTTTATTTGTGAATGCATGTTTTCTATTGATGATGAATGCATATGATATGTTATGATGATTAATGCAAGGTGGAATGTATGGATGATTAATGCAAGGTGGAATGCAAGTGTTCTAATGATCATTTCTGGTTTAGATCTTGCTTGGCCATGTTTAGCATTGTTGTTTAATCAGGGGCACCAAACTTGGTGGCATATGGGATGAATGACTCATGAAGTGACATGGATGTTGACATGGAAGAAGATATGGATGTTGATATGGAAGAATATATGGATGTTGATATGGAAAACTGCTTATTTTGTAGAGACTCAAACATACTAGTGGCATCAAACAAACTCACTAAAATTGCCTAATCCTTCTAGGACCAAATGTGTGTACAGTGAGTTCATTTACCGAATCAAGAGCATGGTAATGACTCGAGGTAATCAAGAACCAGTGTGTGTGCAAGTGAGTTTATTAACTCATCTTGAGTAAATTGGGTAAACCTGTTATGGATGAAACCAAGAGGCTAGCTTGTTCGTATGAGCGGTTAGAGGTCTCTTTTAAAAGAGACATGTCACCACGCATGAGCGTACTCCACTTCTAGTCAAGCATCTATAGCTTCGATGGAGGCTAACTCCATAGTCCATGACTTTTGTTGTTGATATTTTAAGTTTTGGGGATGACTACCTAACCGTTTGACTAGAAATGTAGTACAATCCTTACAACCCAATTGATCAGTGGTGTGTGATGTAAAATATTTAGAGTTTTTGTTAGGGATTTTTCCCTACTCTTTATTTTATTTTTGGATTTGTGATAGTGGTGAGAACCACTATTTTTATGGACTATGTTGCATGATGGGACTAGCAAGGATGACCCTTTTCACCTCAAGGTTCATACCAAGTATGGTGTTATCCATTTTTGACACAATATGTTTTTAAGATGTGAAATTGTGTTTGGTTCAAGAATGTTTTGGAGTCAATTCCCAAAACTCAAGATTTTCTTAGTGTAGATGTGCAATGGTCCTAAAAAGAACTCAACATGTATTTTGAGGTTGCTTAAAACACTAAGAGTGGTTGAGTGACCAAAAACACCTAGGACTTTATGGAAATGTGGCTTGTGCTAATGGCAATTTGACTTGATGGAATTGTGTGGATGATGTTATGAAGGTGCCCCTGATTAAGGCAACATGAATTTTGTTGGACCAATATGACCTTGAACTTAATAAATGATCCCTATATGAAATGTGAAATGTTTATGTGAATGCAATGTATGAAATGCAATTTGTGAAATGAAATGAAATGTTGCAAATGAAATGTTATGCAATGCAATGTGTGAAATGAAATGTATGAAATGCAATGTTGTTTTTTGTGTATAAGCCATGTATATATACATATATGTAAATCACATTAAGCATGGAACACTTTCGAGTGTATGATGTCAAGTGGCTCGGGTTCTTCTACTCCCCCTAGCCTGGTAAGCTTATGACCAAAGGGATTAAGTACCTTTGGAGCTTTTTGAAAATTGGAATGTGACCAAAGGGATTAAGTACCTTTGGAGATTTTTTTTTGAAAATTGGAATGTGACCAAAGGGATTAAGTACCTTTGGAGTTTTTTGAAAATTGGAATGTGACCAAAGGGATTAAGTACCTTTGGGGCTTTTTGAAAATGACATGTGACCAAAGGGATTAAGTACCTTTGGTCACGAATCTGCCACAGGAAAGGGTTTTTACAATTGCGCCCTAGACCCGGCCAACATTGAAAGGCGGAAGCAAGAAATGGCTCCGGACCAATCCCGAGTGGTCGGTCCCTCTACTATTCTAAAATTGGGTTTAAGATAGGGTCTTTGGAAAGAGATTTAAAAGGTAGCGAAAGAAATGGGAAATATGGCCACAGGTCGAAGTGATGGGATCAGAAAAACAACGGCAGGAAACTACAAACGCAACAACAAGGTAACATAAGAAATCGCTTAATCTTCGCACAATCACATGCGGAAAATCCCTCCAAACCCACATTCCAGAATCGTACCCGACCCAATATTTAAATCCAAATGCAAAATTTAAATGTAATAGCAATGCAGGAGTACGAATGGGGCTATTAGAAATGCGAGAAAACAAAAAGAAATTCACCATACAATGCTTGGAAAATTAGAAATTGATCCTTTTATTCTCGAGAACAATCAGTCAGAGTAAGTTTTTCCAACCTTTGTAAATGAAAATTACATTGGTTTTTATAGAGGTCCGTCCTCTTTGCAGCATTAAATATTTTGATCTACAATTATGCGAAGGAAACGAGGAACATGATCCCCTTAATTGCAATCTCGAAGAAATAAAAATTAAAGGCAATGAAACGTTCGCGGTTCTTCATTAAATTCGTTTTTGAAGATATGCATGAAATTGTTAGCTCAATCCACGAACAACAACCTCGAACCAATAAACCCTTTAATTTTGGTAGCCTGGGCACTTCTTCGACTTTAACCGCCTCGAAAATCCGCAAAATATTTAATTCGGGTCAATATTAAATCATCGGAAACCAAAAACCCTTCTCGGCCGTTCATATTGCACTTGGCGAGGACAAAGGATTACAGGTCGCGAAAACGCAACGGGTCGCGAAAACGCGACGGTCGCGAAATCGCGACATATTTTTATGCCGTACGCTTTGCTGCTGAAGAACCACGAAAACGGAACATGTAGCGATTTCGCTACATGTTTCCGTCGTTGGCTCCCCCCTGCGCTCCGCCTCGCGAAAACGGAACATGTAGCGATTTCGCTACATGTTTCTTCTCTCCGCACCAATTGCCATTTTTCGTTGCGATTCGTTGACATGTCAGCGACGCGCTGCAAATTTTCACTTTGTGCCTTTGAAGCTGTCAGGGTCGTGATTCAAGACCATTGGAGCTTTTTGAAATTTATAAGTGACCAAAGGAATTAAGAACCTTTGGAGATTTTTGAAATTGATATGTGACCAAAGGGATTAAGACCTTTGGGGCTTTTTGAAAGAGATGTGACCAAAGGGATTAAGAACCTTTGGGGATTTTTGAAATTGAGATGTGACCAAAGGGATTAGGACCTTTGGGAATTTTTGAAATTGAGATGTGACCAAAGGTAGTAGGACCTTTGGAGCTTTTTTTTTTTTTAAATTGAGATGTGACCAAAGGGATTAGAACCTTTGGGGCTTTTTGAAATTGAGATGTGACCAAAGGGATTAGGACCTTTGGGGATTTTTTTAAAATTGAGATGTGACCAAAGGGATTAGGACCTTTGGGGCTTTTTTTAAAATTGAGATGTGACCAAAGGGATTAGGACCTTTGGGGATTTTTGAAATTGAGATGTGACCAAAGGGATTAAGACCTTTGGGGCTTTTTGAAATTGAGATGTGACCAAAGGGATTAAGAACATTTGGGGCTTTTTTATTTTGTTTTATTTTTTTGTGAGGAAGGTGTGATACCTTAAGCATCCTCAATTTGCTTGATGATTGATGATGTGAGTGACTAGGAGGATGTGATATCCTGAGAATCCCTAGTATGCTTGATGATTGAGTTGGTACCATTGTCCTGATTAGATGGATTGGATGAACCATTTATGGGAAAGACCTTTCTATCAATAAGATCTTGGACAATATCTTTAAATGTATAACAATGGTTGATGTCATGGCTTGCTTGTTGATGATAAGGACAGTACACATGCTTCTTATAATTTTTTTCCATGTGGCTTGTTAAGATCACTTGATTTGATTTTTGGAAGTACAATATTTTGTGCTTCATAAAGCCTTCAAAAAATGGTTGAATAAGATTCTGAAAGCATCGTGTATTTGTGAGGGGGCTTTGTAGGACGCTTGGTGCATTTGTCCAATTGTGTTGGATGTTGAATTTTTGGTACAGGTATCAAAACCTGAGATGTGGATTGTGAAATTGGATGTTTCAACTATTGTGGTTGCTGACATTGATGATGACTCAATTGTAACTCAATGTTAGTGAGTCGAGTTAAAATTTGTTGTAATATTTTAGTGTGTTGATAATTTGTTTGTAAGCCTTGGTTGGCTTGTTGAGTGAATTGAGAGGTGATGAATGGATTGATGAATGGATGAGATTGAGTGTGTTGTTGGAGGTGTGATGAATTGGGGGGCATGGAGTGAATTTGATGATGGTGAGGTTGGTGAAGAAATGATTGTGAATGAAGAAAAGGATATGATGTATGAGGACTATGGATGGGTTGAATCATGGGAATGGAATAGGTATGGGTAGATGGAGGTGTTGGAATGGAAACCACCAAATATTGTTGTACCCAAGAAGGGATTTGGGTGATAAATGAGGGTTGAGTGGAAATAGGTTGAGGCATAGGGTTCACTTGAACTTGTTGTTGAGTTGTCTGTCACTTCTTGAGCAATTTGTTCAAATGTTCCCATGCTTCAATAATTTCCATATCATCAATGGAGGGCATGGAGGAATGTGGATGAGATAAAGGAGATATGTGGGGAGCAAGTTACAATGGGAATTGCAACTTGATGGGAAAAATTGGATGGTAAGGATGGGGGCACTTGTGAAGCAACATTGACTTGTGCTTCATACCAAGGGAGGGTCGAGGGTTGGGATGAGATAATTTCCTATTGTAAAGAAGGATCATGTCTAGGTGAGTTGGGGATAGACTCTAAGACATAATTAGAAGACTTCATGAGAGCTTCTACTTTTGCCATGTCTATATGGGTAATGTGATAGTCAATGGTAGGGGAGGTTGACTCCTCTTGGGGCATGGCCATATGATAGGTTGTGGATGGTAAGGAATGTGAGGGACCTGCAGATAAATCTACCTGTGTCACATTCAGGGAATCTACCATAGAAGTGGTGGGGAAGGTGGATGAAGGTTCCATTAAGTTATCTTGACTTATAGCTTTCTTTTGATTTCTAGTTAATACCATAAGCAAAATAAATCAAGATACATATTAAAATACCAAATATGACACAAAAACTAAAATTCTTAAGGAAACAAACAACCAATGCTAAGTTTCAACCAATGTGGCTTACCTTGTTCATTGATTATCTCCTTTTTAATGTGTATTCATTTTAGGTGTCAATCTTGTGTGTTTTGATGTTCTAATATTGCTTAATGAAAACAAAGGTAAAAACTATGGTGAAGATAGGGCAATGAGATTCTTGCTGGTGATGAAATCCAACAAGTTTGCTCGAGGGTATCCTATGGTTTCTAAGGGCAGAGATTGGTGGATGGAGATGAATGCCACTGTCACTAAATCTCAAGCAATGGTTGGTGATGAAATCCAACCACTATTATTTTGAGTGAAACATGTTGTGTGTGAATTCCTTTTAAATTTTATGTTTATTAATGTGTACAAACAATTTTAGAAACAACAAATTTCATAAATCTAAATTAGAAGCCAACAAGAGAATGCCAAGTTCTCCAAAGGGCGTGAAGTACACTGCTTAAGACCCCCTATCTAAATAACAATCGGAGGGTTCGTCCACCCCTCTACCTAGAATCACCCAATTGGAAGGGATACTTTTGGCACCCTAATGATGTTCCTACTTAGATAAACAAAAGAAGGTGTTTCTAACCCTAAAATGCAATACTAAGTTATGCAATTCTCAATTTAGATGCAAACAAAATGCAACATTTTATATTTGTGAATACATTAAAAACAAAAACCCTAATTAGAATGTATGTGAATGGATGCAAACCTAAAAATGCAAACTAGAATGAGTTCTTTTCCATATTACTTAATGATGGTTCATTTTAAGCTTAGAATCTAAAAAATATAGCAGATAACCCAAAATACGTAAAACAAAGACTTAGGTTTTAGATAGCAAACTTACTGGACAACCTACATATTTGCTCCAAATCATCATAAAATGCACCTGGGCATTCCTAAAATGCACTTGGGTATTTTTGAATGACCTTTGGGCACCATCGGGCATTTTGCGCTCCTTCTGCAACTTCTACAAACTTTCAGAAACCCTAATAGGCAAAAAACGTGTGATTCATGCTTCTAAAAATCTGCAAAATAGGACAACAAATAGCAAGTTAGAATTCAAGATAAATCAGAACATGAAACCCTTAGGGGGTCCCACCGTGATCGCCATTTGTGAAGACAAAAATGAAACACCAGATATAACTAACTAAAAATGAATAAACCAAGTAACACAAAAAATTACACAATGAGGTAGATCTAATATTATTATTGTTGGGGGATCTGAGTACAATCAAATGTAACCCCAAATAGGGGTTTTACACAGTTTATTCAGATACAATAAATACAATAATGCTAGGGTTCTTCGAAACCCTAGCTAGTAATGCTTGTGGTGTCTATAAACTCGTTCTTGCTCCCAACAAAGTTGAGTGGGCTTCTGATATCCATTGAGTTGGGCCACTCTAGCTTAAACAGTTGTCCAACATTGATGAATCTCCAAACCTACACACATAAGAATAATAACAAGGAGTTAGTAATAACTATGAGGGCTCCACTATGTGAGACCCTTAAATATCAATAAAACCCTAGCTATTGATAAATGAAATTGCATGTAAATCTAAAGATATTAAAATAAAATAAAAGAGATTGATTTACCTTGCTTCTTTTGATTGTCCTTTGATGACTGGATTTGTTGTAGGTCGATGGTGAAGATGTTCTCTAGCATCGCATGAAGGTAGGAGGTTTTTAGAAGGGCTTATGTAAAACACCCGCGGGCACTTGGAAGTTGCAAAAAACACCCGTGGGCACTCAGGACTGGTAGGGAGACACCCAGAGGTACCTGGTGTTGATAGAAAGTGCTCGAAGGTGCCTAGCGGATGAGGTAAGATTTTGTAGAAGCAAATCGGGCAAGGGTGTGGGATGCGACGGTAGTGGTGGCGAGCAAGGGGGCAAATAATATGGTGGATGGAATGGGATTAGGGCACAAAAGGCTTGGTTGGAGACTTAGGGATTTTAGGAACTCAAAGGATTCAAAAAATCCCAAGCAAACTAAAGGCACTTAGAAAATCCAAAAACTTAGGACTCAGGGGTTGAGCCATCAAAATGGCTCCTATTTATAATCCAACCTAGGGCATGCTAGGGTTTCAATGACACTAATCATGTGGTTGAGATTAAAGCACATCTAAGGGTAGATATTAAATTTAGGGTGTGGCATGGATTAAGGTGAATGGATGGACGAGATTAAATAAAATTGGATGGTTGGGATTAATTTATTTATATAATTATATATTTATTAAATATATAAAAAATAATATATATATATATAATGGGCAGAAAATGGTGGGAAATCTAGGATGGAGGACAAGTGGCTAGATTTTGGTGTCTACAAATTTTATGAGAATATTTTGATATCTAATTAAGAAGAGAAAAAGGGATTTACTAACCAGTTTTTGAAGTGGCACAAGAAAGGGAAATTATTTTTGAGACAGGTTTTGAGGACACATCTTCATCAAAGCAGTTTTAGAGGTATGGTGATTTGATTCCTTTCCAAAGGGTGATGTTTGTTTGAAGAAAATATTTTGATGTCATAGAGTTGGAGATATAAGGATTAAGTTTATGTGCATTGTTGGAAATATATGTGCTAGGGTTTGAGAACAAAGTTGTGCATTATTGTTGAATAAAATTGGAAACATATGTGCTAGGGTTTGAGAACAAAGTTATGCATTATTGTTGAAAGAAATTGAAAATATAAGGTATATTTGTAAAGCAAATATGTACATTTATTTTGCTTGATATTGTGATTGAAAGTGCAAGAGTTATAGATCATATTTGTAAAGTAAATTTGTATATTGGTCATGATTGGTTTTGGATATATATGAGTATTGTTTGCATGCAAAAATTGGAAGATTTGAGCAGGTTTTTGTGAGCAGATTTGAGCAGATTTTTGTGAGCAGATTTAAGTAGGTTTTTGTGAGCAGATTTAAGCAGATTTTTGTGAGTAGATTTGAGCAGGTTTTTGTGAGCATATTTGAGCAGAGTTGTGAGAAAATTTGAGCAGATCAGAGTAGAGGGAATTGGTGTATCCTATGGATAGAGGTCCACAAACTTGAGCATAGGGTATTGGTGTCTCCTTTGGGTTGGTGCCCATAAACATTGTAATAGGGAATTGGTTCCCAAGAGATTTGTTGAGAAAATTTATAAGAAATATTTTCTTCATGGATATAGTCCACATTGGGTGAACCATGTTAAATATGTGTCTCTCATGTATGTGATGATTTGTGCATTATTTCATTATTGCTATTGATGATATTGGATAATATTGCTTTGGAAATAAAAGTAAATTTTTTATGTTATACCATTCACCCCCCCTCTCAGTATAAGCTTGTGTTCTTCACTCCCTTATATTATACTCACTGCTTGCTCTCCTCTCTTGTATTCTACTCACTACTCGCACTCCTCTCAAAGGATATTCGATTTTCTTACATCTTTGCAAAATGAATTATTGCCTCATATTAATATGCTTTTCCTTTGTCTTTCATGCCCAAGGAGGTCGGCCCATCATTTAAACATTTGAATTTTAATTTCACTTTTGTATGGTGCGCTCAAGGAGGTCGGCCCATGCATATTTAATTTTTGAATTTCAAACTCACTTCAAGTTGGCCCACTCTTTTTGCCTTTATATTATAATATTAAATCTATGATTTAAATATTATAATATTTGAATATCTATTTAAATATTTTGATTTAAATATAAACCTTCCACTTTAATATTTAAATATTAAATCACCCTTGAAGATATCTATCTTGACATCAATGACAACTCATATGATTAAATCACCCTTGAATATATTTGCCTTAACATCAATGACAACTCAATAATTCTAACATAAGACTCATGTCAATTGGAATTGGCTTTACCAAATCATATGGATTACAGAGTGGGGTGAATAAGTCAACATGATTCATGTTGACTTAAGAGAAAATGGATGAGGTTGTATGGGATGAATGGATCCTAAGAACCGATGCTAGGATCTTGGTAAAAAAACAACAACAAACAACACAAATAAATGCACTTAATTGATATATACATGTAATGTAGAAAAATAAAATGTTTTTGTTTGATTTTTTTGATTTTTTTGTTTTTTGGTAGTGGTGAAAATCATGATTTTTTTATGTACATATATTACAATTTTGGCTTATGAGATGGAGGTGGTGGTTCACATGTAGGGGAGGCTTGCTCTTGTGGAAGAAGCAAGTGAAAGATGGGATCATGGATGGGGAATATTCTGAGATAGAACTCATCTTGTTTGGTATGGGGAATGATGAGCTTCGATTCCTCTTTAGATTCATTAGAAATTATCGACATGAGTTCAAATTATTCATATATTTCATCATTCGAGTCATCGGGATGGAGGGATTCTTCTCTTAAATTTAGATTAAGCCTATGGAAGGCTTGTTTAAGAGAAGAGATGGTGGAAAGTGGAGTGTAACCTAGGCCTAAAAAGTCATGCATTTCTTAATATGGAACATCAATAATGTCATGCATTCCCTATTCGTGTAGTACTGGGCCATGTCCATGCCAATTAACTATGTGAAAATAACGGGATGGGAATCCCAACATGTTTTGTATGTTGGCAGGTGTTGGTTCCTTGGGTTATTCTAGGGGAGATAGATTTGATGAAGAATAAATTCCTTCATATACAAAATTTATGTTGTTGGGAGCTGAACCCATGTCATATACCACTCCTATGGATAAAGGTGGGTCACGTGGGTGACTGAAGTCCTGAGTGGTTGGAATGGTGAACGATGTGATAGTCATTTCTTGGACCACATATTCACCAATATTTGGATTAGTGAGGTGGACCTCAAATTGGGATGATGGGGAAGGACCATGATTGGATAATGGCTTGAGGAATGGTAGAGATGAATATGTCTCACAATCCATCAAATTGACTTGTAAATTATTAGCTGATGGAGATGGGTTGGATTGGGGAGGTTGTTGGATGGAGGATGATGACATGGAAGGCAAAGATGTGATTGACTTTGACCACATGTGCATGTAGTCAATGATGAATATGATGGGGGATTGATGATAAGGGAATCCTCAGGAATGGGATATTTTGATGAAGCAACAGATGGATTGGTATATGGATTTTTTGATGATGATAGGAAAATATGGGTGGAAGGAAGCATGGATTCATAAGGATTTAAAATGAAATTGTAATACTTAAATGGTTCGACATCCACTAGTATGCAATGTACTTGTCCCTCATAAACGTATTTCAAGCATTGATGTAGAATGGAAGGGACACATATCATTTCCCTCATCCAAGGTCTTCTAAGGAGTGCATTGTATGCCATGGATCCTTCCAAGATATGGAACATAGTGTGCAACATTTTGACCCACATTTCGATGGGTACAACAACAATGCCAAATGTGGAACACAAAGCATCATTGAATGCTTTTAGGGTGAAGGATGACTTGGTGATATGAGAGGGAGGAAGGTTCATATGATGAAGGGCAGACATGATGATGATATTTATGGAGGTACCAGTATCAATTAGAACTCTTTTGAATGAATTCTTGTCAATTAGAGCCATGATATGCAATGGACAGTCTACTTATTCTGATGAGATTGACTTAATATCAAAGTCATAAAATGTAATGGAGGGCTCCATGCATGTTTGAATGCTCCCTATAAAATTGTTGAAGGTATTAGGATCTTGAGATTGTAATTCAATGGATTTTAGAATGCCCATTAATGTCTCACGATGTGGGGGAGACTATTGAATTAGCTCATATATGGACAATTTGGTGGAAGCCATCTTTAGGCTTGTGGTTAACTGACTACTCAATGAAATGACTGGTCATGAAAAATGATTGACAGGAGGAATGGGGGGATTTGGTTGGTTGGGAGTATGAATTGGTGGGGAAGGATTAGGAGAAATTTGTATGGGGTGCGAATGAGGTAGGTTGTAACATACTTTCTTGAGGTTGTTGCCTTGCATTTTACTGATTGTTTCGTTGACCTCTAGCAACCACATGAATGGCACCTACAAAACCTTGGTATTGTTGGACATGGTTAACTTAATTGGGAGGAGTTTTGGTGTTAGTCCCTCCCATAGTTGGTTGCACCTCCTCATTATGAGGAAGTGGTGTTTGAAAAATACCAACAATTTTGATTTTGTTGAGTAAGGGGGTTGTCATGTTTGATGACCCCCAAGTCAATAAGGTCTTGAAATATGTATTTGAATACATGGTAATTATTGATATCATGCCCATTTTACGTATGGTAAGGACAAAAAAAATATTCTCGATAATATTTTCCACATTTAGCAGGATCATCTGGTCTGAATTCAGGCAATGCAAGTTTGTTTGTGTCGTACAACCTTCGGAAGAGGGAAGCATATGAATCAGTCAAGGATGGTTTTCTATAGCTAGCATCATGTTTTACATTACTTGAGTTACTAAGGGTACCACATAATAAGAAATTTATTGCTGTGGTTGTTGCATTGATGGTTGTTGAGCCATTACTGGTTGGCTCATGACCACTTGATTGACATGATTAGGTTAATTTGCCAAAGTGGCCTATGTTGATTTTAATTGGCTAAAATAATTACTTTTATATTGGCCCTTGTTTTTCCATCTTTTCTAAGCTTAAGAATGCCCTCTGGGATTTTTATCTCCTCAATGACACTAGTCTGTGCTAGAGCTTCTTCAAATGATCGATATGTCTATAATTGAAGCATCCAAGAGATGGGTTTTATACAACTCTTGGTGAATAGTTTGATAAGCTCTTCCATTGGTAGGGTGAATGGAAACTTGGTAATGATGACCCTCCAACGGTTTTCAAAATCATAGATAGACTCATCATCATGTTGTATTACAATATACACATCAGAAAATGAGACTTTCTTTCTAACATTTAGGACAAAACGTTCAAAGAATAGGTCAACCAATTATTTGAAAGTATAAATACTATGACTAGGCAATTGGTTGTACCACTCTATGGTATCTCCTCCTAATGACTGAGGAAATATTCTAAGCATGAGAGCATTGCCATTTTGAATTCTAAAGCATGAGTGTACAAATGTGCTTACATGCTCTTTTGGGTCCTCAGTCCCCTTGAACTTATCAAACTTTGGCACCATGAAATTTGGAAGATATGGTGGTGATGGTACCAAAGGAAGAATGGGTTGGTTGATCAGTTGACATAAGGTTGGATTCTGGTTGGTCATACCAGGAGTATGTTGTATCAACTAATTTATTTACTGTTGCATGGCCTTGATTCTAGGATCTTCCCCAGGAATGTGGAAGCTCTGAATAACCTGATGAGAAGGCATGGTGGAAAAATGTTGTGGGGCAACTAGATGATGATGGGATTGATGATGATGACTAGGTGAGGTTGATGAAAATTGATGAAGAGAATATTGATGATGACAATGTGGAGAATGTTGGAATGGGGATAATGCATGGGGGCTATGGCTGGGTTGACCAATGGGAATGACATTGGTATGATTTTGTGGAGGAGTAGGGATGGAAACCATAGAATATTGTGGTACCCATGATGGACCTTGGCTAATGAGGGTGGGCTGAGTATAAATTGATAGAGGTTTAGGGTTCACTTGCACTTGTTGTTGAGTGTCTTGATGATGCTTAAGCAATTTGTTCAAATGTTCCTATGGTTCATGAATTTCTCTATCAAAAGTTGAAGGTATGGAGGCAGATGGTATGGAAGATGTGGCTAAGGGATAAGTTACACTTGGCATGGTAACTTGGGAGGCATAAAATTGTGAAGCAGCATCTGCATGTGCTTCATACAAGGGGTTGCTGTAGGTGGATGTGTATGAAGATGGGATAGAAGTGCTAGGAGCACTTGGGTATTGGAAAATGGGTTCATGAGAGGAAGGTGAAACCGAGGCCTCAAAAAGAGGGTTAGTGTACACCTGGGAAAAGTTGGATGGTTGGGAATGAGCAAGTTCTTACTGTGAAGCAGAATCTTGTCTAGATGAATTGGGGACTGACTGTAAGCAATAGTTAGCCAACTTCATAAGAGATTCCACTTGTGCCATGTCTATGTGTGTAATGTGGTGATCAATGGTTGGTGAGGCTGACTATATTTGGGGAACAACCATATGAAATGTTGTGGGTGACACAGAATGTGAGGGACCTGTAGAAAAATTTGTCTATGTCACATTTTGGGAATCTACCATAGAAGTGGTAGGGAAGGTGGATGAATTTTCCATTGATTTATTTTGATTTAATGCTTTCTGTTTATTCCTTGTTAATACCATAAGCAACTAAACCAAATACAAATTATGTAGTAAAATGTAATGTAGAATTGAAACTCCACAAAAATCAAATAGAGATAAAATAATGCTAAGTTTGTTCAACAAATGTGTCTTACCTCATTCATTGATTATCTCATTTTAATGTGAATTCATTTTTTAAATTTTGATTTTGTGTGTTTCAATGTGCCAGTCTAAATTAAATGGGTGAATCCTATGGCTTGGATGGGGCAACAAGATTCTTACTAGTGATGAAATCCAACAAGTTTTCTCGAGGGTGACTTAAGGTGTCTAGGGGTAGAGATTGGTGGATGGATATGAAAGCCACCGTCACCAAATCTCAAGCAATGGTTGGTGATGAAATCCAACCATTATTGTTTAATGTGAAGTGTGTGATTCTTTTTAAAGGTTTCCAATTTTATATTGTATGCATATAATTATAGAAAAATAACTACTTTCGATAGTCTAAATCATAATCCAATATCCAAAATACCAATTTCTCCAAAGGATGTAAAGTACACCGCTTAAGACCGCTCTCTAAATAGAGGAGGGCTTGTCTACTTCTCTGTATGGAATCACCCAAGTATCAAGATTATTTTGGTATCTTGACATTGTTCCTATTTAGACTTATAAAAATAGAAATTTATAACCCTAGAATGTAAACTAATGTATGCGCTTAACAATTCAAATGTAACCAATAATGCAGCACACCCAAAAATTAAGAAAATTTTAAGCAGAAATGTGTTGATGAATGCAATGATCAATCTAATGCCTAAGATGCAACTAGAATGATATGTTTTTACCAGATTTATTAATGACATTCATTTTAATCCAAAAATCTGAAAAAAATGTAAAAGTGCCAAAATACATAAAAATAGAAAGTTAGGGTTTGATAGTAAACTTACCTAGAAGCCTACATTTTTGCCTCAAATCTCTATAAAACACCTTTGGGAATTTTTGAAATGCACCTGGTCATTTCTAGATGTCCCTCGAGTGCCACAAGGCATTCACACACCTTCTACAACATTTTGCGAATCCCCAAAATCCTAATCCAACAAAAACTACAAAATCTGTGCTTCTAAAAATCTTGCAAGATGAGACAGAAAATAACAAATTAGTCAACAAGGTAAATAAGAATGAGAAAAACTTAGGGGGTCTCACTGTGATCACTATTTTTAGATGTAAAAGCGAAACACCAAAGATATATAACAAGATAAATTGAAATCAAGACCCAATATTACACAAAAGAGATGCTTTTATTAATATGGGGGGAGCCTCAAATCTCCAATGTTACAATGAAATAATTGATTTCTTTGATAAAAATGTTTCTAATAACTAGGGTTCTCCAAAACCCTAGTGAAAAATGCTGGTGGTGTCTTCAATATCACTTTTGATCTGAATAGGGGTAAGTGGAATTCGTGATTATCCAATACTGGACCACTCCAGCTTAAGCATATGCACAATGCTTATGTATCTCCAAAACCTGCACACAGAGAATGATAGAATACGATTAGTAGTAACTATGAGGGCTCCACTGTATGAGACCCTCAAAAATTAATACAAACCCTAAATGCCAATTAATAACCTGCATATAATATATGGAATTAATGAAAGTAGTATACCAATATAAATATTTACCTTATTGAATTTGCTATTTTTTATCTGTGATAGTTGTTGTAGGAAATTGGTGTGGTGATGCCCTACCATCACTCGAGGGCTTTGCTAGTCTTCATTAGTAGGTTTTGAGATGCTCGTGGGCACTCGACAGTAGTAGGAAACGCTCGTGGGCACTTGGGGATGGTGGGGAGCGCCCAACAATGCTTGGCGATGGAAGGAAACACCTAAAGGTGCTTGACGGTGATAGGGAGCACTCGAAGGCATTCAAGAGTAGAGGTGAAGATCTATAGAAGGAGATATAGCTGAGCAAGAATGGCGGTGATGGATGCAGAGGAGAGGCTGAGTGAGGATGGATAACGAGGATGCTTGGATGGACTCTGGTGTGAACTGTTGAGGTGAAATTAGGGCAAAATACTTAGGATCTTAGAGGATTACTTAGAATCCAAAAAAATACTTAGGGAAACTTCGGGTCCTTAGGGGTTGAGCCATAAAAAATGGCTCCTATTAATAATCCACACTAGGGTATGTTAGGATTCTAATGACACGAATTGTGTGGCTCATATTAAAACACATCGAAGGGTGGATATTAATTTTGGGTGTGTGGCATGTATTGATGTAGGTGGATGGCTAGGATTAAGTCAAATTGGATGGTTGGGATTTATTTACATATATAATATTTATATTTATTAAATATATAAAATATAAATTTTAAAATATTAATATTAAACATATATTTAGCAAATATGCCTAAATATATATATAAATAAATACGTAAAATGGTGGGAAGACCTGGATGGACGACAAGTGGATAGGTTTTGGTGTCTACAAAACATTTCAGTTATCTCTTCAAAATTCCTCAAATAATGACTAGGCAATTGATAATACCAGTCTAATGCCATTGCACCAAGGCTCTTAGGGAACGTCTTAAGTAAAAATATATCATCATATATAATATCATGGCATGCTATTCTAAACATTCTTAAATTCTCAATTGGATCTTTCATTCCCTTATAGATGGAAAAAATTGACATAAAAAAATGCTTAGGGTAGGGCCTATAGGCAATGGTAGGGTCTAAGGGTTGATTGCACATTTCTCTATAGTTGTAGGTGAAACTAGGTGGTTGAATCATATCCACTTTTGAAACTAAATTTTTCACCATATTAGTTGAACTTTGCACTTTAGGATTGTTGTTGTGCAATGCCCTTAGGTTTCCTAGGGGAGGGGTATAGGTCGACTGTTGATAAGGAACTTGGAAAATTTTGGAGGTATTGATATTGTTATGGTATGGATTGTGATATGTGGTATCTTGTTGTGAAGAATAACCAACCTTTGCTGGAACATAAGCATGAATATCGAGATTATCCAAATGAAGAGAAAATTGAACATAATATTGAGATGCACTACTAGTTGGAGGAACTTGTGTAATTATTTCAACATTGGTGGTCACAATAGTAGCATATGTTGGTTGATGAGAAGGATTACCATTATGTAAGGATTCAAACAAGGGGTTGTTATGAATATTCCTAGGAGAGATAGTAGAAGGAGGAGGTACCTCACCTCTTTTGAGTTGGGCCTCCTCATCCATAACTCTAGACAAAGTCTCTTTGTGGTATTTTATGAAACCCCATAAATGATCAACTGATATAAAAGTGAATCCACCATTAGATCCCTCAAAGGGATCATAGTTAGTATCAATTTCAATATGTTCTTGCTCTTCTGCTTTAAGGTTAGGATTCTCTCTATCAACCTGATCATTTTCTTGAGGAATTTGATCAGATTCTAAATGCCTTTGTTGAATTCTAAGAAACAAAGCCATTAAAAGAAGCAAAAGGATAGAGGATAAAACTAAGGAAAGACACACAAGAAGATTCTTAAGATATTTTTAGATGTTTTTTGACATAAATAAATAAAATTCATGATCTTATTTAAAATTTTCAAGAAAACACAAAGGGAGAGCTTCCTATATTGGCCACTAAGATGTGTTTTCACATCGGTTTCACCAAAGATGTAGAGGAGGAAAATTGCCCTACCACATATGATTCTCGATTGGATCCACTAGGAGTCGAGGTGAATTGCAGGGTTGTGTTATATTCTCTATACTCAAGGACACGAAAGGACAGGTTCACTAAGAATAGTTTTAGGACTAGTTCTAAGTCTAGGGTGGAAGTGTTTGATGTGTCAATTAAGCATACACCTATTGTTTGGCCTTTCTAAACTAAACTATGAAAAATAAAAGAACAATGCAAGACACACAAGATGCAAGAAGACAAGAAGTAACCCTAGTATGATTCTATAATTTAATGATGTGTAACCCTAAGATTGCAAAATAAAACCTTTAAGCAAGGGTCCAAGGGATATGCACAAACAAGATTAAAACCCTAGATGCACACTATATGCTTTTATTCTTTCAAATACCTAGAGATCCAATCAAATGTTTTGCTTTACTTGTGATCCATATTTTGAGCAGAATTTAATAGAAAGAAAACACTAAACAACCTAAAGATCTATTAGGGCACTTATTTGATCTTAGTGGTTGATCCAAGATTTATCTTGCATCAAGAATATCCAATGGTTTCAAACCTACAAAATAGCTTCACAAATACTAGAAAATTTGATCAGTGTTTGGGGGCTTGCTTAGGATACTATAAGACTGAGCTTAGAGGTACAATAGTCAAGCCACCTTGGTCATTTTAGATGACTTTTTGAAAGTAAAATTGATCTTTGACCTTTGGAACATGCAAAAATAGAGTGAAACATATATGTAACATTAAAATAAAATGCAGTTAGCATAGACACAACAAAATGCTAAAAATACATAATGTAAATTAGGGTTTTGGGGTGTGAGACTTACCTCCAAGCCCTAATTTACAAAATTCAAGTCTTGTAAATAGGGAGCATGAATTTAGCTTATCAAATTCATGCCCTATATGGGTGGGGTGTGAATTTGGTTTAGATGCCCTTTTTGAGCCTCAAAATAATGAAAAACAAACTTGTGAAGCAAACTAAAGTAAATGCAAAATCTGATGAGCTAATGGAGAAAGCAAGAAGCAAAAAAAATAACACTTAATTCAAAAATTTACTTCCTTAACACTCCAACTAATATCTAAGCAAAATTTTTTAGGTTACTTCAAATGGGGGGGGTAAATTTACTAGAAACTTATCTAGGGATACCTTTATTTGAGGGGAGAATGAGGATAGAATTATGGAATCTAGTTATTAGTAAATTTTAGAGTAAGCTTATAGCTTGGAAAGGTATATGGCTCTTCATTGCTCCTTGCTTTCTCCATTAGCTCATCAGGTTTTGCTTTTACTTTGGTTTGCTTTGCAAGTCTATTTTCATTGTTTTGAGGCTCGAAAAGGGCATCTAAACCAAATTCACACCTCACCCATATAGGACATGAATTTGATAAGCTAAATTCATGCTCCTTATTTAAAAGGCTTGAATTTGGTAAATTAGGGCTTGGAGGTAAGTCTCACACCCCAAAACCCTAATTTACATTATGCATTTTTAGCATTTTGTTGTGTCTATCCTAACTGCATTTTATTTTACTATTACATATATGTTTCACTCTATTTTTGCATGTTCCAAAGGTCAAAGATCAATTTTACTTTCAAATAGTCATCTAAAAGGACCAAGGTGGCCTGACTATTGTACCTCTAAGCTCAATCTTATAGCAGCCTAAGCAGGCCCCCAAACACTGATCAAATTTTCTAGTATTTGTGAAGCTATTTTGTAGGTTTGAAACCATTGGATATTCTTGATGCAAGATAAATCCTGGATCAACCACCAAGATAAAATAAGTGCCCTAATATATCTTTAGGTTGTTTAGTGTTTGCTTTCTATTCAATTCTGCTCAAAATATAGATCACAAGTAAAGATAAATATTTGATTGAATCTCTAGGTATTTGAAAGAATAAAAGCATATAGTGTGCATCTAGGGTTTTAATCTTGTTTGTGCATATCCCTTGGACCCTTGCTCAAAGGCTTTATTTTTAAATCTTAGGGTTAGACATCATTGAATTATAGGATCATACTAGGGTTAGTTCTTGTCTTATTGAATCTTGTGTATCTTGTATTGTTCTTTTCTTTTTCATAGTTTAGTTTAGAAAGGCCAAACAATAGGTGTATGCTTAATTGACACATCAAACACTTCCACCTTAGACTTGGAGCTAGCCCTAAAACTGTTCTTGGTAAACCTATCCTTTCGTGTCCTCAAGTATAGATAATGTAACACACCCCTATAGTTCACCTCGACTCCTAGCAGATCCAATCGAGAATCATACATGGTAGGGCAATTTTTTCCCTCTACATCTTTTGTGAACCTGATGTGAAAACACATCTTAGTGGCCAAGATAGGAATCTCTCTCTTTATGTTTTCTTGAAAACTTTAAACAAGATCACAAATTTTATTTGTTTAGATTAGAAAACATCTAAAAGAACACTTAATAGCATGAGAAAATGAGCGAGCCAATAGTTAGAATATCCTTATAAATTTTTAGGCAAGCTTAGGAATCCAAACCCTTATTTTTAAGAGTTTTAGAGGGCAAAATGGGTGGGAAAATGAAATTTCACCATGGGCAAAGGCTGACCCCAAAATGAGTCAACAAAGGGAGGGGTTTTAGAGAGAAAAACCCCTTGAATGTCAAATTCACACACTATATAGAACAAGTGTGAATTTGGTAAAGATAAGGAAACAAGGCAAAGGGGGAGGCAAAAGGGCCTAAAATTTGCACTTAGAAAGTTTGGATTGCTAGCTAGGGGTCTAATAAAGAATTGACTCATTTTGATGGGTCAATTTTCTATGTCTACAGATAACCATCTACCTTTCCAAGCTAGAAGTTTACTCTAAAATTTACTAATAACTAGATTCCATAATTCTATCCTCATTCTCCCCTCAAATAAAGGTATCCCTAGATAAGTTTTTGGTAAATTTACCCCCTCCATTTGAAGTAACCTATAAATTCTTGCTTAGATATTAGTTGGAATGTTAAGGAAGTAAATTTTGGATTTTGTCCTATTAACTTTTTGCCCTGAAGCTCTTTTATATTCCTTTAAAAATTTATTCAAAGCTCTAGCCTCATTTATCCTTGCCCTTCCAAAAAGGGTTGTATCATCTACAAATTGTTGATAGGTGATGTTGTCAATGTTATTACTAACCTTAAGTCCACTTAGAAATCCATATTTGTAATCCTTCTTTAAGTTCCTACTCAAAACCTTTGCCATAATAATGAACAAATAAGGAGATAGAGGATCTCCTTGTCTAAGGCCTCTCTTGGCTTTAAAATATTATGTTACTAACCCATTGACCAACACTGAATAAGAAATTGTAGAGACATAAGCTTTAATCCATCTAACCTATTTCTTCTTGAATCCAAAATTTTCTAAAATTGCAAAAAGAAAATCCCATTTAACCCTATCATAGGCTTTAATCATATCAAGTTTTAAGATCATTGCTTTATCTTTTCTTGAAGCTTCTGAATGTATAACTTCATGAGCTACTATGATCTCATTTAGAACTTGTCTCCCTTTCACAAATCCTCCTTGCTCTTCTGAAATGATTTTGTATAAAAATGACCTTATTCTATTTACCACCAGTTTGGAGATAATCTTATATGTCATATTACATAGGCTTATGGGTCTAAAAGAATCAAATAATTCAACATCCTTCTTTTTAGGAATTAGGGTAAGATAAGTTGCATTTATTTTATAAGGTATGTATTGTTTTACCCAAGACTTTTCCACTACCACCAATAAAGAATCCTTCACTATATCCCAATTATGTTGGTAAAAAGCTACAAAGATCCCATCTGGACGTGGGTATTTAATTCTAATTTCACTCTGATATTCAATCCAAACCCCTTATATTGATTTAATTCTACTAATTTTGGATGTTGATATCTATACTATAGCCATCCTATGAAAAAACTTTGTATTTTTATCTCCTTTTAACCATGTCTATCTTGATTTTAATCTTTAAAATTTCTCTTTATTGCTCAAAATATTATGATATTCACTAAGCAAATCCCTTTCCTATGAGCCTAGATTATTATGATCACCTTTTTGGAATTTTGAAAGTTATATTTTAGTTCTTATTTATTCTCAAAAATATTTCCAAAAGTGTTCTTGTTCTATTATTTTAATCTAGATGTCATAGATTTAATTTGATTTGGAAGAGCATACAACCCACCATTACCTAAAGAATTCCACATTTGAGCTATCATATCAACAAATTGAGGATGGTCTTCCCACATCTACTCGGATTTAAAATATGATATTTTTTGAATTCACTTACCACCATTTTAACTCTTATTGGCCAGTTATTTGAACCAATTCTTGTTAGGTATTAATTCTAGCACAAGTTCCTTCATCTAGCCAATGATCACAGATTATGCATCTGTATAATTTTTTTGCTATTAGGTTTTGGCCTCTCCTATTTGTTGGAAATTTGAGTATAATAACATTGTCATTGATGCCAAAATGGTATGGGCCATGAGAGCACAACAATGAAAAGGTTTATGGACAAGTTTGAAGACTATGTGCAAAAAGAGAGCAAGTGAAAAATCCTAATATTATAATATCCGGCCAATAGGGTCTTTCAAAAGGAAAAGAAAGCAAGTTTAAAAATAATATTATAATGATTTGCATTATAATATATGGGATAAAAAGTTATTTAATTTAAAGTTTTAAATTATTTAATATTTAAATTATTTATATTTAAATAATTTAAAATTAAATATTTAAATATTTTAAATTATTATTATAGGCCACGAAGTTATATTGAAAGGCAAGCTCTTATAATAGATGCACCGACGATGTGAGGTCCAGAGGATTGGAGGTTACATTATGCTCGAGTCTAACGAAAAGGTCATTGACCTCAATAATTCAAAAAATTAATCATTCACCGACGTCGTGTATTTAACCTTCAGCACATATAAAAAGGGGAAAAAGTTTCATAAAATGTGTGGTGTTGTATAACACGATTTGTGCACTTCAAAATATCTTTCATGAAAGAAGAGAAGAAAACAAATCCTTTTAGCATTTCGATATCGTTGTGAAAAAGGGAACCATGCATGAAGAAGTTTCAAACAGACGCCTAGCTCAGATGGTGGATTCTCTTTGTGTAGAGATCGTGGCAGAGACAGGGTGCTGGGTTCGAATACCTACGCATGTGGTGAAAAAGATTTTTGACAAAGGTATGTGGTCTACGTCGTATGCAGGAGTCATAAGGTTTTGATTAAAATAATTTTTGTGGCATGCGCTCGTCGAGGGAGTCATAAGGTGGTTTCAAAAATTAAATATTTTTGATTTGTGGTATGCGCTCATCGAGGGATCCATAAGGTAGTGTGACGTAAAGGTTTATTATTATATGTTATAAGATTTGGCAATTATTGCTAGGTGTAAAAGGGAATTTTTTTATATTGAAATCTTGTTTGATAAAAATTATAAAGGGGATACATTTTCTTTAAAAATATTGGAGTGATAAGGTTTAGGAATGTAATGTATTTGTTTTGATATGAAAGAAGAATGGAATTTTACTTCTTTAAAAAAGTAAGAAGTCTATAAGGTGTAGTTTGAGGTTTTATGTGTTGAGAGGTATCTTGGTAAGTGTGGAGATTATAAGGTATACTTGGGATTTAATATTTCTGTATGGTGAAATAATTTTGAGGAAGGATTTTTTGATATCTAACCTTTGATATTGGCAAAGAGAGTGATTGTGATTGAGACAGGTTTTGAGGTCAAATATTCATCAAAACAAAAGGTATGGGCACATCTTCCTTGTGAGTGAAATATTGTTGGATTGAATGTTGTGAAATACAAAGTTGGAGTGAAAAGGTTTTTGTTTGACAAGCATTTTTGGAAATGTTTGAGTGAGTTTTCACATGCATGATTTGTGAATTTTGTTGAGGAAAATTGAGGTTGAGATTGAGAAATATTTTGAACTAAAGTTTGTGAAAGAACATGAGTATCATTGTTATGTGAATTTGGAATCATCTTGAGTCAAGATTTGAGTTCCATTGTGTGAGTTATTGAAAGCATTGTGAAATACTTGTCTAGGGTTTGCAAGCAAGTTGTGTTTCATTGAGTGATTGGTTGAGTGGAGTTGATTGAACATAATTGATTAAAAGTGTTGGAGTGATAGTTCAAGTTCTGTGAAACAAATTGTTCTTTATTCTGAATTGAGTTGAAGGAGAAATTGAAAGTGATTGAGTGTTTTGTGAATGTGAAACATATTGAGTCTCTAATCATTCTCTATATGTTTCTGTGGTTAAACAAGAGAGATTGAAAGTGATTGAGCATTATTGTGAGTGTGAAGCATATTGAGTCTTTAACCATTCTCTATATGTTTCTGTAAGTTAAACAAGATTATAAGCAAACTTGTTTGTGTGATTAAAGAGGTTTTTTTGAAAGAGGTTGAGTTGAGTTTTTGTATGCAAGTATAGCAATTGATTTAAGCAAGCTTTTGTGAAAGCTTGTTGGATGATTTGAGAAATTTCCATAAGGGACTTAAGGACAGAGTTGAGAAAGCTTTTGTGAAAGCTTAAGGATAGATTTGTGTGAGATTTTGTGGAAGATTACAATCAGATGTGGATAAGTTCTTGAGAGGACTTGTGAGCAGATTTGAGGTAAGTTTTGGTGAAGAATTATTGAGCAGAGTGGATAAGTTCTAGATAGAACTTGTTGAGGATATTTGAGGTAAGTCTTGGTGAAGACTTGTTGAGCAGATTGAGTAAGTTCTTGAAAGGACTTGTGGAAATATTTGAGGTAAGTCTTGGTGAAGACTTGTTGAGCAGATTAGGTAAGTCTTGGTGAAGACTTGTTGGATAGATTTGAGGTAAGTCTTTGAGAAGACTTGAGAGCAGAGTTGATTGATTGATTTGTTCAAACCTTGAGTTAAGATTTGGGAAAGATATAACAAAGGTGATTTGTGATTGGATCAAGCTTTGTGTTAAAGCTTGAAGATAATTTGAGGACAGAGTTTGGTGTAGACTTGAGGACAACTTTATATCAGGTTTGAGACAAAGGTTGAGCAAATTTGTGCTAGATAGAAGGACTATGTTTAGTGCAAAATTGAGATAGATATTGAGTAGATTTGTACTAGACCGAAGGACTGCATTTAGTGAAAATTTGAGACAAATATTGAGCAGATTTATGCTATATTGAAGGATTGTGTTTAGTGCAGATTTTAGATAGATATTGAGTAGATTTATGCTAGATCGAAGGACTATGTTTAGTGCAGATTTGAGATAAATATTAAGCAAATTTGTGCTAGACTGAAGGACTATATTTAGTGTAAATTTGAGACAGAGATTGAGTAGAGTTGAGAGTAAGCTTTGGAGGTGATAGAGCAGAGGATAGTAGTCTCTAATGGATAGATATCCATTAGCCAGGGTAGTGAGGACAAAGATATTATGAGTGAGGATAGTGGTATTCATTGAAGAGAGATCCATAAGCCAATGCAGTGGAGGTAGTAGTCTTCTAGAGGATCACAAAACAGAGTAGAGGAGGAGTTCTCCTATGAATAGAGATCCATGAACTAGCTGAGGGGATTGGTGTCTCCTATGGATAGAGATCCACAAACTTGATTAGGGTATTGGTATCTCCTTTGGAAAATGGTCCATAAAAATTGTAATAGGGAAGGATTCCCAAGAGATTTATTGAGAAAATTCTAGTAGGGAAGGATTCCACATTGGGTGAACCACGTTAAATTGGTGTCTCTATTGTGTGTGATGATTTGTGCATTGCTTTGGTTACTACAGTTGATATTGCCATTGATAATATTGGATAATATTGTTTGAGAAAGAAAAGTAAAAAGTGATCTTATACTATTCACCCCCCTCTCAGTATAAGCTTGTGTTCTTCACTGTTGTTGGTTAAAGTATAGTTTTCTTATTCAAACTCAACTTCCCATAGATTATTGTTTTGAATAAAATCTGAGAAATCTCTCATACTTTGGGTTGATTTCCAAATTCCACCAAATTTTTTATCTATCTTGGTTATGGCATTAAAATATCCTATGATCATAAATCAGGTTTATTGGTCTTTACTTCTCATAAAGGCTTCAATCCCACTTCAAACTTCTAATCTACCTGATTGATTTGTATGTCCATATACATTGATAAGGATGAAATTATAATCTGCAAAGTAGTAAGTGACTAAAGAGGCTATCCAATGCCTAGTTTTATGAATGGTTACACAAGATGTTCTAGAAGGATTCCAATAAGTTTTTCTTGCTGCTCCTTCAGAATCCATAGCATCCCATTCACATCTTGCCCATACTACTTTCATAGTTTTTGAAACTTCTTTTGTCATTTTAGTTTCCTAGATACAAAGAATATCGGGCTTATTACTTAAACATAGGTCCCTAATACACCTCTTGCTTTGAGGGAGCTTTAGCACCCTTTAGATTCCATGATATGAGAATCATGTATCATTAGGGACTTTTGGCCCTACTTGCATATCACCAATATCACTTTGTTGTTTGGTAAAGAGAAGTTCAACCAACTTAGTTTGTGTTCCTTTCTCTATGTTTGCTCTTACTTCCCTGGATATTGCTTGATAATTTAAGGGTTTTCCTCTTTTTGCCTTGTCTATATCAGAATTCAGTCTTATTATTCTATTCCTCAATATTTTTTTAAAATTTTGTTTTTCATCAAAATTATCCTCTTCTGGCTCTATTACAGAAGCTTTTGATTTGTCTTGCTAATTTTTTGGTATTTCTTTATTAATGGTAGAGGTATTAATTTCTAAAATTGCATTTTCTTTATCAAAATTTCCTCTTGAATGGTGCATGGTACTTCAAGAGAGTCTTCAAAATCTAATGAGACACATTCCTTAGGTTCATAAAGATTGTTCTTCCTTAAATCAAGATCATACTAAATAGACGATTCCTTGTTAATATGTTGAAATTGTTGTACTGTGTCCTCTAAGTTTTGATCTAATTTTTCTTCATAGGTTAAAGCCTCAAAAGAGTTAGTATTTATTCCAATATCCTTCCTTACTAGTCTCCACTGATTATTTTCTTTCCTTTTTCTAGATCCATTCTTTGGAAGTTGAAAACCATATTCATCCATAACCATTTGTAAGTTTCTCTTGCGGTTTTATACATATGATTTTGTTGGGCTCTTCTTAGAGCATGATCTCTCAATATGCCCCCCTCATGACATCTTCTACATCTAAAATATATGTTTTCATAATCTATGGTTTGGATCCACATATTATCCCCATACTTAAGAATGATTTATTATGGTAAAGCTTTACTTATATCAATCATGACCAATATATGAGCATAAATAGCCAAGAATCCATATTTCATCGTATTTGAAATCTCAAGAAATTCTTCTAGAGTGTTGCCTATTGCCTTGAAGGTATCTATTTACAAAAATTCAATGGGTAACCCAAAAATCCTAACCCAGAATGGTACTAGGGGTAGATTTATGTTTTTAGGTGAAAATCCTTCATACCAGTGGGTAAGGAAGAGTCTTCCTCTTCTCGTAAACAAAGGACACCCTTTTAAGATTTCTCTTTCTTTCCTAGAAAAAAAATGGCTAGGAAGAAACCTTTGTGAAGAAATGATAGAATCACTCCTAGAGACTTCCAACTCCTATCAATCCATTTTCTCAAGGTTGAAGCCCCTGGCCAATACCTATTAAATTTACCAAAAATCATCCTATATTGGAGCAACGAGGATCTCTCTAAGGTGTGCTCACTAACCTCTACCACTAGAGATTATTCTAAGGATTTAACTATAAATCGGTCCACGGAAAGGAAAGTAAAACTCATAATATATTGAAATTTATTTGAATGTCTTATAAAAATATAATATTTGATAAAAACTTTATAATAATTTGCATGCAAAATTTCTAAGATAAATAAAAGGAAAAAAAAAACTTAGCTAAAAAATTCTATGTCCAGATAGAATGTCTTGCCTCACTGAAGTCCTAGCTCTTCATTGCTCTTCCCATCATCCAAACCCTAGCTGACAAATATTCACAATTTTATTTTTCACATCTTGAAAAATCGTCACTGCCCTTGTTCTAGATGGTTGACTTCATAGGGTTGTATCTCCCTCAATATTGCTTAAGCTAACATTGACTTAACTTTGAGGCTAACTTATAATACAATAATAATAAATTAACCCTTTAAGCAAGGTTATCCGTAAAGGTGGATTAATCAATATCACTAAGGGTAAAATACGAAGGGTGCCCTTAGGCTTACATGAACATGCCATTAGACTTACATAAATAATGGATGCTTTTAGGATTACATAAGAAAATTCTTGTAGGCTATATTAGTAGTTCTCTTAAGCACTCTTTCATACTCTTGGCGTTGGCCTAACAATATTTAATTACACATATTTCAACTCTACCCATAATATCAACTAAGGGGCCAAGGAGACAAGCCATTAGAGGTAATATATTCCCCATAATGGATGTTATAGTAGGCCTCTACTTTACCATTTCATCCTCATCTTCATCATCGAAAAAATTATGCCCTGATCTCAAGAATTTTGCCTCAATCTTCTTCAAACTTGTAATGCAATTTTGGATGAAATGTCCTTCAATTTTATAATACTCATAAGTATTTGACTTATTTGAAACCTTAGACTTGCCCTTGGGCAACTGAGCCTTAGGTTCCATTGATTTTAAGTCCTTTGGATGAGTTTGTATATGAGAAAGAGCTCCACAATTTTTTATTGCAACTTCATAATGAATAAGAAGCTTGAAAATTCCTTCAAGAGAAATAAGTTATGGATCCTTGATAGTCATAACATTCACATAAATAACCAATAAATAAGAATTTTTTTTGAAGTAATAGATTTGACATATTCTTCATCACCCTTTACCTTACCTCTTACCATTTATAAGTTAGATTTAAGGTCTTTGAAATGAGATGTAGTCTTTAACACTATTAAAATCTAAAATTTGAGATTGGAAGTCTTTGTCTCTATTTTGTTAACTTCACTAGTAGTTATTTTTTATGGATATCTTTCAAATTAGTTGATGAGAACCAGAAATGCTCATTTTATATACATTATTAAGGGGCATCATTACTGGTTTAATTAGAATTAGAGATGTATTTTTATATAACTTATGCATATAATTGATAGAAAATCCAGTATTATGCTTGACTAGTATTTTTAGTGGAAACTGTGTATAAATGTAGGTTTTGCTACTAATATGGTGTTTTCCAGTCTACATCCCACTTGGACCTGGCATTGTGCAAGAAGGTGCCTTGATCCCATACATTTGGAGGTGCCTTGATGTACAAGTAGACGCCTTCAGGTAGGTGCCTTACTCTTTAGGTAGGCACCTTACTCTACAGGTAGGTGCCTTACTCTTTAGGTAGGTGCCTTACGGTAGGCACCTTACTCTATAGGTAGGCGCCTTACTTTACAGGTAGGTGCCTTACTCTACAAGAAGGCACCTTGATGCCATACATTGGAGGTGCCTTGATCTGACCAAGTCAACAAGAAGGCACCTTGATGAAGAAGTAGGCACCTACTTGTGGCACCTTGATGAGGAAGTAGGCACCTTGATACACATTCATTGAGAAGACGCACCAAGTCAACTTTGATCGGTTGACCAATGGGCTAAGGAGGTTGTTGCACATGAAGACAAAGGAGAAATATTCTAATAATGCATTATTATTAAAATAGAATAAAACACTTTTATTATTAACCGATTGGTCGGTTGACTTTGTAAGGTTTTTAAAGCATTATTTTTAGGCTGCATTATTTTAGCATTAGTTTGTTACATACACCTAAGGATTTTTATATTTATCCTTCTAGTGAGCAGACATACTTTCAATAGTAGAATAATACCTATGTATGAACCAATTATAACTAATCATGTTATGTGATTAAAAATAGATTGATTTGTTATTGTAACGAGATATGGTTGTGCTTTATATAAATATGTAGGCCAGATGAATGGGGATAGAGAAACAATTACATAGAAGTTATTTTATTTTATTTTCTATATAATTTCTTAAGAGTGCAAATACTCTTAGTTGCTTAAAGCAACTGTTATGTGATTAATCGGGCGGACTATCTATGGGAGCCTGGGCCCACTCCTTGTAGTAGTCCTCCCCTATTTTATTTTTATTATTTGTTTTTAGTAGATTAGATTTACTACTTTATTTCCTGCTTTATTTAATTTAGTTGTGTGTTTTATTTTCCTGCATTTTAATTTCCCACACTTTTATTTTCAACACTTTAATTTTAGTTTGTAATTTATTTATTTATTTTTCTGCACTTTATTTTATTTGGTTTGGTTGAAATCAAAATGCACAAACATTCCCCACCAAATTAAATAGGTACAGAAGGATTCATTCCCCCACACTGTAGGCATATATTGTGCATGACACTCATAAGTTTACGGACTTATCGGATTGATAATTTATGGTAAAAGAAATGACTATTTTCTAAACATAATTTTTGCTCACCATTTTGGCACCGTTGTTGGGGAGTGTCAAAAATGTAGTGTTATGATTTATAGGTCAGATAAAAATCCCATTTAAAATTACCTGTAGATATTCTACCTGAGAAGCATAAGTCCACCAAGGGCCTTTTTACAAGGCCAAAACAATTGCTAGAACATAGTCAGAGCCAAATCCCATAGGCAACAGTTTAAATTTACCAACTTCTCAAGTAAATACAAGAATGAACCTGATGTACCATATTAAGTGTAGAAGTAGGAATAAATTGTGTTGTTGAAAAAAATTATAAAATTAGGCAATGAAGGATTTCCATCGTATTCTAAATGGTTTTGAGAAATCAAAGGAATGACACAACCCAGGTCTGATATAGTTGAAAATATTTAAGGGTGTGTTTTTACACAGAAACCATTTAGGAGATTATACCTCAAAGAAGCACAATTTTAATTACAAGCTTAACGTTTCTCAACATTGGTGAATTTTTAACAATGACATTAGCAACCAAAAAAATGACAGAGCAAAATTTAAAGAACAACTTGTTATGGAGTATGCTCTTCACTTGCACTTAAGGTGACCTGGTGAATCAAAAACTAGCATGTATTTTTAAAATACTACTATGCCAGGTTTTCTCCAAATTTCTAGCCGTAGATAGTCAATTCTTACATCCTGCACATTTTCCATTAAGTTGAAAAAATTTGGTTTTGAGGCCATGGGGTAAAATACTCTTGTCATGCTACGACATATCAAACTAGTTGGTAACAAAATGAATGATTTTTAGAGACTAGTTCAGATGTAGGCATGGGGGAGATCCCACCTTCATCATTACCACCAACAACACAAAGAACATTGTTTACAGTGTTCATTTAAAAAAAAAACTAGTTAGAATTTTATTTTAATACCTTTAGTTTAGATTTTTCTTTTATGTTTTGCAGGACAGCATGAAGTGCGATGTAGACAAATAAGGAGTTGTCTGTGAAGATTTCATGAATTGAGATTCATACGTGGAGTTTGTAATAGCACTATACGAACCATATTGTGCACCTCAATCATGTAGCATCTAGTCCAAATAGGTGAAAGCAAGCAGAGTTTTTCCTTGGCAACATAAGCACCCGAAGGTAGGCTAAGTAACCCTGATCAAGTGAAAGGCTTCCAGCCCAAGGTGGTTGTGGAACTTGGGGGAAAATTTTGCTACAAGGTGCATGACTGTTACAACCTGAATGATAAGCAGAGTCAGAGATGCTACACCAAGAGCAGAATAGAATTCCAAGGCAATGTTCGAGAAATAGTCGATGGGCTCCATTTACAATACCTCACATTTGTGAGACTAGATCAGACATCGGAATGGGGGAGACCCCATACCATACCAATAGTTTTGATGAATGTTCACACATTCATAAAAAAAAATAAAAAAAATTATGGGGGGTACCTTACTCGACGACATCGTACTTCTAGTGCCTAACTCCCATATAAAGGCACCTTCTTCCTGAAAGAAAAAATTATGGGGGGCGCCTTACTCTCGATGATGTCATACTTCTAGTGCCTAAATCCCATATAAATGCACCTTACTCCTAAAAAAAAATGAATTATGTGAATCCTCCCAATGGTTTGTAGTTATATAAAAAAAAACCACATGGAACATGTCTTGCTTAGCATAAAATTTCTTTTTATTTTTTGCTTTGCAGGAAATCATGAACCACATGCAAGCTGCAGGCATCCTGAGAGCCAGGGCCTAACAGGCACAAATGTCATGATTCCTATTTTCCTACTTTCGTGTGTTTTTTCTTTGCAGGTCATCGTGCCCTTTGAATGCAATTTGAAGGTATCCTGAGAGCCAAGGCCTCAAGCATAGGCATGATTCCTATTTTTCCTTACTTTTGTGTGTTTAGTTTTGCAGGACACAACCATGAGCATGATCTGTAGGTAGAGTCCAGCTTAAACTAGGCCTAACATATGTGACATATCATGCCCTGTAATTAGGAGTGTATCAAAGCAAAAAATGCACTTACTTCCCACTAGGAAGAGAGTGCCTACAATCAACCTAGTACAACAATACCTTTTTCCACCTAGAGGAAGGCACCAATAAGCGGTGTCACTCTCCCACCAGGAAGAGTGGTGCCCATATATTTGAAAAAATCCTTGTGGAGAATCTTATGGTTGGGTGCTAAAAAGAAGTTGCAGCCCTTCCTTGAGAAGAGAGTTGCAGATCCACTTTATACCTAGTAGTGCTTAAACTTCTTCTCCCTAGATTAGGAGGTGCCTATTGTTCAGTGTGGGACCTAATGTTCAGAGGGATGTAGACTTGTTGCATAGAGGGACCTATTACTAGCGACGAGGGCATCACCAATTTAAGTGGGGGAGAGTATGGGTGAATTTGAATCTCTTGCAAATAAAAATCTTCTGCTGAAAAGGCTCCAAGCTAAAATACACATCAAAAAATAGAGCTTTATTTTTTGCTACTTGTTGGAAGAGAGTATCCTCTTTTCCTAGGACCAACTTGGTCTAGAAGGGAAATGAGAAATCTCCAACCGATAGCTAAATAAAGTAGGGGAGGAGCCTGGAAGTAATCAGATGTCAAAAATCTGCAAGAAGGCCACATGGTGCTTGAGCATGATAAATCATATGAATGGAGCTCGTAGTGGCCAAAAATAACAACACATAAATATCAACGATGTGTCTCATGAAAACATCACACCGAAACACCCAACACATGTCGTAGATGATGATGGATGGATTTATTTATCCTCACTCCAGGAAATAGAGGATCATAGTGCTACTCTAATTCTACCTATGAAGGAAATAATTCAGAGTGGGAGATCATTTTGATTCGGATGCATGTGTATCAGGCTGATATAAATTCTAATCAATTGAAAAAAGTGATGTGTTTAGGAGCACATGGTGAGAAAATAATAATGCACAAAGATTAATCCCTATAATGCATTCGAAGAGTTCAATGCTCTTGAGATATGTCAAAGTAGGATTAAAATATTTTTTATATATATGTGTTGTTGATGAGGAGCTTGGTGTTTCAAATATTGGAGTTGTTGGCTATCATAAATCCTCTAATAGTGGTATATGGGACGTAATTTTTTGTACACCAGGCTGCATAGTTACCTGGCTTGCATGACCTCCACTTTTTAATGCACAATGCCAATATTATAGTTTTTTTACGACAACATTTCATTCTATTAAAATATGTGGGAAAATAAAATACAGAGAAGAGACAGAGTCTCACTATGGTGGAGGAGAATGCCAACTTTGCAAAGAGATGGTGAGGATCTGAAATCATGAAGAAGTTGTTGTCATAGTGAAAAGAGTTCATTATTTCCCACAAATAGTTGGGTGGAGAAGATGTTCTAGTACATAGCACATTCAGCCAAATTCCTAGGACAGATCAGTGACAATTCTCTAGCTTGGCCACCTAATTTTAAAATCACCAGCTCACATTGTTGCAGTTGAATTTTTGTTCTCTGATGTAGATGATAAAAAAATGATGAACCAAGATCTATTATGGGCATGCTCCCTTCCATGGCAGAATAGATGAAAATTTTTTACTCCAAGATGCACCAACAATCTCATTTTCTAGTACACCATGATTACAGGCAACATGAAGATATTATACATCACATCAGGTTCTGCAAAATTCACCCAGGTATATGCTAAGTTTTCCATTGATTATGTGTATAGTTGTTTTAAAAATTATGTCTATGTTAATACCAGTAGATGCCCCTATAAATTATTTTTGTCGAAATCTCCTAGCCTAATGACATACCTTTGATCTAAAAAAAAATGATGGGGGGTGCCTTACTCTCGACGGTGCCTTAATCCTACGTAAAAAAAGGAGGTGCTTAACTACCATATAAAGGCGCCTTACTCCTGGTGCCTAACTACCATATAAAGGCATATTACTCCTAGCACCTTACTCCCATGTAAAAATAGGAGGTGCCTAACTCCCATATAAAGGTGCCTTACTCTCGATGCCTAACTCCCATATAAAAATAAGAGACACCTAACTCCCATATAAAGGTGCCTTAATCCCAATGCCTAAATCCCATATAAAGGTGCCTTTACTCCGATATAAATGCACCTTACTCCTATGAAAAAAAATAAAAAATAAAAATAAAAATAAAATAAAATTCGAGGGGCTATTGTCATGAGGACGTGACAATATTTAGGCATGGGGGGATGATGAGCACCATAAATGCTCATTTTATATACATTCTTAAGGGGCATCGTTATTGGTATAATTAGCATTAGAGATGTATTTTTATATAACTTATGCATATAATTGATAGAAAATCCAGTATTATGCTTGATTGGTATTTTTAGTGGAAATTATGTATAAATGCAAGTTTTGCTACTAATTTGGTGTTTTCCAGTCTACATCCCACTTAGACCTGGCATTGTGCAAGAATGTGCCTTGATACCATACATTTGGAGGTGCCTTGATGTACAAGTAGGTGCCTTACTCTTCAGGTATGTGCCTTACTCTTCAGGTAGGCACCTTACTCTACAAGTAGGTGCCATACTATTCAGGTAGGCACCTGTAGGTGCCTTTAGGTAGGTGCCTTACTCTTCAGGTAGGCACCTTACTCTTTAGGTAGGTACCTTACTCTACAGGTAGGCACCTTACTCTTCAGGGAGGCACCTTCAGGTAGGCACCTTACTCTTAAGGTAGGCGCCTTACTCTTTAGGTAGGTGCCTTACTCTACAAGTAGGTGCCTTGATGCCATACATTGGAGGCACCTTGATCTGACCAAGTCAACAGGAAGGTGCCTTGATATGACCAAGTCAATAGGAAGGCACCTTGATGAAGAAGTAGGTGCCTACTTGTGGTACCTTGATGAGGAAGTAGGCGCCTTGATGCACATTTAGTGAGAAGACACACTAAGTTAACTTTGACCGATTGAACAATGGGCTAAGGAGGTTGTTGCATGTGAAGACAAAGGAGAAATATTCTAATCATGCATTATTATTAAAATAGAATAAAGCATTTTTATTATTAACCGATTGGTCGGTTGACTTTGTAAGGCTTTTAAAAGCATTATTTTTAGGTTGCATTATTTTAGCATTAGTTTGTTATGTACACCTAAGGATTTTTATATTTATCCTTCTGGTGAACGGATATACTTTCAATAGCAGAATAATACCTATGTATGAACCGATTGTAACTAATCACATTATGTGATTAAAAATAGATTGATTTGTTATTGTAACAAGATCTGGCTGCACTTTATATAAATATGCAAGCCAGATGAATGGGGGAATGATCAATTACACAGAAGTTATTTTATTTATTTATTTTTCTGTATAATTTCTTAAGAGTGCAAATACTCTTAGTTGCTTAAAGTAATTGTTATGTGACTAATCGGGCAAAAGGAATATCTATGGGAGCCTGGGCCCACTCCTTGTAGTCCTCCCCTATTTTATTTCTGTTATTTATTTTCATTAGATTAGATTTACTGCTTTATTTCTTGCTTTATTTAATTTAGTTGTGTGTTTTATTTTCTTGCATTTTAATTTCTCGTACTTTTATTTTCAGCACTTTAATTTTAGTTTGTAATTTATTTATTTATTTTTTGCACTTTATTTTATTTGGTTTTGTTGAAATTAAAATGCACAAATATTCCCCACCAAATTAAATAGGTATAGAAGGATTCATTCCCCCACACTGTAGGCATATACTATGCGTGACACTCGTAAGTTTATGGACTTACCGGATTGATAATTTATGGTAAAAGAAATGAATTTTTTCTAAACATAATTTTTGCTCACCATTAGTCCATACCTCAATAGGATCAATTTTATCCTTGATGTGGAAAAGTATGTTTGATTCAGTTAATGTGAAAAAGAGTCCAAGAGCTTCCTTTGTCTTCTTATCAAGATGATTATCACTAAGACCTTCTGATACATCATTAAAAATAAACTAGATATTCTTGCTTCTAAGTAATCCATCCATTTGAATTCACCAAGTGATATAATTTTACCCATCGAAGAGAGTAACATATCCTAGTGAATCTATAAATCCTATGCAGAGTTATGACAAGTCCATAAACTAATGTCACCATTGAATAGAGCTAAAAAAATACATAATCTAGGGAAAATGGGCTCCAAACACTTCAGTATGCAAAAATTATGGACTTTGGAAATTTTGGAATATTAGCACTAAAATCAGGAGAAAAAATTAAACTATCAAACCTTAGAAAAATTTTCCAAATCAAATTCAACCACTTGGCACAACCTGATTAGGTGATTCCATATTCATTTGGTGAATCATGGATTGATAATTTTATGGATGTGATCAACTAAATATTCTAACATATATACCAAAAAAATTGTGAATATCTTTTAATAGGTTCACAACCAAATTGTCTCAAACCAATAACCTTACCCCTCTGAGCATCGACGAACTAATACACCATGCATGTCATTTAAAAATAAAATGAAGAAGAATTTGAAAAAGGAACTTGTTGATGCTTTGATCCACCTAGATGTGAAATTGTACCCTATACTAAAGTCAAGATTGGATGACTCAAAATTGCTTCTAATCCAACCTTTAGAGGAGATTAATTCCTTGTGAAATTGTTTCTAGTGAAATACTAAAGAGAAAAAGGATAAGAGACATCGATCTGAGTGAGGTCAGAGCTCAGTTAACAATATTGTTTTAAGTTGTAGAAGCATCAACTACTTAGTACAAGCAAAGTATAATAGATAATACAATAAATGCTATGTAAAAAATACATTCAACTTAGATGTTATAAATTTTAGCATTGCAAGTGCTCTAACCAAATAATTCCAAAAAGTTTAAGTCTAACAAATAGACCATAGGAATACCAAAAACCATTAAACCTAACAAAAATAATTTGATTAAAGCAAATAATAAATGCCAAAGGTATAAATATCACGTTAAGAGATCTAGAAACATTAATTGGGGTAAGTCAAGTAACTCTTGATTGCATTCCTAAGTAGTATAAACATACTACTTGCAACAAGAAAATACTTAATCATCTAACACTTAGGTCTGACGTGTAGACCAATTGGTTTGGCAAAACCCCATAAGGGGGATAAATGTTCAAGGTTTAAATCTCAAGCCTCATTGGACTGAACGCTTATCAGTATTCTTGGTGCTTTTAGTGACGTAAAAATTTAAAATGATGTGACATGGTGGTTATAGGGGTGGACAACGCTGATAACCATGGTGGCTATAGCTTCCACCATGTTTATAAAAAAAAATTATCTAACACTTTACAATGAGGGGTGTTCCCCTATTTATAGTTTTTGCTTGGATAAAATAAATCTAACTACTATGTACAATTATGAGAAAAAATATCTTTTCATGACTGGGGATGAGTTGGCACCACTCGAGATATTCAACATGTCTTTTGTCAGGCATAAAGTGGTTATGACTATAGGATCTTGAATCATGATTCACTAAAGTGGCTATCACTTTCCTGTTTTGACAACTACCACATGGTATAACTACTCCTTTTCTAAGTGCCTCTTAGGTTAATACCTTCTATTTTTGAATGCTACTACCACATTTATTGCCTTTTTAGTTGTTCCTTTTACTTAGTATCACCATGTCAAGACTTTTCAAAGTTAGGCTGATGTCATCACTATAAATTTCTAGCATGCTACCCTCCAAACTTGGACATTTGTAGCTTTGCAAAATTATCACTTTGCCAAAGATTTTAAAGCACGATGCAAATGTCATTACATAAAATGTTCATATTGCCTCCTTTGTGGGTCTAGCACCAATCTATTATGGCTAAAATATTTTGACTTGAAAGATTAATCTAACCTTTAACAATTTTGAGCCTATAATTGCTTGCTTCAGCCCTTGTAATAATACACTTAAAAGAATTATGACTCTGAATATATCCAAAGTTCTAATTGCCACTTTATTGATCATCTATTTCCATCGCTTTGATACTTACCTTTTATTTGATGCCTTAGGAATTATCAAACTTCTTCATTTGATGGATGCACTATTATCTTTGTTCAGTTTGCTCTCTTATGCTTTTTACCACAAGTTTTTGGGGTGACCTTCATATGGACTAGCAAGCAAGGATAATCTCACTAGATCCTTGTATACACATGTTGTCCCTCTTCTTTTCTTCCTCCATAGTTTATAGGTTTTACTTCCCTAGGATCTTGTTGGCACTATTTTGTAACTACACCAAGGTATATAGTATATTTCAAACACAATTACCAATAGAGGATGGTTTAGTTTGTGAAACTACCCATCTAGTTGAGGGGTGGGTCCATAGTTGTTGAGAAAATAAAAATCCCTTCCAATAGTGAAGCCCTTTTAGCTACCACTGAAAAACTCCAAGGTTTCTACCTATGGTGAGATTTAGCTTAGCTACCATTGAAAAGGTTATAGGTCATTGTCTTTCTAGTTCGATATGTCAACATACTCTTGTGGTGTAAGGAGATTTAGATTTTCTAGCATATTTCAACAAATATTTTTCCTTGTTAGTATCTTTGGTTTTTTTTCATCACTAGCCCCTTGATAGATCAAAGGTGATTTAGGTCCTCTTATCTTGCTCAACTTTGAGTGAAAATTTTGCTCAAAATTCCCCCTTTTGGTAGAATTTGCTTAGTATATTGAAATATCACTACATAACCCCTTGTCCCATAAATTTCGAAAAAGGAGAGTAAGCATCTAGGTTTGATTTCAAATCCTAGGATCCACAATTCACTCACCCAAATGTTGTTCTACAACTACTTCTGGAAAGGATGAAGGAGAGAACTAGCCTTTAATCATGTGTATGCCATCACTAAGGCATAGTTCCTTAAAAAAGAGTTAACTGATTATAAGAATCAAACCGCCAGCCCCTTAAGCAATAAGAGAATAACCCAACCAATATGCCACTATGCATATATGATAAAAAGAAGATAACAAACTCGCTAAAGTCCTCTAATAGGAATTATGCTCCAAAGAAATGCCTACGATTTGAATTGATGACCTTTATTAGGTAAATAAGCAGCCCAACCATTATGGTACAACCACTTGGATGCAAATAATTATAAGATTCAACTCATATACTAGTAGGTTGAGGGGACTCATATGGCACCCCAAAGTTACCTATAGCCAACATCCTAGGATACATCAAACCTAAATAATTTTTTTCTAAATTAAGGCTCAAACTGGAGATAATAGCTCAAACAATTAAAATCCATGCCCTCATGTCATTCTCTCTATTGTGGATAGAATATGGTAGGGGGATAGTAAAAAAAGAGAAAGTAGAATAAATTGCTTGCAGAATTGAAACCATTATCCTCCTACGAGTAACAAGCATCCAAATTGGTGTGTTATCTACCTTTGATGCTTCCCATTAATGTTGTCAGATATATGGTAGGTAGGAAGTTCTCCTATATGCACATGAAGCATGTGGAAAAATCCATGAAAAAGAACACATGAAAGACAAAAATATTTGGTGCTAGGGAAAATTTGATTTTTGAAATTTAAAAAACACATTTAGAGTTGCCTCCAAAGTAACAAACTAGTTTTGCATCTTCAATCACCAAGGAAGGATAAACATTTTTAGCAATAAGAATATTAGAATTCATAGTACTTTCTAGAATCATTCCAAAAAATATGCATTAACCATGATAATCACTAGAAAATATGCAAGAGTGTATCAAAGATATTATTGATAGATGAAAGGAAAAAATAAAGAAAAAAGAGAGAGAAATGATAAGACAAATTAGAAGGTGGGTGTCTATGGATACCCCAATATTTCTAATTTTATTCACATTTATAATTGCAAAGGATCACTCTTTGATGGGTATTTATAGTGATACCAAAAATCCCAATGAGTACTTAACCTCAAGCCAATATTGACTTGATTTATAATAAACTAATAATAAATTACACCCTCTAAGCAAGGTTATTCATAAATGTGGATTAACCAATATCACTAAGGATGAAATGTGAAAGGTGCCCTTAGGCTTACATGAATATGCTTGTAGACTACATTAATAGTGCTCATAAACACTTCTTCACACTTTTGACCTTGGTCTAACAAGATCAAATTACACATATTTCAACATTTAGGAATAAAAAAAAGAACAATATACAATAGCCAAAGCAATAAAAAATAAATTCTATCTAAAAAATAAAATTTCTGTTAATTTGGATTCTATTTTCTATGAAAAATACAAAAGTCTAGAAAGCATGTAGGAGAATTTCATTTCATTTTCTATTTTCTATTTTCTTGCCCCATTTAGGAGAGCATGAATTGGACCTACAAAAGTATAAAAATCAATGAAAAAGTTACTCAGTGTAAAATGAAAAACCAAGAAGTGTGTAGATGAGTTCATAGCAAGTTAACCCCTAGAATATATGCCTTAATGATGGTCCCTGTAGACATGAAAATTTGACTCATTTTCCTTAGTTTTTCTCCTAGAAAAGTAAGGTCATATTCAAGAGAATTTTTACTTTATCAAATCATCTCAATTCTTATCAAATTTTATACCATTGGATAGGGCTCGAAAAGAGCTTTCCAACGATATATAATATGTCCAATTTTGACATCGTTTTCCTTATTTTTCGCACCAACAAACCAAAAATTGTTGACCATTGGGAAAAATCGCCCATCAATTAACAAAATCGCCCGAAAATCGATATTATTTAATTTCGATATTTTATTCATGATTGCAATGTATTTTAAAATGTTATTTCTATTTAATTTACTAGTTAGAATAATGAATATGATCCTCGTGAATGTGGTCTACCGACAAGGATGCCACTTGCATTATTGGTGATGTGACATGGGTTCAATACCTATGGTGGATGTGTATAAGAAGTATTAGTAACAAAAATGATGAATATGATTAAATTTGATAAATGTATGTATTTCGCGCAAAACGTGCACAAAGATGTGTATGATTGGATAAAAAAATGTTGAAGAACGTTTTACAAGCGTATGATGCAGTAGCATAAGGTTAAGAGCAAACTCTAGATATGAAATAACATTGAAATAAGGATGACATATTGAGAAGGTTGTAGACACAGTTACATAACACAATGGCTAAAGACTGTTACATAATGCAATGGTTGAAGACTGTTACAAAAGATAGTTACTGAAGTATGTTATAGAAGGTAGCTGCTAAAGACTGTTACCCAAGATTTTTTCCACAAAAATTTATGGAAGAAATTTGACCAAGTTAATTGACCTACATTACATGCCACATCAGTGACAACATGGCGCTCTTACACAAAAGCAAATGAGTACAGTCAGCATAGTTGATTGATTTATCAAATATTATTCATGAGGATATTGTGATTAATAAAGTTGTTGTAAAGTTATTTTATAAAGTCATGAAATTAGAATATTGTTAGGTTGTCTAGATTTTGATGCAATATTGTTATGTCTTTCTCGTGAATAAAGGGGCATATAGTTGTGATGTTATATCTTGCAAAATGTTTGATTTAGCATTATTTTATTATGTTCATTCATAAAGTGCCACTTGGACCACTTAGGTTATTTATCAAGTCCAAGTAGGTTAGGAGATTATGTCAATTTAGATTATTTTTGTTAAGTACATAGTTGTCACATTATCAAGTCTACAATACCACATGGAAAAATACAAAGGAATAATTATATTCAGAATTGTCCAAGTCATATTATATATTACATAGGGAGACCTTTGAAAAGGTCTAATGAAGAAATATCGAATGTTCAATGTGTCTATACAATATCTAAAGAAACACGCGATTATGTACACCTAAATTCCCAGTAATATAACAACACTTTTTATGGTAACTAATACTTTTTGATTTCTTTTATGTAATCATCATCGTATTTTCTCTACATTCATAGAATAGAATAATGTTAGTATTAGTTATGCATCTTAGTTACTGAGATAAAATAGTTTAGGGGAAAAAGACTTATAATATCCTCTAGGAGGTAGGGCCCACTCCTACAATCAGTCCCTATTAATTCGCCCTTGTAATAGGTTAGAAATAGTTAGTATGTAAAATTAACTTTAGAATTATAAAATAAATTAAATTACATTTTCATAAGGCATAAAGTAAAAATAGATAATCAAAACTAACTATTTACACGAGGATCCTCACTAGTAAGTAAGCCATCATTATTAGGTAAATAACATATTTAATTTATTGCATTTGAAATTCTACATCATTTTTGTTTACTGCAATTATTATTTTTCTGCAAAACCTGAGGCTAAAAAGAGATCTAAATCAATAATAAGAATTAATTATCACGGTACAATCTATATTGGATTTCTAATCTTTAAATCTAACCTTGATTGCCCTGGATTGATAAAATTAAATGTAAGTATTACTGCTAGACATTTTTGGTGCCATTTCCAGGGAGAGTAGTGTCGTAATTGTTAATCAGAAAAGCTGTTTGGCTACGCAAGAAGAGATACTTACTTGTATGTGGAAAGAGGTATGCATGAGTCCTTGGAGTGCATACGAGTTGGAGTGGCATAAGATGGTCCCAAAAAGTCCCTTTGTTTGATTTCCAGGTTATTTTCTTTTGAGGAATCATTTTTCTACTTTTATAGTTTAAATTTTATTTCCTGCAAAATTTCCAAGCTTTGGGTGATTGCTATTATTTGCTTTGGTCTGGGTTCCCCTGTAGAAATAGGAAGTAAATATGACTGAGTGACATAGTTATAGTGAAAAAAGTTCCTAAATAATCAAAGAAGTGATAGCAAAATAACCTTTTGCATTCAGTAATTTCATTTCCAACAAATTTACTTTTCAAAAGCAATATTCCATTTATTTTTTTGTTATACTAAAATTGGCTGTATGGATTCATAGACCATGAGTCCCACCTAGTTTTAGTTATTGTAAGATTGTTTAGAAAAAAAAAATTTATTTTATTTTTCCTGTTGTGATAAGGATAGCTAATTCATTTGTTATGAGTTGTACTTAAACCCAACAATAGTAGGACTATTTTAAATTGGTCATAAAAACAAAAACAAAACAAAAATAGAAACCAATCAGAACCCAAACAAAAATAAAAGGAAAGGAAAAAAAAGAGAGAAGGAAGAGGTAAAAGAAAAGATTGCTAGATGGTGGAAAATAGTCTATAACAATCTGCACTTATAGACCTTAGAAAATTACTAATTGAACAAGAAGTGAATATTTTATTTGAAAAACAACACCAAACATCTAGTAAAGAGTGGGAGTGTTTGTGTGAACATTTGGATATTATTAAGGAGAGATCAGATGAGTTGAAAAAGATCAAAAACATTGGCATAGCTAGAACTTTAGGATAAGACTACTATTCACCTTATCTAGATCTTGGAAGGAGTTGTGAGCATTGGCTTTGGGATAGGAGAGCGTCAGTAAATCCAACAATTTACCCTTGGAATCAATATTTTGGGGACTTCCTCATTATTCACAAATTCCTTGCAGACATAGAGAAAAGGGAAGTAGCCCTAGAATATTGCAAGAAATATCACAAGATACATAGAGTTGTGAGCTTTAGAGAATTGTGTCAAGACTTGCATTTTGAATTACAATTCGAGAACCCTAATACAATTGTAAAATAGGCTTTTATTGTCCAATTTATTACGTTGGTAACAAAAGAATTTGGATTTAACGAAGAGCATTATATGACTCCCGAACAACTCAAACCTATCAACAATATTCATAAGTTGTTCTAAGAAGACTAAAAATTTATTGCAAAGCTTCATGTTTAGAATTAGAGACTCAAAAGGTAGATTTATTAAAATCAGTAAACCAGAAGTAGAGTGCCAAGAAAACCATAGTAAGAGATCTAAAATTTCTAAGTTAAAAGAAACTAAAACTGCATCTTTAGAGAAAATTGAAATTCTAGAACAAGATCCCAAGACATATTTGCTACCTAAACCAGAGTTCAACAATCATATTGATCCCTCATCTATTTTTACTAAACCTATACCTGAACCAATTCTTGAAATTCTATAGTTAGTCATGGCTGATCAAGGTAGTGAACAAGGGGAAGTAAACAAAAATCAAAGGCAAAGAACAACAGATCAAGGATAAGTAGAAAATCAAAGGGAAGGTAGATAAAGAAAGACTTTTGCCTTTCCAATTCCTTCTTTTGAAGATAGGCTAACAAGAGAACCAAAACCGATCTCTATTTTTGTTTTGCCTACTTTCCATGGGAAACCACATGAGGATCCCGATGCATTCCTATTTGAATTTGAAGTGGTGTGCCAAGTTTAATTTTACACCACAGAAGAGCAAAAAATAAGGCTATTCCCTTCTACACTTAAAGATGCAACCTTAATATGGTTTATGGATCTAGGGGAAAACATTTGTAATTGATGGGATGGAGAACACGGATTAAAATACATATTCCTTGAAAGATACCAACACTATTGTAGGGTTTGAGATAAGAAAGCATAATTGTTTCATATGAATTAAAAAGATGATGAATCCCTTGAGGACTATATTGAGAGATTATGGTTTGTGGGATCTAGGGTAAACATTGAGTTGGATGAGGAAGTTCAGAAAGAATGTTTTCTAAAAGGGCTTAAGAAAGATGTCTTAGACATACTAAACCTTATGGCAAAGGGAGATATCCATCAGATGGGATTAGGAGATATTATAAATCTCTATAAAAATTACTCAAGGAATAAACCATTAAGAAGTAATAAATACCCATCACCAGGAGGAGGAGTAACACGAGATAAAATTGGTAATATGCTAGAAAATATCAAAACCAATTTATTAAGCACATTGACATCATCCCTCGACCTCATGGATAAGAAATTGAAGGAGAAAAATGTTGAAGAGATATATTGTCATAGATGTAGAAAGAAACATAATCTAAGAGAATGCCATTTGAATGTTACAAATATTTCCAACATCTCCAACTATTGTAAAATCTATGACAAAAACCATAATACTAGAAAATTGAAAATATATCTCAGCTGTCAAAACCGCTATCAAAGAGCATGAGGTCAAAGAGGTAGAATATATCTACTTTATATCTCAAAGAAGGAATGGTCCACCCAATTGGTCATATTCTAACTATTCCAACCAAAAAAGTGTTAGAGTTAAAGTGCACTATGCCTTCAGTTTGACACTTGTCAGTTTCATTGACAAGTGTCATGTTCATCATATAGGCCTTCTGCCTATATATGTAACCTTTTTATCAATAAAATCAATCCCTTCAGTTTCCCTCCTAACATTTGGTATCAGAGCTCCAGGCGGTCTCTTGAGCTTGTGAGCTTGAGGGGGGATTTCCATCATGGAAATCCTCCCTCCCCCAATTTTTTTTTAAATTTTTTACCGAGGGAGTATGCTCTCCATCATTTGATGGATCAGAAACCAGATGGTAAGATTTTAATTTAGGGAGAATTTTTTTTTAGTTTTTTTAGGGTTTGCAGATCCATGGAGGTACGAAAACGACACTCCCTTAGGTCTCCGGTGCTGTTCCTGCCCAGTCAAATTTGCTGCATAGTAATGAGTACAGCCTCGACTCCATGTCAACACGCTCTGGTTCTGGTTCAGCTCCAATCCAGTCGGATTATTCAAAAAAAATGAGGAAATCGATGGCCAGGATTCGAAAGCTCAGCTGATAAACGCAGTCCTATCCAACTTGGGCGAGAAAAATCATGGATCTAATTGGCCTAGTAATCTTGATCACATTGCTTCTACACTTCGACCTGTGTTGGATCGACAAATCCATTTGGGGGAGATCGGGTATTCTATTGCGCACAACTGAAGCTTTCTCTTGGGTGGCATGAGACTGGAGAGGGTTTTGTAGAGGTCGAGAACTTGATAGAGCTTTTCTGGCTATCGTTTGCTTGCGGCCACAGCTTTCGGGAAGCGAAAAAGCATGGAGGTCCTCTCCTCTGCTGCGCTGCCGCTGCCAATGCTGGCGGCACTGCTACTCATTCGCATCCGGAAGACTTCAAGCTTGAGCTCCCAGTTTTTCTCTGCGCATCGGTGCGACTGAGCAGTGACGTACCCAGGAAACGAAGAAGTTGAGAATGCCAATGTGCATAATCGGACGCTGGATTTTGTTTAAAAGCTAGGAGCTACCGTCGATGGCATTGAGCGTGTTGGAGCCTTCACAGATTTCGTATGGTCCCCCACCGCTGGCTCTGGCACCTGCCATCCCCACGATACCACCACAGCCGCAGCCCAGCCACCTGCCAAGCAGCAAGATCCTGCGTGGCAGGCAACTCCACGACGGCCATAGCTGGAGGTGTCGCCCACTACACATTGCCATCAATAGGAACTACATTTGCTATGGTTTGCGTGCTAGAACCATCAGGATTCTGAATATCAACACGGTGCTTAGGGCTTTGCTTCATGGCCACTCATAGCGGTGCAACGATGGATCAAAGATATGGGTACTGAAATGGCCAGTACGATGCGAATGCAAAATTCAACGAGAACGTCAACGTCACGAACAGCTGGGGACTGACAGAGGGGCAACAGCTGACACGCAGTAAACAAAAGCGAAAAGGAGATGCGAAGGAGAGCGGTTGAGCGGAGAGCAGCATCAAACTTTTTAGTTTTCACCCGAAACTTTATCGCTTTTTGGTTTAGGGTTTACAACGTCGTCGCCTCCATCCCTGCAGAAATTGCCTGGTTCGATCACACAAGCTGGAAATCTAGTTTAGTTTAGTGGCAGTTGGTGCGTGCAGTGGGGTGAAGACGTGCCGTATTAAATGGACAACAAGCCCATGAGAGGTGGGCTACACATGCATGATAATATACATTTTTTAATATGGGGAAGTGTTTTTTTTAAAGGGCATCTTATTTAAAAGTGGAGGGGCCACTTATTTATTTCAATGTATGAAACTTTATTCCCCCACATGGCCTTGTATTTTTTCTAAAATTGGTCTCTTTGGCCATTTGTCTCCACATGGAATGTGGAATTGAAAGGTTCTCATGACCGTTTATTATAAATTTCAAAGATGCCGCGCATGGCCCGTGTAAAAACCCTGCGAGAATTTTTAAGACTGTTTTTTATTTCGCCTGAGAGCGATGCCGCCATACGGCGAGGTTGTTTATTTTGCTGCCTTAGATAGGCATGATGATTTTTCCACATGATGAAGGCCCCTTTGATGGTGGAATATAGGGGTATTTATAGTCGTTGGAAACGGTTTTCCACGACGGACACAATGGTGGTGTCAAATTGTAATTTTGAGGCTGTTTCAGTTCAGTTTTTTTAGCCTCAAAATTTTTCTACCTTGGAGTGCACTCTCGGTTGTACCCGAAACTCCCAAGGTCATTTTATATGTGATCCTTGTACCTAGTGATCTTGTCTATACAGTTGGCGAATGTAGCAGCTGGTTACCCATGCATTTCGGTGGGATGACATGGTCACCATAAGGACACTTATACTAGGGAATACATACAAAGACACCCTAGACTCTATCCGAGGTTGTTTCCGGATCTACTTCTGAAGACTACAGACGAAGACACTTCAGAAGATTCTCTTCTTTTCTTCTTCTCTCCTATTTTGATCTATGGCTCATTTTTATTGTATTGAGTGCATTTTCGGCAGAGACCGACACTCTTATATGGCTTGTTTTTCCTTTCATTAGGTGCATTTTCGACAGAGACCGACACCTTCTAGATTGAGTTCACCATGTGGTGAATCTAGTCAGTGACCTACGAGTGGCAACATCCTCTAAGGATGACCTGCAGAGGCAACAGACCCAGATGTGGCTGACCCTGAGGCACCCATGATGACCCTAAGGCACTTAGACGGTTGACCCAGTGGCAATAGACCCGTTGAAGTGGCTGACCCTGAGGCAACAGACCGAGATGTATACACAGTGGATCTAGCATTATTCATAGTTGGAGAGCCAAGAGCACAAAGCACGAGCCTAAGACCAAATCAACAATAAGGAGGATGATAGGTTGTTTTCGAGAAGTCAACATTAAGGGGGAATGTTACCTAATGTTGACTTGCTTTGTTTTTTCTTTAGTTAGGATAGTGCACTTTAAGGGGGAATGTTAGAGTTAAAGTGCACTATGCCTTCAGTTTGACACTTGTCAGTTCCATTGACAAGTGTCATGTTCATCATATAGGCCTTCTGCCTATATATGTAACATTTTTATCAATAAAATCAATCCCTTCAGTTTCCATCCTAACAAAAAGACCCAATTATTGGTCAAATACTCCAAATTAGACAAATTGGAATCAGTATAATCAAGATTGGAAAACGCCTCCTTGGGCACAATTCATGCCAAAATCATATGGAAATTCACCTCCATGGATGGCAAGCCAAAATAAAAACACATCTAGTTGGAATATGAATGGCCAATACAATAAGATAGGACCAAGCTGGTCTCAGGGGCAGCCCCAACAACAAAACTTTCAAAATAAATTTAGGGGGCAAGTACCTCAAAACCAACCTCAAAATAGACTCCCTTCACCTCCAAACAATAATCCTCCTAAACAACTGCCTTTACCAGCTCAACCTGTGCCTAATACCAATAACAATAAAAACACTCAATATGTCTATGAAACAAACGAGGTATGTTCAATATCTATAATGCCTTGTCAACAAATTCAATTAAGATATGGAAAAGTATTGGAAGATCATAGAGCTACCCTCATAGAACTTGAAGAACCTACCAAAAATTTGAGCAAAGAAAAAGGACAAGATGATAAATGTGAGGAAGGAATAGAAATTTTCCCAAAAGAAGTGTTGGATCAATAGAAAGAGGTTCAGATTTCTCAAAAAGAAATAAGAGCTCCATTTCCCGAAATATTGGCTATACCAAAAGAACCATCTAAACCAACTTTCGATTTTTAGCAAGAATTAGAAAATGTCTCTATTATAATTTCTCTTTTAGAGGCTATTAAAGATATTCCCATCTACTCCAAATTGGTAAATAATATAATAAATTCACAAATAAGAAAGAGGAATGAACCTAGGACTATTCAAGTTATAGGGCAACTATCTAAAATCATGACTGGTGAGAAGTTGTTACCAAAATACACAGACCCTGGAGTACCTATACTCATAGTTCACATTGGAAGGACAACCTTGCATAATGTCTTAGTAGACTTAGGGGCTACCATAAACGTCATGACAAAGGAAACAACAGAATATTTAGGGGTACACATGATTCAACCGACCTCTATAGTGCTTCAACTTGTAGATAGATCTACCATTAAACTAGAAGGGAAACTAGAAGATATTATAGTTTCCGTAAGTTCATGGGAATACCCTGTAGACTTTATAGAATTATAGCCAAAGAAAAAGTTAGGGGGACACCCCTTGATATTAGGAAGACCATGGATTGCAACATCTGATGCTTATATTATCTATAGATTTAGGAATATGACTATTTCAAATGGTAAGTGTACTAAAAATCTTAGCTTATTTCTTGAATCAATAAAAGACAATGGTTTTTCAAACCAATTGTGGTATGATTCTCCTAAAGATTTAGACGATCTAAAAAATTTATCAATCAATATGCTAGGAGAATGTTTTCAACAAGAAATTGAAGGGCCTTTAGCTTCACTTTTCGATGAGGGAAAAGGTATTAATGAAATTTCCACGACTAATGGTGAAGCAAGCATGAGTAACCCTCATCAGATGACCCCTTACAATTATCAACTAAACACTCTTAAATGTGAAATAATGAGTATAGATAATAATTATAAGCAAATAGATATTACATCTAGAAAAGCTTTAAATATAAGCAATGAGCTTACAAAAATTCAAGAATCACAACTGATAGAAGTGTTAAAGAAGCATTGGATAACATTTGCATGGAATTATGAGGACATGAAAGGGATACATCCGAGTATTTGTACTCATCATATTTTCATTCAAGAAGGTTGTCACCTAGTGAGACAACCTCAAAGGATATTAAATCCAGCTATGAAGGACATAGTCCAAGAAGAAATTTTTAAGCTCTTAAATGTGAGATTTATATACCCTATATTTGATAGTCAATGGATTTCACCATTGGTGATTGTTCCTAAAAATAATGGTAAATGGAGAATCTATGTAGACTACAAAGAACTAAATAAAGTGACAAAAAAAGACTATTTTCCATTGCCTTTTATAGATCAAGTCCTTGACACTCTAGCTGGTAAGAAATACTTCTATTTCTTGGATGGATTTAGCGGATATAATCAGGTCTCAATAGCTGAGGAAGATCAAGAGAAGACCACTTTTACATGTCCCATAGGAACTTATGCTTATAAAGTCTTACCCTTTGGATTATGCAATGCACCTGCTACATTCCAAAGAGTTGTTCTCACTATTTTTGTTGATATGATTAATGAATGCATAGAAGTTTACATGGATGAATTTACAGTCTACGGTGACACCTTTGAAGAAACTCTAGCAAATTTACAAAAATTCCTAGCTAGATGCATAGAGCAAAACCTTTCTCTAAGTCATGAAAAGTGTTTCATGATGATGAGAAAGGGAATTGTTTTAGGACATTACATATCCAAAGAAGGTGTTAAGGTAGATCCTAAAAAAATACAAGTTATTCAGTCCCTTCAACCTCCAAAAACTCAAACAGAGGTAAGAAGATTTTTAGGGCATGTAGGATACTACCGAAGATTCATTAAGGATTTCAACAAAATTGCTTCTCCTATGCTTAAGCTCTTAACCAAAGAAAGTGAATTTAACTGGACTAAAGCATGTCAGGAAGCCTTTGAAGTTATAAAAAATAAATTGATTACTACTCTGATCTTAAGAGGACCAAACTAGAATTTACCCTTTCATATCCATTGTGATGCCTCGGGGTATGCAATAGGGGTAGTACTACAACAAATAGAGAATAAAATACCTTATGCTATCTATTATGTGAGTAAAAACTTGCATGGAGCTGTGCTTAATTACATCATCATTGAGAAAGAGTTTTTAGCTGTAGTCCATGCTATTAATAAATTCAAACACTACATAACAGGGTATGAAGTATTTATTCACACTGATCACTCTGCCATTAAGTACTTAATGAACAAAGCTATAGTAGGAGGTAGAGTGGTTAGATGGCTTCTTTTGTTACAAGAATTTAATGTTACCATCATAGATAAGGTAGGAAAGGATAATTTCATTGCAGATCACCTATCTCGTATGCAAATATTTGATGATAATGAGTTAATCCCTGATAATTTTCTTGATGAACATTTTTTTGCTCTCTCTATATTCACTCCTTGGTATGTTGATATCGTAAATTACTTAGTAATAGGAAAAATACCTCAAAACTATACACCGCATGAGCATAGAAAACTAATACATCAGAGTATTCCTTACATGTGGATTAATAGAATCTTGTTCAAAACATGCCCTGACCAAGTAATTAGGAGATGTGTGCAAGAAGAAGATGTATATGACATCATTCGAGCAACACATGAAGAACCCTATGGAGGTCATTATGCCACCCAAAGGATAGTCAATAAAATACTACAAACTGGTTATTTTTGGCCCACTATGAATAAATATACCTATAAATTTATTGATAGATGTGATGCTTGTCAAAGAGCTAGTAAACCTATGCCTTCAATGGAAATACCTCTAGTTTCGTAAGTAATGTTTGAACCATTCAAGAAATGGGGGATTGAATTTGTTGGACCAATAGACCCTCCAAGCATAGGTAATAAATACATACTTGTGTGTACAGACTATGTTACTAAGTGGGCTGAAGTTAAAGCTCTACCACGAGCACAAGCTGAACCAGTAGCCAATTTCCTTTATGAAAATATTATGCAACGCTTTGGAGCACCTAGAGAACTAGTCTCGGATCATGGATCCCAATTTATCTCCAAATTAATTGCACATTTTTTTGACATTTATCAAATAAAACATAGGAAAACCTCACCATATCACCCTCAAGCTAATGGATAAGTAGAAGTTACGAATAGAGAACTTGAAAATATTATTACAAAAACCGTAGTTGTCAATAGGGTTGATTGGGCCAAAATATTAAAAGAAGTTGTATGGGCATACAATACAACTTGGAAAACCACCACAGGATTATCCCCTTATGAAATGGTCTATGGCAAACAAGCTATCATGCCTATTGAATTCGAGATAGAAACTCTTCGCACAACAATACAACTTGACATGAATTTGGATCAAGCACAAAGGGCTAGATTGGAAAAGTTAAACATTTTGGATGAGAGGAGACTAGAAGCATTACACAGGACTGAATTAACCCAACAACAAAGGAAGAAATGGCATGATAAACATATTTTACCATGAATATTTCAACCAGGAGATTGGGCCCTATTGTTTGACTCCCGCTACCAAGATTTTCAAGGTAAATTGAGGACAAGATGGCTAGGACCCTATGAAATTGAAGAGATGTTCGATAATGGTATAGTCAAACTTAAACCCATAGATGATTCAACAAGAAGACTACTAGTAAACGGGCATAGGCTTAAACTTTATAAAAAACCATTATCTAAGGAAGAATTCATACACCATCTTAAGCAACAAGCTGATTTGTAGTATATCTTGAAACTGCAACCAACAACTATTGAATAATAACTTCTCTCTCATAAAAAATAAATATGTATATAAAGATTATGCTTCCTTTGTTTCATAATGGAGTTCCTATTTGCAATATTTATATCTTATTTTCATCAATCTTCAGTCTCAATATTTCAAAAAAATAGCCTAAAAGGATATTTCTTTACGAGCTTGTAGGAAAATGACTACCACATGTTGCATAACACCTTGTTTGCTAGATAAAATCTAGGTGTTTTCAATTACTCAACCATCACTAGTTTTTTGAGCAAACTTTCATTGAAAGCTAAGCAATATTTTGGTGTTGTAAGATATTCCTAGTCAATCAAGTTTTCTCTTGGACTACGCACATTAGAACACATAAAAACATTGTGAGATCTGGAAAGATTAATTCATGAGTTACTATTGTCATAAAGTGAATGGTTTCCCCTGCTTATCCATCTATGCGCATGGCCTAGAGTACTAATGAATTGGCAAAAGGACAAGCTCACCCTTCATCCTTCAAAAAAAAAATCCCTTGCTCCTCATCTAATCGAGCAAGTATCCCAAAAATATCTTCTTGCTTCCTCAAAAAATAAGCAAGAATCCCAAAAAGCAATAAATAAAAATCCCTTGCTCCCTCTCAAAATGAGCAAGTATCCCAAGAAAAAGTCAAATAAGGGTAAAAGAGCTTGAATCCCTAGAATTCTTAGTGTCTCGAAAACCATGGGGTGATCCTCATTACAATAATGGGTTGAATGAAACCCTCCTGGAAATAAGGTATCCTTACGTAGTAGCGCTAAGTCTAGACAAGACCTATGGATGCTCACAGATAAGCTAACTTGTTGGCAAAAGTGATCATTGTTTTACTCAATCCTTACTCATAATGGGAAATGAATATTCACTACACACATAGTTGATCCTTGAGGAGCTTGAAAATATTAGGGCAACTTTAACATCATATCGATTTGTGAAATGCATAAATGAATTTGTTTGAAGTCACTAGGTTGTTTGAGTCCTTGTGAAACAACCCTAGAATATCATAAGCAGGCAAAATTTAGAAGCAAATATTTATGGAAGTCCCATAGTTCATTTTATCCTACAAAAATATGGCTTGTATCTCCCAAAACCTTGCACCCTTTAGCAAAAGCCATCATAATATCAGAATATCTATTCCACTTTTTCTTAAGTATTGAAATTATCCAAGTCTTTGATAGAGATCTATTTTTGCATATATTGATGACTAATATCAAGCTTTATAATCATTACTTTTCTCTCACTTGGAAACTCCTTAATGAAATTTAGGAAGCACAATCACAAAAATTATAATAATCCCCCATAAATAAAACTCATTACTATATCATTCACCATAATATAAATAAAACACCCTTCATTTTGTTTTGGCTATATAGCCAAAATTACAGTTTGGGGGGGAGTAAATAAATACATCCAGAGTTCATAATACAGTTTGGGGGGAAGAATCAGGTAAAGTATTTTCTTAACTCTACAATTATAGTTTCTGTAGATATCTTTCGTAGATAGCTTCTGTAGACATATTTCGTAGATAGCTTCTATAGATATCTTTCGTAGCTAGCTTCTGTAGATATCTTCTATAGATGTTTTCTGTAAACAACTTCTGTAGTAATCTTCCATAAACATCTTCTGTAAACACCATCCATAGGTAGTGTCCATAACACACATCATGAAATATTTCTAAGTGTCAATATTTAAACTGGTCCCAAATATGAGCGACACGTGTCAACCCAGGATATAAAAGAACGTGTCAACATAGAATATAAAGGAAATTTATTAATGTTATTCATTAAAGCTTCAAGAAAGAGGAAAGGTAAACTTTGTGAATATGTATAAAACTTCTTTTGACCACTTTTGAAATTCATGAAACTTAGCATATGGACTAAGGTATGAAATTAAAATTTAAAATGTTAAAATATATATGCAAGAAACTGATGCCAAGAGTCCTTCCACAAATGTATAAAGGCAAAGCTGAAACAATACCACAAGCCAACATCTTATGTGTACACTTTCAGTTGGTCACCACACATTATAATCTAAAAGAAAAAAAGGGGTTTGAGCATCTCCTTGAAAGCGTGGATGACGACCATGGAAAATTTCATGTTGTCAGCCATGAAGGATGCGTGGATGCCAATTATAAAGGCAAATGAGCTTGACTATGGACCAACTTAGATAATGACACAATCAAAAAAATAATAATAATAAAATAAATAATTCAACCCGATGTGGTATTAATGTCAGCAACACGGTGGAGCAAAACATGAAAAAGAGATGACGTGGGCATTAAGGTCAGTGACACGGTGGAAGAAAAAGGTTACATGGCATATATGCGTAAAGGCAAAATTTTAAGGAAATTTATTATTGACCACCCCAAAAGACCATCGACGATGAGTGACATGTGGACCCATGCGCCTATAGCAAGCAATGTCGCGGATGGAAGACGTCAGCCGTCGATCAAGTTTCAAACGAAGGGCTATGATAAAAAGGGAAATTCATGCTAAAATTTGGAAACTTTGCCATACCATTTGTAAATGATGACGATCGCCAACGCATGGTTTTTAATGACCAATTAAAAGGTAGTGATGTGGATCCAAGCTCTGGGCCATTGATTAAAATAAAGTGAAGGGCCACGATTCACCAAGCCTCAGATCAACATTCACCACCATCGATTAAAATTCAAATGGAGGGTTGAGATGCTTTGCATGGCTAAGACTCCATGCAAAGGAAAACAAAACCCTAAAAATTCATTTTTCTTCCATAGAAGGCTCTGTAAGCACGACAAAAATGCTCTCCAACTTGAAACTAAGCCAAAACTCTAAAATTTTCTTCAACGAGATGAAATTGAAGATTTGAAGCGGATACGAAAGGAGATATTGCTGTAAATAAGAAATATTATGAGTGAAAAAGGTGGAAATATGAGCGAAGAATGGTAATCAACAAAGATTTAAAAAAAAAAGACTCTTTTTGGGGATGACCAAAAGTTGACAGCAGTAGAAAGTGACAGGTATACACTTTTCAATTCTGATTTTTTGTTTGTTTATTTCTAGTGAAGACCAGTTGCAGATATACATTTCTCTAGTGATTATACATGAAAACGTTACTCAATCATTTTTGAAAATCATTACAAAATTTAAAACTATTGTTAAAACTTCTACATTTTTGCATAAATTCTAAAATTCTTTTTACTTCACAAGAAAAAAAGGGAGTTTTTATTTTTTCTATCTATGAAATGATTACTATAGGTTTTCTCTTCGTCGACTACTAAAATAAACTTGGAAACCACCCCATTATATTTCACCTTACCCTGTCTATTCTCCACTCTAAAAAATGCCCCATTCCATGTTCCAAAAAAGGAGTGAACCCCTGTCCATTGAAACACAGAACCCCAATGATTTCGTAAAGAAATTGTTTCAAAATGCTAGGTGGTGGGATGCCCTCACGAAGTTTCAAGGGCACGACCAGGGGGTTGCAAAGCAATTTATCATGAACTACAACCCCACAACTATGGTCACTCACGTAGGAAATATCCCAATTGCCCTCACACCCTAGTTTAATTTTTGAAAACTCTAAGTCTACCTAAAGTGGGACAACCTTATTACAAATCCTACTCGAAAGGTGTTAAACCACTGGCTGAGAAATTTGGGGAGCATTACACTATAATCCGTGATAAGGAAGGTTGGCCAAAAGGGATAGCCACCTCCTCACTCCCCCTTAAATGGCAAGAAGTTGTGATACTTATCATAAAATTCTTCACACTAGAAGGGAGGTTATCTAGCTGTGGGGGATATCATCTTAAAATGCTACTAAACCTAAAGTTTCCAGGATAGAAATATTGCATCATCAATTTACCATATTTTTTGTTTTAGTATTTAAAATCTACAGTTCTTCATGTATAGCCTAAAAATCTAGGTGATAGCCCTAAGTTTCATTTAATTGCACACCACGGGCTTATCAAATTATTGGTTTTACAAAAAGCAAATGAAGTTAAAATATCCTGGGAGATAATCGTAGAAGAGTCTAACCTCCCGGATCATTCTGAGTCCATTGACAATGAATCCCTTGAAAATAATACGTCTGGTGAGGAATCAAAGCCAGAGAGTCAGGAGGAGGAACCCGAATCTCCAAAACATAAGTGCCACACCAGGTTTGATAAACCTTCCCAACCTACATAGAAAACCCGATGTGAAAAACATATTCCTGAAACTCATGAAAAAGGAGAGATGTCTGGATACGAGTCCAATTTACCCACACCTGAGCCAACCACTAAGACTTTGTCACATCTTTGGGCATAGAACACTATGAAGTAAATAAAAATTGATAAGCTTTGGGAAGATTTCATAGAGCATTCAAAGTTAGTCCAACATGCCCTTACTCTCCAGATAGACATGCTCAAACAAATCACAATGGATAGGGTGATGAAACCTGCTGACCCCATCAACCAACCACCACCTGTCGATGTCTCCCCAAATAAGAGTTCCATAACTAGTAGAAAAAAAAAAATCTATCAACTTCAACAAAACCAACTATAGCAAGATCATTGACTTCACCAAGGTTCTAAAAGAAGAAAGTTCACTACCATTTTCTAGTTTGATGTAACAAAATCGACCTCAAGGATCGGGCCCCTCCACTAAAATTGGAACCGTACCAAGAAAATTGGCCCTGAACATTGGGATACCTCCAGATATTGATGCAATCATTAACAATGTGGTTGCGTTAGTTGAACAACCTCTACCTTCCAATATGTAGGACACGATGCAGGGAGAGGGATCCATTGAGGTGGAACACATCAAAACTATTATGGTTGAAACTCTAGTTGATGAGTAGAAGGCTAAGGTATAGGTGTAGAAGGTGAAACATGAATGAAAATTACCACCAACATGACCTCCATCATCAAGAATTTCTACCCAACGGTCACAAGTCGAATGAACTAAAAAACTGATAAAGTATTTGCATGATTTTTAGACTTCATCTAATATTTGATGTTTATATATTTTTACTTCTGCAAAATGTTTGAATGGTTTATTTCATGTCTATGGATATATTTATTTTTGTGATATATATCTCTAAAAATGATATTGCAGGTAGTGTTTTTATATCTAAAATTGTCTGATCATCATGACTGCAGTGTGATGATTACGTGATTACAGTATTTTTCAGCTTCAAGGAATTTTCCCTGTGCAAAATTATGAAGTACTTTTGATATCTTATTTATTTGTCTACCAGAGATCTATTCTGATATTGTCTTTGTAGGGGATAAATATATTCTTTGAAGAACTGAAATAATTTATTTTCAACTGCAAAAATTCATCTAAAAACTGTGTTATATGGTCATATGTGATATATGTTTTGAGTTATTTCAAAAATTGTTGTTTCTTGTGATTGCAAATATTGTTGCAAATGTTTTTTAGGATGGTATTTAATATAATTACATGGTTATATTTGAATAGTAATTCTGCTATCCTATTTCATGTATTCACAAGGAAATTTTTGAAGGAAATATGAAATCTTGATTGTTTATTAAATATCTTATTTATTTATAAAAATATGGAATATAATATCTAAAATATGTGCAGTATTTGTGATATTTTGTTAGAATCTCATTTTCTCCACATGCATGAGGACATGCATATCTCTTAGTTTGGGGGAAAATGATGAGTATTTATTTAGCATGTATTATTTGTGATATATTATTTAATTTCCATATTTAAATCATGATTGCAATGTATTTTTTTTTTGAAAAAAATTGAAAATCTTGTATTAAAACAAAGAGCAAGTACAAGAGGGAGCAAGAACATCCCAACCAAGAACCCAGAGACACAAGACCTCAGCGAGAGAGCGAGAGGGCAGCACAAACCAACACTAAGCACTAGAGACAAACAAGGCGCGAAATCGCGACAGACAAGCCGACCGAGGTCACAACCGCACAACCGGCCGCGAAATCGCGACATGTCGCGAAATCGCGACAGCCAAAGCCAGCAGCCCCCGACCGCAAAAAATGTCGCGATATCGTGACCGAACCAACACAAAGCAGACAGTCCACAGAATTGTCGCGATATCGCGACGCATCAACCAATTACCACCAATGCGCCAGAAGTGTCGCGATTTGGCGACATGTCGCGAAATCGCGACATGTCGCAAAATCGCGACGGCCAAAGCCAGCAGCCCCCGACCACGAAAGATGTCGCGATATCACGACAGAAACATCACCAAGCAGTCAATCCTCAGAATTGTCGCGATATCGCGACGCATTTTCCAGTTGCCACCTTTGCACCAAAAGTGTCGCGATTTCGCGACATGTCGCAAAATCGCGACGACCAAGTCCAGCTGCTCTCGACCACAAAAGATGTCGCGATATCGCGACGGAAACATCACAAAGCAAACAGTCCTCAGAATTGTCGCGATATCGCTACGCAAATTCCAAATGCCACCAATGCGCCAGAAGTGTCGCGATATCGCGACAGGAAGTCTCCAAAGGCCGTGGCGACAAAACCTGTCGCGATATCGCGACAGGTTGCCACCGAGGGTCGCGATAACACAGCAGGTCGCGAAAACGCGACGAAAAACTCCCAAGACAGAATTTTTTCATTTGCTCAAAAATTTTGCAAGACCTTGTCTAATCACAGCATTTTCCACAGGCATGTTACTGTGCAGCTGAACTCCAACCTCCTTTTCCGCACCCAACTTGGCAAGGAAATCGGCCGTCGAATTTGAATCCCGATTCACATGGATAGGGATCACATCCTCAAGTTCCCTCCAAAGGACCTTGATTTGAGAGACTAAGATCTGAATCCTCCACGCTTTCAAAGCAAAATTTCTCATACAATCAAGAGCGCCAACCAAAATTTGAGAATCAGTCTCAAGGATTATCTTTCTGTATCCCTGAGTGACAGCCCAGAAAGAAGCAACTTTGATGGCAAAAGCTTCGGCTTCGTTATTGGTGGCTCTTCCCATACCTTGGAGTTCCCAATAAAGAACAGTTCCAGTATGATCACGGCACACAACACCGATTCCAGCGTTGCCCGGATTGCCCTTTGCAGCTCCGTCCATGTTAATTTTGATCCAACTAGCCGGGGGGTTTCCAACTAACCATGTTTTCTCTAACGTGAGCAGCAACTCTCTCTTCCTGTGGACCCAGCTCAACCAGAATATCTTCTTCAGCATGTAAGGCAACCGTCTCAGTGACTTTGCTCCAGATAACCTGCCAAATTCCATCAAGAGAGGAGAAGGTCTCTCTGAAGATTCGAGCGTTCCTTTCCAGCCACACTTGCCACCAGATGAAGAAGAGACCAAGCTCCCACCCCAATCGAAGGGCTTTTGATTTAAATCTAGCTTTCTTCCATCTTTGCAGGATATTATTCGAGTCAGAGCACCATTACCCTGGAGATTAAAAAGAGAGAACCATCGATTCCAGATCTGACCTGTGAAGGAACATTCGAACATCAAATGGTCAGCAGTCTCTTCATGCTTACGACACAAAATACACTGAGAAGGACCAATAATTCCTCTGCTTACGAGGTTATCGTAGGTGAGGATGCCATTATGCATAAACTGCCAGACAAAGAAGTTCACTTTCGGCCAACACTTGGAATGCCAGATTTTCTTCCGAGTCATGAACCGGAAATAAATGCGGGGAGGCTGCGGGAGAAGGCTGATCATAACCGGCCTTCACAGTGTAAATTCCAAGATTCCCATGACCCCAAGCTAACTCGTCTTCTTCATCTCTGCCCGTGAGAAATCTTGCGAGACAAGATGTTGGTCGAGTGGTTGCCGACTCCGGAGGGATAGTGACGAGCCACTCCTCAAGTCGCTTAAATTTCTTGAATTTATACTCACCCAATTGACTAGTGAAGAAATAGTTCTCAATAGTGACCCGACCCTTGGATTCTATGGCGAGTTTTAATTGGAAGCAATTCAGGATACTCCGCAATGATGGATGGAAACTGGTCCCATGAATCAGTCCAGAAACGTGCTTTCTCCCCCCTTCCCACTTTCCAGAACAATTGATTTTTAATTACTTGAGAGCCCAACTTGAGAGCTTGCCAAACTAGGGAACCATTACCATCCAGAGGGAAACGACAAACTTCAAAGGGGTGGATGTTACCCAAATATTTGCTGGTCAAGATTCTACTGAATAAAGATGATGGCTGGGAGATCCATCTCCAATACAATTTACCTACCAGGGCTTTGTTGTTGAGATTAGAGCTTCTCAAACCCAGCCCTCCTTTTTCTTTGGGCTGAGTAACTTTGTCCCGACCAACCAAGGCCCATTTCTTCCCACCTTTTGCTCCTTCCCATAAGAATCGCCTAGCCGGTTTGTCCAACTCTTTCCAAATAGAAAGAGGAGCAGCCAAGATTGAAAATTTATAGATAGGCATGGCCTGAATAAGCGAATGTAAGAAAGTTAAACGGCCACCGTAGCTTAACCATTTGTGAGACCAGTGGTTCATTCTATCTTTGATGCCATCCAGAAGATCTTTCCAAATGTCATTTTTCAATTTCTTGAAGTGCAAAGGAACCCCCAGATAGAGTATAGGAAGAGATGATCTAGAGAAGCCCAAAATCTCTAAGATTTTGTCCTGCATCCGTTGGTCAAGATTGAAAAAGACAACTTTAGATTTGTTGTCATTGATAACTTGATTGGAGGCCCTAAGGTAAACAGAAAGAGAGTCTCTGATTCCCCTAGCTTCCCTGAGACTAGCCACTCCAACCAAGCCAGTGTCATCCACAAATTGTAAATGAGTCAAGACTTCATCCCCGACCTTAATACCTATTATCAGGCCTTGAAGTCTTCTTCTCAAGAAGAGTCGGCCTAATCCTTCAGCTAAGATAAGGAATAGATAGGGCGAGCAAGGGTCCCCTTGTCGGAGGCCACGAGAGGCTCCAAAGGGAGGCGAGGGAATCCCCTTGATGAGAACCGAATAAGAAGGCGTGGAAACACAACTCATAACCCAGTCAATCCATTCCTGGGAAAAGCCAAAGGCAGCCAACATCCTTGACAGGAAACCCCACTCAACCCGATCGTAAGCCTTAGACATATCCAGTTTGATGAACATTCCTTTGTTACCAGAGTTTTGCATTGAATGAATAGCCTCCTGAGCAAGAATCACTCCATCCAAGATCTGTCTACCCTCAACAAATCCCCCTTGTTCTGAAGAAATGATGTAATGAAGGAGAGGTTTAAGACGTTCAACTATAATTTTTGTGATAATTTTATAAATCACATTACATAAAGCAATAGGTCTGAAGTCAGAGATATGAACTCCTTCCTCCCCCTTTGGAATTAACGTGATAAAGGTATGATTTAGAGCCTTGAGCATTCTCTTATTAGATCTGGACTCCTCAATTACAACCAAAACATCTTCCTCCAAGGTATCCCAAAAGGCCTGAAAAAACTCAATAGGAAAACCATATGGACCAGGAGATTTGCCTGTGCTCATTCCAAAGACCACATTTTTCAATTCATCTCGATCAATAGGTCTGAGGAGAGCCTGATTTTCTCTTTGGAGTGATAATAGAGGGAATAACATCAAGAACTTCATTTTGGGCCCCCACATCTTGGTCCCTATTTTCTGCAAAAAGCTTGGAGAAGTAATCCACGAGTGGGAGTGCATACATGGAAGAGTATCAAAGGAGTGACCATTCTCATCTTTTAAAACTGCCATATTATTCATCTGTCTTCTAGCACATGCTGAACGATGAAAAAATTTTGTATTTCTATCTCCTTCCAAAAGCCAAGAATTTCTAGCCCGCTGCTTCCAGTAAATTTCCTCGTGGTTATCAATGTCCTCAACAGCTTTGCGCAAGGCATCATCTTCAGTTTTAAGCTGTTCAGAAATTAAACCTTCCCTAAATTGTTTCTGCACCTCCTCCCAGCGGGCCAACAAGGGGGCTCTTTGCTGCTTGAAATCCGATTTATTGGCGTGCCTCCACTGTTTCAATTTAAATTTGACAAAAAGAAGCTGTTTGTGAAATTTAAACATTGTTGTCCCAAAAGGTGGGCGACCTTCTTCCCACCATTGCGGAATTACCTCATGAAGGTCCTCCTTCTGAAGCCAGAAATTCTCAAATCTAAACGGTTTATGGAACTGCCCTGTCAGAGTCCCACCCTTCAGCATGATGGGAGAGTGATCGGAAACAGGACCGTCCAAAATCTGTAATTGCACATTCCACTTAACAAAAGCCTCCTCTGAGACCAGAAAGCGATCCAACTTTACCTTACAACAGTGTGGATCCCTCCGTTTGTTAGTCCAAGTGAAAAAAGTTCCAGGACCTTGGACATCAACTAAGTGAAAAGCTTGAACCTGGGCAATCAGAAGCCGATCCCCCAGGTCCAAAACAGGGGAACCACCTTCCTGATCCCGAGCAGATAATTTGGCATTAAAATCTCCAGCAATGATCCAGTCAAAAGCTTGTCTTGAGGACCTCATGTTGTGAACTGCTTTCCATTGAAGCCTCTGGCCATCATGGCTTTGAGCCCCATAAAAATTTGTAATTAAAACTTGCTCAGCTGTGATATTATTCCTAAAAAGAGATGTGAGAACACCCCTCCAAGCTATATGTTCTAAAGCAGACCATTCCAGGGGGTTCCAAAAAGTAACAATTCCTCCTGAGGCCCCTTGAGCTGCCACATCCATATATCCAGCTCCCCTCCATATTTTACCAACTGTTCTACACATAAGATCTAAAGACATTTTTGTCTCCTGGAGGAGCAAAAAGTCTGTTTTACCCTTCTTTATGAGTCTTTGAACAACAGATTGATGGGTTCTGCTGTTTAAACCCCTAACATTCCAAGATTGAATAATCATTGGAAACCTTGAGAGCAGTAAGAGTCAATTGTTCTCACTGATCCATCAGTGACCAACTTGTCTCCTTGCGATGCTATTAGGTCCTTATTAGACTTCCTGCCTGCACCTTGAGAAATGTTATTCTTGGACCGTTTTTCCACCTAGGTAATCCCCAGGGCTGGCCTTTCTCTATTCTTTTTGGCACTTCCCATGATGACATCCTGAATAATTGGCTGTGCTGAGGAATGGATAACCAATGCCCCTGGGTTCTCTGGCTGTAAAAAATCAGTGGGTTTAAGCACCTGCTCGCGGGCAGGAGTTGAAGAGGGAGAAACATGAGAGTGGATGTTAAAATCCTCAGTGTTCCCATCCACTCCATCCATAACTTGGTCTTCCTGATCCACCAGGGATTTAAAGATTTCATACCGGTTGGTTGGCTTGAGTGAAGCTTGGTCCTTGCCATTTCTCTTTTTGTTTCTTCTTCGTTTCTGTTGTTCAAAGCCATCTTTCTGGGCTTCAGAACCTTGGGGGGTGTTTTGTGATTCTTTGACCGGGGTGAACTTACCCTCTCTGGGTCGATTTGAGATTCCTAGCGGGGCCTCCGCTTTTGTGCTCAAGGTATTCGGACAGAACCTAGCCAAATGGCCATGCTTATGGCAGACCCTGCATCTAAAAGGTAGGGCTTCGTAATCTAACTGTCTGTATCCAGGATTGTCCTGCTAACTCCAGTTCCACCTCGGTGGTAGTGGTGAGTCGATATCCATTTCAACGCAGATTCTAGCAAAGACAGCGGTGTTTCCCTCTATGGTATCTTTGGAAACTCCCATAAATCTACCTAGAGAGTTACCAATCATCTCAAGAATCTGCTCGCCCCAAAACTCCATCGGGAGAGCGTACAGCCGGATCCACACTGGAACAGTCGTGGGCTCAATGCGAGGATCGAAACCCACTCTCCATGGTTGGACAAATAACCCTGCCGGGCCATGGGTCCTCTTCTATGATTCAAATGCTCTGTTTCTATCTACCGAAGAAGAGAAACTAATAATGAAATACCCGTTGCTTATAGGCCATAAGGAGTACTCACCGATAGGTTCCAGATTCTGTCTAACCCAGGTGTGCAGAAAGTGCAGAGTGGGTCGGATTCCCATGAATTTGTAGATCAAGTCATGGTTAGCACGGTAGGTGATCGTATCCTCAACCATCTTTGGTTCTATGACTATCTTAGGTCTGGAAGCTGATTGCGGGAGGCATCCATTAACTCTGTTTGTAGAAGAACCCTTGCCAACATTCTTGAGAAGCGCTTGGTAAGCACCCCGCTGGGCTTCATCAGAAGAAGACGCAAAATTTTCTTTTAGAATCTCGGCATAAGAGCTCTTCTTCCCGTCAAGAGAACCTGGAGGAGACCCCATAGGGCCCTCCCGGGGTAACGGACGAGCCTTCAGAGGGGAACGATGTCAAACCAACAGAGACCCAGGAAGAAGCCGCGAGCCAGAATCCAAGAGCTTCGGCCTCCGACAGTTCAGAAGATTTCCCGCCAAATCGCCAGAGCTCCGAGAATGTTTTCAAGTCCTCATTTGTTAATGATTGCAATGTATTTTAAAAGGTTATTTTTGTTTAATTATGTGATTTACAAGTTAAAATGATGAATATGATTAAATTTGATAAATGTATGTATTTCACGCAAAACATGTGCAAAGTTGTGTATGATTGGATAGGAAAATGTTGAAGAACATTTCATAGGTGTATGATGCAACAACATAAGGTTCAAAGCAGACTCTGGACATGAAAGAATATGGAAATAAGGATGACATATTGAGAAGGTTGTAGATACGGTTACAGAACATAGTGTTTGAAGACTATTACAGAACACAATGGCTGAAGACTGTTACAGAAGACAGTTACTAAAGTATGTTACATATATTATTCATGAGGATATTATGATTAATAAAGTTTTAAAGTTATTTTTAAAGTCACAGAGTTAGAATATTGCTAGGTTTTCTAGATTTAGATGCATGATTGTTGTCTTTCTCGTAAATAAAAGGGCATATAGTTGTGATGTTATATCTTGCAAAATGTTTGATTTAGCATTATTTTGTTATTTTCATTCATAAAGTACCACTTGGACCACTTAGGTTATTTATTGAGTCCAAGTAGATTATGAGATTATGTCAATTTAGATTATTTCTGTTAAGTACATAGTTGTCGCATTATCAAGTCCACAACGCCACATGGAAAAATATGTGGAAGAGTTATATTAAGAATTGTCCAAGTCATATTATATATTACATAGGGAGACCTTTGAAAAGGTCTAATGAAGAAATATCGAATGTTCAATGTATCTGTACAATATCTAAAGAAACATGCAATTATGTACAACTAAATTCCTAGTAATGTAACAACACTTTTTATGGTAACTATATCGCTTGTGTTATTTACTTTTTGATTTCTTTTATGTAATCATCATCGTATTTTCCCTACATTCATAGAATAGAGTAATGTTAGTATTAGTTATGCATCTTAGTTACTGAGATAAAATAGTTTAGGGGAAAAAGACTTATACTGTCCTCTAGGAGGTAGGGCCCACTCCTACAATCAGTCCCTATTAATTCGCCCTTGTGATAGGTTAGAAATAGTTAGTACGTAGAATTAAATTTAGAATTATATAATAAATTAAATTATATTTTCATAAAGCATAAAGTAAAAATAGATAATCAAAACTAACAATTTACACGAGGATCCTCACTAGTAGGTAAGCCATCATTATTAGGTAAATAACATATTTAATTTATTGCATTTGAAATTCTACATCATTTCTATTTATTGCAATTATTATTTTTTTGTAAAACATGAGACTGAAAAGATATCTAAATCAACATTAAAAATTAATTATCACGGTACAATCTATATTGGATTTCTACTCTTTAAATCTAACCTTGATTTCCCTATATTGATAAAATTAAATGTGAGTATTACTGCTAGACATTTTTGGTGCCGTTGCCAGGGAGAGTAGTGTCGTAATTGTTAATCAGAAAAGCTGTTTGGCTACGCAAGAAGAGATACTTACTTGTATGTGGAAAGAGGTACGCATGAGTCCTTGGAGTGCATACGATTTGGAGTGGCATAAGATGGTCCCAACAAGTCCCTTTGTTTGATTTCCAGGTTATTTTCTTTTGAGGAATCATTTTTCTACTTTTATAGTTAAAATTTTATTTCCTGCAAAATTTCCAAGCTTTTGGTGATTGCTATTATTTGATTTGGTCTGGGTTCCCTTGTAGAAATAGGAAGTAAGTATGACTGAGTGACACAATCATAGTGAAAAAAGTTTCTAAATAATGAAATAAGTGATAGAAAAATAGCCTTTTACTTTTAGTAATTTCATTTCCAGCAAATTTACTTTTCAAAAGCGATATTCCATTTATTTTTCTGTTATACTAAAATTGGCTGTATGGATTCATAGACCATGAGTCACACCTAGTTTTAGTTATTGTAGGATTGTTCGAAAAACATAAATTTTATTTTATTTTTCCTATTGTGATAAGGATAGCTATAAATTCATTTGTTATGAGTTGTACATAAACCGAACAATAGTAGGACTATTTTAAATTGGTCATAAAAAAAAAAAAAAAAAAATAGAAACCAATCAGAACCCAAAAAAAACTAAAAAAAGGAAAAGAAAAAGAGAGAAGGAAGAGGTAAAAGAAAATATTGCTATATGGTGGAAAACAGTTTACAGTAGTCTACACTTATAGACCTTAGAAAATTACTAATTGAATAAGAAGTGAACCTTTTCTTTGAAAAACAACACCAAACATATAGTAAAGAGTGGGAGTGTTTGTGTGAACATTTGAACATTACTAATGAGAGATCAGAAGAGTTGAAAAATATCAAAATAATTGACATAGCTAGAACTTTAGGATAAAACTACTATTCACCTTATCTAGATCTTAAAAGGAGTTGTGAGCGTTGGCTTTGGGATAGGAGAGCGTTAGTAAATCAAAAAATTTACCCTTGGAATCAATATTTCGAGGACTCCCTCATCATTCACAAGTTCCTTGCAGACATAGAAAAAAGGGAAGTAGCCCTATAAAATAGCAAGAAATATCACAAGATACCTAGAGCTGTGCGCTTTAGAGAATTGTGTCAAGACTTGCATTTTGAATTACAATTCTAGAACCCTAATCCAATTGTAAAACAAAATTTTATTGTCCAATTGATTACGCTGGTAACAAAAGAATTTGAATTTAATAAAGAGTATTATATGACTCCTGAACAACTCGAACCTATCAACGATATTTATAAGTTGTTCTAGGAAGACTAAAAATTTATTTTAAAGTTTCATGTTCAGACCTAGAGACTCAAAAGGTAGATTTATTAAAATCAGTAAACCAGAAGTAGAGTGCCAAGAAAACCATAGCAAGATAAATAAAATTTCTAAGTTAAAATAAACTAAAACTGCATCTTTAGAGCAAATTAAAATTCTAGAACAAGATCCCAAGACATATTTGCTATCCGAACTAGAGTTCAATGATCATATCGATCCCTCATCTATTTTTACTGAACCTATACCTGAACCAATTCTTGAAATTTTATATTCAGTCATGGTTGATCAAGGTAGTGAACAAGGGGAAGTAAATAAAAATCAAAGGCAAAGAACAACAGATCAAGGAGAAGTAGAAAACCAAAGGGAAAGACTTTTACCTTTCTAATTCCTTCTTTTGAAGATAGGCTAACAAGAGAACAAAAAATAGTCTCTATTTTCATTTTGCCTACTTTCCATGGGAAACCACATGAGGATCCTGATGCTTTCCTCTTTGAATTTAAAATGGTGTCCCAGGCTTACTTTTACACCATAAATGAGCAAAAACTAAGACTATTCCCTTCTACACTTAAATATGTAGCCTTGAGATGGTTCATGGGTCTAGGGGAAAACATTTGTAATCGATGGGATGGAGAACAGGGATTAAAAGACATATTCCTTGAAATATACCAACACTATTGCAGGGTTTGAGATAAGAAAGAAAAATTATTTCATATGAATAAAAAAGATGATGAATCCCTTGAGGACTGTCTCGAGAGATTTTGGTTTGTGGGATCTAGGGTAAACATTGAGTTGGATGAGGAAGTTCATAATTTTTTTTTTCTAAAAGGGCTTAAGGAAGATGTCTTAGATATACTAAACCTTATGGCAAAGAGAGATATCCATAAGATGGGATTAGGAGATATCATAAATCTTTGTAAAAAATACTCAAGGAACAAACCATTAAGAAGTAATAAATATCCATCACCAGGAGAAGGAGTAACACGAGCTGAAATCGGTAATATGCTAGAAAATATCAAAATCGATTTATTAAGTACATTGACATCATACTTCGACCTCATGGATAAGAAATTTAAGGAGCAAAATTTTGAAGAGATATATTGTCATAGATGCAGAAAGAAACATAATCTAAGGTAATACCCTTTGAATGTTACAAATATTTCCAACATCTCTTCTTGTTGTAAAATATATGACAAAAACCATAATACTAAAAATTGCAAATATATCTCAGCTGTCAAAATCGCTATCAAAGAGCCTGAGATCGAAGAGGTAGAAGATGTCTAATTTATAGCTCAAATAAGGAATGGTCCATCCAATTGGTCAAACTCTAACTATTCCAACCAACAAAGACCCAATTATTGGTCAAATACTCCAAATTGGTCAAATTGGAATCAGTATAATCAAGATTGGAACATGCCTCCTTGGGCACAATTCATGCCCAACTCATATGGAAATTCACCTCCATGGATGGCAGGCCAAAATCAAAACACATCTAGTTGGAATATGAATGGCCACTATAATCAGACATGACCAAGTTGATCTCGGGGGCAGCCCCAATAACAAAACTTTCAAAATCAATTTAGGGGGCAAGTACCTCAAAACCAACCTCAAAATAGACTCCTTCCACCTCCAAACAACAATCCTCCTAAACAAATGCCTTTACCAACTCAACCTGTGCCTAATCCTAATAATAATAAAAATACTCAACAAGTCTATGAAACAAATGAGGCATGTTCAATATCTATAATGCCCTGTCAACAAATTCAATTAAGATTTGGAAAAGTACTGGAACATCATAGAGCTACCCTCACAGAACTTGAAAAACCAACCAAAAATTTGAGCAAAGAAAAAGGACAAGATGATAAATGTGAGGAAGGAATAGAAATTTCCCTAGAAGAAGTATTGGATCAACAGAAAGAGGATACTCACCAATAGGTAATCAACACTAACTATTTGCACGAGGATCCTCACCAGTAGGTAAAGCCATCATTGTTAGGTAAATATCATATTTAATTTATTGCATTTGAAATTTTGCATCATTTCTATTTATCGCAATTATTATTTTTTTGTAAAACCTAAGACTAAAAAGAGATCTGAATCAAGCTTAAGAATTAATTATCATGGTACAATCTATATTGGATTTCTACTCTTTAAATCTAACCTTGATTGCCTTGGATTGATAAAATTAAATGTAAGCATTACTTCTAGACATGATTCTACTATTCTTCCATTAAGATCATGAAACATCGTTGTCATAACCCTTTGATATGTTGCTCTATAATTTTTCAATCCAAAAGGAATAACAACATAAGTTATGTGCTCCAAGGTGTTTTGGGAGTTAATTTAGTTTCGTCCTCAATGGAAATATGAATTTGATTATATCTAGTATTGTAACACCCCATCTTGGTAGAAATTTTAAAAGAATAATGAGATATGTATTAGTGTGAATGATTAATGGCATAGTTTCTTTTATGATAGAATGATTGCATTCTTTTAAGCATGGAATATGGTACTATTGATATAATTGTGGGTGCAAGAGTAGGTACTACCTATTGGGTGGAAAATCATGTGGGAAAAACCACCTATAATGAGAGATATTTTGGAAAATTATGAGGATGACTTGTTCATCAGTAGCTCAGGGTAACATGGATAAATACCTTTAATAAAGTTGCATTTGCATTTTTTTTGTCTTTGTGTTCTCACCATTGGACCAGGATGTTGCTTACGCAATGAGTCTCCTTATTAGGTTGGTGATAGCATTAGACTATCTTAAAATAAACCACCTATTTAGGGATAAAACAATGGTGTAGGACTTTATGGATGCAAATATATGTTGTCTATGTTGTGCATAGTATGATAAAGTTGATAAGTTTGATTTATAATACTTTTAAAAATTGCTTAAATGATGGCTTAAATACTTTAATTAAATAAAGTATTAAATGGATATTTGATATTTAAAGTTTTAAAGAAAAATTAATTAATATCAAAGTAATAATGGATGCCACCTTCTTAGAGGAGTAAGGTAGACATCGATTTCAATAAAAAATGGGGTGTATTGTGAGCGCTATTGTAAGGGTGGCGAGTAATGCCCTCTTGGGTATTTCACTCACAATTACCCCATGCAAGGCTACACATTTGCTTAAATATTCTGAGAAGCAGACAAGGGCGAGGGAATTTGACCTTGGAGGAATGCATAGGAAGGAGCATTCGACTAGATGGTAATAATTCAAAGACATCGCAATGTCAGGACAAAATGAACATAAGAAGAGCAAACCAAGTTGCCTCCTTACTATTTTACTACCATTGTTATGCAATTTTTTTTGCATGTTTGTTTGTTTGTAGGGTTTGGTTGGATTGTTGTGTTTTACCCAAACTAATGGATCATTTGGTTAAATTGAAACCCTCCTTGCACCCTTGTGTAGTGGTTTATTTCTTGTTTTGAAGTCTCTATTGGTTGGATGTGCTTCATCTTAGACATTCACTAGGTAAGACCTTGTTTTTATTCCCTTCTACCATGTAATCCTCCCTGTGTATTGTGACTCGTGGTTCGAAAAGTGTGTTGTGATGTAGGGTTCATTTTTAGCTAGATAGCTTGGATCACCTCTGTGCCTATTTTGAAAGGGGATAGTTGTCCTGAGTAGTGTGTGGTTTATCCTTGCTTCCTACGTCAACCTGTGCAGTATGCCTTTGGCAACGATGTTGGATCATTTTGGGTCAAACCTTAGAAGTTTTTATATTATGTTTTAATTCTATTATTTTTGGTATGGTGCTTCGTGTGTTTTGTTTAATTTATTAATATATGATTAATCTTATTAATGAAAAGAGTATTAGAATCTTTATGGCATTGATTTAATTGCTTAATAGATGTTAATATTATTAATGAAAAGAATACAAGTTTCTTTATTGAATTGACTGAATTGCTTAATAGATGATTAAGCTTAATAATGTGAAGAATATTAGATTATTTATCATGTTGATTAATTTGCTTAATAAATATTTGTTTATTAAGGAAAAGTTTAATATATCTATGTTGTATTAGATTTATTGGTTGCTTAATAAATGTTTTGTTTACTAAGGAAAAGTTTAATAGATCTATGTTGTAATTAGATTTGTTATTTGCTTAAGATGAAGGATAATAGATCCTTGCTTGATTGGTTTTGGTTTCTAAACTTATTAGTTTAGGGAAATATAATTCCTTTGAATATTGATAGAGTTTAAGCTCGTTAATGCTTGAAGAAGTAAAATTCATAGTAATTATGAGTTTTGGTTTATGTATGCTTTAGATTTATTGAAATTGGAAAGCTATATTGATTTCCTAAGATCTATGTGGATTAAGGAATCATCATAAGAGTAGTATGGGATGCTCTTGGATTTTAAATGGAATCTATTATAAGGGATTGTTTAGTTTTGAAAGAGAAACCTATTATAATGAAATCTTGGGATCTTGGGTAGATTAAGGATTCATTATAAAAGAGAAGTATGGGATTCTCTTGCATAATATTTTTATGTTGAATGTTGGAAAATATATTATTATTTTGATTCATGAGATCCTTTTGGATTAAGGGATCATTATAAAATAATAGTATGATGTTTTTATTTTATCATGATATTATTGAATGTGGGATTCAATGATATTCTATAGTTGTGCATGTGGATTGCATCTTAGAATAGGCATGTTGGATGCATTGCATGAAGAGTTGTCTTATCCCTAAGTAAACCTCATAAGTTATGGGTGGTTTTTCCATCAAAGAAGTTATAGAGGCTTAGTTGGCTGGAGATCCTTGGCAATTGTTTCTTATTATTGATATGTAAAAGCAAAGGCTTGTATTTGCTTGAAATATTTGTAAAACTTGACTATTGTTTAAAATAAAGATTATGTTGCTTTAATGTACCATTTTGTTATGAGTAATGAAGAGTTTGTTTAAGCAATCCTTTGATCCTAGTTAGCATGGAATTGTAGTAATTATGTAAATGGAGTTGTTGTAGATCTCTGTAGCTATTTCATTTAATGGATAGAACATTTTCTTTGAAGCCATTTGATGAGTAATGTGGTTTAATTCTATCATGGTTTTAAGTAGATTTTGTTAAATATTTATATCAAGATTTATGTAATGCTTAAATGTGGCTCTTGGTTAAGAGGAACTCTTAGAGATTATTCTTTCTAGCATTTCATATTTGATGGTTTATGTCATGCTTTCTAATATTGTTTGAGATGTCTATCTATCCTAGGATGGGTAGGAAAGTTCCTCTAGTAAACCATATAGCCCAATCCTAGGAGGAGTTGCATGAATGCAATAACTAGGTAGATATGAGTCTTAGAAGGAGTTGCATGAATGCAATAGCTAAGAACTCATGAACCTAGAAGGAGTTGTATGGATACAATAGCCAAGGTACTTGTGAATCGTCACACCTTGAACATGTAGGATCAGGTGTGTCCCATCTAAATATTGGGAAAACCATTCACAAGATAATAGTGGTGATCCCTCAATCATGTAGGATCAGGTGATCATGTCAGTTGTCATCGAAGTGGCAATGACCTTAGTTAGCCCATGGAGGTATGGTAACTAAGCACCAAGGCTCTATGTTGATCAACCTACCTAGATGGACTTAGAGTCAGGTTAGGGAATAAGCATCCCATTTAAACATGTAGGTTTAAAGGATAATCCCTACATCATGGTCACATGGTCCTATGCTTTTGAGGGTATGGGAAAGGTGGAGAGACCACTTATTGACATCCTCCTAAATGTGTAGGTTTAGTAAGGTAAAACCTAGAAGAAAACATGGGAGTTGACCACTCCTATCCACTGAGGGTCATCTATAGTGACTTGGAACTCAAATGTGGTGAAGCCTTGTATGCTAAGATAAATAAGTTAAAGGGTGTTTCCCCTTATGAGCCTTTGTTGGTAAGTGCTCTTGTTAAAAAAAATTGGGTTGGTAGTTTTGGGTTGTTACAGTTGGTATCAAAGCTCTAGGTCATAGGGCTAGAAGCTTTCGTGGAGTACACTTAGGTTGAGACTTGAATTGATGTGTGACTTTGGGTTAGATACCTTGCAAGAAGGCAAGGGTGACCCTAGAATGATAATAGTATATGTTAGTTCATGAGTAGAATGAAGCTAATAGAATGTAAGTACAATTGTGGGAGAATTATAAATTACCTAGCTCCTTTTTGTGAATAGGAAATGGCACCTATTCAAAAAGGAATTTCATAGAAGAAAACCAAAATAGTTACACCATAGGGTAATATTGTACAAAATATAGGATAAAATTTAGACCCTAGTAAGAAGACTAGGAAGACAACAACTTCTAGTAAGGGGCCTAAGATGGCAGTGAAGCCCGATAGGAATTTTGGAGGATCATCAAAATTTGATAGGAGGATAGAATATCTTTCCTCCATGGTAAAGCTACTCCAAGATATTTTGGAACAACAACAAATGATAATAGATTCTTTGGTCAATAGAAAGGTCAGTACTAGAAATGAAGAGGATCGATAGGAAGAAGATCTTGTCCAAAGAGGCTAAGAGGGTAGAGCCTAAATAGAATCTAAGATTGCAAGAGACCTTAAGAATGTTAAAGTAACCAAATTTAATGGGAAAAAATGAGGAGATGTGGCTGAGTCATGGATGAAGGAGTTAGAAACCTTTTTCTACATGAAAAAATACTCATCAAAGACTAAGACTGCATGGGACACCATTCATCTCCTAGGGGCAACCCTGGAATGGTGGGATACATACAAGTCAGGTAGAAAAATTCAAGCCAAAGATATAAAATGGGAGGAGTTCATTGAGGATTTTAAGAAAAGGTTTATTACAGATCAATTTTATATTGAGAAATTTGAAGAGTTCTCTACTCTCCAACAAGGGTCACTGTCTATAGAAGTATATTTTTAGAAATATGTGAAACTTCTAAAATATATCCCAAAATATGAGAAAAATGAACATATTAAAGTGCATAAGTTTATTCTAGGGTTAGACCCTAAGATAAGTATGGTGATTAATCTTATCAAACCAAAAACTTTGCAAGAGGCTTATGACCTGGCTAGGCAGGAAGAAGCCAATCTTCAAACCAAAAGGACTTTCTTCAATTATTCAGGGATGATGAAAATTTTTAGGCAAGAGCTGAGGAAAATAAAGAGTGTAGGGTTCATGAAATGGGATAAGGATAAAAATAAAAGAAACAAAAGCAATCCAAAGTTCAACAATAGGAACAATGGAAACTCAGGGTAAAACAAGAAGAAATTTCATAAGAAAGACAGTTCCAATCCCAATACCCCAAAGCAACATGAGTTGACACAAAAAGAAGAGATAGGAGAGAGGATGTAGGAGATATCCCAGGCACCTAGGGGAGGATGCTACATCTGTGGGGGTCCTCACTATGCCAAGAAGTTCCCTCAGAGAGTAGAGTCAAGCCATAAAGTAGAGGAGTCATTGCACCAAATTTATGTCACTACTAGAAATTAGGACTTGGATGGCCAAGCAACACCAATGTTGTTAAATGGTAAGTTATTTAATAGAGATGTAAAAGTTTTGATAGATAGTGGAGCCACAAATAGTTTTATTTCCACTAGTATTATCAAGGATATGTCAAAAAGACCTGGATTTTTGGCACAAGGATGGAAAGTCGAGTATGGTTCTGGGAAAACCTACTCAGTGGATCAATGTTTACCTATAATAGAGATAACTCTACCTGAAGGGTCTACTATATGGAACTTGTATGTGGAACCCCTTCATGCCTTTGACATTATCCTAGGGATGGATTGGTTGAAGGCTCATGGAGCCTTAATCAATTTTCAAGATAGGTGGATGGATTACACCAATAAGGATAAGAGGAGAGTAAGAGTTCAAAGTGGGCAAGGTTCTTTTTAACCCCACTTGCTTTTAGCTATGTAGTTAAAGAAAGCCATCAAAAGAGGCAACTTGCTCTACGTAGTGAAGATCAATGGTAAGACCAGAGAAAGAGGGGATGAAGAAGATTTTAAGAAGCACCCAATTCTTCATGAGTTTTAGGATGTATTTCCTGAAGACCTTCTAGGTCTACCCCCTTGAAGGGAATTCGATTTCACTATTGAGTTAATGCCAAGAGATGATCCCATTTCAAGGACACCTTACATAATGACTCCAATTGAGTTGCAAGAACTAAAATTTCAACTTCAAGACTTGTTGAAAAAGGGTCTGATCAGACCAAGTGTGTCACCTTGGGGTGCTCCAGTGCTATTTGTGAAAAATAAGTATGGTTCCTTGAGACTATGCATAGATTATAGAATGTTAAATAAGGTAACCATTAAGAATAAGTATCCTCTACCACAAATAGATGATATCTTTGATCAACTAAAGGGTGCTACCATATTTTCAAAAATAGATCTAAGATTGGGTTATCATCAACTAAGAATTAAGGAAGAAGATACCCATAATATGACCTTTAAAACTTGATACAAGCACTATGAATTCATGGTGCTATTGTTTGGGTTAACAAATGCATCGACTACCTTCATGAATTTGATGAATAGTGTGTTCAGGAAGTATCTAGACTAGTTTGTCTTGGTATTCTTAGATGATATACTGATTTATTCTTGAACTAAGGAAGAGCATGACCAACATCTCATATTAGTGTTGGAAGTGCTAAGGAAGAATCAAATTTATGGGAAACTATCCAAGTGCGAGTTCTATACTCCGCAAGTACAATATTTGGGGCACATTATCTTAGCAAAGGGAATTGCTATGGACCCAAAGAAGATCGAGGCTATACTAAATTGGCCTTTACCTACAAATATGATAGAAGTCAGGAGTTTTATGGGACTCATAGGCTATTATAGATATTTTGTGAGAAATTACTCTAAGATTACCTATCCAATCACCAACCTTCAAAGGAAGGGAAAAGAGTTCAAATGGATGGATAAGTGTGAGGCTGCATTTGAGGCTCTAAAAAATAAGTTGACAATGATACCAATTCTAAATATTTTGGATCCTCTTGGAAAGTTCACCATATGTACAGATGCTTCTCTAGAAGGTTTGGGTGGAGTTTTATCTTAGGAAGAAGCTACAGTGGCATATGAGTCTAGAAAAATCAAGAAGAATGAGGTAAACTATGCCACTCATGATCTAGAATTGGTAGTAGTTGTGCATGCTTTAAAGGTTTGGAGACACTATTTATTGGGTAGATATTTTGAGCTAAGAATAGACCATCAAAGTCTGAGGTATATCTTTACCCAACCTATGCTGAATGCAAGATAGAGAAGATGGGTAGAGTTCTTAGAAAAATATGATTTTGGTATTGAATATATCAAAGGGAAAGAAAATAAGGTTGCAAATGCCTTAAGTAGGAGAAGGCACATAACTACCTTAACCCGGAGCCATATAGATTTGATGGATAGGGTCAAGGAAATGCAACTACAGGACCCATATTGCATAGAAATTTAGGATAGAATAAAAGGAACTTTTAAAGAAAGCAAGGGTTTCAACATAAAATATGGGCTTTTATGCTTTAAATATCGGGTAGTCATACCCAAAATGGGTGACCTGAGGAGATTGATCATGCAAGAGGCACATAATTCTCCCTATTTTGCTCATCCAAGAGGGTCAAAAATGAGAGAAAATATGAAAAAGACCTTCTATTGGGCTGGGATGAAGCAAGATATTACTAAATTCATTTCAAGATGTTTAGAATGCCATAAAGTGAAGGTAGAACATCATCACCTAGCTAGAAAATTATACCCACATGAGATACCTATGCAAAAATGATAGGTAATCTCTATGGAATTTATTGTGGGGTTACCTAAGAATAGGTTCTAGCATGATGCTATATTTGTAGTGGTTGATAAGTTGACCAAGGTTGCACAATTCATACTAGGGAACATCAAGGATGATGCATCGATGGTGGCACATAAGTTTACCAAAGAATTTTTTAGATTACATGGGTTTCTTGAGGTAATCATATTTGATAGAGATTCTAGATTCACATTAGAATTTTGGTAGGCTCTACACCATGCAATAGGCACCAAGTTGAACATTAGTTCTACTTATCATCCTAAAATAGATGGTTAGACCAAGAGGGTAAGCCAAGTTTTAGAAAACATATTGCACATGTATTGCATGGATTAGAAGTCAAAGTGGGAAGACTTCTTGCATCTCATGGAATTTGCATATAATAATGGACACCATGCATCATTAGGGATGGCTCCATTTGAAGACTTGTATGGAAGAAAATGTAGAACTAGTCTATTATGGGATAATTTAGAGGATCAAGTGATGATCAGACCAGACACTATCCAAGATATGGAGGAGCAGTTCAAAGCAATTTGGCTTAAGCTCAAGGAAGCGATTAATCATCAAAAGAGTTATGTTAATCTAAAAAGATCACCAATATAATTATTTGTAGGAGATAAAGTCTTCTTAAGGGTAAGACCCATGAAGAGTTCCATAAAGTCAAAAATTTTGGATCCTCACTATGTTGGGCCCTTTGAGATCATTGGAAATATTAGCCCAATAGCCTATAGGCTCGATTTGTTGCCCAACCTGTCAAAGATCCATGATAATTTCCACATATCCCTGCTTAGGAAGTATGTTGCTGATCCTACTCATGTGTGGAATATTTCTAACTTGTAGATGATAAATACCACAACCATTGAGGTGTGACCAATTAGTTTTCTAGGGTTTTATTCCAATATGTTGAGGAAATGGATCCTAGAATAATGTAAGGTCCAGTGGGACTAGTACTCTAATAATTGTGCTACATGGAAAAATGCTAAAGAGATGAGGCAATAATTTTCATATATTTTTGAATGATTTTTTTGGTAGAATATTTTGCAAGAAACATAGAGGATTGTGTTTAGTCCAAGGGGGGAGTATGTAACACCCTATCTTGGCAGAACTTTTAAAAGAACAATGAGCTATGTATTAGTGTGAATGATTAATGGCATAGTTTATTTTATCATAGAAAAAATACATTCTTTTAAACATGGAATATGGTATTCTTGATGTAATTGTGGGTGTAGAAGCATGTACTACCTCTTGAGTGGAAAACCATGTGGGAAAAAACACCTACAATGAGAGATATTTTGGGAAATGATGAGGATGACTTGTTCATCAATAGCTCAGGGTAACATGGATAAATACCTTTCATAAAGTTGCATTTGCATTTTGTTTGTCTTCGTGTTCTCACCATTGGGCCAGGATTTTGCTTACACAATGAGTCTCCTTATTAGGTTGGTAATAGAATTAGACTATCTTAAAAGAAGCCGCATATTTAGGGATAAAACGATGGTGTAGGACTTTATGGATGCAAATATATGTTGTCTATGTTGTGCATAGTATGATAAAGTTGATAAGTTTGATTTATAATACTTTTAGAAATTGCTTAAGTGATGGCTTAAATACTTTAATTAAATAAATTATTAAATGGATATTTGATATTTGAAGTTTTAAAGAAAAATTACTTAATATCAAAGTAGTAATGGATGCCGCCTTCTTAGAGAATTAAGGTATGCATCGACTTTAATAAATATTGGAGTGCATTGTGAGCAATCTTATAAGGGTGACAAGTAATACCCTCTTGGGTATTTCACTCATGTTTGCCTCATGCAAGGTCATGCCTTTACTTAAATCTAGTGGGAAGCAGGCGAGGGTGGGGAAATTTAGCCTTGGAGGAATCCAGAGGAGGGAGTGTTTGGCTAGATGATGGCAATTCAAAGACAATGTGACATTGTTATAGAAGGAACATAAGAAGAGCAAACTAGGTTGCCTCCTTATTATTTTACTACCATTGCTATGCTTAGTTTTTATGCATGTTTATTTGTTTGTAGGGTTTGGTTGGGTTGTGTTTTAATCAAACTAGTGGATCATGTGGTTATATCAAAACCCTCCTTGCACCCTTGTGTAGTGGTTTATTTATTGTTTTGAAGTCTCTACTGGATGGATGTGTTTCACCTTAGACATTCGTTGGCTAAGACCCTGTATTTCTTCCCTTATATCGTGTAATCCTCCCTATGCGTTGTGTGTGTTGTGACTCGTGGTTTGTGGAGTATGCTTGTGGGTGAATTTTTTCCCCCTTTCACCCACTCTTTTTGAAATGCGATGGCATATTGTAGTTGGCCAAAATTTTGAGGTATTAGAAGATAGGTAGAGGATGAAGATTAATGGATATATCAAATCAGCTAAGGAAAAGGGTTGGAAGAACAAATGGGTGGGAAAATACTCAAAGCAGATCCTATATTCTTGCCCTGCATTTGGACAGAAGAATGGGATCCCAAATCCCTGTTCAAGTCAGGTTGAAGAATGGGATGACAACATAAGGGCTCTAGGACCTGAACCCCCATCCAAACAGTGCATCATTGCAGAAATATACTACCACTAACTGAGAAACCTAGCCTTGTGGAGAAAAATGTTTGGGAGGATGTAAAAATATGGTTCATTCCCATATAGATGAAATTATAAGAAGGTAACAACAAAGCACCAAGCCCGATCATCCACATTTCTAACAATATTACAAAGGATAGAAAATTGAGAGGTTGGTAGATAGAGAAGTGTGCTCGAATGCCCATTCGAGGCTAAAGTTGTCATTCATTAGGAGGGAAGCACCAGGAGCCCCTAGGAAAGATCATTAATGATCTGAGTTGCATTAGTATGAGTTGTCAATGAGTGCGAAGCAAGTAATTTGAAATGCACAACTTTAGAGGTAATCAATCCCAAGCCTTTTTCCCAAATGAAGGGATAAAGTAGATGGAAATTTATTGCTCGACAAGGTTGATAGAGGGATCAAGGGCCCAAATATGCATAGAAGTGCCTAACATTTTCTGGATAACCATCATTCTTCCATGAAGTGAACTATCAACAAATCATTCATTCGTTTCAGTGAGATCTTCCCATCGAGTGCCATTAGTTTTGTAATTTGAATCCACTGTAAAATATCTATAAATAGTGGGATGCTAGCCATTCCAAAGTGTGGTATTTGGCCATTACAATTCATATGTAATTCTTCATTGCCTTGTAAATATAAGGATACTACTATTTGGTCTCTCATTTTATCTTCACTTCCTTGTGAATAAATCTGAACGTTTATTTCTACGATGGCCATTTGAGTTTACTCATTTAATTTTACAATGTGGATTTCATGGGTTTTGCTTAATGGTTCTAGAATTCACATTCACATTTGGGTTTAGGGGTTTATTTTTGCTAAGGCTAGTCGGGTGGGAGTGCTCTAATTTTGAATCCTAGATTTCATGCACCCTCCTGCCAGTTATAGAATTTTCTCTAGCCCACTACATTGAATGATGAGTGAGGGTATGATGGGCTGATCTGTTAGGTGGTATGCTCATATTTCTACTGACGATGTTGAGTGTGTATGTGTCTTGATGCAACCATAACCCATCCTTGTGAGTTTTGGATATGACCTCTCTTTGCTTTCTTTCCCTCTTCCCTTTTCCCCCTTCCTTTACAATGTAGGTAGCTAGGATTTAAGGAGTTGGCTTCCTCCAGATATTGACTAACTCACCTCTCTCAGGCTTGATGACCATTCAATATTGGCTGAAGATCATTGGATGTGTCACCCGCTCACCCGGTGCTGGTTTTTGTACCAACAATTTTTGGTGACTTTGCTAGGGACCCAAAAGGTCTCCATTGTTCAAGGAAATAAGAGTTCGATGATACTATGTTTTTTCCATATCTTGCTCAATTATCTGATGACTCTTTTATACAAAAATCCAAGTTCTAATATTAGTTACTCCTTTTATGCTAAAAAATCTCCATTTCTCAAAGAACCAAGGGTTTAGTGAGAAACTCTGACCTAATTAGTAGAGAAAGTATGCTTATCTGGTGATTCCAACCTGGTGGTACAACCCAAAAGGTCTAAAGGCAGTGATTCAATGGCCAAGCTCAATTGTCCTAGCTAGAATGATCTTGGACCCCTCAATCTCCTTATTTGACATGATACTCCTAAGGCTGCATTCAAAATGCTCCCTAGCTACTACCTTATTTTACAGAAGGTGCTACATGCAAGCATTGTCAAGATGTGGCCTCCTTATCTGTCATCCATGACATTACCTCTAAGGGTGTCATGCTTAAGGTCCTTAATCTCTCTCTCAAAGGAAGAGCATTACTATGGTTCAGATCTTTGGAGCATGGAAGCATTCATACGTAGGCATAGTTAGCGAAGGCTCTCATCAGTATATTCGATGATTCTGTATATCCTTTCTTATTGCTCACACAACTCACATTCATCAAGCTGGCCTATTATGAAACTGTTGTTGACTTTAATGTCTATTTTACAAGAACCTAGAGGAGGATAAGCATACATATATTATGTCTATGCCTTTGAGCCTGACATAAGCCTCCTTCTACAACAATTAGGAAAAAAAGAGTTTCCCCAAATATTTGAAGAGGTATCCCATGCTGTTAGAATGTTGATCCATGATGGGAAGCTTACCGACAAGAGCTCCCCCAACCTTTTCTACATCCTCCATCCTCAATACAAAATCTGTCACCTTTGGAGCTCGTATTTGTGCAGTTTCATGGAAATGCACAACAAATACAACAAGAACTAACAATGAGAATCCATTGGATGACTGACGAAGTTAGTAGTGTGAAGAAAAGGCTCTCAAGAGAGGAGAAAAAGTCTAAAGGCTGGGAAACCAATACACAACAATATCACACACAAGCACAAGAGAACAAAGAATGGGAGGGAGACCAGGCCTCTAGCCCAAATAAATGAGATAACCATTTACTCCCAAAGTTGGGGAGCCTCATTGACTATAATTATTTGTATAAGGAAATATATGGGAAGTAGATAGCCCCTAACATAGGTTAGCAAGGAAACAATGATGCTATATCACCATCCATGCCAATGGCCAATACAACACCAAAAGTATCAATCCTCCAACAAGATTCATCCCTCAACCAGCAAGGGATGGAGTTCACCTAGAAACCCAAGAAAAAATTAGGGTTATGTTCATTTGAGGTGATGATATCTAAGCATAAGTTGTATCATGAAGGCATTAGCCATCACCCCATTAACAATATTGAGAACTAAAAATAATAAAAGTAAAAGGGTTGGGTATTGGTTGAGTCTATTATCTATCCCAAAAGGGATGAAGTATGGGTAACAATGCAAGTCAATCCATACAAAGTATAATTCTAGTATCCACCTCATGAAAAGAAACTAACTAAAGCATGGGTCGAGGTGGTAAAGGAAATCCTTGCATGAGTGTCCTACGAGTAAAATACGGAATCACTGAAGCCAAGTGTGAAACCTGGATAAGTCTCCATATCAATCAATGGTAGTGACCAACAATTATAAATAGAGCATAATAAGCAACTCAAATTTTATGTCATTTGGTCTAAACACTACAAATTTATCGGATAGGCCGTAAAAATATCTCTAGTGACGGTGTGCCAATCATGCCACAACTTTGTGTAAATAAGTTGATAGATAAATAAAAGATGTAGTTTGCACAAAGCTACATGATAGCTGATATATTTTTAGACTAGGATTATAGGGGATCTACTCCCATTGTTTTGACAACAAATGTATGATGTTTTCCCAGTTGGCCTTCTCTCTTTAACAGAGACACTTTCTCTTACTCTTCTCTTTGTCTTGTGTTTTATCTTTCATGTTCTCGTTGTGACTCCATAGTCCAATGGATAAATTTTTTCTTAAATATCACAATATTGTAAAGCTAGTACATCTTGGCCCATGAATACATCACTCCATATTAAGCATGAAGTCATAAGATCAATTTCAAAAATCTGAAAAGCAATATTTGGCAGTACTACAAGCAAGATTCATATCAAGTCAAATATTTGAGGACAAGCACTAGAACTTGGTAGATTAAGCTCTATAAAATGCATTAAAGGTAGTATTCCCAGTAATAGCCTCCCCCTAATATGTATTTTAACAAGCTAAGAATATCCTTGCTGGACTGTGTGAATAAGAGTTGCATCAACATATACAAGCGTCCTTGGCATTCTGTCTATTCTTGAAGTAGCCATGGGCCATGGCAAAGTATATCAATGGGAATGTGTTCTTTGGGAGTCTCCTATAGATCAGGAAAGTTGTACTAAGTTTGCTAGGGGATATACTTAGGGTCACCTTCCATTTAATTTCTTCATTACCCTATTTTTCTCTCTCCCATTTTTTCCCTGTGTGTTGGCTGTTACTAATTTCCTTAGTAATGCTCTCCTCCATCCTCTTTGTTATTGTTCTTGTTTCCTAGGCTTCTATTTTTGTGCACTTTTTTTTCTCCTCTTGTGCCCTCCTTTTCCTCATTGTATTTACCTCTGTCAAAGGAATGTTTCCCCATATTTGACCCACCATTCCTTGGTGTCTTGCAGCCTTCCCTGGTTCTCCTTATTTTCATTTTCTTCTTTGTGTCCTTCTCCTCTTCCTTCCTTGTTGATTGTGCTTTTTTAAGTTGAAGAAGCTTTTTGGGTTCCTTTTTTCTCAAAAATGGAAAACCCCTGTGAGCTGCCAAGAGTGTGGGTGAAATTTTATCCCATTTCACCCACTATTTTTTAAAGGTAATGAAATATTGTAGTTGGACAAAATTTGAGGTATTAGAAGATAGGTGGAGGATGAAGATTAATGGATAAATAAAATTAGTTGAGGAAAAGGGCTGGAAGGACAAATGGATGGGCAAATACTCAAGATAGATACCAAATTCCTATCCTACCTTTAGATAAAATAACGGGATCCCAAATCCCTATTCGAGTCAGGAAAAAGAATGAGATAACAACATAAGGGCTCTAGGACCTGAAACCTTGTCTAAACAACACATCACTATAGAAATATGTTGGCACTAATTGATAACCCTAAACTAGTGGAGAAAGATATTTGGGAGGATGCAAAAATATGGTTCATGCCCATAAAGATAGAATTTTGGGAAAGTAGCAACAAAGCACCAAGCCTAATCATCCATCCTTCTGGCGATATTGCAAAGGGTAGAAAATTGGGAGGTTGATAGAAAAATAAGTGTGCTCGAATGCCTGTCCAAGGTTGAAGTTGTGATTCATCAGGAGGGAAGCACCAGAAACCCCTAGGCAATATCATTAATGATCTCAGCTACCTTAGCATGAGTTGTCAATAAGTGTGAAGTATGTAATTTGAAATACACAACTTTAGAGGTAATCAATCCCAGGCCTTTCACCCACATGAAGGGGTAAAGTAGATGGAAATTTATTGCCTGACAAGACTGATAGATAGATTAAGGGTCTAGATCTACAAAAAAGTACTTAACCTCTTTCGGATAACCATCATTCTTCCATGAAGTGGACTATCAACAGATCATCCATCTATTTTAGTGAGATCTTCCTATCGAGTGTCATTAATGCTGTAATTTGAATTCATTGTAAATATCTATAAATAGTGGGATGCTAGCCATTCCAAAGCATGAATCTTTAGCCATTACAATTCATATGTAATTATTTATTGCCTTGTAAATATAAGGTTACTACTATTTGGTCTCTCATTTTATCTTCACTTCCTTACGATTAAATCTGAATGCTTATTTCTGTGATGGCCATCTGAGTTTACTCATTTAATTCTACAATCTAGATTTTGTGGATTTTGCTTGATGGTTCTGGAATTCACATTCACCTGTGGGTTTAGGGGTTTATTTTTGCTAAGTTTGGTCAGGTGGGAGTGCTCTAATTCTAAATCCTAGATTTCATGCACCTTCCTACCAGTTCTAGAATTTTCTTTGGCCCGTTGTGCTGAACAATGAGTGAGGGTGTGATGGGATAATTTGTTAGGTGGTATGCTCATGTTTCTATCAATGATGTTGAGCGTGCATGTTTCTTGATGCGACCACAATCCTTCCTTGTGAGTTTTAGCTATGACCTCCCTTTGCTTTCTTCCCCTCTCCCATTTTTCTCCTTCCTTTGTAGCATAGGTAGCTAGGACTTAAGGAGTTGGAATCCTCTAGAGATCGATTTACCCACCTCTCCTAGGCCTAGAGGTCATTCAATGTTGGCCGAAGATCACTGTATGTGCCACCCGCTCACTCGATGCTAGTTATCCCACTAATAATGCTCTACTGTAGGGTTTAGTTTTAGCTAGATATATTGGAGCACTTTTGTGCATGTTTTGAAAGGGGATAGTTGTCCTGAGTAGTGTGTGGTCTACCCTTGCTTCCTACATCTTTGGCAGTGATGTTGGATCATTGTGTTGGCTTCCTAGGTTTTGGGTCGAACCTTAGAAGTTTTTAGATTATGTTTTAATTCTATTATTTTTGGTATGACACTTCATGTGTTTTATTTAATTTCTTAATAGATGATTAAGCTTATTAATGAAAAGAGTATTAGACTATTTATGGCATTGATTTAATTGCTTAATATATGTTTAGCTTATTAATTAAAAGAATATGAGTTTCTTTATTGAATCGATTTAATTGTTTAATAGATGATCAAGCTTATTAATGTGAATAATATTAGATTCTTTATTGTGTTGATTTATTTGCTTAATAGATATTTATTTATTAAGGAAAAGTTTAATAGATCTATGTTGTATTAGATTTATTGGTTGCTTAACAATTTTTTTGTTTATTAAGGAAAAGTTTAATAAATCTATGTTGTAATTAGATTTGTTAGTTTCTTAAGATGAAGGATAGAAGATCCTTTCTTTATTGGTTTTGATTTCTAAACTTATTAGTTTAGGAAAATATAATTCTTTTGACTATTGATAGAGTTTAAGCTCATTAATGCTTGAAGAAGTTAAATTCATAGTAATTATGAGTTTTAGTTTATATATGCTGTAGATTTATTGAAATTGGAAATCTATTCCTAAGATCTATGTGGATTAAGGAATCATAATAAGAGTAGTATGGGATGCTCTTGGATTTTAAATGGAATCTATTATAAGGGATTGTTTGGTTTTGAAAGAGAAACCTAATATAATGAAATCCTAGGATCTTGGGTAGATTAAATATTTATTATAAAAGAGAAGTATGGGATTATCTTACATAAGATTGATATGTTTATTTTTGGAAAATATATTCCTATTTTGGTTCCTGATATTTTTGTGGATTAAGGGATCATTATAAAATAATAGTATGATGTTTTTATTTTATCATGATATTGTTGAATGTGGGTTTCAATGATATTCTATAGATGTGCATGTGTATTGAATCTTAGAATAGGCATATTGGATGCATTGCATGAAGAGTTGTCTGATCTCTAAGTAAACCTCATAAGATATGGGTGGTTTTTCCCATAAAATAAGTTGTAGAGGCTTAGTTTTTTGGAGATCCTTGGTAGTTATTTCTTATTATTGATATGTAAATCAAAGGCTTGTATTTGCTTGAAAGATTTGTAAAACTTGACTATTGTTTAAAAGAAGGATAATGTTGCTTTAATATACCCTTTTGTTATGAGCAATGAAGAGTTTTTTTAAGCAATCATTTGATCCTAGTTAGCATGGAATTACAGTAATTCCATAAATGGAGTTGTTGTAGATATCTATAGCTATTTTATTTAATGGATAGAATGTTTCCTTGAAGCCATTTGATGAGTAATGTGGTTTAATTCTATCATGGTTTAGGTAGCTTTTGTTAAATATTTATATCAAAATTTATATAATGCTTAAATATGGCTCTTGGTTAAGAGGAACTCTTAAGATTATTCTTTCTAAAATTTCATATTTGATGGTTTATGTCATGCTTTCTAATATTGCTTTTTGAGATGTCTGTCTATCATGGGAAGGGTAGGAAAGTTCCTCTAGTACACCATAAAGCCCAATCCTGGGAGGAGTTATGTGAATGCAATAACCAGGTAGATATGAGTCTTAGAAGGAGTTGCATGAATGCAATAGCTAGGAACTCATGAACTTAGAAGGAGTTGTGTGGATACAATAGCCAAGGTACTTGTGAATCATCACACCTTGAACATGTAGGATTAGGTGTGTCCCATATAAATGTTGAGAAAACCATTCAAAAGACACCAGTGGTGATCCCTCAATCATGTAGGATTAGGTGATCATGTTATTTGTCATCGAAGTGGTAATGATCTTAGTTAGCCCGTGGAGGTATGGTAACTAAGCACCAAGGCTCTATGCTGATGAACCTGCCTAGATGGACTTAGAGTCAATTTAGGGAATAAATGTCCCCTTTAAACATGTAGGTTTAAAGAATAATTCCTACATCATGGTCACATGGTCCTATGCCATAGAGGGTATAGGAAAGGTGGGGAGACCACTTATTGACATCCCCCTAAATATGTATGTTTAGTAAATTAAACCCCAAAATAAAACATGAGAGTTGGCCACTTTTATCCACTGAGGGTTATCTACAATGAATTGGAACTCAAATGTGGAAGCTTTGTATGCTAAGATAAATAAGTTAAAGGGTGTTTCCTCTTATGAGCATTTATTGGTAAGTGCTCTTATTAAAAAAATTAGGTTGGTATTTTTGGGTTGTTACAAGTATGGTCATTCATAAGAGAGAACATCTCATGCCTAGTAGTGGAATCAACAATATCATCTATTGAAGGTAGAGGGAAGTTATCCTTTGGATAAGCTATGTTGTTTTTTCAAAAGTTGTAGCAAATATAGATAACATTATTTTCCTTTTTCTTAACTTCATCTTGAATAATTGACAGGTTTAATAAATTTGGTACCTAACAACTTTTGAATTTCTAGTTTACACATGTCCTATATAATGTTGGAATATATGATGGTTAAAATTCTCTTGAGGCCTTGAATAACGTTTGAATTGTATTATTTGTTTAAGCTCTTTGGAAACTTGTAAACCTTGAAAAAGGTATTTTTATAATATTTTATTATTTTAATCCTTAAGGTTAGTCTCTTAACCTTGACCTAAAGGTAACTTGTATTCAGGTATAAATACCCCTTCATACCAAACAAGTTGGAGTATAATTCTATTCTTTGATAGTGAGATTATTTGGTGTCCACAAAAACCCCCACCTACCAAATGCATTGCTTTATGTGTATTTTATTTTTAGAAAAACTGGATAATGTGTTGATTCCATTCATTTATGGAAACTAATGTAAAATCTAACTTGGTATCAAATTGGGTGTGAATCTCCATTTCTCAATTGCTTGACACTAATAGTTTGGCTTCTATGACTTATCTTAAGAGCAATTGTATTTAGAGTAGCTATGAATATTTTTTTGTAAAGCTAACAACGAGATTTGAATAAAGGTTTAAGTGAGATTCGATCACAAGGATCTAATTGGATTCAACATATTTGCATTAGGGAAAATATTTACCAATATGTTCCTTTGTTCTTCTCAATGGCACTCAATCCTCTTTTGTTTTTTTTCATTTTTAACAAAATGGATGCCCTAGTTTCAAGGTTGAGTTTTTTTTAGGCTTCTTGAAAAACTCATTCATATTTTATAATGTTTTTCAAAGAATTTATTTCCTTTTGTCTTTTTGCTTCTTGTATCCAATAGGAGCATGAATAAGAGTATAGATTGCTTATCCATTATGGAAGAAGAAAATAAATGGTAATTTTTTTTATATAGATCCCTAGTTCTAGAGAATCCATGGTTGCTTAGCAAAAAAATTTGAGTCATTTGACAAAGTTGCTAAAATGTTTTAACATTTTTTTATTGCATAGGCAAGAGAGGATGTCCTCATTGATTACACTAGACATTAATATTATGTAGGGCAAACTATGAAAAATATGAATGAACCATTAGTTTTTTTGGATTCTTTGCAAAATTTAAAGTTGGTCCCAGTTTAGGACTTTTTAAACCACCTATAGGTATTGTTTTTTAATATTTTAAAGTTTGTGCAATTTCTCTCCAAAATATATATTTTTATTTTAAGTATGAAATAATTCCATAGAATATTTGTTGGGGATATGGAAAGAAAAAATATACAAATGTATGTATGTTAGCATGATATGCATTGATGTCATGCATGTAGTAGGACATAGAAGGCATGTGCTTGGGATATTTGATCTATTATTGACTATTGCCACTTTTCTCCCAAGGGGCATCTTCGAGATAATTGCTAGCTGATCCCATGTGAAGGATTTGGATGGAGGTGGTCTTAAGTTCAAACCCCCTAAAGTCATTAACTTATTTAAAATGATGACATAAGCATGATGCAATCCAAATGATATAAGCATAATGTTACTTGATTATGTGGTAGTATGCATTGATGTTATATCCCTTCATGTTGACAATTTCTATAACACACATGTTAGTAGCACCATAGACTCTAAAGTGTTGCTTGAAATTTTTTTAAGGATCGTATATTGATTCTATACAAATAAATAGGTTGGAGGATGCCTCAAAGCAACTTTGTTTATGGATTCATTTGATATTGTTTATGAGTATATTATTTACTTCAAGAAACTACAAGAAGGTATCCAAACCATAGTAGGACTATCTAATGATCAAGGAGAAGGAGAAGAATATTGAACTACTAAATATTATCTTCAACAATATTTTAGAGACTTATGAGATAGTTGTATTCTAGATGCTTCATGTATACTTTTTAAATTCTTCTGCACCATTAATTGATGAGGTATTTAAATACTTATTGTATCATCAGACTAGAAGACAAAGACACAAGGGAGATTCCATCTTTAGTTAAAATCACTCAAAGCAAGCTAATGAAAAATCTGAAACTAACAAGAAGCCAAAATAAAATGAGAAGAATACTAAGAAGCCCTTAAAAAGTACAACATGTAAATTTTGTAAGAAGGAAGATCACAAAGCATAATTTACTAGATTTACATAAGAAACTTGAGGAATAAGCAAGAAATAAGGGTATTGATACCCTCTTCTATGTATAATTTGAGGATAACTTTGATAGATAAACCTTACAAGAACTTGTAGCTATTCATTTAGCATATTGGACATCCACTTATTTAAATGAATGTATTTTAGCTTTAGGGGAAACTAGGCACATAAAAAAGCATATACATTCTGTATAGGATTATAATAAATTGCATTTAGGGGAGCATGTTGTTATTGGAGATGAGTCTTAATTGTAGTTTGCAGGATGTGGAGCTATGACCAATATATATTCTTATTTTAATGAGGTACTTCATGTTCCTAATGTTCACCCTAACATATTGTCTATTTATCACATTATCTACATGAATAAAAGGTATGATTTTGGCCTAATTGACGGGTAATTAAGGATATAGAAAATGGATTTAAAATTATTGCTTCTAGCTATTGTGATGAGTCTAAAAAAATGTATAAGTTGGAAGAAATACCAATATTTTTGTTTCCTCTTCAATGAAGAGAAATTTTATTGCTACGATTGCACATGCACATAATTAAAGTCAAAAGTGACATCATTGGTTTGGATATCTCAACCATGGATCATTGAGATATATTATTCACCATCAAAAGGCTATTGGAATTCTATACATATCCCCTCCAAGTGGTGCATGTGAGGGATGTATTCTAGGGAAGTATCATTGGGAGAATTTTCCAAAAGGGATTGAGAGAGGGCATATGATCCATTGGAGATCATATAAAATGATATTTGTGGAGCTATTAGTACACCATCATATTTAGAAAATAGGTAATGTCTCCTTTTTATTGATTTTTTTCTAGATATATGTGGTTGTATACTATTCATAGTAAGGATAAGCTTTTTGAGAAATTCAAGATCTTTAAGGCCCTTATCAAGAATCAGTTGGACAAAAAAATCAAATATCTCATGATATATTGAGGAGGTGATACATCAATCATACCTTTTATGATTTTTTGGCTTATTAGGGATTTCATATTAGAGGACTATTCACTATACTCTTGAGTAGAATGATATGGCTAAAAGGATGAATAAGGTGATCATGGAGATGACATGATGTTTGATTCATGCTAGAGAATAAATTACATGATAAGCCTATCACTTATGCAATATTTATTATCAATAGGATTCCCACGAATATTGTTCAATGCATAACACCTCTTGAGAGGTTGATAGGAGAAGCCTATTGTGTCTCGATTTCTTATTTTTGGATCTTTAGCATCAAATGACATACCCAAGGATCTTTAGAATAAGGAGACACCAAAGTTTCTTAAGTGTATCTTTGTGGGGTATTCATGTACTTTAAGGGCATATCACCTTTATGAGCATTATAGGCATGAGGTTCTAATTTAGAAAGATGTCATTTTTGATGAGGCCCTTCTAGGTGCTACTTCTAGTCCATGATCTAAGCTTTTGGTGGATGAATTTTCTAATCCATTGACTATTTAAAATTTAGTTGTTTATTCAAAGATTTTGGTTGGATCTATTCCCATTAAAGCATATTTTTCATAATCATATTCGAGTTGAGGTCCATTGCATATTAATTTGACCCCGTCAAGGGTAGTACCACTAGTAGCATCTTATTTCCAAATTTAGGGAATTTTGAGCAAGACATATCAAATTAGAGTGCTTCAAATTTTCATGATGATATGAGTGGTGGTTTTGAGTTGGATTAATAATATTTAGTTTTCTAATATTGTTTTATCATAGAGTACACATTACTCTTTAGTTCATCCAACCCCCAAATGGGATAGGACACTTCTAAAATATGCTCAACCATTTTTTTCTCAAGAATGACATAAAAAATATATTTTTCAAGATTTTATCTAAGGCTACTTATTCTTAGGATCCTCTTACATATTCTTAGCTTAAGAATCAACCATATTTGAAAGATGTTATGATGATAGATATGACGCTTTGATGAAGAATATGGCATGGAAGTTGGTTCCTCTTCCAAAAGGGAAGAATGTAGTTGGATGCAAATGGGTCTACAATACCAAGTATACTTTGTATGGTCAAGTGAAGAGGCACAAGTCCTACCTTGTTGCTAAAGGATTCTATCAAGAGGAGGGAGTGGACAATTCAAAGACATTTGCACCTATGTCTAGGATGAAATTTATCAGGATGGTCCTCTATAATACTGCTTCATGTTTGAATCCACAATATTTTCCAAAAATATGAATTTACCATAATTACATGTTTAAAAGAAATATAAGTTATTCAAAATATAGTAGTAGTAAATAAAGTAAAGAGAAAAACGAAGATGACAAGAAGAGATAGAAGGTGGGTACCCATAGGTATATCAATATATCACATTTTTATTCATACTTATAATAGATATGGATCCTTATTGAAGGGTATTTATAGTGATACCAAAACCCCAATGAAATGTTAACCTCAAGCCAATGCTGACTTGAACTTGAGGTTCACTTACAAGAAATAATAATGAATTATACCCTTTAATCAAGGTTATCCATAAAGGGAGATTAACCAATACCACTAAGGGTGAAATATGAAATGGGTTCATAGGCTTACATGAACATGCTCGTAAGATTATATAAAATATTATTACCATAGGATTACATAATCACATGCCCATAGGCTATATTAATAGTTCTCATAAGCACTTCTTCACACTTTTGATCTTGGCCTAACAAGATCAAATTACACATATTTCAACACTCCTCATAATTTAAGCTTAAGGGGCCAAGGAAATAAGTAATTAGAAGTAACATCTCTTCCCATTAATGGATGCTCTAATGGACCTCCACTTTACCATATTCATCCTCATATTCATCAATAGAAATATTGTGTCCAAACCTCAAGAATTCTATCTCAATCTTCTTTAACCTTGTAATACAATTTTTGATGGAGTGTCCTTCCATTTTATAATACTCGCAAGTATTTAAATTCTATGAAACATTATACTTACCATTGGGAAATTGAGCCTTAGATTCAATTGATTTGAATTCTTTTATATGGGCTTGTGTATGATAAAGAGATCCACAAAATTTCAATGCTACTTCATAATGGATTAGAAGCTTGAAAAGTTATTCAAGAGATATGAGTTGTGGATCCTTAATAGTTATAACATTACATAAAGAACTAAGATAAGTGTATGATGAAGGAGAAACATTGGAATTAATATATATGAAACAATATTTAGCACTCTTTACCTTATCTCTTATCATAGCTAAATAAACTTTTAGAGCTTTGAAGTGAGATATGTAATCACCAACATTTATGAATTTTAAAATTTTGAGACTGGAAAGCTCTATCTCAATTCTATTAACTTCATTAGCACTTAATTTTCCATAAATATATTTCAATGTAGACCATAACTCAATAGGATCAATTTTATATCTAATGTGGAAAAGTGCATTTGGTTCCACTAATAAGAAAAAAATCCAAGAGCATCCTATTTTCTCTTAGTGAGTCCATGATCACTAAGATATTATTTTGATTTTTAATTAAATATGAACAAAACATTCTTGCTTCTAAGTAATCCTACCATTTAATCTAACCAAGTGCTATAATTTTTCCCATTGATATGAGTAACACAACCTAAGGAATCCATTTCATACACAAACCCTAAGTAGAATAATAGTAGATCTATAAAATAATATCAACAATGCATAGAGCTAAAAAAATATGTAATCTTGGAAAAGAGAGCTCCAAACATTTTCATATACAAAAGTTATGGTATATAGAATATTTGGTATATTAGCACTTAAATTAGATATCAAACTATCGAACCTTGGAAAAAATTGTCGAATTCAAATTTTCCACTTGATGCCACTAGATTGGGTACTTCACTTTTAATCGACTAATCAAGGGTTGAAAAGTTGATCATTATGATTGGTTGAGTGTAAAAACCCACAAAAAACAACCCTATATATATATTTCACAAGTAAGGTTCACAAAGAAATCCCAATAATATTTAACATTGTAAGGCATAACCACATTTTGAGTTTAATGTCATTGTAGATGACTCTCAAGTGGACAGAAGTGGCCAACATCCCGTATTTATGGGGTTCAACTTTTTAGACCTCACCATTTAGAAAATATACCAATAGTGGTCCCCCACATTTCCTATACCCTCATAGATATAGGAAAACTTGACCACAACATAGGAATTATCCTTTAAGGTCCATAACACTTAAAGGAGAATGACTTTTCTCTAACTCTACATAATTCTGCCTATGTAGGATTACTATGGTGTAATGCCTCAATTATTAGTTACCACATAATTGTGGTCTAACTAAGGCCATCACCACTCTCTTGGTAATGAGCATGGTCACCTAATCCTCACCATTCAAGGTTCCACCACTACACTGAATTATGAATGAGTCCAAAAGCCTTACCGCTTTAGGACACCTGAGCCTCACTGTTCAAGGTATATCATTCACAATCATCTAGTTATTGCATCATCATAACTCCTCATAGATTTACTACTACCTAGCTATTGCATCATTGCAACTTATTCCAAGATTCACAAATACTTGGTTATTATATCACTATAACTTTTTCTAGGATTGGGTTACCTTCTTGACTGAAGGGTTTTCTCTAATATGGCTCTAGTTCCAAGCCCAAAGCCCAAAAAACTCCAAATAAATATCAATAGTCATACAAATAGTAAAACCATAACATCTCTCTTCTTAAAGGAATAAAGTGCTATCACATTTATAGATTTAACATAGCACATTGCTAAACTAGTAATTGAATGCTATTCAAATCATAATACTAATATTTAGCAATTAATATCTGAAATAAAGTGACCACATCTACAATCATAATCTAGGAATCATAATCCATCATTCTTATGATAACTTATAATTTTAATTTGACTCATAAAATTATTTTCAATATCATAATATTCCATATTGCAAAACTCTTGAAAAGCTATACAAGAATTTACAACACATTCTTTCATTCTACAAGTCTATACAATTACTTCCAAGCATTATTTCTTCAACAATACTATCACATAGCAATACAAAGGTTCCAATTCATTATCTAATATTTTATAGTCTTCCTCTAGATAGATCCTTTGCCCATGAAATTAGTTTAGAACTTAGGGATTATGACAACTCTTATATGCATATGCAACTTAACATGCCCCATGCATAAATGCAAGTAATCATGCAAAATACATTCAAGCAATCAAAAATAGAATCCCATACTTCTCTCTATAATGGTTTCCTTATCTACTCAAATCTTAGAAAAATTATTATAAATATTTATCAAAACCAATTAATTTCTCTTTTCTTTACAAGGTACCCCAAAATCCAAATTTACAATCATTCACATTTTTTTATACTTTCAATGCATATTTTCATTATTGCAAAATTACATAAAAATGACTATCAAGCATCAATATCGTTAAATCCAATAATGCAGAATTTATAACACCCTAATAACATTGCATAACTTGCTTTACAACCAAAAACCCAAAACTTAATCTACCCAACTATTTTTATTGAATTTAGTGAAAAACCCCTTGTGGGGCCGCCTTGGTCTGAGAAACCATGACCAGGGTGTTCTGCACCATTAAAATAATTTGGGAGTCACACCTGGCCTTGATCGCACTAACATTATCAACTAGATTTTGGGCACCCAATGTGCATTTGTTAGGGTGGAGATTCGAACCAGGGACCTCCCTTGAAAGATTGCCCTACCCTCTCCAACTCACCTAAAACACATGGGTTTTCAATCATTTTACACATGTTTTTATGAGGAGTCATGGTCCCCTCATATTGAGTGGGGTTTTAACCTTGGACCTTTCAAAGAGAAGTCAAAGCCCTTACTACTGTAGTAAACTTGCAGCTATAATTTACCCAACTAATTTTAAAAGAGCATTTTGCTATTAAACAAATTTAAACTCCCTTTTAAAGCTTAGCTATAATATCCACAAGTAAGCAACATCACTACCATAACCATAAATTTAAGAGATAATCTCCTTCTATAAAACAAAGTCTTAGTAAAATATCCACCTTTCTTAAAAACCTTAATTGAATGAACCTTTCATTTACCTCAATATTATAGTAAGCTTAATAAATATAATTCAATCTAAAATCACTATCTCAAATTAAATCTACTCCTTTAAAAAAATAACAAGCAAGGCTTCAAGAAGCTTAATATATTGCAACAAACATGACAAGGCAACAAAAGGAAGCTTTAAAATTTGGAGGATTCATAGAATAGAGAGGATAAACTATGTTCTCCCTAAGACATACATGCCCAAGATTCAAAAATCACATGAACATTGGGAAGGATGCGGATTAAACCAACAACTTACAGAGGCTTCAGACAACAACAAGGCATAAGCATTTCCTCTTAGGCTAAACTTGGCTAAGCTCTAATAGCAAACTAAGCCAACCAAATAAAATCCAAGGATATTACGTTCACCAAAAGGAGCATAACCAAATAAAAAATTAAAACAAAACCAACTCAGGTAACAACAATCCATACATCTATTGAAATATTGACCACACACATCACCTCTCAACGAAACAAGAAAAACTCTAAAAGGCATAAATAATTGATATACAAACGCTTAGGATTACTACAAGGATTAAGTAGAATAATGAACTCCAAGCAACGCAACTAAAGAGAGCCAATCCATTTAACATACCAAACATACTAGAATGCATAACAAATCTACAACACTATCAATAAATCACATGGATAAATTATTAAGAGCACTCATTGCTTCCAAACATGTTTTTAATGATATGGTATAGCTTTAAGGCTCCGTGCTCCCTTGGTTCTAAAATTCCTTTCCTAGACCTCTTTGTCTCACTGTTCTCTCCACTAATAGGTAAAAATTGTAAAAATACTTCCCAACAAATAACTTCAGTAGCCTCTATAGAATAGGAGACTCTTTTGATATCTTCCCCATCGAGCTAGCCACATCCCAAGATATTCCAACTTGTAATGTTCTTTAATGAACATTGATAAGATTCAAAAGCCCATGAAAAGTAAAAAACTCCCAACTCTTTTCTTTATCTAATTAACATGATCTTTTTGCAAAGGTTTACCCTTTAGTAATATTATCCCATTATCTATTACAAGAATAAATAAAACCATTCCCTTAAAACCTTATTAGAACATTGTCATATTATAATACTAATGCTCATTTATTAGTATTGGTTTAATTAATTACTCATCTAATTAATTAAATTACTATCAAATGCTAATATTAACCATTATCATATGTGAGTAGAGATCTAAATAAAGTGGCAGACTTCCTGGCTAATATGGGTACTGAGAAGGAGGTAGGGGTTCAGTGGCACAGTAACATGGCTATTGAGGATGAGATGATTAGGCAGGTTGGTGAGCAAATCCAATGCTTAGCTAATTTGGATAACCATTCCGAAATACTCGTTTAGGAGATTTATGTTTCAATGTAGATCTTCTTTTATAGTTGTAAACAGGTGAACATTCATTGTAGAAATATGGTTTAAGAGATTTGGATCCAATGCAAATCTTCTTTTACTGTTGTAAACATGTGTTCTCTCTGACTAAGGCTGGGAAAAGTCTCATCCCAACTTGTAAATGCTCTTTGTTTTAATACAAGTTTTTTCAAATTATTTTTCAAAAAAATATTAACCATTAGCATCGATATCAAACAATGCCACAAATAAAGGATCTTGCTAAGTTGTCTTTGCTTCACTAAGGTGCAATCAAACAATATGCACAACAAATTTTTCCTTAAGTAGGAGGTTTTAAAATAATCGAGACACTATCACCTGCCTACTAAGGATGACTATTTTGATTGAATAGCAACCTTCTTACCCAATGGTGCATTAAATCACTCATACACATGAAATACACCTACATGAAGGTTTTATTTGTACCCTTGAGATGTCAATGAGAATGCCATCCATCATTTCCTATTTTCTCTCAACTCTGGTGGTTGTCCGATACCAATCCATCGATGAGAGTACCTATTCATGCAACCATATTTTTCGTTAGAAATACCATATTCCAAAAGCAATAAACATACAATGCAACTACCAACACATCCTAATAACATAAAATGAGATTATGCATTAGATATCCACTCATTAATACATAAAGCAAGTATCAAGATCAAGTCCTTCCAAGGAGGGTTGTTACATTGAGATCCTCATATTTACACATGCACACACAAACACACACACACACACACACACACACACACACACACACACACACACACACACACACACACACGCACGCACGCACGCACGCACGCACGCACGCACGCACGCACGCATGCACGCACGCACGCACGCACGCATGCACGCACGCACGCACGCACGCACACACACATGCACGCATGCATGCACACACACATGTACACACCACACACACACACACACACACACACACACATATATATATATATATATATATATATATATATATATATATATATATATATATATATATATAAATTGATGGGTTTGGATCTAACGTGGCTCAAACCTTGGATTTTCCTCTTGCAAGTTGAAGAGCAAACTAATGTGCCATGTATGCTACCTTTGACCAAAGCTAAAAAAAGAGGCTTCAATTTGAATATTTCATAGAATACAATAAGATATTGGAGCAAAACAAATACCAGTACTAAGTTTGAAACTCAAAACCTACCCTTGACAAACCACCTTTCCAACCATTCTTCCACACTTGTAGTTGAGACTAAACAAGACCTTCTTCCATAAGACACATATGCCTTCCTTTAAATGGGAGAGGATCTTCTTCAAGAAAAGATATTTCTTATGGTGATCAAACCACTGATATGTATGCTACAAGGAAGTTATCCAACCATTGTGCCATGGAGATTGGATTGTGAAATATAAGTGGAAAATCCTTTTAATGCCATCTTTGAGGAATTTTTGCAAAAAATGGTTGTTAGGATTTGAACTGGTAACCTTATCTAAGAAAAGGAGAGGTCAAACCATTGCACAATTGCATTCTATTTGGAATAGATTCATAAGACCTACTTCTTGGCACCTATGTACACACAATAAATAAAAATATTTGCTTGCAGCAGTTGAGTCCTAGATATTTGAACCTAAAATACTAAAAAATTCATTGAACTTGTCATTGTGCCACTCCTTTTGATGCAACAGAGAGAAAATTATTCTTGAAATAAAAAATATTGAAATCAATGATGATGAAATTTATCAACAAAAGCACATCAAGTTTTGAATTGATCACCGCCTAGTGAAACTAGCTAACCCTACCATCACACTATCTACACCAAAGCGATCACATCTATTGTGCCAAAATTTATAGATACAAAATAAAAAATATATGAGGGTTATGCATGAAATGGATAGTCACATAAATTTTTGGTAGGAAAAATAAGTGGTAAATGTAGATTTCAAATTTTGAATATCTTTTTTGGAAATAACATAACCTAATTAATAAATATGTGATGCCTTAGATCACTAGCAAAATATTCTCTTTTATCGATGAGTAATGTAGTTTCAAACCTTGCTCTAATATAATATTTTAATCCATAATATTTTTTAGAAATATTTCAAAACATGCATTCACCATAATTACATGCAAAAAAGAAGTAGAAGTGATTCAAAAGATAACATTAGTAAATTAAGTAAAGAGACGAAGGGAGATGATAAGAAGAGATAGAAGGTGGGTGCTTGTAGGCACCTCAATATATCATATTTATATTCATACTTATAATACAAATGGATTCTCATTGAGGGGTGTTATACCCAAACCCCAATGAGATGCTAACATCAAGCTAATATTGACTTGACATTGAGGTCAACTTACAATAAAATAATAACAAATTATACCCTTTAAGCAAGGTTTTCCATAAAGGTGGATTAATCAATACCACTAAGGGTGAAATATGAAATGGACCTATAGGATTACATGAATATTATTGTAGGCTTACATAAATTATGAATGATTGTAGGCTTACACATTCATATACCTATAGGTTACATTAATAGTGCTCATAAGCACTTCTTCACACTTTTATCCTTGGCCTTACAAGATCAGATTACATATATTTCAACACATCATATGGATGGAAGGATCACTAGATAGATTGGAAAAGTGCCTTCTTCCATGGAGATCTTCAGAAAGAGATCTACATGTAGTATCACCCTAGTTTTGAGCTTGAGGGCCCTACTCATTTGGTTTATCATTTGATTAGGTCTTTGCATGGACTTAAGTAGACCCCTTGTGCATAGTATGAGAAAATTCATTTATTTTTTTCTCAATTATAGATTTTCGTAATGTGAGGATGAGCATGATGTTTACATCAAAAATCATGATGAGGAAACATTGGTGATTGTTTTATATATTGATGACATTCTCATCATTGGAAGCTATCCTACTTTAATTTAGGATATGAAGTCATGACTTTATTCCACCTTTAAGATGACATAATTGGGATACTTTTATTACTTTTGAGGATTTAGACTAATGATACAAATTTTGGCATCACCATTTCATAGCCTAAGTATGCTTTAGATATTCTTGAATGATATAGGGTGGAGTATTATAAGTCTACTCTAACTCCTTTTACTTTAGGTACAAAGCTTAGGTATGACTATACTACTCCTTTAGTGGATGATATATATATTTTTAATTTAATAAAAGAAGAGGTTTTTGAAGGATCCCAAAACATTTTTACACAAAAAAATTGAAAGAGCTCAAGGCCTAGCCCAAGAGACTCTAACTGAAATATCCAACCCAACTAAAACAACAAACTGCCTTTACAAACTAGCCAACCAAACAAAACCACCATCGAATTGGAACACAGAATCCTGCAAGGGAACAAAAAAATAGGACCACAGTAAAACACATATAGGACCCAAAGAACTACTATAACAAAGACAATTATACCTTAGGAGACTATTTCCTTAAGTTCCTCATATCCTTTTTGGGGGTTCTCAGTTCACCACACTATAATTGAGTCATGCCTTAGATATCCTCAATAAACTTGATAACCACATGAAGAGACCCTATCAGGGTCTGGTGCTTCTCTTCCAATATATTGAGGAAGGGCATGACATTGGAAGACTCAGGGCCCAATTTGGGAGGTAGTATATTGGATGATATATTGTATATATCTCTTGTGAGAGATATTACATATCTTACTCATATTAGACCTGATATAGCTTTTGCTATCATTTATTTTCTAGGTACATGCAAGAACCCTAAGAGAGTTAGTGGAAAATGGCTAAGAGGATTCTCTGATACATCCAAAGGATTTATCGAATGTGTATTCTCTACTCTATTGGCTCTCCTCTAATTTTGATAGAATTTTCATATGCTGATTGGGCTAATAATTTGGATGAGTAATGTTCCACCATAGAATTTGTATTCTATTTGAGATATAGTCCTATTTCTTGGTGTTTTAGATGCCACTCCACTATATATTAGTCTTATATAGAAGCTAAATATTGTACTACCAATGAGGGAGTTAAGAATATTAGGTGGATGCTTATGATTTTGGAGGAGATTAACATTCCTCAACTTTTCAATCACTCTTTTATGTGAGCACCATCTAGCTCGTATATAATTCAATATTTTATTAATGGAAAAAGCACATAGAAATTTGGATGCACTTTATGATATGGATTGATGCAGGTGGAATGCTTGATCTAGTTTTTATGCCTTAATTAGAGTATGTAGTAGATATTCTAACCAAGATCATGCTTAAGATCACTTTTGTACACATGCAGGAGCTCCTTGGGGTTAGAGAATGTTCCTTAAGTGGGGATGATAAGCAAGGGTATCTATTTGTGTCCCATATTTAGATCAAAAAGGGATATTGAAATATGTGGTGGTTAAGCTACTGTTGAGGCCATGGATGAATTTTACATTGTATTGTTCATATTAGGCCTCTGAGCCCTTGTAAACATTGAAAAAGGTATTTTTTGTAATAATTTAGTTTTTTATTCTTGAAGGTTGGTATCACAACCTTGGCTTGAATGTAACTTGTATATGGTTATAAAACCCCCATCATATCAACTATTTTGTTATCAATTGAGTGTAATTCTATTCTTCAATAGTGATATTATCTAGTGTCTATGGGCACCCTCATATATTCTATGTTATTTAATTTGTGTGTATTTATTTTTAATAATATTTGGTAATGTTTTTATTCCATTCATTTCTAGAAATTTCTATGAAATCTAACACCCTTTTTGAGTGGTCCAAATTATGCTACTTGGATAATCAAGATTGAAGCTTTGCTTTGGAGTAAGGGATTACTCAAATATATGAATGAGCAACCTCATGATATTGATTTTAAAGAAATAAAGCATATATATAGGGATAAGAAGGATAAGGCTCATGGTGTTATAGCCCTTCATGTTGACAATATATATGACACCCATGTTAGTAGCACCATAGACCCCAAGGAGTTGCTTAACAAGTTTTAGGAATTGTGTGATCATATTGATTCTACGCAATTTAGTAGATTGGAGGCTAATATTGCTACTTCAACTATGAAATATTTTGATACTTTTGATGAGTACATTTGTCATTTAAAGAAAGTATTATAATATATCTAAATTGTGAGAAGATCACCTAAGGTGATAGGAGAAGGACTTGAAGCTACGGACAAAGAAAAGAACATTGAACTATTGAATTTTATCTTCAATTTTTTTTTAGAGACATGTGATAGTTTTTGTTGTCTTTTATATGCTTTGAGTGTACTTTTCCAATTCTCCTGCACCAACAATTGATAAGGTATCTAAGGAATATTTTCATCATTAGGCTAGAAGATAAAGGTGTAAGGGAAATTCTATGATCAATCAGGCCCATCTAAAGAAAGCTATTTCCAAAGCTCAAAATGACAAGAAGATAAAAGAAAATGAGAAGAATTCCAAAAAGCCTTTTGAAAAGCCAACATGTGAGTTTTTTAAAAAGAAAAAACATAAAGTATAATTTTATCTAGTTCACATAAAGAAACTTGAGGAAGCAACAAAAATAGGGTGCTAATGTTTCACTCTTCTATGCACATGGTGAGGAAAACTTTGGTGGAGATACCTCATAGGCACATGAAGTTGTTTATTTAACATATTGGACATTCACTTATATTGATGAGTGGATTGTATATTTAAGGTCAATGAGGCACATGGAAAAGCACACACATATCCTACATGGATACAATAAATTACATTCAAGGGAGTATGTTTTTATTGGAAATTATTCTTCTTTGCAAACCACAAGATATGAAGAGATCAAGATTGGATCGTCTTATTTTGATGACGTACTTCATGTTTCCAAGGTTTTCCCTTATCTTTTATCTATTTATTACATTACTCATGCAAATAAAAAAGTAGAATTATAGATTTACCTTTGGGTAATTAAGGATATAGACAATTGGTTTAAAACTATCGTTTCTAGCTATTATAATGAGTTGGACCAAATGCATAAGTTGGGAGAAAGGCCTACCTCTTCTATTTGTTCTTCTAGGAAGAAGTCTTTTTTTGCTATAATTGAAGGTGTAGATGATGATAGTTAGAGGTGGCACCATATGGTTGGACATATCAACTATGGATCCTTAAGGTAGATGGGTCATTGTTAGATGTCCATTGGACTTTTTTACACATCCCCTCCAAGTGGTGCATGTGAGGGATGTATTCTTGTAGAATATCATAGAAAGAATTTTCCAAAAGGGACTGTTGACAATATTATCACATTCCACCAAGGGGAAAAAAAATTAAAACTTTGTATGATATTTGTTTTGTTGAAAGTTTTCTTTTGTTTATAAGTTACAACAATTTTGGTTTTCCCTATCGCCCCCTGGTGGACAAAATTAAAAAGAAAAGAGCTTTGGGCCCAAAGCACTTCAAATCATCATTTCGGGCGAGAACCTTGTCGAAAAAGTATGAAGGAAATGCTTCACACCCGAAGCATTCCCAATATGGCTACTTCGGGTGAAGAGTTTTGCGAAGCGGCACCCAAGCAACTTCGTCGAAGAAGAAAAGATAGCCCAAATCAGCTAAGGCAAAGAAATTACTTCGGGCCCGAAGTATTTCTAAAATCCACTTTGGCCAGTTTTCACCCAAAGTAGTAGAGGTCGAGAAAGTGCTTCGGCCAAAACTCCCTTGAACCATCGTTTCAAAAGAAGATCGGCCCGAAGCGTTTTTCCCGATCCATCAGCGAAGCAGTTTTGCCAACGAAGCAACGAAGGATAGAGGGAGATCGGCTTCAGCACTCCATGCCCCCGAAGTAGTTTTGCGAAGTGGAAATCAGTGATGCACTTCCCAAGAATGCTTCCTAAGTTTGGCATTTTCCCAAGGCGATCAGAGAGCCTCATAAATGCATATTTTCTTGCCCGGTAAGCCCGCTGCTCATTTTTGGAAATTGGATGCGAAGTATTAGTCTGTGAAGGAGAGCCCGACAAGCATGACCGCCACTCGAGCACCGCACCTACAATCCAAGGACACCCAGGTGGCTCATTTAATGTGACTTTCCCTGGCTGACTCGGTCACCATTACCAGTTTTGGTAGCTGATTTGAGAGATCATCCGCAGCAGCAGCGAGGAGCCAATTTCTCAAGGCCCTAGGGTGTACTCCGTCGTTTTTGTAATAATGATTCAAAGGGCCAGGTCCGCTATAAAAACCTAGGATTTGCAATGTAAAAGGGGGGGGAACTTTCTGCTAGAAAGGTGCTGTAACTTGATGTCTTGCATTTAATACTAAAGACCTCTTGTGCTCTATTTCTCTCTTTTATGCTGCCTTCTATGATTAATTCTTTTGTCTTTTCTCGTTTGCGTACCGAGACTCTAAATCCTGAATTTGGTGTGCGATCGGGGACTGAACCCCTAAAATTCACCCTGAAGGATACATAGGAGAGGAAAAATGCCTTGTCGCTTTCCTTTATGCTGCTTGGTGGATCGAGGTTTCTGTTATTCCCTTATCTCAATCGTTGTTACTCTGAACCCTGAATTCCAACGAGAGAGAAAGGAGAACCCTGCGAACCCGTCTAGAGGATACATAGGAAGTTCGACATTTTTTTCCTTCATGTTATTCTTGGTATTTCTTGTTGCTATTCGAGTTGTTAGCGAGTGATCATGCTTCCTATTCTTTCCCACCTTAAATCATCATATTCTAACCCTTACTCTTTTTATTTCTTTCTCTAACCTTTACCCCTTTTTATTTCTTTCTCTAACCCTTACTTTGTTTATTTCTTTCCTGCACTCTTGTCTCAAACCCCAAAAGTAGATTAGTATAGGAGCCAAAATTTCTCCAGAGATTGGTACGAGGGGCATCTCTTCCCTTCAGCCTTTCAATGTTGGTCACAGGTCCAGGATACGCAAACCCATCGAGAGTCCTTTCCTATGTGGATTTTTCAAATCAACAGTTTTTGGCACGCCTGGTGGGACCCAAGGTCCCATATTTGAGAAAATTTCTAGTCCGTATTCATCGAAGCCAGTAGTTCCAACAAGTTCTTGGTGAGATCTGATTAGTCTCATCCCCTGAGTAGTAGTGAGAATCGATGTTCTCATTACTAAGAGGCTCTTAGCATCTGGCGACTCTGTTTTACCCGAGAATCTTCAAGTCATAAAGACCAGTACTAAAGCCTATGCCTTCATGCAAACAAGATGGAGAGTTAGGGATAGAGGATAGGAAACCGAGTTCTTTGAGCTTGATATTGATGCCTTTGGGGAACACTCTAGGTTAGTTACCCCCGAATATCTCTTACGCAGGACATCCTCGTAAGAGGCTGCTGTTGATGAGCAAGGCCTAACTTTTGATAGCATAGTAGCTAGTTTTCCTTTGAATCCTCCCAACTCACCGAAGCATCCTAGTGCCTCCGTTCCCATTGGCCTTCCGACGAGCAACCCAAGAGGGACTTTGGGGACCTCTGTTCCATAGAACCTAGGCATAAATATGGCTCATCAACAACAACAACAACAACAACAATAGCAAATGAAGCAGCAACCGTCGCCCAGATTATTTCCAGCATGGAATTCTTCATCACTGTTGAATCTCGCAGGCCAAGGGCAAGTTCCACCTACTACAATAAAAAATCTTTTGACGTTTGACGAAACCAAAAAGACTGCTCTAGAGCATATCCAGGACATCATTTCCCTGGCGACAATCCATGATATCACAGAAGAGCGAGTGATGGTGAAGCTCCTGGTTCTCTCCCTTAGAGGAAAACTCCTCTATTGGTATAGATCTCTGCCACCCGACACTATTACGGGATGGGACCAGTTAGCCGGGCAGTTGATGCAAGGCTTCAATGAGTCCGCTAATCCAACTTCTCTCCTGTAGCAATTCACTTCGATCCAAAGACATCCACAAGAAGAGATTGTAGACTTCAATGTTAGGTTCACTCAGACCTAGAAAAGAGTCCCAGTTGGGCTTCGACCAACCGACGAAGCTGCGGCGTACTACTTCCTTCGGGCCTTCAACCCTGATATCGGTCTTATGATAAGGTACTCAAATGTCAATACTTTTATAGAGTTGTATGGGTTAGCCAAGAAAGCAGAAATGGACCTCATAGCCATGGGTAAACTCCCTCAAAGAATGCTAATGCCCATACTCCTCGAGTTCCTTCAAGCCTAGTATGCGAGCGTAGTCACTCCGCAAATTTTTGCAATCCCTGCATATCCGATCTCATCCTAGAACCCGAATCCCGTTGTGTCACAGATCACCACTCCACAGATACATTTCCCCACACTTTCAACTACACCCCCCACCATCACTCCAACATTTCCAATGTTGCCAACACCCCTCCAAAATCCTGCCCTGCCTTCGATACCGATTATGGCTTCTTTACCATCAGTTCCCAAAGCTGATGACATGTAGGCCAAGATACTTCAAGAAATGCAATCGCTAAATGCCACAGTGCAGAACTTGTCCAACGACATGACCGTTGTCAAGAAGAAGCAAGTGCAACAAGAGTTTCTACCAAGAAGGTCTTATCCCATGCCTGCACTTACTAGAGATCAAGCATTCCATCAAGGAAAAGCTTTGACGAGAAATGCTATGATAGATGAAGCCCCAAGCACTTTTGATCATTTATATTGGTTCTCTACATGTAATTATCCTCATGAGGAAAATACATGCATGTTGCATCAACACTACGTGTAGATACTAACAAGTAGCGGTCAAGGCAATCAATTCAACGTCATCAGACGATTGGATCAAAACTTGTCAATCGGCGAGGAAGAGCCAGTTGCAGTCCTTACCAGGGGAGGTAAAAGGTCGATAGAGGTGGATGCTACTCAGATGGCTCATTTGAAGGTACAAGATTTATTTGAGAAGGGATAACCATCCTCTTCAGCCCTGAGCAAATCTCCTTCGCCAGCTCCATTCAAAGAAAATGCCCAAAAGGCCACTGCCGAACCACCTCAGGTGGAGACCAAAGAACAGGCTAAGGAGAAGCTCAAGTTTCCCTTGCTCACCAAGTGACAAAGGGTCGAAGAGACAGAGCAATATTGCACCAATTACAAATTGAGAAAGGAACGTGAGGTGCATAGCTCCCCAACCTACAATATTGTAGAAGAGTTGAAGAGGATTCTAGCCAAAATCAGCTTGTATGATGCTTTGCAACTTCCTGGACAAGTGGATCTGCTACAAGAATCATTGAAGAGGATTAATATGAAGAAGGCAGAGTCGATCGCCCTGGTGCAAACCCTATCCATGTCCATCATGGGAAAAAATAGACCACCATCGTTCTATTTATCCTTACAAATGGAAGGGTATATCGTGCATAACTATATGATAGATTCTGGAGCCACGACGATAGTCATGCCGAAGGCAGTATGTGAGGAAATAGGCATGGAATACACACAAAGAAGTCACAGAGTCCTCCAGTTGGATGGTACCCCTGTGAAGACTGTAGGTGTCATCAAAGACATTCCTATTCGGCTACAAAAGACACCTCAAATCATAGTCATACAAGAGGTGGTAGTCGTGGACCTTGAGCCCTACTTCGGCATGTGCCTATCGAGGGAATTCATGGCAAAGCTGGGTGGATATCCGTCCATGGACTAAACTCATATAGAGATCCCATTCAAAGGGAAGAAGGTGAAGATCTATAATGAAAAGCCTTCTACGTTCCTGGTTCAGAAGATTTCCAAGGAAGAGAGCAGTGACCCTGTGCATACGATCGCGGAGGAACTAGAGCAAGTGGATCTGGTCCAAGAATCCCTCGCACAGTTGTGTTGTGAAGATGAATTTTCATTGGCAGATTTCAATGCCATGATAGAGACTGAGGTGGGGTGCTACACCATCGCCAAGTCCGAAAAATCAGCCAAAATGGAGGGGAAGGTTTCTGCTCAAAAAGGACTATGGAAATTGTTCTTCGACGGTGCCCGATGCAAAAATAGTGCCGAGGCAGGAATCCTTCTGATTTCATCGTTCGACGAGGAAAAGGAATACTGCTACTGACTAACATGGAGCTATACCAACAATGCAGTAGAGTATGAAGCCTTGTGCTTAGGACTCAAGAAAGCTGACAAGTTAGGCATAAGGCATCTTCAAATCTTTGACGATTCTAAAATAGTTTGCAACCAGGTCACCAAAAGATGCTCTTCAAAGAAGCACTATCTTAAATCATACCGCAATAGGGTATGGGACCTGTTTGACCAGTTTGAATCCCTCAATCTACAGTCTATTCCATGAGAAAATAATCGACATGCAGATGTCTTAGCATCCATCATAGCCCGATATTCTCCAGTGGACAATATGGTGCATAAGCCGAAGGCTGTAAGGATGATCTATAGACCCTCTATCCCGGACAAAGATTTACACTGGCAAGTTTTTGACAATGACGAGCAGATTGTCAATTTCATGATCCAAGAAGCTGCTACAGTCGAAGACCGAAGCCTTGATGAGGAAGAATACAAAGGATTGGTCCAGTTGAAGAACAACCATGTCCCCAAGGGATTGATCATGCTTGAGAGCCTTTTTGATCAAAATGATTGATCGCTCTCCCACAGGATCCAGAACAACATGCAACAATATCAAGATTTAGAACTGGAACCTGGGAAAGTAATAAAGGTCGGGACTAATTGTACTTCAAAAGAAATAGAGCGAATCTGATGTTTGTGTAAGAGGTACCCAGATATCATGGCTTGGTCTTATCATGACCTCAAGGGATATGATCGGTAGCTGATCCAACATACAATTGAATTACAAGAAGGGGCCAAACATTTCTGACATAAGCAAAGACCGGTTAATCCAAAGATCGAGGTCCTGATGAAGGCCGAACTGCTAAAAATGCTCAAAGCAAAGATCATTTATCCCATCAAGCATTCTTCTTGGGTAGCAAACTTGGCCCCTGTCAGAAAAAAAAACGGAGACATCTGGTTATGCGTGGACTTCCACAACCTGAATCATGCTTCTCTCAAGGACCACTATCCTCTCCCGCAGATTGATCAGATCTTGCATTCGGTGGCTGGAGCTCAACGATTCTCCTTGCTTGATGGTTTTTTAGGATATAATCAAATCTGGGTCAGGGACGAAGACCAGCACAAGACCGTGTTCACAACCAAGTGGGGCACATTCGCCTACTAGCGAATGCCTTTTGGCCTCTCGAACGCGGGAGCTACTTTCCAGAGAGTGATGGACCTAGATTTTGGCGAGCTTCTGAACAAGGTTATCGTTATCTATTTGGATGACATGACCATATTCTACCGAAGGAGAGAGAACCACCCAGAACATCTTCAACAAATTTTTGAAAAATGCCAAGAATTTGGCATCTCAATCAATCCAAAAAAGTCTATCTTCGCAGTCAATGAAGGAAAGCTGTCGGGACACACGATTTTGGAAAAGGGTCTCGCTGTGGATCATGACAGAGCCGAAGCTCTGATGAAGCTCCCAATCCCAGCAGATAAAAAAGGCCTTCAATATTTCTTCGGTCAGATTAACTTCGTAAGGAAGTTTTTCCTAGACTTCGCCCAGGTCGTTAAGTCAATGTTTGAGCTTTTAAAGAAGGGCACAAAATTTTTCTAGATAGAAGAGAGGAGAAAAGCATTCAAAGAAATCAAGGCCCGAATTGTTCAGGCATCGGTCTTGATCAACCCTGACTACAGTCAAGATTTTATCCTATATGTAATAGGAGAACCTGAAAGCTACGCCGCGATCTTGACACAAAAGGGGGAAGATGGAGAGGAACGTCCCATTGCGTTCCTCAGTTAGATAATCAATCCCCATGAAGAAAAGTACAATTTCATCGAGCATCAAGTGCATGTAGTAATGAAGTCTCTCAGGAAATTCAAACAGTTCATTTCTCAGAGTCGAACCACAGTCTTCGTTATTCACCCCGATGTGCATAGTTTCATTATTCAGGGAGAACTGGGAAGCAAGAGAGTTGGTTGGGTAAGTAAAATCCAAGAGTTTGATATTGAGATCAAGCCCACCAAACTAGTTCACGGTCACACATTATGTCAAGAGCTGGCAAAGAGCGCAATGGCCAAAATAATAGATTGTCAGTCGGATGACTCGCCAACAGGAGAATGCCTCACTAATCAAGAAGAGGCCGAGAAAGATTGGGTCGATGAAATAGTGGAATATTTCAACACCGGTAGATGCCCCTCACATCTAAATGCTTCACAGTGAAAACATTTCAGGATGCGATCTGCCCGATACACTATGCGCCCAGAAGTCCTATTTTTTAGGAATATCGACGACGTTCTCCTTAGATGCATAAAAGATGATGATAAGAGGAGAATCCTGGGCGAATTTCATTCAGGATTATCTGGAGGACACTTTGCTAGAAGAGTGACGGCATTGAATATAATCAAGGCAGGTTACTATTGGTCCACACTCTTTGTCGATGCCTTCTCCGTTTGCCACAGGTGTGAGAAATGCCAGAGATTCATCGATCAAAGCAAAAATGCTGCGATGCCCCTCCGATTGATACAGGTGGAAATGCCCTTTCAGCAATGGGGACTAGATTTCATAGGGGTCATATCGCCAAAATCCTTCACTGGGCACAAATTCATTATGACTGTGACTAATTACTTCACCAGGTGGGCCGAAGTGGTCCCTATAAAACACGCAGATCAAGATACCGTTGTCACCTTCCTGGAAGGATTGATTACCCGCTTCGGCATTCCAGAAGTAATTATTACAGATAACGGTCCTAGTTTCATGGGCACAAAGATCAATGAGTTCCTATACAAGTATGGGATATATCACAAGGTGTCTTCCAACTATTACCCCTAGGGCAATGGATTGGTAGAATCCACCAACAAAACCCTATTGAGGATACTGAGAAAGCTGATTGATCAAAACAAAAGAACTTGGCACCTCCTTCTGGAGTGGGCCTTGTGGGTCAATCGGGTTTCTGTCAAAAGTTCAATCAAGACTTCGCCTTATGCTTTTGTCTACAGCAAAGAGGCCATCCTGCCCACTCACATCGAGATCCCTACATTACAGTTGCTAGAAGAAGATGAAGCTAACCCGATGGAGAGACGCCTAGTCTAGCTACTAAAACTAGAAGAGGAACATGAAAAGGCCTACCCGAACTTCACACGGCATGCTGAGGTCACCCAAGAATGGTTCAAAAGGAAATCATTCGATCGCACATTCAAAGCAGGAGACCTGGTATGGAGGTGGGATTCATGGAAGGCCAAGCCTAGGAATCATGATAAAATGGATGCGTTCTGGGATGGACTATTTGAAATAGTGAAAGTAAATTCAGCCAATTCCTTCATCCTCAAAGATGCGAATGGACAAGTTTTACCAATCTTTGTCAATGGTCTCCACCTGAAGACCTTCGATCGTTGAGGTATGTACACTCAAAAAAAAAAAAAAAAATTTTTGCATATATCTTTGTATATAGGGTTTCAGTTCTTTGTCTGTACTCTGTTCAAAATATCGCGGAGAGCAAGCGCCACTTCAACCGTAAAAGCTAGATTCCTGGCTTCGACTTCATAAAGCATGATTGGAATCACCTTCAAGGGGGTTTCGGTCCAAAGTAGCAGACGAAGGGAAGTTCACCACGAAGCAGTTCATCTTTGTAGAACCAAACCACATGCAAATCAAGGACGTGGAAAAATGCTTCGCTAAAGAAATGTGTTGAAGGCATTGTTCGAAGTAATTCTTGGTGAGGCCCTCCTCGATAAAATGGGTTTTGATAGGCGGTATTCGTGAACCGAAGTGACAGCATGGCAAAGGGGAACTTCGGGCCTGAAATGAAGGAAATCAGCCTAAAGAAGAACTTCGTGACGAAGTATTTTCTATGCCAAATCCATATCGCCAAACCCTGCATACGAGGCAGACACATTTAGGATGTGCCTAGAGGAACATGCTGACAGTATCCTCAAAAAGGGGTTGAAGTAGATGAACTCAATATGAAAGAAACAACACTCATCCCAAAGCAGTTCGTTAACCAAAAAGTCATGCTAAAGTACCAGGTGGCAGCAATTCGCATCCCCAATACAAAACCTAATCGCCAAATTGCATGGCCTCACGTACGATGTCGCCATATGGCCAATCAGATGCCACAATGATACTTTCAGGTCAGGCCCACGAAGTAATTACGGTAGTTGCCATAAATGCCGAAAGTTGCCCTTTGAAGCTATAAAATGTAGATGCCCGTTAAGAACAAACCGTTTGCAAGTGTGAGAGTCGAATTTACATTATGTCACCTCGGAGAGCTTCTGCATCAAAGATTCTGCTATTCACCATGATTATCCCATCCCTTGTTTTGAAGTGTTGAACTCTTCTACATCACAAGTTATTCTGTTGCGATCGTTCACGATGGGAAAGAAGAACCCCACTTAGAAGGGAAAAGAACCAGAGATGACGATTCCAGAGAAGGCGAGAGCCGTGAAAGAAAAGAAATAGAGACCTAGGAGGGTCAATCCTCCCCCATAACTAGAAAACAAGTGATGGAAGGAAGGGAGGAGTTTGATGATGAGCCCAGCATAGAACCACCTGTCGATAAGTGGGTGAAAATCAGAGACCCAAAGCTCTCAAGAACCGTGGCCGAGCTCCGGTATACTGTCAACTTCATGCGAAGCAGGCTCTCGACAGAGAATAAGAGGGCCACGGTGTATTATTCCCACATATACTGGTATCTAGTCCCTCCTACACACCACTACCTCGAGCTCATGTACGCTATCGCTCAGAACTACCAACCACAACCCAGGCAGGTGTTGGATGCCTCGGGTCAAAAGTTGTTTTCCATTCTGAAGGAGGATGTGCAGGCAGCGTTCGCACCACAACAAAGGCCACCAAAAGGCTATACCATTCGCAATGTCAGCCTGAGCAAACAAACAGAGAAGTTCACCTCTAATCCCTTCATCTTGAGCTTTTTGCATGAAAACCTCAAAAGCATACTTTCTTTCGGCAAGCGACCCCAAATGCCCTTGCCCTTGGAGGCCTTCAAGAACATAGATATATTCTCTATCATTGCATGGGTGGTAGGCTTGTCAAGCGATACTTTGGTGTACCCATGGCAGGTGTCGCTAGCCAAATGCATTTCTAGAGGAGAGTTCTATGCCCCCAATGCTTCACGGTCGAATACCAACCCAATTTTCTTCGACTGGGTAGAATGGGTGGCCCAAAATTTGCATATGCGGTTGGCATCCATGAAGGATGCTAGCAAGGAGCCACACTTCCAGCTTTGTTCCTTCTTGGTTTGGCTCTTCTTCTTTCATGTACATAAAGCCCTTCACCATTGTGATGTTTCACCAGTCGGCGAGGATGGGATCCCTTTGCCTGTATATCAGTGGACCTGTCTCTTGCTGAGGTCGGAGTCTTATTACCATTTTAATAAGTAGTTTTTGGGACTTGCGATGCATGTTCTGACAAAGTCTAGCCCCCGGGTGCCTCTCTACCTTAGAAATAAAGTGGTACTGGAGAAAATGGGGGATGTGTTTCAATTGACACAAGGGCTTGTGATCCGTCTTTTTGACTTCACGGGGAAACCCTTCCTACTACCTTTTTTCCCTTCAGAGTACCAATTTGCCCTAGAAGTTGCTTAGCAAAGCGACGCGACCGAAGAAGCCTACGGCCACGGGTGAAAGTGGGCACACACCTGTGACTTTCCCTTCAAGATGGGAGTGATCGAAGTCTTTGCCCTGAAGCAGAACATATACCTGGAGGAGAAGCTCGTCGATTTTGGTCTGATTCAAATACTACAGAGGTGGCTCTACGACCCGTTGGGGGTAATGAGAGATCACTTGAAAAGCAAAAACTTCCATGTCTGTCCTCGCCCCAAAATTTTGGAGCAGAGGAATAACCCCAATGGTACGGACCTAGAGTGGCACTTAGAGGAGATGAGGACATTGCCTCCTTGGCATGAATTCTATCCTATGGAGGTCGAATTCGACCTGCACTCAGTACCCGTTCCCAACTCCTGACTCCACTTTCTGGAGAAAAGCAAAGGACGATTTAAAAGAGGAGTTGAAATACTAGGACGAGGAGCAGTTAAGATAATGGTGGATTATGAGAGTCCATCATCAAAAGATGAATTCTTACGGGCTTCTAAAAATGGACAGGGAATTCGTAATTGTATATCAGACCAATATTGGGTCTTGGTAACCCTTGTCCTTCGTCGAATTTGTTCCACCGGCCACCCCGAGTTTGAAAAAAAGCCCTAGGAGGACTGATAATGTCCCTAAGGGAAAAGCAGCCAGGGCCGCACCAAAAGCTTTACTACAGAGGCCATCCGAAGTTCTCGAGACAATAATAGAGTCAGAGCAACCTCTCGAGAGGAGGAAAAGAAAGAAGCAGGAACCTACACAGGCACCCCCGAACTTCCCAAAGCGACCGTTTACAGGCATTCCGAGCACCCATGTCAAAAGATCAGTATCGGGCTCAGCCAAAGCAAACGATGGAGGAACTCCACCAAGTGTCGAAACGATCCCAAACATAGATGTCATTAACATGGAGGAACTCGTGGAAGTCATGGAGGCCAAAAGTATCGAGGCCCAGGAGGAACAAGGGCCAATCACCCAGGAGATCACCATGGTCGCTATGCCAAGAGGGCACACAGATATGTTTTCTTCACCTTATGCTCTGGTTGCTCGTAAGTCTGTCCTGACCCTGGCTGAAAGCTCTCACCTATCCACCCTGCCTCCATAAGGTCAGTTGCCTTCTTACGCCATGTCCCTAACTACTCCCCATCAGTATTCTAGATAGGAAAAACCTGTCGAAGTTACTTCACCCAGCCACACTGCCAATCCTCCAGTCATCAACCAGGGTGAAGCTAATAGTCCAATGCCGAACCCCGAGGCTCATTCCTCTGTTGTACATAATGTGCTCCCACTCACTGAAGCCCCCATCACCCCTGTTGCCAAACCTTCGGGTGAGGCTATCCCCTTCAACTATTTATATTTTTTCAATCCCTCGACTGGAGATCTAGCCGCATTCGACTTCGAGATATCCTCAATACAAGAATTTCCATTGGCCAAGAAACTCCTCCAAGCCCGATAGAACACAGAGAGAATGTTAAAAGAGGCAAGAAAGAAGAAAGGGTGCTCACTCGCTCAAGTTGAGAAGTGTGCCGTCTTTGATTTGGAGGCGGGAAAGTTGCATAAAGTAAAGAAGATACCCAAAGTACAAAAGCCCCTGGATGAAATGACTCCAGCGGACTATGAATATTAGGATAAAGAAACGGACTTGGAACATTTGAACGTGGACAAGGAGTCTACCTCTATGCACACTGGAATCAAGACCTTCAAGGCACATGCCAACATTGCCAACAAGCGCATGTTCGAAGCTGAGAGTGCTAACATCAAGCTAGAGGAGGAGCTAGTAAGGGATCACTCCAAATTGGTAGAGGCCGAGGAGTAGTGCAAGTTGATGCAGAGAGAAGCACATGCCCTAAAGCTACGAATAACATAGCTGGAGTGCATAACTGAGAATCAAGCACAAAGGTAGGCCAAAAATGATTTGAGGGCCAAGGAGCTTGAAAGTAGGATCTTGTAAGCTCATATAAAGCTACACGAGAAGGAAGGCCTAGGGCTACTTGACAAGAGCAAAATCAAAGAGATTCACTCACATATGCTCAAGAATTTTAGGTCTCGGGCCGTCAGTGCCCTTTCAGTTTTAGCTTACACCATAGAAGCCCGGGTTGCCACCGCCGAAGGAGGGCCAATCGTCGAAGAGGTCATTCAAAATGTCAAAGCCCAACTCAAGCTAGCCCTCAAGGTCCAAGATGCAAGGTATCAAGATTTGAAGCTTGCAGCGATGAGTCGGACAACAAGGGATTGGTCAACAGCCCAGGCCATAGTTCGTGCCTTTTTCTCCATAGCCAAGAAAGCGCAAAAGGTGAAAGCCCTACTGGATGCATTCGAGAGCGAGAGACATGCATCAATGGGCTACTTAGAGGACCTCTTCTCCTTAGGCTTCCTGAGCTTCACAGATAATGATGGGAAGCCCTTATCCAAGGAAGAAATCATGCCAAAGTGGTAGTAGTTTGAAGGCGACATCTCGGAGATAGACGAGTGGGTCGAACCAATAACAGAGAAGCAGGTTGCTGATTACATATTGAAATACTGTAGAATCACCACCTCCCTAAATGATCTATATACCAGGTCCCAGCATGTAGAAATTGGACAGATCGATAGGTTTCACGCTTTGGTCAAATCCTTGGAGGATCAGGAGCTGTTCATGAAAAGCGTCTGGTATTAGGTTTGCCGAACCTTAAGAGACATCCACGTCTGCCTGACCCCATTGCCAATGGCTGAAGACATAGCAGAAGCAATGGTGACAGGAGGAGAAGAAGCAGTAGCGGAGGAAGAGGAGAGAGAAGAGGAAGAGGAAGGACAAGCTATGGAAGTGCCCCTAGAAAAGGAACAAAGAGAAGGATCTGGAGGTAACTCTGGCCCAATGGATAAAAGCTGAGGGTTCCACCATCGAGATGAGCTCGTTGCCCCGTGAGCCACCAATAATGTTGACAATATTGTCACTTTCCACCAAGGGGTAGAAAAATTAAAACTTTGTATGATATTTGTTTTGTTGAAAGTTTTCTTTTGTTTATAAGTTATAGCAATTTTGGTTTTCCCTATCGCCCCCTGGTGGAAAAAATGAAAAAGAAAAGAGCTTCGGGCCCGAAGTGCTTCAAATCATCATTTCAAGTGAGAACCTTGCCAAAAAAGTACGAAGGAAATGCTTCGCACCTGAAGCATTCCCAATGGCTACTTCGGGTGAAGAGTTTTGCGAAGTGGCACCCAAGCAACTTCGTTGAAGAAGAAAAGATAGCCCAAATTAGCTAAGGCAAATAAATTACTTTGGGCCTGATGTATTTCTAAAATCCACTTTGGCCAGTTTTCACCCGAAGCAGTAGAGGTCGAGAAAGTGCTTCGGCCAAAACTCCCCTGAACCGTCGTTTCAAAAGAAGATCAGCCTGAAGCGTTTTTCCTGATCCATCAGCGAAGCAGTTTTTCCAGCGAAGCAGTGAAGGATAGAGGGAGATTGGCTTTGGAACTCCATGCCCCTGAAGTAGTTTTGCGAAGTGGAAATCAGTGAGGCGCTTCCCAAGAACGCTTCCCAAGTTGGGAATTTTCCCGAGGCGATCAGAGAGCCTCATAAATACATATTTTATTTCCTGATAAGCCCACTACTCATTTTTGGCAATTGGATGCGAAGTATCAGTCCGTGAAGGAGAGCCCAACAAGCATGGCCGCCACTCGAGCACCGCACCTACAATCCAAGGACACCCAGGTGGCTCATTTAATGTGACTTTCCTTGGCTGACTCAGTCACCATTACCAGTTTTGGTAGTCGATTTGAGAGATCATCTGCAACAGCAACGAGGAGCCGATTTCTCAGGGCTCGAGGGTGTACTCCGCAATTTTTGTAATAATGATTCAAAGGGTCGGGTCCTCTATAAAAACCCAGGCTTTGCAATGTAAAAGGGGGGGAACTTTTTGCTAGAAAGTTGCTGTAACTTGATGTCCTGCGTTTAATACTAAAGACCTCTTGTGCTCTATTTCTCTCTTTTATGCTGCCTTCTGTGCTTAATTCTTTTGTCTTTTCTTGTTTGCATACCGAGACTCTGAATCTTGAATCCGATGTGCGATCGGGGACTGAACCCCTAAAATTCCCCCTAAAGGATACATAGGAGAGGAAAAATGCCTTGTCACTTTCCTTTATGCTGCTTGGTGGATCGAGGTTTCTATTATTCCCTTATCTCAATCGTTGTTACTCTGAACACTGAATTCTAACAAGAGAGAAAGGAAAACCCTACGAACCCGTCTAGAGGATACATAGGAAGTTCGACATTTCATTTCCTTCATGTTATTCTTGGTATTTCTTGCTGCTATTCGAGTTGTTAGCGAGTGATCATTCTTCTTGTTCTCTCCCACCTTAAATCATCATCTTCTAACCCGTACTCTTTTTATTTCTTTCTCTAACCTTTACCCCTTTTTATTTCTTTCTCTAACCCTTACTCTATTTATTTCTTTCCTGCACTCGTCTCAAACCCCAAAAGTAGATTAGTATAGGAGCCGGCCTTTCTTCGAATATTAGCATGAGGGGCATCTCTTCCCTTCGGCCTTTCAATGTTGGTCGCAGGTCCAGGGCACGCAAACCCATCGAAAGTCCTTTTCGTGTGGATTTGATGACCAACAGGGACTACAAGATAGACTTATCACACCTTGGAGATCAGACATAGTTACATTTGTAGACCTATGAGTACACCATCTCTTTATTAACACAAGTAATTTTTATTGATGATTTCTCTATATATGTGTGGTTGTATACTATTCACACTAAGTATGAGGTTATTGAGAGACTCAAGACCTTCATGGATCTTGTAGAGAAACAATTAGATAAAAAATCAAATATCTTGGGATAGATGGGGGGTTAGTATATACATCATGCCTTTCATAATTATTGGCTCTTCATAGGATTGGATACCATACGATTAATAACTATACTCCTAAGCTAAATGGTGTGGTTGAAAGAAATAACTGGTCAATTATGGAGATATGGTGTATGATTCATGAGAAGGAAATGATGCACAAATTTTAGGATAAATCCATCACTTCTATAGCATATATAAATATCAGGGTTCACATCGGGTCAATGCAAGTCTTAACACCTATTGAGAGGCTGATAGTAGATAAGAAAATGTGTCTCAATTTATATATATTTGAGTATTTAGCATGGGATCACATACGCAAAGATATTTCAAAGAAAAATACAACAAAGAGTTAAAGATGCATCGTTGTGGTGTATTCAAACACCTCAAATATATAAGACTTTTATAACCCTTAGAGGCACGAGGTTATAATTCAAAGAGTTATCATTTTTGATGAGGTCCTTCTAGGTGCTCCTAGTTCACCACCTGAGATTTTGATAAATGACTCTTGATTCTTTGATGAATTCAAGTTTAGTTGCTAGTTTCAAGATTTTGGTAGGCTATTGATTTGACCCAATAGAACATATTCTTCATCTTCATATTTGAGAGGAGGTCATTTTTTCTATTGTTTTGACTCCTTCATGGGAAATATCATTGGTAGTACCCTATTTTCTAGATTCAAAGTATTTGAGCATGACACATCAATTTATAGTGCTTCAACTTTACATGATGAGGTGAGTGGTGATTTTGATTTGGATTCATCACTTTTAGATTCTAATGTTGCTTTACCATTGATTGAACATGATTTTTTTTTAGTTCATCTAACACCCAAATGGGTTAAGATGCTTCTAAATGATGCTTAGCCTATCCTATCTCTAGAGTGACATCAAAATGCTCCTTATCAAGCATTTATCTTGAAGGTTGCTCATTATTAGGATATTATTATATATACTTAGGCTAAGTCCAAAGTGGAAAATGCTATTCTTGCAAATTATGAGGTCTAGCCACTTGTCGTCCAACCATAGTTTCCTACCACATTTACCCATTATATATATATATTTGTTTAATATAATTTAAATAATAATATTTTATATATTATATTTATATATATTTAATAAATATATGTATATATGTATGAATTAATCACATCCATCCATCATGTTTTAATCCTAACCACTCATCCACCTTAATCTATGCCACATACCCAAATTTAATCTCTACCCTTTATCATGTTTTAATCTTAACCACACAAATTGTGTCATTGAAACCCTAACATGCCCTATGAGAGATTATAAAGAGGAGTCATTTTGATGACTCAACCCCTAAGTTTTTGAAGTCCTAAAATATCCAAGCATTCTTGCCACTCCTCTCTTCCATCGCTCATTGTCATATTGCATCCGTCACTGCCTATCTCACCCAAACCATATCTGCTTCTGTAGCTTCTAGTTCAATCCCTGAACACCCCTCCAAGTTCCCCAAAGCACCTTTGGGAACTTTTTTCCATCACCAAGCACCTTTGGGTAATTCCTACCATCATCGAGTGCCCGTGGGCATTCATAGCCCTAGTTTTTCAACCCTACTACCCCTCAGGTGTCGCTAGGACATCTGCATGCTATTTTATGCAACAATGACAAAGATCAGAAGACAAGTCAACATGAGACAAGGTAAATAGTTGTGTGTATTTATTTAATTCCTATATTATTACTTTCAATATTATTCTACAACATCTAGGGTTAGTAACCATATTTTTAGAGGGTCTCACGTAGTGGAGCCCTCATAGGTATTATTGACTATTTGTAAGTTATCTATTATTTTTAGGTGCAAGGATCATATCATTGGTAGCTGCTAAATCTGGAGTGGTCCTGTATAGGATATCAGAAAGCCCACTCACTTATATTGGGATTAGATCGAACGTGAAGACACTACCACTATTTGTTTACTAGGATTTTGGAGAACCCTAGTGTATTGTAATCATTGTATCAAGTATAATAAGCTTTGTAACCCCATATTTGGGGTGCATTTTATTGTAAAATTGAAGATCCACAAGCATCATAATAAAAGTTTATTTCATTATGCAATTTTGTGTGTTACACTGCTTATTTAATTCTATAGTTCATATTTTGGTGTTGTTCGATTTGCATTCACATATAGGACCAAATATACTTAAAATGTTTAGGTGGGTAAGCATAAGGTATGCCTTGTATCTAAGGGATTATTTTTATAGGAGGGAGTTGATGATTTTGAGACATTTGCTTCACTAGCTAGGATGGACTCACTTAGGATAATTCTCTATATAGCTGCCTCATGTGGATGGAAGATACACTAGATGTATATGAAGAGGGCCTTCCTACATAGGGAGCTTTAGAAGGAGATCTACATATAACATACACTTAGCTTTGATTTTGAGGGCCTACTCCTCTAGTTTGTCATCTAAGTAGGTTTTTATATAGACTTAAATAGGCTCCTCATGCATGGTATGAGAAGATTTAATTTTTTCTCAATTGTGGTTTTTGGTAATGTGAGGCTAAACATGATGTTTATATCAAACAAAAGGGTGGGAAGACTTTGGTGATTGTTATTTATATTGATGACATTATCATTATTTATAGCTCTCCTACCTTGATATAGGTTATAAAGTCATGAATTTGTTCCACATTTTAGATGATATATATAGGGATTTTGCATTATATTTTAGCGATTTAGATTGATTAGACAAATTTTGTCAACACCATTTCCTAGCCCAAGTATGCTTTGTATATTCTTCAGTGTTTTAGGATGGAGAATTGTAAGTTTTCTTGAAGTTGTTTTGCTTTAGGCCTAAAGCTTCAACCTAGTTATACCACTCCACTAGTGGATGCTACATTGTATAAGTCTCTTATGGGCGGACCTCTCTATATCAATCACATAAGACCTGGTATAAATTTTGTTGTCACTTATTATTCTAGGTATATGCAAGCAACCTAAGAGAGTCACTGGACTAAATCCAAGAGAATTATTAGATACATCCGAGGGACTTATTAGATGGGTATTCACTACTTAGTTGGATCCCCTCTTATTATAATAATATTTTTAGATGTTGATTGGGTCAGTAATTTACATGAGCGATGGTTCACCATAGGATTTGTGTTCTATTTAGGATCCAATATTTTCTTGGTGTTTAATATGCCAATAAACTATATCTCAATATTCTAAGTAAGATTAATACTATGCAACTAGTGATACAGTTAAGCATCTTAAGTGGATGCTCATAATTTTGGAGGATACTGATATTTCTTAACTTTCTAATTACTATTAAGTGTAATTGTTAGAGCACCATATAGCTTGTCTATAATCCAATATTTCATCAATAGAAAAAAAATTAGATATTTGAATGCACTTTATGCAATGTATTCATGCATGTGGGATTCTCGATCCAATTTTTGTCCCTTCAATGAAGCAAGCAATAGGCATCCTCACCAATATAATACCTGATTTTTATTTTGTACACATGTGGGAGCTACTTGGTATAGGTGAATATCACTTAAGGGAATGACAAATAAGGGTATATCTCTATATCCATCATTTAACTTAAGGGAGGATGTTGGAATATGTGGTGGTTAAGATTATCTTGAGGCCATAACACACTTTTGTATTATATTGCTGATATAAGCCCTTTGGGCCCTTATAATAATTACAAAAGGTATTTTCTAATTTTAATCCTTAAAGTTGGTCTCTTAACCTTGATCTAAAGATAACTTATTTTTGGGCATAAATACCTTTTCATATCATTAATTTTTTTTATTGGTTGGAGTGTAATTCTATTTTTTGATAGTGATATTATTTGGTGTCCATGGACACCCCTATATATTATGTGCATTACTTTGTGTGTATTTCCTTTTTAGAAACACTGGGTAATATTTTTATTCCATTCATTTCTAGAAACCACTATGAAATCTAACATATAAGAAGGGATAAATTTCACTACTTTTTAAAAATAAAGGTTGTATATTCATATGTTATAATGTTATGGACTATAAGTTTTTCATCCATACTAGGTATATTTGAGTACTCCTAGGAAAAATATTTTTATTATCTCTAGTAGGTTTGTACAAATAGTTTATTCTTTAGGTGATATATTTACCCCTATCCTCACTATATTTGGGATACAAGGAATACTTATATCCACATGCATAGTGGCCTAAAAATTCATGAAATTTCCTTCAAAATGATCAATGGTAGGGGGAAGGTTCTCAATATAAGGATTTATCTCAGCTTGGAAAACATAGTCTAAAAATTTAGCATGGTCTCGGTCATTTCTTATAGTGTTGTCATTGGATCCAAAATATCTCTATTATAAAGGAATTGGAAGATAACCTCATAATTAGGTAAGGTAGGGATAAAAAGGATATTGTCTAGTATTTCTATTTTTGGATTATCATCTTTTCCATTACCTTTTAACATAGGCAAGGTTTTAGATTTCTTTTGGAAATAATGGAAAATAAGGATATGTGGATTAGGATAGGGCTTTATATCAAAAATGTATCTTGCTAGACAAGAAGGGGTAGGGTCTAGTAATACCTTACTAACTAGAAATCTAATAGAAAAATATTTAAGACAAGGTAGAGAATAGTGCTCAACTAAAAAAATGTGTTGGCCAAATTCTAGGTCATTTTTATTTGTGTATACCATTATAACCTCTTTAAGTGGCAATAGTGTCATCTAAGAAAAAAAATTAAATTTCCTCATTTATATGAATGGATGTTAATATATAGAAGAAAACAATCATAATGGACATGAATAGTAATAGAAATAAGCTCAAATTTGATAAGATAATCAATTTCATATAACAATTGTGTAGTGAATATTTATCATATTTTGTTATGTGCGTTGGAATTTGATTATTTCCATTTCAACATTACTGAATGGATGTTCTACTATTGAAACAACTTCAATATCTACATTATTTTAATTATCTATAATAGATCAATGTTTGAGACATTCATCATTTCTTATTGAAAGATGCAAAACACAACACTACAAATAATGCTTTGAAAAAAATAAAATGCAAGGTAACACAAGTTTGCACAACAGAATAAATTATTTATTTACGAGGGAGCCTAGAAATTCCATTGTTACAAGCTTGGATCCTTGAATCTTTTTTGATACAATAATACAACAATTTAGGGTTCTTCAAAACCCTATAAAGCAAGGTCGTGGTGTCTTCAATCGGGTCTTGATCCCAACAAGGTTGAGTGGGATTTTAGGATATCCAAGGTTGGGCCACTCCAGATGCTAAGGTAGTGCTCCAAATCTACACAATGACATAGAAAATAGTTAGTAGTATATGAGAGATCTCCATAGTGTGAGGCCCTATATAAGCAATAGTGAAAATACTAAGTGCTGTAAATAAAATGGATAGGAACAAAAACACATGCAATAAAATAAGTAAATGTAGGGTTGATCTATTTTACCTTCTTGTTATCTTATGATGCATGATATATGATGTAGATGGATAGTGTAGCGATGCCCTAGTATTTCCTAGAGGCTAGAGGGACTTCAATTATGGGAGCGTAAAACGCCCACGAGAACTTGACGACTGTAGGAAATGCCCGTGGGCACCTGGGGCTAATGAGGAGGCACTTGTGGGCACTTGGCATTAATAGAAAAGCACCCAGAGGCTGATGAGAAATTATACGAAAGCATATTGGGCAAGGGTGCAGGTTGCGATGGTAGATATGGCGAGTGAAGGAGGTGAAATGCGATGAATAAAAGGGAGTTAGGATAATAAAGGCTTGATATAAGACTCAAGCACTTAGGGAACTTAGAATCAGGAATCAGGAACTCAAGGCATTAAAAATCTAGGGGTTGAGCCATAAAAATGGATCTTATTTATAATCTATCCTAAGATATACTAGGGTTTCAACAACACTAATCGTGTGGTTGAGATTAAAGCATATCCAAGGGTTGACAATAAATCTAGGGTGTGGCATGGATTGATGTAAATGGATGGTTGGTATTAAATGAAAATGGATGGCTAGGATTAATTCACTAAAATAAATACATATTTATTAAATATATATTAAAATATAATATAAATATATTATATTTAAATATATATAAAATAAATATATATAAATAAATGTGAATAATGATCAAAATGGAAGGAAATAGGAATGGTGGACAAATTGGCTAAGCTTTGGTGGTGGAAATGGCAGGAAGGCTAAGATGGAAGGCAAATGGCTAGGATTTGGTTTCTATAGATGTCCCTTTTTATACTGCATGTGAAACACAATGCAATGCAAAAAAATGAGACACTTGTTTTGGCCAAGTGCAGAAGCAACTTCTCTTGGGATGCAGAGCACGAGCTTGAAGACAAAAGAATAAAATAATTTGAAGTTTTGTGTAGCTTACCCCCTTAATTGGTGAATGAGATTATGGATGAATCTCACGAGCCAATTGAAAAATCTATGCAAATGAATGATGGATGATGTGATACCATTTTTGCCCCAACGGTGGGAAGGGGGTTTGTGTAAAATGTGATATGATGTATCTATTTTTTCCCCAATAGATGAAGGGTTTTGTGTAAATGTAAGGTGATTAGGATGCTATGAATGATGTAAAATTTGATATCATTTTTGCCCCAATAGTGGTAAGGGAGGTGTAGAAAATGTGATATGATATGTCTATTTTTTCCCCAATAGATGAAGGGTTGTGTGAAAAATGTGGGATGATGAGGATGATATGAATGATGTAAAATTTGATACCATTTTTGCCCCAATGGTGGGAAGGGTTTTTTTCCAAGTGTAGATGCCATGATCATGTAAGATGTATCCCGTTGTGGGAAATTCATAACAAAAAATGGTTGTCCCCAAATTTGGGGTGATTCAATGCTATTAAAACATTTCGCCTTTTCGGCATCATTGATATGCAAACGAAAAATAATCAACCTTGGATGGCTTGCTAGTGACTATTTGGATAATTCCCACAATTGGAACCAATCATCCTAGCTAGTGCCTATCTCTAAGGTGTTAAGGAGATTTTAAAAATTACTCTTTGGCAATGTTTCACTCTAAAGATGAGGAAATACCAAATATAATTTAGATTTCAAGCAAGGAGATAAGTGATGATGATCATGATCAAGTATCCTTATTGTAAGTTGTTCATCTTACTGAATTGTATGGACCCAAATCACTACAATCGCCAAGTGTGTAGAATAACCCACTAGATACAAGATTCACTTGCTTGTTATGTGAACTTGGCAAATATGATGATGTGAAATAATGTGGAGATGATGTATGAATGATGACATGAATGATGATGGTTGTTTTGTGAAGATTTGGGTTGTTTTAGGTGCTTTTGGAATTGGTTTGGTGAATTATGGTCAATGTGGTCGTAAATGAGATTTATGCATCCAAATCAGTTATAATCTTCACAAAACTTGATAAAATGATGGAATGCACTGGTGAGTGAAATTTGGAGTTATTTGGTTGGGGGCAACTACTTTTTTGGACTTATTAGGCTTTTATCAATTTTGACGTGAAACGCCCACAGGTGCTTGCGATCTGCAGAAACACCCACAGGCACTTCAACACACCAGGTTACACACTTCAAAGTGCCTGAAGCATCTATAAATAGCTTGTTGGGTGGGATTGAAGCTCATTTATGCATTTATGGAGTTTGAGAAGTTGTGTCTGAGGAGTGAAGGGTGAGTGAAGAGTGAAGTGAGGTGAGGGTTGCTACTGGGGTGCATATGATTGAGGTAATTCTTTGTTTATTGTTTATTGTGCAAAGTTTTTGTTGTTTTTTTTAATGAATTATTAACAAATGTTTTGTGTTGTGCTACAATTTAGAGTTTTGGATGCTAAACACCATTTTTCGCCTTACGTCCCTAGTATGAGGAATGCAATTACAGGGGATGAGTGGGAGTTACTTAGGGATGTGGGTCTAGTAAAGGTAGCCCAAATGGATGTGGTTATGGTAGATGAGGGGTACCTCTTTGCTTTTATAAAGAGGTGGGATGTTGACAGGGGGACGTTTCATCTCCCCACAAGTGAGGTTACTATAACCTTGGAGGATGTGTATCACATCCTCAAGGTGTCGATGGAGGGTCTTTAGGTTGAGGTTGGCCTCAATAAAAAGATGAAGATGAGGAGAATGTTTGGGGATGCTTCGGAGGGTGTGAAGGTGGAGAGCGAAGGTACACCCTATTTGTCCATGTACATGGACAAGGAGTTAGATCCCCTTCGGGCTTTGGTGATGTTTGTGTTGGCTAATATTGTGGCCCTGAATAACACTGGGTGTAGGTTCCCTTGGAACCTGATAGGGGTGGTGAGTGATATTCTCACCATGAGGTAGGTGTATGCATGGGCTCCCACCTTATTGGTGTAGGTGTATCAGGAGATTTATGAGGGCACAAGGCAGGGGCAGAAGGGATTGGGGTGCAACCTACTACTAAAATGCTAGGGATGGGAGAAATTCAAAGTTGCTCGACTAGAGGGGCTACCTATGGAGGAGTTTTGTAGGGAGCATCCCTACGCTAGACGATGGGCTTTGGTGGAGGAGGTGTAACCGAGTCATCTAGTGAGGACAAGTTAGTGGTATAGGGAATTATGGGTGGGATTAACATCTATCCAAGTGGTATGGAGGTCATTCTTGGGTGCCTAGTGGAATAGGGATGGGGAGCATTTGTGATGAGTGCAGTAGGGTAGGGGTAGGTGGGTGATTGGGAGGTAAAAGAGTGAGGTGGATTACTTCCAGTTTTCATGAGAACTCCATAAATTTGAGCTAAGGTAGGATGTTCTTGATGATCCTATGTGGTATATGAGGCATCAGGAGGAGGTAGGGCTACCATGCATGGAGCCATGGAGGGTAGCCTTGGAGGATTATTAGGAGGTGGACATATTAGATGTGGAGGACATTGGGACGACTATGGAGTATGATGCATGGTTTGCGACGTAGCCACCATGGGTACCACCTCGAGGAGCGAATGATGCGAGTGGCAGTCGAGAGACTAGGGATGAGGCTACCCAAGGGAATTAGGATGAGGGTGCCCTAGAGACATAGGTTAAGGGGACTCAGGATACCTGCAAGAGGCAATAACACCTTTACTCTAATAGTTGGAGGTAGAAGGTGAAGGATGCGACACAGTAGGCACCCGAGGTTGAGGGAGATGGTGGATATGGGGAGGAGATGGAGGAAGTTCTAGATGTACCCCTAGGCCAGAGTGAGGATGAGTGGTCACAATTAGAGCAATAATTGACGAAGCAGGATGCAAGGATTGTGGCTCTCTAGGTAGAGCTAGCGGAGCAAGAGTGACGATACGAGGTCGACATACGATGCCTTTGATTTTGACATAGATATATTGAGGCATTGGAGGATAGGTTGATGGAACATCATGTTCCACTTCCAGATCCTCCAACCTATTCTACATTCGAGGGCACTAGGCATAGTCATTCTAGGTCTAGGGCTCCTACTAGGTATGAGGTTCCTGCTAGGTCACAAACTCCTGCTAGGTCACATGGATCTTCTTAGAGGATGTAGCTATTTCTTAGATGCACTTTTGTATATGAGCCTTGGTGCTCCATTGTATGTAGCCTTTTGGCATTCATTGAATATATATATATATATATATATATATATATATACATGGCTTTTACCTTTTGTGTTATATATTTATGTGAATGCTTTTGTTGAATGCATGTTTATGTTTATGATTGATGCATATGATATGTTATGGATGACTAATGCAAGATGGCATGTATGGATGATTAATTCTAATGATCAATTATGGTTTAGATATTTGTTTTGGCCATTTTATAGCATTTTTGTTTAATCAGGGGCACCAAACTTGGTGGCATATGGGGTGAATGACTTATCAACTGACATGGATGTTGACATGGAAGAAGACATGGATGTTGATATGAAAGAATATATGGATGTTGATATGGAAGAAGATATGGATGTTGATATGGAAGAAGATATGGATGTTGATATGGAAGACTGCCTATTTTGCAGAGACTCAAACATCCTAGTGGCATAAAAAAACTCACTAAAATTGCCTAATCCTTATAGGACCAAATGTGTGTGTAGTGAATTCATTTACCAAATCAAGAGCAAGGTAATGACCCTAGAAAATAAAGAACTAGTGTGTGTGCAAGTGATTTCATTAACTCATCTTAAGTAAATTGGATAAACCTATTATGGATGAAGTCAAGAAGCTAGCTTATCCGTATGAGCGGTCAGAGGTCTCTTTTAAAAGAGACATGTCACCACACATGAGCATACTCCACTACCAGTCAAGTGTCTATAGCTCCGGTGGAGGCTAACTCCATAGTCCATGACTTTTATTTATGATATTTTAAGTTTTGGGGATGACTACCTAACCGTTTGATTGGAAATGTAGTACGATCCTTACAACTCAATTGATCAGTGGTGTGTGATAAAAATATTTAGAGTTTTTGTTAGGAATTTGTCCCTACTCTTTCTTTTATTTTTGGAATTGTGATAGTGGTGATAACCACTATTTTATGGACTATGTTGCATGATGGGACTAGCAAGGATGACCCTTTTCACTTCAAGGTTTATACCAAGTATGGTGTTATCCCTTTTTGACATGATGTTTTTAAGATGTGAAAGTTGTGCTTGGTTCAAGAATGTTTTGGAGTCAATTCCCATAACTCAAGATTTTCTTAGTGTGTATGTGTAATGGTCCTAAAAATAACTTGATATGTATTCTAGAGGTTGTGTAAAACACTTAGGAGTGGCTGAGTGACTGAAAACACCTAGGAGTTTGTGAATGTGGCTTGTTTAGATGATAATTTGACTTTGTGGAATGGCGTGGATGACTTTGTGAAGGTACCTTGATTAAGGAAACATGACTTTTGTAGGACCAATTAAGACCTTGAACTTAATAAATGATCCCTAAATATGAAATGCAAAATGAATGCAATGTATGATGTGCAATTTTGTGAAATGTAATGTGAAATGTGGGTGAATGCATTGTTTTGAATGAAGTGTATGCAAGTGAAATGCAATGTTATGAATGAAGTGTGAAATATAAGGTGTAACCTGCAATATGTAAAATGAAATGCAATGTTATGAATGACATGTATGCAAATGTTTTTGTGTATTAGCCATGTATATATAATAATCAAATCATGCATAGAATGCTCTCAAGTGTATAACATTAAATGGTTCAGATTCTTCCTCTCCCTCTAGACTAGCAAGCCTATAAGTATGTATGGACCTAACCAATTAGCCACGAATTTATCACGAAGATGCGGCAATGCATTGGTGTTTTGTTGGTTCTCTTTAAGGACAAGATCTCCTACTTGGAATTCACGTAGATGAACTTTGGTGTTGTAAGCACATTTGAGGCGGTCTTGATAAATTCATAAATGCTCTAAAGCATTGACTCACATCTCATAAAGAAGTGTGAGTTGGTCAAGACGTGCTTGTCTAGCTATGTCATCATCTATGAATTCCTGCAAATAAATTTGCAAGGAAGGGATCTTGAGTTCAAGAGGCATGATTGCTTTGACTCCATAGACCAATGAAAATGGTGTTGCCCCTATAAGCGTACAAATGATTGTTCGATAAGCCTATAATGCCAAGGAAATTTATGTATGCCAATATCTATGCTTTTCTTTGACAAGTTTCTTGAGAATAGCAATCAAGGTCTTATTGGAAGCTTCAACTTGTCCATTTTCTTGTGGGTAATAAGGAGTCAAGAAACTATGTTGAATGTTATATTTCTCGCAAAGTGCTCGAACATCCTTGTTCTTGAAAGACTTGCCATTATCTGAAATGATTTTTGAGGGGATACCAAAATGACAAATGATGTTATGGAGAATGAACTCCACAATTCTAGGTCCTATCATACCGGTTAGAGGAATTACCTCAACCCACTTTGTGAAGTATTCAATAGCTGTGATGATGAAAGTATGTTGTCTCGAGGAAGGAGGTGAAATTTTTCCAATTAGATCTAGGTCCCATTGTGAAAAATGCCAAAGTATTTGGATAGGATGTAAAGCTTGTGATGGTACATGAGTTAGATTAGCATGTTCTTAGCACTTTTTGCAATGTTTAACATAGGTGAAACAATATCGTTCCATTGTGGGTCAATAATAACCCATGTGTAGAATACACTTTGCAATGGCCATTCCACTAAAATGACCACCACAAGTAGCATCATGGTCTTCAGCTATGGCTCTTTGAGCTTTGATAGTCTCGATACAATGAAGGAGGACTCCATAATAACCACGTTTATACAACATGTTCCCAAAAAGAACAAAACGGGCTACCTTTTTCTTGAAAGTCCACTTGGCAGTTTGAGACATGTCATATGGGAGTATTCCAAACTTGAGAAAGGCTACTATTTTGCTTGACCAAGGCTCATATGAATATGATTAGATAAAGCAAACATCCTTTTCATCTTTTGACTCAACACAAGAAATTGTAGATTTAGAGACCTTTGAAATGATAAGGGGCTGTACCTCTCCAAAGGAGTCTTTTGGAATCAAGGATCTAAGGCAGGCCATCACATCTACAAATCTATTAGTCGAATGTGGCAAACTATTGATTTCATACCAATCAAACTTAGAGAGCAACTTCATTTCTACTTTGTGATAAAGCTTAATGGTAGGTTCTTTGCATTGGTATTCTCTATTGATTTGTTTTACAACAAGTTGAGAATCACAAAATTTTCTAATACGCTTAATGCTCATAGCTATGGCTGATTGAAGACCTAAGATTAAGACTTCATACTCTACGGTGTTGTTTGTGCATTGGAATTCTAGATTTAATGACAAGGGGATAGGTACCCCATGTGGTGTATGAAATAACACTCCAATACCTTGATATTTTGCACACTTAGAGACATCAAAGAATAATGTGATATCGACATCTTCCTTCAGAATGACATCTTATTCTTGTTTAGTGATAGCAATAATCGAATCATCTAGGAGATTATTAATCAAGGGATGATCACTAGGTAGTGGAGCTTCCGCAAGTTGATCGGCTATTACCTGCCCTTTGATGGATATTTGGCTAATGAATTCTAGGTCAAATTCCATAAAGAGAATTATCCATTTAGCAGTGCAAGTATTATTGTAAGTGCGAGATATCATGTAATGCAGAGAATTTTCTCTAGCTATGACATAAGTTGTGTGGCTAAGCATATAATGTCAAATTTTCTTTGTGGAAAAAACCACTGCTAAGAACAAATTTTCTACATAAGCGTATTTAGTTTCATAGCTTACCAATGATCATTCTTTTGTGCAAGCATTGTCCCTAATGAAAAGTCTGTTGTTGAGATGTAAAGATAAAATGGGACCCTTGGACGAGGAGGAGCTAATACTGGTAGAGAATCTAGGTTTTGCTTAATGTCATCAAAGGCTTTTTGACATTCATGTATCCAAGAGAATGACACCCCCTTTTGTAGTAGGTGATTGAATGGCCTACATTTTTTAGAAAGTTGCACAATAAAACGATGGATTGATTGAATCTTTCCTTGTAAACTATGCAATTCCTTTAAATTAGTTTGGGGAGGCATATCTAAGATAGCCTTGACCTTGTTAGGGTCCACTTGAATGCCTCTTTTGGAGATAATGAATCCTAGAAGTTTATCCGAGGTAACACTAAAGACACATTTCTTGGGATTCAACCTTACATTATGCTCTAGGAGTCAATCAAAAAATTTCTCTAATACATAAATATGTTCTTGTCGAGTTTTGGATTTATCCAAGAGATCATACACATTGTATTCGATAATATTATGCATGTAGTCATGGAAAATGTATGTCATGGCACGTTGATAAATGGCACCTGCATTTTTGAGGCCAAAGGGCATCACATTGTAACAAAAAGTTCCCCAAGGTGTAGTGAATACCGTTTTATGTTGATCATCAAGATTTATTCGAATTTGGTTGTATCCTAAAAAATCATCCATGAGTGAAAGCATTTCATGGCCAACACAGGTATTGACAAGAGTATCAATGTTTGGGAGAGGGAAGTCATCCTTAGGACACGCTCTGTTAAAATCTCAAAAGTTAGTACACATGTGTATCACCCTATTAGGATTATGAATGGGTACCATGTTTGAAATCCACTCAGGATAGTCCATAGGAACTATGAAGTTCACATCTAAGATTTTTTGAAGCTCTATTTTTACCAAGAGGGCCATAGTAGGATGCATTCTCCTAAGTTTTTGTTTGATCGACTTAGCATCAGGCTATAATGTGAGAATGTGGACAACCAAACTAGGTTCAAGACCAGACATATCTTTGTATGACCATGCAAATATACCCTTCTTCCTCTTGAGGAGAGCAATGAATTGCTCTTGTTCATTGGGTGACAAGCTTTTACCAAGCTTGACAATTTAGGAATTGCCTTTGTTTGAACTAAGGTACACATCGATAGTATATTAAATAGACATGTGGGTACCTTCCTCAAGCTGATGGGGTGTAGGAATCAAATGAATATCATCTAAGATGTCATCAAAATATTATGGCTTATCCTCATCTATATGTGCCTAGAAAACCTCAAGATCCGAAGGTGAAGGTGAAGGGGATGGAGGAATGTAGTTGGCGGAAGCCCTTAAAAATTCCTTAGATAAGAAAAACTCGATAAAGGTTGGAGGTGAGGAAATACAATCCATATTAATGAGGCTTATATCAATTGGAATCGGTTTAGCCGGATCGTATGGATTTTAGAGCGGGGTGAATAAATCAACAGGATTCATGTTGACTTATGGGCAAGGCAGATAAGGTTGGATGGAATGGATGGAACCTAGGAATTGGTGCTAAGAGCTTAGTTAACCTGAACAGTAGCAAGAAACACAAAACATGTTTTATTAAATGGTATATTTACATATGTAATGCAAATAAAACATGTTTTTGATTTTTTTGATTGATTTTTTTTGAATTATTTTTTGGTAGTGGTGATAACCACTGTCTTTAATTATGTATATATGCTACAAATTGGATTATGGAATGGATTAATGGAATGGAGGTGGTGGTTTACCAGTAGGGGCGACTTGCTCTTGTAGAAGAAGTAAGCAAAATATGGGCTCATGGATGAGGGACATGTTAAGATAAAACTCATATTTTTTGGTATGGGGAATGATGGGCTCTGATTCTTCTTCAGATTCATACAAAACTATCGACATGAGCTTGAATTATTCATAGATGTCCTCATCAAAATTATCTATATGGAGGGCTTCTTATCCTGAATTGATGTTAAGCCTTTGGAAGGTTTGTTCAAAATAAGATATGGTAGGAATTCGGTGGAAACCTAGACCTGAACGGTCGTGCACCTCTTGATATGGAACATCGATATGTTGATGCATACCCTGATCATGTAATCCTAGGCCATGGCCTTGCCAATTGACAATGTGGAAGTATCAAGATGGAAATCCTGATATGTTTAAAATATTGGCAAGTTTTGGTTCTTTGGGTTCGTCTATGGGTGTTGGACTTGATGAAGATTCAATTCCCCCATATACAAAGTTAATGCTATTTGGAGTTGAACCCATATTGTAAACTGCTCCTATTGCTAAAGGTTGGCCACGTGGATAACCAAAATCCTTAGCACTAGGGATGGTGAGGGGTGTGATGGTGATGTCATCAACCATGTATTCACCAATACCAAGATTGGTGATATGGACTTAAACTTGGGATGATATGAGAGGATCATGGTTAGGCAATGGATCGAGAAAGGGTGGAAATGGAAGTATCTCACAATCTATCAATTCAACTTGTGAGACATTAGGCAAAGGAGATGGATTGGATTGGGAGGGTTGCAGGATGGCTTATGATGATGTGGACGGGCTATGACCACATGTGCATGTAGTCATTGATGATGATGATAGGAGTATGGCGGTTGATTGAGGCTTGGTGATGGGGAGCTCTTCAAGAATGTGATCCTTTGTTGAAGAGGTTGGTGGAGTGGTGGATGGATTCGATGATGACGATATGAAAATATGAGTGGAAGGGAGCATGGACTCATAAGAATTTGAGATTAGATTGTAATACTTAAATGGCTTTATGTTCACTGGTATGCAATGTACTTATCTCCCATGAACATATTTCAAGCATTGATGTGAAATGAAGGGGGCACATCTCATTTCCCTCATCCAAGGTCTTCCAAGGAGTACATTGTATACCATGGATTCTTCCAAGATGTGAAACATTATTTGCAACATTTTAGCCCCTACTTTGATGGGCAAAACAACAGTGCCAACCATGGAACACAAAGCATTGTTGAATGCTTTGAGGATGAAGGATTATTTGGTGATGTGAGATAGAGGAAGGTTCAAATGATGAAGAGTGAATGTGGTGATAATGTTGATGGAGGAATTGGTATCAATGAGGACTCTTTTGAAAGGTTTCTTGTCAATTAGAGCCATGATATGCAATGGAGGTTCTACCGATCCAGATGAGATTGGCTTAATCTCAAAGTAATAAAATGTTATGGAAGGTTCCATGCATGTTTGAATGCTCCCCACAAAGTTTTTGAAGGCATTAGGATCTTGGGATTGCAATTCGATGGATTTTAGAATTTCAATTAATGCCTCCCGATGTGGGGGAGATTGTTGGATTAACTCATATATTGATAATTTGGTGGATGCCATTTTCAAACTTGTAGTCAACCAACTACTCAATGAGATGACTGGTCATGGTGGATGATTTATGGGTGGATTTGATGGATTCGATTGACTACGTATATGAATGGGTGATGATGGATCAGGGGACACTTGGATGGGTGGTATTGTAGAAGGTTGTGAGATACTTGCTTGAGGTTGTTGCCTTTGTTGGTTATTCCATTGACCTCTAGTGACAAAATTAATGGCCCCTACAAACCCTTGGTATTGCTGAATATGGTTGACTTGGTTAGGGGGCATTTTAGTGTTATATCCCTATATGTTTGGTTGCATCTCATCATGATGAGGAAGTGGTGTCTGAAATATACCAAGGTCTTGGTTTTGTTGATCAAGGGGAATATTAACTTTAATTACCCCCAAGTCAATGAGGTCTTGGACTACATTTTTAAACATATGGTAATTGTTGATGTCATGCCCATTTTACCTATGATAAGGGTAAAATAAGTACTCCCGATAATTTTTACCACGCTTAATGGGATCATCCGGTCTAATGTCAGGAAAAGCAAGTTTGTTTGTCTCATAAAACCTTCTAAAAAGAGAGGCATATGACTCATATAGTGGGGTGTATTGGTGATTCTGTTAGACAGACTATCATTGGGGATGGTTTTCCACAGGTGGCACTGTGTTTTGAACTATTGGAGCTTGTGTTGTTGAGGGGACCGCATGATAGGAAATTTATTGTGGTACTTGTTGCACAAATTGTTGTTGTTGAGCCATTATCAGTTGGCTCATGACCATTTGATTGACTTGATTGGATTGGGTGGATGGGGTAGCCTGTGTTGATTTTTGTTGGTTTGAATAATTACTTTATTACTGGCCCTAGTTTTTCCATTCTTTCTTCTTGGGCTTAATGATGCCTTCTTGGATTTTGGTATCCTCAATGACACTAGCTTGAGCTAAAGCTTCTTCAAAATTTTTATAAGTTATTAGTTGGGGCATCCAAGAGATGGGTTTTAATCAAATATTGGTGAATAGCTTAATTAGCTCATCCATTGGTAGGGTGAAAGGCAATTTTGTGATGATAACCCTCCAACGGTTTCTGAAGTCATAGATAGATTCATAATATTATTGTCTTAAGGCATAGATATTAGATAATGAGATCTTATTTTTAACATTTAGGATAAAGCGATCAAATATTTGCTCAATAAATTGGTCAAAAGTATAGATACTATGGCTTGGTAATTGATTGTACCATTCTATGGCATCCCTACCTAATGTTTGAGGAAAATTTTGAAGCATGAGAGCATTATCATTTTGAATTCTAAATCATACATGAACAAAGGTGCTCACATGTTCTTTGGGATCCTCATTTACATTAAACTTGTCAAACTTGGGTACCGTAAATTTTACTGGATATGGTGGGTTGGTACTGAAGGATGAATTGGTTTTTTGATCAATTGGCGTAAAGTTGATTTCTGATTTGAAAATCCAGGAGTGAATTGCATCAATTGATCTATTTTTTTCTACATGGCCTCAATTTGAGGGTATTCCTTAGGAATGTGAAAATACTAAATTACCTTATGGGTTTTTGGTGGCATGGAAAGATGTTGTGAAGTGACTAAATGATGAGGAGATTGGTATTGATGATGAGGTGAGTTGGATGGAATATGATGAATGGGGGATTTTGTTGGAAATTACCATCAGTAAAAGTTAAAAATATTTGATTTTACTTGGGGTAAAGGTAACTTACCTTTACCTTACCTGGACGGCAGTGGACGACAGCATTTGGGCGGCAAGAGAACTCAAGTTAACTTTCTTTTCCCCCAATTTCTCCTTTCCCCCTTTCTTTCTCGAATAGGTTATTTACCTTGTATTTAAGCTTTGTAACCTTTGATTCAACGTTAATTCAATTAATCCTATTTGCAAATCACTCACCTTTCACATTTGGTATCAGAGCGACGCGATTCCCGAGGCGATGGGGCCCGTAGTTCGAGGCAGCGACACGGATCCCGAGGCGGCCCGTAGGAGCCGAGGCGGCACGGATCCCGAGACGGCCCGTAGGAGCTGACTGGCATGTTTTTTGAGGCGCTGGTGGAACTGGACGACGCGGCCCGTAGGAGCAGCAGATCCGCACGATTCCCGAGGCGCTGTTGACGTGGCACCGACGTGATTCCCGAGGCGGAGCTGAGGTGGCGATCTGCTGCACGCGGCCCGAGGTGCGAGATCGACGTGGCGCGACGCGTGGCGACGTGAGACTGGCACGCGGCCCGAGGAGGCTGACGAGGCAAGGTGACGTGGCGCTGGTGCGCGGCCCGAGAAGGTGACGTGGCGATCTGCAAATTGTGCTGACGTGGCACTGGTGCGCGGCCCGAGAAGGTGACGTGTCAATCTGCGCGTGCATCATCGGTGGCAAAAGGCTACGGCATTGGTGACTGCCCGCAGGCAGTCAAAGCACATTGCGTGCTTTGTTGTTTTTAAACAACAAAAACATCGCTCTGTGAGCGATGTGGGACTAATAGTCCCAAAGAATATAAAAGCTTCGCGCCGAAGCGCGAAGCCAAAACTTGCTTCGCGCTCGACGCGAAAGTCAAGAGGCGGGGAGCGCGCGTTGCTCCCGGATCAGCCCGGGTAGCGCAGCGGCTACCCTCAGCCCTGAGACCCGCGAGGTCGCAGGATCGACTCTCGGCGGGGTCGATAGAAAATCAAATTTTTTTTAATTAAATTTTTTTTAATCAAAAGAAAAACTAAGGAATAAGTTTAAAATTAAAAAAAATATATATTTTTTTAGTTTTTTTTTAAACTGTTCATTAGCTTTTATAAAAAAATATTTTTTTAGTTGAGTGAAATTTCCTAAGAGGAAATAAATGTGAAGTTTTTTATTGATTGAAATTTCCTAAGAGGAAATATATGTAAAGTTTAAAAAAAAAAACTTGGAAAGTTAAATTTTTTTTACTATTTCCTAAGAGGAAATCCTTGTAAAAGAAAATTTCTGGGAAATTTTCTTAAATGATAAGATCGGAAGGTTGTTATCATGCCCTCTGCAAGTTGTTACTGAGAACAACTCCTGAAAACTTTGATAGGAGCGTGAAAACACTAAGTCTTAATACAATTTTTTCACAGTTGCAAAACGCGGTTATTGCACACCAGAGAAATCCTGATCAAGGATACGAAGCCGATTCAGAAGATAACTCCTTCGGCAGCAAGTTTGAACAATCTGACACAGTTGCAATTGCTGCACAAGGATCCGAATATACTCATTATAGTAATTCAATTGAAATCCTTCAACCTCCTTCTCCTGAAATAATATTGATCAGTGACGATGATGAACAAGTCGCTGATAATTTTGTAATTGTCTGAACAAGTTTGAGTTGTTCATGATTGTAAATCAAGCAGGGCTTGATAGTTTGTAAAGTCTTTTTGCAATAAGACTATAAAAGAGAGGTTTCTTGTTTTAGTAGATTAAAAAATGGGATCACATAATAATCTACCAATTCCCGAATTCAGAGGGGATAATTATGAGTACTGGTCCATCAAGATGAGGACATTACTCATCGAAAAAGGACTATGGGATATTATTGAAGACGGTTACATTGCTCCAACAGATTGGACTACTTTAAGTGCAAATGATAAAAAGATCTACAAAGATGCACATAAAAATAATTCATTTGCCTTATACCATCTTCAATCAACGATTAGATCCTAGTATCTTTCCAAGAATTGCATCTTACTTAACTGCTACAGATGCATGGAATGCCTTGAAAGAAGGATTCCAAGGAAGTGATAAAGTAAAGCAAGTCAAGCTTCAGACTTTGAAAAGAGATTTTGAAAATCTCAGAATGAAGGACAATGAAAGAGTTGGAGACTATTGTGTTCGTGTTAAAGCAGTAGTTGATATGATGCAAACTTTAGGTGAAGACACAAAAAATGAAACAATTGTGAAGAAAGTGTTGCGAACACTTCTTCCTAAGTGGAATCACATTGCAATCATAATTGAAGAATCCAAAGATCTTTCTACTCTTACATTTGATAGTTTGATTGGATCATTAACATCACATGAAGAGCGACTTCAAGGTGCACCTTCAACAAGCTATGGAGGTGATGACAAAGCCTTCACTTCGAATGAAAGTGTAAGACGAGGACAAGGAAGAGGACGAGGCAAAGGACAACAACAAAGAGGCAAGGGCCAAAGCAACTCCTACAGAGGAGGTAATCCAAACAGAGGTGGAAATCAAAACAGAGGAGCCAATCATAACCAAAGCGGCAATGCAGGCCGTGGAAATCAAGGACGAGGAAGTAATAAGCCTAAAACAACATGTTTCAATTGTGGGAAACAAGGCCACTTCGCTCATGGACTCGCTGGTCAAAGTCTTCAAAAGATCAAAGCAAGTCAATATGGCTCATTCTACCGAGAAGAAGAAGGTCCACCAAATATTTTTCTCTCTTATGGACAACCAGATCAAAATCTAAATGATACATGGATTCTGGATACTGGTTGCTCCAACCACATGAGTGGCAAAGAAAATCTCTTTGCTACATTAGATTCAAATTACAAATCTCAAGTTAAGTTAGGGGATAATAAATCCTTGCAAATTGAAGGCATAGGAGCTATGGAAGTTCCCACAAAAGAAGGTATTAAAAATGTGAATGACATATACTATACTCCACAGCTACAACACAATTTGTTAAGTGTTGGCCAAATGATGGAGAAGCATTACAAATTAGTTTTTGATGAAAGAAAATGTACAATCTTTGATAAAAACAATTGTAACCGGGTCATCACGGAAGTCCCTATGACAAAGAATAGGTTGTTCCCTCTAAAGTTTGGTGAGCCAGGGGGAGCTCAACTTGCAAACATTGCTATTACAAATCCAAGTGAATTGTGGCACTTGAGATATGGTCACCTCAATTCCGCTAGCTTGAAAATGTTAACATCACAAGCTATGGTGACAGGACTACCAAAAATACCATAACATAAAAAGGTATGCGAAGCATGTGCTTTGGGAAAGCACTCTAGAACGAAGTTTCCAAGAGGCAGAGCGTGGAGAGCAAGCTATCCTCTTCAGCTAGTACATTCGGACATCTGTGGTCCAATGCAAACAAAGAGTCTTGGAAACAATTCTTATTTTCTAACATTCATAGATGATTATTCTAGAATGTGTTGGTTGTATTTTCTGAAACACAAAGATGAAGCATTTGATTGCTTCATAGACTTCATAAATAATGTAGAAAAGCAAAGTGACTACTATGTCAAATGTCTTCGCACTGATAAAGGAGGAGAGTACTCCTCAAATGAATTTCTTCATTATTGTAAGCAAAATGGGATAAAAAGGCAGTTCACCACTACCTACACCCCACAGCAGTAACGGTGTGGCCGAGAGAAAGAACCGCACCCTTGTTGAAATGGCACGAACAATGCTTCAGTGCAAAACATCTCACAAACAACTATTGGGCAGATGCAATGAGAACAAGTGCATATATTCTAAATAGAAGTCCGACTTCTAGTTTAGATGGTATCACTCCTTATGAAGGATGGTACGGTAAGAAACCAAATGTCAAACATTTCGGAGTATTTGGTTCTTTAGCTTATGCACACATTCCCCGAGGAGAAGCGAAAGAAGCTTGATCCAAAGAGTCAAGCATGTGTTTTTGTAGGGTATTGTGATTCAACCAAAGGGTATAGATTGTACAATCCCACGACACATAAAATCATTATCTCCGGGGATGTAATTTTTGATGAAGGGGGAGAATGGGGTCATAAAAAATTTGTTGATTTTGACTCTAATTCGGACAAGCACCACACCAAGCACTCTCCCATAATGGTACAACCCAAGAAAAGCAGTCCTCCTCCACAGATTCCACATCAGGAAACTTCATCAAGTACATCAAGTGGTACACCAAGTCCAAGAAGGAATTTGTTGGCACCCCCAAATTCTCCAAAATGATTCCAAAGATCTGTAAGCGCTCCAAGTCCGATGGATATTGATTCAGTTTCTCAAAGGAAAGAGACAAATAGAGGAAAGCGCATACTACAGAGTCATCCATCTTCTCAAATGTTGGATAGGAATTTCCAACAAAGATACACTAGGAGTCAAGCTAGTGAGATGGATGACATTTTGTCAAGACTTGAAAATCTTCAAATGTCGTGGGATGATGAGTCTCATGAACCAAGGGGTGATGTAGTCAATTATGCTTTGTTGGCTGCTGCATAGCCTAGAACCTTCTAGCTATGAAAAAGCATGCATCGAAAGTATATGGCAAGATGCCATGGAAGAGGAAATATCCTCTATTGAAAAGAATGATACTTGGGAGCTTGTGAAGCTTCCCAAGGGAAAAAAATGTGTTGGATGTAAATGGGTCTATAAGACCAAATTCAATGCTGATGGAAGCATTGAAAGGCACAAGGCGAGATTAGTAGCTAAAGGTTTTACTCGGAAATATGGAATAGATTATGAGGAAACTTTTGCTCCAGCTTGCTCGACAAGAAACAATTAGAACCGTTCTTTCCTTGGCAGCCCATAAAGGATGGAAGATTCAACACATGGATGTGAAAAGTGCATTTTTAAATGGATACCCGACGTAAGAGGTGTATGTTCAACAACCTCAAGGTTTCCAAGAACCAGAAAAGAGAACCTTGTTTATAAATTGAAAAAAGCACTATATGGCCTCAAGCAAGCACCAAGAGCATGGTACTCAAGAATTGATGGCTATTTCAGCAAATATGGTTTCACAAAAAGCAAGAGTGAACCAACATTATACTACCTAAAAATGGAGTAGATATCCTCATAGTTTGTTTATATGTGGATGATCTAATATTCATGGGTAGTAATGATAAAATGAATATGGAGTTCAAAAACTCCATGATGAATCAGCTTTGAGATGAAGGATCTCGGATTAATGAGATACTTTCTAGGAATGGAAGTACATCAATCAAAGAATGGGATCTTCATATGTCAACGTAAATATGCTCATGACATGATCAAGAAATTTGCTATGCAAGAAGTGCAAATCAGCCGCAACACCAACCGGACATGGAATCCAGCTAAGCAAAGAAGATGGAGCACCTAATGTTGACTTGACCAATTACGTAAGCATGGTTGGGAGTTTAATGTTTCTCACCAACACTAGGCCGTATATACAAGATGTTGTTTCTCTTGTATCACGATTTATGGCATGCCCATCCGAGCCGCATCTTCAAGCAACCAAACGAATTTTACGATATGTAAAAGGTACATTGGATTTTGGAATCCATTACCACAAGTCTAACTCTCGTGAAGTTATTTGGTTATAGTGACAACGATTGGGGCAAGAATATAGATGACAAAAAATCTACATCAGGGAACCTGCTTTAGTCTAGGATCGTGACTAATAACTTGGAGTTCCAAGAAGCAATCTGTTGTAGCATTATCATCTACGTAAGTCGAGTACATAGCCATTACTCATGCAAGTACTCAGATCCTCTCGGTTGAGGAAAATCCTTGAAGAGATTGGCGAAAAACAAATTGGTCCAACCAAACTCGAATTGTGATAATATAAGTGCCATACAGCTGGCATATAATCCGATCCACCACAAAAGGTCAAAACACTTTGATATGAAGTATCACTTCATAAGAGATATGGTGGAACAACATGATAGCTTGAGCTTCAATATTGTAGCACTTTGGATAATCTAGCAGTCATCTTCACCAAAGGCATGGCTAAAGCTCAATTTATAAAGCCGAGAGACTATATAGTTAGTCCTCTCAACTTTAAGGGGGAGAATGTTGGAAATTACCATCGAGAAAAGTTAAAAATATTTGATTTTACTTGGGGTAAAGGTAACTTACCTTTACCTTACCTCGGACGGCAAGTGGACTGACAAGATTTGGGCGGCAAGAGAACTCAAGTTAACTTTCTTTTCCCCCAATTTCTCCTTTCCCCCTTTCTTTCTCGAATAGGTTATTTACCTTGTATTTAAGCTTTGTAACCTTTGATTCAACGTTAATTCAATTAATCCTATTTGCAAATCACTCACCTTTCACAGATTTTTGATGAAAATATGGGGAATTATGGAATGATATTTATGGATGAAAGGTATGGTTAGGTTGGCCAATGGAAATAGGATGGGTAATGGTATGAGTTGATGGGGGAATCGGGATAGAGACCACCAAATATTGAGGTGCCCATGATGGACCCTGGTTGACAAGGGTAGTCTAAGTAGAGTTATGTAAACACGTAGGGTTAACCTGTACTTGCTGTTGAGCATTTTGATGTTGTCTAAGAATTTTTTTTAGGTGTTCCCATGCTTCACTAATATCTCTATCAAAGGCTAAGGGTATGGAGGTAGATGGTATGACAGATGTGGCTAGGATACAAGTTATACTAGGTATGGAAACTTGTGAGGCTAGTACTTGTGAAGTAGCATTGACTTGTGCTTCATAGAAGGGGTTGGTGTAGGTGGAGGTATATGAGGTGCTAGGAGCACCTGAAGGTTAAGGGATGGATATATGGGATAATGGTGCAATTGATGCCTCAAAAAGAGGGTTAGTATACACCTAGGTAAAGGTGGATGGAGGTTGGAAATAGACAGACTCTTTTTGTAAAGCAAAATCCTATCTAGGCAAGTTGGGGATGGACTCTAAGACATAATTAGAAGACTTCATGAAGGATTTTACTCTTGATATGTCTATATGGGTGATGTGGTGGTTGATGGTAGGGGAGTTTGAATCCTCTTGGGGCATGGCCATATGATACGATGTGAAAGACAAAGAATGTGATGGACCTACAGATAAATCTGCTTGTGTCACATTCATGGTATCTACCACTGAAGTGGTGGGGAAGGTGGATGAAGGTTCCATTAATTTTTCTTGACTTATTGCTTTCTTTTGATTTCGAGTTAATACCATAAGCAAAGTAAATAAAGATACAAATTAGAAAACCAAATGAATTAAAATAAATTGGAATGCTTAAGAAATAAATAAACAATGCTAAGGCTCAACCAATGTGGCTTACCTCGTTCATTAATTATCTCCTTTTAATGTGTGTTCATTTTATGTACTATTTTTGTGTGTTTTGATTTTCTAATATTTCTTAATGAAGCAAAGGTGAAAAACTATGGCTAAGGTAGGGCAACGAGATTCTTGTTGGTGATAAAATACAAGTAGTTTGTTCAGGGGTATTTCTAAGGTGTCTAAGGGAAAATATTGGTGTATGGATATGAATTCCACCATTATCAAATCTCAAGCAATGGTTGGTGATGAAATCCAACCACTACTATTTTGAATGTGTTGTGTGTGAGTTATTTTTAAGGTTTGTATTTTTATTGTGTACAAACAATGTTAAAAACAATTAATTTCATAAACCTAAATCAGAACCCAACAAAATATTTCCAAGTTCTCCAAAGGGTGTGAAGTACATCGCTTAAGACCCCCTGTCTAAATAACAACCAGAGGGTTTTTCCACCCCTCTACCTGGAATCACCCAACTAGTAGGGATACTTTTGGAAATCTATTATTGTTTCAACTTAGATGTACAAAATAAAATATCTTTAACCCTAATATGCAACACTAGATTATGCCAAGTTTCATTTCAAATGCATATAAAATGTAGTAGTTTGCACCCAAAAAACAAAAACCCTAATCCGAAAATGAATGAATGCAGATCTAAAAAAGCAAAACTAATATGCATTCATTTTCCAAATTTTTTAATGATAATTCATTTTATTGTTTAAAATCTGAAAAATACAAAAAATACCCAAAATACGTAAGACAAAAAACTAGGGTTTTAAGCAGTCGACTTACTAAAAAGCCTACATTTTTTCTCCTAACTCTCCGTAAACACCTTTGGGCACTTTTGAACGCTGCTGAGATGCCTGTGGAAACTTCTAGATGGATTAAAATGCCTCTGGGCATTTCTGGATTGCCTTCAGACACCATTGGGTGCTTTGTGCACCTATAAACTTCTACATACTTAAAAAACCCTAGATCCAATAGAATATGTGAAATCCATGCTTCTAAAAAACCTACAAGATGAAAAAAAATAGAAAAAAATTAGTAAAACATATCATAAATATGAACCCTTAGGGGGTCCCACCATGTTTGCCATTTGAAAGATGCAAAACGCAACACTATAAACAATGCTTTGAACAAAATAAAATGCAAGGTAACACAAGTTTGCACAATAGAATAAATTCTTTATTGATGGGGGGAGCCTAGAAACTCCATTGTTACAAGCTTGGATCCTTGAATCCTTTTTGATACAATAATATAATAATTTAGGGTTCTTTGAAACCCTAAGAATCAAGGTTGTGGTGTCTTCAATCACATCTTTATCCCAAAAAGGTTGGGTGGGATTTTTGGATATCCAAGGTTGGGCCACTCCATATGCTGAGGTAGTGCTCCAAATCTGCACACAATGACACAAAAAATAGTTAGTAGTATATGTGAGGGCTCCACAATGTGAGGCCCTCTATAAGCAATAATAAAAATACTAAGTGTTGTAAATAAAATGGACAAAAATAGAAACACATGCAATGAAATAAATAAATTTAGGGTTGATCTGTTTTACCTTCTTGCTATCTTTTGATGTGTGATATTTGATGCAGATGGCTAGTGCGACAATGCCCTAGCATTGCCTGAAGGCTAGAGTGACTTCAAGGATGGGAGCGTAAAATACCCCTGGGCACCTGATGACTACTAGGAAATGCTCGTGGGCACCTAGGGCTGATGAGGAGGCACCCATGGGTGCCTATCGTTGATAGAAAAGTGCTTGAAGGTGCCTGGATATTGACGGGGAATTATAAAAAAGTAGATCGAATGAGGGTGCAGGTTGCAGCAGCGGATATGGTGAGCAAAGGAGGTGAAATGCAATGAATTGAATGGGGTTAGGGCACCAAAGGCTTGATATAAGACTCAAGCACTTAGGGAACTCAGGGAACTTAGAATCAAGAATCAGGAACTCAAGGTATCAAAAATATAGGGGTTGAGCCATCAAAATGGCTCTTATTTATAATCTACCCTAAGACATACTAGGGTTTCAATGACACTAATCGTGTGGTTGAGATTAAAGTATATCCAAGGGTTGAAAATAAATCTAGGGTGTGGCACGGATTGATGTAAATGGGTGGTCAAGATTAAATGAAAATGGATGGCTGGGATTAATTCACTAAAATAAATACATATTTATTAAATATATATTAAAATATAATATAAAAATATTATATTTAAATATATATAAAATAAATATATATAAATAAATGTGAATAATGATCGAAAATGGTGGGAAATAGGAATGGTGGACAAATTGGCTAAGCTTTGGTGGTGGAAATGGTGGGAAGGCTAAGATGGAAGGCAAATGGCTAGGATTTGGTGTCTACACTTATCATACAATATACATAAATATTACCAAAAATATTTCTACAAACATCACACACATGAATACCAAAAAACATCATCATCAATTTAAAATTGGAATCTCTATATCACTTATTTTGTAATGTCTCATCCTAATGTTGAAGATCCAACAATTATATAAGATATCCTTTGTTTCTATATTGTAAACAAAATTTCCTTCATTCTTATTTTCACTATCATTCTACTTCCTATATTCTCATAATCTTGGCAATAAGTAACTTGCTTAAGTTTGTCAACATCCATATATTTTTAATGTAATTTAGTCAACCTTTGATAAAATATAATTGGGTTTTTTCCTTTCTTGGGCTTTAACAATGGTGGTAATTTATCAATTATTTATTGGGGGAGATGATTAATATCATTCATATTTATACGATCATCCTTTATTTCATACCTATCTTCAAGAAATTTCAAGTAGAATTCAAGATGACCCTTATATAGTTTCATCCTAGAGGTCCATTATTCTCATGCTCATATATAGGAAATATTTGGGTTTCATAAATGGAGGGTATAAAACAACGTCCATGTTTGGGAGGAGAATAGCCCTAGGAATATAAATCACCTTGAATGGTGAATATTTTACTTTCATATACCAAATTCACCACCTCATAAATTAAAGAGGCCATTGCCCTCATTTTGCTTGTCCAATGCTTACCTAAAAACATATTATAACTAGTTTTGAAATCAAAGACCATGAATTTTACCCTTGTTAATTTTTGACCTATAGAAATATGGAGTCAAATGCAACTTATAGGGTATTTAAGTAATCTATTTCTAGTGGACAAAATATGTTCATGGGGGATATTTAGATGATTTATTAAAGACAAAGACATTACATATGTACCATTAACTTCATATACTATGTCCCTATAAGTATCCAAGTCTTTATAAACCATGATAATTATTAAAGGTGGATCATCAACCCTAGCTAAATAATCAACAACAATCATGTTCTTTTGGGGTAAAATTAGTATAAGGTTTGGCTAAGAATGTGCATCGATAAAAATATTTTCTCTATATGATTAAATATACTACATTTCATATGGCGCTAGAATGTTAGGTATTTTATTAATAACCTGACTCTGACATTCCTACCTCATCCATAAGTTATCTTAATATTTACCTCTAATAAGGGGAGGTTCTAAGCATCTCAAAGTAAGTATCATTACAAGGGGTTGTATACAATTCCTCTATTAAATCCCATAATTTATTTTATTCATGACTACCTTTAACCCAAATTATTTGAGCTAATGAGAGTCTGTATGGTTTTTGGGTGTCTAGTTTACTATCACTAGTTTAAGTGGTGATGGTGGTAAGGCAAATATTTTCTTGGAAGACTTTATGATAGACTCAATTGGGGGATTTTCAATGACATTTTCTACTTTGGAATACCCTTCTACAAGAGTTTGGGATCTTTTCACTAATTTCTAGATTAACCTTAGCTTGGACAAGTTATTTTGCCTTATCTTTCTCTTTCTTTTATTTTTCTTCCTTGGTTGTTTCTTCTTATATTGAGACATACTTCTAGTGATAGTGATAATGTATTACTTCAAATATTATATGGATTTATATTGTACCTTAATTATGTTAACAAAATTTAGAAACATTGGGTTTACTAAACATATATTCTCTATTCTCTCCCCTAAGTCAAGCAAAAGTTGACTCGTCTATTGGTTACATAACTATTGACTTGGATTAGACTCAACCTATTTTTGATTTTGGTTTTGAGGGGATCCTTAATTTTAATTTTGTTTATTTTGACCTCCTCCACTATTATGCTCTTGACCTTGATTGGACTAATTTAGATTAGACAAGGGTGTTGTTGATTAGAGGTTGAAATCCCCTGTTGATTATAATAAAAAAATTGGGTGTTATAGAAGGTTAAAATCTAATTTAAAGGGTGATTGTACTTTTATAAAGACTTGTATCTATCATAAAATGATTTTATTCTAGCCTACTATATTTAATCTACATAATTTTTTTTGCCTAGTGTTCATTTAAGATAGAACCTTCTAAGTTCCATATAATCATTATAATCATACCCCTAGACCCCATACCAATATAAAATTTGGAGCAATCATAGCATTTTAAAATTTCAAAGTTATTATTATAATTTCTAATTTCTAATTTCTAATTTCTAGGAGGTGGATACATTCTAAATTGTCTTCATTATTCCACTAAGGAAAATCTCTCTCATATCTTGGGACACTTTTAACTTTAGTAAAAATATTTATAGGTATCTCAAAATATTCTAATTCATGTAAATTATTTTGTATAGTGATATTACATACCCCATCCCCTACAATATTTTTATTTGGGCTCTTGGAATTGATAACATTTTGATATTTATGCTCTTAATGTTCAATAGCCTTAACAAAGGCTAAAATTATTTCTAAGGTAGACATCTCACAAGGGTTGTGTTTATGAACTTCAACTTGGGTTAAACTCTCTCAAACCATTCAAAAATATATTAGTAACCATATATTTAGGCATTTGGGCATTGAAATTAGATACTAAAGTCAAGGTAATATTATTTATATTGGCAAAAGTAGACATGACTTCTAAAGAAGACTTGCTACCATCAAACTCCTACCTAAGTTTCTTCATAAGGATTTCCAAGTAATTAATTGAATATATAGGTAAAGAGGTAAACTAACCTGAGGTATTGTTTACCAATGCTCTATGTTTCAAATTTAATAGGGCTTCTTCATAATTCAATAAATCTTGATAAAAGTAGGTAAATTTATCCACAATTTGGGATTTTATAATAACATCATAGAATAATTTAGGGGTATGTCTAGCTAGATCCATGGGCTCTATTTCTAGAGCTAAAGTCTAATATTGGTAGTTAATGGGGAGTGGATCAAAGGACATAAATACTATTAATTTTAAGTCTTGAAGGAGATGGAGGATGAGTATGAATATCCAATATGGTTGGAAAAATGATATCTTAAGCTATAAAACTTTTTCTAGAAGCATTCATGACATGTTATGTCAGATTTTGGACCATGGCTTCTTGTTTCTTGTATTGAGATTCAAGTTAGACTTCCAACTACTTTATAAGGCATATTTTTGTATGGACGTGAAGGCATCCATGAAATTAGTCAAGTAAGACTCATTAATCATGCCTCTAGAAAAACTAGAGATATGAGGGAAGATTAGTAGATTGTTTCTAAAATTAAGGCATGCATTGTATTAGCATTTAAGGTATGTTTACTACTAAAATTTCTTAAAGAGATAATTGCAAAAAAAATATTTCCTTTATCAATAGTAAAAGATTTAAAAGTTACTTGACTAGTTTATTTAGATCCTATTATTGTCTGGTGCATTTCTCCATAGTATTTTTTAGGTTCTCTATCTTCTTCTTTCTTCATACTAGAAACACCTTCAACATGAACCTCATAATTTTGAAAAAACATTCAAAATAATTAGTGATACCGTCTTTCTTATAGGAATAGTTTGTATAATCTTCTTCTTGAGTAGGTTTCTTCTTGGATTTAGTGTTTTTAGTAGTATCCATGGATGCAAGGGGGGTTTATAAGGGAAGGATGCAACTTCTAAGTAGAACCTAGGATTTATAGAAAATATTTCAAAATAAGCCTAAGCAATAAATATAAATCCACCAATGCTTAGTAGCTAAAAAATATAAAAAGCAAAGTGTCAGGAGGAGGAAACAGTTGGGTCTACCATATATTTTATTAAATTTTGAAATCCATATACTAGTCCAAAAATTTTGATGCAAGAAAACCAAAGACATCTATACTATATTAAGATAACCATTTAAATCAATGCCACTCTAGTATAGATAGAAATGAAATCAAATGAAAATATTTATCAACTAGCTTGCAATGTAAATCAAATCACTAAAGATTAATGTAGAAATTAAAATCTCAAAATCCTATTATAAGTTTCATATTTGAGGGACTAGGAAATTAAGGGTTAGCTTGAAAATTAAATCTTAAAGTGTAAAACAAAAGCATACATTTCTAACCCTCTAAGTTTCATATTTAAGGAACTAGCAATGTAGCAATTAGCAAAAAATCAAATAGCAAGTAAATGAAATCAACAAATAAATTAAAAAATGTAAGGAAAGCTTTACAACCCTATCCCTATAAGTTTTATCTTTGAAGGACTAGGGGAGTAAGAGGTTAGATGAAAAATCTATAAATAAATTAGATCAACAATGTAATCCTAACAATCAATCTCTAGCTTGCATTAACCCAAAGAAAAAGGAGAGATATCACCAAGAGTTCTACAAAGGATAAAAAAATCAAGGAACCAAGTTTGTTGGTGGCGAGCATGACCTTTGGATACAAAGTGTTAGTGGAGCACATTATTCTCTATTAGATAGCATTGAACTAGTGGTCAAGAAAATTAGATGTGCCTATAAGGGCTAGGAAAATTGTATGATTGGAGTATAGTTGTGAATGGAAGGAGGGAAAATTTATAACATAAGTATTGATATGGAGATGGAAGGGTTTTGATTTTCATTTCTAATTTATGGCTATGATGGATTTCTAAAAAGAGGAATGATTTTGGGTAATTATAGTGGAGAGGGACAATGGACTTTTCCTTTTGACCAATAGTTCTGTTACATCCTTTTCAAGGCTATAGAATCATGGTTGTTGGTAAAATAAAAAACACATAATTTCAACCCCAAAAATCTAATACATTAGGCTTTCCAATGTTGCATCTAAAACTCTGTGTTAAGTTCAATAGCTAAAATCACCTCTTAAAGAGGAGATAATGGCACTATTATTTTTTTTCACACTGACATATTAGGTGGTATATAGAATCTTGTGTACACACCATGCTTATGTCCAGATTTATTGTCTAAGGGTCTATTTGCATGCATAATGACTAGGAAGGAAAAGTGATACATGTCATCATTTATAGGGAACACATATCGTGGAAGGTAAGGGAGCTTCTTGGCTGACTAATTAACCATTGTCCTACCCAAGGAATAATGAAGCTAGTCCACCTCTATCTCATAATTAGGAGGATAGAGATCTCCACCACCTGAAAGATAATTGCTAGTGTTCTTTTTTCTAATTACAATGGGTAGTTTGTCTAGGTACTTGTCAGTAAATTGCATTTATGAGATGGTTGGATGCATCTAGAATGACAACCATGATTAACCCTCACAAGATGATTTAAGCAACACTTTTTCTTTGTTTTAATGTGTTTCAATTTACAAAATTTAATTTTAGTTTTATATATAATAAATTTTAGTAATGTAACTTTTAGAAATTAACATTATTTTTTTTATTGATATAATTTTTTTAACAAACCCATTTTTTTTGAATAATTTTCAAATTTTATTAATTAATTTTAAAATATATTTCTCAATTATACTATTTTCCTCTATTCACTTGCATTATGGACTTTGATGGCCTTTACAACTAGGAGAGAGTATTGTTAGCATATAATTAATTTTTAATCAACATTTTATATTCAATTCTCTCATACAATATATCAAGATAAGATATCTTGAAGAGAGAGCCTTAATAGGTGGAGTCAAGTCATAAAATGTAATTATGATGTTGGGTATAGGATAAACAAAAAGAAGGAAAAAATATAAAGTGGAAACCACCGAAAGTGGAGTTGGTCAAATTAAATTTTGATGGAGCATATAAAGGAAATCCAGGACCAACAAGAGGAGGAAGAATTATTAGAAATAGTAAGGAAGAGATTTTGTCTCATTATGCTTTCATAGTGGATTTAGGATAAGTAATGAAGCTAAAGGTTGGATGACTTTGGAAGGGTTAAAAATATGTTGAAAAATGAATGGAATAGAGTATGTATGGAAGGTGATTCATTAATAGTAATAAATGTAATTTTGAGGAAAGCAAAGTCTCCATGGAACATACAAGAGATAATTGTGGAAATACAAGACCTTGCTACAAAGTTTAAAGAAATTAGGTTTACACATACATTAAGGAAAGGAAACAAATATGCAGGTAGGCTAGCCAATAGAGGGGTTTTAATTGAGGATCATGAAGTTAAATTCTCTTTCCCATGGTTAGAGGAAGTCATAAGTTTAGTTGAAGTTGACAAGACAATGTTGATTTCCTGAATCAAATAATGATTAAGATTTAATTTAATGTTTTTTGTTGGTAATATTTTCTTTATTTTATAATATTAATGTATTTTTGTATAAACTATTTATTACAATTCTTGTGGTTGCACTTATGCTTGAGGAAGAAAATTAGCAATCTAGATCCGGTAATGTGGACTATGATAACACAAAGTTTTGAAAATATTACTCTACCAAGATGAAATGCGTAGGCAGTAGAGGTGGAGTTTTGGTATTATGAAGGTTGTTGCAAAAAATATCAAGAAGGATGCTAATTTTTGGAATATTTGTATTCACATAGAAAATTGAAGAAGATCCATAAAATGAAATTGAGTTAGTCTTTTTATGAAAAAAAATGTAGGTATCTAGCTATAGTAAGTCAATTGAGATGATAATTGAATTTATTTGTAAACTCTCAAGCTCTAAAGGAAAGAGTTGTGATTTGTTAAGGGCGAGGGACTCGAGTACAAACCTTTTTCTTTAGTAAAAAAAATATTAATATGAGATACACAATAATTCAAACAATATCATAATATTTCCATGGATGATAAACATAGCATTCCAATACAAATGAAGTACTAAAACTTCTCACATTAATATTACACATTACATGACCTCTCTAAAATAAAATTTACAAAGACTCTTCACATTTCAACTTCATCTAACTCTTCATCTCCTCAAAATCATGAGAGATATGACTCTTCATATTTCTATGAGAAATATATTATTGACTCCCTAATAATAACAAATCTCTAATAATCAAGAGCTAACATAGAGAAAGGAACACAAACTAAGTTGGTTGAAATTCTCTTTACCAAACAACAAAATGATATTGGCAATATGCAAGATGAGCCAAAAGCCCCTAATGATATATGATTATCATCTCATGGAATATAAGGGGTGCTAATGCCCCCTCAAATTATAGGTGTATTAGGGACCTATGTTTAAGTAATAAACCTGATATTATTTGTATCTAGGAAACTAAAATGACAAAAGAAAAAGTTTCAAAAACTATGAAAGCAGTTTGGGCAAGATGTGAATGGGATGCTATGGATTTTGAAGAAGTAGGGGGGATTCTAACTTGTTGGAATTATTCTAAAACCTCGTGTAACCATTCGTAAAACTAGGTATTGGATACCCTCTTTAGTCACTTGCTACTTTCCTGATATTAACTTCATCCTTATTAATGTGTATGGTCCTAAAAATTAGTCAGGTAGATTAGAAGTTTGGAGTGGGATTGAGGCCTTTATGATAAGTAAATACAAAGAAACCCATTTCATGATCATTGGATATTTTAATGTGATTACCAAGTTGAATGAAAAATTTTGGGGAATTAGGAAATTGACCCAAAGTATGAAATATTTCTCAACTTTTATTCAAAATAAAAATCTATGGGAGGTTGAGTTTAAAGAAGACAAATATACTTGGACTAACAACAGGAGAGACTAGAACCTAATAGTAGAAAAATTAGACAGATGCATTCTCTCAGATCATTGGATAGATGAAGGAATTTGTGCTAATATTAATACCTTAACAAGGATTGGTTCAAATCACTGGCCAATAAGAATTAAAATAGTGGTTATGAATTCAAAAAAATATCATATTTTAAATATGATCAGATGTGGAAAGACCATCCTCAATTTGTTGATATGATAGCTCAAACATAGAATTATTTAGGTAATGGTGGGTTGTATGCTCTTACAAACCAAATTAAAGCTATGACATCTAGATTAAAATAATGGAACAAGAACACCTTTGGAAATATTTTTGAGAAGAAAGAACTAAAAGATAAAATTTAAAAATTCCAAAAAGGTGATGAAAATAATACAAGCTCAATGGAAAGGGAGTTTCTTAGTGAATATCATAATATTTTGAGTAAGGAAGAGAATTTCTGGAGATTAAAATCTAGACAAACTTGGTTAAAATAAGGAGATAAAAATACAAAATTTTTCATAGGATGGTTATAGTGCAAAGATATTCTTCTAGAATTGGTAGAATTAAATCAATAGAAGGGGTTTGGATTGAATATCAGAGTAAATTTAGAAAAGAGGCTAAGTTATTTTATCAGAATATTCTAGGTTCAGAGGAGACCGAAGTTCTTAATGATAAACTTCTTCAAGATGTTCCTTTAGTTATAACAAATGAATACAAGAGGAAACTGATGGAGCCTATTACTCTAGAAGTTCATTTGGCTCAATTTATCTTTTAATAAGGATAAATCCCTTGGTCCAAATGGGCTTTCTAAAAATTTTTACTAACATAATTGGGATATAGTGAAGGATTCTTTATTGGTGGCAGTGGAACAGTCTAGGGTAAAACAATACATTCCTTATAAAATAAGTACAACTTATCTTACCCTAATTCCAAAAAGAAGGATGCTAAATTGTTTGATTCTTTTAGACCCATAAGCCTATGTAATATGGCTTATAAGATTATTTTCAAAGTGATGGTGAATAGATTAAGGTCATTGTTAGACAAAATCATTTTAGAAGAGCAAGGAGGTTTTATGAAAGGGAGACAAATTTTGGATGGGATTATAGTAGCTCATGAAGTTATACATTCAACAACTTCAAGAAAAGAGAAAGCTATGATCTTAAAATTTGATATGAGTAAATCCTATGATAGGGTTAAATGAAATTTTATTTTTGTAGTTTTAGATAAGTTTAGTTTTGGGAAGAAATGGATTAGATGGATTAAATCTTGTGTCTCTATAGTTTCTTATTCAATGTTGGTCAATGGGTTAGTGATAGAATATTTTAAATCCAAAAGAGGCCCTAGATAAGGAGATCCTCTATCTCCTTATTTGTTCATTATTATGGCAAAAATTTTGAGTAGGAAATTAAAGAAGACTTACAAATATGGGTTTATAAGTGGAATTAAGATTAATAATAACATCGATAACATCACCCATCAACAGATGGTAGATAATACGATCCTTTTTGGAAGGGCAAGGATAAATGAGGTCAGAGCTTTGAATAACTTTTTAAAAGAGTAATAAAGAGCTTCAGGGCAAAACATTAATAGGACTAAATCCAAAATTTACTTTCTTAACACTCGCTAATATCAAAGCAAGAATTTGTAGGTTGCTTCAAATGGAGGAGGTAAATTTACCAACAACTTATCTAGGGATGCCTTTATTTGAGGGGAGAATGAGGATAGATTTATGGAATCTAGTTACTAGTAAAGTTCAAAATAAATTTCCAGCTTGGAAAGGTAGATGGTTATCATTAGCAGGAAGAGTGCAATTAATTAAGTCAGTCTTACAAGCCATTCCAACATATTATATGTCTTTGTATTCTATGCCAAAATCAATTGAAAAAAGTTTAATATTTATTATGCGATCCTTTTTATGGTCAAGTTTACATGATAAAAGAAAATTTTCTTTGGTGAAATGGAGCAAGTTATGTGATGATAAAACTAGGGTAGGTCTTGGTTTAAGAGCTCTTACAAATGCAAAATTAGCTCTTACGGGAAAATTTATCTGGAGATTGTACAAAGAGAGTCAAAGAAAATGGGCAATAATTCTTCTAAGTATGTTGATCCCAATGACCCAAGTTTAAAATTTATTGCATTCTCTCTTCCAAATTGTTATGCTCTTTGGAATGGTTTAAAAAATCTATTGATCTTATAATTAAAGGTTTAATATGGGTGGTGGGAACTAGAGAAATTTTTTATATTTGGATGGATACTTGGTGTGATAAAAAACCACTCAATTTAGATCCAGTTTTGAAACCTTGGATGAGATTGCTTCAATAAAAATACAGTGATAGGGTTTCAAACATTTTGTACAAGGATTGAGAAGGAAGATACAAATGGAAAGAAGATTTTTTTACAAGTATACAAGACATTTATGCTAGGAGGCAATTGAGTAGAAATATAACAACTATAATTATTCCAAGGGGTGCCAAGGATAAATTGATTTGGGAGTTGAATAGCTCAGGAGAATACACAACAAGAAGTGGATATAATGTTCAATACCAACATATTAATAATTGCACTAGAATTTGGAGAGATATTTGGGATAGCCCATGCATTCCTAAAGTTAAAATGTTTGTTTGGCTAGTAGGTCATAGAAGAAATTTATCTTGGGATAACCTTATGAAAAGGGGTTTTCATGGACCATCTAAATGTGTTTTCTATAATAAGGAGGAGGAGAGTATTGACCATCTCTTGGGACATTGCTCAATTATCTAGATTCTATGGCAATAGATTATTAATATGTTTGGTGAATGCATGATTATGAATAGCAAAATTGAATATTGGTTAAAGCAATGGTAGATAACTTATAAAAGTGAGGCTTTATAGACAATATGGGATATATCAAAAGATACAATACTTTGGACTATATGGCTAGAAAGGAATAGAAGAATATTTAAAGGAAAGGAAAGTAGTTTAGAGGTAATAAAAAGGAAGATATGTTTAACCATAGAGGAGTCTAAACTAACCCTATCAACTCACCCAATCCCTAATTTGGAAGTAGAGAGTATTGATAGATGGAGTCAAGTCATTAAATGGAATTATGATGTTGGGTACAAGAGAAGCAAAAATAAGGTAAAAAATATAAAGTGGAAACCACCATATGTGGAGTGGGTTAAGTTGAATTTTCATGGAGCATATAAAGGAAACCTAGGACCAGCAAGATGAGGAGGAATAATTAGAAATAATAAAGGAGAGATTTTGTCTCATTATGCTTTCAATTGTGGATTTAAGACAAATAATTAAGCTGAAGCTTGGGTAGCTTTAGAAGGGTTAAAAATATGTAAACAAATGAAATGGAATAGATTTTGGATGGAAGGTGATTCTATCATAGTAATAAACGTAATTTTGTGGAAAGCAAAGGCTCCATGGAACATACAAGAGATAATTATGGAAATTCAAGATCTTGCTAAAGAGTTTGAAGAAATTAGATTTACACATATATTAAGGGAAGGAAACAAATGTGCAGATAAGCTAGCCAATAGAGGGATTTTGGTTGAGGATCATGAAGTTAACATATCCTTTCCATGGCTAGAGGATGTAGAAAGTTTAGTTGAAGTTGACAAAAATTGTTGATTGCCTAAATCAATTAATGATTAAGATTTAATTTAATGTTTTCCATTGGTAATATCTATTTTATTTTGTAGCAATAATGTGTGTTCATTTATACTATTTATTATAAATTTTGTGGTTGCACTTGTGTTTCAGGAAGGAAACTAGCAATCCAGATTTGGTAAAGCGAACTATTTTTGTGCGATGTTTTGGAAACATTACTCTACTAAGATGCAAGGCATAGATAGTAGAGGTGAAGTTTTGGCATTGTGAAGGTTGCTATAGGAAAATATCAAGAAAGATGCTAAATTTTGGATTAATTGTATTCATACAGATATTTGAAAAGATCTAGAAAATGAGAATCAAGAATTCGATCTTTTTATGTAAAATGATGTAGTTATCTAACTATAGCATCTCAATTGAGATGAGAAGTGTATATATTTGTAAACTCTCAAGATCTAAAGAAGAGAGACGTAATTTTTTAAGGGTGGGGGACTCGAGTACAACCCCTTTTTATCAAGAAAAAAAAAAATAACAAACCTCTAATGATTACTAAATAATAAATATTTACAATATTTCTTCACACCATATATTTACAAAGTGTGAATGTAAAAATGAAACACCAATACAATATATAAAAGTAACAAAAGTAGAAGTAAATGACACAAGATTGCATAAAACATATATTCTTTTGTTGAATATGGTAGATCTCCCAATTGTACAAATAATGTGCCATAATGTGGGGTCTTTACAATACTCTTGATATAGTTGTTACAATGTTAGGGTTTCGAGGCCCTAATCCAATGAATGGTGGTGTCTTCTTGTTCATATTTGATCCCAATAGTGTGGTGAGTGGGCTTTGGTATCCTATGAAGGGCCACTCGAGCTTCAAAAACTACCAATGAATGTGATTCTCAGACCTGCACACAACAAATGACAAGAGTTAGTAATATCTATGAGGGCTCCATTGTGTGAGACCCTAAAAAAATGAAATCACTAAACCCTAGTTGCATAAATAAAAGTGTAAACAGATATGAGAATATAAAAATAAGAGCAATAAGATATTACCTTGTCCAATAACATTGTTTCTGTCTTCATCGCTGATGTAGGGAATGATTAAGCAAAAGCCCTAACGGTCACTCAAGGGCCGTAGGGCTACAGATATGAATGGGAAATACTCGCGAACACTTGGTGCTGACTAGAAACACCCAGGGGCACCTGATAGGCTATGGTGGGCACTCTACAGACTTCAGTGGGTGCTTGGGAAGCTCCAAGGAGCATTCAACGACTCAAGGGAAGGTTACAGAACCATATCTGGTTCACACGAGGTATGAAACGATGGATACGGGGAATGCGAATGGCAGTGGCAAATGAAAATGAGGGTGAGGATGCTTGAGAACTTTAAAAACTTAGAAAAATTAGGGGACTTAGCAGACTTAGGGGTCTTAAAGGTTGAGTCGTCAAAATGACTCCTCTTTATAATCTTCCCTTAGGCATGTTAGGGTTTCGATGACACAATTTGTGTGGCCAAGATTAAAACATGACGAAGGGTGGAGATTAAATCTGGGTAAATGACATGGATTAAGGCGGATGGATGGCTAGGATTAAAACATGATGGATGGCTAGGATTAATTCATACATATATACATACATTTATTAAATATATATAAATATAATATATAAAATATTATTATTTAAATATATATTAAACAAATATATATAAATAATGGATAATTGTGGCGAGAAGCTATGGATGGAGGACAAGTGGCTAGATTTTGGTGTCTACACAAAGTATTTACATTTTTTAAGCAAAGTACTTCTAAGGTATAAAATAATGTAATAAACTCCAATATCGTTCTATATTACATTATTTTGAAAGCTTTCAATTTTTGATTACGGTCTTGGCCTTCTTGCTCTGACTCTAGTAGTGACTTTGGCTATTTTATTCTTGCTAATTTTGGTTTTGGCACTGATTATGTTCTTCTGATTTTGACTTCAATTTTATTATTGGATCAATTGTATGTTCTTTCTTTCCTACATGTTTTGAGAGCATAATGGATGAACCTATGCTTATTAAACTCCTTTTCTTTTTGTAGAAGTACTTTAGCATTTCCATAATTTTATTCCATTATGTTATATTTATCCATCTATAGTGCACATCTAATTTATTTTTCTTTTTTGGATAAATTTTTTTGAGACTAATTATTCTCACCATAAATTTTACAACACTAGAGGATTCAATGTTTTCCTTTTTTCACGTTTGTTAAAATTGTTCCTTGTTTCCTTTTTAACAAATTTTGTCTTGTTATCAATATTGTCTGTACCATTATTCCCTTGTCCTATTTCATTATATCCTCATTTGATTCCAAATTCCTTTGTGTGCCTTTTAAGTTCATCATTGTCCTAACTTAGATAGATCATTATTGACAATTTTGGAATGATCATCATTATCCTTGTTGTAAATGGAAAACTTTAATTCATCAAAATACTATCTATCAATTTGACCCAAACATTTTGTATGATAAAAGCATACATTCCCTATACTGTTATTATCAAATGTGGATAGATTAATAGTTATTTTCCCCATAAGTGCTTTGTGAGTTGGTTCATATTCTTCTTCATCATTATAATCTGTTTTTTGTACTTCTTGGACCATATTTCCTCTTTGACTTTCCCAGTTTGGATGTTATTGTTGTGTTTGTGTATATCGTTGTTGATTTCATTGATATTGTTTTTATTGATATCTTTGAAAAGGTCTATGCATTTGATTCCATTGATTGAGTGAATTATATTTACAATATATGGTGATATGTCCTTCTTTGTTACATATATGACAATATCTTCTTTTCATTTTGGCTAATGTTGTGATGATGAGGTAGCAAAGTTTCTTGTGTTAGTTGGTGGATTTTTTATGGAAATAAAAGCGTTGTTTGTCATTTTATCTCTTGATTGGTTTTATTTCATATTCCTAAAGAATATTAATCAATTCATCAAATGACACATTTTTGTTTAGCACTTGGAGAGATGTGTTTTAAATGTTTCTGGAAGTGCTTTGAGTGTAACTTGGACAAAAAAATTTTCTTCTATTTTCTCTCCCATAGTTTGTAGTTTTGATTTCAAATCTACTATCCTTCTAAGAAAATGTTCTATATTTTCACCATATTAAAATTTTAGTAAATACAAATGTGATGTAAGTTCAAAATAATGGCTTCATTCTTTCTCTCAAATATGGTACATAGTTTATCCAAGCATTTTTTGAACTTCTAGTTTCACTGATATGTGCTTGTATCTCATTTCATATCCCAAATGTTATTATCATCAGTGCTTTGTTTACCTATGGCATCCTCTGGAATGGTTTTATCTCCAATTATTATTTCCCAAAGTTTTTCAACAATAAGTATTGATTTCATTTTATTTTTCCAAGGGGTAAAATTTGGTCTTTTTAGTAATTGAGATTTTGAAAGAAAAATCTTTACATTTGCCATGGGGTTTTGGAAAGTTTCTCAAAGTGGGTTTTTGATTTCTTTTGGCAATTTGTTTGGATGATGGTAAGTTTAATTATCAAGTAGAAAGCCTTTTAACTCCCTAATTAATTTTTGAAAATCTTATTTTCTTCAAAAATACTTTCAAGGCTTTTTTCCTTCTTTAATTATTTTTCTTCTTCACTTTTCAATTCTTCTCTTTCAAATAAGTTTTTTCAATTCATAAGTTCCTTTCAAATTCTTTTAATAAATTTATTCTTCCTTTACTAATTCTTTTTCCTTTGATAAATATTTTTTTCTTCTTATAAGCTTTTCTCTTTTCCTTTCAATAATAAACTTTGGAGGTGAAAATGTTTTTATACCTTAAATTCTATTCACTATTTTGTCTTCTTCTTCCTTCTTTGAATTAATCCGTAAGCTTTTTTTAACAACCTCCTTTCAAATATTTCGTCTAAAGATCCTTTTAAAAATACATATCCCAAAAATATCATGTGAGCCTTTTTTAACCAATCTTGAATGTATATTACTTTAGCTTATGCGCCAAATTAATCAATAATTCACATGCACTTTATATTCCAACCTTTGCTCATGGAAATAATTTTAAGCTTCTCCTATGCCAAAATTGATGCTGCTCTTCTCATCTGTGCTTGGGTGTTACACTTATTCTTCTGCTGGAAATGTAACATTTCCTTTCCTTTTGCTCTATAGTTTTGATGTATCACTCTCTAAACTAGCTTCTTCGTCTACCAGGCTTACTCCAACATTCTTTAGGATCTCCTCTCAGTCTGCTCCTCATTCTTCATATTCCAACGTCTAATGCCTTCACTTCCTCCTTGAATTCTATTCCAACCTACAGTTGGCTTTTCTTCTGTTGTCTCTAACATGGCTTGGTTGACATTCAAGTATTCTTGGATTTAATTCTTCATAGACTCCTTTGACTATTTCGTCCAATCCCTCTAATGCCTCAAAAATGCACTTGTTTTGGTCTCTATGCCTACAACTCATGACCTTCGCTTCTCTCATCCCATGGTTGGTTTTTGTAGCTCTTCACCGTGACTACCCTAACTCTATTCTTCCAACGTCTCTCTTCCAACATGGCTGGTTATAAACTTGGTTTCTTTCAACCTAGACTTCTTTCAAGCATGGCTCTAATACCACTCGTAACATATAAGCTATTTTCAATCAATATTTTATTATCAAATCTCTTATACAATATATCAAGATGAGATACACAATTATTCAAATAATCTTACAATATTTTCGTGGATGGTAAACATGGTATTCCAGTATAAATGAAGTATTGAAACTTCTCACATTATTATTACATATTAAATGACCTTTCTACAAATAGACTTTACAAAAACTCTTGAAATTTCAACTTCAACTAACTCTTCATATCATCAAACTCACGAGAGATACAAATCTTCGTATCTTTTATACGAGAAATATATTTATTAACTCTTTAGTAATAACAAACCTATAATGATTACTAAATATTTACAAAACATTTCTTTTTATTGAGGTTAGTGTGAGAAACCCCTATGAGGGACGCTTAGGGCTAGGCATCCCCATCCCAACCATGGTCTCTGATAAGGGGGGTGAGAGTTGAGCTTATCAATAGGGGCCAAACACACAACCATACACACAGGGTGAGAGTTGAACTTATCGATAGGGGCCAAACACACAACCATACACACAGGGTGAGAGTTGAACTTATCGATAGGGGCCAAACACACAACCATATACACAGGGTGAGAGTTGAGCTTATCAATAAGGGACCAAACACACAACCATACACACACCCACCCCCTCACACACTCGCTTGAGAGAGTTGAGCTTATCAATAGAGGCCAAACACATAACCATACACACACCCACCCTCTCACACACTCGCCCATGCCGCGGTTTGAACCTTAGACCTCCCGAAAAGATTCAAAACCTGAACCGAAATGTTGTTCCCCAAACTTATTTACAAAACATCTTCACACCATATATTTACAAAATATTTACATAATTTTTATAAAGTATTTTAAAAATATATAGCATATTTACAAAATATTTACATAATTTTTATAAAATACTTTTAATATACGCAGTAATACAATAAACTCAACAAAGATTGTAAATCTTCTTAAAAAAATTCCCTACTGCTAGAACGCAATACTACATCGTTCTACATGATGAAGTTATGAAATAAGTTTTTAATAAATTATTAGCTTATGACTAAGTCTTAACGCAGGCCGTAGACCTCTTCGTCCGAACGTCACGAGTTGGCCGTAGAGGCTATTTTCTTTTTCCCATTTGTGGGCAAACAATAAAAGAATTGAGCCAATGACGTTTGAAATCTCCACTTGAATTTGGTTTGCGCGTATACTTACCCAGGCTAATTCTTCTTGTAGTTGGGCCGTCACCTTAGGACATTTTCAAACCATTTATTAAATTCTCATATGTTTTTGATTTTTATTAAATATTTAAAGATTCAAGTCTTTAAGTAAAGTAATTAAATTTTCATATGTTTTTGAATTTTATTAAATATTTAAAAGTTTAAGTCTTTCTATTATTTATCGCAAATTCAGATCCTTACATTCTTAACTTATAAAATATATGTGACGAAATTTATACGAAATAATAGTAACCAGACTTTTTATCCAAAAACTTAAATTTAAACCAAATATTACCAACCAGTCTTTTTATCTAAAAACTTAAACCAAATATTACCAACCAGACCTTTTCTCTAAAATTTAAGTTTAAAAGTTTTTATATGGTTTATCTTACATTCTTAACCTATGAAGTATATGATTTTATACGAATTTTTTTTTAGTCATAATACTACTTTTTATCAGTGATGTGATTCGGGTTCAACCTCACGTCGGATATGTATATGTATAAGAAGTATTTACTCAATATAAAAAATAATTGACAAGTACAGAGTTCAAGACACATGGTCTTCTTCCATCAAACTATTCGTTATTGTTGATCTGGCGTGAAGGGGACGAGCGATTGCTCGGGATTTATACCATGGCGTGAAGGGGACGAGCGATTGCTCGGGATTTGTATCATCATCGTCCATCTGACGTGCACTCAAAGGATTCAAATCAAACTACTACCTTTACAAAACAAACTTCCTCATGTTTTAACCTCAATATTTTCTTGATAAATACCAAGCACTTACTAATCCAGTAACCTCGAACCAAACTTTTATCTAAAAACCTAAATTTAAAATAAAATCCCGTATTTTGATTTTCCAGCAGCTTGCAAAGGTCTCGAGTTAGGTGACAACATGCTAAAAATAATTATTATTACCGAGAGAGACGTAAAAACCGATGTTAAATTATTCGTCGTTACTGTGCCAGAAGTATTGATCTGGTAACGCTTACAGAAGAACAAGTCATCCATCACGCGGGGTTGAAATGATCGGATATTCTACTTCCTTCATCCAAATTAAGTTCTCTTGACATCAAAAATACCGAATAGGTCAAAGGAAAGAGGCACCCACGCTATCGACAAACGTAACCGTGTCCGCCATTTTCGCCCCGCTTACCTGCACAACGCAGAAAATAAATATCATCCCCTATCTATAATAACCCCGCCCACAAATGCTATAGTAACCGCTACCCTCTTAAAATGATCACTCCGTGTCCGGGATCGACTCCCCCAACCATCAATAATCTTTTTAGATGCGCGTTAATGGCAACCTCTCGACAGTTCTCGATCTTGTAACCCTTCCAAGTCTCGCAGTTCTTAACAATTTTTATTAAAAACTGCACCAGCAACAGCAACAAAGCAATTGATTGCAATGGCAGGGCGTTACGAGCGATTATTTCCGTGGGAAAACGATCGGATGAGCGGATCGAAGCCCAGCGGAGACGAGGTTTATGTCGTGGACGTGCCCAAAGATCATATCGTGAGGCCGCCGCGGCCCCCGACGCGCAAGGTCGATTACGCGGTAAAACCCTTAGAACGGCGCAGGGGTTCTTGCTGCTCCCTCATCCTCCGATGGACGATATTTAGCCTCCTCTTTTCCCTGGCGGTGGCGGTTATCGTGGGGGCAATTCTCTTCCTGGTGATCCAGCCGAGGTTCCCCAAATACCACGTCGACGAAATTCTGGTGAGGGAATTCAACGAACGCGAGGATTTCAGGTCTCTGTTTGCGGATATGGACGTGATCGTGCGGGCGAATAATCCCAACAAGAGGTTTGGGTTTTATTACGAGGACAACAGCACGTTCTCGGTTTCGTATTATGGGACGGAGATTGGGCGCGGGGAGGTTGCCGGGTTTTACCAGGGGCGGAAGAATGTTACGGTGGTGGCGGCGAAACTGGCGGGGCAGGGCGTGGAGTGGTCGGAGGGGTTACATCAGACGCTGAGAGACCAGCGTAACGACAGCAGCGTGCTTTTGGCGGTGGCCATGGATTTTCCGGTGAGGATTGGGTTCGATAGGATGAAATCGCGGAGGGTTACGTTTAAGGTGAGGTGTAAGATGGTTGTGAACGGGCTCGCGAGTGGCAAGGCTGCGCGAGTGGAAAGCGAGCGGTGCATTTTAAAACTGTGAGGCCGTAAGGTCTTATTCGACAGAAGATGGATAGTCGACAATGGTGTTATGTTGTTTTTTTCTGTAAACCAGGGAAGAAGTCGAAACAATTGTAGAGAAAGTCGTGTATATTTTTTAAATTATGTTTGATATTTGATTAAGAGAACATGAATGGATGGGTTGGTTTGAAGAATCTGGTTGATTTTATTGGTGTGGGGTTGTCGTTCTGTGTATATGAGAGTCTTATATTTACGTAAGGAAATTAACTGCTTTGCTTGATTAAGACGAAAGGGATCATCTACGTAGGCGTGACCATTTGAAGTTTCGACGGATTTTTAGAGAAATCTTGTGAATCTTTTATACAAGTTTCGACGGGTTTTTAGAGAAATCTTGTGAATCTTCTATACTCGGTTCCCAAAGCTTTACATAGAAAGTTTGTTGTGTTTCCCTAAGCTTTACATAGAAAGTTTGTTGTGTTTCCCTACAAATATGTGAAAAAATATTTTTACAGGTAATTATTTATTTGTTGTTAAATAAATGGAAATATATTGTTTATTTAATTATATGGTAAAGTATGATGTGCAATTTTATTTCATTTAAGATTAAAACTTCATTCGAAGTTTAAAGTCTCCACATACCACTTAACTTATATAAATTAAGGTAAAAATAGTTTATAGAAATTAGAATACTTCTTTATTTTTTATTTTTTAATATTATTTTTTAAAATATATATATTTTTTATGTTTATTATGATTAGACTTTTTTTATTTTATTTAGTTTTAATATTGTTGTAATATATATATATATATATATATATATATATATATATATATATATATATATATATATATATATATATATTTCTATCACGGGGGCTATTCTTATTACGAAAATAAAACATTGCATTGCTCTCATTACATTTCTAACAAGTTAATTAAAGCATATTTAACTTTGTCTTCTATTGGTTGGTGGCCACTCCCATTAGGAAAACAAAACATTACATTGTTCTCATTACATTTCTAACAAGTTAATTAAAGCATATCCAACTTTGTCTTTCTAAGATATTCTTTATTCTTCATCTTCCTCAACTACTAAGTTTACACAATCAACTCCTTTTATATCAAATGCATTGAAAAATTTAAATTCTGTCAAGATAAAATTCTATATTGCAAATGGCCGATATATTTGTTGTCCAGCTTCTATATCCAAAAATATCTTCTCTATGACAACCTCACAATTTCTTAATACTTTTTTTTAGGGTTCTTATTCATTCCCCTAATATTTCAAGATATTAATTTCATTGTTATTTTTTGATTTTATTTGTGGGTTTAGCTCCACTTCTTGTTAACACTTGTAATATTTGCTTTTGTTTTCCCATATCAATATCCCTTTGTGTTTCTTTTTCTCTTTGTTTTTTCTTCTAGGGTTTTCCTCTCTTTTGTTCATTCCCAACAATACTTCCTCTTCATCAATCTCTTCAACCTTCTCACACTGCTCATAGTAAAATTTATCATCTTTAGGTTTACCTTGTTGCAAAAGATCTAAAGTGCAAGGAATAATATCAAAATAACAATCTTCTTTATGTTGCCCTGGAAACCCTAAAGTGTAAGGATGCTCTTCTATAGCAATTACCTTCTTATTTTACCCAGAAAACCCTAAATTATTATGGGTTTCCTCCAATATCATTTCTATATTATTCTGCTCTTGAAACCTGAAAGTGCAAGGGATAACATCTTCACCACTTTCACTTTTATTATCTGAAGAGGATTCTATAGTACTTGAGGAAAATGAAGATGATTTACTTGGAATAAACTTGACCTCTTTTGCTATCTTTGTTTTGGGTTTTATCTCTACATCTTATTTTTCATCTTTAATTCCTTCTAAACTTACCAAATGATATTGTAGATAGGATTTACTTGCATATTATTTTGGAGTGGAATATCATTGATATGATCTAGCTTCTATTATTGTATGATTTCCTTGCTTCATCTTGAAGTTTATCTCATGGCTAGAATTTTTGTCTCTTTCTTCATAGCTTTTACTTTGCAAACTCTTGCCATATGTCCAATCTCAAAACAATTGTGGCAACGAAATGTAATATTTTCATAATCTACTTGTTGATCCCATTCTCTTGATTCAGATTTAATCTTAATGGATTGTGGCAAAGGTTTTAAAATATCCACAACAACACATATTCAAGTATATATAGCATGCTTTCGCTCCTTAGTTGTTGGTCCTTCCTTGATAAATTCTCCTAGGGTATTTCCAATATTCTTCAAAATATCCTTATTTATAAACTGATATGGAAGTCCAAAAAGCCTAACCCACACTGGAAGCTTCTTAAAATTTTTTGTATCAATAATTTTTTCATTCCATGGTCTCAAATAAAGTGTATCTCTTCCCCTAAAACATGGACCACCAACCATTATTTTATCCCTAGTTTCTAAACTAGAAAATATGATGAGGAAAAAACCTTTAAGAAGAAAAGTCACGGAACAATTTGAATTCAATTCCCACTTCCACTTGATCCAATTTTGAATCTCTAAAAACCTTGGCCATGATCTATGGAACTTACATATTAACCCTCTACTTTTAAGAACCATTATATCATGCTCAATCATCTCATCCTTGATACTTACTTTTGGTGTAACATCTGCTACTTAGATCAAACTTGCCATGTATTTGCTCTTTTGCTTATCTCCAACTTGGGCCTCCATACTTCCAACTAGGGCATTTTGATTTCTATCTAGGGCATATTGACTTTCCATTAGGGCTTTTAAATATGAATTTCCTTCCACAATAGCGAATGGAGCTTACTCTTGGCTTGCACTCCCTCTTGGTTTGCACTTCCTCTCTACTCGCACTAGTTGCTGCTCCTGAATTGCACCCTCTCTTGCATCACACTTACTCCTAACTTGCACTTTCTCCTAGCTCACAATTTCTCGTGTCCCTTCTTTTTCTCGATGTTCTTTCATTTCAATAATATTTTAGAAACAATATTCCATGCATTCATGGTAAGTTTTTGAAGCATTGATGCACTATGGATGAACCTACTACTCTTTTGCCATGATTGAATCTTGGATCACACTCCCTCTTATTTTACACTTCCTTTTGGTTCACACTCCCTCTTATTTTACACTTCCTTTTGGTTCACACTCGCTCTTGGCTTGCACTCTCTCCTGCCCTATGATCACTCCTAGCTTGCACTCCATTTTGGATCATAATTGCCCTTGTCTCTTCTTTTTGATGGTGTTCTTTGGCTCCAACAATTTTTAGAAACTATATTCCATGCATTCATGGTAAGGGTTTGAAGCATTGATGCACTCTGAATGGACGTGTCACTCTTTTATCATAACTGAATCTTGGTTGACACTCCCTCTATGATCTCATTCATTCCTAGCTTGCACACCCACTCCTAGCTCATGTCTGCACTCGCTGCTGCACTTACTTCGGCTCATGCTCACTCACTTTTGGATACACTCACTTGCACTCACTTTCGGTTACACTTACACTTGATTTTGGTTGCACTCACTCTCAACTCATGCTTGTACTCATTGCTGCACTTATTCTTGCATTACTCTTGCACTTGTTGCTGCACTTACTCCCAATTTGTGCTTACACTGGTTGCTGCACTTACTCCTAATTCATGCTTGCACTTGTTGCTGCACTTAATCCTAGTTTGTAATCACACTCACTGTTGTACTTACTCCTATTTCACGATCACACTTGCTACTACACTTACTCCTAGCTCACGCTCTCACTCACTACTACACTTACTCCTGACTCATGCTCTCACTCACTTTTACACTTAGTCCTGGATCACACTCACACTTGCTACTGCACTTACTGTTGGCTCACATTCACACTCGTTGTTGCACTTACTTCTGACTCATGTTCGCACTTGCTGCCGCACTTACTGTTGGCTCACACTCACACTCGGTGTTGTACTTCTAGCTCACATTTGCACTGGCTGCTGCACTTACTCTAGACTCGCATTCACACTCACTGCTATATCTCCTATAAATTTTATGATATGAAATTATTTGAAACATTAATTATAAGTATATAAATTAATTTTGGAAAGATTTTTTTATTTAATTTATGTTACTTGGTTTAATAGAATGTTGAAAAATTGATTTTTTTTATTTAAACTAAGGCAAGGTAGCATAATAGGAAAATGATAGTATTTTTATAGCAACTTAGTTTTTTTTATTTTTATTTTCCTTTATTATGTAGTATTCCAAAAATTATTAATGAATTTTATTTAAATGTTTTGTTTATTTTTTAAGCATATTTATTCATCATGGATGTCTGTGTAGTATAAATAATTATTTAAATTCACTAATCTCTTTAATAATAACATATACATGATATACATGATTTTAGGTTATAGATGATTTTTTTTGCATTTAATATTTTAAAAAGTGTATATATATATAAGTAGCATTTTAAGGATTTACATTAAATGTCTTAAATGGGTATTATTTTGGTATAAATAAGAATAATATAATAGGGTGTTTTATATTTTTTTGATTAATGGCCAAACAAAGGGGTTTTGAAAGGGTCCCAAACCTTTTACAAACGAGACAAGAGATGAGATGTCTCAACAAATACCAACAAGAAAAGAGTCAACCAACAAAATAAACCTAAGAAGGAACCTAAGAAAGAGATAGGAGAAAAAACACCAAATTACAACAACCTAACAGAGAGGGAAATAATAAAGAAAAACACCAACAAAAAATACGAGATCCAGCCTGGAAAGTGGATCTCCACAAGAACCATCTCAGAAAGACACCAACCAAAAGGATGATACTTAATCCATGTTGCATTTCTTCATAGGTTCCATCTCATATCTTTTTAAATTCCTTACCAAATCTAAAACAACATCCATCGGCTTACTTGGGGAGCCATCTGATCCAAGATGAGCAGAGCGATGAAACTGAGGTAAAATATTAGACTTCAATATCTTATTGGATTTGGAATCGAGAGATCATCATTTGAGGCCTTAGAATATTGGATAATCATAGATGACTTTTACCTTTTAGTTTTTGCTTCGACTTCAGATGAATAAACCTCCTTGCACCTCTCTGCATAGTCTTCATAGTCTTAGCATGCAAATTCTTTTTGGATAAATCAAAGAGCTCATTTTTTAAGGGAAAAGAATCATAAAAAAAATAGAGAATTAACAATAGCCTTGGAATTTGTCTTAGGAATAGTTTCATTCAGGCTCTTGGTCGGGCCGTTGGGACTAGTCGAACTAAAATTAACACCATCTCTAGATTTAAGGCCTTTTATAACACTTAAGACAATATTCTCTAGGTTATCATCCACGTACTTCTCCCTAACCTTAGGAACCAAATTTTGGAGAGTACCCAACTCTTTAAATATAGGAATATCAGTGATAATTCTCTCTATTTATTTTGGAAATTGATCATAGAGGTCACCGTAGTGGCCTTTGCTTTTAAAACTTTAATAGTCAAGGAAGGTAGCCTAATTTCACTCTAAGACTCAATACCGCTAACTGTGGGACTATTCATGGCCATATGTCTAAGGGGTAAGAGCATGACAGTAGAAAAGGCCTTCAAGGAAGAGGGAGTACCAACACCATACTTGCTCTCGATAATGACCCTCCTCCTCAAAGAGACATAATTGAAAATGACTTTGAAGAGACCTTGGTGATTAATTAAGGAGGAATTAGCTTGCTGAATGTTCAAAGTAGTCTTTTCTAGCTTCTTGAAGAGGAAGCTCAAAATGTTCATCACATTCTTTCCATGAAAATGATTGACCAGAGCAAGTTGGAATCTTCTAAAAATGTTTCTATTACAAATAGGAGTGAAGAAATCCATAATGAAAAAAATAATTCTATCCCAAGGTTCACGAAAGGAAGACCTTTGAAAGCTATTTTGATATCTGGCTGACCGACTTGCCCTGTGCTTGAATAAGTCCATTTCCTTTGCTAGAGAGTGTTTTTCTCTGAGCACATATTCCCGTCTACAGGTGCCCCAGTGATTTCAAACAAAATTTGGGTAGTAATCACAAACTCAAAACCTCTAATTGAGATTAAACCACTATTCTAGGAAAGAGCCATATCTTTGGCTAATTTGGAATCATGCCCCTTGAACAAATTGAGAAAATTAAGAATTATTCCCCTTTCAAAGAACTTGGCAACATCAACATCCAAGGAATCTACTGATGGTTCTAATCCTTTCAACCTAGCTTCCAATACTGCCATACTTCCTTTCTTAACTTAACATAGAAGATCCAAAGAAACCCTAAATATAAAATTTGGATAATCCTCCCACCAGAAAGCAATCCAAGACCTTAAAAAATAATGATAGAGATATACACAAGATTATAAAACACACACCATCTAGAATGCAATATCCCAAGATACAATTTTAATAATTTCTTTGAAAGTCAGACCTCGAGGTTGGAAATAATTTATCCAAACTTTGGAATGGTAACAATTAACAAGAATACATGTTCTCCAAAACAAAATTTTCCAAGAAAAATCCATAATAGGAATGACAGGCCCTGATCCCATGGGAAAAATAAGGACACAATGTTGTTGGCTTTCACATGGGAAACCATGCCCATCGAAAGAATAGAATAAACAATTCGATCTAGAAAAGATACACCAAAAACTAATCAATATGGACCTCTCAACCATAAAAAAGGAGGTGAAAGTTTGCCTAGGCATCAATAAAAGGAAAGATCAAACGGTGAACCAACACCTTCTCAAAAGAGTACCATAATCCAAGATGATAGAGGTTGGAAAAAGAATAGCCACATTTAATTCATAAATGAGGCTACCACTTTGGTTGGGTAAGAGGAGAACAACACCAATCACCTCAAGACAAGGAACAAGGGTAACCCATTCACCTATCACTTTAGCTAACCGGAACAAAGAAAGACACCAATAAGGTGTTTTGTATTGATAGTGATATAAAATCAATTATGTTTATGTGTTGAAATTTATTTCATAGTTCTTGATATAGAATTCCAATTTATACCTTGAACATCCATAGATCATGCTAATACAAGGCTATTAAATAAAACATTTTCTTTTCAAATCTTAAAGTTCATTATTTTAATTTTTAATTTTTAAAGCATAAAATACCTTTAAAATTATAAAGATTATATTTTAATTTTGGTGTTCCAATTTATTTTATGATTATATTTAATAGCTAAATACTTTTAGGATAGAACTTATTCAATATGGTGATAATCAAAGAAAAGTATATGATAAGATGTTTATGAGAATTTCATATTTATTGATAATATTGATTTTATAGAATCTTGCTAGACTTATTACAAAATATATAGAGAAAATTTCAAAGCTATTTTTTTAAATCATATTCACCATTATAAGTTAATTCATTTGTAGTATCCATGATGTTTGCCTCAATGGAAGCATGTAAAATAACCCTATACTCCTATACTCCCTGTAAGTCTAATATGCATAAATGAAGAGGTTCATAAGCATTATATTTGACCTTATTTTTATATCTATAATATCTAGGATATAACTTCATTAGCTATCTTTGTTTGATTTGCCTATGTGCATAGGTTAGGATTGATTCAACCCTTAAGCATTAGGGTTAGGATTTGCTATTTTAGAAGACTATAAATAGGAATAGATATATTCTAGTTATTCATAATTCATAATTTTTTTTATTACTATATGTGCATATATGAGAATTTTCCTTCTCTTAGAGGCCTATGAAAATTTGCCCTCCACAAATGGAATGGGATTGCATCTATTATTTGGATTAAGATTGTTAATTTAATATTGGATTTACCTTACAAATATATTTTGCTTATGTTTTATTATGAATGTCACATTATTGATGATTGATTTGCTTTATTGACAAAGATATTTCATTACAAGTATTATATTATATTTTTTAGATTCTTATAAAGGGCTAATTTGGAGAAACGAGTGAGTGTGTGTCTGTAACTAACCAATTTTAGTCAACCAATAGCTATGAGACAAGTAATTTTATCCAATTTGTTTATATTTTTAAACATTTAATGTAACTATCTTGCATAATATTATGACTTAAGTAGAATTGATTATGATAGTAGAACCTAAAAAAGAATAATAAGCTTATTAAGACCCTTTCAAGAGATGTATCTCATTTTTTCACCCCATCAAGATATATATATATATATAATAATCCTTTGAGTAACCTTTGATTTAGGGTTCAAGAGTTGAGGTCAACACATGCAATATGTTTATGAATTTGACTCTTTCAAAAGGATGAGAAAGGATGCAAGAGAATTTGGTGAGAACGACTAAGAAGTATATGCAATATATGAGTCCCAAGAATTATTCTTAAAAGAATCAATGAAAGTAACACAACGTTCTCAAAAAAATCATTAAATTTTAAAATCCACACAACTTTTAGCACCATGCCACCATGAGTTCCTCACATAATCGTTCAAGAAAAAGTTAATCATTTAAAAATTATTCTAAACATTAAATAAAAAACATAAATGCAAGGGTTACTAACTTCAAGTCAAATTTATATACAATATTAATATTCAATTATACTGATGATAATTTTAACAAGAAACTGGATTCATTCATTAGTGATCTAAAACATGCTACTAGGAGATTTTTCAAAATAGAGTATAATTCCCACTGCTAATGGTTAAATCTCTGTTGCCTCAGAAGTTCTCAAAAGCATATTAAATACAACAGTCATCCCCACTGGTAATTCCTCAGACTCTCCTTTTTGGAAAGAAACTAATTCTGGGTTGTTCACTGTTAAATCTGCTCATGCTCTTACTATTGATTATCAAGTGGTCCATATCCCTTATGATCGAGTGTGGATTAAATACCTAATTTCAAAAATTACTCATTTCATCTGGTTGGCCATTCAAAATAAGATTCTAACGATTGATAACATTATGAAAAGGGGAATGTCTATCCTCAACAGATGCTATTTGTGCATGAATGCCTGGGAATCTGCCAATAACCTCCTTATGGAGTGCCCTTTCTCCAAGATATCTTTGGATCACCTTATGTCCACTTTCCATATCTCTTGGGTTTCTCCTAATTCGTGGAGTCACCTTTTCACCCAATGGTCTGCTCCATTCAAAAATCTTAGATTATCTTCTTTATGGAAAGTGAGCCTTCATAATATCTTATGGCAATTGTGGCTTGAAAGAAACAATAGGGTTTTATCTTCCTCCTCTAAGAATCTCATATTTCTAGCCAACAAAGCTATTGCCTTTTTTGTTAAGAATTCCCAGCTCTTCCATTGTCCCAAATCACCTGATTCTAGATTGGAGTCTATTTTGTTCTCTTCTTTAAATAGTCCCTACAACTCCAATTCTAGTTTACCATCCCCCCATCCCAGAGTGAGTGCCCATTGAATTCCTCCCCCAAGTGAGTGGTTAAAACTTAATTTTGATGGTGCCTCCAAAGGAAACCCAAGGGATGCTATTGTAGGTGGCCTAGTCAGAGATAGCAATGGTCAAGTTATTATGGCTTATGTTGAGTATTTAGGGTGCCAAAAAAATCATTTTGTAGAAGGTCATGCATAGTGGAGAGGGCTAGATCTTCTCAAGGATTATAAAGGCAATATTTTTATTGAGGGATATTCTTTGAATATTATAAATGCTCTTAAAAAAAATAGGGTGTCCTATTGGAATATCAGAACTATTGTTCAGGAAGCTAAGAAGCTGTCCCAAAATTTCAATGATATATCTATCAACCATATGTACCATGAAGCTAACAGACCTGCAGATATTCTTGCCAATTGGGGAGTTACCCATAAATATCTATCCACTTGGAAAGAAAAATTTCCCCAATAAGTTTTAAATGCTACTAATAATGATTTGGTTTGAAAGTTGTGGTCACAAGTTTTGGTGGGTCAGCTTCTCCAATGCTGACTCTACCCTTTTCAGCATGATGTGTTTCTTTGGTTTCAATTCTTATGCCAAAATTTTTCTTATTAGCATGACTCTCTGCCTTGCTATCAGTTCTGGCATTTGGTTCTCCCGTTTCCCTTTTGTGAAGTATGCAATGTCCTAAGATAGGCCCTGTCAGTGGGTTTACCTCATGGTTATATTCTCAAAGCATGTCAAGTCCCTGAGTAGGTCTAGGCTGTGCAATTTGATGTTATTAAACAATGTCAATATGCATCATGTATTGAGAAACTTAATTTTATATCTTGTGAATTTTGAGATTCATTATTTCAGTCATTTGGCACTCCCAATCCTATCCTAGCCCTATCATGTGCGAAGTCTATCCTATGCCATGTCTATTTTTTTTTGTGTTGGTTCTCTATGGAGAATTATTACGTGGTCTACCAATCACACCAACTCAGCTTTCGAAAAGGGTGTCTATTGTACCAAAAATTTCTATATTTACATCCTTGGTCTATGTCAGTCCATTATCATCTGGTTTTGTTCATCGTTGTGTGTCCTAGGCAGTAAGAAGCTTTTGTGGTCTTCCTTTCTCCTTAGTCTTGCCAATATGGCCTTGCTTGAGCCATATACCCTTCAACTTGATCCCTTGTCTCACACATTTTTGGAAGCTCATGGTCTCATTCCATTTTTAAGAAAGTTCAATGGGGTTGCACAAGATATCACTGAAGCCTTTGTCATTTCATGGAAAAATGGTTATGTTGTGCATAACCTCCATTTCAGAGTTACTTTTAAGCTGATGGTTGAGGTGATAGAACTACTGGTGAAAGGATGAGCTGTGCGAAGAGATCTTCATAATTGGGAACTTGAGCTCCAGGGTTTCCCAAATTATTCAAATATTTTCAAGTGGAAGGGTGCTGTTGTTGATCATGACTCGCTGCCTACGCCCTAGCCCATGGTGTCTATTATAGTTTTTATGGATCTTTTACGAGCTTCCCTTGCGCAAGTTTTTATCATAGATCCTTTAAAATGTTTTTAGATAGTTACTTCACTTAAGCAACCCCTGCATGGATATTGCTTGAATTGCATTTTTATTTTTTCGACGTCAAGCATCCATCCAACCTTCTCTACTATTTTTTGAACCTTTTTCTTCAGGTTGTTGTTGGCCAATATGCAGGCCTGTGTCATCTTATACTATTGGTTTAGCTACAGATTTATGTACTTGGTTTTGGTGCCCATTTAAACCCCGTACTTTGTCAATTTTACCTACCAAAAAAAATAGAGTATAATCTAAATTTTGAGTTCCAATAGATGGCATATTAGTATGACAAGAAAAAATAGAATAAATTTTGAGAACAATCATCCATGATAAAATTTTGGGATGTTTCAAAATAGTCATGTTAGGTATGACAATTATGATTTTGATTTGGAGCTTGATTTGGATGTAGATGTAGAGGAGCAATGGAAATTGTATTATGAACCTCATCTACTAATTCTTAAAATTAATCAATCAATATTAATTGATGAGAACCATAAATATTGGATTTATATAATCAAGTGCCTTTTGTGCTTGCACAAGGTTCTAAAAGGTGGAAAAGTATATTTAACACTTCCATACCTTGATAATCATAGCTAAAATTAGATTATGTAGGAAATGAGGTACAAGGATTATATCATATAGTTAGAATTGAAGAAAATATTTTTGAAGAATTTTGGTAAGGGATATTCAACATCCAAAATTTTTAGGCTACTATTGACCAAATAGATAGGCTTAGTTGATGAATACTATAACAAATTTATGAGCATCCATAGCTCATGCGTAATATAGACATGTTAATGATATGTTTAATATTAAACCTATTCATATCACCCTACTTTTTTGAGATCTATCTAAGCATTCAAATATAAACCCTAATTTAATTGTTTAAATACTAACATGTAAAGCACATATGTATTATTTAAAATAGAACATGTTAAAGAAAATCCTTCTCCTTACTACATGGAATATAGAAATGGACTATTTTAGTTAGTACTTGGATAGGATTTCACTGAAACAAATAATTAGAATGCATACCTACCCTATTTGGTACTCTTACCCTTCCCACATCATTCCTTGAGTCATCCTAGTCACTTCACCCTACTTTTTCATGGCCTAGTTAGATCCTAAACACTTAGGTTATTAAAATTCTAATGTATAAAGTGCACATGTGTCAATCATGAAGAGATTTCATCGACAAATCAATAGCTACATAATTAAAAAAAAAAAAGTTGTTATCATATTATTCATCTATATTAGGATTAGTTTACACATCAACAATGCAAGATGTTTTGATGTATAAAATACGGGGTAAGTGTGCCATTAGATCAATGACTATGCAAAAACCGCTATTGTGGTCATTTTGTATCATTTATTTGGAATTTAGGGTTTAGTGATTGGTCATTTTGTATCAACCTTTTCTTTTGTTGAGATATAATTTTCCTTTCTATGTTAGCATCACACTATCTCAATTTGCATTTACTCCATTCATTGACAAAGGTCAAGGTGCTTTCATAGGATCCTTGTTGGTAGTCTAATATTTAGTGCTTTAAATCATACCAGTTGTCTTGCTCACATTTATATATTTTTTATTCCCTCTTTAATTTATATATGGATTCCACTCTTTTGTTGAAAGAGATAAGTAAAATATTCAAATTATTTAAAAATATATTTGTTTTGTTTGCTTGCTTATGGTTATTACATATTTATAAGTACTTCCATTTTGTTAGATTTCTAGGTTTTAGATACTTATTTGAACATAATTGAAAATTTACTTTTCTTTCTATTTCATTGCAATAGTTATATTGTTTCATTTAAAAAAATCATTTCAATGATTCCCTAGTTACTCAAATATATAATATTATGTATATTTTCTATTTTAGTAACTAGGTTATATATTATGTTATTTTTTATTACATTTGGTGAACGTGATGTGAACAACATACTGCTTTGTATTTTATTCCAGTAGGTTTTAGCTAGGACTTTTGTCTTCATAGCCTATGATTTATCATTTTATGCCTAGGATTTGTTGATTTTTCCTTCTTTCTAATTTGACTAGTTCTACTTTGCACATCTAGAAAGTTTGTAAGAGATCAAATAAGCTATTACATTTCATAGTATAGGTTAGGTTTATGAGACAAAACCTCAAGAATTAAAAATTACAAAAATACCTTTTTCAAGGTTTCCATGGGCCCAATTGGAAAATATGACAAATACAAATGCAAGTAATTGGATGTGGCATCAAGAGAAGGTTAACCATCACATATTACAACATCCCCCCTTAAGCTATATGGGGGACATAGAGAGAAAACCTTACTTTGCATCCTCATTAAGGGATATTCTTGAACTCCAATAAGATCTTGCATGTGTGAAGAAATGACCTCAGGCATGATCTTGGTAAAAATATCTACTATCTACTCTAATGAAGGAACAAGCACTAGATCTAACATCCTACAAGCATGAATCCATATCATAAAATGCATCCATATCTCAATGCGCTTTGTCCATTGATGAAAAATAGGATTATGGATAAGATGAATAGTACTCTAATTGTCACAAGGAAGTTTAATTGGAAAGCTCTAAGGAATGCTAATCTCCTAAAAAATCATTAGCATCCACCTGAGGTGCTTATTTTATTTATTAGCATCACAATATTAAGCCTCTATGGAAGAATGATAAACAGTGGGTTGGCATATGGAACACCATGAAATTGGGTCAGAACCCAAGTATAATACAAAGCCTATGGTGAACCACTTCTCATCCAAATCACCTATCTGATTAGCATTTGAGAAACATGTCAAAATTGGAGGGGAACCAATAGAGAGTGGATGCCCATCTAATATATCCCTCTAATGTATATGAGAATCTTATTTGTTGTTATCCGATGACTATCTCAAGGTTCCTATATGTTTGTTGTTATTCAATGACTATATCAAGGTTCCTACATGTACTTGGAGCAATAGCTAACAATAAATGCTATATATAGTCTAGTGTGAGCGAGATAAAGAAGTTTACCTATAAGAGACTGGTATAGAGTGGCATAAATTAAATATGTGGAACAATCAACCCAATGTTTTAGATCTAAATCAAAGGGGTTCCAAGTAGGATTACATTCCTCCATCCTAAACTAATGAAGAAGATCCAAAGTATACTTGGGCTAAGAAATGGTAATGCTAGAATTTATCTAATAAATCTAAATTCTCAAAAAATAGTGCAAAAGCTCCAAATCTATTATCATAAAGGTGGAACAAAGTTGTGATTTCATATCCTAAATCAAAGTAAAGGAGCTTACCATGATGAGAAGATCATCAATATACAACACAATCAATAGATTTTCCTCATCATGATGTTTAATGTAATCATCATGCTCAATCTTACATCACTAAAATCCACAAATAAAAAAGAAAGAATGGATTTTATCATACCAAGCATGAGGATTTTGCTTCAAACCATAATAATATTGAGTTGAACCACATACCAATGGAGTAGGACCCTCTAGCTAAAATTCAAGTGGTTGTTGCATGTAGATTTTCCTTGTAAAGATTTCATGGAAAAAGGTACTCTTCATGTCCATATGATGCACCTTCCACCCATAAGAAGAAACAATGGATAGAATCATTCTTATAGAGTCCATCCTAGACACAAGTGTAAAAATCTTGGAATAGTCTACTACTTGTTGAGAGAAGCCCTTGGTAATGAGGCATACCTTGTGCTTTTCAATCTAACCATATGATGTGTACTTCGTCTTGTAGATACACTTACACCCCATAATATTCTTCCCTTATAGAAGAGGTGCCAACTCCCATGTTCTATTATTCATTAATACCTCATACTCTACTACCATAGCATCTTCCTATTTAGGCTAACCCTTTACCTAAGAGTAAGTGATATAATCCTATGAATGTTATACCTTCAAAAGAAAAGCTTGGTAAGGAGTCTTTTAATACCACTCAAGGGACAAAATGGGTTGTGTATCCTTTAGAAGTGTCTTAACCCACTTGGGTATAGGAAATTTAGAAGAAGCATGTGTATCTTGCACCATCTCAACATCAAAAAATAAAATGAAAGAATCCAACTCATCACCACTCACCTCATCATGTAAAGCTAGAGCATTCTAAATTAAATAATCTTGCTCATCTTGTCCTCCTCTAGGGGAATAAAAAACTATATATGAAGGGGCCAAATCAATATATATATAATTCAACCAGTCAAGGAAGGTGAAGGGGAAGATGCTCTAATATAAGTACAACTGAAAAAGATATTTTAAGAACCTACTAAATCTAGAATAGGCAGAGAATTAGAAGAATCAATAGCTAAAAGTTCTAGAGGGGAAAGTGGTAGGAATACCTAGAAGAACCTCATCAAAGATGACATCTCTCCTGATCAAGACCTTATGGTTATAAGGATCATAGAGATAATATGCCTTTGAGGTATCAAAATACCCCATAAATATACACTTATGACTCTTTGGTACCTCCTTCTTTTAAATATACTTGGGTATGTGAGCCTGTGCTAAAGACCTAAAGATATAGAATTGAGACACATTGAGCTTGTCCCTTGTTTATATCTAAAGAGGTGTCATCCCCTAAACTATTCTGGTCGAATCCTTGTTAATGATTTTAAGCAAAAGAAGACAACACCTTGCAAGTAAAATAATGAAAACAAGCAATTGCAGAATTAAAGGATTTTGTATTGAATTTTATTGGAGCCTTAGTCTCCTTTTTACAAGTGATTTGCCCCAAGTGCATAGGGGTATGATTACAATAAGTGAATGCTTGCTTTCACATGATAGAATGGGCACAAAGAGGGGAAAAACCCCTTTGGCTAATCAAATTATTGGTGGTGTCTTTGGTCTTCTTTCGCTCCAATCCAATTGGTGAGTGGGCTTGAGTATCCAATGATGGGCCACTCCTAGCTTCAATAGCTCTTCAAATACCTGTTACCTGCACACATGCAAACCAGCAAAGGGGGATTAGTAGCACCCGTATATTCAAGCGATAAACCTAATGCTACACATAAACCTATTACTGATATGGATGAAAAGCAGATAGCACAAAACAATTAACAAACCAAGCCTTGCTTAATACTCAAATCGCTAATCTCTGTCGATGAAATCCATTTTTGTTCTCGGGACTATGGAACCGTGGAAGCGCGGTTGTGGGCTGGAAACCGTGGACCTACGGTTGTGAAACCATGGATGCACATTTTTGACTATGGAACCACGGATGAGCGATTTCGGCTGAATAATAGATTGCCTCAAAATTCGAGCCAACGGTCAGAGTCAAGCTTGCACTCTCAATTTCTCGTTGGGTCTAGATCTATTTTGGTAGCCTATCGGTATGCAAATTCAGCTCCCTTTGTTTGGTGGATTGATGGTGTCTTTATAGGCTACCTAGGGCTTTGGAGGGAAATGTGAGGTGGCAAGCCTGACTTGCCAAGTGGTAAATCTGGACTGCCAGGTGGAAGGGGCAGTTACAGTGAGTCACTCAGTGTGGCTCACTTAACTAGGGTGATGTGGCTCCAAGTGGAGTGGGATGTGGGATGTTGTTTTATGTGAAGGGACAAGGGGACAACAACAAAGGAGTTGTGGCATGGGTGTTGGGAATCTGTCTCATGTGCAAGGACAAAGGGGACAGGAGTGGGTAAGATGTGGCATGGATGTTGGATGAAGTGTCCAGGACACATGTCCAATGGGTAGACAGGGTATCCTAGGGTGATTTTCCTAATTAAATAAATTAGGAAAGTATAATGATGTGCAGGATTTTATATCCCTAAGTTAGAACTTAGGCATATATCTTTATTATGCAGGATTTGATGGTGAGGTGGTGAATGTGAACTAAAGGGTGCTAGATTTTGGTGTCTACAGTTGCCCTTTTTGTACTGCGTTGTGTACAACACAATGCGGTGCAAAAACTAATGACATCTAACTTTATTGGATGAATGGGTTCATTTCTCTTTGACACACAGAATGAATGAATTTAAAATTTTTGATTTGTTTGCTTACCCCCTCAATTGACGATTGGGTAAAGGTTGACACCCATAAGTCAATTGACGAAATACGGATGTTGAAAGTGGGTTGTTAATTGAATGATGTTGATATTGTTAATGAATTTTGTCTTGATTTTCTTTGTGCCCCAAGCTTGGGATTATTTGTGTTCTTGCAATTTTGCTTTTGGTTTCATTAATGTGTAGAATACATGGTAAAAATCTGACCACTCTTTGAGTTTTCATCCACTATGACTTTAGCAATTCCTTCCAAATGATGGGCTTAAGGAACCAGTCGTCGAGGATTTGATGCTCTAGCAGTTTTTGATTTTACCAAATTGTTGTTTGTTGTCCCGCTTTTGACCCAACGGAAGGTGTTGTAGGATTACCTTGCAAATCTGTTTTTGAACACATTTAAGCTCATAGATTTAGGGGCCTATCGTCTTGATTCATTGTTGCTTGTTGCGATTTTTGAATGAGCTTCCTTATGGTGATTTACCCATCCAACCGGATTGCATGGATTGCTAGTCGTTGCAACCGCTAGGTGTATAGGATAATCCACTAGATACGAGTTTCACTCCAGATGATTAGGTGGATTGCATTTTTTTTTTTTGAAACCGCTGACTTGCGGTTATTTTTGCAAAAAACGCGGATTTGCGTTTTCCTTTATGAAACTACGTTTTTGTGTTTTTGCGCCTCAAAACATGGGTTTGCATTTTTGCACACTGCGAAAAATGCGGGCGCACATTTTTCGTCGCTAAAAGCGGCTATTTATAGGTTGCTATCATTTTCAAAATCATTCTACCAGTTGTCATTGGTTTATTGGTTGAAGTGATGAGTGAGATGGAGGTTGGCGAGGGGAGCGGTGGTGGTGGCTCACTGGAGCGGAAGTTGGTGGTCGGTTTGCAGAGGTAGGCGATTTGGCCTTATATTTTTTTTGTTTTTTGTTGTTTTTCTTGTTTGAAAACTAAGCGGGGCTGGTAAATTATTATTGTTTGCTCATTAAGCGGGTTTGGCAATGAACTTGTTTTTTTTTTTTTTTTTATGGTAGGTAGAAATTTTTCATTTTTGTTTTTATTACCTAGGGTAGGTAAAAAAATTTTTGCTTTTATTACCTAGGGTAGGTAAAATTTATTTTTTTATTACCAATAGGTAAAAAATTTTTTGCTTTTATTACCTAGGGTAGGTAAAATTTTTTTTTTTTTTATTACCATGCATAGGTAAAAAAATTTTTTTTGCTTTTATTACCTAGGGTAGGTAAATTTTTTTTTTTTTTATTACCATACATAGGTAAAAAAAAAATTTTTTTGCTTTTATTACCTAGGGTAGGTAAATTTTTTTTTTTTTTTATTACCATGCATAGGTAAAAAATTTCGTTTTTGCTTTTATTACCTAGGGTAGGTAAATTTTTTTTTTTTTTATTTTTTATTACCATGCATAGGTAAAAATTTTTTGCTTTATTTCTAGCATGTTGTGCTAAATTTCATTTTTTTATATGTTTTCTTTTCAGGTTAAGCTTCTTGATGCTCGACATAGGTGGTCGAGGACCATTCGAAAAGTGCGGAAAGCACTTTCTGATGATGATTGGACTCTACTTCAGACCATTGGTTTAGATGGTTGCGGGCGGTTAGGCACCATCCGAGCTGATGAGGATCTCCTTTCGGCACTTGTTGAGCATTGGGATCCAGACAGAGGCACATTTTAGCTCCCAACAAGGGAGCTGACTATCACTCTTGAGGATATCTACCATATCTTTCACATCCCTATCGAGGGTCCTACCATTCATGTTGGCCTTGACAAGAAGGAGGCCCTTTTCCCTCTATTTGGTGAGATGTGGGACATCGATTGCAGTAGGGGCGACATTGCGTATCTGGATCTCTTTACAGTTGGCAGCTTGGGTGCATTGCTTGCCTTTATGATGTACATTTTGAGCAACATGTTGTTGCCCAATTCCATGGGATCGAGGATCCCGTGGAACCAGGTGTCTATTGTTCTTGACTTGATAGCTGATCCTCGTCGGTTAGCTTGGGCTCCTGCTCTTCTCTACGAGGTTTATAGCGAGCTCTATGAGGTGAAGAGGCATGGGTGCAAGGGCCTAGGCTATAGTTTGCTGCTCCAGATTTGGTGTTGGGAGCATGTTATCATTGGTCGCCCTGTTGGTTTGCCTTGTGGCATGGATGCCACCTCTCCTCGGGCATACAGGTGGTTACTCAGTGAGGAGGTCAGTCGATCTACTATGAGTGCATCAGAGTTCAGAGATATCTTGAGTTCTCTAACTAGGGACCTGATGTGTTGGTGGCCTTGGAGGGGTTTGGATTGGGTGACGGATGCAGTGGAGCTTCATCGCATTAGGCGGGGATGATGGGTTGTTGGTACCCATTTGAGGGATATGGAGTTTATCCAGTTCTCTCACATACTACGACAATTTGGTCTTATTCAAGATGTTTCGGATGCGCCTATTACGTATAGGCGATGGGGTGATGAGTTGGGGTTACCTGTTGCTCCTAATTTTTAGTGAGTCGATGATCCTATTGATGACTCAGACTTGGAGGTGCTTGACTTGGATGATGTTGGCATGACTATTGAGTATGATGCTTGGTTTATGAGTCAACCTTTATGGACTCCTAGCATCATTGTAGATGATGATGGGAGTGATGATGATGTTGATGTGGGTGGATGGGTTCCTTGGTCGATGAAGCATCGATGTGGTAGCTCTTCGAGAGCTGACATGGGCATGAACGTTCAGCAACCTGAGGAGGGTGGTGGTGATGATGATGAGGGTTTACCTCCTCGATGGTCAGAGGAGGAGTGGGGGATTCTCTAGGCTGAGTGAGATAGCCTAGATTTGGAGTTGGGTCGAGTGAAGGCCGAGTTAGCATGGTATCAGGGTGAGGTGACTCATCTTCAGGCTGAGGTGGACGGGCTATGGGTTGGACCTAGCAACACTGTTGTGGCTGCTAAGGATGCAGAGATCACCAGACTCGATGGTGAGATTACCCATTTATAGGGTGAGCTTTCTCGATTGTAGTCAGGTGTTGGAGGTGATGATTCAGCTCTGACTATTGCTTCTCTACGAGCAAATATTTCTTAGAGGGTCACTCGCCAGGGTGCTGATTTGAGGAGCCTACGTAAGTAGGCTGTCTACATCGAGATGTTGGAGAACATTCTTCATGAGCATCAGATTCCTTTACCTGTTCCTCCTTCATCATCTGCTGCCATTGCTACCCGAGGGACTGAGACGAGTCATAGGACTCATCGTACTTCTAGCTCTCATGGGGCTTCTATAGCGCAGGGTCCATGGAGGGATCCTGCTGGCACTAGCTAGATGTTGTATTTGCCTTATTTTTATTTTTTGTATATTTTATCTTAGTATGAGCCTCAGTGCTTCGATGTATACTGCCTTCGAGCATTTTGTACTTTGTAGACTTTCGTATATATATATATATATATATATATACATGGCATTTTATTTCGGTATTCACATGCGTTATTTGTATATGTATTCTTCTTGTTTATGCTTTTGCAATGTTTATATTATGCAATCTTATATTTCTATGTTAATGCTATGATAATGAATGCAAGTGAACATGTAAAATGCATTTTGATTTATAGTTATGTAACTGAATGAAGGTATGCATGGTGCTCATGTAATCTTATTTAGCTCAGAGTAGTTGACCTTTACTCATTCATATTTGCAATTGGGGGTTCCCACTTGATTATTCTTTGTGGTGATGTATGTGGTATGTATAAATGGTATGTGGATGGTGATATGGATAATGATTTTGCTTTTGGTATGTAACTGAAAATATTCTCAAATACTCAAAGAAGCTAGTAATGTTAACCATTTTTCTTGAATGTTATCTTACTTTCTTTAGGACCATATTGTGTGCAAGTGAAGTTCATTTTCTAAATCTTGTGTGTCGATGACCCTAAGCAATCCAGAACCAGTGCATGTGATTGTGATGTTTATTGCCCCATCTTGAGTAATTTTTGGATGGTACCTTTATGGGTTTTCCTTTTTGGCTAGCTTACCCGTATGTGCGTTCAGAGGTCTCCCTCTTAAGAGAGAGACATGTCGCCTTGCATGAGTTTACTCCACTTCCAGTCAAGCGTCTATAGCCCCGATGGAGGCTCACTCCATAGTCCAATGATTTTGATATTTAAGCCTTTGTGATGACTACATAACTTTCTAAGGGGAACATAGTACGATCTTTTCAGCTTTAGAGATCTGTGGTGTGTGTTGTTAATTGTTTTTTGTGTAGAGTTTTGGGGAATCAGATTCTCAACCGAAGTATGATGAGAATGTTACCCTATCCTTACTACTCTACATTTATTTATATTTGTTGTTTCACTATGGTAGTGGTGATAACCACTATTTTTGTTTTTGGACTATGTTGCGTGATAGGGTAAGCGAAGAATTTGACTTTTTTCGCTTTGAGGTTTACCCAAATTGGCGTTATCTTTCTATTATTCAAGATGTTTTAAGATTTGTAAAAGTGTATTTGGTTCCAGATTGCTTTTGGGTCAATCTACCATACTCAAGATTTTCTTAATGTGATGAAAGTGCTTTGGTCCTAAAGAAAATTGGACACTTCATGAAGTTTGGTTTTTCACTAGACATGTTTGAGTGACTCAAAATTATATGATATATCATATATGATGTGTATGATTTGTGAGTTGTAAAGAATCTTAGTTGAATACCCCCAATTCTTGGAATTTGTTTTCTTGGTCTTATCATCACCACTATTAAATATTACTGAGCAAGGGATGGGATGGATGCAACTATATATATATATATATATATATTTTGTGTATGAACATATAATTGAAATGCAAATGCAATATGAAAAATGCAATTTAAAATATGTCTATTTACAATGTGAAATGCATGCAAAATTGTAAAATGAAATCTTTTTTTATTTTTTTTATTTTTGTTTTAGCCATGTACATATATATACATATATTGCAAGTCATTTTATGCATAAAATGCCTTTAGGTGCATAATGTTCAGTGGTTCTAGCTCCAATTTCCCTTCTAAATTGGAAAGTCTGTACGTTCCTTGTCCCAATTTTTGCTTTACTATATATGGGCCCAACCAATTTGCTGCAAATTTATCCCTTAAGTGCGGTAAAGCATTAGTATTTTGTTGATTTTCTTTGAGCACTAGGTCCCCCACTTGAAATTCATGAGGATGGACTTTTGCGTTGTAAGCGCGCTTGACTCTATCTTGATATACTCGTAAATGTTCTAGAGCATTAATACGTTTCTCATCAATAATTGTCAATTGGTCAAGACGCTCCTGTCTAGTTGTATCATCATTCATGAATTCTTATATCTCGATTCGCAAGGATGGTATCTCGAGCTCCAATGGTAATATTGCTTCTGCATCGTAAACTAGTGAAAATGGTGTTGCTCCCGTTGGCGTTCTTATGCTTGTTCTGTAAGCCCATAGTGCTAAAGGGAGGTGAGTATGCCAATCTCGATGATTATCTTTTACCACTTTCTTGAGAATGGATATGATTGTTTTATTTGTTGCTTCAACTTGCCTGTTTGCTTGTGGGTAATAAGGTGTTGAGAAGTTGTGTAGTATTTTGAATTTATTGCACAATGCTCTAACATCCTTATTCTTAAATGACTTTCCATTATCAAAAATTATTTTTGAGGGTATTCCAAAATGACAGATAATATGTTGAAGTATAAACTCCGCTATTCGAGGTCCAGTCGTAGTTGTCAGTGGAATTGCTTCCACCCATTTTGTGAAGTATTCTGTAGCGGTTATGATGAATTTATGTTGTCCTGATGAAGCAGGTGTTATTTTACCGATCAAGTCAAGGCCCCATTGTGAAAAGGGCCACAAAATTTGAATGGGTTGCAAATTTTGTGATGGCACATGGGTCAAGTTTGCATGATGTTGGTATTTTTGGCATCTTTTGACATATTTGCAATAGTCATTTTCCATTGTCGGCCAATAGTATCCCATGCGCAATATTATTTTTGCAATTGCCATTCCGCTAAAGTGACCACCGCAAGTACCATCGTGGGCTTCGATATTGCTCTTTCTACTTCAATTGGATTTAAACATCGTAGTAGTATTCCATCATAACTACGTTTATATAACACATCTCCAAGTAAAGTGAAATGAATGGCTCTTTGTTTGAATGTTCTTTTTGTAGTTCGTGTCATTTCTATTGGTAGTGTGCCTGATTTGAGAAAATATTTTATCTCATCAAGGTAAGAATTGTAAGGTTCGATATGTATCAAACAAACATTCTTCTCACCTATAGATTCTGCTTTTTGAATTGATGGTTTAGACACTATTGTTATGATTAGCGGTTGCATTTCTCCATGTTCATTTTTAGGGATGAGAGATCCCAAGGAAGCCATTGCATCCGCAAATCTATTTGTCGATCGTGGCAAGTTACTAATTTCATACCAGTCAAATTTTCCTAGCAACTGTATCGCTACTTCGTGATATTTCTTTAAGACTGGCTCTTTACATTGGTATTCTCCTTTTATTTGGTAGACAACCAATTGAGAATCACCAAAAATGCTTATTCTTTTTATTCCCATTGCTATAGCTGATTTAAGACCTAGTATTAAGGCTTCATATTCTGCATTATTGTTAGTGCATGTGAAGTCGAGTTTGAATGATAAAGGAATAGGTATTCCTTCGAGTGTGTAAAACACAACTCCTGCACCTTGCCCTTTTTTGCACTTTGATCCATCAAAGAACATTGTCATATCTGCTTCATCCTCAGGTGAAACTATTTCTTCTTGTTCTATGATAGAAAACACTGAATCATCGAGAAGTTCAATTATTAATGGTGTATCATTGTGCAGTGGAGCTTTCGCTAATTGATCAGCTATTACTTGCCCTTTTATGGATTTTTGACTTGTGAATTCGAGGTCGAATTCCATTAAAAGCATTATCCATTTAGCAATGGGTGTTGTTGTAAGTGTGAGTCATCATGTATCGCAAAGGGTTTTCTCTAGCTATAACATAGGTGGTATTGCTTAGCATGTAATGTCTAAGTTTCTTGGTGGCGAAAACCACTGCTAAGCATAACTTTTTGACATAAGCATATCTTGTTTCATAACTTACCAATGTTCGACTGATGTAATAAACCGCTTGCTCTTTATTTTTCTCATTCTTTTGTGCAAGCATTGTTCCTAAAGCAAAATCTGTTGCAGAAATGTATAGGTGAAATGGGACTCCTATTTTTGGTGGCGTAAGAACCGGCGGTGAGGCTAGATATTTCTTTATATCATCAAATGCCTCCTGACATTCAGTTGTCCAAGAAAATATCACTCCTTTTTGTAATAGGTGATTAAAAGGCCTGCATTTATCTGAGAGTTGCGCAATGAATCGATGAATAGATTGGAATTTTCCTTGCAAACTTTGCAACTCTTTCAAGTTTTTGGGAGGTGACATTTCTAATATTGCTTTTACCTTGCCTGGGTCTACTTCAATGCCTCGCTTTGAGACAATGAATCCTAGAAGTTTTCCTGATGTTACACCAAATACACACTTCTTAGGATTTAACCTTACCTTATGTTCTATTAATCGATCGAATGCCTTTTCTAGCACATCTATGTGTTCAAGACGCATTTTTGATTTAGCAATAAGATCATCTACATAATCTTCGATTATCTTATGCATATAATCATGAAATATGTACGTCATGGCACGCTGATATGTAGCTCCTACGTTCTTTAATCCAAAAGGCATCACTCTATAGTAGAATGTCCCCCAAGGCATTGTAAACGTTGTTTTATGTTGATCTTCGAGATTAATCCGAATTTGGTTGTATCCGGAGAAACCGTCCATTAAGGAGAGCATTTCATGACCAGCACAAGAGTCTACTAATTGATCTATATTTGGCAAAGGAAAATCATCCTTGGGACACGCTTTGTTTAAATCTCAAAAATCAGTGCATACTCGTATCCCCCATTCGGTTTGCGAATGGGTACCATGTTTGAAAGCCATTCAGGATAATCGATTGGTACTATGAAGTGTACATCCAATAACTTTTGCAACTCTTCTTTCACAATTAATGCGACTGTTGGATGAACTTTCCTAAGCTTCTGCTTGAACGGCTTGGCATCATGTGCTAGCGTAAGGTTGTGGACTACCAAGTCCGGATCTAAGCCAGGCATGTCTTTGTAGGACCATGCGAACACTTCCTTATTTTTAATAAGCATGTTTATGATGCTTTCTTTTTCTTCTATGGATAATTCTTTTGCTATTTTGACAATCTGGGGATTATCCACGTCTTCACTAAGGTTCACATCTATAGACTCTTCTATTAGCATGTGAGAACCTTCTTCTAGCTGATGCGGAGTTGGGATGAGGTGGATATCATCTGCCACATTTTCAAATGTGTCTGGGGTGTCCCCCTCTATCTCAGTTTGAAAAACTGAATTGTTTGATGATGAAGGTTGTTGCGGAATATAAGCGTTTGAAGCGTGCAACAACTCTTCGGATAGGATGAAGTCAATAGTGGATGGCGGGGATGAAATCCTGTCCATGGCTATGAGACTGGTGTCGATATAGATCGATTTTGTCTCATTATATGGATTGCGGAGTGGGGTGAGCAAATCAACAGAAATCATGTTGACTTGATGGAAATGAGGTGGTTGCGATTCAAGAATTGATGACTCGTATTCTCTAGGTTGCAACTGACCTAATGTGTGTGATTGGTTTTGTTGTATGCTTTGCCAATGTGATGGAGGAGGTTCTGGTTCAGGACCCTCACGCTCTTTGTTTAGCCAAAAAAGTGTGCGGTCTATTGGAAACTTCTGTTGATACCAGTTATCCTTCTGCATGGTTTCTCCATATATTATCTCTTCCTGAGGTTCTTCTTCTTCTTGATTAAACCATTCAGGACGTGCTTCATCTTGGAGCATTCTCCTGGCTTGTATCTCAAGAGCATGGTTGATAAAAATCATTTCGAGTTTCATCATCATCACTGTCACTCATCCAGAATCCATTAGCATTTGTATGAGGTCCTAGCATTAGTGGCTCAAGGTCTTGCCTAAGGTATGCTATCGCAGTAGGATCTTCATAATCTGCCTCTCATTGTAAAGCTTGCTCTCGAGGGTAAAAATTGTAGATTTGGTATCTACTTTCTAGTTGTTCATCCTCATCATTAGGTTCATCCTCATCATCGCTCTTTTCCTCCTCTTGTTCGCATTCTATGTCAAGTTCTTGGAAAGCTTGATTAAGCGAAGAGCTTGCGATGGAAGGTTTATAGCCTAGACCAGAGCGGTCACTTGGCTCTCTATATTCTGGTTCAATAATGTGGTGAGGACCTTGTTCATGTCTTCCAAGTCCATATCCTTGCCAACTAACCCTTCAAAAATATCTGACTGGGAAACTTGGGTTCGATAGATAATCAATGTTTTCATTAAACTCTTGTAAAGAGTTGTCATTTTGAGGAGGTGGGTCCGATGAAGAATCCATCCCTCCATATATGAAATTGATTGCATTTGTTTGAGAACCCATTCTATATATATCACCAATAGCTAAAGGTGGGTCACGAGGGCGACCGTAATCTCTGACTGACTCGATAGGTGGTGTAACTGTGACACTTTCAATAATGTACTCACCAATACTTGGATTGGCGAGATGTACTACAACTCTAGATGGTTGTGTGGCTAATGGCTCGATGGATGAAGAGGGTTCTTGAGCCTTAGCTCTTGGCTCTACTGGCGATGTTGGATTATCTCTAACAGGTGGCCCTATTTGTGAGACTACGGGTTCTAATGACTGTGAAGTAGTGGTTGATGATGTGGGTTGTGCTTTGAATGTGAATGGTGGCTTTGAATCTGGAAGTGTACTAGATGGAGCTGGCAATTGATTAGCAGGATGAGTGGGTGTAATTTGAAAATGAAATGTGATGTTTGAAGGATGCGTTGAGCTAACGCTTTTAGATGTGAAAGTTGGATCAACTATAGGCAACTCTTCTAGAATGGGTGCTTTTGATGATGTGGTGTTTGATGGAATGGTTCTAATGACTAGTGGTTGGATGGTTAGATGTGTTGATGGGAGTAAAGGCTCATAAGGATTTGAAATAAAGTTGCAGTATTTGAAAGGTTCAGTGTCAACTGGTATGCAATGTACCTTGCCTTCATGCACATATTTTAAGCATTGATGCAATGTTGAAGGCACACATTTCATTTCCCTAATCCAAGGGCATCCAAGAAGTATGTTATATTGCATTTCCCCTTCCAAGATGTGAAAGAGAACATGTATTGTTTTCACCCCCACGATGACGGGAAGAACAACATTCCCTACAGTTGAGCATAAAGCGTCATTAAAGGCCCTAAGAGTGAATGTGGATGTTGTGATGTGAGATGATGGGACGTTGAGCTTCATCATGGCAGGTGTGGTAATGAGGTTGATTGAAGAACCTGTATCAATAAGCACTCTCTTGAAGGGTTTCCTATCAATGTGAGCTACTATGTGCAATGGCGGATCAGGTGAATCTGTTGATATTTATTTTTCCTCCAAGTCATAGAATACTATCGAGGGTTCCATGCACTTTTGCACACTACCCACAAAGGAATTGAATGCATTGGGGTCTTCTGATTGTACTTGAATAGACTTTAAAATTTCCATCAATGCTTCCCTATGAGGTGTTGATTGTTGTATTAGTTCATAAATTGACAATTTTGTTGAAGCCATCTTCAAACTCTGTGTTAACCGATTGTTCAATGTAACAACAGGGCGGTTGTGGAATGGTGGTGGTGGCCCACTCGATCCAAGTTGTATGGGCACATTAGTTGGTGATGTTGTCAGAGCTTGGGTTGTGCGATTAGCTTACCTTTGTCCATGGGTAACTATACTGATAGCCCCTACAAAACCTTGTGGCAGTTGAGACACATAATTAACCTGATTGGGAGGAACTGTAGAAGTTGATGCTCCCATCGATTGTTGATTCACCTCTCGATGTGGCAAAGGTGTCTGATATATGCCTAGGTTTTGGTTATTTTGGGCTAGTGGGTTGTCAATTTTGATTGTACCCGCTTCCAATAAATCTTGCACAATTCCTTTAAATCCATGACAACCTTCAATATCATGTCCTCTTTGTCTATGATAGATGCAAAAGAGGTGTTCTTTGTAACCTTTTGTCTTTGGTTTGTTAGGATCATCAGGTTTCATTTTTGGTAAATTAAAAAGTTTTGCCGCATACAACTTCTGAAATACTAATGAATATGGCTCTTGTACTGGCGTGTAATTTCTTTTTGGCTTAAAATGATGTTGTTGCCTTTCCACAGGTTGTGTCTGATTTTGTGCCTATTGTGGGGGTGGAACCGCTTGATAATTTGGTTGATGTGGTTGTTGTTGTTGTTGGGGTTGTTGGATTTGTGTTTGAGCCGATTGATTTGACTGTGGTTGGCTCAAAACTATCTGATTAACCTGTGCGGTCTTGGACTGACCGTGGTTATTCCCATTTTGATTCTTATTGTGCCACTCTTTCTTCTTAGGCTTAATCTCGCCTTCTTGAATTTTGATTTCTTCAATCAGTTTTTCTTGGGCGAGTGCCTCATCGAATGTTCTATACTATTGTAGCTATAGCAATGAAGAGATGGGTCTACCAAAACTCTTCATGAACATTCGTATTATCTCTGGCATAGGGAGTGAAAATGGTAACTTGATCATGACTGATCTCCATCTATTGCCAAAGTCATAGACTGATTCATCGTCATATTGTTTTAGGTAAATCAAATCAGTCAATGTTGTTTGTTTTCTAACATTTAGGGTGAATCTTTCCAGAAACTGGTCCGCTAGTTGTTCAAAGGTAAAAATACTTTGATGCGGGAGATGGTTGTACCAGTCTTGGGCTTCCCCCTAATGTTTGAGGAAATGTATGTAATAGCAATGCATCATTGCTTTTGATTCTGAAGCATGCATTCACAAATCTTGTTACATGCTCACGGGGATCCTCTTCTCCTTTAAATTCAAGCTTCGGTATTTGGAAATCATGTGGATATGGTGGTTCTGGTACCGAAGCGTGAATAGGGTGATTGAGTAGTTGCCTTAAAGTTGGCTTTTGGTATTGCAAGCCTAGGGTTTGCATGGCAAGACTATCAATATGACTCTGTAAAAACTGGTATCTAGGATCATCTACAGGATTGACACTCGAATGTACTTGATGTTGCTGGTAATGGGGTGGATTGTATGTAGGTTGGGGATGATAAGACATGTTTGGCGGAAATGTGTTATGGTATGGATGTTGAGGGATGTTATGATATGGATGGGGTGATGAAGGTATGATATTATGCTGACCTACTGCATTAGCATATGGGTGTGGTGGTTGATTGTGAACCATAGTGGTAGAGGGAGGATGCATTACCCAAGATGGATCTTGGATAAAGGCATTAGGTTGATGAGATGTAGGTGGAAGATTTTGCTCAATCCCTTGCAAATGTTGGTTAGGGTCAGGGTTCATGCTACGGTTAGCATTATCTAAAATCATTTGCTGCAACTGTAAGAAAGCCTGTTGCATAGCAATTGCATTTGACATAGGGACTGCTACCTGTGATGTGGTGGACTGAATTGGTTGTGGAACAACCATGGTAGTGGAGGTAGATGGGGGGTAAGTAGCAAAGGGTATCGCCACTGACTGTGGAATGGTATGAGATGTATGTCCTACAAGTGTGGATGGAGGAATGGATATTGGGGCTTGCAAAACAATAGGAATTGTTTCATACAAGGGATTAGTGGTAATGGTCATTTGTTGTGATAATGTGGGGGGAATTTGGTTGGATGACAATGGTTGATTGGCTAATGCTACAACAACCAACTCAAAGAGAGGATTGGTGAAAATATATTGTGACTATTGTGGATAGGTGAATATGGATTCTTGTTGTGATGAGGGTACGACACGTGATGGGATGGAGAGTGGTGGTAATGATGGGAAGACCATTCCAGCTGCATTCAAGTACATTCTAACAGTGTCCATATCTATCATGGTGACCTGACTGTCTACTACTATAGGAGGTTCACTCCTAGGTGTCTCAGGTATAGTTGTGTGAGTAGCTCTATGCATAATGTCTATGTCCATGTTGGGGGCATTACTAGAAGGCCCTATATCAAGACTCGAGGACATAGAAAGGGGCACATCTACTTGTCCCACCACCGAAGTGTGAGGGACATTGCCAGATTGGGAGGCCATAGGGGATGACCACTGACTTTGGCTTGACACTAATTTCTTAGCTTGATTACGAGTCACTACCATACGCTAATATGCTATCTATGTGAATGAAAAATAAAGTACAATGCAATACAACATGCCAAGCAAATAAACATACAAAGTGTTTGACCCTAGTTTACACTAAATTTTTGAATTTTTTTTTGTGTGTTTTTGTGTGTGTTTTTTTTTGAAGTTTTTGAAGAGATTTTGTTCTTTTTGGAATAGAATAATAGAACTCAATGAAGATGGTGATTAAGAACACTAGCACCAAGCGTGATTTCTCAAAAGAGGCTAGGGTACACCGCTTAAATCCTAGTGGGGGGTTCGCCTAGCTCTTCCACTTTGATTCAACAATCGTTCCAATAGTGGGAGACAACTTGAATACCAATGACTTATACCAGCTTAAAGAGTGCTTTTATCCTATCTACGGATGATCTAGGGGGCAAGCCGATGGAAGGAGATGAATTCCAATGTCACCGGTCTGAATTGGGGGTTGGTGATGAAATCCAACCGGACCAATGTTTTAATTATAGTGTGTGTGTGTGTGAAGGTTTTGTTTTCTATTGTGCGATGCAAATCTAACATGCAATTCTATTTTTATGCCTAATGCAGAAAGTAGGAAAGACATAGAATAGCAGACAAAATCATATCAGGGGTAAAATTGCAAATCCAGGTAAGACTCGGCCAAATTCTGTTTAACAGGGCTAACCATGGGTGGGCGGTTAGTTCTGGTAAACCGTGGGTACGCGGTTTGCCAACCGCACATGCGCATTTGGGAGATCCCAACCGTGGGTGCGTGGGTCCTTTCTATCAATAGAACAAAGTCGAATACAAGCCCAAACCCTGAAAAAGAAATACCTAGGTTATTTCTAACCTGGTACATGCAATATGATTATTCCCTACTATGCATATGCAGATTCTCATTTATTTTGCTTTGTTATTGTGTTTATGAATGCAATATTTAAGTAGATTTTTCTATCCTAAGACCTAAATGCAAGCATTGGCATACAAAACTGAAACCCTTAATCTACTTAAATGCAACCTAAATCCAGAACTAAAGGAGAAATTAAAAATATGGCACAGGGTACATACGTGTGTTCCTTTTGCTGCTCCTAGATTTCAACCGTCGATCCATGTTTCAACAGTGCAACAACCATGAATGCATGTTTCCTCAAATTAGAAACCATGGATGCATGGTTTCATAGTGACAGGTTAAGCACAATCTAGATTTGCCAACCCGAGATTGAATTCTCACGCATTTCAAATCATTAGCACCTGTACATGCAAACAGAGATTAGTAAGATTAAAATAAAGCAAGGCAAAACAAAATGAAACCCTTGGGAGGTCCCACCGTGATCGCCATTTTGTAAGCAAAAGAAGACAACACCTTGCAAGTAAAATAATGAAAACAAGCAATTGCAGAATTAAAGGATTTTGTATTGAATTTTATTGGAGCCTTAGTCTCCTTTTTACAAGTGATTTGCCCCAAGTGCATAGGGGTATGATTACAATAAGTGAATGCTTGCTTTCACATGATAGAATGGGCACAAAGAGGGGAAAAACCCCTTTGGCTAATCAAATTATTGGTGGTGTCTTTGGTCTTCTTTCGCTCCAATCCAATTGGTGAGTGGGCTTGAGTATCCAATGATGGGCCACTCCTAGCTTCAATAGCTCTTCAGATACTATTACCGCACACATGCAAACCAAGAAAGGGGGATTAGTAGCACCCATATATTCAAGCGATAAACCTAATGCTACACATAAACCTATTACTGATATGGATGAAAAGCAGATAGCACAAAACAATTAACAAACCAAGCCTTGCTTAATACTCAAATCGCTAATCTCTGTCGATGAAATCCATTTTTGTTCTCGGGACTGTGGAACCACGGAAGCGCGGTTGTGGGCTGGAAACCATGGACCTACGGTTGTGAAACCATGGATGCGCATTTTCGACTGTGGAACCATGGATGGGCGGTTTCGACTAAATAATAGATTGCCTCAAAATTCGAGCCAACGGTCAGAGTCAAGCTTGCGCTCTCAATTTCTCGTTGGGTCTAGATCTATTTCGGTAGCCTGTCGGTATGCAAATTCAGCTCCCTTTGTTTGGTGGATTGATGGTGTCTTTATAGGCTGCCTAGGGCTTTGGAGGGAAATGTGAGGTGGCAAGCCTGACTTGCCAAGTGGCAAATCTGGACTGCCAAGTGGAAGGGGCAGTTACAGTGAGTCACTCAGTGTGGCTCACTTAACTAGGGTGATGTGGCTCCAAGTGGAGTGGGATGTGGGATGTTGTTTTATGTGAAGGGACAAGGGGACAACAACAAAGGAGTTGTGGCATGGGTGTTGGGAATCTGTCTCATGTGCAAGGACAAAGGGGACAGGAGTGGGTAAGATGTGGCATGGATGTTGGATGAAGTGTCCAGGACACATGTCCAATGGGTAGACAGGGTATCCTAGGGTGATTTTCCTAATTAAATAAATTAGGAAAGTATAATGATGTGCAGGATTTTATATCCCTAAGTTAGAACTTAGGCATATATCTTTATTATGCAGGATTTGATGGTGAGGTGGTGAATGTGAACTAAAGGGTGCTAGATTTTGGTGTCTACAATGATATACCTTACACAAGTGACAACCTCACTTCAAAACTTGTGATCTAGTCCCTTGACATGGATCATACAACATTCCACCTCCATAATTATCTTTATTTTCTTTTAGCCACACCATTCTATTTAGAAGTATAGTGAATAGTCCTCTAATATGCTATTCCATAAGAAGCCAATAAATATTAGAAAACATGACTAACATATTCATCACCCTCATCTATTCTTAGATACTTGATCCTCCTATATAGCTAATTTTTAATAAGATACTTGAAAGTATTAAACATATCAACCACCTCATCCAAAGTATGAATAGCATATATCCATACATCTCTATAAAAATCATAAACAAAAAGAAATTACCTATTTTCTAAAAGAGAATGTGTACCTCCATAGGTACATAAATATCACCATGTATGATATCCAACAGGTGATATGCCATCCTAGAAACTTCTTTAAGAAAGGTCTCTCTATGATATGCACCACTTGAAAGGGATATGCATGGAAGCCCAATGAACATATAATACCGACTCATGTATCTCAAGGAACCATAAATGATATGCCCAAGCCTATGATGTCACTTCTAAATCTCATTATCAACATATGCAATCATGGAAACAAAGATTTTATTAACAAAAGAAGTAGCAAAAAAACTAGGTATTTCAACTAGCTTCTAAATGTGGTCAATTTCATCACATATCTAGAAGCAATAGTTTTGAACCCATTATCTATATTCTTAATCATCTATATATTAGGCCAAAATTCTACTTTCTTATTTAGATCAGTAATATGATAAGTAGATAAAAGAATAGGGCCAACATTAAAAAATATGAAGCACCTCATTAAAGGGTAAAGATTTATACCCAGGTGTTGTAGGTTATTTGGAGAGGAGAGGGCATCCTCCAAGGGAGGTCCCAGGTTTGAATATCCACCCTACCAAAAATTTGAATTGGGTACCCAAAATCCAATGATAATGTTGGTGCAGGCAGGACCAGGCGCGACTCTCAGGTGACTTTGACAGTGTAGAACCCCCTGGTCATGGTCTCTCAGACCAATATGACCCCACAAGGATTTTTTGCTTAAAAAATGGTAAATATCTATTAGTTTTGTCTGAACTTCTTACAATATACAATAAAGAGTCATTTGCAACTACAATATGTTCCCCTACATGAGTTTTGTTATAACCTTGAAGAATGTGTTTGTGCTTCGTCATGTGCTTGGTAGCCCTTGAATCTGCTATCCACTCATAAGTAGATGTACAATATGAAAAATGAATAGAAACATGTGCCTATAAGGTTTCTCCATAAAAAATATCCTCACATTATTCATAGAAGAGAGAAGCATCAACGTCTCTTTTCTTATTACTTCCTCTAATTTCTTGATCTGAATTTTATAAAATTCTACTTTATGTTCTTTATTTTTGTAGAACTCACGAGTAGTCTTTTTGACAGGCTTCTTGAGATTCCAAGTGGTATAGTTAGGACTAATAAACAAGGGCACACGATGATCTGTAACTATTTTACCAAAATTAAAAAATCTATGTAGTTGTGATAAAAAATAATAACATCAATGTAGAGATATTGAAAAACCATGTGATTTGAAAAAAAGGGCATTCATATGCAAAAGTCATGGTCCTTGAAGTTTATCCTTAAAATAAAAAATTATCCCAAAACCTTTGAATTTTTTTAAAAATTAGTACATAAAGCAAATGGGAGACCACCACATGTCGTAGTGTGAGTGGATGAGAGGGTGCTTACTATGTGCTAACTATGCATTTTATGAATAAATCATGTGATCCCACTTGTCATAGTATAATTTCTTACTTTTTATATGAATCACATTATGCCACTTGTTTGATTCACTTTGAAATTTGTACATTACCAACTTTGTTGTTGACTATGCAAGCTACTTTTTAAATTTGATGAGATGGTAGAATGTTATTGGTCAATATATTTTTTGTAGGCACCAAGTGGCATACAGACTACCACATCAGTTTTTGTATAGACTACCATGTTTTTCCAACAAAAATATGCCATGTGTTGCCTTGATATACATGCCATATCAATACCCTTAGAAGCTACCATGTGTCACCTATTTAGATTGCCACCTTAGCTACCATGTATCACCTTAGGATTCATGCACCTCTTACCAAGTCATCTATACTCTTCCACATCAGCTATATGTATTACCACATGTCACTTTAAGATTCATGCACATGGTGTCACATCAACTGTATGGACTTCCACATATTACCTTGGGATTCATGCACCTAAAGCCACTTTAGCTGATAGACTACCATATACCACATTGGATGCATGCATTTGGTACCATATCTATTTTACACACTACCACATGACATCTAAATAGACTTGCCACAACATCTCATTGATGGAAGGGGATTCCAAGTCATTTTCTATGTCATCGGCCATGTCATTAAATAGTGCCATGTCATAGATTCTATTGATATCATCATGTGAAAGGGAAAAGAGGTTTCTAACATCATCATACAAATTTTTAGGGGTAGGTAGGGAATTTGAACTCATGACCTTCTATAAGCAACATCTTGGCTAGCCTACAGCTAGCCACCTCTCTAAGTGCCAAGCTTGGGAGGAGAACAACAATTATCAGTTAACATTCTTCCAACCACTACCTTCCCCCATTCTTATACCTATGATATGACCCTGCATCAAAATGACATAGGCATGTCCAATCACACAGCTTCATACCCAACAAATGAAATATTTATTAGAATATTTCAATCTAAAATTTTAAAATTTTAAATTTAGGAGGGAAAATGCCAATTTTTTCAAATATAATTTGGAAGTACCTAGAGGTAAAATAGCAAAAAGTGCTAAACCATGATCCCATATAAAATTTTGCAAAGAATTCATTAAATTTGATGGTTCATCCATATCTATAATTTTTCCTATACACTATTTTGTTGAATACAACCAATTAGGCCCTCCTCTCACCCCCTATGTAGCAAAAAGTTTAACAAATATTTCTTATAAATCTATCATGTGGGTTGGAGGTCTTTGCTAAGAATGAAAGCATTCCCATGGATTTTTTTGGCATCAAGGATTTGTCTAAAATTTTTTAGCTTCTTCTTTTCTTCTTTCATAGCAACCAAGTAGTCTATCCTCTCACCAATGCTGCTATTGGTCATTAGAAGTTGGAAGAGAAAAGGAAATGGAATTTTTTTTAAAATTCCATAAAATAAAAATAATATTTTAAGAAAAAATAAAGAAACTCAATTCTAAAACTAGGGTATCCATCTGGTCAAAAAAATTAACAAAACAAAATTGAGTGCCAATGAGAGAAAAAAGAACCCATCGATGAATATATCTCCTGGATCAAATCTATTGATTCTAGTGAGATCCTCATGATCCAAGTCTACTATGGTTTTTTAAATCAGAAACACTTCTTTAGATTACATTATCATCTTCAAAAAATATTCTTTACGCCCCTACAAAAAGCATCCTCAAAATATCCTATAAGTAGAATCTACTATCAATAGAAGCAATCAAATAATAAATATTCACACCCACTCTAATACCATGTCAAATTTCATAGTAATTTTTAGAAATGAATGGAAATCATTACCTAGTATTGCTTAAAAAAGAAATAAATAACATATAAAATACATAATGTGATGGGGTGTCCATAGACACCAAAAAATATTCACTCAAAGAGAATTAAATTATACTCAAACCAATAACACAACCATTGGTGATAATAAGTATTTATAACCAAGTACATGCTGCTTTTAATTCAATGTTATGACACTGACCATCAGGAATAAAATAATAAAAACTACAAAATACCTTTTTCAAAGTTTACAGTCCAATATTCAAATCTCGGGCCTCATCGGATTGAATGCTTATCCCTTTCCTAGTGCTTTAAATGGTGTAAAAGGTTTAAAATGATTGTGGCATGGTGGTTATAGGGGCAGAATGTGTGAAGAACTATGTGGTGGATTTTTGGGGTGCACAATGCATAATATTATGGTGGCCATAAAAACTAGACAACCTGCCTAGATTCATGGCGGCTATCGATTCCACCATGTAAATTAAAAAAAAAATGAGTTTACATGGGCCCAAAGGAAAAATATATCAAATACAAGTGCAAATAGTCAATCATGATGACTTACAAAATTTGGAGTCCTAAAATTTTGGAGATGGCAAAAGTTTCAAAATTTTTAAGAAGAAAATATGTCTAAAGGAAGTTTTGAAAGTTTCAGAGCAAAAGAAAGAAGAAAAATTTCAACAACTATGAAATGTCTAGAAATTTTGAATACGTCTCCTAAAGATAGCAATTGATATCATAAATACAATAGTAGTAGAAAAAACATCAAGCCTACCTACCTGCACATCTTAAACTTGATAGTCCAAGAAGATAGTTGATACATTAAAGACAAGAGCATAGGAGCTCAAATAAGGACAACTTCAAATATAGAGAATCAATTTGTAGACACCTAAAACATGTAATATTGAGGAGACTACCTATATGGATATCTTTTCAGGCCATATGACCCACCTTGGGTAGGCCTAGGGCTTAACAGTGGTTTTCACCACTCAAAAAAGAAGGAATTTCCCTTTGTAGCCATGACCGCATCCCCCCAATATAACCCCCAATTATGATCATATCACCCTAAGATTACCCATAGTATCAACCGCCTCACCTCAAGATGGTCACACAAAAAGTAAGTTCCCATGCAACAGATAAAGCAGTTACAAATGCCAGCCAAGCATAATGATTTCTTGTATTCAACCATTTATTGAATTCTCATACAAGCTAAGAATCCCTTTGAGGAAGTCTATATAAGGGCACATAGCCTTCATTAATAATCCTAGAAATTCCATATAATGAAGTGCTATCGAATTGTAGACTTGAAGAGCTCTCATATTTCAAAGCAATGAAGTGCTACTGAAATTCAACCATGGAACCTCCAAGCATATCAATGGACCATATCAAAGGTTGAAGATCGAATTCACACTTCTTACACCATCCAATGCCCTTTCTTTAGTGTCAAATCCTACCACTAAGTCATTCCTCATGAGTGCACCCTTGAACATCAATTCCATGGATCAAACTCGATGTCACCTCACATGGGCCATAAGGAAATTACCCATAGTTTAGGGGTTGTCTCACCCCAAGATGGTTTACAGGAATGACCATCCTATCCTAGTATGGCCCGCAAGAATGATCATCGTACATAGATACTATCTCATGATAGAGATCTATTTTCCCTATTTTCTTGCTTACATTAGATTTAGCAAAATTTCAATTACTTCCTAGCATAGTTAGATTTCATTTTTGTACATGTATTTGACATATTTTAGCTTCTTTACTACTTTCTTTATCATTCATATGGGCCTTATCTTGAAAGGCTCCTCAAATGATTTTGATGCTCTTTAGGTTGTCTTGTGTGTAGATTATAGATCTTTGCAAGGAGCTAATGGCATAAAAGATTCACTCATTCACATCATACATCACAATAGTCATTGAAAATCTGTCTATACTCAGTTTATGGGTGCAAGAAAGATCTTGTGTAGTACATCCAAATGGTTCTATGTGTAATTCATTGTATCAAATATTGGTAGTGATCCTTTAGAGGGGATATTATTTGTAACCTCTTTGTAAAAGAATAAGATATTATCAATAAAAGGGCACCTTCATCATTTCTTTATTTTGTTCTTTATTTGTATGGTTACATTTGATTTGCTACATTTCAATATTGTATTTCTTTGTATGGGTGTATGGTATTTTTAGCACTTCAGTGGAGATCATGGCCAAACCTTGTCCACATTGTGCATTCACATCACTAACTCTTGTTTTCTCAGTGTTTATGAATTTTAGGTACCACCGTCCCCTGCAGAGATGATCAACATTCATGATCGTCCCTATGCAAGATGACTAGTAGATGTTGGCATTCCTATTATAGATGACCTCAAATAAGAGATCTAAAAAAGTTATAAACAACATCTACAATAGACTTAGGCTATGCCTATGAGTTATTCTATCATTCCTTTCCTGTTTTCACTAAAGAAAATTAAAATTTTTATGCTTAGATAAAGGAATTACAAAAGGAATTATAAAATATATTTCAATTTTAAAAGTATCTATCTATGACCATCCTTGGGTTAGATAGTCCATTTTTGTGATCGTCCCTGTCCCAAAAAGTCCCTATTTCTAACCATCTTTGGGTTGGCCTCTTCTACAGACCGTCCCTTGCAGATATGACCTTTGTTTGATTATCGTTGTGATCTGATTGCTTGCTTCATGTGCAAAGGCTACTCATGTAGGGTTCTGTATTTTATAGGTTTCTAAAATTAAAATGTTCATTTAATTTAAAAATCTAAATTAAAAAAGTTATTTTCTATGCGTTTAGTGAAAAAACATTGAATTCTTTATGATTTTACTTTCTTTTGCATAAAATGAAAAGAACCCCACACACCACGTATCGATTTAACATCAACAAGTTGGACTTCATCACCAATTGTTTATTGAGACCAACGATGGTGGGCTTCATCTCCATCCGTTGGCTTGCATCCTAGAAACCTAGTTGGCCAAAGAGACTGGATTTTAAAATTTCATCACTAAAAGGTCCCCTACTCTTGGGTGTGCCTAGAGTAGGAAGGATTAGTAGTGCCCTTTTACCATGGGGTGAAATAATCAGTGGAACGCATTTGTAATTTGTGTCCAAGAACAACTGAGTGTGAAGTGAACCCTCGGTCGGGCAAGTAGCAAGACTTAGATAGTGCGACCTTCCTAGAGAGGTGATTTTGATTCCTTAGATTACCTTAATATGATATCCAGTAGGAAACCATTTTCTTTTCTATTTGGGTTGCATTCTCCAATAGGAGGGTGTGCTCAAACCACCTTTAAAGTGGATTTTCTATTTTGTTTATATTTAGTCTCATAGGATTAGGGGTTTCAACATAAAAAAACTTAAAATAGTATAGGGATTCATCAATAAAAATTAAAAGAGATAATCACATTGTATACTTTATTTATTTCTTTTGTGAGACAAGAAAAGTCTCCCCAAGATCGAATAATGCTCCACAAGATCAATCACACACAAAAAAGGAAAAAACCACAACACCAATATTAAGTTGTAAAACCCTACTTCAAATGAAGAAGGGAAACATCCACTATGAAACTCACTATATTACTCAATGATTCAACAATACAAGAATGCTTCAATGTTATGCAACAATATGCATCAACATAACCTACAACACAAGTCAATATGACAAGATACGATGATATGTAGTAGAAAACACCCCTATTTAAAGAGAAGTTTTTCTACTACAACCCTAAATCTTATCACAATCCAATCTTATCACAATCTATCAAATATTAGAAAGTGCTTTAGTTACTTTTTAATTTTATCACAATATAATCTTTGAGATATGTGATAAGTGGCATCTATCAGATATTAAAAAGTTATTAGTTACTTTCTAATATTTTCTAGAAAAGGGGGAATAATTTTTTTCATAAATTAAATATTCCTAGCACCATTATTTTATTTATTAATTGGGTGGGAATATTTTTAAATTGAATTATTTTCTAAATATTATTCTTTAGACTTTATATTTTAGTCTAAGAATAATTTACACAATGTTGCATTACATATTCCAACACTCCCCCTTAATGCAATATTGGGGAAAGGAATTATGAGACAAAGAAACATTCTCCCCTAAAGATACAAATGAGGATGAGAATAAAATGAGTAATATAGTTACAATGAGCTTCTATGACCAAGAATGGTCTATAATAAGGCACCAATACAAAATGGGCCAAAATAAGACTGCAAGCCCCCAACAGAGTAGCTTCAGATACAAGCAGCTTACAAAGCAATCCATCAACCACAAGTGGTTGCAAATGACAAGAAGAAAACATCACAAGGGTGTCTTCAGTAAGCCTACAAAACCCCAAATGGAAGTACCTACAAGCTACAAGCAGCTCAACATAAGATCTGTTAGATACATCATCATAAATATATTCACCACAACATATATGAATATCCAAAGATGATAACAAAATTTATCTAACAAATAGTGAACTATAAGTCATCACAAAAAGATGCCAAGCCATACTTATAGTCACGTGCTATATATTTGATCAAAAAATATCATGTACAAAGTTGCATAAAGCAAACAAGGAGTACCATGATAATGCAAACTCTAAAGTACCATGTACAAAAGTAGCACAAGGTTAACAAAAAAGTACCATGTACAAGAGTTGCATAAGGTATATGAAAATAATAAAGTGTGTACACCGGTTGCATAAAGCCAACCATAAAATATCATGTACAAAAGTAGCATAAATGCTAACAAGAAAGTACCATGATAAACCAATTGCATAATGCCAACTACATAAAAACATGTACAAAGTTGCACAAGACAACAAGAAAGTACCATGTAAAAGAGTCACATAAAGCAATTGCATCATATACCATAATTGCACAATGCCATCTACAAAGTAACATGTACAAAAGTTGCACAAGGCAAACAAGAAAGTACCATGTTCAAAACAGATGCAAAAAGCAATTATACCACCAAATATCAACTCATATATAGCACAAAACACCTCATAAGGATGAAGTTGTCATCACACAAGTGTAACTACACTTCATTCCCCCTTGAGGACAACTTCACCAAACCAAGTGAGTCCCTCAACTTACAAAATTGCTCCTTGGGAAGAGGTTTTGTGAACAAATCAGCAAAATTAGAAGATGATGGGCAATACTCCAACTGAATAGTCCCATACAATACCTTCTCTCTGATAAAATGGGCTTGGATTTCAACATGCTTTGTCCTTTGATATATTACAGGATTTTTAGCCAAGGCAATAGTTGATTGATTATCGGAGAGCAAACATGAAGGACCAAATTGCTCAAAGCCAATTTCCTTCATGAGGGTACGAAGCCAAATAGCTTCCTGTGTAGCTGCTGTTGTAGCCTTATATTTTGCTTCCATTGTAGAAAGAGCAATTGTATCTTGCTTCTTGGAAGAACAAGAGATAGTTGCAGACCCAATACTAAAAGCATATGTTGTGGTAGACTTTCTATCTATTCTATCCCCTCCAAAATCAGAATCAGCATAGCCGAAAAGAGCAAAGGAAGGAAGCCTAGAATAATTGAGTGCAAAATCTCTAGTACCTACAAGGTACTTCAGAATCTTCTTGGTAGCTTGTAAGTTCTCAATATAAGGTTTCTACATGAACCTAGCCATCGTACCAACTGCAACAACAAGCCTTATGATGGTAACACAAAGAAGATTACCAATGAGCTGCCTATACAATGTAGCATCAGCCAACTGAGATTTTGTACTTACTTCCAACGTAACCCCTGTAGAAATAGGAATGGAAGTAGGATTTCTATCCTCCAAATCAATCCTTTTAAGAAGATCTCCAATATACTTGGATTGACTCAAAAAAATACAATCCTCATGCTGATAAACTTGCATGCCAAGATAGTAGTGTAGAAGACCAAGGTCAGTCATTTCATACTCTGACTTTAATTTGGAGATGAAATAAAAAATGGCCTCATTCTCATTTCCAATCACAACAAGGTCATCAATAAATAGAGAAATTAAAATGACCAAGTTATCCTTCCTAAGCACATAAATATCTCTATCTGAATAGCATTTATCAAATCCAAGAGACAAGAAGTAACCTGAAATCTTCATGTACCATGCTCTAGGTGCTTGCTTCAGACCGTACAAGGTTTTCTTTAGTTTACACACAAGTGTTTCCTTACCTTGTACAACAAATCCTTGTGGTTGACTCATGTAGATATCCACATCCAAATCACCATTTAGAAAGGCACTTTTCACATCAAGCTAAAAAATATACCAACCTTGAGCAACAACAATAGCAATGAGAAGCCGAATGGTGGGCATTTTGGAAACTGGTGCAAAGGTTTAATCATAGTCAATGCCATATTTTTGAGCATAACCCTTAGCAACAAATCTATCCTTATAATTTTCTATCTCTCCATTAGAATTGTACTTGATTCTATAGATCCACTTGTTCCCAATAACAGTTCTCTTATTAGGGTAAAGCATTAGATCCAAAGGTTTATTCTTTAGAAGAGAATCCATCTCAACCTTCATGGCATCAACCCAGTAAGAGTGTTGTGAAGCTTCTTGGTAAGAAGTAGGCTCATGACCATTCTCTATCTTAACTAGAAGAGACATGTTAAGGGTCATACTTCTAGTTATCCTTTGGCTAACTAAATTTTGCTCTTTAAGACCCCTAGAATGATCCAACCACTTGGTCCTTTTGACACAAGGCCCACCCTTTTCTAACTCAAGAATGTATTCATTGAATTTGACATCTCTTGAAACAAATACAATGCGTGAAGAAGGTGAGTATAACCTGTAGCCCCTATGTTCTACATCATAGCCAACAAAGATGTATTTTTGAGACTTTTTGTCCAATTTCTTCCTCTTTTCTAAAGGAATATATGAAAATGCATCACATCCAAACACTCTTAAGTGTGACAAATTTGGCTTCTTACCATTCCAAACCTCATAAGGAGTCTTCCCCTCAACCGATTTTGAAGGACACCTGTTAAGAATGTAGATTGTTGTACTTGTTGCTTCACCCCAAAGAAATTGAGGTAAGTGGTCACCAAGCATGCATCTTACCATCTCCATTATTGTCCTATTTTTCCTCTCTGCAACACCATTTTGTTGAGGAGTGTATGGACAAGTAAACTACCTTTTGATCCCATGAGAAGAACAAAACTCATTAAAATCATTGTTATTGTACTCCCCTCCATTGCCACTTCTAATAATTTTGATCTTTGCTCCCTTTTGATTTTCTACCAAAGCTTTGAACTCCTTGAATGTCTCAAAACATTCTAATTTATTCTTAAGTAGATACCCAAAGATCATTCTTGAATAATTATCTATAAAGGTGAGAATATAGGATGCACCACCAAGTGATCTAACATGTAATGGACCCATAATATCTGTATGAATGAGTTGAAGAATTTGTGTGGCCCTTTTTGACTTGTCCTTTGCAAACGTTTGTTTGATCATCTTGCCTAAGATGCATGTTTCACACAAACCATGAATAGGTGAAATGTTAGGCAAGCCTTCAACCAAATTTTTGGACTTCATCATTTGAATATTTTGATAGTTGGTATGGCCTAACCGTAAGTGCCAAAGATTGCTACTAGGAGAAACATTAGTTTCTAAACACACTTTAGGAGGAGCATCACCTACCACATAAATATTATTCTTCACATAACCTGTAATGATTGGTAGCATGCCTTTCCTAATGCTCCATGAAGTTGCATGGAACTCAATAGTGTAACCACTTCTAGTAACTTGCAAAATGAAAATTAAATTTCTCCTAAGGTTAGGCACATATAGGACATTATCAAGTAATTTACCTTCAATTACAAAATTGCCAACACCTTCTACTTAAAGTCGAGTATTATCACCGATGACAACTGAATCTAAAGAGTGGTTATGAAAGTCCACAAAATTATCCTTTTCAAAAAACATATGGTTAGTGCATCCAAAATCTAACACCCATTCATTAGAAGTAGATGAGTCAATGGAGTAGAGGGCACAAAAAAAGGCATTTTTATTAGAATTTTGCTTTACATTGTTGTTCTTTTTCTCTCTCTTGCCTAACCATTTCTTAGGTCCTTGTCCCTTAGCCTTTTCTTGCTCTTCCTTTTCTGCAATATTCTTCTTCTTGAAACAATTTTATTCCTTGTGGCCTCTCTTGCCACAAAAGTTGCAAGTGAAATCAACTTTAGGCTTGTTGGGTTGGAAATTTTGATTTTTCCTTCCCTTGTATTTCTTCTTGAAGGAAGCCTTAGTAGCACTTAAGGCAACATTCTTCTCCTTGACAACTTGACCATTCACTTTGTCTCTATTAAGAGACTCTTCATGTTGAATCAATAATTGTGAAAGAGTGTTGAGAGGAATTCCATCCTCTTCTTGCTCTAGCCTAGTCTCAATAATGGTGACAAAATTCTTGAACTTGCTGGAAAAGTTCCTCAAAATGATAAATCTTAAGAGCTTATCACTTATCCAATCACAATTACAAGCCAATAGTTGAGTTCTCATGTCTTTTATCTTTGAGAGGAAGATCAAGGCACTTGCTTCTTCACCTTGCATAGTGCTAAGAATTTTGGACAATAAAGTGAATTTCCTTGATATGTTGGACCCTATATGGACTTGTTTTAGAAAATACCATGCATCTTTGGTATGCTCACAATGGATTATAGTGAGCAATATCTCATCACTCACACTATTGATAATCATGGAAAGTGCAAGGTGACTCTTGTTGTTGTATGTCTCAAGTGCCCTTGCCTGGGTTGGGATTTCTTCATCTCCATTCACAATGGGCCATAACTTTCTTACTTGAAATTCAGCCCTCATCCTTGGTTCCCATATTCCAAAGTTTGATCCATCAAGGATGTGCTTAGGTGTGAAGGAGATTCCATGATCAGCCATTCTTAATGGGTTTTTCACCTCAAAGGATTGAAGACACTTTATGGAGATCCCAACCACTCTGATACCAAATGTGAGACAAGCAAAGTCTACCCAAGATCGAAGAATGCTCCACAAGATCAATCACACACAAAAAAGAAAAAAACCACAACAATATTAAGTGGTAAAACTCTACTTCAAATAAATAAGGGAAACATCCACTATGAAGCTCACTATATTACTCAATGATTCAACAATACAAGAATGCTTCAATGTTATGCAACAATATGCATCAACATAACCTACAACACAAGTCAATATGACAAGATACAATGATATGTAGTAGAAAACACCCCTATTTAAAGAGAAGTTTTTCTACTACAACCCTAAATCTTATCACAATCCAATATTATCACAATCTATCAAATATTAGAAAGTGCTTTAGTTACTTTATAATTTTATCACAATCTAATATTTGAGATATGTGATAAGTGACATCTATCAGATATTAGAAAGTTATTAGTTACTTTCTAATATTTTCTAGAAAATGAGGAATAACATTTTTTCATAAATTAAATATCCCTAGCACCCTTATTTTATTTATTAATTGGGTGGGAATATTTTTACATAGAATTATTTTCTAAATATTATTCTTTAGACTTTATATTTTAGTCTAAGAATAATTTACACAATGTTACATTACATATTCCAACATCTTTATTGCTTACGTATTAAGATCATGGAAACAACATAAAATCGAGCTCAATCAAGAGCCAATGCTACTGAACAATCACAAAGAGACATGGAATATCTTTGAATCAATCCATAAGACCCACCCACAATTCTTGAGTATGGCTAGGATGATGATATTCTTGATCAAGCCACTCTAATCACCTTCTATAAGAATGCATGTTCACATACTAAATCACATCGAAGGTTATTACCTTGAATTCACATTCCATATTTCCCACCATCACCACTAAATCAAGAATAGGTGTACACATCATACAAAAATGGAGGTCACCAAATTACCCCAACCAAAATTCTTATGTTGAACCATCAGACTGATCACATAAACTCCCTTGAATACAATTCAATCATCAATCCATTCATCAATAATCACTCCCACCTCCTTATCATTCTAAGAGGTCTAAATTTGATGAGTTTGGCAGAGATGATGAGCTACAATAGATTTACCAACAAAATCCAATAATTTTCCAACAAATATTGAATAGAATCACAAACATTGAGTTATAGTTGAGCCATCGTCAGTTTGTTCATCAACAAGCGTAACAAATACCAAATCCACCTTAGAATCATCCACTTCATCCACCTTGTTTAAGATGCTAGCCCCGTTCTTGGACTCTTCTTCTACCCAAGCTCATGTCAGTAATCTTTCACAAGATGCAAGAAGCAAAAGTAATTGTTTTACCTGACATACGTCCTCTTGATACCAATAGGCCTAAGCCTAAGAATTATAGGGAGGATTACTTTTGCCTTTATCATCAAAAATAGGTCCATGACATTAATGATTGCATTGCATTCTAAAACATGGTCCAAGATCTTATTGACAGAGAGGCTTTTCCCATAGATGGCCTGATTCCCTCACCTCAACAAAACCAATGGAAAAAACATCAGTTTCATCCTCCTCGCTAGTACATGCCATTGCATGAGTCATTGGAATTGCTCTTTCATCGAATGTACGAGGCAAAGGCAATCAATCTACCTAAGGTTTGAAAATCGAATCTGAATAAGCCAAAAGACAAAAAAATTAAGATCTACATTGTCTCTTTCATCATTAGAATGGGCATGACATTGAATTTTGCTACTCATTCAAGAATCTCGTGCAAGACATGATAGAATAAAATGAGATCCAAATAGATGACTCATTCACCTCATTTCATCAGGATATCAACACTGACCTGAATTCCTTGCCACATAATGAGGGTCAATTTTCATCACTCCTCCAACTCAAGCCAATCATGTCACTGCAAGCACAATGCATACAAGGGGTGCTCAAGAGGTCACACCTTCCCCACCATCCAAATCACAACCAGTGAAGTAATTTGAGGATTCTGAAGGTATTACACCTTCCCCATGTTCGTTGATCACCATACACCCTAGGGTTGCTTAAGGTATCACACCTTCTCATAAAACAAAAATCAAAATGATCAAAATTTCAAAAAAATAAGAAAATACAAAACCACAAAATAATATAAAACATCAAAAATACAAAAATATTTTGCATCATGTTATCATGCATTTCATTGCATTCATTGATTAGTTACATTAGGTATATTAATCCATTTCACTTACATTAGGATAAACCATGTTTGCATTCTTACGAATGATACCATGTTTGTATGCCAATCATGAGTCTTTAATAAACCTTATCCATCATCATTTGCAATTTTTCTTATGAGCTTTTGCTCATTAATAGGTCCTCGTAAGATAGGTTAGATACCAGATAAATATAAGAAATGATATTTAGATGACCATTGACTATTTTACACACACCTTTTGGTTTACAAAAGAGCATAGGAAAAATCCCCACATAACACATATCATTACCATCCACATTCCCAATTGAGAATAACTATGTTTATCAACACAACCAATAATTTTCTATAGGGTGTTCAATAGGGTTTTCAGTCATTCAACCATCCCTAGTTTTCTTCTCAGATGTTATAGAAATCTATCTTGGATTTTATAAGGTAAGGTCTTTATTTGATAATACCTTGCATATACCAAAATCTTGACACTGTTTTACACATTTAAAATCCAATTTTGAACAAGGAAGGATGACACTACAATGTAGTCCTTACCACCTTGAGCGAAAGGTTTCCCTTGCTCATCCTATTACGCACATGGTCTAGGATGCTGAGCATTGACAAAAGGATAAGCTCCCCCCTACCCAAGCAATCCCCTTGCTCTTCACAAAATGAACAAGTTTCAAAAAAAATAGTGGTTTTCACCACTAATAAAATCCCTTGCTTCAAAAAGAGTGGTTTTCACCACTAAGAAAAAAAATAAAAAAAGAGCAAGTATCCCAAACAATAAAAAGAAAAGAAGAGGGTGATGAGCTTGAATCCTTGGAATCCTCATCTATTTAAAAGCCATGGGGTAATCTCCATTACAACAATGGGTTGAATGAAACTCTCCTATTAATGGAGTAGCCTTACGCATGGTGATATGTCTATCATAATAGCGACCTTCTTTTGTATAGACCAATGTCGGCTTGCAGATGAGCTATATTTTGGTGGTTTGTATTGCCTAGTAGTCTAGTCCAACTATGTCTAAACTTAGAATAAAAATACCATAAGGTGATCCTCATTATAATAATGGGTTGCATGAAACCCACCTGGCAATGAGGTAGTCTTATGCATCATCTAATACATTCACTTTGCACACACAGGAATATTGAATATTTGGGTATTCATAATAGACTTGTATCTTTAAGAAGTCTTGTGTAGCTAGCATACAAAATTTTGGCTAGTTAACTAGGGTGTTTGAATCTCATGGAAACTTTAACATTCCCTCATAGTGCCTAACTATCTCATTATCATTTGCAATTTTTCTTATGAGATTTTTTTTATTAAGGGGTCTTCATAAGATAGGGTAGATACCAGATAAATATCAACAATGATATATAGACGACCATTGAATATTTTATGCACACCTTTTAGTTCACAAAAGATCATAGGGAAAACCCCCACATCACACATATTTCATCTCACATATTCACATTCAAATGTATGAATTTTGTAATAAGGTTAACATTTTGATTTGTGAATATTATACATTTTGTGGTGTATGCTGTTATTTTGTTAAAAACACATTTAGATTCATTCATTATATTTTAAGAAATTAAAATTTACATCCACAATTTGCATTAGAACATCCATACAAAAATTAATTCATTTCATACACATTAGATTTGTCATACCAAAAACATGAAGTTACATTCATAAATCCAATAAACAAATCTAATCATACATCTAACATTAGGTACTACATAATCCACATACACACATCTAGGCATACATCTATGCATCTATCATACACCAGGTATCATACTCTACTATCACACCTGCATCATCGATACTTGGATCCACCAGTGTTTGATCCACCTCATCTCCCACAGGTACTACTTGTGGCCACTCTAGTTGCGTCTCAACCTCTCAATAGTTTTAGATGATGGGTTCACTAGTTATACCCTATAAAAACTTGAGCTATCAAGTAACACGAGAGTACTATAAGTACTCTCACTCTATCATATGCCTACCAACCAACCATCACTCATGCCTCACATACCTTAGCTACTATGCTACCTTAGCCCATGGTGGGTAATCTTGATATGGATGCCATATAATCTTCTCTGGTCTCATCCTATCAAAAGAATTTGAATAGTAAGTAAGCCTACCCAATGAGGTTGGCTCTGACCCACCTCCTGATCCTACTTCCAACAAGTTGCATATCCTATCTTTTGGTCCTCCATCTGAGCCTACCTTGATCACAAAATCCCCTTTGGCATATCCACTTAGATGTGCTCCCAACCAAGATATGAAGAAGGAAACTACAACCCAATTCACACATGCCTCAATGACAGAGCTTATATAACTCATAATACATGTGTGTGAGTGGAGTTCTCCTCCATGCCATGATCGATGGATCCCGAGTACTACACTCCACCAAATCCTATACTAAGTCAAGGAGGTCCCATGGGAACCTCGCTCCTGAAGATTCTGGAAGTAGGATGTTCAACATGAGTGACACCAGCACTACATATCTACTAGTAAAAATCTATGTAGTATACCATACCTTGACAAGTACTATGCCACTCTCCATGCATCGTCTCACAACCTCTCCATGCTCATAAAATACTCTTTGGAGTACTCTGTCCTGATGAATAAGAGGAGTTGAGGTGATAGAGAATCCCTCAATCAGAATGTGGTACATGTCCTCTAGGGTGACCATCATATCACCAATTAGAAGGTGGAAGGTATTGGTATGGTTGTCCCAATGATCTATCAAGGTAATCATATAGGCCTGATATATCATCACTACCTATGGCTACGTCAATTTATTAATACCAATTACCTTAAGCCATATAAAATCATCCCTCACGAGGCACCCTCACATCATATAAAAAACTATGGGAACTCTATGACAAACTCTCACAATATAAGTAAAAGCAACCAATCAAATTAGACAATCAGATCTTATAAAAAATAAAATAAAAATAAACCAAAAACAATAAAAAATTAAATAAAATATTAAAATAGCAGTCATCTTAGGGTGAGATAGTCCATAGAAGCGACTGTCTCAAACTGATATGACCATTGAAACAATAAAAAATATAACATTTGAGAATTAAACGCGGTCCTCCCACCTCGGGATGACCCCCAACCCCCAAAAGAGGGACCTCCCTCTACGAGACATACCCAAAATTGAAGCAAATACACACCAAAAACAAAAAAAATGCAAAAGAACAAGGAAAAATAAGTAACCTACATTACATCATACATTCTAAGGTGTGTTCATTGCCTTAAAATCTTAATGAGGTTCATTTTTTGCATTTATTAGTGAGGTTCATTTTACAATTGCAAAATAACAAAAGAGGGAATCAAGTTTCCACCTTCCTCACTCTAGCTCCTCCAATTGTCGAAGCCTCAGGTTGCTCCATGATAGGACTGTGTCGATAATTTGGCAGCGCTCTACATCAAAAATTTACTCTCCTCCTCCTCACCTCTCCTTTTATCCAATCGCTAGTAGTGAAAATGACATCAAAATTTAGAAACATTTGCTTTTATATTTTTTAAATTTTGCAACCATCTCTATGACAGACATTCACATTTAATGCGACCATCCCACCAAGATATGGCACCAAAAATCACAAAGTGTGACCATTTTACCAAGGGAAAACCCCAAAAATTTTAAAAATTACAAAAATCACACACACATCTTCAACACCAACTAGGACACTCAAGGTATCACACCTTCCTCAAAAAATCAATCAAATCACCAATTTACTTGGGGGTGTTCAAAAGTTATCCCACCTTCCCCAAATGATCAATCAAACAATTAAAAAACATGGGGTAATCAAGGTAGCACACCTTCCCAATCAAAGGTCTCATTCAATTAAGCTACTAGGTTCAAAAGGTTGCACCCTTTGCCTCACACTCATTAATCAACACATCAACTGTCAGGTTCAAAAGGTTGTATCCTTTTGTTAAAGGTTGCATCCTTTGCCTCACTATCCAAAAATAATTTTAAAAAGCTCCAAAGGTACCCCAATTCCTTTGGTCAAATTCATTTTAAAATGTCCCAAAGGTACCTAACCCATTTGTTCATATCAAGTCAAAAATCTCGAGTGAACCCCATACCTAGTGATCTACTCTAGTCACCTGGCGATTGCAATGACTAGTTATCAATGCAACCTGGTAGGATGGGTCGATTACCATAATGAAACTTGGATAGATTATAGGCACATTCATCTCTAAAAATCTCCAAATATGCTTAATCCCTTTGGTCAATTTCAAAAGGCTCCAAAGAGGCTTGGTCAATTTCAAAAGGCTCCAAAGATGCTTAATCCCTTTGGTCAATTTCAAAAAGCTCCAAATATGCTTAATACCTTTGGTCAATTTCAAAAGGCTCCAAAGATTGTTAATCCCTTTGGTCAATTTCAAAATGTTCCTAAGGTCCTTAATCCCTTTGGTTAATTTCAAAAGGCTCCAAAGATGCTTAATTCCTTTGGTCAATTTCAAAAAGCTCCAAATATGCCTATTCCTTTTTGTCAATTTAAAAAAAAATCTCCAAAAGTACCTACACATTTGGTCAAATAAATTCAAAAAGCTCCAAAGGTGCCCCAATTCCTTTGGTCAAATTCATTTAAAAAAGGCTTCAAAAAGGCTGCCAATGACCTGCTACTTTGTCTATGAAGTCTGCTTCAAATTAGGAACCTATTGAACTGAATAAGTAGAAGAAGGAGAAATTGGAGTAGCAAAAGGAGGTACTATAGAAGGAGGAATGGCCTCCTTTTGTGAAACTGGTGGTGGTATGTCATTTGTCTTGCTGAAGACCAATGCAATATTTTGTGGTCTTGTGTAATGGTGCATGAGCTTCTTGGAATGAATGAGAAATTTCTTATTCTCATGATGCATTGTGTAGGTGTTTTTATAAGCATCATATAGAGCCCTTTTGTCATATTGATAGGGATTTCCAAGAATTAGATCACAACAATCAATTGGAGTCACATCGTAGGTGACTTTATCCACATAGTGTAGGCCAAATGCAAAGGATACAATGCAGGTTTCTATAATGAAAGATGAGGAACCCACATCCTTCCATCCAAGTGGGTATGGTTGAGGATGGGATTTTATAGGAAGCTGCAACTTATTGACTACGACTCTTGAAATCAAGTTTTCTTGGGAGCCATTGTCAATGATACAATCCATAAAGTAATTGTGCATTAGGTGGGCTCGTGTGACAAACAAGTCTTCACAACCTCTTTCATACATATTTTGTGTCAACAAGGTAGTATTGTTGAGCTTACCCTTAAGCTCAACATAGCTTCGAGCTTCTCTCGTAGCCTCAATAGGACCATCTTGTGGTTCCTCAATTTGAGTTTCTACAATAAGATTATTTTTATTTTTAAAACACTTATATTCCATATGGTATCTCTTTTTACAATAGTCATAAACTTTCTTACTATTGAAAGAAGAAGAAGAAGAGGCAAAAGAAGAAGAAGGAAAGGAAGAATTATTCTTGATTTGTTGTTGAGGTTGCCATTGTTTGGGTACTTTGGTGGTACCTGAAGAGCGAGATCCACCTAATTGAGCTACATACTTCTCCTCTACAAGATATGCTTGATTGAACATGGAATTCAAATTGGTGATAGGAGTGTATTTCAACTCCCTAAAAAGTGGTTCTTGCAATCCACTCTTGAATTTGGTGATTAGTTTTGTAGTAGAGTCCTGAATACCATTTAAAATCCTTAATTTGTTGAATTGGCCAATGTACTCTTGGACACTCATGTTGTATCCTTGCCTCAATCAAAGCCATCTAAATTCAAGATCTTCTACATAGTTTGAAGGATAAAAAGTATCCTTCAATGCTTGCACCAAATCATCCCAATTGTCAATGGGATCTTGATTTCCTTGGTGGTCCATGATCAAGACTTTGGCTATACCAAAAAGTTTTAATTTAGAAAATGGGACTTGTTCATCCTTTGGAATTTTTCTATAGGTAAACCACATGTCCATGTTGAGGATCCAACTGTTTAGGACCTCGAGATCATGGGACCCATCATAAATTTTGACCTCGCATTTTGCTTATGAGCAAAGGTCAAGGGCTTGACTAGGACCACTAGGGGTAGCAATATTTGTGACCTTATCAGCCAAAATACCAACAACTATGACTATTGTGACCATTTGCTTTTCCAAATCAAAATCCATTTGACCTTGAGTATAAGCCAATAATAAATTTTACAAAAAGGAGCTATTTGATGCCTAAGGGGTTTACAAAAAATGCCAAAGGGTTTATAAATAATATGTGCTAGTTGCAAAAATAATTGTAAAAACCAAAATGATTTAGTGTAATTTTATAATGTTGTAGAGGATAAAATTAAACTAGCATAAAAATCCCATTTGCAATACAAATTATTATTCTTCCTTTTGCAAAATTAAAATAAATTTCCTCCTTATCCTTTTTGCAAAATATTAAAATCAAATTTTTAATTAGACCTTAAAAAAATATTTGAATTAGACCTAATAAATAAATAAATAAATAAATAAATATATATACATACTATATATATATATATATATATATATATATATATATATATATATATATATATATATATATTACCCCTCTTTGAAGGTTGGTCAACTATAGAAATTTGGTCAAACTAGGTGTGATCAATGTGGAAATCTGGTCAAATCACCTACTTCAATGTGCATGCGGTCAAACCCTCAATAGCATAGTCAAAGGTCTGCTATAAAGGCAAAGTGCATCATCGACACTCACTATAGCCATCGGGCGTTGACTATCATAATAGGGCATGATCGCATTATATGAAGGCTAAAAATACCTTCAACCCACACAATGTGGGATAATACTTTCCTACAAAATCCTTTTTCAAACAAGAAAAATACCTCCAGTCACCGCATGTCACTATTGCAGGTGATCCGCTCTAGCCAGGAATGATGGGCCACATGCTACCTTAGAATTTTCTATCCAAGAAAAGGTGATATTGGTTGTTCAAGATTTTGATTTTCCAATCAAGAATGTGCTTTGGGATTCATGCTCACCTGGGAATCCATGCATGGAATTTCATTCATGGGAATTTTGCATCGGGTTTTTGGTAGTAGTATTTAGTTTTTGTGCTCTTGGATGTGAGTTGTTGTGTTAGTCGAGGGTTTTTGCACTACAGGTTTTTAGTGTACCTCAGGATCTATAAACTGGTGTAAGTGGTTTGTAAGAATTGTTGTGCCTTAGGTTGTGCAGGGAGGCCTAACCTCCTATCAATCCTAGAAAGTAGTGGACCTGTATTCACTGGGAGCAAAGAAGACGACATCTTATCGATGGTAGTTGTCAGCTAGAAGCAATTTTGAGGGCTAAAACACGTAGGCAAATATTACATGCATCTATGACACAGGTCAGTGTGAGTGTCGAGGCTATTGTTGGTCTCAACACTGCTGTGCTATAGCAAGTGGGCGTGGGCCTGAAATTTTAGGTTTGTGCACGCCCAAATAATAATTTTTATATTAAATAATTTTCAAGATTTTTTTTATATAGATAATAATAAAGCTTGAAAATGTTACAATAAAAACTTCTTTTTTTTTCAATTAATTCAAAATTTTTCAAAACAAAAATTGCAAGTGTTTTTCCTTTACAAATAGCCAATTAGTCAAAGAAAATTGACAAAATTTTTGCATATAATCAATAAAAATAAAAAAGGAAACTTTTCACCCTTCAGCTTCTTTGAAGTAGCAAAAACTTGAGGCAACAAAGTGCAGACAATATTTGGCAGCAAGGTACCACCGAAGAGATCTTGCTTCAATCTCTATCTTCTAACTCCAACAAGTTCTAAAACTGAAGTCTACTATAATTGAGCTTCTAAATCATGATATTATTGTTGGCTGACAATTACCCAAAGCCAAACAAGTAGCATGAGGCCAAAAATAATCCAAAACCTATGCAAATCCTATGCTCTAATACCACTGATGTGGAACCAAAGAAGCTTAACATTTGCATTAAGAACAAGGGCTTATATAGGCCCAAATTACAACCAATTACCCTAAGAATGAGCAACCAATCCCTTGGAAGGAGCAACCAATTCCCAAATTGGGAAGATAAGATCTTATCCATAGGGCTTATTTTAGGGATTGACTAATCATCAATCCAACTAGCAACATCCTCTAGAAGATATTGCCAACTCTCCTAATCTAGAAGATTCCAACGTGAGCTCATAAAACCCACATTTTACAATTTCCAACAAATTGGACTAAGTCCTAATTTCAAAATACTAAGCCTAAACTAAGATTTTATTAAACCTTAAACCTAACCTATCACTTGATGTCCTCATCATCTTCACTGGTTATTCTTCAATTGTGGAAATACTCTAGCCTTTCTACTCACTATGACCTTATAATAGAGTCTAAGTCTAACTTCCTTTAAAGTAGAAAAACTCTAAATCAATTTTATCAAACTAGACAAAATTAATTTTTGCATGTAGCTAAATAAATTCAATCAACCTATGCAAGAAACTACTTGCAATAGCTTTGATACCACTAATTGGTTTTTAAACCTTAATACTAACATAAAAATCATAGGATAAATACCACAAGATCAAATATAATATAGCCACAATATAGGTATGAGGTGTATACCAATTGGTTCGACCAAATCCTATAAGGGGGGTAGAGGTCCAAGGTTCAAATCTCGGGCCTCGTCGGACTGAACGCTTGTCCCTTTCCTGGTGATTTTAGTGGCGTAAAAGGTTTAAAATGATTGTGGCATGGTGGTTATAAGGATAGACTGCACGAAGATCTATGTGGCATCTTTTGGGGTGGATAACGTAGAATAGTATGGCAGCCATAAAATCTGGACAACCTTCCCAGATTCATGGTGGGTACGATTCCACCATGTAAATTAAAAAAAAAATATAGCCACAATATAGTAAGATCAATAAAATTATGTAAGTAGAATAGTATGATCAAATTAATATGTATTTAAAGGCTTAAAATATATGAAATAATATTCACTAATAAATATTAATATGAATGTACATATCCTGATTCATACATGTACATATCATGTAGCACTACTTACAATATTAATTGCACAAAATGTATGCAATATTTATTACTCATCTTTCTCTTACAAATATGATCATTGATGCTTGATGCTATTTGATTCTAGATACACAATCCATGATTCATATCTATGGAGTACTATATAGTCATAGTATAATGACTCTTTGGATACTTGACTATTATTTTCCATATGCCAAATATCATGACTCTTGGTTTATCTAATTGACACTTACATACTTGATGAACACATGATTCTATATTGTATGCATACCTAGACATGACTCTTGAACTTCTATAACCTAAGAAACTTGTGCACATATTTACATTACATATTTTATATCTTACATACAATAAAATTATGTATATATACTCAACTCACACTTGCAAGCTTACTCACATGACACTTGTACATTTACTACACATACACACTTACATAGAAATGGGAAATAATACTCACACTCTAAACTATGAATCAATCCTAATATGATATTTACATATGTACCATGAAGGTACCATGGAGGTATATTACCATTTTCCAAATAATCTAATATAATCAAACACCCTCTTGTATTACATTATTTTGTTATTGAATATTTTAGTCTTCAATCATTTTGATCTTCAATATTCAAGTGATCTTGGGTCCTGTACTTGCTTTACTCTCTTTTTGTTTTCTTTTATATTTTTATGATCTTCTTCTTTTGCTTATTCAATCTATTATTTTTTTATTTGTTCTTGTCATGTTATCTTCTAGTATCTTGATCAACTAAAAATTTAGTATCTTCTGAACTCTTTGAAAGAAATACATCTTTATTGTTTATCAATTTTTATGAAATGACTTAGAACTCATTTTATTCAATAGCTTCTTCTAACTCTTATTTTTCATGAATTTCGTGAGCTAGATGTCCTTTTTGATTTTCCTCACTATAATGTAACTAAGATTGACTATACAGATATTGAGGAGGATACTGACATTGAAATTATTATTGTCATTGTGGATTGTATTGAGATTGATATTGTCTTTGTTGTACTGACTTATTTGTTTGACCATTTTGATTCATCTGATTTCCTTAAGACTGATTCCTTGAATTGTATCTACGATTTATTTTGCTACGACCCTTTTTCTTATATATTTGACAATATCTATTACTCCATTTGGATCTGTATCTTGGAGTTGAAGCAAGATTACCTTGTGAATTATATTTTATACTAAGACATTGTTAGTCATTTCATCTTTGGCTGAATTTTCTACTTCATATTCTTGTAGAATGTTGACTAACTCATAAAATATAGTATCTTTGCTTAAAACTTGCAAAGATGTGACTAGATGATTATAACATTCTAGAACTACTCAGTGTCACTTGAACAAGAATTGTGTCTTCCACTTTTTTTCTAAAGTTAATAAATTTTCTTTTATATATGCTACCTTTCTAAGAAATAGTTCCATACTTTCACCACTATTAAATTTTAAGGAGTATAGCTAATATTGAAGATAGTAGCTTTATTTTTCCTTTCAAATATTTTACCTAGAGTATTCCAAGCTTCTGTAGAAATTTCTGCTACACTTATATAATGTTGTATTCATTAGTTGTTGCAAACATTATTATCATAAGTGATATGGCTTCACATTATTCATATATTTGAACATATCTAACATCTTCAATAGGTTTTGTTTTTGCTCCACTAACTATATCCCAATTTTTTCCACTGTTAAAACTGATTTCACTTTATTTTCCATGAAGCATAATTTGGTCCCTTCAAAAGTTGAGTTTCAGAATTGAAAATCTTGTTGTTAGACATAGTAGTGCTCATTCAAATAAAACCTTTTATTTAGAATAACATAATATAAACTACTTTAAACAATTTATTTGAGCACTAGATGCCATCAAGACATCTCATTTTTAGGGTGTTCTACTTTGAAGTGAGCAAAGTTGAGCATTAGATTTTCTAACATTCCATTTCAGATGCCTTTTAATAATTTTACTTCCAACTGTCTAGCAGACATTACACCAGAAGCGTTACCCTTTGGAAAGCTTTGGTGCTACCTTTCTTTTGTTACTCACTGGCATTAAAATATTTGGCACTAGCCATCTTCTTGCTAATATTTTGTTACTCAGTGGTGTTACTCATCCAATATTAGCTTCTCTAACTTGCTTTTTTGAAACCTATTGGTATTTATTTTCTCAATATTCCTACTCTATAATTTTAGCCTCTTGGTATTCCAACCCATTTTTGCTCAAGCACTTGGAATTCCTTCTAAGTGCTAGACATCTTAGATGCTGCACTGAATAAAAAATGTTCCTAAAATTTGGATTGACCTCAATGTGCTTCATTAAATGTCATTCTTATGCATACGTCACTTTATTATATGCTCTACGTAGCTCAGTTTAACGTTGTGCTCGATGATATGTTCTACATTATGCTATGATGTCACTCACTGGCTAATTTAGATTACACCTTGGATCTTATATCGCTATTACACTTCTTCCTTGTGCTCGTTCTATTTCAAACCTAGTACATAATCATAGTGAGGGTGGCTTTATTATTAATCACTAAGTTGCTTATTTCGATGTGCTACAGATAAGACGATGCTCCTATGTATGCATAAAACTTGACTCTTTATGTTATGCTTTGAATGTTAGACCTTGGCCCTTAATAAGCTACTTTGTATTCTTAACCTTGGCTCTTTTTGCTTCACTCTATCAATCCTCTTTGATTATGTATGGTTGCTTAACTCCTTGAATCAAATGCAAAACTATGCTTTAAATAGAATATTGTTGCCTTATTGAGCCAAATATCACTGTATTGATATTTCAAACCTCTAGATTTAGGAAACTTCTCAATGCTTCTTTCTTTCTTTCTATGATTGCACGCTAGAATCTAGAGTCAATTTGTTTTCTTCAAACTTGTATCTTTAATTTTTATATGGTTGCCTCTTTCAAGCCTTTTGTCAAGGTCAATATCCAATGACCCGAATCTTCTTGAATATTTTTTATTATAGACCACCTATATTTCTTATGTCAAGGTCTATTTTCAAGACTTGAATCCTCTATCAAGATCAATTTCTCTGTGACCTAAAACTTCAATGTCAAGGTTTATGAAACCTGATATTTTAATGTTAAGGTCAATTTCTCCATGACTCAAAACTTCAATATCTTACAACTTTAATTAATCTCTACTTAATGAAAGCTTAATTTTAGATAGATATATCAGTATGATATATCCTTCTCCTATTCTACTTTATCTTACACTTAGAATATGAAATTCTTCATTATCTATTGTAGGAGGCTTCTCACTCTTTTGAAAATCAACCTCTATTGCAACTCTATCTCAACAATATATTAAGTCACACATAAGAACTCAAACCTATAATATCAAGGTTTGGATATGTCCCTAAAATTATCAACTATCTTAAAGTTTATTCACCTTCCAATATAGTTGAGTCCTGGTCTTCACATGTTCTTCAACCATGGAAAGACTCTATAGCTAAGTCTTGGTATTCACTGGTTATTATTTAGCTGTAGAAAGACTCTAGCATTTCTACTCACTATGACCTTACAATAGAGTTTGAGTCTAACTACCTTTAAAGTAGACATACTCTAAATCAATTTTATCACACTAGACAAAAATAATTTTTGTGTGCAGCTAAAAAAATTCTCAACCTATGCAAAAAAATACACATAACAAATATAATACCATTGATATATTTTTAAGCCTTAATACTAACATAAAACTCACATAATAAATACCACATGATCAAATATAATATAGTCACAATACAGTAAGATCAAGATAATGATGTAAGTAGAATAATATGAGAAAATTAATATGTATATCAAGGCTTATAATATATCAAATAACATTCATTAATAAATAATGATATGAATAGAAATAACTTGAATCATACATGTACAAATAATGTAGCACAACTTACAATATTAATTGCTCAAAATGTATGCAATATTTATTATTCCTTTTTCTCTTACAAATATGATCCTCGATGCTTGATGATATACTTGATTCTTGATACACAATTCATGATTTATCTCTATGGAGTACTATATAGCCATAGTAGAATGACTCTTTGGATACTTGACCATTCCTTTCCATATGCCAAGTCTCATGACTCTTGGCTTATCTACTTGAAAATTACATACTTGATGAACACATGACTCTATATTGTATGCACACCTAGAAATGATTCTTGAAATTCACTTTGCACACTCTAACCTAAGACACTTGTGCACATATTTACATTACATATTTGATATCTTACATACAAGACACTTGTGCACATATACTCAACTCACACTTGCACACTTACTCATATGACACTTGTGCATTTCCTGCACATACACACTTACATAGAAAGAGGAAATAATACTCACACTCTAAACTATGACTCAAACCTAATATAATATTTACATATGTACCATGAAGGTACCATGGGGATATATTAGCATGTACCAAATAATATAATATACTCCAACATATTTTTCTTTACTTTTAGTAATAGGCAATAGTGTAACAAACCAAGATCTATCATGTCAAAAGATTTATTCAAATCTTCCATATTGGCTAGAATCATTTATACATTGATGATCAAATCATCTACATATCATTGATGAATACAATTCCCCCTTAATATTTGGGAATCATACAACAAGAACTTTGGTGCTCCACTAACCATTGTAGATTTTCACAAAAGTGGAATATTTTTGTTTCACTAGATTCTTCTCAAAAAATACTTTTTGACTAATATATATATATATATATATATATATATATATATATATATATATATTGTCTATATTTCTTGCTTCAAAAATACAAATAAAATATTGTTTTTCTAGGCAAAAATATAAGAGTTGTCTTTTTATTTTAGAATATTCTTATTTAAAATATATTCACCTTTCCTTTTCTCTTGCAAACATTCAAAAGAGAGGAGTATAATTTATGCAAGAATTTTTCTTACTCACTTATCAATGTGGGATTATCTTCTTGAGTTAAATATGTATGACTCCTTTGACTTATTTTAATAAATGTTGTGTTACAACAAGAAATATTCTTTGCATTTATGATTTCTAATGATTGTATTTGATTTTTTTGTTTGTTAATTTCTCCTTTGAGCTTACACACTTTCTTTCTAGGGTTATCGTACATTGAACCAAGCTATCATCTCAAATTTTGATCTTTGTATTTGAGTGAATATTTTTGAGCATTAATAATTTGAACATCTAGACTAGATTATTTCTATTGCTCATCAAAAATTGGAAGATTGCACCATAACATGTTCTTTTCATGCATCCAATGCACTTTGTATATTCTCTTTGTTCTATGTTTCTTTTATTTGGAATCACTTATTTACTCTAAAAATATCATGTTTTTATGATATGTAGGTAATTATGCTATATGTCACCTCTCCGATAAGAGCGTAGGAGGGATCTTGCACTATGTGAAGATTGTGTAATCATCCTTGCATGTCCAATGTGCTTTATGAAAAGATATTGAATAGTGCCTCTTTGTTCTGGTTTCCTTAAATTGAATTTCTTCCACTTGTATCATGCTAGGCTTTCTTTTGGGGTATGATGTATATCTCTTAAGGCAATGAGTATCCTTTATGTAGTGTAATGTCATGGGTGCTTCTATAATGGTGGTGCATTTTTTACAACGAGGGTGATCAATTGGTACTCTTATTCTCTCAACCATTCTATTATATAAGATCAAATTCCTTGTTTTACATGAGATTTATCAAGATTTGATGTTTATTACACTCAAGCAAAACTTATATAATTGTTCTATTTCTAAAACAACCATTAAATCATGTTCTCCTTATTTTTGATCTAATCGAAGCACCTTTTGTATTTTCTTGTTTTATTCAAACATAGATATTTTTCCTTATTTTTTTCTTAGTATTTATTCCATTTGGAATGTTCAAAAAACCTATTGTTGGTTGTTTAATGTCTTATGTGTCAATTTTATTACATGTTTAATGTGCTTTTAGTATCCTTTTTGTATTCTCTTATATTCTTCAAGCTTTCTTGTGCTTCTAAAACTTAATTTATGTGTCTTTGTGGCTATCCTTTGAATATTATTCTCGATTCTTCTTATCCTTTGTAAGCTCATATAGCTCTTTGATTATGAGCTTGTTTTTAAAGACTTTGTTGAATATGATTAATCTTTAATAACTTGTTTGCTTCAAATTTCTTGTTCCTATTTGGAACAAATTTATTTTTCCTTTTTGGAGTATTCTTATGCACTAGGGTTATGCATACTGGCTATTTTCGCAAAATTGGCTAAAATTAGGATTTTCAAAATTTGGAATTGGCTAATATTTGGGACCCTTGACTAGGGTCCATTAGCCAAAAAATTTTGGGTGCAAGTTTTTTTTTTTTGTCGATTCGCCCCAATTTTATAATAATTTGACCATTTTAAGTTTAAATTTTTAACATTGCCCTAATAATAGTGAACCTTCTACATGTGTTTCGAAACTATTCACCTAGATTTTGAAACCGATTCACCAAATTTTTATAAATATATTTTGGGGCTGACCCCTTACACATAACCCTATTATGCACCTTTTATGGGTAACTCTCCTACCAATTAATTCTATTTTTTCTTGCTATTATTTTGGAAGATATGGAATTTCTATCCTTGGAAGGGAATTAGAACCTTTTTAATACTTTAAGGCTTTTACCTTATTTGGTCTTTGGTAGGGTTTGTCATCTCTAGACCTTTGAATGTACCATGGAATTTGTTTTCATTGATATATTACCTCTCTTTTGAGGTTTGTCTTAAAAAATTTTATATAGGGTAATTTACCCTTGAAACTTCTTTTCTCAAATAGAGTGCTCTTTGAGGCTTCTCTATGTCAAAGCTAGAGGAGGATCAAAAGGATAGTTTTCATCCTTCTAACTACTATATGTTAGAGTATATTACATTATCTAGTACATTCCAATGTACCACATTGGATACATTTATAGATTAGGAGGTTATCTTAGATTAAGATTTAAGTAGTTACTTCATGTAAAGTAATAAATGCACAAGTGTTAGAATGTGCAATGATATAAATGTGCATGTAGTCCACATATACATGATTCATAGGATAGGTATATGAAGAGTCATGGGTAGAGTAAAGGCTAAGGAACATATCTTCCTATATATAGGCCTTTGAGAGTATGAGAGCGAGGGTGAGAGGAATGTCAAGATAGAGAGTAGTGAGTAGGTACAATGTAGTTCTTCATTAAAATTTTTGGAGTGTTCAAGTCCTCCATTACATTGAGTTGTACTATTTTTGTGAGCATTTATTAATGGCATATTACTGATTTATTGCAAAATTTTATCATTTATTTTTCTTGCATACTATAGTGCCATTATCATATAGTTATCATAGCTTACTTATTTTACATCTTGTGGTTGCATTTCATTTAATATAAATCCGGTATTAGAGCCATAGTAGATCAATAGGAAATAGAGAGAGAGAGAGAACCACGAGAAATATTGAGAGGAGATCAAAAATCTCATTTTTAGAATTTCTAAAAATTTACATCTGGTTTGAGTATTTCCATACGACTACAAAAAAACTCGTGAAGACTAGGACTCAACATTGATTACACTAGATTGAAAAATCAACTAGTGAAAATTGATTATCTCTATATTTAGATTTTTGTCCATTACAGTCCTAATAATTTGCTGTAGGAAAAGAAGATTCAAATAAAGTTAGGAATCTTCCTAGAAAGAGTTAGGAAGAATATCTTCTTTGGAATCAATCCAGTATTTGAAGCAACAAATAGAAGATCAGAGATTTGGAGGCCTATGGAGAAGGTCCCATTGCAAGATTGCAGACCTGCAGATTGTAGAAGAGAGAAAAGGCTAGAGGAGCATTACTTCATATTGAAGAAGAAGATACTCCAGAGAAGAGTCTAGGAGAATATTGAAGGTTGGTGATCTCCATTGAAGATTGAAGACTGCAAATTGCATATTGAAGGAAGAAGATAAAATAACTAAAAAATTTGAAGAGACCCACAAGAGGTCCCATTGAATAACTTCTAGTTTTGGAAGATTGAATATTGAGAAGGACTAGAAAAATTCTTATTCCATATTTCATAAGCAACATATTTCAAAGATCCAAGAGGGAGATCTCATTGCAAAACTTCCATAGTTGAATATTGAAGAAAATGTCTCATTGAGAAGACTAGAGAAGCTACAGAAATTCAAATATCCTAGAGAAGAGGTCTCAAGGAAGGAAAAGGCTAGGAAAGCCTCATTATAGATTTTAGAGAAGGCCATTGGAGAATTTTTTAGAACTCATTGGAGAATATTGCTATCAAGGATAAGTTCATGATAGAGCCAAATTTGGGATAATTGTTGCCATCTAAAAACAAGCCCCAAAAGAGAAAAACTTGGTAAGGAGTTTTCTAAATTTTGAAGGAGAATAGTGAAGACCTCAAGACAGTCATAATCTTGAGAAGAAGGCCATTAGATAGGCCAATATTGAAGTTAGAATTCAACAAGGAGGTTGAAGGAGAAAGGAGTTAGAAGAAGCCATCAAATCTAATAGATTTGAAGATTGCCATTGAAGGCTAATTAAGAGAAAGGAAGTTGTTGGTTTCTACAACAAAAAATTGAAGGCTTCTAGGAGAAGAGTTACAACTACAATTTGGAGGATTTTCCTACCAAATTGAGGGAATTTGAGAACAACATTTTGAAGGAGAAATTGACTATGAAAGGGTAGCAATTTGGGCAAAATTACTAGCTACTAATTTATAGAACTCAAGGGAGCATCATGAAGGATAGTTAAATCCACCAAACTAAAGTTTTTAGGTAGCAAGTTATAGGGTTTCAAAACTGAAAATTGGTGGGATAAATAGATATTTTGGATAGCAAGGAAGAGCTATGATTTCATATAATACATGGCAACATTTAGGTGAATCTAATCACTAAGATTTCCATCATCTATAGAGGTCGTTAAGGTAAGCAAATTTGGTGCAAAAGGTTCATTACTTAAAAATTAGTTACTTGGTTCATTATTGAGTATCATTAAGAACCATATTAGAGTTTAAAATTTGCAAGGATAAGGTTGCATATTAAAGTCTTCAAGGGAGTAAAAATAATATTTTCTTATAAGGTTAAAACCTGCACATCAAAAATAGGAGTTAGATATATATCAAGAAAAAGAAGAATATAAACTTCCTATTATCTATTAGAAGCAAAGAAGACATTACTCTTAAGTGAAGGATGCATAGATTAAGAGTTCATTAAAAGGAGCAATAAGGAGAAATTACTATTGCATCATACTAGTTATTGAAGGTGCATTAAGTATTTAAGTTAAGGTAAAAATTAGTGCGTTAACCCATTTAAAAGGGTATATTAGTTGCATGATTAAAGGCTTGGATTTATTATTGTAAAGTTAACCAAGTAAAGGAATTATAGGAGAGAGTTGTCTAGTAAGGAAGGCAACATAAAATATTTTTTTGCCACCAAGAAGTAGAGCAAGAAGTCGCCTCATCAAGGAAGCAAGAAAGCTTCAAAATGAGACTATAAGATATCATAATTTTGGTGCAAATCAAGGCAAAATTATTTACATTATTGCACCATATTTCTCTAGTCCTAGGTAGAAAAAGAGGAAAAAAGCTAGAGTTTCTTAAGACACTACAACAACAAGATTGTTACGTCTACAAAGCGGTCATATAACCAAGTTAAAGAAGTAAAATACGAAGCAAGGAAAGAGATTGAACGAAGGGCTCAATAGCCGAGTTTCAAGGTGTTTAAAGATACAAAATTCAGCACCATTGGACTCATGAAAAGAGCACCTAAAAACAACATAAGATAAGTAACCTGCAACATCAAAGAACCTATGTAAGGTAGCATTACACCCATTTCAAGTTCAATGTAAAGCAATAATAATAGCACAAAGGATAACACAGAGCAAGTTACGTAAAATATCAAGAAGTAAAAAAAGAGTGTATTACCTAGGCAATAGCTTGGATGAACCACCATCTAAGAGTATAGCTTCCAAGAACCCTAGAACCACCATCATTGGAGTAGAACCACCAACTAAGAGGGAAGTTTTGGAGCACCTTAGAACCACCATTGTTGGAGCTAATTTCATGGGAGAATAGTACCACCATCTTCTGGAGAAAGAATGTTGAATGCCAAGCCAAAAAACTTGCAATTATTTGCAAGAAGTTTTGAGAGATAGAAGACATTAAATGTGGAGTTACATGCATAGGAAAGGAGCACCACTTGTAACTTCAAACTAAGGCATCTTGTGCCACTTGGCACAATAAAAGAAGGTGACTAAAATATTCTTTATAATGTTTGCACAGGAAGCAAGTGCTCAATATAGAAGTAATGGTCATATTGAAGCATTGAAGGCACATAATTATTGCACACAATTCAAAGAAAAAGCATTGAAGGCTCACCAAATAACTCTTATAAAGAACATAACCTCCATTTTCCACCTACACACTTGAGAAACGTATGCACCATGTGATAAGTTTTTTAAGAAGGGACAAAGGATATTAAAGCGCCTAAGTTGAGAAGAGTGCATAGATTGCAAGTACATAGATTACTAATTGAGAGTAAGATCAAAGTGCATTTAATAAGGAGGATAAAGACACATAAAGTTCCCATGAGAAATAAATGCTCTTTATCATACATAGAAGACTAGCATTACAATACCAAAGCTTATATTGAAGAGTTAAACGAGAATCCAATCAACACACATGTTTTACATTGCAATGAAGGTAAAGATTTACAGGATTTAATATTTGCTTTCCTTAAGTATAAGGAGTTATAAATTCTTTGATATGCAAAGATTCCCCATCAAGGGCAGCGAAGGTGAGCATAGCAGTACTAGGGTAGCGAAGTAAAAATATTTTAGCAGTGCCACAACAGTGCTAGGGCAAAAAAAGGGAGTGTAGTAGTGCTAGGACATCGAAGTAAATTTTCTTTTACAGTGCCACAACTGTGTTAGGGCAACGAAGATGAGTGCAGTAGTGCTAGGGTAGTGAAGTAAAAATATTTTAACATTGTTGCAGTAGTGCTAGGATATCAAAGTTGAGTGCAGTAGTGCTACAATAGTAAAGTAAAAATATTTTAACAGTGTCATAGAAGTGCTAGGGTAGTGAAGGCGAGTGCAATAGTACCAGGGCAGTGAAGTAATTTTTTTTTAACAGTGTCGCAGCAGTTCTAGGGCAATGAAGGTAAGTGTAGCAGTGCTAGGGTAGCGAAGTAAATATATTTTAACAATTTCACAATAGTGCTAGGGAAATGAATGTGAGTGCAGTAGTGCTAGGGCAATGAAGTAAAAATATTTTAACAGTGCCACAACAGTGCTAGGACAATGAAGGCTACTATAATAGTGCTAGGACATCGAAGTAAAAATATTTTTTATTTGGTATTTTTAAAATGGCAGTATAATTTGGGAAATTGGTTTCTTGTTTTTTATGGAGAATGAAGAGGAACGTTTGGAATTCTCAGAGGACCCCATTGAGGGGCAATGCATATTTTCAACTCTAAGGGCCAAGGGTCTCATTTTTGGACAAGATTTAAAAGTTGATAACTAGGGATCCTTGGGTTTTTTGAGTGACCAAAATAATACTACAAGTTATCAGACTTTAGTGGATAGAGGAGAGTCTATGTCAAAAGGTTTAGATCAAGTCAATTGTCCTATTGATTGCTCACTCTTAGGTGTCTTAGAACACTCTACTCAAGTGATGGGTCTAATAAATGAGCAAGCATTTCATTACGGGGAAGAAAACTTGAGCAGGCTCTAATTCACTTTATCTGATAGAGTTTCCTTTGTTTGTTTCTGGTTTTATTGGTAAAAGTCTTGATTTAGAGGCCCTAAGTGGAGTGGGTCTAAAATTACAATCAACATAGTCTACAACTCCGATTACTAAAGTGTGTAAGGCACATAAAGTGGTTAAAAAGAGAAGGTCAAATATTAGAATGGTACTTGGGGAAGACTTGAGGATGGAACAAGTTTTGGAATTTTTAGGGAAGGCCTTTATTAAAAATTTTCATGGACATCAAATAGCTGATAATACACTAAATGAGTGGTTGTAGAAGGCATGGGTCCCAATATTAGGATATGGACAAATTTTTCACTTACTTTCCAAAGGATGGATAGGTTTCCTTTTTTGATCTAAGGAATATGACCACAAAATTTTGGGAGGTCATTAGTTTTAGGGCTCTTATTTTTTGGCTTTAAAAGCTTGGATGACTTGCTTTGCTCCTAGGACTAAAGTTGTTAGAAAAATCTCGATATGGATAAAACTTCTAGGTCTACCAATTGAGTTATGGTCAAAAAGAGCTTTGAAAGCGATTGAAGACTCATTAGGTAAAATCTTGGATATAGATATTTCTTTCAAATCTAGTGTTTTTTGGTCTATAGCTTGGGTTTTGGTTGAGATGGATATCAATGAAGGCTTACCAAAATATATGGAGATAGTTGTGGGGAATACAATTCATACTCAAATATTGGATTATTTGAAGATTCATTTTAGATGTGTTCATTGTCATGTTTATGGACATATTTCTAAGGAATGTTCTCAAGATTTCACACAAAAAATATGGAGGGGAAAAGTCAAATATACCATCACAAATATTTGAATTTAGAGTAATAGTAATAACATATCATTAAACAAGACCTAATAAAATACCCATGCACAAAAAAATGTTTAAATTTTTGATACAAAAATATAATTATATAATTGTTCAAACAAAAATGGAAAATATTTTCTCATGATAGCCACATCTTCCCATGTGGCATTATTTTCAGAATATTGGTCCCATTGGACCTTACATTCCTCAATATTTTTTTTCTTAACTACTTTGTTCTGTAGATAAAAATTCTAACTAGTCGCACCTCAATGTGCAGAGGATCGATCATCTACAAATGATTAACATTCCAAACTTGTGAGGGATCAGAAACATATTTCTTGAGGAGAGACACATGGAAGTTATCATGGATTTTAGACAAGTTGGGTGGTAAGGCCAATTTGTAGGCAACTGGGCTGATTTTGTCAATGATGGCAAAAGGTCCTAACAACTGGAGAGAACAACCATATTCCTTGGAATTGCTCTTGCCAATGAAGGCACCTATTCTTGCATCCAAAAATGACTTAGAAATATCTCATTCATATAAATAAAAATAGGTAAAATAAAAACTAGATTTTGCAAGGTCGTTACATACTCCCCCTCTAATATGAAACACCGTCCTTGTGTTTACAGTGTACATTGGAAAACCATATAGTCATATATACCATCACAAAGATTTGAATTTAGAGTAATAGTAATAGCATATAATTAAACAAGACCTAATCAAATATCCACGCACATCAAAATGTTTAAATTTTTGATACAAAAAAATAATTATATCATTGTTCAAAAAAAAATAAAAACTGTCTTCTCATGATAGTCACATCTTTCCATGTGGCATTATTTTTAGAATATTGGTCCAATTGGACCTTACATTGCTCAATATTTCTTTTTCTTAACTGCTTTGTTCTGTAGCCAAGAATTCTAACTAGTCATACCTCAATGTGTAGAGGATCGATCATCTATAAATGATCAACATTCTAAACATGTGAGGGGTAAAGAGATACCTATATTTCAGAACTCAATAGTGCTCCATGATTTGGCACAAATAAGTAAAAAGAATGTTGTTGAACATAGAACTAAAAATCTAGAGGAGGAAGAAATTTTGGGCTTAGCTTTATTTTCATTTCACTGTTCACAAGCTGTTAGAGAAGGAGATTGAGTCATAAAGAAAACTATGAAAGGATTGGAATCCGATAATATGAAGTTTGTTGGTCAGACATATAAGCCTTATGACAATTATTGTCCAATACATGAGAATAATATGGACTTAGGTAATAAAGAACTTTGTACACTTCCTTATGAATGTTCAAAGAGAAGTCCTAGGGATAAGGAATTTTTTAAGATTTTGGATAATGGACCGACAACCTCAAATGCATTGAATAGGGATTGTGATCCAAAACTTTTGTACTATTTGGGGAAGTCTTTGTGACCTATCAGGTGAATCTTATAGGGATGTATCTATTTTGGGGGATGGTTTGGAGATAGTTTCCTATTGTAGATATTTTTTACATTCTAGAAAAAAGGGAATACGAGTTGAGAACTTTTGCAATTGTTGGAAGGTTAGGGTTAGGTATAGACCATATAAAGGAATCTTCTACTACTTCAACAAGTAGGAAATCATTTTTTTTTCATGCACAGGAGAAGGTTTTAAAGGAAATTCAGCAGGGTAAACAAAAATCTATCAAAGATGTCCTTAGAGTGAGTAAAAACCCCTCTAATATGTTTAAATGATCTTGTTATCCTTTAATATCCGAGGTCTTGGAAATCTCTCTAAAATACTTGCCTTAGCTAGGTTGGTGGAAATTCATAATCTAGATGTTATCCTTCTACAAGAAACCATGGGGGAAAGTACAAAAGTCATTGAAGGGTTAAGTAAATTGCTTAAGGACTAGGAGTTCTTGGCTCTAGATGCTACCAAAAATTTAGGGGTATTTTGATTGGTTGGAAGAAATCAGTATCCTTAATTAATTCTTCCTTTATGGTTTTAGGCTTGTGGAAAAAAATATTTTTTAAATACTTGGGTTTGAGGTTATCAGTTATTAATTTTTATGGTCCCTATGAAGATAGATAGGTCTTCTAGGATGATTTTTTCTACCAAAGGTGTGTTAGGGATGAAAGAGTTATCATTGGTGGGGACTTAAATTCTACTATGAATAGAAGTGAGGTCTAGGGAGAATATACAAGACTTGATAGACTTGCAGATTAATTCAAGCATAAGATTGAATAAGCTGGTTTAATTTATATAGAACCAATAAAATTAATGCCTACATGGAGAAATAATAGAGTTGGGGAAGTTGGGATCTCAAAGAGGTTGGACAGATTTTTGATCTCAGAGACATTATACAATGAAATAGATAGAAAAAATCATGGGTTGATATTGGAGGTGGCTTAGATCATTCTCCCATATTTCTTCAATTAGAAAATCAAGAGGCAAAACTTGATGGTCCTTTAAAGCTCAATTCAATTTGGTTGGAGGAAGAAGATTTTCAACAACTGATTAAAAAATAATGGATTGGTTATGACCAAAGTTCCAGGTAATCAATGAGTTTTCAATTTTCTGCTACTCTAAAATAATTAAAAGGAGTTGTGTCATATTGGATTGCAATTAAAAAGGAGAGTATGGATAGAGATATTAAGTTGGTGGAGAAGGAAATTTTAGAAATTCATAAAAATAATGAGGCTAGTTTTTTAAAGAGGAGGAGAAAACAAGAATGGTTGAACTAGAAATTAAGAAGAACAAATTCTTGGAGTGGAGGGAAGCTGAATGGAGAATGAAAAGTAGAGCTATATGGTTAAAAAAGAGGATGAAAATACTAAGTTTTTCATAATTTTTCTAATCACAAGAAGAAGGTTAACACTATTTGGGAGATGCATAATGAAGAAGGGGTCCTCATAAGGAGTTTATCCAAGTTAGTATATTTGGGAGTAAAACATTTTAAATCTATCTACAAATAACCTAATAGAGTCAATATTGGGGAAATTTTAAAGTTAACTACTTTCTTACCTAGTTTTGTGACAGAGGAGAATAATTGGTTACTTATGAAGGAGGTCACAAAGGAAGAACTGAAAGTTGTCCTAAATTCTTTCAAAAAGGATAAAAGTCCAGGGTCTGATGGATGGCCTATGGAGTTTTTCCTATTTTTTTATGATCTGGTTGAGGAGGATATTCTTAGAGTAATGAAGGAAGTTAGGTTGAGTGGTTAGGTTTTGGGGCTTTAAACTCCACTTTTTTAGATTTGATTCCAAAAAAGGAGAAGCCTAAAACGTTTGATGATTTTAGACCTATTTCATAGTGTAACTGTATCTATAAAATCATTGCAAATATTTTGGCTGTTATATTGAAGAAGATTTTCATTGAAGTTATTTCCTAGGAGTAGTTTGCGTTTTTAGTAGGGAGATAGATTTTTGAAGCCATAGGATCTACACAAGAGGACCTTCACTCTACTAAAACCAAAAATCTTCTCGCAATGGTCCTTGAACTAGATATATCTAAAGCTTATGATAGAACTAGCTGGTTGTATCTCAGATTGATGCTCTTACATGTGGTTTTTAGCTATCCGTTAGTAAAGTGGATTATTTTTTATTTTTTTAATTGTGGAAAACATACCAAAAGGGATGCCACTTTCAGGTAAGACCCAAGGAGGCAGGGGTATCCATTCTGCCAAAAACACCCAGGACTCAGACCTGGCCTACCACCTTTGATATACTCAAGGAGCAAACAAACACATAAAATCAAATTAAAAATAAGTAAATAACAACAAAAATAATAAAATAAAATAAAAAACATGCTCCTCGAGTGTGTCAAAAATAAAAGCACAACCAAACACGCACAATAAGATAAAATAAACCACAACACAAACCACATAGAAAAACACAAGAACCACATAACAAAACAAAAACAAGACAAAAACAAAAAATTACTACAAAGACAACCCAAAAAAAACATGAAAAATAAACACAACCAAAACCTAAAAAATTAAAATAAAATAAAATAAAATAAAAATAAAAATAAAAAACAACCAACAACAGACAATAAACAAAAGCAAAAAACATAGAAAACACTTACACATAAAAACACAAATTAACATAAACAAAGAGAAACCCAAGAACAAGAACGAAATAACACAAGAACAATAACAAAAAACATAAAAAAAAAACACACAAAACAACAAAAACACATGAACAAAAAAAAACGACACAAAAAACACAAAAATAAAACAAAATAAAAGACCCCACCCACCTTAAAAAACTTAAACAAAAAAGAAAAAAGAAAAAAAAATTGAACATAACAATGACCTATCTAGACTAGAAGACTAATAAGGCAAGAATCAACAGAGGAAACAAAATAAATAATAGAATGAGCTAGGGAACTAAAAAAACTGAATGAACAAAAGAGAAGCAAAAAAAAAAAAACAAGAAGAAACTAGGTACCTTCAGTTTTGGAGCCATCCAAAGAAATGATAGAAAGAAGAGCTTCCCTAATTTGAGAAACCCACCATATAGGAGGGTGGCCATAACAAGTAAGATCATATTTGTCCAAAGCCCAATTAGCTAAAGCATCAACACTCTTGTTTTGATCTCTAACCACATGATTGTAATCAACTTTCAAAAATCCCATTTGGATTAATTTAATACTCTCAATAATTCTTTTTGTTCTCCAATCCACCTTATGATTCTTAGAAGGAGTCTTCAAGAGACTAATCATAAGTTGAGAGTCATACTCAACTAACACCTTTTCCCATCCAACATTAGCAGCCTCCTGAAGGCCTTTGAGGATACCATACCCATCAAAAAGGTTATTGGAAAGAATACCCAAATTATCAGCAAAAGTAAAAACCAAGGAGCCATCTAAAAGTCTACCAATTCCTCCCACACTGACTTTTCCAAGGTTCCCTCTAGAGGCTCCATCAATATTGACTTTTCTAAAATCCTTAGGAGGAGGTTGCCAATTTCTAGTCCTATCCATCTTACTAATACTCACATTCCATTTAAGTTGGTTGTCCTTAGAAGATTTAATCTTCAATATTTGCATCACTTGATCCCATATTTGGTGGGAGTTTTGGGGGTGATTAAGGAGTTGATGGACTGATTCAACTAAGTTGGCTATGGTCTTTTGCCAAATATAGTGAATATCCTTCCTATATTGATTAAAAATTTGGTTGTTCCTTTCATTCCAAAAATTCCAAAGAAGAATGGTAGAACCCATCCAAACTAACTGCCGAATAAAATGATCAACACCCTCTTGATTAGGCCAATCCCTCCAAAGCTATTCAAAAGTAAAAAAATTGGACCACTCTAGCCCAAGTAAAGTGGCCATTCTCCTCCATAGCTCATAGGCTAAATTACACTCAATAAAAATATGGTTGAGAGTTTCTACATTCTCTTCACACATTTCACATCTAAAAGGGCCATGAAAACCATGCTTCATAAGTTGCTCACCAGTAAGAACCCTACGATGCAATAAAAGCCAATTAAAGAACCTCACCTTAGGCTAGAGATTTTGAGCCCATAATCGAGAAAAGATGTGAGAAGAATGGTTGGTATTATTATGGCATAAGGTCAAATAACCTTGAGCAACTGAATACTCACCCTTAGTAGTGTTGTTCCATTCAAAACAATCTTTTTCATGGGACCAAGAGAGGGATATCATATGAAGGATGCCTTCGATATCTTGTCTTTGCCTTTTTGGGATTTGAATAGGCTAGTCCTCAATAGGGATCCAATATCTACCAACATTTGAATTACCAGTATGGTACCGACAATAATTAGCCACCTTTATCCAATTAGCTAGGTGAAGCTCCTCCATCCAAGGCCTCCAATCGGGAAATTGAGTTATCAAATGCTTGTGACCATCCCAAGAATCTGTCCAAAAATTTTCTTGTTGACCGTTATGAATGATCCAAAATAATTTTTTCTTTGTCAAATCCTCACCAGTCTTAAGAACTGCTAAAATGGGAGAACCTTTGGTAGGAAGTTGATAGCGAACAAGGTCTTCAAGACTTTTGTTCTCAGCATATTTAGCACGTAGATTATTGGCCTAAAGAGCACTGGGGATATGCAACATCCTCCAATATAATTTAGCAGCTAAAGCTTTGTTGTTATTAATAGAAGACCAGAATACTAACCCCCCTTCACTCTTAGGAAGACATAAAGTATCCCATTTCACCAAGGCCCATTTTCTTTTCTCCTTAGTACCACTCCAAAGGAAACGATGACTGATTTGATATAATTCTCGAAGAAAAATCTTTGGGATATTCAAAACGAAAGAAACATAAATAGGAATATCTTTAAGGACTGATTTTACCAAGGTGATTCTACCCCTAGAAGAAAGCCACATGTTGGTCCACTTTCCAATTTTCTTCTTGACTTTGTCCAACAACCAATTCCAATATTTGTTTTTCTCCCTTTGAATATTTATGGGAATATCTAAATAAGTGATTGGAAGGAAGGTATTCTTATATCTTAATTTATCCAAGACCATGGATTCCTGTCTAGCAGAGCGGTGAAAGAAAATAACTTTATATTTGTATTCATTTATCAACTTCCTAGTAGCCTTAGAAAAATAGCTAATGATTTGCTTAATATTAGAAGCTTCCTTAACTGTAGCTTTACCTAAAAGAGTAGAGTCATCCAAAAATTGAATATGAGAGATAGGTCTAGCTCCATGAGCAATGGTAACTCCCTCAAGGGTTTTGTTTTCCATATTTTTGGTTATAGTCCTACCCAAGCATTCAACAAGAATGATGAATAAATAAGGGGATAGTGGGTCACCTTGCCTAATACCTTTGGAAGATGAGAATGACTGAGAAGGCCTGCCATTGATAAGAACTAAGTAGGAAACTGAAGAGATACATCCCATAATACAATCCATCCAATCCTGAGAGAAACCAAATTGCCTCAAAACTTTTATAAGGAAGTGCCAATCCACTCTATCATAAGCTTTGGATAAGTCTAACCGAATGAACATGGAAGGATATTTTTGCATGGCTTCCTGAGAAAAAACTATCTCATATACTATTTAACGTCCTTCCACATAACCCCCTTGCTCTAGGAAAATAATCTAGTAAAGTGGATTATGAGATGTATTTATTATGTATATTTTGTTTTTCTTATCAATGGATCAGATTCCAAATTATTGACCCTTGAGAGGACTGAGACAAGGATGTCCTTTATCTCTAATTTTTTTGTAGGTTGCTAAAGGATTGAGTAGAGTTTTTTTGGATGCAAAGAGGGTAGGATCCTTATCTAGGATAAAAGTGGGGGTCCTTTATTTATCTCATTTATTATTTGTTAATGATGTATTGTTGTTCATAAATGGAAATTTAAGGGAAGCTAGAAAGTTGAAGGAAATATTGGACACTTATAGTATTGCTACTGGCATGGAGATAAATTTTCAAAAATCCTCTATTCGCTTTAATGGTCTAGAGTAGGAGACTAAATAGGATCTAATCAAAAATTTCCTTTTAATCTCTTAGATTTCCAAGAAGGCTTAAGTATCTAGTGTTTGTATTGAAGCCAAATACTTATAGGAAGAGAGATTGGGGATGGATTTTAGAGAATATTGAATTTAGGATTAACCATTGGTGTAATATATGGTTGTCTATTGGTGGGAGATTAATACTTGTAAAGTTTGTTCTTGAGGCAATTCCTATGTTTTGGCACTCCTTGGCCTTCATTCCCAAAGGAATTCTAGAGAAAATAAGAAAAATCTACTTCAAATTTATTTGGATTGGGCACAAGGAACATGAAGGCATTCCTTTAGTTAAGTGGTAGAGTATTTCTAGGTCAAAGGAGGAAGGTGGCTAGGGCCTTAAAAATATCCATATTTTTGGTTCTTCTTTGGCAACAAAATTTTTATGGAGGAATTTGACTAGAGAAGGATTATGGAAGAACAAAAGAATATTTTCCTAGGGACCTTTATGGATTGAATCAGAAGTTCACAGAAAAGCATTAAAAATATTTCCATTCAATGGAAGGCAATAGTACAAGACTTTCCTATGATTGAAAAATATTTGGCTTGGAAAGTGGGCAATAGTGAACAAGTTAGAATAGGGGTTGATTCTATTTTGGGTTGTGGAGAAAATATTTTATTGCTAAAATCTATGATAAGTTCTTTACAAGATAAGGGTTTTTACTTTCTTCATTAAGTAGGGGAATCAGATTCTTCTAGTATTTGGAACCAAGGTTGGAAGCAAGCTCAGGTCTTGAGTTTTTCTGATGAGCAGGCTATTTTGTGGAACGCTTACACTGGTAGTCTTAATAAGATTCATATCAAGCTAAGAGCTAAACCAAATACTATTGCTTGGGCATACAATAAATTTGGGGGTCCATATATGACCAGATTTTCTTACAAAGAAAGTTTTGACCCTCATCCTCAAGGGCCTACTTGGTGGTGGAAGCAAATTTAGAAATTATTTACCCCAAAAAAGATAATTATTTTCATGTGGTTAGCTTTGAGAAATAAGGCTTTGAATTGGGAAGTTTTACAAAGGAGAAGCAAACAAGGTCCAAGTATTTGTATGTTATGTCAGTCAAAGGAGGAAAACATCACACATTTGTTAGTAAAATGCCCTTTTTCTCAACAGGTTTGGTTATAAGTTGAACAAATAACTAGAGTACAAAATATTTGGGAAGGAGAAACAATGGAGGTATGCTTAAGACAATGGTTTTTGAAAACAAGAGTTGAAACAATTTCTTTCTTTACCATGTCTTATGTGTTGGGGTATATGGTTGGCACGAAATATAGCTATTTTTAAAGGGAATTTAATTCCCCCATTTCAAGTTATATTTCAGGTGAGGACATTGGTCTCAATCAACAAGGGGCCTGACAAACATAATAAACCTTGACAAGTAGACAATTTTTTCATTGAAAAGTCTTAGCCATGGGATTTTTTTGATGGGGCTAGTCAGAGACAGTCATATTTTAGCAACACAAGAGGTATTATGTACTTCTCACATACCCACTATATCAAATTTAAAGTAGGTCTTGGGATAAGCTCCAACAATTTTGCTGAGTTTTAGGCGTTGATATTGCTAATGAAGTGTGTTGTGGAGAGAAATGTGAAAAAATTACAAATTTTTGGAGATTCCACTCTAGTCATCAATTGTATGAATAGATCTACTCAATTAAAAAATAATCTGCTTAAACCAGTGGAAGATGAACCACTAGAGGTGATTTCCCTTTTTGAAAATATCTCTTTTACACATGTTTATAGGTAATTAAATCAAGAAGCAAATATGTTATCAAACGAAGGTCAATAGGTTCCATAAGGTTTCTTGAAAATGGAAGAGAACAAGGATGGAGTTTCATCTTTCACCCACATACCATATCTTTAGTTTCTATGCTAGCTCTAGGTTTTTTACTATGGGCCTGTTTCATTTGATTAGAGCTTTATGGTAGTTTCTAACTGTTTATTTTATATTCTGTTAGTTTATTTTTTACTAATTTCTATCTAGGTTTTGGTCATGGAGGTTGTTTGGATGATTAAGTATTGATATATAAGGATATTTATCCTTATTATATCCATGCTATTTTGAAGATGGGCTTTTTTCCTATCTGATCTACCCAACTATAATTATATCTTGAATCCCAGTATTTTGCTTTTATCTAGATTTCTATTTGTGCTAAGGCACCTGAGAAGTGTAATTTTATTTCACTCTTGAAATAAAATTATGATTTTTTTCTTGTAGAAAAAAGGAGTTATAAGGTTATTAATATAAGGTTGAAGTTTATTTATTACTGCATTGAAGAACTAAGAAAATACCAACCTTAGATATTTAGAAGGTAATTAAAGCAAAGGGAGTATATCATAATAGATATTACAAATTGCATGTGATTCAAATATTAAAATATTTGCAAATAATTAATTAGGAGACAAGGTTTTCAAAATTGGAAAATTGAAATACTACTTTGCAAATATTATTACTTTCTAAATTTCCAAATTAGGGAGATATAAGGAATTTTACATAAAACTTTAGTTTATTGGAATTTAGATAATTGAACCATTGAAAATTGAAGGATAAAAGAAGCAAAACCATTAATTACTTAAAATTGGAAATTGCATTTTACATTAGTCTCTTACACTAATTTATGAGACATTAATCCAACTAAAAGGTCTTGAAGGAAAATAACCTTATTAAAACTTGAAGGTGCATCATCATTTATATTTAGATTTCTACTTACTAATTATTAGGGAGAAATAAGGCAAGAAAGTGAAGTTGAACATTAGGAAGACAAAAGGAATTCAACTCAAACTAAGAAAGCTAAGCATACTATCAAGACTCATAGTACATTAAAACACTTGCAAGATAGAAGGTATTTTACAAAACTTGTAAAATTGAAAAGTTCTTAGCAAGTTTGAACATATACTTAAAACTTGGGAGTCATAAGATAGACAACTACAAGGGTTTTGAAATTTAAAACTTCCATAAAAATTGTCCTAATTACTTGAGAAGTAAAAGATACTCTACCTAGTGATTTGTGAATACTAAATTTTATTGATTGAGAATTAAGATTCTCAAGGAATTCTCAAAACTATAAGGAGCTCTAAGGAATTCTACCTCAAAGGATAATTAAAAAAACATGGATGAAATAGTGAGGAATACATTCAATAATGTTTGATGATATATCTATCATTATTTGTTTTTGAACTATTTCAAAAAATGAAACAAAATAACAATCCTAGTCAATATTATTGTGATGATATACTAACTCATCATGAAGAAGGTATTTCTTTAGTAAAAATGCAATAACACAGAAGAAGAAAAAAGAAAAAGAGGAAGCATAAAAAAAAAAGATGATGATGAAAGAAAACACTTTCAAGCTGAATATAGATCGAGGTGAGCTAAAGAAACAAGATGAAAATACTCATCTAGATTCAGATAAAGAGAACAATGAATGGAACAAGAGAGAAGAACTTTAATTCTAGAACCATAACGAAGACAACATGAAGACCAAGCCAAATGAAAGAGAAGGATCAGATCAAGATGAAGAATATTTGAAAGATGAAGATCCATATTGAAGACTAAAGTCTTCAATACCCAAATAATGTAATACAAGGGGGTGTTAGAGTATGTTACATTATTTGGTACATACCAATGTACCAACCTTGGGTACATTTCTAGATTAGGAGTTTATTTTAGATTAAGTTTTAAGTAGTTACTTCATGCAATGTAATAAATGCAAAAGTGTTAGAATGGGCAATGATGTAAATGTGCATGTAGTCGACATGTACATGAGTCATAGGATAGATATATGAAGAGTCATGGGTAGAGTAAAGACCAAGGAAAATATCTTCCTATATATAGGCCTTTGAGAGTATGAGAGTGAGGATGAGAGGAATGATGTCAAGATATAGTGATGTAAATCCAGCTGCAAGAGGTCAAAATAAAATACCTCCCATTACATTAAAATTGTGGTAAATAAAAATAATATGTAAAACCCTTCATTTACATAAAAAATGCAATAAATGAAAATAATCAGTAAAACCCTCCATTCACATAAAACTATAGTACATGGAAATAAACCAATAAATAATTTCTTTTCTCATTCATGGATTCACTTCCCCTTTTACAATGCAATACCAAGGGAATATATATCCCCAAAGAAACCCTAAATATTAAAACCCTAAAAATAAAAAAATTACTATTTTCGGCAAATTATATTTTGTATCAAATAATTCCATTTTAAGTAATAAAAAAATTACTTTAAAACTTCTTTTAAAAAAACCCTCTAAATATAGGCTCCTGCATCATTCTCCTTTGGTTGAAAAGAACTCTGCTCTCGCGAGTTCCTTAGATCAAACTCATAATCGCTCTCCATAGAGTGCCACACATTTGCAATTTTCACTACAATCAATATTGTAGGATTTAGTCTTATTGCTTTCTAGATAGATAATAAGTAGGTGATAATTTTATTTCTTTCAAAATATTTCCAACTTCTATTTAATGTGCAAATGTATCTTAAAATGAATTCTTCTTTTTTCACTTTCTTGAAGACTATAATATGATCCCTTCTCCTTGCAACTTTAATCCAAATATGGTGCTTAATTAAATTTGATAAAGAACCCTAATTTGAAGTTCAACAAATTGCATCCTAGTTGTTTACCTTTAATGGCTTCTATAGATGATGTAGATCTTGGTATATTTGATTCACCAAGCTGCTTCCTTGAAGTAGATGAATTCGTAGCTTCTTGTTGGCTATCTAGAACAACCTCTTGCTTCACCAAACTGTGGTATTGAACTTTATATCTTGAGCCTTGAGTTTAGTGGATTGATCCTTCTAGTGATCTTTGATCTTCTACTATAGATTCAGATAACACTTTTCTCTAAATTGTACCCTCTTGTTGTAAGAGGTAATATCTAAATTTCTTGGATTTAATAGGCTTCTTATGTCTAAATATTTCTTCAATATTCTTGTCAAATTTTGACTTCAAACAAGATCTTCTCCTTCTCAAGATTCTGAATGTATTGAGGTATTCACTGGATTCTTCTTCTAGGATTTGACATTCCTTGACAAATTCTTCTTCTCTTGGGCTTGTTTTTAGGTGAAAATTGTCCCAAGTCCTTCACTATCAGGAGCTTCTCCTTGGTAGTGGATTTATCCAATGAGTTCTCCTAAGAACTCTTTTGATGATGCTTCTATGAGCTCTGCAACAAGACTCTCCAAGCCTTATTATTTTTATTCCTTGAGACCCCTCCAAGGTATTCTATCTTGCAGCTTCTTTGGTCTTCCAAATGAGACCTTTTCATCAACCTTCTACCTTTAGAAGTGTTGGTGATGAGATTTTCTTCTCGGATCTCTAAAATCTGTTGCTTCTAGATTTGAATAGGACTCTCCTAGTCCTCTTTCTTCTAAGAATGGAAGTTCTTCAATGAGATTTTCTCCTAATATTTTTAGCTTATTTTGAAAGAATTATTTAACAAGCAAAGGAGATCACCAATCTCTTATTTCATGGACTCTTCTCTGGAGTCTTCTTCAGGATCTCTTCTCTGGAGTTTTCTTTAGGAACTCTTATCTGAGTTTTCTTCAAGAAATATTCTCTGGAGTTTTCTTCTGAATCATGTTTTTTTCTTCTAAATTAGGAAATATTTTCTAAAGTCTTCTTCAAAATTAGGGCTTATATGGCCTTCTTCTTGATCAAGGCTTCTATGGAATTTTTTGCTTTTGTGATGCACTCTATAAGTATTTGATCTTGAATGGAGATCACCAATATCCTACCTCCTCCTTGAATTTATTTCTGGAGTCTCTTCTTCTTTGAGTCTGCTATAAGGCTACTATGACCTTTTTCTTTATCTCTACAATCTGTAGGATTGTAGCTCTTATAATGAGACATTTTTTAGGTCTTTGAAATATTCAGTTTTCTCCTTGTTACTACAAGCACTAGAAATATTCTAAGAAGATATTATTCCTATCTCTCTTGTAGGAAGCTTCCCAACCTTTTCCTGCAACAAGTTGTTAGAAACTAGAAAAAAAATTAATAATTCTGGATATAATGATCTTCACTGGTTGATTTATCAATCTAGTGGTATGAATGTTGAGTCCTTGTCTTCATGAGTTTTTCTGCAACTCTGTGGAAAGACTCTAGCCAATTATAATATTAAATTTTTTATAACTGATATTTATTTCAGTCCTCACTTGTAACTCTCTCTATTGACTATTGCGGTTCTCCCTATTCCTACCTCAATTTACCATGGCTCTGATACCATTGTTAGATTTTGAGGATATATACATAAGGAGATATCTAAAACAAGTCCTAATAAGAAGCCAAAATATGAAATAATATAATTCTACAATATGACTGAACTATACTATAAATAGAAATGATGAAAATACAATGCAGTATGGAGATAATGATCACTTCATTAATATCAACTAGAAAACTATATTGTACTCCATACATGAGTTCTACTCCTATGTACTATGCACTTGATAAGAACTTGATTGAGTTTGATTATGATCTATCACTATGAGACCCTTTATATAGAAAGATAGGTTCCTTGGCCAACACTCTATCTAGCTATACAAGTGGACACCTTACACATTACAACTTGCACATTGACACTTGTGCATTTATTACATTGCTTGAAGTAGCTAGCTAACTTCCCCTAAAGTAATCTCCTATTCTAAATATGTACCAAAGGTTGTACATTTACATGACCTAAATGATGTAATATACTCTAACTCTAACACATAAAAGCTAGATTGTGTAGACTTCTATAGAGTGTAGATTTTGTATGATAAACTACGTAGATGTTCTATAGAGAGTATAGATTTTTATGATAAATTGAGATACAATAAATTGATGCATTTGCATTTTTATTGTTTGTTGTGATGAAGAAGCATAAACAATGGATTGCGGATTATGTATTTCATTGTTTGACATCATTAAAGGTGAGACAACACTATTGATGCATGTGTTGGGTGTTGTGTTAATGAGGTATTATTTGCTACAATGAAACGAGTCATCGTTTTCAATAAAGAGTAACAAGGATTTTATTTGAGATAACAATGGAGTGAAGCACTTGTGCTACAATAGAGAAATGAAGCATTGTTGGAGGTTAGAGGCACTGCACACAAAATGTTTTGAAATGTTAAAAAGAAACCTAAAATATTTTTCGAGTAGTCAAATTACAAAATCAATGGACAATGTTTATTATAATTCTAGTGGTATGTGTGTTGTCAAACTATGTTGCTAGTTGACAAGAATTTTTTTTTTGAGTTTGAATAGAAAAAACTTCACTTGCTTAAATCTCATATGTGACATAGAAATTTGTTTTTTAATATTAATATATTCTACTTAGCCCATCCATAATTGATGTTACATGGTAGATATCACAACACATCCTTAGTGGAGTGTGAATTATATAAAACGCATTGGAATACCTATGTATGATGAGATATATGAATTATATCGTATTTTTTTAGTACTATACCCTTAAGTTAGGGTTATTATTATTTTTTCTTAAATATTGAATCGTAGAACTATTATTTTATTGAAATTTGTTTAATCCATGTTATGTTTAAATTAAAGTTTGTAAACAATAAAGTTATTACTAAATGAGATGAAATGTATTTAATTTATTTTGTGTGTATTAATCATTCATGTAAAAAAAAATGTAATAAGTGGGGAAGTGGGGAATGTTAAGATTATTATATCGTTATATAAGAGTCATAAAGGGTAGTCAAAATTAATTGTATCATTTTTATATAAATATAAGATTTCTGATAATAAAAATTTTAGAAAAATATTGTGACAGTCTATTCTTGACCGAGGACCATATGAGACAAACTAAAAGAAAATTATGGTAGTTTTGATGCCTGCAAGTTTCAAGATGTGTACATTTCATAAGAGAATTTATAATTACGATACAGGTTTCCAAGCCTTATATATATACATATATTACTCATTTTGGTGCTATATGTAGATGACTTGTTTCTTACAGGTGTTGTGAAGCTCATTGCATGGTGCAAAGCAGATATGGTAGGTGAGTTTGAGATGAAGGATATTGGCATGATGCATTACTTCTTGGGTTTGGATGTTTGGTAGAGACCAAAGGAGATATTCCTTAGGTAGGGTAAGTATGTAGTTGAGATCCTGAAGAGGTTTTGGATGGAGGACTACAAACTTATGGCCACACCCATGACCACTAATCTAAAGAAGGTGATAGCTTCAGATTTAAAATTGGTAGATCCTACGTTGTATAGGCAACTGATAGGATCCTTGTTATATTTGGTCAACATTCGACTTGATATATGTTTTGCAATGAACACCTTAAGTTAGTTCATGGTGATGCCAAGGCAGGAGCATTGGGTAGCAACAAAACATGTGCTCAGATACTTGAGGGGCACAATGGAGTATGGTTTGAGATATCTTAGAGATGGTGAAGTGAGGTTGTAGGGGTATACAGACTCAAATTGGGTAAGCAATATAGCATACAAGAAGAACACCTCAGGGTGTTGCTTTAGCTTGGGATCAAGCATGATATCCTAGTTTAGTAGGAAGTAAACTTCTATGGCACTTAGTTCAATAGAGATTGAATACATGGCAACCAATATTGCTAGTTGTGAGGCCATATAGCTTTACAAGTTGCTTACAATATTGATTGATTAGGAGTTGGATCCCACAGTGATATACTATGATAATCAAAGTTGTATCAAAATATTTGAGAATCCAGTATTGCATGACAAGTCCAAACACATAGACATCAAATATCACTTCATACGAGATAGGATTCATAAGGGACCCACAAAGCTCCAATATATTCCCACAGATCATCAGGTAGCTAATATTCTAACCAAACCCTTAGTGAAATGGAAATTGAATCATTTAGAGACAAACTTGGATTGGTACAAAATTTCTTCCTCGCTAAGAGGGATTGTTGAGAAATGTAGCCCAAACAAGAACTTCTTGCATAGGCTTCAGTATGAATATGCTAGAAGTGGTTCAAGATATTTTAAATTCTATTTTGAAATTCACTTAAGTGGTTTTCTATTTTTAAATTCACTTAATACCTTTCAATCTACTTAAATGATTCTTTTATTGTAATTCATTTAAGCGGTTTTCTATTTTTAAATTCACTTAAGTGATTCTATTTTTAAATTCACTTAAGTGATTCTATTTTGTAATTCACTTAAGTGATTTTCTATTTTTAACCATACATCTCAAGATGAGATGAGATCTAATCTTAGGGTTAGAGAGATTAGAGTTACCTTTTCAAGGATAAAAGGAGAAGGTCAAGAGTGTTTCACATAGCAAGAAAAGAAAGTGAAAAGATTGCTGAATGAGAACTGCAAGGCTATTGTGCAGAGGTGAAGAGTGATTTACTGGTCAAAAAGGCAGCAAAAGAGCATGTTGTGTTATTGTAACTGTAACCCTCTATTATATAATATATGCAAGTTCTGTAGTATATTTTCTGTTGTTCATTTTATTTATTTTTCAACCATATGTACAATTACTAGATATTAAAAAAAATTCATCTCAAGTCTGATTTTATTTAGAAATATAAAACAACAATTATCTAAAGTTCGAAAATTTACATAATCCACCTTGATGATTATATTTACATTAGAGTTTGTAAACAATGAAGTTATTCCTAAATGAGATGCAATGCATTATCTTAGTATAGTTAATTTCTTTCTTTGTATTAATCATTCATGTAATAAGTGGGGAAGTGGGGATGTTAAGATTATTATATCGTTGTATAAGAGTCATAAAGGGTGGTCAAAATTAACTATGTCATTTTTATATAAATATAACTTTTTTGATAATAAATTTTTTAGAACCATTTTGTGAATAAGTCCCAACGCATTTATCACATGAGACAAACTACAAGAAAACTATGGTAATTTTATATCATGTATGATGCCTGCAAGTTTGAAGATGTGTACATTTCGTATGGGAGTAATTCAGAATTACGATACAAGTTTCCAAGTCTTATATATATATATGTGGGTTAGTATTCAGACCAGTGGAGAGCCGTTAACGTACTCTGTGACGGCGAGTGCCAGCAACCCCACCATGGCTAAACGGCCGTTCCAAATCTCTGCGCCGGCCGACATAATTGGCTGGGATTTGCTCTCAGCGGAGACGCCCTTGAGCATGGGTACCAGCGAGGCCACCGACAAGAGCATGGCGGTGGCAACGAAGGCGGAGAACCCTTCTCCACTGCTCACCTGCGACATCAAGTCTTTTCCGCTGGCCAACTCCACACCCACAGCCGAAACAAAGCCCACCATTGCCAGCCTCCCGTTGATTGTCTCCGGTGCCGGCCCCGAGAAAGCGAACACATCACCAAACCTGGTGCTCACCTGCAATTTCACACACAGATTAATGTGATTTTCAGATGGCAGGGAAACAACAATTGTAAGCAAGAAACGAAAGTTATTTAATTTACCTTATTTTGAGGCGGAGGTGGAGATGGAGGGGAAGAATTTGTCGAAGCCTCTGCTTCCTCTTCAGCCTGCAATGTTAAAGCATATGGTCACGTTGAGCTTAAACGATTCTCTCTTCTACCATATCTTTACAGAAAACTGAGTTATGAATGACAAGTAATACCGTGGAGTGACTAACCTTTGCCATGCATTTGACTTGCAAATGCAGATGCCCCTTGCTGGGCACGACGGCTCTGGTGTGAGGAAATGACAACCTTCTTCCCACGACAGGATCGTGAGAGGCATGGGCTCCTGAACTAAAATTTGCCACAGATTGTGTCATCATCATCGTTGCTGAAGACGAAATAGCCGCCATTGCTGTCTAATGTCTACGACAAATTGGAATAACAAAAATGTCTTGGAGAGTCAATTTATAGGCGTGAAAGACATCTAACCCCAACATTCTACCTTTCTACTTTTCTTTGTGGCGGAAAATGAGCCAAGTCTCATCTCCTTCTTCTCAGAGATGACAGCGAAGCGTGGCCTCGTCTATCCACATAATATAATTTTTTGTTGTAATACACTTTTTCTTCGTATTCTCGGCCCTTTGGAATGGCGCACCGTTGAATGGTGTGTGGAAGCATAATGAACAATTTGTCACCATCAGAAACTATGCCGTACAAGATTGACATGTATATAGGTGGCCCATTTGTGCCCAAGCATGGTCATGCATACCTACAGCCTACAAGGTTCCAATTTCACTCTTTAAAAAGTAATAAGGTATTCGTCAAACTAAAATGATAAAGAAAAAGTTTTCAAGTAAGATGTGAATGAGATGATGTGAATTTAAAAGAAGTGAAGGAATTTTAATGTGTTAAAATCTGGTTAAAATTTGATGTAAAATCATTTATAAAATTAGGCATTGTATAGTTTTATTAATCATATGTTATTTTGTAGATATTTGTATCATCTTTATCAATGTCTATAAAATTACATTTAGTCAGGCATATCAGAAGTATGAAGTGAGATTAAAGTCTTTATAAGAAGTAAAGACCAAGAAACTTGATTCATGATCATAGGTGATTTTAATGCCATGATCAAACTAGTTGAAAAATTCAGAGATTTAGGAAAATAACACAAAGTATGAGATATTTCTCCACTTGCATTCAAAACAATAATCAATGGGAGATTGAATTTGAAGAAGACAACTATACATGGACCAACAACAGGATAGGCTAGAACCTAATAGTTGAAAATTTGGATAGATGCATACACTCATATCATTGGCTAGATGAAGTTGCTTATGCTAAAATTAATACTTTGACAAGGATTGGTTTAGATCACTAGCCAATGAGAGTTAAAATGGTGGTAAGCGAATTAAAAAAAAATATCATATTTTAAATATGAGCAGATTTGGGAAGGACATCCTCAATTTGTTGATATGATAATGCAAACATGAAATTCTTCAAGAAATGGTGGGTTGTATACACTTTCAAAACAAATAAAATTAATGACATCTATGTTAGAGTAAATCACTATATAAAATATAGAAAAGCAATTATAGTGTTTCAAACTTTAACAACAGAATTAAAGAATAAGACAAACACACACAGAAGAAGAGACAACGATTTTAACGTGGTTCACCCAATGTGGGTTACATCCACCGAGAATTTTCAGTCCTTCCTTTCTTCAATCCAAGCAATAGATGGTTACAACCTACAGCCAACATCTGCTGTAATTTCCTCTCTATTTTTCCAAGGAATCAACATAGTAATTTTCATTTTCATAGTCATCTCTGTTTTTCCTCAACTATATAACAAAAAAAACAAACTGCTTTTCTTAATACATTCCAAGATTAACATTGAGTTCCCAACATCTAATTTTGGGATAAAAACAAAAAAAACTTTCCCTCGCTGTCCTGTTGTAAATCCGAAAACTTTCTCTGGTAGACTAACGATTGTAAACTGCGAAACTTTCCTGCCCGATCTGCGGTAAATCCAGAAACTTTCTCTGTTTAGCCTCCTCATAATTAGGCTCCATTCCTAACAATCTCCCACTTGGAGACTAATTCCATTGCACCATCCTGCAACCAAGGACTGAAAAATTCTCATCATGGCCTCTTATTCCTTAAGGCCAACTGAAGTTGAGCAAAAGCTCAACTTTTCTCTTGACACCACTTTTGTAAGCATGTCAGTAGGATTTTGTGATGTGTGAACCTTCCCTAATTTCAAAGATCCATCTTCCACTACTGATATAATGAAATGATACCTGAGTTTGATTTGTTTAGTTTTTGAATGGAATGTCGAATTCTTCGCAAGGTGTATAACACTCTGGCTATCACTCCACAACCTATTATCCTCTTGCTTCTTCCATAGTTCTTCCATTAGTCTTTGCAACCAAACCATCTATTTGCTTGCTACGTAGCGACAACATATTCAGCTTCAGTGGTTGAAAGGGCAACTACGTGTTGGAGTTTAGGAATCCAACTAACCGCTCCTCCTCCTATAGTAAATATGTAGCCAATAGTGCTCCTTCCACCATCAGGATCACCTGCCATATCAGAATCTACAAAACCTTTCAAGCATATATTAGAGCCTCCAAAATTCAAAGAATAATTTGAAGTTCCTCTCAAGTACCTGAGTATCCATTTTACCGCTTGCCAATGTCCTTTTTCCTGGATTACTCATAAATCTACTCACTACTCCCACTGGCGTGGGCAATGTCTGGTCTTGTACAAACCATTGCATACATCAAGCTTCCAACCGCTGATGCATAGGGAACCTTAGCCATATGCTCTTATTCCTTTTGTGTCTTGGGACACAAATCTTTGGTGAGTTTGAAATGCTTTGCCAATGGAGTAGCAACAGGCTTTGCATTGTTCATGTTGAATCTCTTAAGCACTTTTTCAATGTATTTTGCTTGTGATAATTTCAGAGTGTGACTCTCCTTATCTCTTGTTATCCTCATACCAAGGATTTGTTTGGCTTCTCCCAAATCCTTCATGGCAAAGGATTTAGCCAACTTCTTCTTGAGCATGTTTATATCTTGCATATTTGTTCCTGCAACTAACATGTCATCCACATACAATAGCAAAATAACATAGTTACCATTTCTAGTTTGCTTAAAATATACACAGTGATCACTTTGACATCTTTCAAACCTTTGATTAGCCATGAACTTATCAAATTTTAAATACCACTATCTAGGAGCTTGTTTTAACCCATACAAGCTCTTTTTCGGTTTACATACCCAATCCTCTTTACCTTTCACCTAAAAGCCTTCGGTTGGTGCATATAAATTTCCTCCTCCAAATCACCATGAAGAAATGTTGTCTTCACATCCAATTGATCCAGAAACAAATTTTCTATAGCTACAAGACTCAAAATAGCTCTAATAGAGGTCATTTTTACAACTGGAGAAAAAATCTCATCAAAATCAATACCTTTTTTCTGAGTGAATCCCTTGACCACTAGTCTTTCTTTGTATCTCTTATGCCCTTCATTCTCCTCTTTAATCCTGTACACCCATTTATTGGTCAACGCTCTTTTACCTTTGGGTAGCTCAACCAAATCCCAAGTTTGGTTGTGGAATAAAGAGTCCATTTCTTCATTCATTGCAAGCTCCCACTTATTCCCGGTATCCATCCGCAATGCTTCCTAAAAACATTCCGGCTCACCGACATCGGTATACAAAACATAATCGAGAGAAACATTGAGGAATTTTACTTATCCTGGTAGATCGTCTAACAACACTTTCCGGAGATTGAGGTGCTTGTTGTTGCTGCTGTACATTTTGATCTTCTACCACTTTTGGAGTTACCTTTTCTATGTGTTCATCAAGGTCTATGTATTCAGTAATTTCCTCTTTCTGTTTCTTTCCCTGCAACCGATCTTTATACAAGTTTTTTTCATTAAATATGACATCCCTACTTCTAATGAATTTTCGGTTATCACAATCCCATAATCTGTAACCCAAGCCATCAATACCGTAACCAATAAAATAGCACTTTTGGGCCTTAGCATCTAACTTATTTCTGTTCTCTTTGTCTATATGCATAAAAGCCTCACATCCAAATACCTTAAGGAAAGAATAATTTCTTGGTTTACCTGTCCAAAGCTCTTTCGAAATTCCTCCATCCAAGGCACTAGACGGTCCTCTATTAATTAGATATACTGCAGTATCAATAGCATGAGCCCATAAAAATAATGGTAAGCTTGCATGTATTCTCATGCTCCTAGCACGCTCCATGATGGTTCTATTCATTCTTTCTGCAACCCCATTTTCTTGAGGTGTTCTTGGAACTACCTTGATTCTTCTAATTCCATTTTTAGAACAAAACACATCAAATTATCTACTTGCAATATTCTCCACCATTATCCGACTTTAGACACTTTAACCTTTTTCCAGTTTCATTTTCAACTAATGCTTTCCAATTCTTAAAGGTATTAAAAACATCACTTTTATTCTTAATGCAATATATCCATGTTTTCCTTATTGCATCATCAATAAAAAGTACATAGTAAGAGGAACCTCCAAGAGAAGTTACCTGAGTCTGGGCCCCAAACATCTGAGTGCACAAGCTCCAATTTCTCTTTCTTCCTTTCCTTGCCATCCTTGAGAAATCTAACTCTCTTTGCTTTACCATAAACACAATCCTCACGGAATTCCAAATCAATCTCTTTTAACTTAGGCAATAACTTTCTTGAATGTAAAATTTCCATACCTTTTCCACTTATATGGCCAAGTCTTTGGTGCCACAAAGATGCACTCTCACACCGTAGAAACTAAATTCATGGAGCAATGAGAAAAATTAGTAAGTAAATAAAGAGTACCCACCAATTTACCTCTAGCTACTATCAATGAACATTTAGTAACTTTCCAAGCATTTTCTCCGAATGCAACCGTGTATCCTTCACCATCAAGCTTACTTGTTGATATAAGATTTCTCTTTAAATCTGGTATGTGTCTCACCTCTTTAAGAGCCCATTGATATCCATTTGGGGATTTAATCAAAATCTTTCCAATACCCATGATTTTACATGGTTGGTCATTTCCCAATAGAACTTGTCCATGATCTCCGCAAACATAATCTACGAAGTATTCCTTATGTGAGGTAGCATGGAATGAGGCACCACTATCAATTACCCAATAATCACTATTTCTATCAAGAGATAAGATTAAAGCATCTTGTAGAATCTGTCCAGTAATATTGGCTTCTGAAGTGTTACCATTATTATCATTACCTTCATTTCCATCACCCTTTCTTTGCCAATAGTTCTTCTTGAGATGACCCTTTTTGCCACAGTGCCAACACTATAGCTTTCCTTTTCCACGTGATTTGGATCTGCCTTTGGATTTTCCACGATGTGAACTCTTGCCTCTTTCTCTTCCTCTTCCTCTATTCTCAATGGTTAAGGCGGTGCTAGATGATTTTGCTGTGGTTTTTTTTCTCATGTCCTCACTGAGTATCACACCAACCACATCATCAAATTCTAATTTATTTGAACTCAAAGAAGAGTTACTTACTGCCATTACCAAACTGTTCCAACTTTTTGGAAGAGAGCATAAGATTAATAAGGCCCTAAGCTCATCATCAAAATCCAATCCTACTGAATGCAATTGATTAGTGATAGTATTAAATTCATTTAAATGATCATGCATCAGATCCTCCTTCACTCATTTTCATGTTAAATAACCTTTTCATTAAGAATACCTTATTTGATGCTTGATGGTTTCTCATACATCTTGGCCAACTTATCCATGAATCCCTTGGTAGTCTTTTCATCGGAGATGTTGAAGGCTACGATGGCTCCCAAGCACGACCTCACAGTACCCAATGCCTTTCTATCAAGGAGACTCCACTCCTCATCAGACATAGATGAAGGTCTCTTTGTTTCCCCCTTAAGAGGTAAGTAAAGATCCTTCTGGTACAATTAATCCTCCATCTGCATCTTCCAAAATTAAATGTTTTGACCATTGAATTTTTGAACTCTAAACCTCCCTTCTTCTGCCATTGCTCCCACTTGATCCAAAAATTCTCCTTCTGTCAAGTGCACCCAACAAAACAACCGCTCTGATACCACTTGTTAGAGTAAATCACTATATAAAATATAGAAAAGCAATTATAGTGTTTCAAACTTTAACAGCAGAATTAAAGAATACGACAAACACACACAAAAGAAGAGACAACGATTTTAACGTGGTTCACCCAATGTGGGTTACATCCATCGAGAATTTTTAGTCCTTCCTTTCTTCAATCCAAGCAATAGAGGGTTACAACCTACAGCCAACATCTACTATAATTTTCTCTCTATTTTTCCAAGGAATCAACATAGTAATTTTCATTGTCATAGTCATCTCTGTTTTTCCTCACAACTATATATAAGAAAAAAATAGAAAAAACAAACTGCTTTTCTTAATACATTCCAAGATTAACATTGAGTTCCTAGCATCTAATTTTGGGATAAAAACAAAAAAAACTTTCCCTGGCTGTCCTGTTGTAAATCCGAAAACTTTCTCTAGTAGACTAACAGACTGTAAATCTGGAAACTTTCCTTGCCTATCCTGCAGTAAATCCAGAAACTTTCTCTGTTTAGCCTCCTCATAATTAGGCTCCATTCCTAACAATATATATTAAAGTAATAGAATAAGAACACTTTCAAAAACATTTTTGAGAAGAAAGAAGAATTAAAAGAAAAAATTTCAAAATTTCAAAAATATGAGCACAATAATCCAAGCTCAAAGGAAAGGGAGTTGCTTAGTGAATATCATAATATTTTGAGTAAGGAAGAGAAATTTTGGAGATTAAAATTGAGATAGACTTGGTTAAAAGGAGATAAAAAAGACAAAATTTTCAAAGGATGGCTATAGTAAAGAGATTAAGAAATAGAATTAGTAGAATGAAATCAATAGAAGGGGTTTGGATTGAAGACCAAAATGAAATAAAAAAAGGAGATAAGTCTTTTTTACTAGAACATCCTAGGATAGGAGATTGAAGTTGTTAATGATAAAGTACTGCAAGAAGTACCTTTAGTTATAATAAATGAAGACAATAGCAAACTAATGGAGCCTATTACTTTAAAAGAAGTTCATTCAAATTTTTTCTCTTTTGATGAGGATAAATCCCCAAGTTCAGATGGACTCTCCACAACATTCTATCATCATAATTGAGAAAAAATGAAGTATTATTTATTATGGTAGTGGAACACTCTAGGGTAAAATAGTACCTACCTTATAAAATAAATACAATATATCTTACCTTGATTCCAAAACTAGTAATGGATAATTGTTTGATTTATTCAATCTCATAAGTCTATGTAACATGGCATATAAGATAATATCCAAGTGATGGCAAATTGATTAAGACCACTATTAGATACTGCAGTGGATGGAGAACAAGATGGCACCAGGGAAACATCCTTGGAAGCTTGTTCTGCAGAATTTTCACGAGGTAATACATATTTTCCCACTGTGGTCATTCCTATTCAAGAATTTCATTCTGCATGCCAATGGTTTGAGTCGCATACTTTAGTGGGCTATTTTCTGGGTCGTATCCCGAGTGACACACTTCTACGTACTTGGGTTAATCAAATCTGGAGCCCTTATGCAGTTAAGGTCAAAAATGTCCAAAATTTGACTAAGGGGTATTTTCTCTTTCATTTTGTGGATCCTGCTCATGTACAGAAGGTGCTCAATAAAGGTCCTTAGACTGTTCGGAATTCGTTGCTTATTCTGCAACCATATTCCAAGGATTTCCAAGTTGGCAAGGTTGCTGCCCTTGAGGTTCCTGTGTGGGTGGAATTCCCTAGTATTCCAATTCCTATCTGGAACTTCTTGCCTTCCTTAGTTGCTCCAATGGGTCATTTTGTTTGTTTTGAACCTGTTCATTTTTTCTTTGCTCTCCCCACTCATCGTGTGTGTGTCAAGATTGATCTGACCAAAGACTTGCATGATTACATTGATATTAAAATTGGTGATTCCATTCTGCATCAGAGGGTTCAATATATTAATCTCTTCGATACTTGTTATCGTTGTCAATCTAAGGGCCACAAAATTAAGGATTGCCCTCTCATGATGGGTAAGTTTAATCAAGTTCCTATCTCTTCTGCCAATCCTCCTCCTATTCAAGCATCTGGTGCTACTGGAGAAACCTCTCAAGCGGATTGGCAAGTGGTTACTCATCGGCATTGTAAACAACATCAATCAGTTCCTCCCAGTTCTTCTCAGCCTCCTTCGAATTCTACTGTTCCCCTGATCCCTACTCCATATGTTCTTCCTTCATAGCCCCCCATTTCTCCTCCTTCTTCAATTCCTCCAATTTCTAATTCCTCTCCCTCTCTAGTTCTTCCCCATGGTAATTCTCTTCGATCTGGATCTTCTTTTGCCTCAGTTGTTGCAGACAATTCTATCCCTACTACAGTTAATGGATCCTCTTCTTCTCCTAAAGAGTTTGTTTTCTCTATTTTCCAACAACCTATTGCAGAAGATCGACAGGTTTACAAGGCTCGTCGCTCTCGCAGTCCATTGAGAGTTACGCGTAACCGACATTATGATAATATGCATCCACTTGAAGAAGGGAAGTTTGGCAAGAATTATTTTGGGTCCCTAGATGGTTTGGAAGACTCAGAGGATGTTTTGGAGGTAGCCCACCCTAACCAATCCTCATGATTTTCTTCTCTTGGAATGTTAGGGGTTTGACAGACCCAACTCAAAAATATATGGTCCGTAGCGAGTTAGCCAATGCTGCTCGTTTGTTTGGTGCTCTAGATTTTGTCTGCAAGAAATTAAGATTGCTGGATTTCTTCTGCAGTGTACATGTAGCTTTTTGTGGCCCCATGGGCGATTTTTTGCTACTCATCATTCCCCTAGAAAAGGAGGAGCTGTCACTTTCATTGCATCTAAGTGGCAGTCTAATATTGTGACTTGGGGTGTTGCTCCTTCACATCAAGCAGTATGGGTTTTGTTTGAGTTCAACGGTAAATATTTTGGAATTATTAATATTTATGCTTCCAATGATGCTCCACATCGATGTGCTTTATGGAGATGGTTAGCTTTTTCCATGCCTGCTGCCACATGGATTCTTTGCGGTGACTTTAATATGGTTGAGAAAGCTTCTGACCATTTTAGTCACGTGCCAATGAGATGGTGTGTTGGTGAGCGTGAAGCTTTTTACTTTATGAAGAATAAATTGGCCCTTCATGACCCCAATATTTGTTTTTCTCCTACTAATTTCTTAACAGCTCAATGGTTTACCTGGTCTAATTTCCAGGCTGGGGAATCTCGTGTTCTAAGACGTCTTGATAGAGCTATAATTTCTGAGAGTTCCTCTTTTCATATGGCTCGCCCGTCCCCTTATTTTCCTACTGTTTCTGTTATTCCTGATACTTCACTTTCTGATCATTCCCCCATTATGTTTTCTGTTGAGTCTCATTCTCAATATTCTAGCCAATTTCAATCCCAGTTCTATTTTAATACTTCCTTTCTTCAAAGTGCAGCAATGAAAGCCCATATTTGTAGAATCTGGAATCTTATCCCCAGGCCTTCAGGTCCTTCTGGTTGGATCGAGTGGTGGAATGATGCCATCAAAAGAACAACTTTTCTTCTGAGAACTCTAGGAGTTGAAATTGCAAGAAAAAGAAAAAAATCAAATATGGTTTTGAAATCTAAGCTTGCCAGAGTCTCTGTCATATTGGAGTCTGACCCTTTTAATTCAGATCTTCAAGCCTTTGCAGCTTCTATCCGACATGAGATGAGAAAAGCTGAGATTTATGAAGCTAAAGGTGCTCAATTGAGAGCTCGCCTTCATTGGCTTAAAGTGGGTGATTGAGTGTCTAAAGAATTTTTTAAAATACTACGCCCTCCTCCAAATATTACTCAGTTTCAAGCTTTACAAGTGGATGGTGTCAGACTTACTTCATTGCAAGAGATTTCTACAGCTTTTGTCCGACATTATCAACATGTTTTTGCTTCACAACCTTTAACTTTTGCAAGACAACAGGCTCTTGATGAATGTTGTGCTGCCATCCCTTCTAGGCTCACTCCAACTCAAAGGGATGTTTGTGATGCTCCTCTCACTTTGGAGGATCTTAAATCTGTTCTTTCTCTTATGGCCAATGATAAAGCACCTGGTCTTGATGGTTTTCCCCATGAGTTTTATAAGGAGTTTTGGGACATGCTTGGGTCAGATTTACTCAATGTGTATAAGGAAGCAATATCTAATGGCTCTCTGGGATCACTTATCAACAAAGGTAATGTTAAATTCATCCCTAAAGAAGGTGATCCAGAGATTATCACTAATTGGCGGCCCATTACACTTTTGAATGTTAGCTATAAAATTATTGCCAAAGCTCTTGCTTTGAAACTTCGACCCTTGCTTCCTCTTATTATTAGACCAGAGCAAACAGGATTTGTACAGAGCGGGTATATTTTAGATAACGTTATTGCTGTATGGGAAGGTATGGAATGGGATAATGCTTCTTCTCAGGATGTCTTTTTTATTAAGATTTACTTTGAAAAAGCATATGACAGAATTGAATGGTATTTCATCTTAGCTATGCTTAAGGCTTTAGGTTTTGGAGATAATTTTATTCATTCAGTTCAAATGTTGTTTCAAGATGCTTCTACTGTTCTTACTCTTAATAAAGCTCAATCTAAAAGTATTCCTTTAGCTCGATCAGTAAGACAAGGATGCCCTTTAGCACCTTCTCTATTCATTTTTACAGTTGAGGCTTTTGGTTATCTACTAGCACATAGAGCATCTCAAGGGCTTATTAAAGGGATCTCCTGCCTCACTCTTCTCAGTAGTTGATTAATGGTCATTTTGCTGATGACTCTTTTTTGACTTTATCAGAAGATGAGATTTCTATTTCTCATGCTTTAGCTTGCCTTGAGCTTTTCTGTTTAGCTTCAGGATCTAATGTTCAATGGAGAAAAACATCTTGTTTCGAGACAATCTTTGAAACCTCTTCCTCCCTGGTTATCTGATAAACAATGGAAGTGGATACAACCGGGTGAGATGTTTAAATTTTTGGGCATTCCATTTGCATTTCAAGGATCTCCTGCTTAGCTTTGGGGATATGTAGTGCAAAAGGTAGAGAAAAAGATAGCTTATTGGACTTCTAAAAAGCTGTCTCTTGCAGGTAAATTCCAAATTTGCTCTAAAGTTTTAGCTTCTACACATGTTTATTATTCTTCTTGTTGGGTTCCTTCCAAGAATTGTTACAAGAAACTTGAAAAGCTTCTTCGAGATTTTTTATGGTCTAATGTTGTTGGTAAAAGAGGATTTCACAGAGTTGCTTGGGATATTTGTTGTCTTCCTAAGCACTCGGGTGGTATGGGTTTGTTTGATTTGTCAAAAGCAAGGTTTTTCTTTATGTGCCAAATGGATAACTCATTCTTTGCAAGGAGATGAGGCTTGGAAAATTTTACTTAGAAATTGTATTTCTTCTGGGCTTCCCTTGGGCAGAAAAGTTTGGAAAGGCCTCAATCTTCATACGCTTATTACTGCCCCTGTTCCTGTCAAGATTTCAGGGTCCTTCGTGGCTAAAAGCATTTGGAAAGCCTGGGAAGCTCTCAAACCTTGGTTATCCTGGAAGGGCTTTGGCAAGAAAGTTGGCCCTTCTATCTCCTTTCTGAATGTATGGTGGTCTCAGGCTATTTCTTATGAAGGTTTGCCACTAGCACAAGTGCAATGGGTTAGATCCCAATGCTTTTATAAAAAAGGAATTGCATTACTTTCTGATTTTGTTTCCTTTCATACTAAGAATTGGATCCCTTGGGAAGATTTTAAACACTATTATGGTTTGAAACAAGATGATAAATCCACTTATGAAGTTGTTATTGATCACACTCCCTTTTGCGTATGGTCCAAGTTGTCTAGACATTTTCAAAAGCCATGGTGGTGTGACTGGGAATGGCCTAAACATGTTTCATTGCTTAAGTATTCTGCCTGTTTGGGTTATTCTTGGATTTCCCCTGTAGTTCCTATGGCAGCCATGCTCAATGGAAGATGGAATTTAAATTCTTCTCAGTCTGTTTGGAAATATCGGTTTCATACTGTATGGGCTAAATATATTGAACCAAAGCAGTCTTTTTTTGCTTGGAGTGTGCTTTTTCAAGGTTTGCCTATTGGTCAATGCCTGAAATACTTGGGAGTTGATGATGTCTCTTGTAAGTTACGTAGGTCGGGGAGGAAAACTATGTTCATTTATTCGGGAATGTTCTCGGGCTAGACAGGCTTGGTCTTGGATTCTTTCATTTTTCGGACCTTTTATTGCTTGGTTCATGCTCCCGGAGGCATATCTTATTGGGAGACCCTCTTCGAGTTCTCCATAAATATTTCGAGTGGTTTGGCATATATTCGAATTGCTATTCTCTTCCACATATGGAAAACCCGCAACAAAGTTATTTTTTCCCAGCAAGAATCCTCTTTGTATTTTTCACTGTCTGATAAATATGAGGTTTTCTATGATTGCTGGTTGCAGATTTTTGCCCAAATTAAGAAAGTCAACATGGAGTTTTAGTACCTTCGACAACTTATGAACCACTGGCAGAATGCACCGGGATCATGGATCTGCAACTCCTCGTCACTGGTCTCAGTTCTTTCTACATGATTGATGCTCTTATGTTTTCTGATAGCTGATTCCTGATATTATGTACAAAGATATGTTAGGTGATATGTTTGTTGCAGTTAGTGTGACTTTTCTTCCTAATTGTAATAGTTTCTCTTGGTTGATTGGGGTGTGTTAATACCACCCAAACTATTTTGTATGATTAAGCTTTATTAATACAATTTTGGCTTTTTCATTCAAAAAAAAATTATTTTAGAAGAGCAAGGAGGATTTATGAAAAGGAGACAAATTCTAGACCGATCATAGTAGCTCATGAAGTAATGCATTCAACAACTTCTAGCTAAGAGAGAGCAATGATATTAAAACTTGATATGAATAAAGCCTATGATAAGGTTAAATATGATTTTCTTTTTTTAGTATTATAAAATTTTGGATTGAGAAGAAATGAGTGAGATGGATTAAAGCTTGTGTCTCTATAGTACCATATTTAGTGTTGGTCAATGGGCTGGTAATATAATTATTTAAAGTCAAGAGAGGTCTTAGATAGGGGATCCTCTATCACCATATCTTATTCATTATCATGGCAAAGGTATTGGAAAGGGATCTGAAGAAAACATACAAAGACGGGTTAATAAGTAAACTTAAGGCTAGTAATAACATCAACAACATCACCTATCAACAATTTTTAGATGATACAACCCTTTTTGGGAGGGTAGAGAAAAATAAGACTAAAAATTTTAATAACTTATTAAAGAAATATGAAAGAAAATTTGGGCATAAAGTTAATAGGACAAAATCCAAAATTGACTTCCTAAACACTTAAATTAGAATTAGAACAAGGATATGTAGGTTACTTCAAATGGAGGTAAATTTACCAATAACATATCTAGGGATGCTTGTTGGTTGCTTCAAATGGAGGTAAATTTGCCAACATATCTAGGGATGCTCTTATTTGAGGGGAGAATGAGGATAGAATTGTGGAATCCAGTTATAAGTAAAATTCATAATAAATTACCAGTATGGAAAGGTAGATGGTTATTTTTAGCAAGAAGAGTACATCTAATTAAATCAATCTTATAAGCCATCCCAACATATTATATATCCTTCTATATTATGCCATAACTTAGTACAAAGAAGTTTAATTTATATTATATGGTCATTTTTGTGGTTAGGATAACATGATAAAAGAAATTTCTCTTTGGTGAAATAGAGCAAGGTGTGTGATGATAAAACTAGCGGAGGTCTTGGTTTAAGAGTTCTTACAGATGCAAACTTAGCTCTTAGGGGGAAAATAATTTGGAGATTGTACAAAGAGAGTCAAAGATAATGGGTAAGAATTATTCTAAGTATGTTAAGCCCAATGACCCAATTTTAATATTTATTGCATTCTCATTACCAGGTGGTTCTACATTATGAAATAGTTTAAAAAAATCAATTGATCTAGTGATTAAAGGTCTAATATGGGTGGTGTGAACTGGAGAAAAAAAAATTATTTGGATTGATACTTAGTATGCTAAAAGACCATTCAATCTAAGATCCAATTTTGAAACCATAGATGAGATTACTTCAAGAAAAATATAGAGATATGGTTTCAAATATTATATACAAGGTTCAAGAAGGAAGATACAAATGGAAAGAAGATTTTTTAAGTGGATTGGGCACAAGGAAAATGAAGGCATTCCTTTAGTTAAGTGGTAGAGTATTTCTAGGTCAAAGGAGGAAGGTGGCTAGGGCCTTAAAAATATCCATATTTTTGGTTCTTCTTTGGCAACAAAATTTTTATGGAGGAATTTGACTAGAGAAGGATTATGGAAGAACAAAAGAATATTTTCCTAGGGACCTTTATGGATTGAATCAGAAGTTCAAAGATAAATCTTTTGGAATTATTAATATTTATGCTTCCAATGATGCTCCACATCGATGTGCTTTATGGCGATGGTTAGCTTTTTCCATGCCTGCTGCCACATGGATTCTTTGCGGTGACTTTAATATGGTTGAGAAAGATTTTGACCATTTCAGTCACGTGCCAATGAGATGGTGTGCTGGTGAGCGTGAAGCCTTTTACTTTATGAAGAATAAATTGGCCCTTCATGACCCCAATATTTGTTTTTCTCCTACTAATTTCTTAACAGCTCAATGGTTTACCTGGTCTAATTTCCAGGCTGGGGAATCTCGTGTTCTAAGATGTCTTGATAGAGCTATGATTTCTGAGAGTTCCTCTTTTCATATGGCTCGCCCGTCCCCTTATTTGCCTACTGTTTCTGTTATTCCTGATACTTCACTTTCTGATCATTCCCCCATTCTATTTTTTGTTGAGTCTCATTCTCAATATTCTAGCCAATTTCAATCCAGTTCTATTTTAATACTTCCTTTCTTCAAAGTGCAGCAATGAAAGCCCATATTTGTAGAATCTGGAATCTTATCCCCAGGCCTTCAGGTCCTTCTAGTTGGATCGAGTGGTGGAATGATGCCATCAAAAGAACAACTTTTCTTCTGAGAACTCTAGGAGTTGAAATTGCAAGAAAAAGAAAAAAATCAAATATGGTTTTGAAATCTAAGCTTGCCAGAGTCTCTGTCATATTGGAGTCTGACCCTTTTAATTCAGATCTTCAAGCCTTTGCGGCTTCTATCCGACATGAGATGAGAAAAGCTGAGATTTATGAAGCTAAAGGTGCTCAGTTGAGAGCTCGCCTTCATTGGCTTAAAGTGGGTGATCGAGTGTCTAAAGAATTTTTTAAAATACTACGCCCTCCTCCAAATATTACTCAGTTTCAAGCTTTACAAGTGGATGGTGTCAGAATTACTTCATTGCAAGAGATTTCTATAGCTTTTGTCCGACATTATCAACATGTTTTTGCTTCACAACCTTTAACTCTTGCAAGACAACAGGCTCTTGATGAATGTTGTGCTGCCATCCCTTCTAGGCTCACTTCAACTCAAAGGGATGTTTGTGATGCTCCTCTCACTTTGGAGGATCTTAAATCTGCTCTTTCTCATATGGCCAATGATAAAGCACCTGGTCTTGATGGTTTTCCCCGTGAGTTTTATAAGGAGTTTTGGGACATGCTTGGGTCAGATTTACTCAATGTGTATAAGGAAGCAATATCTAATGGCTCTCTGGGATCACTTATCAACAAAGGTAATGTTAAATTCATCCCTAAAGAAGGTGATCCGAGAGATTATCACTAATTGGCGGCCCATTACACTTTTGAATTTTAGCTATAAAATTATTGCCAAAGCTCTTGCTTTGAAACTCTGACCCTTGCTTCCTCTTATTATTAGACCAGAGCAAACAGGATTTGTACAGAGCAGGTATATTTTAGATAACATTATTGTTGTATGGGAAGGTATGGAATGGGCTAATGCTTCTTCTCAGGATGTCCTTTTTATTAATATTGACTTTGAAAAAGCATATGACAGAATTGAATGGTATTTCATCTTAGCTATGCTTAAGGCTTTAGGTTTTGGAGATAATTTTATTCATTCAGTTCAAATGTTGTTTCAAGATGCTTCTACTATTCTTACTCTTAATAAAGCTCAATCTGAAAGTATTCCTTTAGCTCGATCAGTAAGACAAGGATGCCCTTTAGCACCTTCTCTATTCATTTTGGCAGCTGAGGCTTTTGGTTATCTACTAGCACATAGAGCATCTCAAGGGCTTATTAAAGGGATCTCCCTGCCTCACTCTTCTCAGTAGTTGATTAATGGTCATTTTGCTGATGACTCTTTTTTGACTTTATCAGAAGATGAGATTTCTATTTCTCATGCTTTAGCTTGCCTTGAGCTTTTCTGTTTAGCTTCAGGATCTAATGTTCAATGGAGAAAAACATCTTGTTTCAGACAATCTTTGAAACCTCTTCCTCCCTGGTTATCTGATAAACAATGGAAGTGGATACAACCAGGTGAGATGTTTAAATTTTTGGGCATTCCATTTGCATTTCAGGGATCTCCTGCTTAGCTTTCGGGATATGTGGTGCAAAAGGTAGAGAAAAAGATAGCTTATTGGACTTCTAAAAAGCTATCTCTTGCAGGTAAATTCCAAATTTGCTCTAAAGTTTTAGCTTCTACACATGTTTATTATTCTTCTTGTTGGGTTCCTTCCAAGAATTGTTACAAGAAACTTGAAAAGCTTCTTCGAGATTTTTTATGGTCTAATGCTATTGGTAAAAGAGGATTTCACAGAGTTGCTTGGGATATTTGTTGTCTTCCTAAGCACTCGGGTGGTATGGGTTTGTTTGACTGTCAAAAGCAAGGTTTTGCTTTATGTGCCAAATGGATAACTCGTTCTTTGCAAGGAGATGAGGCTTGGAAAATTTTACTTAGAAATTGTATTTCTTCTGGGCTTCCCTTGGGCAGAAAAGTTTGGAAAGGCCTCAATCTTCATACACTTATTACTGCCCCTATTCCTGTCAAGATTTGAGGGTCCTTCGTGGCTAAAAGCATTTGGAAAGCCTGGGAAGCTCTCAAACCTTGGTTATCTTGGAAGGGCTTTGGCGAGAAAGTTGGCCCTTCTATCTCCTTTCTGAATGTATGGTGGTCTCAGGCTATTTCTTATGAAGGTTTGCCACTAGCACAAGTGCAATGGGTTAGAGCCCAATGCTTTTATAAAAAAGGAATTGCATTACTTTATGATTTTGTTTCCTTTCATACTAAGAATTGGATACCTTGGGAAGATTTTAAACACTATTATGGTTTGAAACAAAATGATAAATCCACTTATGAAGTTGTTATTGATCACACTCCCTTTTGCGTATGGTCCAAGTTGTCTAGACATTTTCAAAAGCCATGGTGGTGTGACTGGGAATGGCCTAAACATGTTTCATTGCTTAAGTATTCTACCCATTTGGGTTATTCTTAGATTTCCCCTGCAGTTCCTATGGTAGCCATGCTCAATGGAATATGGAATTTAAATTCTTCTCAGTCTGTTTGGAAATATCGGTTTCATACTATATGGGTTAAATATATTGAACCAAAGCAGTATTTTTTGCTTGGAGTGTGCTTTTTCAAGGTTTGCCTATTGGTCAACGCTTGAAATACTTGGGAGTTGATGATGTCTCTTGTAAGTTATGTGGTCAGGAGGAAAACTATGTTCATTTATTATGGGAATGTTCTCGGGCTAGACAAGCTTGGTCTTGGATTCTTTAATTTTTCAGACCTTTTATTGTTGGTTCATGCTCCTGGAGGCATATCTTATTGGGAGACCCTCTTCAGTTCTCCACAAATATTTCGGTGGTTTGGCATATATTCAGAATTGCTATTCTCTTCCACATATGGAAAACCCGCAACAAAGTTATTTTTTCCCAGACAAGAATCCTCTTTGTATTTTTCACTTTCTGATAAATATGAGGTTTTCTATGATTGCTGGTTGCAGATTTTTGCCCAAATTAAGAAAGTCAACATGGAGTTTCAGTACCTTCGGCAACTTATGAACCACTGGCAGAATGCCCCGGGATCATGGATCTGCAACTCCTCGTCACTGGTCTCAGTTCTTTCTACATGATTGCTGCTCTTATGTTTTTTGATAGCTGATTCCTGATATTATGTACAGAGATATGTTAGGTGATATGTTTGTTGCAGTTAGTGTGACTTTTCTTCCTAATTGTAATAGTTTCTCTTGGTTGATTGGGGTGTGTTAATCCCACCCACACTGTTTTGTATGATTAAGCTTTATTAATACAATTTTGGCTTTTTCATTCAAAAAAAAAATATTTTAGAAGAGCAAGGAGGATTTATGAAAAGGAGACAAATTCTAGACCGATCATAGTAGCTCATGAAGTAATGCATTCAACAACTTCTAGCTAAGAGAGAGCAATGATATTAAAACTTGATATGAATAAAGCCTATGATAAGGTTAAATATGATTTTCTTTTTTTAGTATTATAAAATTTTGGATTGAGAAGAAATGAGTGAGATGGATTAAAGCTTGTGTATCTATAGTACCATATTTAGTGTTGGTCAATGGGCTAGTAATATAATTATTTAAAGTCAAGAGAGGTCTTAGATAGGGGATCCTCTATCACCATATCTTATTCATTATCATGGCAAAGGTATTGGAAAGGGATCTGAAGAAAACATACAAAGACGGGTTAATAAGTAAACTTAAGGCTAGTAATAACATCAACAACATCACCTATCAACAATTTTTAGATGAAACAACCCTTTTTGGGAGGGTAGAGAAAAATAAGACTAAAAATTTTAATAACTTATTAAAGAAATATGAAAGAACATTTGGGCATAAAGTTAATAGGACAAAATCCAAAATTGAATTCCTAAACACTTAAACTAGAATTAGAACAAGGATATGTAGGTTACTTCAAATGGAGGTAAATTTACCAGTAACATATCTAGGGATGCTTTTTGGTTGCTTCAAATGGAGGTAAATTTGCCAACATATCTAGGGATGCTCTTATTTGAGGGGAGAATGAGGATAGAATTGTGGAATCCAATAAATTACTAGTATGGAAAGGTAGATGGTTATTTTTAGCAAGAAGAGTACATCTAATTAAATCAATATTATAAGCCATCCCAACATATTATATATCCTTCTATATTATGCCATAACTTAGTACAAAGAAGTTTAATTTATATTATGTGGTCATTTTTGTGGTTAGGATAACATGATAAAAGAAATTTCTCTTTGGTGAAATAGAGCAAGGTGTGTGATGATAAAACTACGGGAGGTCTTGGTTTAAGAGTTCTTACAGATGCAAACTTAGCTCTTAGGAGGAAAATAATTTGGAGATTGTACAAAGAGAGTCAAAGATAATGGGTAAGAATTATTCTGAGTATGTTAAGCCCAATGACCCAATTTTAATATTTATTGCATTCTCATTACCAGGTGGTTCTACATTATGAAATAGTTTAAAAAAATCAATTGATCTAGTGATTAAAGGTCTAATATGGGTGGTGGGAACTGGAGAAAAAAAATTATTTGGATTGATACTTAGTATGCTAAAAGACCATTCAATCTAAGATCCAATTTTGAAACCATAGACGAGATTACTTCAAGAAAAATATAGAGATCTAGTTTCAAATATTATATACAAGGTTCAAGAAGGAAGATACAAATGGAAATAAGATGTTTTACAAGTATACCAAACATTGTTGCTAGGAGGAAGTTGAGCAGAAAGATAACACTTATTATTTTGAGGGGAGCTAAGGATAAGTTAGTTTGAGAGTTGAATAGCTCCGGAAAATACACAAAAAGAAGCACATATAATGTAAAACACCAACAAAATAGGAATACTGCAAGAATATGGAGAAATATTTGGAATAGTCCAAGCATTCCAAAATTTAAAATGTTTTTTTGGCTAGTAAGTCATAAAAAAATTTATCCTTAGATAATTTAATGAAAAATGGATTTCATGGCCCATCACAATGTGTTCTATGTAAAAGGAGGAGGAGAGTATAGACCATATCTTAGGACATTGCTCGATAGTTTGGGAACTATGGCAATGGATTTTTAATATGTTTGGTAAATATATGGTGATGAATGATAGAATTGAAGAATGGTTAAAGCAATGGCAAAGCACTTTTAAAAGTGAGGCATTATAGACAATATGAGATATATCAAAAGATACAATACATTGGACAATATGAATGGAAATAAATAAAATAATAGTTAAAGAAAAGAAAAGCAATTTAGAGGTAATAAAAAAAAATATTTGTTTAGCCATAGAAGAGTCTAAACTAGCCCTTTCAACTCAACCAATCCCTAATCTTCAAGCAAAGATCCTTGTTAGATGGAGTCAAGTCATCAATTGGAATTACGATTAGGGTTGGTCAAATTGAATCTTGATGGATCTTCTAAAGGAATTTGATACCCACATGAGGAGGAATAATAAAAAATAATAGAGCTAGAATTTGGTCACATTACGTTTTCAGTAGTGGGTTTAAGAAAAATAATGAAGCTAAAACTTGGGTTGTTTTGGAAGGATTAAAATATACATACAAATAAAATGGAAGAGAGTATTATGGATGACAGGTAATTCACTAACAATAATAAATGTAATTTTGAGAAGAGTAAAGGCTCCATGGAATATACAAGAGATCATTGTGGAAAAATGAGACCTTGCTATAGAGTTTGAAGAAATTAGGTTTACACATGCATTAAGGGAATGGAACAAATGTGTAGATAGACTAGCCAATAGAAGGATTTTAGTAGAAGATTGTGAAGTTAAATTGTATTTTCCATGCTTAGAGAAAGTAGTAATTTTATATGAAAATGATAAGAAAAATATGAAAGAAGAATTTTTTTTTGAAAAATAATTTGAAAAAACTTGTATTAAAACAAAGATCATTTACAAGTCGGGATGAGACTTTTCCTAGCCTTAGTTAGAGAGAACACGTGTTTACAATAGTAAAAGAATATTTGCATTGGATCCAAATCTCTTAAACCATATTTCTACAATGACTGTTTACCTGTTTACAACTATAAAAGAAGATCTACATTGAAACATAAATCTCCTAAAAAATATTTCTGGAATGGTTATCCAAATTAGCTAAGCACTGGATTTGCTCACCAACCTGCCTAATCATCTCATCCTCAATAGCCATGTCACTGTGCCACTAAACCCCTACCTCCTTCTCAGTACCCATATTAGCCAGGAAGTCTGCCACTTTATTTAGATCTCTACTCACATAAACTGGAATCACATCATCTAATTCCCTCCATAATTCCTTAATTTGAGTGACAAGAATCCTCAACCTCCATGTTTTCAAAGCAAAGTTCCTCATGAAATCTAGAGCTCAAACCATTATTTGAGAATATGATTCTAGGATTATCCTCCTATGACCTTGTTTTACTGCCCAAATAGAAGCAGATTTGATAGCTAAGGATTCTGCTTCATTGTTTGTGGCTCTTCCCAAGCCTTGCAGTTCCCAATAGAGCACTGTTCCAACATGATTTTGGCAAACCACTCCAATTACAACTCTACCCGGATTGCCTTTTGCAGCTCCATCAGTATTAATTTTAATCCAACCTTCTGGGGGTGGTTTCCAACTAGCTCTATCCTATCCCTCTTGCACTTCAACTTCCTTTTCCATTGCCCCAATAACAACCTGAGTTTCCTCTTTAGCATAGACTACCACAGTTTCTGTAACTTTGCTCCAAATGACCTGCCAAACTCCATCTAAAGAAGAAAAAGTTTCTCTAAAAATTCTAGCATTTCTCTTCAACCACACTTGCCACCAAATAAAGTTTAAGCCAAGCTCCCAACCAATACAAAGAGCTTTAGATTTAAATCTACCCCTCTTCCATCTTTCCCAAATATTAATCCAATTTAAATCACCATTAACTTGAATTTTATAATATAAAAACCATCTCTCCCAAATCTGGCGCGTGAATGGGCACTCAAACATCAAGTGATCAATTGTTTCCTCGCTCTTGTAGCATAAAACACATTGATATGGACCAATGATTCCATACATCTGAGATTATCAAAATTAAGAATTCCATTATGCATGAAATGCCATGCAAAAAATTTTACTTTCGACCAACCCTTGGATTGCCAAATATTTCTCCAATCCTCAACCTAATATGTATGAGGAGGAGGCTCTAGAAGGATCTTATCATATCCGTCCTTCACTGTGTAGACACCAAGGCTCCCATAGCCCCAAGCTAATTCATCCTCCTCATCTCTACCTGTGAGAAATCTTTCTGCCAAGATTTTAGTCATGATGGGTGTCAAATCCGGAGGGATTGAAATTGGCCACTCATCCAACTTCTTAAATTGCTTAAACTTATAATCCCCCAGCTGACTAGTGTTGAAATAATTTTCAATTTGGACCCATACCTTGGTTTCTATGGCTGTTTTTATTGGTTGCAATTCAAGAAATTCAACAATGATAGGTGGGTATTGATCCCATGAATCTGTTCAAAATCGTGCCTTCTCCCCTCTCCCCACTTTCCAAAATAATCTATCTTTTACTACCTGAGATCCTAACTTGAGAGCCTACCACACTAAGGATCCATTACCATCCAAAGAGAAATGACCCACCTCATTTGGGTTTATATGTCCCAAATATTTACTAGTTAAGATTCTACTGAATAAAGAAGTTGGTTGGGAAATCCACCTCCAGTAAATCTTTCTAGCCAAAGCTTTATTATTTAACTTTGATCTTCTCAGTCCCAAACCTCCTTTTACCTTGGGCTAGTTTACTTTATGCCAACCTACTAAGGCCCATTTCCTCTCTCCTTTTACTCCTTCCCATAAAAATTTTCTAGCCATCTTGTCCAAATCTTTCCATATGGTATGTGGGGCAGCAAGGATAGAACATTTATAAATTGGCATGGCCTGAATGATTGATTGTAAAAAGTTAATCTACCCCCATAGCTTAACCATTTGTGAGACCAATGATTAATTTTGTCCTTGATACAATCCAAAAGATTCCTCCAGATATCTATTTTTAGTTTTTTAAAATGCAAAGGGACCCCCAAGTATACCACTAGGAGATAAGTCCTTGTGAATCCCAAGATCTCTAAAATTATGTCCTGAAGCCTTTGATCAAGATTGAAAAATACCACTTTGGATTTTTTATCATTGATGACTTGGTTTGTAGCCCTAAGGTAGACATTAAGTGTATCTCTAATCATTCTTGCTTCCCTGAAGTTGGCCACTCCCACCAATCCTGTGTCATCCACAAACTGTAGGTGAGTCAAAACTTCCTCACCCACCTTGATACCTGTTAGCAAACCTTGTTGTCTTCTCCTCAAGATGAGTCTACCCAATCCTTTAGCCAATATGAGAAAAATATAGGGAGAGCAAGGATATCCTTGACAAAGGCCTCAAGTAGCTCCAAACGGTTGTGAGGGAAGACCCTTGATTAACACTGAGTATGTCGAAGTAGAAACACAACTCATGACCCATTCTATCCAATCCTGAGAGAAACCAAAGGCTGCCATAATCTTTGACAAGAAGCTCCACTCCACCCTATCATAAGCCTTTGACATATCTAATTTTATGAACATTCCTCTATTACCAGATGTTTGCATTGAATGGATTGCCTCCTGAGCTAGAACCACACCATCCAAGATCTGCCTACCCTCTACAAAACCCCCTTGCTCCGAGGAGATAATGTTATGTAGAAGAGGGTTTAGTCGCTCAACAATTACCTTTGTGATTATTTTATATATGACATTGCATAAGGTAATAGGTCTATAATCTGAAATATGTACCCCCTTCTCCCCTTTTGGAATTAAGGTAATGAAAGTATGATTTAATGCTTTAAGCATTCTTTTACTACCTTTGGACTCCTCTATAACAGCCATTACATCCTCCTCCAAGTTATCCCAAAAGGCCTGAAAAAACTCAATTGGAAAGCCATCTAGACCTGGTGTTTTCTCGGTGCTCATTCCAAAGACTACATTCTTCAGTTCCTCTCTATCAATGGGTTTAAGTAGGGTTTGATTTTCTTCTTCAGAGATAATAGAGGGTATGATAGCAATAACTTATTTTTGATCCTCTTCATCTTGCACCATACTTTCCTTAAATAGTTTAGAAAAATAATCCATTGAATGGAAATGCATACTTGGAATTGTATCAAAGGAGTGTCCGTTCTCATATTGAAGAGCTTCCATGTTGTTCATCTGTCTCCTAGCACAAGCAACCCGATGGAAAAATTTAGTATTTTTATCACCTTCTAATAACCAAGTGGTTCTTGCTCTCTGTTTCCAGTAGGTCTCCTCTTAGTTGTCAATGTCCTCAACCGCTTTATGCAATGCATCATCCTCTTCTTTGAGCTGCTACATAATTGTTCCTTCCCTAAAGTTTTTTGAACCTCATCCCATCTAGCCACCAATGGAGCTCTTTGGACCTGGAAGTCTGTCTTGTTAGCTTGCCTCCATTGTTTCAGTTGATCTTTGACATAATGAAGTTGTTTGTGGAATCTAAACATTGTTGTCCCATATGTTGGGTGACCTTCTTCCCACCATTGTGGAATTTTCTTTCGAAGTTCCTCTTTTTGTAACCAAAAGTTTTCAAATTTAAATGGTTTGTGATGTTTGCACTTGTCTTGATCCCTCCTTCCAACAAAATGGGAAAGTGATCCGAAACTGGACCCTCCAAAATTTGAAATTTTATATTCCATTTTACAAATGCCTCCTCTGAAACCAAAAAATGGTCTAACTTCACCTTCTTTCTATGTGGCTCCCTCCTCTTATTAGTCCAAGTATAGTTGGTTCCAGGGCATTTAATATCCACCAAGTGTAATTCCTGGACTTGGGCAATCATAAGTCGATCCCCTGGGTCCAAAATTGGGGTTCCCCCTTCCTGATCTCTAGAGGATAATTTAGCATTAAAATCCACAACAATAATCCAGTCTAAATCTTCCCTTGAGACTCTCATGTTATGCACAACTTTCCATTGATGCATCTGACCATCTAGGTTTTGAGACCCATAAAAATTTGTGATTAAAACATGTTCAGTTGTGAAATTATTTCTAAAATGTGATGTGAGAGCACCCCTCCAAGCTATATGTTCTATTGCAGTCTATTCAAGAGAGTTCCAAAGAGTAACTATCCCCCCTGAGGCACCTTGGGCAGCCACTTCCATATGACCAGCACCCCTCCAAATTTTGTTAACTGTTTTACACATAAGATCTAACGACATTTTTGTCTCCTGGATAAGCAAAAAATATGTTTTACATTTTTCTAAGAGTCTTCGAGCAATAGATTGATGGGTTCTCCTGTTTAAACCCCTAACATTCCATGATTGTATAATCATTGGTTACCTTGAGAGCAGTAAAAATCTATTGGCCTCACCGATCCTCTAGTGATCGGTTTGTCTCCTTGAACTGCTATCAATTCCTTATTTGATTTTCTACCCACTCCTTGAGAGTTGCTATTTTTTGATCTCTTTTCCACCTAAGTTATCCCTAAAGTTGGCCTTTCTCTGGTTCTTTTTCGCTATGCCAATGCTTGACATCCTTAATTGTTGGTTGCTCTTGGTTATGCACTATCAATGCCCCTGCACTCTCAGATTGCGGTAACTCACTGTACTCAATTACCTGCTCTATGATGGGGGAGATGAAAGAGGAGCTTGAACATGGATGTTATTATTTTCATTATTCCCATCCACTTCTTTCATGAATTGTTCTTCTTGGTCCATTAGTGTCTTAAATATCTCATACCTATTAGAGGTCTTGAGTTGGGTTTGCTCTTTACCATATTTTTTCTTTTGCCTTTTCTTTCTTTTGGGTTGTTCAAAACCATCTCCCTGTGCTTCTTTACCCTGACAAATATTGGTTGGTTCTTTGTTGATTGTTGACTTACCCTCCTTAGGAAGATTTGACATTCCTAGAGGAGCCTCCATTTTTATGTTCATATTATTTGGGCAAGATCGGGCCAAATGTCCATATTTGTGGCAAACTCCGCATCTGAAGGGCAATGCTTCATAATCCAATTGTTGAATCCAAGATAGTCCTGCAAGTTCAAGTTCCACCTCTGTCGGTAGAGGCTGGCTAAGATCCATTTCCACACATAATCTTGCATAAATAGTTGTGTTTCCTTCTATTGTGTCTTTGGAAACACCCAAATGTCTTCCAAGGGAGTTACCGATAATTTCCAATATCTGCTCACTCCAAAACTCCATTGGAAGTGCATACAAACGGATCGAAACCGGGACAGCAGTGGGTTCAATTCGAGGATCAAATCCCACTCTCCAGGGTTGAACAAATAATCCTGCTAGACCATGATTCCTCTTTTTTTATTCGAAAGCCCTATTTCTATCGGCAAGTGAAGAAAAACTAACAATAAAATATCCATTGCTAATAAACCATAAAGAATACTCACCAAGAGGCTCCCAGTTTTGCCGGACCCAGGAATGCAAAAAATTCAGGGTAGGGCGAATACCCATGAATTTACATATCAAATCATGATTGGCTTTATATAAAATTGTTTCTTCAACCATCCTTTGCTCAATGACAATATTTGACCTTGATTCTGACTGTGGCAAGCATCCATTAAATCGTTGAGATGTTGATCTATTTCTAGCAGTTGTAAAGAGCATTTTTAATGTAGTTTTTTGTGCTTCTTCAGTCTTTGATGGAGATTTATCCTTTAAAAAATCTGCAAAAGAACTATGTCTCTCTAGAAGAGGATTCAGAGGTGTCCCCATTGGACCCTCCTAGGGTAGCTATCTTGTCTTCAAATCCACAGTAACCAGAAATCTCTTCGGCTACCCAACTATGAAAGAAGAAAATTCAAAATAATGTTCCAAAGGATTACAAAATGTTTTTGGAGATCCATTTATAGACCAGTGCATTGGAGGAAACTAATAGTCCATGTTTGGTAAAGTAGACTATAATTTTGTGAAGTGAGTAGGAGTTTTGTATGCTAGAGTAGAAGAAGATATAGATAGATTTTTTTGTTGAATGAATTATTTAAGTTGGTGATTGGATTATGGGACAAAGTATGGAATTAAACTTTTAACTTTTTGATATTGCTAAACTATTTATTAAATCAATACCATTATGATTTACTAAAATATAATTATTTAAGTAAAATGTAAAGTCTTATGATGAGTGTAGGACGTCATAGCGGAGCAAGGTTAAATATATCTTTGGTTTACCCATGGAGCTTAAGATGGAAGGCATTGTTGGTAAAGATAGAAATGACGTGATGGAAGGCACAAGACGTATACTACATGGTGAGAGACATTAAAGGTAAAAAAGTACCTAATATAAGGAAAAACTCGTTCTAAATGTGATAAGGCTAAAACACGATAGCACACGTTGGAGGTATGAACGTTCGACAAACGAATAGTTGATGGTGCACAAAAGCTAAATTGTGCAGACTTCTATAGAGTGTAGATTTTCTATGATAAACTGCATAAATGTTTCATAGGGAGTATAGATTTTTATGATAAAGTGAGATACAACAAATTGATGCATTTGCATTTTTAATGTTTGTTGTGATGAAGAAGCATAAACAATGTTTGCATTTGTATTAATCATTCATGTAATAAATGTAATAAGTGGGGAAGTGAGGAATGTTAAGATTATTATATCGTTGTATAAGAGTCATAAAGGGTGGTCCAAATAACCATGTCATTGTTATATAAATATAACATATTTATAATAAAATTTTTAGAACAATTTACTTATGGACGGAGGACCACCGCATTTATCACATTAGACAAACTACAAGAAAACTATTGTTGTTTTTTCTTTTAGTTTTATATCATGTATGATGACTCTGTTTCGTACGGGAATAATTCAGAATTATGATACAAGTAAAGTCTTTTATATATACATAAACGGGTTAGTATTCAGACAAGTGGAGAGCCGTTAACGTACTCGGTGACGGCGAGTGCCATCAACCCCACCATGGCTAAACGGCCGTTCCAAATCTCTGCGCCGGCCGACATAATTGGCTGGGATTTGCTCTCAGCGGAGACGCCCTTGAACATGGGTACAAGCGAGGCCACCGACAAGAGCATGGCGGTGGCAACGAAGGCGGAGAACCCTTCTCCACTGCTCACCTGCGACATCAAGTCTTTTCCGCTGGCCAGCTCCACCCCGACAGCCGAAACAAAGCCCACCATAGCCAGCCTCCCGTTGATTGTCTCCGGTGCCGGCCCCGAGAAAGCGAACACATCACCAAACTTGGTGCTCACCTGCAATTTGACACACGGATTAATGTGATTTTCAGATGGCAGGGAAACAACAATTGTAAGCGAGAAACGAAAGTTATTTAATTTACCTTATTTTGAGTCGGAGGCGGAGGTGGAGGTGGAGGGGAAGAATTTGTCGAAGCCTCTGGTTCCTCTTCAGCCTGCAATGTTGAAGCATATGGTCACGTTGAGCTTAAACGATTTCTCTCCCTTGTACCATATCTATACAGAAAACTGAGTTATGAATTACAAGTAATACAGTGGAGTGACTAACCTTTGCCATGCATTTGACATGCAAATGCAAATACCCCTTGCTGGGCACGACGGCTCTGCTGTGAGGAAATGACAACCTTCTTCCCACGACAGGATTGTGAGAGGCATGAGCTCCTGAGCTAAAACTTGCCACAGATTGTCTCATCATCATAGTTGCCGAAGACGAAATAGCTGCCATTGCTGTGTAATGTCTACGACAAATTGGACACGGAAAAATTCGGAGATTCCGAGGTCCAAGGTTGAGTTTCGATTGCTTGGCTTGAGCTTCTTCAATCGATTTGTGTAATAAAATGTCTTGAAGAGTCAATTTATAGGTGTGAAAGACGTCTAACCCCAACATTCCTCGTTCCTACTTTTCTTTGTGGCGGAAAATGAGCCAAGTCTCATCTCATTCTTCTCAGAGATACAGCGAAACGTGGCCACGCCTGTCCACACAACATTATTTTTTGTTGTTATGTAGTTTGTCTTCATTTTCATGGCCCTTTCTAATGGCGCGCAGTTGAATGTTGCGTCATCGAAGCATAATGAGCAACTTGTCACCATCAAAAACTAGGGCCGTAGTTACTGTCGGGACATCGCATGAGATCTAAGATTGAATCACAGTTAAAATGGTTTTTTTATGCTTCCATCTTTAAAAAAATATTAGGATAGTATAATATTAGGATGGTTTTGTTATGATCGGAAAGGAATAGATAAATAGTAGAGATGTTTGATAATAAGTAGGTTTTTTTTTTTTTTTTTTTTTTAAAAGTCAAATTTTACTTTTATTTTATTTGGTTAGTGCGAGAAATTTTTAAGATTGATGTTTAGGTTGAACATTTTGATCTTAGACACAATTTTTGTAAGACAGAAAGTTAAACTTATCAACAAAAGATTCAGACATAGCCATACAAAAAGGAATAAACAAATAGAAAGGTTGAAAAAAATAAACAGATAAAATAAAGGTGTCCCATTTGCGCCCAAAAATGGTCATGCATACCTGCTACAAGAGTCCAACTCCACCTTCACCTTTATCGGAATTTATTATCTCATCGCAAGACAATTAAATTTCTTAAGAAGGCTAAATATACAAGCTTGAAGATTTTATATATTTTAATCTCAACTTAAGACGCCAACCATTACGCAGCATTTCCGAATAAGATATTATTATTGTTATTATTATCATCGGTTGAATGTAAATATGAAACCATATAGTCCTTTAATAATTTTAAGTTTAATTTTTTTATGAGGAACCTTTTATATACAAAAGAGGGGAGAGATTTGACCCTGGGCCTCTCGATAACTGGAGAGTTTTAATTTTTTTTTGATTTGATAGGTGTTTTTTTATGGTTTGTCTTAGTTTGATTTATGGAATGGTTGAGGTCCTCTTGATTTCTTTTTTTACTTATTTGATTATGGTTAATCCTACTTAAAAAATAAGTTTACAAAGTTTTGTTTTTCAACTTTAAAATATAGGAAATATGAGAGTAATATATTAAAATAATTTTCATGGTGCTTTGTGAAAGGTTTAAAATAATTGTGGCATGGCGGTTATAGAGGTGCACTGCGCAAAGATCTGTGTGGCGGTTTTCGGGGCAGACAACGTAAAATACTGTGGTGGCCATAAAAGCAAGAAAACCTACCCAAATTCGTGGTGGCTACCGATTCCACCATGTTAATATATATATATATATATATATATATATATAATATAAAAATAAATGTATAATTTAAAAGAATTAGAAAAAAAACTATAATATTTAATCTCTTAGGTTTTTAACACTCTTGTTTTTAACATCTAGCTAAAAAAAATCTCAAATATCCAAACAAGGAAGAATGATAGCATTAGGATCATATGAAAATGGCCTATTTATCTTGGAAACTACTATTCAATCAACTCTTTCAGTCAATGCTTTAGAACTATGGCACAAACGACTAGGACATACCAGTGAGACATCAGTAAAAAATTAATCAGATATCAAATGGTGAAAGGAATACCCAACTTATCTCCAGATACTGTATGTGCATAATGTTTAGCAAGAAAACAACTTAGAATCCCTTTCAAACTTCATCAACATAGAGCTCAACATCCTCTAGGAATAATATATATAGATTTGTGTGGACCAATGAAAGTTGATAGTGTTGGAGGACATAAATACTTTCATATATTTGTTGATGATCATACTAGAAAAGTGTGGGTATATTTCATGAAGTACAAATCATAAGAATTTAGCTACTTTAAACAATTCAAAATTCAAGTTGAAAAGAATTAGGAAAGTCCATAAAAGCATTTTGTGCAGACAAAGGAGGAGAATTTATGTCTAATTAATTTGACTCCTTTATTGAAGACAATGGAATCAAAAGACAACTTACTACAACATACTCACCTCAAAAAAATGGAATTGTAAAAATAAGAAACAAATCAATAATGGAAATGTTAAGATGTATGTTAAAAGAAGCACAACTTGATCATAAATACTAGGTTGAAGCAGTACACACAATAGTCTACATACAAAACAGACTACCAACAAGAGTACTCAAGCATATTACACCAGAAGAAGCATGGTCAGGACAAAATCCCAACATAGAAAGATTGAAAATATTCTGATGTAAAGCCTACATGCATATTCCAAAGAAAAAGAGTACCAAGTTAGATGACAAAACTATGATAGAGATATTTGTTGGCTATGATAATGAATCTACATGATACATAATATTAGATCCATCTACAAAGAAATTTTACATTATTAGAGATGTGAATATGGGACATGTTGCATATGAGTATGAATGAATAAAATGGTCTAAAATAAGGATCCTCTCAAATGATAAATATAGAGTTGTCTAAGCAATATGTTGGGCTTATAAGCAAAAAGTAAAGAGTCTTATGATGAGTGTGGGACATCATAGAGGAGCAAGGTTAAATATATCTTTGGTATGCCCATGGAGCTAAATATGGAAGACATTATTGGAGGTTAACCAAAATGCCATCAAGAAGGTATTTTGAAGATGTATATATTTTTTGATGTGATAAAGATAAAAATGATGTGATGGGGAACACTTGGTGAGAGACATTAAAGGTAAAAAGCACTTGATAGAAGGAAAACTTTGTTCTAAATGTGATAAGCCTAAAAAACGATAACACACATTGGAGGGATAAATGTTGGATAAACGAATAGTTTATGGTGTGCAAAAGCTAAATTATGTAGACTTCTATAGTATAAATTTTCTATAAAAACTGTATAGATGTTCCATAGAGAGTATAGATTTTTATGATAAACTAATGCATTTGATGCATTTGAGGGATTTGCATTTTTATTTTTGTTGTGATGAAGAAGCATAAAAAATGGATGGTGGATTATGTATTTTATTGTTTGACATCATTAAAGGTGAGACAACACTATTGATGCATGTGTTGGGTGTTGTGTCAATGAAGCATTGCTTGCTACAATGAAATGAGTCATCATGTTCAAAAAATAATAACAAGGCTTATGTTTGAGATAACAATGGAGTGAAGCACTTGTGCTACAATAGAGGACTGAAGCGTTATTGGAGGTTAGAGGTATTGTACACAAAATGTTTCGAAATATTAAAAATAAAACCTAAAATATTTTTGGAGTGGTCAAATTACAAAATCAATGGACAATATTTATCATAATACTAGTGGTATGTGTATTGTCAAACTGTGCTGCTCGTTGTCTCAGTATGAACGTGCTAGAAGTGGTTCAAGATATTTCGAATTCTATTTTGTAATTCAGTTAAGTGATTTTATTTTTAAATTTACTTAAGTGATTCTATTTTGAAATTCACTTAAGTGATTTTCTATTTTTAAATTCACTTAAGTGATTCTATTTTGTGATTAAATTAAGTGATTTTATATTTTAAATTCATTTAAGTGCTTCTATTTTGTAATTCACTTAAGTGATTTTCTATTTTAAACCACACATCTCAAGATGAGATGAGATCTAATATTAGGGTTAGAGAGATTAAGGTTACCTTTTCAATGATAAAAGGAGAAGGTCAAGTGTTTTACACATAGAAAGAAAATAAGGTGAACATATTGTTGAAGGAGAACTGCAAGGCGATTGTGTAGAGATGAAGAGTGATTTGTTGGCCAAAAAGGCAGCAAGAGAGTAGGTTGTCTTGTTGTAACTGTAACCTCCTCCATTATATAAAATATGCAAGTTCTGTAGTAAATTTTTCGTTGTTCATTCTATTTTATTTTTCTAGCCATCTATGTGACTGTTGGATATTAAAATAAATTCATATTAGATCTAATTTTATTTAGAAATATAGGGTAGCAGGTTTTCTAGAGTTAGGAAATTTTTCATGGTATCAGACCTAGGTTCTATGATTGAGATTCATAAGGGTTTATAGAAGTATATTACTGCTAGATATTAAAAATCGACAATTGAGGGTTTCATAATTTTGCTTGAAAGACTAAGCTTATTTGCAGGATAGTTTTTGAGTCATTCATATTAGATCTAGAAGTTTGTGCAGTAGATCTTAGAAATGGTAGTATCTAGCCTCATATTTGAGGATATATTAGAATGTGTCTCCAATTTCTTACCTTGGAAAGTCATGGTAATGTTTTTATTAGAATATAATGATCTCTAGAATATTGTCAAGGATGATGTGACTCTTCCTATATATCCACAATAATTGGTAGCTCATAAAAATAAAGAAGTTAAGGTCAAGCGAATAATCTTGGATGCAGTGAAGGATCACCTGATTCCTCACACATCCAAGAAGACTAAGGCAAAGGAGATGTTCAATACCCTGGTTAATCTCTACCAGAGTAAGAACATAAACAAGAAGATGATATTGCGAAAAAACTCAAATTTATATAAATGACCAGATCTAACACTGCTACTAGCTACCTAATGAAGATCACATAGATTGTGATCAACGGGCACTATTTGGGGAGAAGGTTTGAAGAACTAGAGTTGGTGAACATGACATTGAATGCTTTCTCGAGTTCATGGGAACCATTTTTCAAAGGCATCTATGCTCGTGATCACCTTCCCACATTTGAGAAACTATGGGATGATTTCATCTAGGAGGAGACTTGGATGGAGTCAAAGACCAGCAAGAAAGGTGGTGATAATAACCTAGCTCTCTTTGGGTAAACCAAGAAGGGTAGAGGTAAAAGACCCATCAAGGGTAAGGTAAAGAGTGAGGATTCAATCTCACCGTCAAGGAAGAAGGACTTGAGAAAGATTAAGTTCTTAATTTGTCATAAGCACGACCATTATGCATCACAATGTCTAGACAAGAAGGACAAAGAAAAACAACAACATACATAGGTAGCAGCCTTTATAGAAACTCAGATGAGCAAGTTTGCTATCAAATTTAAGAAGTATTTCTTGTTGGTCTATTACCTTTCTACTAGTATGATTTCAAGGTATGATTGATATGTGGAAGTGGGTTATCTCTACACATGACATTAGCCCGATAGTATTTTACCAGTCTTCAAGAGCAGGAATCAAGGGTTTAGGTTGAGTTGGGTTATGATGCCAAGTATCCAGTTGAAGGAATTGATACCATTCTTATTTTACTTCATTCAAGGAATTATTTAGACTTTGATGATGTTTTGTTTGTTCCAGGTCTCAGGAATAACTTACTTTCAATTTTTGTTATGGAGGATAAGGGTCATGCAGTGGAGTTCAATAATTAGCATGTCCTTATTAGACCAAAAGAATCTAGCCCAAAAATAGAACAAGTGATAGGGATTACAGAAGGTAGTCTATACAGGTTGTAAGGTGAACCTGTTCGAACCCTAATTCATAGTAGTAATAACTTGTGTGAGTTATGGCACAAGATGATGAGGCACCTACATCATAGAGTATTGCTATTTTGAGGGAGATTGTCATAGGTCTTCCAGAGTTTAGCATTGAGCAATAGGGAGTATGTAGAGGGTGCACGCTTGGCAAGCATGCCAAGGTTGTTTTTCCAAACAAAGAACATAGGTCTAAGGAGATACTAGATCTAGTACATTCAAATTTTTGTGGATTGATGTCCGTATCATCAATTTTAGGTAGCATGTACTATGTTTCCTTTATTGATGATTTATATCGCAATACATGGATCTACTTATTAAAGATCAAGGATGAAGTCTTTAGTAGGTTTTAGGAGTTCAAAGCTCTAGTTGAGAACAAGATAAAGAAAAATATCAAGGTCTTGAGATCATACAATGGGGGTGAATATACCTCCAAGGATTTTGATGGTTTCTACAAGCAGACAAGAATCAAGAGGGAGTTGACTATTCCATACAATCTATAGTAGAATGGGATTGGAGAGTGAAAGAATTAATCCATCTTAGGGGTTTCTAAGGACATGATTCATGACCAGGGCTTGCTAATATTTCTTTGGGAAGAAGCATAAAACACAATAGTCTACATCTAGAACATGTGTCCTCATAGGATCTTGGAGGATAAGACACCAAAGGAGGCATTCACTCGTGTGAAACTAGAGGTGAGTCATTTCTACATATTTGGATGTCTAGTTTATATCCATGTTCTATTAGAGAAGATGATCAAGTTGGAGCCCTCCAATAGGAAGGGTTTTATTTGTAGGTTATAGTGAGAATTGAAAATCTTACAGGATTTATATTCTAGAGAAGAGAAAGATATTAGTGAGCAGAGATGTAAAGTTTGAGGAGGATGTTTTATCTAGGAAGTCCCATAAGCCTATTCCAGTGATAGAGAATGAGGATCCGAAAGCTTCGAAGGTTAAGCCAGGGTCACCAAAGACACCAATGTTTTCCAATTCAGGACAACAACCTTCAAGTGAGAAGTTCTATCAGGAGACCTCGATGGCTTAGATGGACATTAAAGGATGCTCAGGAGTATATTGAGACTGATAGCAACATGATTAGGGAGAGTAAGACTCAAAGGAAGTTTTCAAACTATATGGCATTGATGAGTAACATCATAAATTCAAAGTCTTTCAGTTTTCAAAAGGTAAAATACCAACAGGTTTGGTGGGATGCCATGGTGGAGGAGTACACCTCCATCATGAAGAATGATGTTTGGGACATATTACCAAAACTAGAGGACAAATTAGTTGTGAGTTCCAAGTAGCTCTACAAAATTAAGCATGTTACAGATGGCAGCATTGAGAAGTTCAAGGTAAGGTTTGTGGTGAGAGGCTTCTCCCAAAAAGAGGGAGTGGACTATGAGGAGAATTTTTCTCTAGTTGTCAAATAGACTTCTATTAGAGTAGTAATGTATTTAGCTTCATCTATGAGATGGAAAATTCATCAAATGGATGTGAAGACAACTTTCCTTAATGAGATCATTTAGGAATAAGTGTACATAGAGCAACCTCAGGACGTTGAGGTAAATGGGAAGGAGTCCCATGTTTGTAGGCTGAATAAATCCTTATATAGATAGAGCATGGTATTCTAGGATTTATGGATCCTTGTAGAGTGTGGGCTTCATCACAAGTGATATAGGTCCTAATCTATATTACATATTTGTTGAGTTTGATCTACTCATTTTGGTGCTATATGTAGATGACTTGTTTCTTATAAGTGTAGAGAAGTTTATTGCATGGTGCAAAGCAGATATGGCATGTGAGTTTGAGATGAAGGATATTGACATGATGCATTAATTTTTGGGTTTGGAGGTTTGGTAGAGACCAAGGGAAATATTCCTTGGGTAGGGTAATTATGTAGTTGAGATTCTAAAGAGGTTTTGGATGTAGGACTGCAAACCTATGGCCATACCCATGACCACTAATCTAAAAAAGGGATAGCTTTAGATTTAGAATTGGTAGATCCTACGTTGTACAAGATGATATGAGCCTTGATGTATTTATTAAACATTCGACTAGATATATGTTTTGCAATGAACACCTTAAGTCATTTCATGGTAGATCCAAGGTAGGAGCATTGGGTATCAATAAAGCATGTGCTCAAATACTTGAAGGGCACAATGGAGTATAGTTTGAGATATCTTGGAGATGCTGAAGTGAGGCTACAAGGGTATACAAACTTAGATTGGGCAAGTAATATAGCAGATATGAAGAGCACCTCAGGGTGCAGCTTTAGCTTGGGATCAGGCATGATATATTGATTTAGTAGGAAGCAGACTTCTATGGCACTTAGTTCAACAGAGATCAAATACATGGCAAACAATATTTCTAGTTGTGAGGTCATCTAGCTTCGCAAGTTTCTTATAGTTTTGATTGATCAGGAGTTGAGTCCCATAGTGATATACTATGATAATCAGAGTTGTATCAAACTCTTGAGAATCCAGTATTTCATGACAAGTCCAAACACATAGATATCAAATATCACTTCATGCAAGATAGGATTCAAAAGAGAGCCATAAAGCTCCAATATATTCCTACATATCAGTAGGTAGTTGATATTCTAAAAAAGCCCTTAGTGAAAGGAAAGTTGAAGCATTTAGAGATAAACTTGGATTGGTGCAAAATTCTTTCCTCGCTAAGAGGGAGTGTTGAGAAATGTAGCTCAGACAGGAACTTCTTGCTTAGGCTTTAGTATGAACATGCTAGAAGTGGTTCGAGATATTTCGAATTCTATTTTAAAAATCACTTAAGTGATTTTTTAATTTTAAATTCACTTAAGTGATTCTATTTTCTAATTCACTTAAGAGATTTTCTATTTTTTAAATTCACTTTAGTGATTCTATTTTGTAATTCACTTAAGTGATTTTCTATTTTTAACCATACATTTCAAGATAAGATAAGATCTAATCTTAGGGTTAGAGAGATTAGGGTTATCTTTACAAGGATAAAAGGAGAAGGTCAAGAGTGTTTTACACACAAAAAATAAAGAAAGTGAATAGATTTTTGAAGGAGAACTGCAAGGTTATTGTGTAGAGGTGAAGAGTGATTTGCTGGCCAAAAAGGCAACAAGAGGGTAGGTTGTGCTTTGTAACTGTAACCCTCTATTATATAAAATATGCAGGTTTTGTAATATATTTCCCGTTGTTTATTTTGTTTATTTTTTCAACCATCAATGTGATTACTTGGATATTAAAATAAATCCATCTTAAATTTGATTATATTTAAAAATATACAACAACAATTATCTAAGGTTAGGAAAATTTACATAATCCACTCATATTTAAATTAGAGTTTGTAAACAATAAGGTTATTCCTAAATGAGATGCAATGTATTATCTTAGTCAAGTTAATTTCTTTATTTGTATTAATCATTCATGTAATAAATGTAATAAGTGGGGAAGTGAGGAATGTTAAGATTATTATATCGTTGTATAAGAGTCATAAAGGGTGGTCCAAATAACCATGTCATTGTTATATAAATATAACATATTTATAATAAAATTTTTAGAACAATTTACTTATGGACGGAGGACCACCGCATTTATCACATTAGACAAACTACAAGAAAACTATTGTTGTTTTTTCTTTTAGTTTTATATCATGTATGATGACTCTGTTTCGTACGGGAATAATTCAGAATTATGATACAAGTAAAGTCTTTTATATATACATAAACGGGTTAGTATTCAGACAAGTGGAGAGCCGTTAACGTACTCGGTGACGGCGAGTGCCATCAACCCCACCATGGCTAAACGGCCGTTCCAAATCTCTGCGCCGGCCGACATAATTGGCTGGGATTTGCTCTCAGCGGAGACGCCCTTGAACATGGGTACAAGCGAGGCCACCGACAAGAGCATGGCGGTGGCAACGAAGGCGGAGAACCCTTCTCCACTGCTCACCTGCGACATCAAGTCTTTTCCGCTGGCCAGCTCCACCCCGACAGCCGAAACAAAGCCCACCATAGCCAGCCTCCCGTTGATTGTCTCCGGTGCCGGCCCCGAGAAAGCGAACACATCACCAAACTTGGTGCTCACCTGCAATTTGACACACGGATTAATGTGATTTTCAGATGGCAGGGAAACAACAATTGTAAGCGAGAAACGAAAGTTATTTAATTTACCTTATTTTGAGTCGGAGGCGGAGGTGGAGGTGGAGGGGAAGAATTTGTCGAAGCCTCTGGTTCCTCTTCAGCCTGCAATGTTGAAGCATATGGTCACGTTGAGCTTAAACGATTTCTCTCCCTTGTACCATATCTATACAGAAAACTGAGTTATGAATTACAAGTAATAGAGTGGAGTGACTAACCTTTGCCATGCATTTGACATGCAAATGCAAATACCCCTTGCTGGGCACGACGGCTCTGCTGTGAGGAAATGACAACCTTCTTCCCACGACAGGATTGTGAGAGGCATGAGCTCCTGAGCTAAAACTTGCCACAGATTGTCTCATCATCATAGTTGCCGAAGACGAAATAGCTGCCATTGCTGTGTAATGTCTACGACAAATTGGACACGGAAAAATTCGGAGATTCCGAGGTCCAAGGTTGAGTTTCGATTGCTTGGCTTGAGCTTCTTCAATCGATTTGTGTAATAAAATGTCTTGAAGAGTCAATTTATAGGTGTGAAAGACGTCTAACCCCAACATTCCTCGTTCCTACTTTTCTTTGTGGCGGAAAATGAGCCAAGTCTCATCTCATTCTTCTCAGAGATACAGCGAAACGTGGCCACGCCTGTCCACACAACATTATTTTTTGTTGTTATGTAGTTTGTCTTCATTTTCATGGCCCTTTCTAATGGCGCGCAGTTGAATGTTGCGTCATCGAAGCATAATGAGCAACTTGTCACCATCAAAAACTAGGGCCGTAGTTACTGTCGGGACATCGCATGAGATCTAAGATTGAATCACAGTTAAAATGGTTTTTTTATGCTTCCATCTTTAAAAAAATATTAGGATAGTATAATATTAGGATGGTTTTGTTATGATCGGAAAGGAATAGATAAATAGTAGAGATGTTTGATAATAAGTAGGTTTTTTTTTTTTTTTTTTTTTTTTTAAAAGTCAAATTTTACTTTTATTTTATTTGGTTAGTGCGAGAAATTTTTAAGATTGATGTTTAGGTTGAACATTTTGATCTTAGACACAATTTTTGTAAGACAGAAAGTTAAACTTATCAACAAAAGATTCAGACATAGCCATACAAAAAGGAATAAACAAATAGAAAGGTTGAAAAAAATAAACAGATAAAATAAAGGTGTCCCATTTGCGCCCAAAAATGGTCATGCATACCTGCTACAAGAGTCCAACTCCACCTTCACCTTTATCGGAATTTATTATCTCATCGCAAGACAATTAAATTTCTTAAGAAGGCTAAATATACAAGCTTGAAGATTTTATATATTTTAATCTCAACTTAAGACGCCAACCATTACGCAGCATTTCCGAATAAGATATTATTATTGTTATTATTATCATCGGTTGAATGTAAATATGAAACCATATAGTCCTTTAATAATTTTAAGTTTAATTTTTTTATGAGGAACCTTTTATATACAAAAGAGGGGAGAGATTTGACCCTGGGCCTCTCGATAACTGGAGAGTTTTAATTTTTTTTTGATTTGATAGGTGTTTTTTTATGGTTTGTCTTAGTTTGATTTATGGAATGGTTGAGGTCCTCTTGATTTCTTTTTTTACTTATTTGATTATGGTTAATCCTACTTAAAAAATAAGTTTACAAAGTTTTGTTTTTCAACTTTAAAATATAGGAAATATGAGAGTAATATATTAAAATAATTTTCATGGTGCTTTGTGAAAGGTTTAAAATAATTGTGGCATGGCGGTTATAGAGGTGCACTGCGCAAAGATCTGTGTGGCGGTTTTCGGGGCAGACAACGTAAAATACTGTGGTGGCCATAAAAGCAAGAAAACCTACCCAAATTCGTGGTGGCTACCGATTCCACCATGTTAATATATATATATATATATATATATATATAATATAAAAATAAATGTATAATTTAAAAGAATTAGAAAAAAAACTATAATATTTAATCTCTTAGGTTTTTAACACTCTTGTTTTTAACATCTAGCTAAAAAAAATCTCAAATATCCAAACAAGGAAGAATGATAGCATTAGGATCATATGAAAATGGCCTATTTATCTTGGAAACTACTATTCAATCAACTCTTTCAGTCAATGCTTTAGAACTATGGCACAAACGACTAGGACATACCAGTGAGACATCGAAAAAAATTAATCGGATATCAAATGGTGAAAGGAATACCCAACTTATCTCCGGATATTGTATGTGCATAATGTTTAGCAAGAAAACAACTTAGAATCCCTTTCAAACTTCATCAACATAGAGCTCAACATCCTCTAGGAATAATATATATAGATTTGTGTGGACCAATGAAAGTTGATAGTGTTGGAGGACATAAATACTTTCATATATTTGTTGATGATCATACTAGAAAAGTGTGGGTATATTTCATGAAGTACAAATCATAAGAATTTAGCTACTTTAAACAATTCAAACTTCAAGTTGAAAAGAATTAGGAAAGTCCATAAAAGCATTTTGTGCAGACAAAGGAGGAGAATTTATGTCTAATTAATTTGACTCCTTTATTGAAGACAATGGAATCAAAAGACAACTTACTACAACATACTCACCTCAAAAAAATGGAATTGTAAAAATAAGAAACAAATCAATAATGGAAATGTTAAGATGTATGTTAAAAGAAGCACAACTTGATCATAAATACTAGGTTGAAGCAAGACACACAATAGTCTACATACAAAACAGGACTACCAACAAGAGTACTCAAGCATATTACACCAGAAGAAGCATGGTCAGGACAAAATCCCAACATAGAAAGATTGAAAATATTCTGATGTAAAGCCTACATGCATATTCCAAAGAAAAAGAGTACCAAGTTAGATGACAAAACTATGATAGAGATATTTGTTGGCTATGATAATGAATCTACATGATACATAATATTAGATCCATCTACAAAGAAATTTTACATTATTAGAGATGTGAATATGGGACATGTTGCATATGAGTATGAATGAATAAAATGGTCTAAAATAAGGATCCTCTCAAATGATAAATATAGAGTTGTCTAAGCAATATGTTGGGCTTATAAGCAAAAAGTAAAGAGTCTTATGATGAGTGTGGGACATCATAGAGGAGCAAGGTTAAATATATCTTTGGTATGCCCATGGAGCTAAATATGGAAGACATTATTGGAGGTTAACCAAAATGCCATCAAGAAGGTATTTTGAAGATGTATATATTTTTTGATGTGATAAAGATAAAAATGATGTGATGGGGAACACTTGGTGAGAGACATTAAAGGTAAAAAGCACTTGATAGAAGGAAAACTTTGTTCTAAATGTGATAAGCCTAAAAAACGATAACACACATTGGAGGGATAAATGTTGGATAAACGAATAGTTTATGGTGTGCAAAAGCTAAATTATGTAGACTTCTATAGTATAAATTTTCTATAAAAACTGTATAGATGTTCCATAGAGAGTATAGATTTTTATGATAAACTAATGCATTTGATGCATTTGAGGGATTTGCATTTTTATTTTTGTTGTGATGAAGAAGCATAAAAAATGGATGGTGGATTATGTATTTTATTGTTTGACATCATTAAAGGTGAGACAACACTATTGATGCATGTGTTGGGTGTTGTGTCAATGAAGCATTGCTTGCTACAATGAAATGAGTCATCATGTTCAAAAAAGAATAACAAGGCTTATGTTTGAGATAACAATGGAGTGAAGCACTTGTGCTACAATAGAGGACTGAAGCGTTATTGGAGGTTAGAGGTATTGTACACAAAATGTTTCGAAATATTAAAAATAAAACCTAAAATATTTTTGGAGTGGTCAAATTACAAAATCAATGGACAATATTTATCATAATACTAGTGGTATGTGTATTGTCAAACTGTGCTGCTCGTTGTCTCAGTATGAACGTGCTAGAAGTGGTTCAAGATATTTCGAATTCTATTTTGTAATTCAGTTAAGTGATTTTATTTTTAAATTTACTTAAGTGATTCTATTTTGAAATTCACTTAAGTGATTTTCTATTTTTAAATTCACTTAAGTGATTCTATTTTGTGATTAAATTAAGTGATTTTATATTTTAAATTCATTTAAGTGCTTCTATTTTGTAATTCACTTAAGTGATTTTCTATTTTAAACCACACATCTCAAGATGAGATGAGATCTAATATTAGGGTTAGAGAGATTAAGGTTACCTTTTCAATGATAAAAGGAGAAGGTCAAGTGTTTTACACATAGAAAGAAAATAAGGTGAACATATTGTTGAAGGAGAACTGCAAGGCGATTGTGTAGAGATGAAGAGTGATTTGTTGGCCAAAAAGGCAGCAAGAGAGTAGGTTGTCTTGTTGTAACTGTAACCTCCTCCATTATATAAAATATGCAAGTTCTGTAGTAAATTTTTCGTTGTTCATTCTATTTTATTTTTCTAGCCATCTATGTGACTGTTGGATATTAAAATAAATTCATATTAGATCTAATTTTATTTAGAAATATAGGGTAGCAGGTTTTCTAGAGTTAGGAAATTTTTCATGGTATCAGACCTAGGTTCTATGATTGAGATTCATAAGGGTTTATAGAAGTATATTACTGCTAGATATTAAAAATCGACAATTGAGGGTTTCATAATTTTGCTTGAAAGACTAAGCTTATTTGCAGGATAGTTTTTGAGTCATTCATATTAGATCTAGAAGTTTGTGCAGTAGATCTTAGAAATGGTAGTATCTAGCCTCATATTTGAGGATATATTAGAATGTGTCTCCAATTTCTTACCTTGGAAAGTCATGGTAATGTTTTTATTAGAATATAATGATCTCTAGAATATTGTCAAGGATGATGTGACTCTTCCTATATATCCACAATAATTGGTAGCTCATAAAAATAAAGAAGTTAAGGTCAAGCGAATAATCTTGGATGCAGTGAAGGATCACCTGATTCCTCACACATCCAAGAAGACTAAGGCAAAGGAGATGTTCAATACCCTGGTTAATCTCTACCAGAGTAAGAACATAAACAAGAAGATGATATTGCGAAAAAACTCAAATTTATATAAATGACCAGATCTAACACTGCTACTAGCTACCTAATGAAGATCACATAGATTGTGATCAACGGGCACTATTTGGGGAGAAGGTTTGAAGAACTAGAGTTGGTGAACATGACATTGAATGCTTTCTCGAGTTCATGGGAACCATTTTTCAAAGGCATCTATGCTCGTGATCACCTTCCCACATTTGAGAAACTATGGGATGATTTCATCTAGGAGGAGACTTGGATGGAGTCAAAAGAAAAAAAGAAAGGTGGTGATAATAACCTAGCTCTCTTTGGGTAAACCAAGAAGGGTAGAGGTAAAAGACCCATCAAGGGTAAGGTAAAGAGTGAGGATTCAATCTCACCGTCAAGGAAGAAGGACTTGAGAAAGATTAAGTTCTTAATTTGTCATAAGCACGACCATTATGCATCACAATGTCTAGACAAGAAGGACAAAGAAAAACAACAACATACATAGGTAGCAGCCTTTATAGAAACTCAGATGAGCAAGTTTGCTATCAAATTTAAGAAGTATTTCTTGTTGGTCTATTACCTTTCTACTAGTATGATTTCAAGGTATGATTGATATGTGGAAGTGGGTTATCTCTACACATGACATTAGCCCGATAGTATTTTACCAGTCTTCAAGAGCAGGAATCAAGGGTTTAGGTTGAGTTGGGTTATGATGCCAAGTATCCAGTTGAAGGAATTGATACCATTCTTATTTTACTTCATTCAAGGAATTATTTAGACTTTGATGATGTTTTGTTTGTTCCAGGTCTCAGGAATAACTTACTTTCAATTTTTGTTATGGAGGATAAGGGTCATGCAGTGGAGTTCAATAATTAGCATGTCCTTATTAGACCAAAAGAATCTAGCCCAAAAATAGAACAAGTGATAGGGATTACAGAAGGTAGTCTATACAGGTTGTAAGGTGAACCTGTTCGAACCCTAATTCATAGTAGTAATAACTTGTGTGAGTTATGGCACAAGATGATGAGGCACCTACATCATAGAGTATTGCTATTTTGAGGGAGATTGTCATAGGTCTTCCAGAGTTTAGCATTGAGCAATAGGGAGTATGTAGAGGGTGCACGCTTGGCAAGCATGCCAAGGTTGTTTTTCCAAACAAAGAACATAGGTCTAAGGAGATACTAGATCTAGTACATTCAAATTTTTGTGGATTGATGTCCGTATCATCAATTTTAGGTAGCATGTACTATGTTTCCTTTATTGATGATTTATATCGCAATACATGGATCTACTTATTAAAGATCAAGGATGAAGTCTTTAGTAGGTTTTAGGAGTTCAAAGCTCTAGTTGAGAACAAGATAAAGAAAAATATCAAGGTCTTGAGATCATACAATGGGGGTGAATATACCTCCAAGGATTTTGATGGTTTCTACAAGCAGACAAGAATCAAGAGGGAGTTGACTATTCCATACAATCTATAGTAGAATGGGATTGGAGAGTGAAAGAATTAATCCATCTTAGGGGTTTCTAAGGACATGATTCATGACCAGGGCTTGCTAATATTTCTTTGGGAAGAAGCATAAAACACAATAGTCTACATCTAGAACATGTGTCCTCATAGGATCTTGGAGGATAAGACACCAAAGGAGGCATTCACTCGTGTGAAACTAGAGGTGAGTCATTTCTACATATTTGGATGTCTAGTTTATATCCATGTTCTATTAGAGAAGATGATCAAGTTGGAGCCCTCCAATAGGAAGGGTTTTATTTGTAGGTTATAGTGAGAATTGAAAATCTTACAGGATTTATATTCTAGAGAAGAGAAAGATATTAGTGAGCAGAGATGTAAAGTTTGAGGAGGATGTTTTATCTAGGAAGTCCCATAAGCCTATTCCAGTGATAGAGAATGAGGATCCGAAAGCTTCGAAGGTTAAGCCAGGGTCACCAAAGACACCAATGTTTTCCAATTCAGGACAACAACCTTCAAGTGAGAAGTTCTATCAGGAGACCTCGATGGCTTAGATGGACATTAAAGGATGCTCAGGAGTATATTGAGACTGATAGCAACATGATTAGGGAGAGTAAGACTCAAAGGAAGTTTTCAAACTATATGGCATTGATGAGGAACATCATAAATTCAAAGTCTTTCGGCTTTCAAAAGGTAAAATACCAACAGGTTTGGTGGGATGCCATGGTGGAGGAGTACACCTCCATCATGAAGAATGATGTTTGGGACATATTACCAAAACTAGAGGACAAATTAGTTGTGAGTTCCAAGTAGCTCTACAAAATTAAGCATGTTACAGATGGCAGCATTGAGAAGTTCAAGGTAAGGTTTGTGGTGAGAGGCTTCTCCCAAAAAGAGGGAGTGGACTATGAGGAGAATTTTTCTCTAGTTGTCAAATAGACTTCTATTAGAGTAGTAATGTATTTAGCTTCATCTATGAGATGGAAAATTCATCAAATGGATGTGAAGACAACTTTCCTTAATGAGATCATTTAGGAATAAGTGTACATAGAGCAACCTCAGGACGTTGAGGTAAATGGGAAGGAGTCCCATGTTTGTAGGCTGAATAAATCCTTATATAGATAGAGCATGGTATTCTAGGATTTATGGATCCTTGTAGAGTGTGGGCTTCATCACAAGTGATATAGGTCCTAATCTATATTACATATTTGTTGAGTTTGATCTACTCATTTTGGTGCTATATGTAGATGACTTGTTTCTTATAAGTGTAGAGAAGTTTATTGCATGGTGCAAAGCAGATATGGCATGTGAGTTTGAGATGAAGGATATTGACATGATGCATTAATTTTTGGGTTTGGAGGTTTGGTAGAGACCAAGGGAAATATTCCTTGGGTAGGGTAATTATGTAGTTGAGATTCTAAAGAGGTTTTGGATGTAGGACTGCAAACCTATGGCCATACCCATGACCACTAATCTAAAAAAGGGATAGCTTTAGATTTAGAATTGGTAGATCCTACGTTGTACAAGATGATATGAGCCTTGATGTATTTATTAAACATTCGACTAGATATATGTTTTGCAATGAACACCTTAAGTCATTTCATGGTAGATCCAAGGTAGGAGCATTGGGTATCAATAAAGCATGTGCTCAAATACTTGAAGGGCACAATGGAGTATAGTTTGAGATATCTTGGAGATGCTGAAGTGAGGCTACAAGGGTATACAAACTTAGATTGGGCAAGTAATATAGCAGATATGAAGAGCACCTCAGGGTGCAGCTTTAGCTTGGGATCAGGCATGATATATTGATTTAGTAGGAAGCAGACTTCTATGGCACTTAGTTCAACAGAGATCAAATACATGGCAAACAATATTTCTAGTTGTGAGGTCATCTAGCTTCGCAAGTTTCTTATAGTTTTGATTGATCAGGAGTTGAGTCCCATAGTGATATACTATGATAATCAGAGTTGTATCAAACTCTTGAGAATCCAGTATTTCATGACAAGTCCAAACACATAGATATCAAATATCACTTCATGCAAGATAGGATTCAAAAGAGAGCCATAAAGCTCCAATATATTCCTACATATCAGTAGGTAGTTGATATTCTAAAAAAGCCCTTAGTGAAAGGAAAGTTGAAGCATTTAGAGATAAACTTGGATTGGTGCAAAATTCTTTCCTCGCTAAGAGGGAGTGTTGAGAAATGTAGCTCAGACAGGAACTTCTTGCTTAGGCTTTAGTATGAACATGCTAGAAGTGGTTCGAGATATTTCGAATTCTATTTTAAAAATCACTTAAGTGATTTTTTAATTTTAAATTCACTTAAGTGATTCTATTTTCTAATTCACTTAAGAGATTTTCTATTTTTTAAATTCACTTTAGTGATTCTATTTTGTAATTCACTTAAGTGATTTTCTATTTTTAACCATACATTTCAAGATAAGATAAGATCTAATCTTAGGGTTAGAGAGATTAGGGTTATCTTTACAAGGATAAAAGGAGAAGGTCAAGAGTGTTTTACACACAAAAAATAAAGAAAGTGAATAGATTTTTGAAGGAGAACTGCAAGGTTATTGTGTAGAGGTGAAGAGTGATTTGCTAGCCAAAAAGGCAACAAGAGGGTAGGTTGTGCTTTGTAACTGTAACCCTCTATTATATAAAATATGCAGGTTTTGTAATATATTTCCCGTTGTTTATTTTGTTTATTTTTTCAACCATCAATGTGATTACTTGGATATTAAAATAAATCCATCTTAAATTTGATTATATTTAAAAATATACAACAACAATTATCTAAGGTTAGGAAAATTTACATAATCCACTCATATTTAAATTAGAGTTTGTAAACAATAAGGTTATTCCTAAATGAGATGCAATGTATTATCTTAGTCAAGTTAATTTCTTTATTTGTATTAATCATTCATGTAATAAATGTAATAAGTGGGGAAGTGAGGAATGTTAAGATTATTATATCGTTGTATAAGAGTCATAAAGGGTGGTCCAAATAACCATGTCATTGTTATATAAATATAACATATTTATAATAAAATTTTTAGAACAATTTACTTATGGACGGAGGACCACCGCATTTATCACATTAGACAAACTACAAGAAAACTATTGTTGTTTTTTCTTTTAGTTTTATATCATGTATGATGACTCTGTTTCGTACGGGAATAATTCAGAATTATGATACAAGTAAAGTCTTTTATATATACATAAACGGGTTAGTATTCAGACAAGTGGAGAGCCGTTAACGTACTCGGTGACGGCGAGTGCCATCAACCCCACCATGGCTAAACGGCCGTTCCAAATCTCTGCGCCGGCCGACATAATTGGCTGGGATTTGCTCTCAGCGGAGACGCCCTTGAACATGGGTACAAGCGAGGCCACCGACAAGAGCATGGCGGTGGCAACGAAGGCGGAGAACCCTTCTCCACTGCTCACCTGCGACATCAAGTCTTTTCCGCTGGCCAGCTCCACCCCGACAGCCGAAACAAAGCCCACCATAGCCAGCCTCCCGTTGATTGTCTCCGGTGCCGGCCCCGAGAAAGCGAACACATCACCAAACTTGGTGCTCACCTGCAATTTGACACACGGATTAATGTGATTTTCAGATGGCAGGGAAACAACAATTGTAAGCGAGAAACGAAAGTTATTTAATTTACCTTATTTTGAGTCGGAGGCGGAGGTGGAGGTGGAGGGGAAGAATTTGTCGAAGCCTCTGGTTCCTCTTCAGCCTGCAATGTTGAAGCATATGGTCACGTTGAGCTTAAACGATTTCTCTCCCTTGTACCATATCTATACAGAAAACTGAGTTATGAATTACAAGTAATAGAGTGGAGTGACTAACCTTTGCCATGCATTTGACATGCAAATGCAAATACCCCTTGCTGGGCACGACGGCTCTGCTGTGAGGAAATGACAACCTTCTTCCCACGACAGGATTGTGAGAGGCATGAGCTCCTGAGCTAAAACTTGCCACAGATTGTCTCATCATCATAGTTGCCGAAGACGAAATAGCTGCCATTGCTGTGTAATGTCTACGACAAATTGGACACGGAAAAATTCGGAGATTCCGAGGTCCAAGGTTGAGTTTCGATTGCTTGGCTTGAGCTTCTTCAATCGATTTGTGTAATAAAATGTCTTGAAGAGTCAATTTATAGGTGTGAAAGACGTCTAACCCCAACATTCCTCGTTCCTACTTTTCTTTGTGGCGGAAAATGAGCCAAGTCTCATCTCATTCTTCTCAGAGATACAGCGAAACGTGGCCACGCCTGTCCACACAACATTATTTTTTGTTGTTATGTAGTTTGTCTTCATTTTCATGGCCCTTTCTAATGGCGCGCAGTTGAATGTTGCGTCATCGAAGCATAATGAGCAACTTGTCACCATCAAAAACTAGGGCCGTAGTTACTGTCGGGACATCGCATGAGATCTAAGATTGAATCACAGTTAAAATGGTTTTTTTATGCTTCCATCTTTAAAAAAATATTAGGATAGTATAATATTAGGATGGTTTTGTTATGATCGGAAAGGAATAGATAAATAGTAGAGATGTTTGATAATAAGTAGGTTTTTTTTTTTTTTTTTTTTTTTAAAAGTCAAATTTTACTTTTATTTTATTTGGTTAGTGCGAGAAATTTTTAAGATTGATGTTTAGGTTGAACATTTTGATCTTAGACACAATTTTTGTAAGACAGAAAGTTAAACTTATCAACAAAAGATTCAGACATAGCCATACAAAAAGGAATAAACAAATAGAAAGGTTGAAAAAAATAAACAGATAAAATAAAGGTGTCCCATTTGCGCCCAAAAATGGTCATGCATACCTGCTACAAGAGTCCAACTCCACCTTCACCTTTATCGGAATTTATTATCTCATCGCAAGACAATTAAATTTCTTAAGAAGGCTAAATATACAAGCTTGAAGATTTTATATATTTTAATCTCAACTTAAGACGCCAACCATTACGCAGCATTTCCGAATAAGATATTATTATTGTTATTATTATCATCGGTTGAATGTAAATATGAAACCATATAGTCCTTTAATAATTTTAAGTTTAATTTTTTTATGAGGAACCTTTTATATACAAAAGAGGGGAGAGATTTGACCCTGGGCCTCTCGATAACTGGAGAGTTTTAATTTTTTTTTGATTTGATAGGTGTTTTTTTATGGTTTGTCTTAGTTTGATTTATGGAATGGTTGAGGTCCTCTTGATTTCTTTTTTTACTTATTTGATTATGGTTAATCCTACTTAAAAAATAAGTTTACAAAGTTTTGTTTTTCAACTTTAAAATATAGGAAATATGAGAGTAATATATTAAAATAATTTTCATGGTGCTTTGTGAAAGGTTTAAAATAATTGTGGCATGGCGGTTATAGAGGTGCACTGCGCAAAGATCTGTGTGGCGGTTTTCGGGGCAGACAACGTAAAATACTGTGGTGGCCATAAAAGCAAGAAAACCTACCCAAATTCGTGGTGGCTACCGATTCCACCATGTTAATATATATATATATATATATATATATATAATATAAAAATAAATGTATAATTTAAAAGAATTAGAAAAAAAACTATAATATTTAATCTCTTAGGTTTTTAACACTCTTGTTTTTAACATCTAGCTAAAAAAAATCTCAAATATCCAAACAAGGAAGAATGATAGCATTAGGATCATATGAAAATGGCCTATTTATCTTGGAAACTACTATTCAATCAACTCTTTCAGTCAATGCTTTAGAACTATGGCACAAACGACTAGGACATACCAATGAGACATCGCAAAAAATTAATCGGATATCAAATGGTGAAAGGAATACCCAACTTATCTCCGGATATCGTATGTGCATAATGTTTAGCAAGAAAACAACTTAGAATCCCTTTCAAACTTCATCAACATAGAGCTCAACATCCTCTAGGAATAATATATATAGATTTGTGTGGACCAATGAAAGTTGATAGTGTTGGAGGACATAAATACTTTCATATATTTGTTGATGATCATACTAGAAAAGTGTGGGTATATTTCATGAAGTACAAATCATAAGAATTTAGCTACTTTAAACAATTCAAACTTCAAGTTGAAAAGAATTAGGAAAGTCCATAAAAGCATTTTGTGCAGACAAAGGAGGAGAATTTATGTCTAATTAATTTGACTCCTTTATTGAAGACAATGGAATCAAAAGACAACTTACTACAACATACTCACCTCAAAAAAATGGAATTGTAAAAATAAGAAACAAATCAATAATGGAAATGTTAAGATGTATGTTAAAAGAAGCACAACTTGATCATAAATACTAGGTTGAAGCAGTACACACAATAGTCTACATACAAAACAGACTACCAACAAGAGTACTCAAGCATATTACACCAGAAGAAGCATGGTCGGACAAAATCCCAACATAGAAAGATTGAAAATATTCTGATGTAAAGCCTACATGCATATTCCAAAGAAAAAGAGTACCAAGTTAGATGACAAAACTATGATAGAGATATTTGTTGGCTATGATAATGAATCTACATGATACATAATATTAGATCCATCTACAAAGAAATTTTACATTATTAGAGATGTGAATATGGGACATGTTGCATATGAGTATGAATGAATAAAATGGTCTAAAATAAGGATCCTCTCAAATGATAAATATAGAGTTGTCTAAGCAATATGTTGGGCTTATAAGCAAAAAGTAAAGAGTCTTATGATGAGTGTGGGACATCATAGAGGAGCAAGGTTAAATATATCTTTGGTATGCCCATGGAGCTAAATATGGAAGACATTATTGGAGGTTAACCAAAATGCCATCAAGAAGGTATTTTGAAGATGTATATATTTTTTGATGTGATAAAGATAAAAATGATGTGATGGGGAACACTTGGTGAGAGACATTAAAGGTAAAAAGCACTTGATAGAAGGAAAACTTTGTTCTAAATGTGATAAGCCTAAAAAACGATAACACACATTGGAGGGATAAATGTTGGATAAACGAATAGTTTATGGTGTGCAAAAGCTAAATTATGTAGACTTCTATAGTATAAATTTTCTATAAAAACTGTATAGATGTTCCATAGAGAGTATAGATTTTTATGATAAACTAATGCATTTGATGCATTTGAGGGATTTGCATTTTTATTTTTGTTGTGATGAAGAAGCATAAAAAATGGATGGTGGATTATGTATTTTATTGTTTGACATCATTAAAGGTGAGACAACACTATTGATGCATGTGTTGGGTGTTGTGTCAATGAAGCATTGCTTGCTACAATGAAATGAGTCATCATGTTCAAAAAATAATAACAAGGCTTATGTTTGAGATAACAATGGAGTGAAGCACTTGTGCTACAATAGAGGACTGAAGCGTTATTGGAGGTTAGAGGTATTGTACACAAAATGTTTCGAAATATTAAAAATAAAACCTAAAATATTTTTGGAGTGGTCAAATTACAAAATCAATGGACAATATTTATCATAATACTAGTGGTATGTGTATTGTCAAACTGTGCTGCTCGTTGTCTCAGTATGAACGTGCTAGAAGTGGTTCAAGATATTTCGAATTCTATTTTGTAATTCAGTTAAGTGATTTTATTTTTAAATTTACTTAAGTGATTCTATTTTGAAATTCACTTAAGTGATTTTCTATTTTTAAATTCACTTAAGTGATTCTATTTTGTGATTAAATTAAGTGATTTTATATTTTAAATTCATTTAAGTGCTTCTATTTTGTAATTCACTTAAGTGATTTTCTATTTTAAACCACACATCTCAAGATGAGATGAGATCTAATATTAGGGTTAGAGAGATTAAGGTTACCTTTTCAATGATAAAAGGAGAAGGTCAAGTGTTTTACACATAGAAAGAAAATAAGGTGAACATATTGTTGAAGGAGAACTGCAAGGCGATTGTGTAGAGATGAAGAGTGATTTGTTGGCCAAAAAGGCAGCAAGAGAGTAGGTTGTCTTGTTGTAACTGTAACCTCCTCCATTATATAAAATATGCAAGTTCTGTAGTAAATTTTTCGTTGTTCATTCTATTTTATTTTTCTAGCCATCTATGTGACTGTTGGATATTAAAATAAATTCATATTAGATCTAATTTTATTTAGAAATATAGGGTAGCAGGTTTTCTAGAGTTAGGAAATTTTTCATGGTATCAGACCTAGGTTCTATGATTGAGATTCATAAGGGTTTATAGAAGTATATTACTGCTAGATATTAAAAATCGACAATTGAGGGTTTCATAATTTTGCTTGAAAGACTAAGCTTATTTGCAGGATAGTTTTTGAGTCATTCATATTAGATCTAGAAGTTTGTGCAGTAGATCTTAGAAATGGTAGTATCTAGCCTCATATTTGAGGATATATTAGAATGTGTCTCCAATTTCTTACCTTGGAAAGTCATGGTAATGTTTTTATTAGAATATAATGATCTCTAGAATATTGTCAAGGATGATGTGACTCTTCCTATATATCCACAATAATTGGTAGCTCATAAAAATAAAGAAGTTAAGGTCAAGCGAATAATCTTGGATGCAGTGAAGGATCACCTGATTCCTCACACATCCAAGAAGACTAAGGCAAAGGAGATGTTCAATACCCTGGTTAATCTCTACCAGAGTAAGAACATAAACAAGAAGATGATATTGCGAAAAAACTCAAATTTATATAAATGACCAGATCTAACACTGCTACTAGCTACCTAATGAAGATCACATAGATTGTGATCAACGGGCACTATTTGGGGAGAAGGTTTGAAGAACTAGAGTTGGTGAACATGACATTGAATGCTTTCTCGAGTTCATGGGAACCATTTTTCAAAGGCATCTATGCTCGTGATCACCTTCCCACATTTGAGAAACTATGGGATGATTTCATCTAGGAGGAGACTTGGATGGAGTCAAAGACCAGCAAGAAAGGTGGTGATAATAACCTAGCTCTCTTTGGGTAAACCAAGAAGGGTAGAGGTAAAAGACCCATCAAGGGTAAGGTAAAGAGTGAGGATTCAATCTCACCGTCAAGGAAGAAGGACTTGAGAAAGATTAAGTTCTTAATTTGTCATAAGCACGACCATTATGCATCACAATGTCTAGACAAGAAGGACAAAGAAAAACAACAACATACATAGGTAGCAGCCTTTATAGAAACTCAGATGAGCAAGTTTGCTATCAAATTTAAGAAGTATTTCTTGTTGGTCTATTACCTTTCTACTAGTATGATTTCAAGGTATGATTGATATGTGGAAGTGGGTTATCTCTACACATGACATTAGCCCGATAGTATTTTACCAGTCTTCAAGAGCAGGAATCAAGGGTTTAGGTTGAGTTGGGTTATGATGCCAAGTATCCAGTTGAAGGAATTGATACCATTCTTATTTTACTTCATTCAAGGAATTATTTAGACTTTGATGATGTTTTGTTTGTTCCAGGTCTCAGGAATAACTTACTTTCAATTTTTGTTATGGAGGATAAGGGTCATGCAGTGGAGTTCAATAATTAGCATGTCCTTATTAGACCAAAAGAATCTAGCCCAAAAATAGAACAAGTGATAGGGATTACAGAAGGTAGTCTATACAGGTTGTAAGGTGAACCTGTTCGAACCCTAATTCATAGTAGTAATAACTTGTGTGAGTTATGGCACAAGATGATGAGGCACCTACATCATAGAGTATTGCTATTTTGAGGGAGATTGTCATAGGTCTTCCAGAGTTTAGCATTGAGCAATAGGGAGTATGTAGAGGGTGCACGCTTGGCAAGCATGCCAAGGTTGTTTTTCCAAACAAAGAACATAGGTCTAAGGAGATACTAGATCTAGTACATTCAAATTTTTGTGGATTGATGTCCGTATCATCAATTTTAGGTAGCATGTACTATGTTTCCTTTATTGATGATTTATATCGCAATACATGGATCTACTTATTAAAGATCAAGGATGAAGTCTTTAGTAGGTTTTAGGAGTTCAAAGCTCTAGTTGAGAACAAGATAAAGAAAAATATCAAGGTCTTGAGATCATACAATGGGGGTGAATATACCTCCAAGGATTTTGATGGTTTCTACAAGCAGACAAGAATCAAGAGGGAGTTGACTATTCCATACAATCTATAGTAGAATGGGATTGGAGAGTGAAAGAATTAATCCATCTTAGGGGTTTCTAAGGACATGATTCATGACCAGGGCTTGCTAATATTTCTTTGGGAAGAAGCATAAAACACAATAGTCTACATCTAGAACATGTGTCCTCATAGGATCTTGGAGGATAAGACACCAAAGGAGGCATTCACTCGTGTGAAACTAGAGGTGAGTCATTTCTACATATTTGGATGTCTAGTTTATATCCATGTTCTATTAGAGAAGATGATCAAGTTGGAGCCCTCCAATAGGAAGGGTTTTATTTGTAGGTTATAGTGAGAATTGAAAATCTTACAGGATTTATATTCTAGAGAAGAGAAAGATATTAGTGAGCAGAGATGTAAAGTTTGAGGAGGATGTTTTATCTAGGAAGTCCCATAAGCCTATTCCAGTGATAGAGAATGAGGATCCGAAAGCTTCGAAGGTTAAGCCAGGGTCACCAAAGACACCAATGTTTTCCAATTCAGGACAACAACCTTCAAGTGAGAAGTTCTATCGGGAGACCTCGATGGCTTAGATGGACATTAAAGGATGCTCGGGAGTATATTGAGACTCGATAGCAACATGATTAGGGAGAGTAAGACTCAAAGGAATTTTTAAAACTATATGGCATTGATGAGTAACATCATAAATTCAAAGTCTTTCAGTTTTCAAAAGGTAAAATACCAACAGGTTTGGTGGGATGCCATGGTGGAGGAGTACACCTCCATCATGAAGAATGATGTTTGGGACATATTACCAAAACTAGAGGACAAATTAGTTGTGAGTTCCAAGTAGCTCTACAAAATTAAGCATGTTACAGATGGCAGCATTGAGAAGTTCAAGGTAAGGTTTGTGGTGAGAGGCTTCTCCCAAAAAGAGGGAGTGGACTATGAGGAGAATTTTTCTCTAGTTGTCAAATAGACTTCTATTAGAGTAGTAATGTATTTAGCTTCATCTATGAGATGGAAAATTCATCAAATGGATGTGAAGACAACTTTCCTTAATGAGATCATTTAGGAATAAGTGTACATAGAGCAACCTCAGGACGTTGAGGTAAATGGGAAGGAGTCCCATGTTTGTAGGCTGAATAAATCCTTATATAGATAGAGCATGGTATTCTAGGATTTATGGATCCTTGTAGAGTGTGGGCTTCATCACAAGTGATATAGGTCCTAATCTATATTACATATTTGTTGAGTTTGATCTACTCATTTTGGTGCTATATGTAGATGACTTGTTTCTTATAAGTGTAGAGAAGTTTATTGCATGGTGCAAAGCAGATATGGCATGTGAGTTTGAGATGAAGGATATTGACATGATGCATTAATTTTTGGGTTTGGAGGTTTGGTAGAGACCAAGGGAAATATTCCTTGGGTAGGGTAATTATGTAGTTGAGATTCTAAAGAGGTTTTGGATGTAGGACTGCAAACCTATGGCCATACCCATGACCACTAATCTAAAAAAGGGATAGCTTTAGATTTAGAATTGGTAGATCCTACGTTGTACAAGATGATATGAGCCTTGATGTATTTATTAAACATTCGACTAGATATATGTTTTGCAATGAACACCTTAAGTCATTTCATGGTAGATCCAAGGTAGGAGCATTGGGTATCAATAAAGCATGTGCTCAAATACTTGAAGGGCACAATGGAGTATAGTTTGAGATATCTTGGAGATGCTGAAGTGAGGCTACAAGGGTATACAAACTTAGATTGGGCAAGTAATATAGCAGATATGAAGAGCACCTCAGGGTGCAGCTTTAGCTTGGGATCAGGCATGATATATTGATTTAGTAGGAAGCAGACTTCTATGGCACTTAGTTCAACAGAGATCAAATACATGGCAAACAATATTTCTAGTTGTGAGGTCATCTAGCTTCGCAAGTTTCTTATAGTTTTGATTGATCAGGAGTTGAGTCCCATAGTGATATACTATGATAATCAGAGTTGTATCAAACTCTTGAGAATCCAGTATTTCATGACAAGTCCAAACACATAGATATCAAATATCACTTCATGCAAGATAGGATTCAAAAGAGAGCCATAAAGCTCCAATATATTCCTACATATCAGTAGGTAGTTGATATTCTAAAAAAGCCCTTAGTGAAAGGAAAGTTGAAGCATTTAGAGATAAACTTGGATTGGTGCAAAATTCTTTCCTCGCTAAGAGGGAGTGTTGAGAAATGTAGCTCGGACAGAACTTCTTGCTTAGGCTTTAGTATGAACATGCTAGAAGTGGTTCGAGATATTTCGAATTCTATTTTAAAAATCACTTAAGTGATTTTTTAATTTTAAATTCACTTAAGTGATTCTATTTTCTAATTCACTTAAGAGATTTTCTATTTTTTAAATTCACTTTAGTGATTCTATTTTGTAATTCACTTAAGTGATTTTCTATTTTTAACCATACATTTCAAGATAAGATAAGATCTAATCTTAGGGTTAGAGAGATTAGGGTTATCTTTACAAGGATAAAAGGAGAAGGTCAAGAGTGTTTTACACACAAAAAATAAAGAAAGTGAATAGATTTTTGAAGGAGAACTGCAAGGTTATTGTGTAGAGGTGAAGAGTGATTTGCTAGCCAAAAAGGCAACAAGAGGGTAGGTTGTGCTTTGTAACTGTAACCCTCTATTATATAAAATATGCAGGTTTTGTAATATATTTCCCGTTGTTTATTTTGTTTATTTTTTCAACCATCAATGTGATTACTTGGATATTAAAATAAATCCATCTTAAATTTGATTATATTTAAAAATATACAACAACAATTATCTAAGGTTAGGAAAATTTACATAATCCACTCATATTTAAATTAGAGTTTGTAAACAATAAGGTTATTCCTAAATGAGATGCAATGTATTATCTTAGTCAAGTTAATTTCTTTATTTGTATTAATCATTCATGTAATAAATGTAATAAGTGGGGAAGTGAGGAATGTTAAGATTATTATATCGTTGTATAAGAGTCATAAAGGGTGGTCCAAATAACCATGTCATTGTTATATAAATATAACATATTTATAATAAAATTTTTAGAACAATTTACTTATGGACGGAGGACCACCGCATTTATCACATTAGACAAACTACAAGAAAACTATTGTTGTTTTTTCTTTTAGTTTTATATCATGTATGATGACTCTGTTTCGTACGGGAATAATTCAGAATTATGATACAAGTAAAGTCTTTTATATATACATAAACGGGTTAGTATTCAGACAAGTGGAGAGCCGTTAACGTACTCGGTGACGGCGAGTGCCATCAACCCCACCATGGCTAAACGGCCGTTCCAAATCTCTGCGCCGGCCGACATAATTGGCTGGGATTTGCTCTCAGCGGAGACGCCCTTGAACATGGGTACAAGCGAGGCCACCGACAAGAGCATGGCGGTGGCAACGAAGGCGGAGAACCCTTCTCCACTGCTCACCTGCGACATCAAGTCTTTTCCGCTGGCCAGCTCCACCCCGACAGCCGAAACAAAGCCCACCATAGCCAGCCTCCCGTTGATTGTCTCCGGTGCCGGCCCCGAGAAAGCGAACACATCACCAAACTTGGTGCTCACCTGCAATTTGACACACGGATTAATGTGATTTTCAGATGGCAGGGAAACAACAATTGTAAGCGAGAAACGAAAGTTATTTAATTTACCTTATTTTGAGTCGGAGGCGGAGGTGGAGGTGGAGGGGAAGAATTTGTCGAAGCCTCTGGTTCCTCTTCAGCCTGCAATGTTGAAGCATATGGTCACGTTGAGCTTAAACGATTTCTCTCCCTTGTACCATATCTATACAGAAAACTGAGTTATGAATTACAAGTAATAGAGTGGAGTGACTAACCTTTGCCATGCATTTGACATGCAAATGCAAATACCCCTTGCTGGGCACGACGGCTCTGCTGTGAGGAAATGACAACCTTCTTCCCACGACAGGATTGTGAGAGGCATGAGCTCCTGAGCTAAAACTTGCCACAGATTGTCTCATCATCATAGTTGCCGAAGACGAAATAGCTGCCATTGCTGTGTAATGTCTACGACAAATTGGACACGGAAAAATTCGGAGATTCCGAGGTCCAAGGTTGAGTTTCGATTGCTTGGCTTGAGCTTCTTCAATCGATTTGTGTAATAAAATGTCTTGAAGAGTCAATTTATAGGTGTGAAAGACGTCTAACCCCAACATTCCTCGTTCCTACTTTTCTTTGTGGCGGAAAATGAGCCAAGTCTCATCTCATTCTTCTCAGAGATACAGCGAAACGTGGCCACGCCTGTCCACACAACATTATTTTTTGTTGTTATGTAGTTTGTCTTCATTTTCATGGCCCTTTCTAATGGCGCGCAGTTGAATGTTGCGTCATCGAAGCATAATGAGCAACTTGTCACCATCAAAAACTAGGGCCGTAGTTACTGTCGGGACATCGCATGAGATCTAAGATTGAATCACAGTTAAAATGGTTTTTTTATGCTTCCATCTTTAAAAAAATATTAGGATAGTATAATATTAGGATGGTTTTGTTATGATCGGAAAGGAATAGATAAATAGTAGAGATGTTTGATAATAAGTAGGTTTTTTTTTTTTTTTTTTTTTTTTAAAAGTCAAATTTTACTTTTATTTTATTTGGTTAGTGCGAGAAATTTTTAAGATTGATGTTTAGGTTGAACATTTTGATCTTAGACACAATTTTTGTAAGACAGAAAGTTAAACTTATCAACAAAAGATTCAGACATAGCCATACAAAAAGGAATAAACAAATAGAAAGGTTGAAAAAAATAAACAGATAAAATAAAGGTGTCCCATTTGCGCCCAAAAATGGTCATGCATACCTGCTACAAGAGTCCAACTCCACCTTCACCTTTATCGGAATTTATTATCTCATCGCAAGACAATTAAATTTCTTAAGAAGGCTAAATATACAAGCTTGAAGATTTTATATATTTTAATCTCAACTTAAGACGCCAACCATTACGCAGCATTTCCGAATAAGATATTATTATTGTTATTATTATCATCGGTTGAATGTAAATATGAAACCATATAGTCCTTTAATAATTTTAAGTTTAATTTTTTTATGAGGAACCTTTTATATACAAAAGAGGGGAGAGATTTGACCCTGGGCCTCTCGATAACTGGAGAGTTTTAATTTTTTTTTGATTTGATAGGTGTTTTTTTATGGTTTGTCTTAGTTTGATTTATGGAATGGTTGAGGTCCTCTTGATTTCTTTTTTTACTTATTTGATTATGGTTAATCCTACTTAAAAAATAAGTTTACAAAGTTTTGTTTTTCAACTTTAAAATATAGGAAATATGAGAGTAATATATTAAAATAATTTTCATGGTGCTTTGTGAAAGGTTTAAAATAATTGTGGCATGGCGGTTATAGAGGTGCACTGCGCAAAGATCTGTGTGGCGGTTTTCGGGGCAGACAACGTAAAATACTGTGGTGGCCATAAAAGCAAGAAAACCTACCCAAATTCGTGGTGGCTACCGATTCCACCATGTTAATATATATATATATATATATATATATATATAATATAAAAATAAATGTATAATTTAAAAGAATTAGAAAAAAAACTATAATATTTAATCTCTTAGGTTTTTAACACTCTTGTTTTTAACATCTAGCTAAAAAAAATCTCAAATATCCAAACAAGGAAGAATGATAGCATTAGGATCATATGAAAATGGCCTATTTATCTTGGAAACTACTATTCAATCAACTCTTTCAGTCAATGCTTTAGAACTATGGCACAAACGACTAGGACATACCAGTGAGACATCGCAAAAAATTAATCGGATATCAAATGGTGAAAGGAATACCCAACTTATCTCCGGATATTGTATGTGCATAATGTTTAGCAAGAAAACAACTTAGAATCCCTTTCAAACTTCATCAACATAGAGCTCAACATCCTCTAGGAATAATATATATAGATTTGTGTGGACCAATGAAAGTTGATAGTGTTGGAGGACATAAATACTTTCATATATTTGTTGATGATCATACTAGAAAAGTGTGGGTATATTTCATGAAGTACAAATCATAAGAATTTAGCTACTTTAAACAATTCAAACTTCAAGTTGAAAAGAATTAGGAAAGTCCATAAAAGCATTTTGTGCAGACAAAGGAGGAGAATTTATGTCTAATTAATTTGACTCCTTTATTGAAGACAATGGAATCAAAAGACAACTTACTACAACATACTCACCTCAAAAAAATGGAATTGTAAAAATAAGAAACAAATCAATAATGGAAATGTTAAGATGTATGTTAAAAGAAGCACAACTTGATCATAAATACTAGGTTGAAGCAGTACACACAATAGTCTACATACAAAAAGGACTACCAAAAAGAGTGCTCAAGCATATTACACCGGAAGAAGCATGGTCGGGACAAAATCCCAACATAGAAAGATTGAAAATATTCTCGATGTAAAGCATACATGCATATTCCAAAGAAAAAGAGTACCAAGTTAGATGACAAAACTATGATAGAGATATTTGTTGGCTATGATAATGAATCTACATGATACATAATATTAGATCCATCTACAAAGAAATTTTACATTATTAGAGATGTGAATATGGGACATGTTGCATATGAGTATGAATGAATAAAATGGTCTAAAATAAGGATCCTCTCAAATGATAAATATAGAGTTGTCTAAGCAATATGTTGGGCTTATAAGCAAAAAGTAAAGAGTCTTATGATGAGTGTGGGACATCATAGAGGAGCAAGGTTAAATATATCTTTGGTATGCCCATGGAGCTAAATATGGAAGACATTATTGGAGGTTAACCAAAATGCCATCAAGAAGGTATTTTGAAGATGTATATATTTTTTGATGTGATAAAGATAAAAATGATGTGATGGGGAACACTTGGTGAGAGACATTAAAGGTAAAAAGCACTTGATAGAAGGAAAACTTTGTTCTAAATGTGATAAGCCTAAAAAACGATAACACACATTGGAGGGATAAATGTTGGATAAACGAATAGTTTATGGTGTGCAAAAGCTAAATTATGTAGACTTCTATAGTATAAATTTTCTATAAAAACTGTATAGATGTTCCATAGAGAGTATAGATTTTTATGATAAACTAATGCATTTGATGCATTTGAGGGATTTGCATTTTTATTTTTGTTGTGATGAAGAAGCATAAAAAATGGATGGTGGATTATGTATTTTATTGTTTGACATCATTAAAGGTGAGACAACACTATTGATGCATGTGTTGGGTGTTGTGTCAATGAAGCATTGCTTGCTACAATGAAATGAGTCATCATGTTCAAAAAATAATAACAAGGCTTATGTTTGAGATAACAATGGAGTGAAGCACTTGTGCTACAATAGAGGACTGAAGCGTTATTGGAGGTTAGAGGTATTGTACACAAAATGTTTCGAAATATTAAAAATAAAACCTAAAATATTTTTGGAGTGGTCAAATTACAAAATCAATGGACAATATTTATCATAATACTAGTGGTATGTGTATTGTCAAACTGTGCTGCTCGTTGTCTCAGTATGAACGTGCTAGAAGTGGTTCAAGATATTTCGAATTCTATTTTGTAATTCAGTTAAGTGATTTTATTTTTAAATTTACTTAAGTGATTCTATTTTGAAATTCACTTAAGTGATTTTCTATTTTTAAATTCACTTAAGTGATTCTATTTTGTGATTAAATTAAGTGATTTTATATTTTAAATTCATTTAAGTGCTTCTATTTTGTAATTCACTTAAGTGATTTTCTATTTTAAACCACACATCTCAAGATGAGATGAGATCTAATATTAGGGTTAGAGAGATTAAGGTTACCTTTTCAATGATAAAAGGAGAAGGTCAAGTGTTTTACACATAGAAAGAAAATAAGGTGAACATATTGTTGAAGGAGAACTGCAAGGCGATTGTGTAGAGATGAAGAGTGATTTGTTGGCCAAAAAGGCAGCAAGAGAGTAGGTTGTCTTGTTGTAACTGTAACCTCCTCCATTATATAAAATATGCAAGTTCTGTAGTAAATTTTTCGTTGTTCATTCTATTTTATTTTTCTAGCCATCTATGTGACTGTTGGATATTAAAATAAATTCATATTAGATCTAATTTTATTTAGAAATATAGGGTAGCAGGTTTTCTAGAGTTAGGAAATTTTTCATGGTATCAGACCTAGGTTCTATGATTGAGATTCATAAGGGTTTATAGAAGTATATTACTGCTAGATATTAAAAATCGACAATTGAGGGTTTCATAATTTTGCTTGAAAGACTAAGCTTATTTGCAGGATAGTTTTTGAGTCATTCATATTAGATCTAGAAGTTTGTGCAGTAGATCTTAGAAATGGTAGTATCTAGCCTCATATTTGAGGATATATTAGAATGTGTCTCCAATTTCTTACCTTGGAAAGTCATGGTAATGTTTTTATTAGAATATAATGATCTCTAGAATATTGTCAAGGATGATGTGACTCTTCCTATATATCCACAATAATTGGTAGCTCATAAAAATAAAGAAGTTAAGGTCAAGCGAATAATCTTGGATGCAGTGAAGGATCACCTGATTCCTCACACATCCAAGAAGACTAAGGCAAAGGAGATGTTCAATACCCTGGTTAATCTCTACCAGAGTAAGAACATAAACAAGAAGATGATATTGCGAAAAAACTCAAATTTATATAAATGACCAGATCTAACACTGCTACTAGCTACCTAATGAAGATCACATAGATTGTGATCAACGGGCACTATTTGGGGAGAAGGTTTGAAGAACTAGAGTTGGTGAACATGACATTGAATGCTTTCTCGAGTTCATGGGAACCATTTTTCAAAGGCATCTATGCTCGTGATCACCTTCCCACATTTGAGAAACTATGGGATGATTTCATCTAGGAGGAGACTTGGATGGAGTCAAAAGAAAAAAAGAAAGGTGGTGATAATAACCTAGCTCTCTTTGGGTAAACCAAGAAGGGTAGAGGTAAAAGACCCATCAAGGGTAAGGTAAAGAGTGAGGATTCAATCTCACCGTCAAGGAAGAAGGACTTGAGAAAGATTAAGTTCTTAATTTGTCATAAGCACGACCATTATGCATCACAATGTCTAGACAAGAAGGACAAAGAAAAACAACAACATACATAGGTAGCAGCCTTTATAGAAACTCAGATGAGCAAGTTTGCTATCAAATTTAAGAAGTATTTCTTGTTGGTCTATTACCTTTCTACTAGTATGATTTCAAGGTATGATTGATATGTGGAAGTGGGTTATCTCTACACATGACATTAGCCCGATAGTATTTTACCAGTCTTCAAGAGCAGGAATCAAGGGTTTAGGTTGAGTTGGGTTATGATGCCAAGTATCCAGTTGAAGGAATTGATACCATTCTTATTTTACTTCATTCAAGGAATTATTTAGACTTTGATGATGTTTTGTTTGTTCCAGGTCTCAGGAATAACTTACTTTCAATTTTTGTTATGGAGGATAAGGGTCATGCAGTGGAGTTCAATAATTAGCATGTCCTTATTAGACCAAAAGAATCTAGCCCAAAAATAGAACAAGTGATAGGGATTACAGAAGGTAGTCTATACAGGTTGTAAGGTGAACCTGTTCGAACCCTAATTCATAGTAGTAATAACTTGTGTGAGTTGTGGCACAAGATGATGAGGCACCTACATCATAGAGTATTGCTATTTTGAGGGAGATTGTCATAGGTCTTCCAGAGTTTAGCATTGAGCAATAGGGAGTATGTAGAGGGTGCACGCTTGGCAAGCATGCCAAGGTTGTTTTTCCAAACAAAGAACATAGGTCTAAGGAGATACTAGATCTAGTACATTCAAATTTTTGTGGATTGATGTCCGTATCATCAATTTTAGGTAGCATGTACTATGTTTCCTTTATTGATGATTTATATCGCAATACATGGATCTACTTATTAAAGATCAAGGATGAAGTCTTTAGTAGGTTTTAGGAGTTCAAAGCTCTAGTTGAGAACAAGATAAAGAAAAATATCAAGGTCTTGAGATCATACAATGGGGGTGAATATACCTCCAAGGATTTTGATGGTTTCTACAAGCAGACAAGAATCAAGAGGGAGTTGACTATTCCATACAATCTATAGTAGAATGGGATTGGAGAGTGAAAGAATTAATCCATCTTAGGGGTTTCTAAGGACATGATTCATGACCAGGGCTTGCTAATATTTCTTTGGGAAGAAGCATAAAACACAATAGTCTACATCTAGAACATGTGTCCTCATAGGATCTTGGAGGATAAGACACCAAAGGAGGCATTCACTCGTGTGAAACTAGAGGTGAGTCATTTCTACATATTTGGATGTCTAGTTTATATCCATGTTCTATTAGAGAAGATGATCAAGTTGGAGCCCTCCAATAGGAAGGGTTTTATTTGTAGGTTATAGTGAGAATTGAAAATCTTACAGGATTTATATTCTAGAGAAGAGAAAGATATTAGTGAGCAGAGATGTAAAGTTTGAGGAGGATGTTTTATCTAGGAAGTCCCATAAGCCTATTCCAGTGATAGAGAATGAGGATCCGAAAGCTTCGAAGGTTAAGCCAGGGTCACCAAAGACACCAATGTTTTCCAATTCAGGACAACAACCTTCAAGTGAGAAGTTCTATCAGGAGACCTCGATGGCTTAGATGGACATTAAAGGATGCTCAGGAGTATATTGAGACTGATAGCAACATGATTAGGGAGAGTAAGACTCAAAGGAAGTTTTCAAACTATATGGCATTGATGAGTAACATCATAAATTCAAAGTCTTTCAGTTTTCAAAAGGTAAAATACCAACAAAGTTTGGTGGGATGCCATGGTGGAGGAGTACACCTCCATCATGAAGAATGATGTTTGGGACATATTACCAAAACTAGAGGACAAATTAGTTGTGAGTTCCAAGTAGCTCTACAAAATTAAGCATGTTACAGATGGCAGCATTGAGAAGTTCAAGGTAAGGTTTGTGGTGAGAGGCTTCTCCCAAAAAGAGGGAGTGGACTATGAGGAGAATTTTTCTCTAGTTGTCAAATAGACTTCTATTAGAGTAGTAATGTATTTAGCTTCATCTATGAGATGGAAAATTCATCAAATGGATGTGAAGACAACTTTCCTTAATGAGATCATTTAGGAATAAGTGTACATAGAGCAACCTCAGGACGTTGAGGTAAATGGGAAGGAGTCCCATGTTTGTAGGCTGAATAAATCCTTATATAGATAGAGCATGGTATTCTAGGATTTATGGATCCTTGTAGAGTGTGGGCTTCATCACAAGTGATATAGGTCCTAATCTATATTACATATTTGTTGAGTTTGATCTACTCATTTTGGTGCTATATGTAGATGACTTGTTTCTTATAAGTGTAGAGAAGTTTATTGCATGGTGCAAAGCAGATATGGCATGTGAGTTTGAGATGAAGGATATTGACATGATGCATTAATTTTTGGGTTTGGAGGTTTGGTAGAGACCAAGGGAAATATTCCTTGGGTAGGGTAATTATGTAGTTGAGATTCTAAAGAGGTTTTGGATGTAGGACTGCAAACCTATGGCCATACCCATGACCACTAATCTAAAAAAGGGATAGCTTTAGATTTAGAATTGGTAGATCCTACGTTGTACAAGATGATATGAGCCTTGATGTATTTATTAAACATTCGACTAGATATATGTTTTGCAATGAACACCTTAAGTCATTTCATGGTAGATCCAAGGTAGGAGCATTGGGTATCAATAAAGCATGTGCTCAAATACTTGAAGGGCACAATGGAGTATAGTTTGAGATATCTTGGAGATGCTGAAGTGAGGCTACAAGGGTATACAAACTTAGATTGGGCAAGTAATATAGCAGATATGAAGAGCACCTCAGGGTGCAGCTTTAGCTTGGGATCAGGCATGATATATTGATTTAGTAGGAAGCAGACTTCTATGGCACTTAGTTCAACAGAGATCAAATACATGGCAAACAATATTTCTAGTTGTGAGGTCATCTAGCTTCGCAAGTTTCTTATAGTTTTGATTGATCAGGAGTTGAGTCCCATAGTGATATACTATGATAATCAGAGTTGTATCAAACTCTTGAGAATCCAGTATTTCATGACAAGTCCAAACACATAGATATCAAATATCACTTCATGCAAGATAGGATTCAAAAGAGAGCCATAAAGCTCCAATATATTCCTACATATCAGTAGGTAGTTGATATTCTAAAAAAGCCCTTAGTGAAAGGAAAGTTGAAGCATTTAGAGATAAACTTGGATTGGTGCAAAATTCTTTCCTCGCTAAGAGGGAGTGTTGAGAAATGTAGCTCAGACAGAACTTCTTGCATAGGCTTTAGTATGAACATGCTAGAAGTGGTTCGAGATATTTCGAATTCTATTTTAAAAATCACTTAAGTGATTTTTTAATTTTAAATTCACTTAAGTGATTCTATTTTCTAATTCACTTAAGAGATTTTCTATTTTTTAAATTCACTTTAGTGATTCTATTTTGTAATTCACTTAAGTGATTTTCTATTTTTAACCATACATTTCAAGATAAGATAAGATCTAATCTTAGGGTTAGAGAGATTAGGGTTATCTTTACAAGGATAAAAGGAGAAGGTCAAGAGTGTTTTACACACAAAAAATAAAGAAAGTGAATAGATTTTTGAAGGAGAACTGCAAGGTTATTGTGTAGAGGTGAAGAGTGATTTGCTAGCCAAAAAGGCAACAAGAGGGTAGGTTGTGCTTTGTAACTGTAACCCTCTATTATATAAAATATGCAGGTTTTGTAATATATTTCCCGTTGTTTATTTTGTTTATTTTTTCAACCATCAATGTGATTACTTGGATATTAAAATAAATCCATCTTAAATTTGATTATATTTAAAAATATACAACAACAATTATCTAAGGTTAGGAAAATTTACATAATCCACTCATATTTAAATTAGAGTTTGTAAACAATAAGGTTATTCCTAAATGAGATGCAATGTATTATCTTAGTCAAGTTAATTTCTTTATTTGTATTAATCATTCATGTAATAAATGTAATAAGTGGGGAAGTGAGGAATGTTAAGATTATTATATCGTTGTATAAGAGTCATAAAGGGTGGTCCAAATAACCATGTCATTGTTATATAAATATAACATATTTATAATAAAATTTTTAGAACAATTTACTTATGGACGGAGGACCACCGCATTTATCACATTAGACAAACTACAAGAAAACTATTGTTGTTTTTTCTTTTAGTTTTATATCATGTATGATGACTCTGTTTCGTACGGGAATAATTCAGAATTATGATACAAGTAAAGTCTTTTATATATACATAAACGGGTTAGTATTCAGACAAGTGGAGAGCCGTTAACGTACTCGGTGACGGCGAGTGCCATCAACCCCACCATGGCTAAACGGCCGTTCCAAATCTCTGCGCCGGCCGACATAATTGGCTGGGATTTGCTCTCAGCGGAGACGCCCTTGAACATGGGTACAAGCGAGGCCACCGACAAGAGCATGGCGGTGGCAACGAAGGCGGAGAACCCTTCTCCACTGCTCACCTGCGACATCAAGTCTTTTCCGCTGGCCAGCTCCACCCCGACAGCCGAAACAAAGCCCACCATAGCCAGCCTCCCGTTGATTGTCTCCGGTGCCGGCCCCGAGAAAGCGAACACATCACCAAACTTGGTGCTCACCTGCAATTTGACACACGGATTAATGTGATTTTCAGATGGCAGGGAAACAACAATTGTAAGCGAGAAACGAAAGTTATTTAATTTACCTTATTTTGAGTCGGAGGCGGAGGTGGAGGTGGAGGGGAAGAATTTGTCGAAGCCTCTGGTTCCTCTTCAGCCTGCAATGTTGAAGCATATGGTCACGTTGAGCTTAAACGATTTCTCTCCCTTGTACCATATCTATACAGAAAACTGAGTTATGAATTACAAGTAATAGAGTGGAGTGACTAACCTTTGCCATGCATTTGACATGCAAATGCAAATACCCCTTGCTGGGCACGACGGCTCTGCTGTGAGGAAATGACAACCTTCTTCCCACGACAGGATTGTGAGAGGCATGAGCTCCTGAGCTAAAACTTGCCACAGATTGTCTCATCATCATAGTTGCCGAAGACGAAATAGCTGCCATTGCTGTGTAATGTCTACGACAAATTGGACACGGAAAAATTCGGAGATTCCGAGGTCCAAGGTTGAGTTTCGATTGCTTGGCTTGAGCTTCTTCAATCGATTTGTGTAATAAAATGTCTTGAAGAGTCAATTTATAGGTGTGAAAGACGTCTAACCCCAACATTCCTCGTTCCTACTTTTCTTTGTGGCGGAAAATGAGCCAAGTCTCATCTCATTCTTCTCAGAGATACAGCGAAACGTGGCCACGCCTGTCCACACAACATTATTTTTTGTTGTTATGTAGTTTGTCTTCATTTTCATGGCCCTTTCTAATGGCGCGCAGTTGAATGTTGCGTCATCGAAGCATAATGAGCAACTTGTCACCATCAAAAACTAGGGCCGTAGTTACTGTCGGGACATCGCATGAGATCTAAGATTGAATCACAGTTAAAATGGTTTTTTTATGCTTCCATCTTTAAAAAAATATTAGGATAGTATAATATTAGGATGGTTTTGTTATGATCGGAAAGGAATAGATAAATAGTAGAGATGTTTGATAATAAGTAGGTTTTTTTTTTTTTTTTTTTTTTTTAAAAGTCAAATTTTACTTTTATTTTATTTGGTTAGTGCGAGAAATTTTTAAGATTGATGTTTAGGTTGAACATTTTGATCTTAGACACAATTTTTGTAAGACAGAAAGTTAAACTTATCAACAAAAGATTCAGACATAGCCATACAAAAAGGAATAAACAAATAGAAAGGTTGAAAAAAATAAACAGATAAAATAAAGGTGTCCCATTTGCGCCCAAAAATGGTCATGCATACCTGCTACAAGAGTCCAACTCCACCTTCACCTTTATCGGAATTTATTATCTCATCGCAAGACAATTAAATTTCTTAAGAAGGCTAAATATACAAGCTTGAAGATTTTATATATTTTAATCTCAACTTAAGACGCCAACCATTACGCAGCATTTCCGAATAAGATATTATTATTGTTATTATTATCATCGGTTGAATGTAAATATGAAACCATATAGTCCTTTAATAATTTTAAGTTTAATTTTTTTATGAGGAACCTTTTATATACAAAAGAGGGGAGAGATTTGACCCTGGGCCTCTCGATAACTGGAGAGTTTTAATTTTTTTTTGATTTGATAGGTGTTTTTTTATGGTTTGTCTTAGTTTGATTTATGGAATGGTTGAGGTCCTCTTGATTTCTTTTTTTACTTATTTGATTATGGTTAATCCTACTTAAAAAATAAGTTTACAAAGTTTTGTTTTTCAACTTTAAAATATAGGAAATATGAGAGTAATATATTAAAATAATTTTCATGGTGCTTTGTGAAAGGTTTAAAATAATTGTGGCATGGCGGTTATAGAGGTGCACTCACGCAAAGATCCGTGTGGCGGTTTTCAGGCGTACAACGTAAAATACCGTGGGTGGCCAAAAAAGCCAGAAAACCTACCCAAATTCGTGGTGGCTACCGATTCCACCATGTTATATATATATATATATATATATATATATAATATAAAAATAAATGTATAATTTAAAAGAATTAGAAAAAAAACTATAATATTTAATCTCTTAGGTTTTTAACACTCTTGTTTTTAACATCTAGCTAAAAAAAATCTCAAATATCCAAACAAGGAAGAATGATAGCATTAGGATCATATGAAAATGGCCTATTTATCTTGGAAACTACTATTCAATCAACTCTTTCAGTCAATGCTTTAGAACTATGGCACAAACGACTAGGACATACCAAGTGAGACATCAGTAAAAAATTAATCAGATATCAAATGGTGAAAGGAATACCCAACTTATCTCCAGATACTGTATGTGCATAATGTTTAGCAAGAAAACAACTTAGAATCCCTTTCAAACTTCATCAACATAGAGCTCAACATCCTCTAGGAATAATATATATAGATTTGTGTGGACCAATGAAAGTTGATAGTGTTGGAGGACATAAATACTTTCATATATTTGTTGATGATCATACTAGAAAAGTGTGGGTATATTTCATGAAGTACAAATCATAAGAATTTAGCTACTTTAAACAATTCAAACTTCAAGTTGAAAAGAATTAGGAAAGTCCATAAAAGCATTTTGTGCAGACAAAGGAGGAGAATTTATGTCTAATTAATTTGACTCCTTTATTGAAGACAATGGAATCAAAAGACAACTTACTACAACATACTCACCTCAAAAAAATGGAATTGTAAAAATAAGAAACAAATCAATAATGGAAATGTTAAGATGTATGTTAAAAGAAGCACAACTTGATCATAAATACTAGGTTGAAGCAGTACACACAATAGTCTACATACAAAACAGACTACCAACAAGAGTACTCAAGCATATTACACCAGAAGAAGCATGGTCAGGACAAAATCCCAACATAGAAAGATTGAAAATATTCTGATGTAAAGCCTACATGCATATTCCAAAGAAAAAGAGTACCAAGTTAGATGACAAAACTATGATAGAGATATTTGTTGGCTATGATAATGAATCTACATGATACATAATATTAGATCCATCTACAAAGAAATTTTACATTATTAGAGATGTGAATATGGGACATGTTGCATATGAGTATGAATGAATAAAATGGTCTAAAATAAGGATCCTCTCAAATGATAAATATAGAGTTGTCTAAGCAATATGTTGGGCTTATAAGCAAAAAGTAAAGAGTCTTATGATGAGTGTGGGACATCATAGAGGAGCAAGGTTAAATATATCTTTGGTATGCCCATGGAGCTAAATATGGAAGACATTATTGGAGGTTAACCAAAATGCCATCAAGAAGGTATTTTGAAGATGTATATATTTTTTGATGTGATAAAGATAAAAATGATGTGATGGGGAACACTTGGTGAGAGACATTAAAGGTAAAAAGCACTTGATAGAAGGAAAACTTTGTTCTAAATGTGATAAGCCTAAAAAACGATAACACACATTGGAGGGATAAATGTTGGATAAACGAATAGTTTATGGTGTGCAAAAGCTAAATTATGTAGACTTCTATAGTATAAATTTTCTATAAAAACTGTATAGATGTTCCATAGAGAGTATAGATTTTTATGATAAACTAATGCATTTGATGCATTTGAGGGATTTGCATTTTTATTTTTGTTGTGATGAAGAAGCATAAAAAATGGATGGTGGATTATGTATTTTATTGTTTGACATCATTAAAGGTGAGACAACACTATTGATGCATGTGTTGGGTGTTGTGTCAATGAAGCATTGCTTGCTACAATGAAATGAGTCATCATGTTCAAAAAATAATAACAAGGCTTATGTTTGAGATAACAATGGAGTGAAGCACTTGTGCTACAATAGAGGACTGAAGCGTTATTGGAGGTTAGAGGTATTGTACACAAAATGTTTCGAAATATTAAAAATAAAACCTAAAATATTTTTGGAGTGGTCAAATTACAAAATCAATGGACAATATTTATCATAATACTAGTGGTATGTGTATTGTCAAACTGTGCTGCTCGTTGTCTCAGTATGAACGTGCTAGAAGTGGTTCAAGATATTTCGAATTCTATTTTGTAATTCAGTTAAGTGATTTTATTTTTAAATTTACTTAAGTGATTCTATTTTGAAATTCACTTAAGTGATTTTCTATTTTTAAATTCACTTAAGTGATTCTATTTTGTGATTAAATTAAGTGATTTTATATTTTAAATTCATTTAAGTGCTTCTATTTTGTAATTCACTTAAGTGATTTTCTATTTTAAACCACACATCTCAAGATGAGATGAGATCTAATATTAGGGTTAGAGAGATTAAGGTTACCTTTTCAATGATAAAAGGAGAAGGTCAAGTGTTTTACACATAGAAAGAAAATAAGGTGAACATATTGTTGAAGGAGAACTGCAAGGCGATTGTGTAGAGATGAAGAGTGATTTGTTGGCCAAAAAGGCAGCAAGAGAGTAGGTTGTCTTGTTGTAACTGTAACCTCCTCCATTATATAAAATATGCAAGTTCTGTAGTAAATTTTTCGTTGTTCATTCTATTTTATTTTTCTAGCCATCTATGTGACTGTTGGATATTAAAATAAATTCATATTAGATCTAATTTTATTTAGAAATATAGGGTAGCAGGTTTTCTAGAGTTAGGAAATTTTTCATGGTATCAGACCTAGGTTCTATGATTGAGATTCATAAGGGTTTATAGAAGTATATTACTGCTAGATATTAAAAATCGACAATTGAGGGTTTCATAATTTTGCTTGAAAGACTAAGCTTATTTGCAGGATAGTTTTTGAGTCATTCATATTAGATCTAGAAGTTTGTGCAGTAGATCTTAGAAATGGTAGTATCTAGCCTCATATTTGAGGATATATTAGAATGTGTCTCCAATTTCTTACCTTGGAAAGTCATGGTAATGTTTTTATTAGAATATAATGATCTCTAGAATATTGTCAAGGATGATGTGACTCTTCCTATATATCCACAATAATTGGTAGCTCATAAAAATAAAGAAGTTAAGGTCAAGCGAATAATCTTGGATGCAGTGAAGGATCACCTGATTCCTCACACATCCAAGAAGACTAAGGCAAAGGAGATGTTCAATACCCTGGTTAATCTCTACCAGAGTAAGAACATAAACAAGAAGATGATATTGCGAAAAAACTCAAATTTATATAAATGACCAGATCTAACACTGCTACTAGCTACCTAATGAAGATCACATAGATTGTGATCAACGGGCACTATTTGGGGAGAAGGTTTGAAGAACTAGAGTTGGTGAACATGACATTGAATGCTTTCTCGAGTTCATGGGAACCATTTTTCAAAGGCATCTATGCTCGTGATCACCTTCCCACATTTGAGAAACTATGGGATGATTTCATCTAGGAGGAGACTTGGATGGAGTCAAAAGAAAAAAAGAAAGGTGGTGATAATAACCTAGCTCTCTTTGGGTAAACCAAGAAGGGTAGAGGTAAAAGACCCATCAAGGGTAAGGTAAAGAGTGAGGATTCAATCTCACCGTCAAGGAAGAAGGACTTGAGAAAGATTAAGTTCTTAATTTGTCATAAGCACGACCATTATGCATCACAATGTCTAGACAAGAAGGACAAAGAAAAACAACAACATACATAGGTAGCAGCCTTTATAGAAACTCAGATGAGCAAGTTTGCTATCAAATTTAAGAAGTATTTCTTGTTGGTCTATTACCTTTCTACTAGTATGATTTCAAGGTATGATTGATATGTGGAAGTGGGTTATCTCTACACATGACATTAGCCCGATAGTATTTTACCAGTCTTCAAGAGCAGGAATGAAGGGTTTAGGTTGAGTTGGGTTATGATGCCAAGTATCCAGTTGAAGGAATTGATACCATTCTTATTTTACTTCATTCAAGGAATTATTTAGACTTTGATGATGTTTTGTTTGTTCCAGGTCTCAGGAATAACTTACTTTCAATTTTTGTTATGGAGGATAAGGGTCATGCAGTGGAGTTCAATAATTAGCATGTCCTTATTAGACCAAAAGAATCTAGCCCAAAAATAGAACAAGTGATAGGGATTACAGAAGGTAGTCTATACAGGTTGTAAGGTGAACCTGTTCGAACCCTAATTCATAGTAGTAATAACTTGTGTGAGTTGTGGCACAAGATGATGAGGCACCTACATCATAGAGTATTGCTATTTTGAGGGAGATTGTCATAGGTCTTCCAGAGTTTAGCATTGAGCAATAGGGAGTATGTAGAGGGTGCACGCTTGGCAAGCATGCCAAGGTTGTTTTTCCAAACAAAGAACATAGGTCTAAGGAGATACTAGATCTAGTACATTCAAATTTTTGTGGATTGATGTCCGTATCATCAATTTTAGGTAGCATGTACTATGTTTCCTTTATTGATGATTTATATCGCAATACATGGATCTACTTATTAAAGATCAAGGATGAAGTCTTTAGTAGGTTTTAGGAGTTCAAAGCTCTAGTTGAGAACAAGATAAAGAAAAATATCAAGGTCTTGAGATCATACAATGGGGGTGAATATACCTCCAAGGATTTTGATGGTTTCTACAAGCAGACAAGAATCAAGAGGGAGTTGACTATTCCATACAATCTATAGTAGAATGGGATTGGAGAGTGAAAGAATTAATCCATCTTAGGGGTTTCTAAGGACATGATTCATGACCAGGGCTTGCTAATATTTCTTTGGGAAGAAGCATAAAACACAATAGTCTACATCTAGAACATGTGTCCTCATAGGATCTTGGAGGATAAGACACCAAAGGAGGCATTCACTCGTGTGAAACTAGAGGTGAGTCATTTCTACATATTTGGATGTCTAGTTTATATCCATGTTCTATTAGAGAAGATGATCAAGTTGGAGCCCTCCAATAGGAAGGGTTTTATTTGTAGGTTATAGTGAGAATTGAAAATCTTACAGGATTTATATTCTAGAGAAGAGAAAGATATTAGTGAGCAGAGATGTAAAGTTTGAGGAGGATGTTTTATCTAGGAAGTCCCATAAGCCTATTCCAGTGATAGAGAATGAGGATCCGAAAGCTTCGAAGGTTAAGCCAGGGTCACCAAAGACACCAATGTTTTCCAATTCAGGACAACAACCTTCAAGTGAGAAGTTCTATCAGGAGACCTCGATGGCTTAGATGGACATTAAAGGATGCTCAGGAGTATATTGAGACTGATAGCAACATGATTAGGGAGAGTAAGACTCAAAGGAAGTTTTCAAACTATATGGCATTGATGAGTAACATCATAAATTCAAAGTCTTTCAGTTTTCAAAAGGTAAAATACCAACAGGTTTGGTGGGATGCCATGGTGGAGGAGTACACCTCCATCATGAAGAATGATGTTTGGGACATATTACCAAAACTAGAGGACAAATTAGTTGTGAGTTCCAAGTAGCTCTACAAAATTAAGCATGTTACAGATGGCAACATTGAGAAGTTCAAGGTAAGGTTTGTGGTGAGAGGGTTCTCCCAAAAAGAGGGAGTGGACTATGAGGAGAATTTTTCTCTAGTTGTCAAATAGACTTCTATTAGAGTAGTAATGTATTTAGCTTCATCTATGAGATGGAAAATTCATCAAATGGATGTGAAGACAACTTTCCTTAATGAGATCATTTAGGAATAAGTGTACATAGAGCAACCTCAGGACGTTGAGGTAAATGGGAAGGAGTCCCATGTTTGTAGGCTGAATAAATCCTTATATAGATAGAGCATGGTATTCTAGGATTTATGGATCCTTGTAGAGTGTGGGCTTCATCACAAGTGATATAGGTCCTAATCTATATTACATATTTGTTGAGTTTGATCTACTCATTTTGGTGCTATATGTAGATGACTTGTTTCTTATAAGTGTAGAGAAGTTTATTGCATGGTGCAAAGCAGATATGGCATGTGAGTTTGAGATGAAGGATATTGACATGATGCATTAATTTTTGGGTTTGGAGGTTTGGTAGAGACCAAGGGAAATATTCCTTGGGTAGGGTAATTATGTAGTTGAGATTCTAAAGAGGTTTTGGATGTAGGACTGCAAACCTATGGCCATACCCATGACCACTAATCTAAAAAAGGGATAGCTTTAGATTTAGAATTGGTAGATCCTACGTTGTACAAGATGATATGAGCCTTGATGTATTTATTAAACATTCGACTAGATATATGTTTTGCAATGAACACCTTAAGTCATTTCATGGTAGATCCAAGGTAGGAGCATTGGGTATCAATAAAGCATGTGCTCAAATACTTGAAGGGCACAATGGAGTATAGTTTGAGATATCTTGGAGATGCTGAAGTGAGGCTACAAGGGTATACAAACTTAGATTGGGCAAGTAATATAGCAGATATGAAGAGCACCTCAGGGTGCAGCTTTAGCTTGGGATCAGGCATGATATATTGATTTAGTAGGAAGCAGACTTCTATGGCACTTAGTTCAACAGAGATCAAATACATGGCAAACAATATTTCTAGTTGTGAGGTCATCTAGCTTCGCAAGTTTCTTATAGTTTTGATTGATCAGGAGTTGAGTCCCATAGTTATATACTATGATAATCAGAGTTGTATCAAACTCTTGAGAATCCAGTATTTCATGACAAGTCCAAACACATAGATATCAAATATCACTTCATGCAAGATAGGATTCAAAAGAGAGCCATAAAGCTCCAATATATTCCTACATATCAGTAGGTAGTTGATATTCTAAAAAAGCCCTTAGTGAAAGGAAAGTTGAAGCATTTAGAGATAAACTTGGATTGGTGCAAAATTCTTTCCTCGCTAAGAGGGAGTGTTGAGAAATGTAGCTCGGACAGAACTTCTTGCTTAGGCTTTAGTATGAACATGCTAGAAGTGGTTCGAGATATTTCGAATTCTATTTTAAAAATCACTTAAGTGATTTTTTAATTTTAAATTCACTTAAGTGATTCTATTTTCTAATTCACTTAAGAGGTTTTCTATTTTTTAAATTCACTTTAGTGATTCTATTTTGTAATTCACTTAAGTGATTTTCTATTTTTAACCATACATTTCAAGATAAGATAAGATCTAATCTTAGGGTTAGAGAGATTAGGGTTATCTTTACAAGGATAAAAGGAGAAGGTCAAGAGTGTTTTACACACAAAAAATAAAGAAAGTGAATAGATTTTTGAAGGAGAACTGCAAGGTTATTGTGTAGAGGTGAAGAGTGATTTGCTAGCCAAAAAGGCAACAAGAGGGTAGGTTGTGCTTTGTAACTGTAACCCTCTATTATATAAAATATGCAGGTTTTGTAATATATTTCCCGTTGTTTATTTTGTTTATTTTTTCAACCATCAATGTGATTACTTGGATATTAAAATAAATCCATCTTAAATTTGATTATATTTAAAAATATACAACAACAATTATCTAAGGTTAGGAAAATTTACATAATCCACTCATATTTAAATTAGAGTTTGTAAACAATAAGGTTATTCCTAAATGAGATGCAATGTATTATCTTAGTCAAGTTAATTTCTTTATTTGTATTAATCATTCATGTAATAAATGTAATAAGTGGGGAAGTGAGGAATGTTAAGATTATTATATCGTTGTATAAGAGTCATAAAGGGTGGTCCAAATAACCATGTCATTGTTATATAAATATAACATATTTATAATAAAATTTTTAGAACAATTTACTTATGGACGGAGGACCACCGCATTTATCACATTAGACAAACTACAAGAAAACTATTGTTGTTTTTTCTTTTAGTTTTATATCATGTATGATGACTCTGCTTCGTACGGGAATAATTCAGAATTATGATACAAGTAAAGTCTTTTATATATACATAAACGGGTTAGTATTCAGACAAGTGGAGAGCCGTTAACGTACTCGGTGACGGCGAGTGCCATCAACCCCACCATGGCTAAACGGCCGTTCCAAATCTCTGCGCCGGCCGACATAATTGGCTGGGATTTGCTCTCAGCGGAGACGCCCTTGAACATGGGTACAAGCGAGGCCACCGACAAGAGCATGGCGGTGGCAACGAAGGCGGAGAACCCTTCTCCACTGCTCACCTGCGACATCAAGTCTTTTCCGCTGGCCAGCTCCACCCCGACAGCCGAAACAAAGCCCACCATAGCCAGCCTCCCGTTGATTGTCTCCGGTGCCGGCCCCGAGAAAGCGAACACATCACCAAACTTGGTGCTCACCTGCAATTTCACACACAGATTAATTTGATTTTCAGATGGCAGGGAAACAACAATTGTAAGCGAGAAACGAAAGTTATTTAATTTACCTTATTTTGAGTCGGAGGCGGAGGTGGAGGTGGAGGGGAAGAATTTGTCGAAGCCTCTGGTTCCTCTTCAGCCTGCAATGTTGAAGCATATGGTCACGTTGAGCTTAAACGATTTCTCTCCCTTGTACCATATCTATACAGAAAACTGAGTTATGAATTACAAGTAATAGAGTGGAGTGACTAACCTTTGCCATGCATTTGACATGCAAATGCAAATACCCCTTGCTGGGCACGACGGCTCTGCTGTGAGGAAATGACAACCTTCTTCCCACGACAGGATCGTGAGAGGCATGGGCTCCTGAGCTAAAACTTGCCACAGATTGTCTCATCATCATAGTTGCCGAAGACGAAATAGCTGCCATTGCTGTGTAATGTCTACGACAAATTGGACACGGAAAAATTCGAAGATTCCGAGGTCGAAGGTTGAGTTTCGATTGCTTGGCTTGAGCTTCTTCAATCGATTTGTGTAATAAAATGTCTTGAAGAGTCAATTTATAGGTGTGAAAGACGTCTAACCCCAACATTCCTCGTTCCTACTTTTCTTTGTGGCGGAAAATGAGCCAAGTCTCATCTCCTTCTTCTCAGAGATATAGCGAAACGTGGCCTCGCCTGTCCACACAACATTATTTTTTGTTGTTATGTAGTTTGTCTTCGTTTTCTTGGCCCTTTCTAATGGCGCGCAGCTCAATGGTGCGTCATCGAAGCATAGTGAGCAACTTGTCACCATCAAAAACTAGGGCCGTAGTTACTGTCGGGACATCGCATGAGATTTAACTTTGAATCACAGTTAAAATGGTTTTTTTAATGCTTCCATGTTTAAAAAAGATAAGGACCTTATAAGATTGGGTAGGTCCTGTGACTGGAAAGAATAGTAGGTAGTGATTAAGTATTTGGTATTGGAACGTTGTTATTATTAATTTTTATTTGGTTAGTGTGAAATTTTTTTATTATTATGTTTTGGGTTGAATATTTCTATTTTAGTTATGATTTTTTATAAGGCTTAGAGTTAAACTTATTAATAGAGAATTAATACACAGCCACACACTAGAAAAGAATAAATAGGTATGCAGTAACCAAGTACTTGCCAATAAAGTATCCCCTAAAAAATAAGTAAATGCTATTTCCTTCAACTTTACCTAAAAACTAAGAATTAATAAATAAATGTACTATTTGTGCCCAAAAATGGTCATGCATTCCTAGAGGTTAGAAGAGTCCAACTCCACCTTCACCTTTACAGAATTTAATATTCCATCACAATTAAATTTCTTAAGAAAGCTAAATTTAATATCTCATCACAATTAAATTTCTTAAGAATGCTAAATATACAAGTTTGAAGATTTTATTTATTTTTATCTGAATTTAAGACGCCAACCAACACGCAACATTTCCCAATAAGAGCAACTCTATTATTATTATTATTATTATTATCATTGGTTGAATGTAAAACTAGAAAGGCAGATGACAAAGAGGCAAGTTAGCTTTTCGGCATCATCGGGGATGTCCTCATAGGATTTTCTACAGACTATAATCTAACTTTTTCTCTGAGTTAGCAAAACGTAGCCTAGTAGGAGGTTGTCCTCAGAGTACTTAACTAACACAGAGATTTGATAGAAACAGTCCACTCGTGAACATGGTGCTTCTATCCTCGACACCAGAGGTATGCTCACAGCATAAGGCAAAGGAAAATCTTCATGAAAAAATAGGTATGAAGTCCTCATATATATACAATGTCTAAGGTAATATGGTGCCTTCGAGAGAAAATACATCTATAGAATATACATTGTAAATGTGGACATATGTAAAGTGAGAATAAGAAAGTAGACACCTATTCTATAAGCATTTTTTTGAGAAGACACTTGTAAAGGTCCTTGTAGGATATAAATAATTGTTTTAGAAAGCATATTTCTAGAAGATAACCCGTGTCTCTTTTTTTTTTTTAAGTCTGGAAAATATTTACATGTATTGGAGGCCTTCTCACAGCCATGGGGTCTTAACACTTCCATGTGTCAGTGTCTACCATGGTAGGAGATTACATCATGATGACATCAACATAAAATTAAATGCCATGTAAGAAATATTCATGTTGTTTACAAACACCATTTGGAGCCCATTGGAAATCTGTACAATGTTGAATCATCCAATCCACTAGTTGATTTAAGATCATAATTTTCTCCTTGTGCATCTTGGAAATATTGTTGGGATGAACTTGGTTGTGCATTTGGTGGAACTAATGGTTGTTCATCTACATACACAAAAACTTCTGGGACCTCCGTGAAGTTAATTCTAATAATATGAGAATTTAACTTGTCATGCCAAGTAATATTAGTAACATAAGTATTAAAGAAATCCAAGAAAATTGTGGATATGTATTGAGTTGTATGTTAAAGAATAATGTTATCATCTAGCTTGCCATTGTTGAGCACATATTGGACTATTGTTGATGTCGTAACACTCCATTAGGTAGAGTTTACAAATACATTTAATCTTCCTATATAATTATATAGGAAATCTATGTATGGCATATAACTGAAAGTGATTTGAGATGCAAGAGGAAAATATTGTATGATATGTTGACAAAATGTGTGACAATATTCTGATGTGTTGAGCCCCCACTTTTGCCATGGATAGGATTGTCCACTAAATATTTCCATTATGCTAATTTTATTGTTAATGCGTTTGGAAAAGAGTTTTCTTTCCCTGGAATGTATTCCACAAAAAATTGGTATTGTGATAGAATACTTTTGCCACCATGCATATCTTCCTCTGCAATGTTGGGCTGATATTTTTTTGGACATGAACCATTTAAAATTTTGGGTATCAGTACGAATTATGAATTCTTCAAACAATAATAATGTTCTATATTTTGATATACCTTTGACAATAGATAATATTTATTTTTCAGTAGGGCAATAATTTAACTCATGTTTCTTAAAATGCCCTTATTTATAACCTGCTATTTTTTCTTCCTTTCCATTTTTTACTAATAATATGCAGCCCCACAATTCCTTAGAAGCATATTTTTGGAGCACATAAGGGCCAAAAAAATTTGGTTCAAGGGGAGGAAGATCTTGGCAATATATTTTCAATTCTTTAACTACTTCAGAGGTATTTTTATCCCATTTGTAAGGATATTTCTTCATACAGTCCCTGATAGGTTTTGTAACTTTGGGCAAGTGTGGAATGTAATCATGTAAATAATTAAGATAACCTAAAAATATTTGACATTTTATTTATTTTCTAAGCTATCTAGAAAGTTCTTGATCTTTTCCAAAACATGTGGTTGTGTTACAATATTTCCATTCCGTAAAATAACACCTAAAAATTCAACCTCTGAGACAGCTATTTGAAATTTATTTTTATCTGTTGATAGCCCAATTCCATGTTTCAACACAATTTATCTGAATTGTTGCAGATGTTGTTCATGATCCTGGATTGTTTGGCTAAATACAAGAAAATCATCAATATAATTGGCAATAAAGCCATAAAAATTTTGGAAAATTTTATCCATGTGCATTTGGAATTGAGCAGGTGCATTCTTCAACCCAAAAGGCATCACTAACCATTCATATAATCCTAAAGGAGTTGAAAAGGTTGTTTTATGCACATCCTTAGGATTTATCTTAATTTGATGATAACCAGAGATACAATCAAACTTAGAGAAAATTTTTCCCTATCCAACTCTTTGTATTAACTGTTGCTTATTAGGTAAAGGTCATTTAATGTTTTATGTGATAACATTCAATGGAATGTAATTAAATAACATTCGGGCTTTACCTCTTTTCTGTTATGAATATTTTTGGATAATAAAAGCAAGACATGAATAAGCAAATTCTGAAGGACGAATCAATCCTTTTTGCAAGAGTTCGTTTACTTGACTTTTGGCTTCCTAATCATCTTGCTTGTTCAAAATAATTTTATTTTTTATTATAGGTAAGTCATGAATTGTGGGAATTCCGGACATGGGAGAGTCTATACTCCATTTGTCTAATGGATGTTCAACACAACACTGCAATATTTATTTAGAAATATTTTCAATTAGTGTTGGACTAATTTCTAATTGAAGGGCTGAATATTGTTCCAATATTTTCTTTTGATTCTTTTTCTTAAGCAATTGTGCCTCATGCAAAACTATTTGTTCAATGGAAGGATTTGTCCACTGAGCTTTCATTTTATGAGCTTGAAATAGTGTTAAAATTCTAGGAACTGTAATTTTTTACCCATCAATATTTAGAATCATACAATGTTGTGCTACAGTATATGGCCCATATTGATCAAGGAATGGACTGCCTAATCCCACATCATAGCCTACATCATTCAACTGAACAAAATGTGTATGTACAATTTTTTCTCCAATTTGAATTGGAATATCAAATGCAAAATATTTTAGGCCTCTAGACCCATTCATTGTGGACACTTGATATTCATTTCTGGATTCAACCCACCCAGTAATCATTTTCTCATGGTAAAAGTTAATATTACATCTAGTATCAATAAATGCAATTGTTTTCTTAAAATGTATGTTGTCATCTACTGTTATTCTGATTGGGCAAAGAATAGTATTATATTTATGCACCATTTTATTTATTTGTAACTAAGCAGATTTGTCGGCCAAAGGAAAATTCTGATACTAAAATTTCACAAATTTTGAAATACTGACATGTTTCTTTATGAGATTTAAATCCCGTGGATCCTTTGTAGGATTATATGGCAAACACTAATTGTCTTGGAAGCTATAACCAGACTGTATGTCTAATTCAATGGAGAAATCAAAATAATATCTAGATGATTCATTTAGTTCTTCTTTCCCTTCCTTTGAAGAGATGGTATACATTATTTGTTTATTTTTCTAAGCATAATATTTGGCTTCTTCAATTTCTTTGTTCGATGGCTCTTCATCACTTGTGATATCTTCTAAAAGAGGTTTATCTGGATCACATTGTGACATCATGAATAAATGATTGATTTCATCTACTTCATTTTCATCAATTTCTTCTAATTCATAAAAAAATAATTTCTCTTCTTCTAGAACAAACCCATCTATTTTGTAAATTGAGATTCCTGCCATTCTCCATTCATCTAGTTGGGAAGATGTTTCACACATTTCCCATTCATTTTCAATACGTGGATTTAAGAATAAGGCTTTCACATTCTTTGGAGATTTTGTAGGACAAGAATGAGCATAATGCCCCTTCTTTTTGCATGCATAACAACATACTTCTTTGGCAGGCTTAGCTTTCCTAGTCCTTCTTCGAAAATATCTGAAAGGCTTGAATTTTCTAGCCTTAGCTTTTTTGAAATTTTTTCTTTGCTTATGTTTACAAAATGTATCTGCACCCTCAATACTAGCACATTCTTTTGTGGATATTTTTGGATGTTTTCTAAGTATTTTTTCATGAAGACATATTCGTCTGATCTCTTGTCTTACTGCTTCTATTATATCCACAAAATATAGAGTATTTACATCTATACCTTGTTGTGCAATTTTATCTAACACTAATTGACCAATTCCTTTAGGCAATGAAGATAAAAACTAAATTTTGACAAATTGGTCTCTGTGCAGATTCAAATCATATACCTTTTTCATATAATCTATCACATATTCCTCAAACCTTGTCAAATCACCTAATTTTTTGAATGCAAGAGCTAACTGATCATCCTTTTCCTTATTTACATGATTTGGTGTGAATTATGTGAGCAAAGCCAAATGTAACTCATCTAGGCCATTTGTATATACAAGGATTTTGGAATCATCTGATGCATGTGTCCACCAATTCAAAACCATACCAACCATATGCCTTGTAGCAATTTCTACTATTTCACTATTGGGAAGATTATGTATTCCTTGCAGGGACCTGTAATGATTAATCCATATATAAATGGTATCTTTGGGATTAGGATTACCATCAATATTTAGGATTATTGCACTTTCCCTAAGATTAAAAGGAAACAAAAACTATTTTTGGGTAGATACACCTATATTTTTTGATACTCTGGCCATTTTAGCTTGAGATGTACCTTCTTCATTGGTTGGTGTTTTTCCTGCTTTCTTTTGTAAAGCATGATATCCTGTTGGAATAACTATTAAAGGGTTGGAAGCCTTTTGAAGCTGGATTGGTTTTTGTTCTCTTTTTGCTTTCCTAGCTTCTTGTTTCTTTTTTGTGGTTTGTTGTTCCATGAATCTTTTAACAGCTTCCAAATTTTCATTAGCTATTTTAATCTCAACAACTATTTCAGCTAATGATTCTTCCATTCCATCTATATGTGCTTCTGCATATCTTGTCCAATTATTGACATAATTTAACTGTCTGATTTCCTCTTTTTGATCTACATTATCATCCAATGAATGCTCTAATATGCATGACACATCAGCTCTAGTATCAATTTCTATGGAATCAGACATTGTAACACAATATTTTTGTTTCAATGGCCATCTACTTCCTCTATGAAATGTTTTTCCTCCTTTGTTCCATGTAATAGAAGAGGATGATCCCGACTTGATAGGATTAGGAGAACTTGGAGGAGATACCATAAACATTTTCATGTGCACTGATGTAGGCTGGACTTCAACAGATGGTTGAGGATATTTTGTTTGTATCACTATGATGGACACACTTTGAGGTAGAGATAATTCTTTGACATCTTTATTTTCTACATTATTTACAGGAGTAGATGCAGGATTCCTGAGGGATGGACTCCTGGTAACTATTGGCAAGGGCCTTGGAATTCGTAATGATTGGCTTCGTGAAAGGTACGACCTATGTGATGGATGATTTATAATGACTTTTGTTGATTGTCCATCATCAAAGTATTCAATTTGAAAATTTTTCATTGAATTAGGAGCTATTGAGTTGTATTTTCACCCGATTGTGAAAACACACTCTCCAATAGGATTTGCATTCCAAATCCCCTCTTGCAAAGAAATTAAACAAGTAACTTCTCCAAGGTCTCCGCTATGTTAGCATTTTGCACAAATAATATTGTTCAATTTGAATGCTTGGAATACCTTAGTGATTGCATGTAACTGTAAACAAGGGGCACAACTGGTTTATTTTATTTGACACTTCAATGATTGTTTGTTTGATCCGAATAAATTCGATGTGAATCAATATTAATGATAGAACTATTTTGTTTTCAGATTTTGGTAGATTTTCAATTGTTTATTTGAATTATTGTAATAAAAATAAAATTAAATTTCCTGTGAAATAAAAATGCAAAAAAATAAAGAAGTGAAAATAAAATGCAAAGAGAATGGAGCTAAAATACATTCAGAATGCTGCCATCCTATTCGACAAAACCGAAGATATGAGGTTTTTTGCATACAACCTAACCTATTGAACCTACAAACATGCACAATTCAGATAAGCTAAGTGCTGGTTTCTAGGGTTTTAACTACGATTTCCAGATTTAGACATTCGCATGAAGCAACCAAGACAAAATTGCATTAAACTCCATCTATAAGCCTAAAACCGAAAAGGGGAAAGATAAACATTCAATCTTGCATGCAGAGAATAACTCCTTCTTTCTTGCCAATGAGATGCAACTCTTTGTAATTTTTGTATTAAAAATATGTCAGTTTACAACAACAAAAGCTTCCAGTTTATCAAAACCAGAACAAATGAAGGAAAACGCTCCTAAGCAGGCCCAAAATGGCCTATCACCTTCAGCTCTGCAACCCTGCCCACAACGATTTCTGACCACTGTGCCTGTCTTCGCTTCTGCTTTTAAAATTTCTGTTACGGCCCTCTGCTTCGCTCTGTGACGCTTTGTTTCATCTCCCAGGTCACTTCGTTTCATCTTCCCGCCTCTTTGTTGTTTTGGCTTTTTGCTCGGGTTTGAAACGTTTGGTCTCCTCAGCGAACTATAACTGACGATCCTGAAATATTATCATAGCCCCTCTGTCTCTATGACACGTGTTCAACACTTCCCTACACATTCTGTAACGGCCCGCCATGAATCATGACAAAAAATAGCATGTCGCGATATCGCGACGTTTTTATATCTGCAGCTTTGCTCCTCTACCTGTATCGCGAAAACAAGACATGTCGCGATATCGCGACGTTTTTATGTCCACAGCCTTGTTCGCCTTCATACACCATGAAAATGAGACATGTCACGAAATCATGACGTTTTTCTCCTTCACTGTGTTTTGTTGTACTTAGCCACGAAAACGCGACATGTCGTAAAATCGTGACACTTTTTCATTTCGTACCATCTCGCTGCTTTCTGTCGCGAAATCATGACGCTTTTCTCTTTTGGGCTGTGCAGATGCAATCTGTCGTAAAATCGTGACATTTTTCTCTTTAGCTCTATCTTCTTGCCTTTGGTCGCGAAAATCCAACATGTCGCTATATCGCGACACTTTTCCTCTATGTTCACTTTGGCTGCTCCAGGTCGCGAAACTCCGACATGTCGCGATATCGCAATGTTTTTTCTGTTTGCCCTTCATCTCATCTTCAGATTGCGAAAACATGATATGTCGCGATATCGTGACAACTTTAGTGCCTTGCCCTGTTTGACTGGTTTGATCGTGATTTTGTGACATGTCGTGATATCGTGACAATTCTAGCGCCTTATCTTCTCTCTCCTCTATGAACCACGATTTCATGACATGTCACGATATCGCGATGTTTTTCACTTTGTCTTTCTCTCTCCTCTATGAACCGCGATTTCATGACATGTCGCGATATCGCGACGTTTTTCACTTTGTATTTCTCTCTCCTCTATGAACCGCGATTTCATGACATGTCGTGATATCGCGACATTTTCTCATCATGCTGCATTCTGTTGCTCTTAGCCACGAAAATGCGACATGTCACGATATCATGACAACTTTTCATTTCTGGCCGCGACGGAGCAACATGTCGCGATATCATGACAACTTTTCATTTCTGGTCGCGACGGAGCAACACGTTGCGATATCATGACAAATTTTCATTTCTGGCCGCGACGGAGCAACACGTCGCGATATCGTGACAACTTTTCATTTCTGGCCGTGACGGAGCAACACGTCGTGATATCGCGACAACTTATCATTTCTGCTTTTCTCTACTCTTTTAGCATCTGGGCCACTGCAATATTCTTGGAAAGTGTGTAGAAAAGGGGGGTCTCCAATTTTGGGGTGTGTTGTGGAGCAACCACAACAAATGGTGACTCTGTTGGGAAATGCTCCTGAGAATTTCAGTGAGAACCTAACCTGAAATACACAAGCTTAGATACAAGCGTCAACACATAAAAAACAAATGCCGATAGATCAGAAATACATGAACCATTAGAATCATTAAGTATCAGCTCGGTGTGTGCAGTGTGTTCCATTCTTTATTGTTTGAAATTGATCTACATTCCATTGTCAGTTTTACATGAATGCATATGTGAGGTTATGAATGATTTTCATAGCCTAATTAATGGTCTAGAGATATAACTACCTGCTTTATAAAATCTTTAAACCTTCTAATATCATATACAAATATTTAAAATTATCAAACCCTCTTAGGATCAACTATATGTATAATGAATTGATTTATTAGATCCCAAAGTTGGTTATGAGTCACTACTATCTTGAACCCATGTGCAAGTGAAAATGAAATCAGAGCTTTAGGGAATCAGACTCCCAACCTAAGCAAGATGGGAGCTTAACCCTATCCTTACCACTCTGATCTGGAATTCATTACCTCACTTTGAACAAAATAATTTAACCAGTTATGGATGAAATGGTCGGGCTAGTCTATCCGTTTGAACAATCAGTGGTCTTGTTTTAGACAAGACATGCTGCCACGCATGGGCATACTTAACCCCATAATCCATGATTTGGCTTCATTCATTCTCTTTTTTTTTTCTTGGACCTTTGGGATGACTACCCATCCTTGCGAGGGACTGATATTCTCACAATGACACTGCGAGGGGGGGTGAATCAGTGTAGCTATTAAAATTCAAATCTACAACACTTAATGCTGAAGCAAAGAGAACTTAAAAATAGGTAAAGCAATTTTCACAAGAGAGCACACCACAACACACAATGTAACGAGGTTCACCAATTTGGCTACTCCTCAAAAATGACTGCTTGGACTCCAATCCAAATCCAGCCTTTGCAAAACACCAATTTTACAAACACTTTACCAGCACCCACTGGAAGGAGCACCAACCCCTTATTTTTTGCTGCAACAGATAGGAGCACCAACCCCTAATGCCAAGCACCAACTTGGACTGCAATTCTGAATTATCTTAATGACATAAAAATGCCTTCACTATTTACACGACCCTGATTGGTCTGCAATTAATCAAACTCTGCACGCTCTCACGGCTCTGCTTATCTCTCTCTCGGCCCTCTTCTAACCCTCTTTACACAGCAATTTCTCACATACAACAGCAACCTTATTCTTCACGCAGACCTGCTTTTATATCATATTAGTCTCTATTTTTAACTTCCATATTTACGCATGCAACCCGTAACTATTCCTTTAATATTCTCTTCTGCCACTTGTCAATTGTAACTTCTTCTTTATGTAACTCCTTTTGTATTTATAGAGTGGGCATTTCGTTAAACACGTTACATGCAACATATACCTCTACCATGACTGTTCGTCTTCTTTTCTGTGCATGCATGCATTTTTTGATTCTATTTATGCGACTGTTCGATTTCTTCTTCTTCGATTGTTCTTAAAATAGCTGCATGCTTTTCTTTTGTAATTGCTCCTGTAACTGTCGCATTGACTCCAGTTAACTCTTCTTATTTTGGCTGCATGCTTTTCCTCTACAACTGCCCCTTTAATTGTTGTTCTGCTTCAGTTAACTGTCAGTGATCGTGTTGTTGCGACCTGTCGCGAAATCGTGACACTTCTGTCTCTTTATGCTCTTCTCGCCCTTTATCCATGAAAACTCAACATGTCACGAAATCATGACATTTTTCGCCTCCTTGTTCACCTCTTGTCTTGCACCCGTGAAAACCAGACATGTCATGAAATCGTGACACTTTTCGCTTCCTTGCACTTCTCTGCCTTTCGCCGCGAAAACGGAACATGTCACGAAATCGTGACACTTTCGCTGCCTTGTGCCTTTTCTATCTTTGGCCCATGAAAACACATGTCATGAAATCATGACACATTCGCTGCCTTGTGCCTTTTCTGTCTTTGGCCCGTGAAAACACAACATGTCACGAAATCGTGACACATTCGCTGCCTTGCACCTTTTCTATCTTTGGCCCGCGAAAACACATGTCGTGAAATCGTGACACATTCGCTACCTTGTGCCTTTTCTGTCTTTGGCCCGCGAAAACACATGTCATGAAATCGTGACACATTCGCTGCCTTGTGCCTTTTCTGTCTTTGGCCCGCGAAAATGGAACATGTCACGAAATCGTGACACTTTTCCTCCTTGGCGCTTTCTCTTCGAACCTGTCACAAAATCGTGACACTTTCTCTCCTTGGAGCTTTCTCTTCGAACCTGTCATGAAATCGTGACACTTTCTCTCCTTGGCGCTTTCTCTTCGAACCTATCATGAAATCGTGACACTTTCTCTCCTTGGCGCTTTCTCTTCGAACCTGTCACGAAATCGTGACAGTTTTCTTTGCTTGTGCCTTCTCTCCAAACATGTCACGAAATCATGACAGTTTTCTTTGCTTGCGCCTTCTTTCCAAACATGTCATGAAATCATGACAGTTTTCTTACTTGCCTTCTTTGCTTCCAACATGTCGCGAAATCGTGACAGTTTTTCTACTTGCCTTCTTCTCTGACAACATGTCGCGAAATCGTGACAGTTTTTCCACTTGGCTTCTTTGCCTCCAACATGTCGTGAAATCATGACAGTTTTGCCAGCATTTTCTCTCTCCTCCGATATGTCGCGAAATCGCGACAATTTTGACAGCATTTTCTCTCTCCTTCGAGATGTCGTGAAATCGTGACAATTTTGACAGCATTTTCTCTCTCCTCCGAGATGTCGCGAAATCGTGACAGAAAACATGTCGCGATATCGCGACAGTTTTCTTACTTGTCTTTTTCTTTGATTTTTTGAATCTGGGCCACTTCTGTCTTCTTGGAAATTCATTGTACATGTTTTGACTGACCTCTGAACTCCTGTCCACTGCATCAACTGCATCAACTGATCTATCTGTCCGTGTTGACAACAATGACAATACTTTTGCTGCACCTTGCTCAACAATCTCCCCCTTTGGAATTGTTGGCAACACTCATGCACTCTCCTGTAATTCTTCTCCCCCTTTGACAATAATACCAAAGGGCTGCTACGAGACTCCCCCTGAGTCTATGCACAACATTCTCAGATACACATTGTTATAGTTAGCAAAAATCATGAATATGAGCAAAACTATAAACATAGGCATAAATGCTCCCCCTGAGAATGTGATCCCAATTGATAGTCAGTTCTTGGGAAATGTGACTACTCCCAACTTACTCCGAAGGTACTCAAAAACTTCCTTTGGCAATGGTTTTGTGAATATATCTGCTACTTGCTCTGTAGTCGGAACAAAATCCAATTTGACCTCACCTTCTGCAACTTTATCCTTCAAGAAGTGATACCGGATTGCAATATGTTTGGTTCGAGAATGCATAACCGGATTCTTTGATATGTTTATAGCACTGGTGTTGTCACATTTAACTGAAATTGGCTCTTTGAAGTGAATACCAAGATCTTTCAGGGTTTGTCTCATCCATAATATCTGTGTACAACATGTTGTTGCTGCAATGTATTCTGCCTCTACTGTGGATAGAGAGACTGATTCTTGTTTCTTGTTGTGCCATGCTACTAGCCTGTCTCCAAGATAAAATGCTCCTCCATTGGTACTCTTTCTGTCATCAATACATCCTGCCCAATCTGCATCAGAATATGCAATAAGAGTGAAGTCCTTACCTTTTGGGTACCATAACCCATACTCCATAGTACCCTTGAGGTACCTAAAAATCCTCTTCACGGCTGTCACATGAGTCTCTTTGGGACTAGCCTGAAATCTTGCCACCATGCATACTGCCTGTAAGATATCTGGTCTGGTAGCTGTCAAATACAGCAAGCTTCCAATCATAGACCCGTACATGGTTTGGTCTACATCCGGAGATTTGTCATCCTTGCTCAACTTGCAACCTGTTGTCATGGGAGTGCTAACGAGGTTTACTATCCTCCATTGTGAACTTTTTCAACATTTCTTTCACATATTTAACTTGAGAAATAAAAATGCCCTTTTCACTTTGATTGACTTGCAATCCGAGAAAATAAGAAAGTTCACCAATCATAGACATCTCAAATTCTTTCTTCATTTTATTTGCTATGTCACTACAGGACTTATCATTGCTGCTGCCAAAAATGATATCATCTACATAAACAACAAGGACAATAAGATGGCCATTCTCTATTTTGACATATAGATTGTTGTCCACCAAACCTTTCTTGAACCCCTGTTGAATCAGATAGTTATCCAACCTTGCATACCATGCTCTGGGTGCCTGTTTCAAGCCATACAAAGCTTTCTTCAACTTGCAAACAAAGTTGGGATTATCACCGAGTTGGAACCCATCTGGCTGCTCAATGTAAACCTCTTCTTTCAGTTTTCCATTCAGAAATGCTGATTTTACGTCCATTTGATATACTTTGAAATTTTTATGAACTGCTAAGGCCAGAAACATTCCGATTGCCTCTAGTCTAGCTACTTGGTGCAAAGGTTTCCTCAAAATCAATACCTTCAACTCTGTGCATAGCCTTTACAGACCGAGTCTTGCTTTATTCCTTACAACCTGTCCATCTTCGTTCAATTTATTTCAAAAAATCCATTTAGTACCGATTACATTTTTATTTGTCGGCCTTGGTACTAACTCCCAGGTTTTGTTTTTCTCAATCTGATCTAGTTCTTCATTAATTGCCTTCATCCAACTTTCATCTGTGCTTGCTTCAGCAACATTTTTGGGCTCAATGCTGGATAATAGAGAGTAGTTCCGTACTATTGCTCTTCTTGTCTGAATACCAACTGTTGGGTCCCCAATAATCTGTTCTCTGGGATGATTTTTCTACCAGTTGCCTATTTTGAATTTCTTGTTTTCTTCTTCTTCGAGTCAATTCTTAAATCAGCTGGGTCAATTTTTTGATTCTCTTCTGTTTCCATTTCTTCATCTCCTTCAATGACTTCTTCATAAATAGGGTAGTTTTCTTGATAAGTAGTTTCTCGATCTCTACCTTCATCAACTTTAACATCTGCACTCTCCACAATTTTCTTTAGCCTCTTGTTGTAACATGTGTAGGCTTTGCTTTTTGTTGAGTAACCAAGAAAAATACCTTCGTCGGCTCTATCTTCAAATTTATCGAGATTATCTTCAGTTCGTTTGATGTAGCACTTGCTCCCGAACACTTTGAAATATCTTGTTGTTGCCTTTCTGTCGAACCACAACTCATACGGTGTTTTGCTTTCATGCGTTCTTAGCATGCACCTATTTTGGATGTAAACCGTAGTATGGACTGCCTCTTTCCAAAATCTGTCAACTATTTTGTTCTCAGCCAACATTGTCCGTGCCATTTCCTGCACTGTCCTGTTCTTCCTTTCTACAACACCATTCTGCTGAGGTGTTCTTGCTGCTGAAAACTGTCTTTTGATCCCATATTTTTGACAGTATTCTGCAAATTCTTCTGAGATAAATTCTCCTCCTCTGTCTGATCTTAGGCATTTAATTCTTTTTCCAGTTTGATTCTCAACCTATTTTTTAAAAATCTTGAACATCTCAAAGGCATCTGATTTAAGCTTTAAAAATAGTACCCATGTCATCCTGGAGTAGTCATCTATGAACAACATAAAGTATTTGTCACCATTTATGCTTTGTGTTCTCATGGGTCCACACAAATCAGTATGTATTAGATCTAAAGGCTTACTTGGTGAAGTATTCCTTTGATTTGAATGTGGCTCTAGTTTGCTTCCCTTTTTGGCATGAAGCACAGATGCTATTTACTGGTTTGCCAATGGTGGGTATATCTCTTACTGCCCTTTTTGAACTTATTTTTACCAGATTGTCAAAGCTAATATGACCGAGCCTCTTGTGCCACAACCAATTTTCATCTTCCTGTCCAATCAAGCACGCTCCTTCTGAAGTTTTTGAGAGAGTATATAGATTTCCAGAAGTCCTTAATCCAGTAGCTATCAGCTTCCCACTGTGTGCTTTTCGACTTCACGACCCTGCTTCTTAAAGATGACTTCATGACCTCTGTCACAGATTTGACTTACGCTCGGTAAGTTGTGCTTCAAACCAATCACAAACAGAACTTCTTTGGAATTGATCTGTCCATCACTTATCTTGACTGATCCTTTGCCAACTATCTTGGCTCCATCATTATTTCCAAACTTTACTGAGCCCCCTTCATATTTCTGTAATTTTTCAAATTTTTGTTTATCTCCTGTCATGTGACTGGAGCATCCACTATCCAATATCCATGGTGCAGATTTGTTCCGTGCTTTGAAAGCTGTCTGAACAATCAAGGATTCCTTTTCTTCCTTGGGTCGCTCCTTTTCTTTCCACTCTGGTTTGGCTATAGTTTTGGTCACTTGTTTAGACTTTTCTTTGTCAATAGCTTGTGCATGTTTTTCTAGGAATTTTTTGTTTTGCCTTAAACTGTTTGGTTGAGATCTTCTTCCCCGATATCTGTTTGCTTGCATATGTGCTTCTACAGTTTCTTGCAATGTGTCCAAAGTTATGACGGTTATAGCATTCTACTGCATAATCCATCAAGGGTGAAAAGACATTTCTACTGGTGAAATTTCTTTGTCCTATATTATGAATGCGGTCTGAAATCTTATGACCGTAAGCATTGCATTTAAAACAATAACCGAGAAAAGGAATGATTGAACCTGGGAATTGGTCTTTGCCATTTTGTAGTAGGAGCCACAAATTTTCTTCTCCTTTGATGTGTGACTTTTATGAATCCCTCATTGTCAGCACTCTTCTCGTGCCTGGCACTGTTGCTTTCTTTTGCCTGATTCGTTTTTCCTTGATCAACCTTGATCTTATCTTCTTTCTTTACTTGTTCTACAGTTATGGCCTTTGATCCACTTGACGATTCTCCTTCGACAAAGCCCAAGCCAAATTTGATGCCCGTAGTCCTCTGACTATTTATAATCTTTTCAAGCTTTGCAGAACTTCCTTCAAGTTTGTGATAGCAACTTAATTTTTGATTCTTTTCTTCTAGCCGCATTCTTAAGACAACAATCTCTTCTTCCAGTTTGCAGCACTCATCTATTTTCATGGTTAATTGAACTTCGAGTTCTTTAGACATTTTCTTAAATTCTTCTGTCTATACTTTCAAACTGCTTATTATGTCATTCGCATCCTCTAGTTTTCTTGAGACCTTTTTATTCTTTTTCCTTTCTGTACTCAACTCTTTAAGTGCAGCAACCAACTCTCCTTCCAGATATACTTCAGCCTCATCCTTACTTTTTGTGTCACCTTCCTATTTTTCTTCTGTTTTTGCTTCTTCAAATGCCATGAACAGAGCTTCACCTGTTTCTTCTTCAGAATCTTCACCTGAGCTATCTTCAGAAGAGCTGACATTCTTTGATATGAAACTTTTCTTTTTGAAGTTGCTTTTCCTAAAATTTGGTTTCTTCTTCCAGTCACTTCTTTCTTGGTGTGACCCTTCATCACTTTTGGTTTTCTCATTCATTGGACACTTAGCTGCAAAGTGACCGACCCCTCCACAATTGAAACACTTAAACGGTAACTTTCCTCTATACTTTCCTTTTCCCTTTGTAAGTTTTCGAACAAAGTTGGCTTTCGTTTCATCCGATGTCTCTTCATCCTCAGATTCTTGTTCAGCTTTTGTATTCTTGTGTGCTTTAAAAGCAACTTCTCTGTCTATGGGCTTAGTTTGTCCTATTCTCATTTCGTATGCAGTCAAAGAACCATGCATCTCGTCCATGCTAAAATTATTTAGATCTTTAGCCTCTTCTATTGCAGAAACTTTAGAATTAAATCTTTTGTGAAGAGTTCTAAGTACCTTTTTCATGACAACCGCATCTTCGATTTCTTCGTCGAGTCCTCTGATTGCATTAATGATTCCATTGACTCTCAGCATATAGGCCTCTATGTTCTCATCGTCATTCATTTGTAATGCTTCGAACCGAGCTCGATGAGTTTGCAGTTTGGCTTCCTTGATCTTGTTGTCTCCTTCATGGATGCTCTTCAGTTTGTCCCACATGTCTTTTGCTGATTTACAGCTCATGATCCTTATCAGTTCATTGTCTACTAGCCCACACATTATGGTATTCTTTGCTTTGGAGTTATTTTCAAACTTCTTCTTCTCAGTAGTATCTCGTTGGAGGAGTAGCGGGTACTGTGTATCCACTTTCTACCGACTCCCAAATGTCGTATCCTAACGCACTCGGATATGTCTGCATCCCGAGTCTCCAGAATGAGTAATTAGTTCCATTGAACAAAGGAGCTTTGTTTGATGAGAATCCTTCATTACCTGCCATTGTGTTCCTTCCAAGATCACCTTAGCCGATTAAGCTTGTTCAGGAACCTTGCTCTGATACCAATTGATATTCTCACAATGACACTGAGAGGGGGGGGTGAATCAGTGTAGCTATTAAAATTCAAATCTACAACACTTAATGTTGAAGCAAAGAGAACTTAAAAATAGGTAAAGCAATTTTCACAAGAGAGCACACCACAACACACAATGTAACGAGGTTCACCAATTTGGCTACTCCTCAAAAATGACTGCTTGGACTCCAATCCAAATCCAGCCTTTGCAAAACACCAATTTTACAAACACTTTACCAGCACCCACTGGAAGGAGCACCAACCCCTTATTTTTCTACTGCAATAGATAGGAGCACCAACCCCTAATGCCAAGCACCAACTTGGACTGCAATTCTGAATTATCTTAATGACATAAAAATGCCTTCGCTGTTTACACGACCTTGACTGGTCTGCAATTAATCAAACTCTGCACGCTCTCACGGCTCTGCTTATCTCTCTCTCGGCCCTCTTCTAACCCTCTTTACACAACAATTTCTCACATACAGTAGCAACCTTATTCTTCACGCAGACCTGCTTTTATAACATATTAGTCTCTATTTTTAACTTCCATATTTACGCATGCAACCCGTAAATTGTTCCTTTAATATTCTCTTCTGCCACTTGTCAACTGTAACTTCTTCTTTATGTAACTCCTTTTGTATTTATAGAGTGGGCATTTCGTTAAACATGTTACATGCAACATATACCTCTACCATGACTGTTCGTCTTCTTTTCTATGCATGCATGCATTTTTTGATTCTATTTATGCGACTGTTCGATTTCTTCTTCTTCGATTGTTCTTAAAATAGCTGCATGCTTTTCTTTTGTAATTGCTCCTGTAATTGTCGCATTGACTCCAGTTAACTCTTCTTATTTTGGCTGCATGCTTTTCCTCTACAACTGCCCCTTTAACTGTTGTTCTGCTTCAGTTAACTGTCAGTGATCGTGCTGTTGCGACCTGTCGCGAAATCGTGACACTTCTGTCTCTTTATGCTCTTCTCGCCCTTTATCCATGAAAACTCAACATGTCATGAAATCATGACATTTTCTGCCTCCTTGTTCACCTCTTGTCTTGCACCCACGAAAACCAGACATGTCGCAAAATCGTGACACTTTTCGCTTCCTTGCACTTCTCTGCCTTTCGCCCGCAAAAACGGAACATGTCACGAAATCGTGACACTTTCGCTGCCTTGTGCCTTTTCTGTCTTTGGCCCGTGAAAACACATGTCACGAAATCGTGACACATTCGCTGCCTTGTGCCTTTTCTATCTTTGGCCCGTGAAAACACATGTCGCGAAATCGTGACACATTCGCTGCCTTGCGCCTTTTCTGTCTTTGGCCCACGAAAACACATGTCACGAAATCATGACACATTCATTGCCTTGTGCCTTTTCTGTCTTTGGCCCATGAAAACACATGTCATGAAATCGTGACACATTCGCTACCTTTTGCCTTTTCTGTCTTTGGCCCACGAAAATGGAACATGTCACAAAATCGTGACACTTTTCCTCCTTGGCGCTTTCTCTTCGAACTTGTCACGAAATCGTGACACTTTCTCTCCTTGGAGCTTTCTCTTCGAACCTGTCGTGAAATCGTGACACTTTCTCTCCTTGGCGCTTTCTCTTCGAACCTGTCGTGAAATCGTGACACTTTCTCTCCTTGGCGCTTTCTCTTCGAACCTGTCGCGAAATCGTGACACTTTTCTTTGCCTGTGCCTTCTCTCCAAACATGTCACGAAATCGTGACAGTTTTCTTTGCTTGCGCCTTCTTTCCAAACATGGTGCAAAATCGTGACAGTTTTCTTACTTGCCTTCTTTGCTTCCAACATGTCGCGAAATCGCGACAGTTTTTCTACTTGCCTTCTTCTCTGACAACATGTCGCGAAATCGCGACAGTTTTTCCACTTGGCTTCTTTGCCTCCAACATGTCACGAAATCGTGACAGTTTTGCCAGCATTTTCTCTCTCCTCCGATATGTCGCGAAATCGCGACAATTTTGACAGCATTTTCTCTCTCCTCCGAGATGTCGCGAAATCGCGACAATTTTGACAGCATTTTCTCTCTCCTTCGAGATGTCGCGAAATCGTGACAGAAAACATGTCGCGATATCGCGACAGTTTTCTTACTTGTCTTTTTCTTTGATTTTCTGAATCTGGGCCACTTCTGTCTTCTTGGAAATTCACTGTACATGTTCGACTGACCTCTGAACTCCTGTCCACTGCATCAACTGATCTATCTGTCTGTGTTGACAACAATGACAATACTTTTGCTGCACCTTGCTCAACGAGGGACATGTAGTACAATCCTTCCAATCCAATATTAAGATGAAATGGGAAATATTAATTTTTTACTTCTTGGACCTTGGGGATGACTACCCATCCTTTGTAGAGGACATGTAGTACGATCCTTCCAATCCAATATAAAGATGAAATGGGAAATATTTAGTTTTTATTTCTTGGACCTTGGGGATGACTACCCATCCTTTGTAGAGGACATGTAGTACGATCCTTCCAATCCAAGATTTATGATGAAATGAGACATAGGAGCTTTGGGGAATCAGATTCTCAACCTAGGCGAGATGAGAATTATGCCCTATCCTTACTACTCCATGTAGGTCAAATCGGAGCTTTGGAAAGTTGGATCCTCAACCTAAGTTCGATGAGGATTTAACCCTATCCTTACTACTCTGATTTTAGGCTTTAAGCTTTATGGAAGTGGTAAAAACCACTATTTTAAGGATCATGTTGCATAATAGGATAGACATGAAATACTTCTTTCACCTGACATTTTCTTCCAAGCAAGGTTTTGATCATTTTTCTCAAGATCCTTTTTAATGTGTATAAAATGTGCTTGGTTCTAGATATCTCGGGCCTCAGTTCCCAACCTTAGGATTTTTTTCTTATTATGTTATAGCATAACCCTAAGAGGATTTGACACACTTTAATGATTTGTATCTGAAATGCATATGCAACTAAGATGGCATGTATATGCAAAGTGAGATGTAATATGAATGCATTATCCTTTGAATTGCAGATGGAGTATTGCCATAAAAATATAAAACTGACTACTTCATGCATCACAAGTTTCAAACGATACTATTAAACTGTTTGTGTTTCTTGCGGAGCTTTCTACAACATAATTCCAATGTTCCATATTTCCCTGATCTAAAGCATAAGTTAGCATCTCAAGACAACTTTTTCATCAATTTTTTTTTTTTTGTTTGTATATAGACAAACAAAACATGTCAAATAAACACACAACTTAAATAATAAAAAGAAACAAAAACTTGAAAATTCATACCAAAACAGAAAGATATAATTCCAATCTCCTACGACTTAAGGGCTAAAATAGTGCTTTAACACATGCCCATTAACTGGTAACGTCAGATCCTTCCCGTCTAAAGTTCTTAATCCGAAGGTATTTTTCCCTAGGATTTCGGAAATCTGATAAGGGCCTAACCAAAGACAATCAAATTTTTGGTGATTTCCCTTCTCTTCATGTCTTTTATCCCATAGTAAGACCAAGTCTGCTATCCTGAAAGATTTAATTTTGGCTCTTTTGTCAAACCATCTTTTAACAACCTCTTGGTGTTTATTTATGTGAATCATGGCTTCCTCCCTTTTTTTGTCAAGGTGCAGTAAATGACTTAATCTGGCTTCAATTTGGTTATCTGTCCCCAAGTATTCTTGTATGAAATGCAGGGTTTGCAGCTTCAAGTTTGCAGAAAATATCAGGTCTTGTCCATAGAGCAAATGATAAGGGGGCATTCCCTATTGATTCTTTTACTCTGGTCCTATCTGCCCAAAGAGCAAACTTTAACTGGTTGTGCCAATCTCGAGGGTTCTTTTCCAGTAATTTCTTAATGATATTCAACAAATTTTTGTTTGAGGATTTTGCCAAACCGTTTCCTTGAGGGTAATAATTAGATGCAAATTTTAAACTCACTTTATTGTCGTATGCCCAATCTGCCAATTGCGTAGAAACAAAAGCTTTACCATTATCACTAATGATAGAATCGGGCATTCCAAATCTTGTTATGATGCGATCCTCAAGGAATTTTATTACAACGTCTATAGTGGCATGTTTTGTAGGAACTGCTTCTGTCCACCTTGTACAATAATCTATAGTTGTTAGTATGAATTTATGGGAATCAAAATAATTTGGGTTAATAACCCCAATGAAATCTAATCCCCATTGTATGAATGGTCTTATCTGAACTACAGGTTGTAATGGCATGGCTGCGTTTCTTTCTCTGTTGGCAGCTACTTGACAAATGTGGCAAGATTGTACATGAGCGTGTGCATCTTTAAAAATGTGAGGCCAATAGTATCCTGCTCTCAGGATTTGATGCGCTGTAGCATTTTCCGCACCATGGCCAGTTCCATATTTCCCATGAAATTCCTGCAGAACATTGGCAGCTTCTACTTTATTTAGGCATCTCAAGTAGATCCCCTCATGATTTTTCCTGTACGGAACACCAAATCTAATCAGATAATTAACAGATTTAAGTCTTAAAGCCCTTCTTTGAGTGGAATTCAAATTGGATGGACACTTACCATTTAATAGAAAATGCACAATGTCAACATACCAGTCATCCTTAGAAATGTATTATGCATTTGAATATTGGCATGTCATTTGCGGATTATTCTCAGTGATCGCCTTCACAAGTCCTTGTCCTCGAACTAGTTTCATGGGTTGGATTTCAAGATCAAATTCTTGGATAGTAGAAATCCATTTACCTCTTTTCTCACCTAGCTCGTTCTGTAAAAACATAGTTTTGATAGCAGGGTCAGGCATAATGGCAAAAAATCTACTGTGCACAATGTAATGTCAGAATTTTTTTACCGTTTTAAACAGTGCGTACATCTGCTTATCGAGGATGGAATACCTCAATTGAGCATCTTTTGGAGGAGCACTTAAAAACGCTATGGGATTTTTTGCGCTATCCTCACCTTTCTGGGTCAAGACACTCGCAAAAGAGTGTTTCGATGCGAAAGCATAAATATAGAAAGGTTTAGCATAGTTTGGACTTATGAGGGCAGGGGCTCTGGAAATGGCATCCTTAATGTTTTGAAAGGCCACCCTACTTTCCTCGTTCCATCCGACATCTACATCCTTCTTGAGCATCTTGTTCAATGGTTTGGCTATCTCAGTGAAGCTTGAAATAAACTTCCTCACAAAATTAATTTGCTCGAAGAAAGATCTCAACTCCTTTTTACTACCCGGGAGAGGTAAGTTTTGGATAGCTTCTATCCTTTCTGGTTCAATGGATATGCCTTCTTTTGAAATGATGTGACCAAGTAGTCTTCCTTCTGTTACTCCAAAAATGCATTTTTTTGGATTTAAATAAATTCCATGCTCTCTGCATCTTTGAAGAACCTTTTTCAAATCCTTGACATGGTCTTCTCTTTTCTTTGAAAATACTTGAATATCATCCACATACACAATGATACACTTGCCTATAAGCCCTTTGAATGCATAGTCCATGGCGCGTTGAAATGTTGCACCAGCATTTAACAGTCCAAATGACATTCTTCTGTAGGCAAATGTCCCCCATTTGGTTGTGAAGGCTATTTTCATCCTGTCATTGGGATGAATAAGAATTTGGTTATATCCATAATATCCATCAAGAAAAGACATCATTTCAGATCCATTCACTGTTTGTAAAATTTCATCAATGGATGGCAATGGATAGTTATCCTTTTGAGAGGCCTTGTTAAGATTTCAAAAATCTATACATAGCCTAATCTCTCCGCTCTTCTTTCTTACTTGGAATGAGGTTAGCAACCCAGGTTGAGTGCCTAACAGGAAAAATAATCTTTGCTTCCAATAATCTCTTGACCTCCTTTTCTATTAAGGGCTCTAATAGCGGCTTAACAACTCGTTGTCTTTGTCTGAAAGGCTTGGAGTCTGGCTTTAGAGGGATGGTATGTGTAATGACATTTTGGTTGTATGTTTTCAATTCGTTATAATTCCAAGCAATGCAATCCACGTAGTGTTTTAGTGCATGTATTATATTTTCTCTTTCTTCAACTGTACATGCCTTTGCGATGTACACTTCTCGTGGATTGTCTACACTCCATAGATTAATTAGATCACATACATCTTTGGGGAGTGGAACCTTTTTTTCTTTTCTGGCCTTGTATCCCATATTGAACATTTTCTCCAATGAAACTGTCTTTAGGTATTTTGTTGGATTGACATGTAGTTTCACATTCGTTTTTTGCTTCTTCTTGCCATCTTTGCTCCTCATCAATCACCTGGTTTTCAAAAATACCTGAGTTTGTGACAAATTTGAATATGTGTCTGTTGTTTTCAAAAACTTGGAAATTCTTGATATTATTAGGTATCGATGGACAAGGAACTAATTCGATGGAGAACTTTTTACACCTTTTTATATCAACTGGATTTAACATGCCTGCGGCGACTGCAAGAGAATCTGCTATGCGATTTCCTTTTCTAGAAATAAGGGCTATATTGAAAGCGTCGAATTCCCCAATGAGGTCCATTACCCTAGTTCTATAAAGTCTCAGTCTCTTATCGTGACATGTATATTGTCCTTTAATCTGTTTGACTACCAATTCAGAATCTCCCAATACTTTCAAGCATTTAACATTTTTGCTCAACGCTAGTTGTAAACCAAAAATCAGTGCTTCATACTCTGCCACGTTATTCGTGCAAGGAAACTGTATATAGGCAGCAAGTAAAGGTTTACCTCCTGGATAAGTGAGCTCGACTCTGGCTCCTGCTCCCTGTTTGGATTTGGATCCATCAAACCTAAGAAACCATATGAAATCATTTTCCTCAAGAGAGCTACCGTGAAATGTTTCCCCTTTAAGCTCTTCAGTAGCCTCTTCAACATCAAATGCATAAACCCCCAATTCTGGCTCAAAAAACTGAAATTCATTTGGCTTATTAAATTCGATTATGATTTCCTTAAGCCTCGGTTCATTTTCTACTCTGATTTGATTTGCTATTCCTTTCCAGGGTAGCCACATATGTGAGCAATCGGTTGAAAAATAGCCATTCAAGGTTTTCATCCAATCCCTTGCAAGTAGAATTCCATATCTACTTGGGATATTAACAACTAGAATGTCGACCACTTTTTGGACCCTGGGTTCAGAATTTAGTTGAATTTTGACATCATATAGGGTCCCTACCACATTTACCTCAGATCGGTCCAATTGCAAAATCTTGCATTTGGAGGAAACAGGCTGTAGACCTAGCATTTGACATATCTCTGAAGGCATGAGATTGCTCGTGGAACCCGTGTCCACAAAAAAATTATGCAAATTCTTACCAGCAATCCTCAGAGTCAATAAGAATGGCGGGACATCCCGTCTCTCCTTTTGTAAAATCAAATGAGACTCAACTTCCTTTCCCTTCCATACTTGATTAGGTGAGTTCATAGCCTTTATCAATGCTTATTTTTGGCCAGGCAACCTGGCCACTTCTAAGAATGAAAGGCTTGATTTGGACTTCTTTAGATCCTCCACTATGTCATAGTTTGATTTTTCAAGTTTGACTGTCTTCTACGTGTCATTAGATGTTTCTCTTCTAAGTGGAGGAGGAAGATTATTATCTGCCTTAGTATACAGAGGGAGGATAGAGTTATTTTGTGGTGTTGATGATGTTTTAGGGGCTTTAGATTTACTTCTCAAATGATATCCGTGATTCCCCTTTATAAACTCTCAAAAATCTTGTACCTCCTATTCCAAAATTTCATCTTCTTCTTCCTCACTCTCTGTATCGTTCCAAATTTTTCGCATCCTTACCTTAAGGCTATAGGATCCGTGCCCGGAAGGGGGATGGGAAAAGGATGTCACAGTACCTCGGACTGAGAGGACTTTGCGAAGGTCCCGCCTCTCAAGGGAGGTGTATTTTGATGATTTTTCGACGGATGGTGGGTTCACCAGGGAAACATTTAATGGCAGTTTCCACGCCTAGGTTTGGAATGTGTTTTTATGTGTTCGTTTTTAACCTTAAGCATTCATATCCTAGGTTTGGCCAAATGAGTCTAAATTAATCTATATGAAAATGCAGATTTAATGAATACAGAGAACAAATTTAAGACAGAAAAACAAAGTAATTAAGGAAGAATAAGAAGAATACGACCCGGATGTACGATGGAGATTCGATGTTTGAAGCGATCGGGATCGTCTGGAATTCGACGAAATCGTCTGAGATCAGACAAGATCGTCGAGATCGACGAATTCGTCGAGAGACACCAAACGGAAGAACAGATGCAAAATACGAGAGAATACTACTGTTCTAGTTGAGGGAAACCGTGCAAAATAACAATGACAATATCGAACTAAAACTTAAAGGACGAAACATGTATGAATGATGCTAATTAAATCACAATTATGGATTAATTATGCCTTTGATCTAGATGGGTGAACTCCAAAATGCAATATAACATAAAATATCAAATAAACTAGCTAATTTGCAGAATAAAACAACGAAAAAAAGGTGAAGAAATGCAAACTTATGGCACTGATTGCCTCAATGTGGACTGCGGTCGAGATCGTCTCGCATCAGTACGAAATCGTCTACGATTCGACAGGATCGCCTCCGATCTGAACAGGTTCGTCGACGACGATGTATGCTTGCTCCGGCTGAAAAACAAGATGATACCTGCAACAAAATTGATATAGGACTACGCAAATGAAAACTTAGGATGATTTAACGTGCATGAAGCTAAGTTACAGAGAATTTCAGCCAGGGGTTGGGAAGGGAAGGTCCTAGGGACTAAATAGGCTTAGGGGAGTAGTTAGGAGGTTGGAGATCATCCCTATTTGGGAGATCTCCAACGGGGGAGGGTCTCTAACGGCGCAGACACGCTTCTGCCCGGATTAGAGGCCCGTTGGAATAGAAGCTAATTTTGCAAAATCAGTTTTGCGACAAGATCGTCTGGACGTCCTAGCCCGAGACGAAATCGTCGGATCCGGGGCGATATCGTACGATCGGCGACGATATCGTCAAACGGTCAAAACAACCTCTAAAAATGGCGCGAAAAAGGGGAAACGGATTACCCGACGGTTAACGGGCGGTTTGGGAGGTTAAATTTGAATTTTAAATTATTTACTAAGGTGAATGTAATTATGACAATTTTATTGCGCCAATTTTAGGGTGCTACATTTTGCCCCCTCTTTAGCGAATTTTTCGAAGAAAATGCGTTAAAGATGAGTTCTTCTCGATCTACGAGAAAGCAAAAATTATTCCCATTTTTTAGGCGACGATTCTTGGTCGAATCGTACGACAACTTACTATGGTGCCCCCTCCGTGTTTTTACCCAAATCGAACGTTTGAGGTAAAAACGGAAAAAGCAAAAAATTATTTTTGAATAAAATTAAGAAAAATAGGGTAAAACCCTAATTCATTTTCTAGTTTTTTAGAGATCTGAAGCAAAAATGGTGGAGACGACGCACAGATCGACAGAGGTCCGACGCGGTCTACGGGTAAGAGTCTAGACTTAACTAGAATGCTTTAATTTAATTTTACATGCTTTGTAGGTAATTTTTAGATGAATTTTGAGCATCGCGGCCATTTTTGGGCCGTCGACGTCGTCGGGATGAAATCGTCTCAATTTCGTCAATTTCGCCCAAGGGCGAAATCGACGAAAGGGGGACGATTTCGTCAAATTAGAGACGATTTCGGCTTGCGAAATCGGAGACGATTCTGCTCAAATTTGGGACGATATCGTCCAATAGTGGGCGATATCATCAATTGCATAAAATTGAATTTTAACTTGCATTATTAATTACTTGAATTGTTTATTAATGATTGTTTGTTGTTTTGTTGTTTATGTTTGCGAGAGAGGTTTGCTAAAGAGCGAGGGAATGGAAGTATGGAGGTTTGAGGGATGACTTGGCCGCTCTCACACAGGGAGAGCGAGATCGGTGGCACGAGCCGGCTTGCGGCATGTGGCGAGAGATGCCACAGGTGTCCACGGATATGGGGCTACTAACGGCCCTAGCAGAGAGATGGTATCCGGGTTCCTCATGTTTTAGCTACCGAGGGGAGATGACTCCCACTCTAGAGGATGTATGGAGGATTCTAAGAATCCCCATACAAGGACGATTGATCACTCCTGTAGCCAATCGGGGCCACGCTATGGGACGACTGTGTGGTGACCCGAGCTTCACCCTGGAGAAGGGCGAGTTAATATCGAGGCACTACGCCAGATGCCTAGGGCATCTAGACTCACACGAGTGCTAGGTGGAGTGGTTGGTGGACTTTTGCTGTGCCACCAGAGCGGGTGCGGGGGTGTCGTGGATGTTGGCAGATGTGATCTACGATATGCGGGACCACGGGTACAGGTTCTCTTGGGGCAGTTATGTATTATGCCGATTGTACAGGATCCTGTATGGGGTCGTGTACAAGGGCGGTCGATGTCCGGTGATGACATCGCTCCTACAGGTTTGGTGTAGGGAGCACATTACAGTGCAGAGGCCGGTAGGGCTTCCTGTAACAGGGGTAGACAGGGAGAGGCCCCGAGTCTTCTACTAGTGGCTTCGGAGAGGGTCACAGTGGCGGATCGACCTTCCTATGTCCCGGAGACTATTGGATGACTTAGTCCCAGACCGGATCACCTGGAGGCCATGGAGGGAGCATCCGGGGGTGGGCCGAGGATGGACGGGGAGTTGGCTCGCGTCAGGCGAGTTTGTTGGCTACGGATGGAGAGGGGAGAGGTGGAGCTCCATCGCTATGACCGAGTTTTGCGTCAGTTCGGTCTGCAGCAGGGGATCCCATCTCTGAGGGATTATGAGTTTTCTCGGACTATCCGGGATAACACCACAGTTAGCGGGGCTCCAGACATGCAGCGGTTCTGGAGCCAGGACGCGGACGATGCCCCCATCCAGCTAGTGGATGGGGACGACGTAGGGGTAGCCGATGGCTACGATGCCAGTACGTAGGCATCCGCCCTCCTCGGATGATGAGGGCGCAGGGTCCGATACATGTGGTTGTGCATCGGATAGGGAGGCGGTGCCAGGAAGTGATGGAGGCGGCCTAGGGTCACGGTGGGAGAGAGCCGAGGAGGCCACGAGGCACAGGAGAGGCCACGATAGAGGGAGAGGAGGGAGGCGAGACCCCCATCTCCATAGAGGGAGAGGCCACCATCGCCCGATAAGGGCAAGGGCATTGACACGGGAGAGAGTAGCCAGATGGCTACTCTCTGGGCGGAGAGAGATCGTCTCCAGGCACAGGTGCAGACTCTACGAGGATGAGGCTGCACGCCATCGAGGCTGAGATGGCACAGCTGCAAGACGAGATTGCATGCATCAGGGCACGGGGCGGAGGGGCGAGCTCTGGAGAGGCGACACGGGCTATCGCCCAACTCACTTTCTATCTGACATTGTATTATCAGCTGGTGCCGGAGGCGGATAGACTACCCCTGCCAGCCAACATTGCAGATCCGATCGGGATCGGGTCGTCGAGGACCACGTCCCGATCGAGGACTAGGACTACTCAGACTGCGATGGGGCCACCTCGTCCACCTCAGGGCGGGGGAGGAGATGAGGCGGAGAGCTCGAGGGGCTCTCGAGGCTAGAGGGCTGCACAGCTTTGTACAGACTGACATTGTATTATTATTTTTTGTTGATAGAGGATTGAGTATGTCGAGGTACAGATTGTGGCATACCAATCCGTTTTGATGATGTATATATATTGTTGACATATATATGATATGTTATTGATCATATGACTTGTATTATGTGTATGCTTATGATGCTTTTATGTTTGATTGATTAATTTGATAATTGGATTGAGGATTCATAAAATTATGTCATTTTGAAAATTTATAACTTTGATGTCATGCTATAATATTTTAAATGAAATAATCTGATGTAACAAATTGATTGTTTGTAATGAGATGTGATAAAAAATAAAAGAGACTTCTAACAATAATTTCAAAGGACATTGTCGCTATTATAGACCATTTCATGGAGTCGCTGCTCACTCGGTCGTCAAGCTAATCCCAGTATAGAAATATTGTTAAAAGTAAAAGAGTGCTTAAGAGGCTGTCTTAAGACTTTGGTGCAATAGTGCAAATGATGATGATGATGATGGTTTGTTTTCAGATTTTCATGAAAATAGTATGCATGAAATAATGTTAAAATGATTTTTGCTAGGCATAAATTCCTAAGTGTGATAAAATTTTGGATAATTCTTTAGGAATTATACCATCTTTGCAAAATTGAAGGTTGACATAATGACATGAAATAATGAAAATGGGTTTGCTTTTTAAAAGCATAATTTGTGTAAAATAATGATTTAAGTCATATGGTTTTCATGATTTTTAAATAAATGGGGAATAAAAATTGTTACGATGGTTTGCGCTAGGCATAGAATATGTAGGTATAGACTTATACCATCATCGCGAAAATCAAAAAAGATAGTTTTATTGCATGGTTGATTTTTGATAAACAGAAAATATGAAAATGAGGACTTGCGCTAGGCATAAAATTCCAATTTTGGTTTTGGAACTATACCATCGTCGCGAAAGTCAACCAGATATATATGTTTTGAGTGTATATTTTGAAAGAAATTTTTGATTTTTCTATTATATAGTTGTCTTTATGGTAAACAATTGTACTTGATTTATTCCAAACAAGTTGCAAAAATAATATTTCAAAGTATTTTGAAGACAAAAGTTAGATTTATAAGGAATCCCATGTGCATATGTGAATTCATTTCCGATCTTGATTTATCATAATGATACACAAAATCTCTCAAATACAAATGTGTGTGCAATTGCTTTGTGCATTTACCGGTTTTGAGCAAGATAATATGATACAAGTGATTTGAAGAAACCAAATAAGTGTTCATTAACCATGATGTAGATGCATATAACCATACTAGACTACTATGTAGGTCGGATTATCAAGAGCTAGCTAATCCATAAGCAGACATAGGTCTGTACAAAAGAAGGTCGCTAATGTGACGGACATATAACCACGCTAGGAGTTACCCAAGGCCAAGCGGGTTGGGCACAAACCACCTGTTATGGGGCTTACCTCACAGTTTTCGAATAATTGAGAATTCCAAGGATTCAAGCTCATCAACCCTTCTTTTCTTTTCAAAGGGTAGGGAAAGGGATTTTATTGCTTTCTTGCTTTTGCTTTCTTTTGCTTTTCTTTTGAACTTTGCTTCTTTTTCTTTTTGTATTTTTTGCTTGATTTTTGAGATAGTGCTTGAAATATTGTTGTAATGATATAAAATAACATTTTTCTTTTCTCTTTTTTCTTGAACTTTTCTTTTCTTTTTCTTTGCTAGGGATACTTGCTCGGATTAGCTGTAGAGCAAGGGATTTTTATTATGGGTAGGGGTGAGCTTGTCCTTTTGCCAATTCTCAAAGATTCTAGACCATGTGCATGATAGGATAGCAGGGGAAACTTTTCGCTCAAGAAATCACATCTACTATGTAGCAAAACATGGAAATTACAAATATAATCATTTTATTGTGAAAAGATGTGCTTGGTTTAAGTAAATAACAAGATCAATTCTCTATGCTCAAACTTTATTTAATTGAATTTTGTGGACTTTGATATAAGAGAGATTAGTAATCATGCCGGATAAAATCAAGATATTTATTTTTGTGAGTGTGCAAGTGAGGGATTCCTAATAAATGCTAATTTATCAAAAATAATTTGAAACATATAAGCTGCAACATTTGTAAGAAAATATATATAAACACTTTTGAGAAGTTTTGAGAATGTTGACTCCCTCTTTCTTCTTTATATTGTTTTGGTTTCGAAAGAGTCAAGCATATTGTTGTTTTTATATTTTTATCATTATTTTGATTTTTGGTTTTATTTTTGTTTTTGAGCAAAAAATTTAACAAGTGCCATAAATAAATGCAACAAATAGTTTTGAAGATTTTTGATGATTATGAATGTTTTTGATGTTTTTGGATTTTTATAAATTTGAAAGAAATACAAGATAGTGATTTTGAAATATTTTAAACAAATATATACATGGATGAAATGACCAAATTTATGCATAGTAACGTTTAAGATGCAAAATATTCATGGGTTCTTTAAGTTCTTTACCATCTAAGGTAGATAATTTGTATGCTCCTGATTCAAATTTAGCGGTAATAATGTATGGTCCAAGCCAGTTGGGCTCAAATTTACCTTTAAGGTCCTTAGTTGCATTTGTATTTTTTTATTTTCTTTTAAAACAAGGTCGTCGATCTCAAAGGATCGATGACGAACTTTCTTAGCATATGATCTTTTAAGCTTGTTTTGGTAAGCACGGAGATGCTCCAAAGCATTGATGCATTTTTCATCTAGGAGTTCCAGCTGACTGAGTCTGCCAGCTCGATATTCATCTCCTACTTCGGTATCTTGAAGTAGCAGAGCCAAAGAAGGAACTTCCAATTCAAATGGAAAAACTGCTTCGACACCATAAACCAAAACAAATGGTGAAGTTCCCGTGGGGGTTCGAACACTAGTCCTATAGGCCCATAAGGTTGGGTATAATTGAATGTGCCGGTCCACGGCAGTTTTATTGACCAATCTTTTGAGAATTTTGATTAAGGTTTTGTTAGATGCTTACCTTGACCATTACCACGAGGATAATAGGGAGTGGACCGGCGATGTTGAATCTTATATTTTTGGCATAATTTTTTAACATCTTTATTTTTGAAACAAGTTCCATTGTCGGAGATGAGATTTGCGGGAATTTCGAACCTACAAATGATTTGATTAAAAATAAATTTAGAGACTTGTGTGCCGGTGCGGGAAGCTAAAGGCATAGCTTCGACCCACTTCGTGAAATACTCAGTGGCGGTTATGATGAACTTGTGTCCATCAGATGACACCGGATTGATTTTGCCAATAATGTCTAAACCCCATTTAGAAAAGGGCCAAGGAGATGAAATAGCCTGCGGTTCTTGGGCAGGCGCATGGACAAGGTCGGCATGTTTATGGCACTTGTCGCAATGGCGCACATACTCATGTGCATCCGTTTCCATGGTAGGCCAAAAGTATCCTATCCGAAGGAGCTTTTTAGCAATGACACTACCACTAAAGTGTCCTCCACAAGATCCATCGTGGGCTTCACTCAAGGCTGATTTAGACTCTTCTAAGTTTAAACATCTTAATAGGATACCTTCAAAAGATCTCCTATATAAAGTATTGCCAATTATTACAAAGCGACTTGCTCGTCGACGTAATAACCGATACTTGGTTTCTATTAGAATTGGCGGGGAAAGTCCCATTTTGGAGAAAATCAAATATGTCCGTATACCAAGGTTCGGGAGTAGTTTCATTGATTAGAAACACATCCAAAGGCTCTAAGCATGACTTATTTGAAGCGGGTTCCTGGAGTCGACGAATAATGATAGTGGCATATTCGTCATCTAACTCCAAGGGTAGGAGAGATGCAGTTGCGGCCATAGCATCAGCTGCACGGTTGCTAGTTCGAGGAATAGCTTCCAAGGTAACTTGATCAAATAAAGACATTAATTGTAAAACATAGGCCTTATATGGGCGCAGTTTATCATCTATGGTTTGATAAACTTCATTAATTTGGTTTATAACCAGTTGAGAATCACCAAAAACTAAAAGATGTTTAATTTTTAGCGCTAGGGCAGCTCGTAATCCAAGGATTAGAGCTTCATACTCAGCAGTATTGTTGGTGCAAGCAAATGTCAATTTGAAGGACGAAGGAATAAGATGTTTTTGTGGGGATATTAAAATAATACCCGCACCAGCCCCACTCATGCATCGGGCTCCGTCAAAGTATAAGGACCATTGTTCGGTATGGTCGGCCTCTAATTGAAGGCATTCATCGGGAAATTCGATGATGAGGGGATGGGTAGACTCTAAGGGTGCAGCAGCTAATTGATCTGCTATGATTTGACCCTTAACAGACTTCTGTCCTATGAATGTGAGATCAAACTCGCTTAGAGCAAGAACCCACTTGGTTGTGCGACCCGATAAATAAGGTCGACTCATGAGATACCTCAAGGGATCGTATTTAGCAATGACATAAGTTTTTTGACTAAGCATATAGTGTCGTAATTTTTGCGTAGCAAACACGACGGCTAGACATAGTTTTTCTAATGTTGTGTAGCGGGTTTCATAACTGATGAAGGTTCGGCTAATGTAATAATTAGCACGTTCTCGCTTTTCATCATCAAGTTGAGCTAACATAGCTCCTAAGGCAGAATCTGAAGCTAAAATATATAGGAGAAATGGGCGATCGGGTTTAGGTGGTGAAAGCACGGGTGGATTAAGGAGGTATTGTTTGAGAAGTTCAAAAGCTTCTCTACATTCGGTGTCCCAATTAAAAGGGACATCCTTCTTAAGGAGTTTAAGAAAGGGACCGGTTTTGTCCACCAGCTTATCAATGAAGCGACGGATAGCTTGAAGTTTACCTTGTAAACTTCGTAACTCGAATATATTAGTAGGTGCGGGCATATCAGTGATGGCCGCAATCTTGAGAGGGTCGATTTCAATACCACGTAAAGAAACTAAAACCCCTAATAGTTTACCGGACTTAACTCCGAATATACATTTTGTTGGATTTAATCGAATAAGATATTCTCGTAATCGATTAAAAACTTTTCTCAAATCATCTAAATGATTATCTTCAATAATAGAGTGAGCTATAATATCATCTACATAATCATGTAGGATATCATGCATCATATCATGAAAAATATAGGTCATAGCTCGTTGATAAGTTGCACCTACGTTCTTTAAGCCAAATGGCATCACTTTCCAGCAAAAGGTACCCCAGGGGGTAATAAAGGTTATTTTAGCCTGATCTTCAGGAGCTATCCTGATACGATTATAACTGGAGAATCCATCCATTAAGGACATCATCCCACTCCCGATAGTAAAGTCAATGATTTGATCCATGTTTGGAAGAGGAAAGTCATCTTTAGGGCATGCAGCGTTAATATCTCTAAAATCTGTGCAAACCCTAACTTTGGTAGCTTCTTTCTTGGTGACTTGGAACTACATTTGAGATCCATTCCGCATAATCAATAGCTTGTATAAAGATAACATTCAGGAGTTTTTCTAACTCCCCTTTGACTAATAGAGCCACTTTGGGATGCATTTTTCTAAGTTTTTGTTTAACAGGTTTAGCATCCGGATGGACCACTAGATGATGCATGACTACAGAAGGGTCTAGACCTGGCATATCTTCATATGTCCAAGCGAAGACATCTTCATACTCTTTAAGAAATGCAATGTATTGTTCTTGTTTTTCTTGACTTAATTCTGATCCAATATTGATTATGTGAGGATTGTCCTCAGTTCCAATATTAATTTTAATGACGTTTTCTACCTCCATGTGTAGATCTCTTTCAAAATTAGGTGGGGCGGGTGAAACGCCCAATTCTTGTAATTCTTGTAAGGTTAATTTAGATAATTCATCTTGAGGATTAGTGGCCTCAAGTTGGGCTATAGTTGGTATAGAACCATCAAAATAAAATCCATTGTGTAACATCTCTTCAACGAAGAAATCATGGAAGATATCTCCTTCCAACTCTTCATCGAGGTCAACAATCATTTCAGGGTAAGCTATGGATAGCATGTTGCATGAAAATGACTGATTTTTAAGAGGCAAATCAACATGCCTATCCAAATAATCTTGATAACATATGATGTGATCATCATCGTCAAAAGGAAAGGGTTGACCCTTACTAGGAAATAGGCCCACACCACGGCGGGCAGGCCACGGTTCTACCTCGAAAGGTTCTTTCATGCCATTTTGGAAAGGTCCCAAGCCTTTCCCTTTATATCCCATTTTAAGCATCATGGGTTTAGCTTTAATATAATCATTGGTAAAATAACACCGAGCATATCCTTCATGATGAGTTTTGATATTTCGAGGGATTCTTCCCAAGTCATATCCTTTATAAATGAAGGCACAACTCCCGACTTGGTAAGTACTTCCCATAGGTTGTGGGAGGCCCAAAGTACGAGGAGATGGCGGCAATTTATTTAAAAGAATTGAATCTTGCATGAAAGCATTTGTTTTTTTGATATTAAGGTTGTGGATAAATATGGTAAAAGTTCATCAGAAAGGGCATAAGATGTAGAAGGCTTATTACCTATATCTTTAGATGTGGGAGGAATGATAGATGTGTCTATAGGTTTTGAATTTATAGGGATAGAACTTGAAGGATTGGTTGTAGATTTAAGATCTTTTTGAGGTTCTAAAATGATTTGTTTAGAGGGTTGTTGGTCTATATAGGAGGATGAAATTAATGGAGGGAAAATAGGTGAAGTTATGGGTGTGTGTTTCATAGTTTTAGATGAAAAATAAGAACTAGGATGTGTGGATGACGAAGCAGGGCAAAATTGCACTCCAATGGGTTACGCCAAAGCACACATATCAAAAGGTCTAGGGTCACCATGGATAGTGACCAACTGATTTTTAAACTCAAATTTAACACATTGGTGTAAGGTTGATGGGACCGCTCGCATGGCGTTGATCCAAGGGCGACCCAAAAGTATATTGTACGATTCTTGGGCAATGTACAATAAACACGGTTGTTTCTAGGGTTCTAGGACCAACTTGCAATGGGAGGGTAATAACTCCACACGTTTCTTGTGTTTCGTCATTAAAAGCTTTGATAATCATATCAGTTTTCTTCATTTCATCACTTCTAAAGCCAAATCGTTGGTAGAAGTCAAAAGTGCAAATGTTTAGAGATGAGCCATTATCAATCAAAACTCTTTTGATAGCTACATCTCCAATTAGAGCAGTAATGTATAAGGGATTATCCTTATGTAAACTGTGTTGTGGGATATCTTTATCCCGGAAGTCAATACAATCAATCTCTCGAGTGATGATAGTATTGGCCATAGCTTCAGGTTGAATGTTTTGAGGTACCATCATTTGGCTCAATGTAAGCATCAACTCATCCCTATGGGTGGGAGAGGATCTTAATAAATCCAAAAGGGAAATTTTGGCCGTAGTATTGGACAATTGCTCATTAATATTGTAAGGGGGTTTAGGTTGAACAGTAGGAGCATGATTCCCTTTATTGGGGTTTTTCAAAATGAATGGAGCCGATCCATCATTCTGGTTTGGTTCTTGTTGGGAATTTTGAGCTTGTTGTCGGGTGACGACTCCAATGGTACCTACAATGTTATAATGAAGACGTTGAACTGGTCTCGGTTGAGCATTGATGGCTTGTTCATTAGAAAGGAATATATCAGAAGAAGGTCGAGTAGTAACTCGTCTAGAAAATGGTTCTTATGGAACCATAGCATCTGTGACGGGTTGAATAGGATCTGATTCATTTTTAGAACTATTCGATTGGTTTGAAGTAATGTCTAGTTCACTTTCACTATCTGATTCTATATCACTAGAATCAGAAGTTTGAAAATTATGTAAGGGCATGGTCGTAACCAGGGATAAGGTTGTGTCAAATATTTGAGGATCCTGAACAGGTAATTGTCCGCTAATGGTTCCTACATATCGGGTAGGAGGGGGAACATTATGATGTTCGATTTGATTGGCTACCTCTTTACCATGTCGTGGTAAAGGGTGTTGAAATATGTCTAGAGTTTGATTGGCATTTTGATTTTGATTTTGGGGAACGGTCTTTTGAGTATTATTAGGAGGGTTTTGTTTAGGTTGGAAGGCTTGCACTTCCATTTCATTATTGTCAATCAAATCCTGTATTTTATGTTTCAACCTTTTACAAGCGTTGGTAGAATGTCCAGGTCCTCTATGGAAATCACAGTGTAAGTCAGCTCTGTATCCGGGTATAGTTGGATCAGGTTCCCGGATAGTTGGTAATTGGATCAAACCTCTTTCGAGTAATTGAGGTAAAATAGTTGATAAGGGTTGGTTTAATCTAGTAAATTCTTGAGGAGGCTTGTCAGGAGGTTTCAATATAAATTTTTTTGTTGTCTTTGTTGCATTGATATTAGCAACATTTTCTTTGTCAGTGACTCCGTCACCGACGACTTGTTTGTTTTTATATTGATTTCTGGATGTTTTCTCATCATCCTTCTTCCTAAGTTGGCCTCTCCTAATGAGGGCATCTTCTACTCTTCGAGCTAAATCTATAGCTTGATCGAAGGTAGTTAAGGTAGCGATCGATAGCTCATAAGATATTTGCTCTTGTAAATTGTTGATGAAAATGTCCAACATTTCCCTATAAGGTAGCACAAAGTGCAGTTTTCCTGTCAATTGCCTCCATCTAGCTAAGAAATCGGCAAAACATTCATCTTTGTCTTGTTTTAAATTGTATAAATCTTTAATAGTTACATGCCTCTCGATGTAGGCACTAAATTGATGGACAAATGATTCCGTTGTTTCTTCGAAGTTTCTCAAAGAATGAGTGGGCAATTGATAGTACCACTCTAATGCCATTCCACCTAAACTTTTTGGGAACATTTTTAATAATAGCAAGTCATCATGCGATATGTCATGACATGCTATCCTAAACATGCGAAGATGCTCTATGGGATCTTCGGTTCCTTTATATATAGGCAAGATAGGCATGGGAAAATGCTTAGGGTATGGTTGAGCTACAACTATGGGATCCAAAGGTTGACTACATATCTCTCGATAATTATACGAGGGACGGTAGGGATCTATCTGGTCCATACGCGAAGCTAACTGTTTCACCATGGCTTCCAGATTACTAGTTTGCCCCCCATATTGGTTTGGTAGGGCATTGACATGGGTTTTATGGGCATATGATGGCAGAACATGAAGATTAGATGCCATGTTACTATTGTGCAAATTATTGGTAGGAAAAGTATTATGAAGGAATTTTGAAGTTGTATTATGATGTATTTCAGATTGTTGAAAATTTGTATTTGGCTTCGTTTTAGGTTTTTGTTTACTTGAAGCATATTGCTCAATAGTTTGGCGGAATAAAGTAGTGAAGGAAGGTTTCTTTTGTGTGGGAATGATTTTAGGTTGAATAACAGGTTCCTTAGGAGGTTGGATAGCCTGTTGTTTTGACATGTTTTGAATCATAGAGACCATATCCGTATTGGATGGTCCAGCCTTATCACTTTCTTGATCAATGAAAGATAAGGGATTAATGCGCACATCATACATATGTTCCAAAGCTGCTTGAGTGTCACTAATTTGCCCTTTATCAATACGAATTGCCACATTAAGGTCATCAATGTTATCATTGAGAAATTTCTTGAAATGATCTATGTTGTCAAAAGCAATAGTTCCATTTGGAGCTACTCTAGGGGATGAGGATCCATCCTCTTTAACACTTCCTTCTTGTTCCTTATCTTCACCTAGGTCATCTTATGATTGAGCTAGAGTTTTTCCTTCCGAAGTTGGATCTTCGGGGAAGGACATTTGGGTTTCCAGTTGTATCTTGTAACCAATCTTCTTCTTCTCCTAAAGTTTCTTTACCATTCCTAAGTTTAGGCATGGTGCTAAATTTTGATTTCAGCAAATATATATATATATATATATAAATATATATATATATATATATATATATGCAACAAATTAAGAGGTATATATTTACTATATACCTACTACAATATTTGAAATGAAATGTTTAAGTTTTTGCTATGTTTTTTAGTTTTTTATTTTTATTTTTTAGTTTTTCTTTGTTTTTGAAATAATATTGTAAAGACAATCAACACAATAAATGCAAGAAATAAGACTGAAAGTAATAATCTAGTTTTCTATAAATAATTTATAAATATCATTAATAGGCTCGAGTTGTTGAGGAGTCATGAAGTGTTCTTCTTCAAATTGAAAGTTTTCTTTTAAAAATTTGATGAAAAGAGCTATAGTGATATTATCTGTCTCAGATCTCTGGTTGATAAAAGTAAAGCTCATGGCAATACTCTCGATATAGCACAGCTCGTGGAACTCTATTCCATATTTCCCTATCTGTAAGAACAACCTCTTGGTCTTCTACACAACCTAGGAACTGGTGCACAATGGCTGCGTTCTCGAGGTATTCCTCGAAGGTGAACAATTCTGAAGATACTAGAGCTCTCCTATAAGCTAACCATCTATGGCGAGGCTCTCCGAAGTTCATGATAAAAAACTAGTTGATGAGGATCCAGGATTCTATCTAGGACTAGCCTCTTGATTTGCTTAAGTTGTGTGGACCTAGATGAGATGAGACTAAGTCTTCTATCAAGTTCGTTCCACAGGAATTGATTTCTACTTGTTTCAGGCACATTAAGCATAGAATTGATTTCTACGGTTGCCAATTGGTTTTCTACATTTATAGTAACTGCTAATATTTTCTTAGGAGCTACCATCTAAACATGATTTTAAACTTTAAATGTTTTAAAATGCATCTATGTTTTAGTTGTTCTATTTTTTTTTCTTTGTTTTTGTTTTCAAAAGGTTATGATGCATTCACGTCGGGTTCACCAAAATGTATCGCTCCAAATTTTTCGCATCCTTACCTTCAGGCTATAGGATCCGTGCCCGAAAGGGGGATGGGAAAAGGATGTCGCGGTACCTCGGACTGAGAGGACTTTGCGAAGGTCCCGCCTCTCAAGGGAGGTGTATTTTGATGATTTTTCGACGGATGGTGGGTTCACCAGGAAACATTTAATGGCAGTTTCCACGCCTAGGTTTGGAATGTGTTTTTATGTGTTCGTTTTTAACCTTAAGCATTCATATCCTAGGTTTGGCCAAATGAGTCTAAATTAATCTATATGAAAATGCAGATTTAATGAATACAGAGAACAAATTTAAGACAGAAAAACAAAGTAATTAAGGAAGAATAAGAAGAATACCTGACCCGGATGTATGATGGAGATTTTGATGTTTGAAGCGATCGGGATCGTACGGAATTCGATAGAATCATCGAGATCAGACAAGATCATCTGAGATCTGACGAATTCATCAGACGAATTCGTCAGAGACCTGCAAACAGAAGAACAGATGCAAAATACAGAGAATACTACTGTTCTAGTTGAGGGAAACTGTGCAAAATAACAGTGACAATACTGAACTGAAACTTAAAGAACGAAACATGTATGAATGATGCTAATTAAATCACAATTATGGATTAATTATGCCTTTGATCTAGATGGGTGAACTCCAAAATGCAATATAACATAAAATATCAAATAAACTAGCTAATTTGCAGAATAAAACAACAGAGAAAAGGTGAAGAAATGCAAACTTATGGCACTGATTGCCTCAATGTGGACTGCAGTCGAGATCGTCTCGCATCAGTACGAAATCGTCTCTGATTCGACAGGATCGCCTCCGATCTGAACAGGTTCGTCGGCGACGATGTATGCTTGCTCCGGCTGAAAAACAAGATGATACCTGCAACAAAATTGATATAGGACTACTGCAAATGAAAACTTAGGATGATTTAACGTGCATGAAGCTAAGTTACAGAGAATTTCAGCCAGGGGTTGGGAAGGGAAGGTCCTAGGGACTAAATAGGCTTAGGGGAGTAGTTAGGAGGTTGGAGATCATCCCTATTTGGGAGATCTCCAACGGGGGAGGGTCTCTAACGGCGCAGACACGCTTCTGCCTGGATTAGAGGCCCGTTGGAACAGAAGCTAATTTTGCAAAATTAGTTTTGCGACAAGATCGTCCGGACGTCCTAGCCCGGACGAAATCGTCAGATCTAGGGCGATATCGTACGATCGGCGACGATATCGTCAAACGGTCAAAACAACCTCTAAAAATGGCACGAAAAAGGGGAAACGGATTACCCGACGGTTAACGGGCGGTTTGGGAGGTTAAATTTGAATTTTAAATTATTTACTAAGGTGAATGTAATTATGACAATTTCACTGCGCCAATTTTAGGGTGCTACACTCTCACCTTCTTGACGGTATAAAGTTTCCACCACCATAATGTTATCATCTTGATGTTGGGGTGGACCCTCATTTGGCACAAGTTCCAGGTCATCTACTTGGGCTTGGATACAATGAGTGTATCTAGCGATTTTAGGACAATTCCTCTCATTGTGCTCTTTTGTATTGTGCAATCTGCACCCCTTTTCCCATGCAAAATCAAAAAGATTCAAAAGGGAACTAGATTGACTAGGTCCTGCAAAAGTATCTAGTTGATTGGCAATAGGGGCAAGTACTCCTCCATTGTTTGGCTTTGTGTTCCAATGTCTCCCTCTATTGTTAAAATTTTGATTTGAGTGAGGGGCATGGGACTCATACTTCTATTTTTGAACCATGTCATTACTCAGTTTATGAACTATCTTCTTGAGCTCTTCAACATCCGAATAAATCTCTTTCGATGGAGCTACATTATTGTTAGTTCCCGTTGGGTTTGCATAATTCGTGGGATCTTGATTTAACATTTGTGTCAGATTTTGAGAAATTTTATTCATATATGGATTTACACTTTTGATCGGAGTTGGATTTGGGAAAGGAACTATAGCCTGAGAATTAACCTAGCTGGTTCCTTGCATAGTCGATTGACTATTTTGCAAAAATGCGGGAACGGGTGGAATGGATGTGATTGGTTGGATCGGAATGGGTGCATAGGCAGGTGCTGGTGGATATCGTTGTTGATATGGGAAAGCATTCATGTTTGGCATTTGTGGTGCCATGATCTGATTTACCATGGGAGCTTGACCATATGGAGCATATTGTTCCATCATAGGCATCTGGGAAACCCATAACCCTGTGGTGTCATTTGCTGCTCGATGGTCATAGCTTCGTTGTAAGCTAAGGTGAGCGTGGTGACTTGAGGATTTCGCCTGGCAAACATCACTGTCATCCGATCCAATGCCCCCAAATAGATTTGTAAAGCTACTACGGGGTCTATGGCAAAATATCGAACTGCTCTATTATAATATTTTTGGAATCTCTGATTAAAGGTTCTGATTGGTTCACCCTAGCCCCTTTTGCATGTAATAAATTGATTGTAGATGGTTGCCAAAGGCGTTCACCATTTGCGTCCATGAAGTGATTGAACTAGTAGGCAAGCATATATACCATTCATAGGCTACTGGATCTAGGCTCATGGGAAAAATTTTGCAAGCCACATCTTCATGTTGGACTTGCAACCTTATCAAAACATCCCTATAGGCCTGGATATGCTCCTCTGTGGTCCTTGGGCCATCTGATTTATATTTGGGCAAGAATATTTCTATGTTCTTAGGGATTTCATGGATATCCCCTGCAATATTCAAAGAAATATTATTAGCTCCGTACCAAGGAGCTGCTGGAGGTTGGGTGACGGGGACCCGAAAAACACACTTCTCTCAAACCCTACTTTTTCATTAATAAATTTGAAAATACATGCATACAGCCCGCAGGCTTACAATCACCGGCCCTCGGCTTGATTTTCTCCACTGCACTCTTCTACGTATTAAATCTAAAAAATCATACATGAAACAACCCACAAGCTTTACAAAAGCTAGCTCCTGGCTTAGCTTTCTGCTTCTACACTTCTACGCTCCAAGTGCATTTCCCGATCCACCGTCCCGACTAAAACAACAAACTGGGTTTTTATAGAGGCCCCGACCCTCTCACGCATCAAATCCCGCCTAAAAGGATTCACCAACCCCAATAATTACAAAACGTGAAAATCGGGACACCAACCCGATTTAATTACCCCACTCCGCACGGTCTCTGTCACTGCAGATTCCGTCAGAAAAACCCTGCGTGCCCATCCTTCTCGTCTCCCGCGCTCCTGGAATCCCCCGCTTTACCTTCAGCTTATGCCACATGTCGTCCGTATCCACTTTTGAAAATTCTGCCTCCGTGGTTTCCCGCCACCTCTTTCTCTTTCTCCCGCGCCTTCTTCTCTCTCCGTCGTGATATCGCGACGTTTCTGCCACCCGACGCTTCTTTCCCATTTTGGTCGTGATATCGCGACATGTCACGATATCGTGACCATTTTGCCTCCTGCTCCTCTACTGAGAAACTTGTCGCGATATCGCGACCGTTCTGCCGCCTCGCCTCATCCTTCTGAAGACGTCGCGATTTCGCGACGTCGCGATTTCACGACGTCACGATTTCGCTACCACTTTTTGCTTTCTCCTTTGCTTTCGCCTTTACGTCACAATTTCACGACCGGTCCGCTTCTCTGCCTCTTCCTCCGCGATTTCGCTACTCTTTCCTGCCTTCACCTCTACTTCCGCCTTTTCGTCGTGATTTCACGACATTCGCGGCCCCTTCTGCACCTTTTTCTCTCTCCTACAAATTGTCGTGATTTCGCGTCACGAAATCACGGGTCGCGATTTCGTGACATGTCACAAAATCGTGGCCCCTTCTGCTGGACTTTCTCCTTGCCAATTTCTATCATGTCACGAAATCGTGACGATTTTCTTCCTTAGCCGCTCCTTCAGTGCTGGCTTTCCCACAACTCGATGCTTCTACTAGAGGTGCTACCGGATGCTCCTGCATCAGACACCCGGGGTAAGTGGAGAAGTGATCTTCACTTTCGCTTGGTCTGGTTGCTGCCTCCTGCAACACTTCCAAACCCTTCTCTGCCTTAGCAGTCTGCTTTAACCCCGGCTCCCGGTCCATACTTCCGTCTTCTTCCAGACAGATTTCTCCACTGCTGCAAACTTTTTCTGCAGCCTGCTTCAACTCCCCCTCTTGCACAGAAAAATCTGTGCCTTCTTCCGGGTAGGTCCCGGTACTGCTGTACTCTTCCTCACATGCAGTCTTCTTCAACTTCTCCTCTTTCTTTCTCTTTCTTTCTTCCCGCCTTCTTTGCCGCTCCTCTTGTTCCCGCAACTTTATTGCGAGCCATTCCTTTTGCAGGGCCTTCAACTATTTTTGTAAGGCTATGTATTCTTCTTTCGTCACCATATCTTCTTTGCTGTCCCGTCTTCTTCGGGAATGCATTTTCCTTTTTCTTTGCTTTTCTTACAAAGCTTTAACGATCCGGTGTAGCTGCCTCACGTCCGACGATCTGCTAACATGCTCGGGGATCCTAAACTCTCTCTTCTCTCTCAAAACCCTCCCGCAGATCCTGGCGCAAACTGCCTCATGGCCGACGGTCTGTTTATGCACTCAGAATATCTGGCTCTGATACCACTGATGGGGACCCAAAAAACACACTTCTCTCAAACCCTACTTTTTCATTAATAAATCTAAAAATACATGCATACAGCCCACAGGCTTACAATCACTGACCCTCGGCTCGGTTTTCTCCACTGCACTCTTCTATGTATTAAATCTGAAAAATCATACATGAAATAGCCTGTAGACTTTACAAAAGCTAGCTCCTGGCTTAGCTTTCTGCTTCTACACTTCTACGCTCCAAGTGCATTTCCCGATCCACCGTCCCGACTAAAACAACAAACTAGGTTTTTATAGAGGCCCCGACCCTCTCACGCATCAAATCCCACCTAAAAGGATTCACCAACCCCAATAATTACAAAACATGAAAATCGGGACACCAACCCGATTTAATTACCCCACTCCGCACGGTCTCTGTCACTGCAGATTTCGTCAGAAAAACCCTGTGTGCCCATCCTTCTCGTCTCCCGCGCTCCTGGAATCCCCCGCTTTACCTTCAGCTTATGCCACGTGTCGTCCGTATCCACTTTTGAAAATTCTGCCTTCGTGGTTTCCCGCCACCTCTTTCTCTTTCTCCCGTGCCTTCTTCTCTCTCCGTCGCGATATCACGACATGTCGTGATATCGCGACGTTTCTGCCACCCAACGCTTCTTTCCCATTTTGGTCGCGATATCGCGACATTTTGCCTCCTGCTCCTCCGCTGAGAAACTCATCGTGATATCGTGACGTCGCGATATCGCGACCGTTCTACCCCTTGCCTCATCCTTCTGAAGACGTCGCGAAATCGCGACGTCGTGATTTCGCTACCACTTTCTGCTTTCTCCTCTGCTTCTGCCTTTATGTCGCGATTTCGCGATCGGTCCGCTTCTCTGCCTCTTCCTCCGCTTTGATGTCGTGATTTCGCGACGTCACGATTTTGTTACTCTTTCCTGCCTTCACCTCTGCTTTCGCCTTTTCATCGCGATTTTGCGACGGTCACGATTTCGCGACATGTCATGAAATCGTGGGTCACGATTTCGTGACATGTCATGAAATCGCGGGTCACGATTTCGCGACATGTCACGAAATTGTGGCCCCTTCTGCGCCTTTTTCTCTCTCCTGCAAACTGTCGTGATTTCGTGACATGTCGCGAAATCGCGGCCCCTTCTGCTGGACTTTCTCCTTGCCAATTTTTGTCGCGATTTCATGACATGTCACGAAATCGCGACGATTTTCTTCCTTAGCCGCTCCTTCAGTGCTGGCTTTCCCGTAACTCGATGCTTCTGCTGGAGGTGCTGTCGGATGCTCCTGCATCATTGGGCCATCTGATTTAAGATTTATGAGGATAACCCTACAAGCACGATGGAAATGGTACTAACAATAGGTACACTGGTGGCAATTGATACCATCGATGTAGGTCCGCTCGGTGCTTCTGAAACAAAGAGGTCTTCTATGACAAGGTTGTCTGATGGGTTCACAACTTGCTTGGTTTTATTTCTTGGAGTCTTACAAGTGAGTGTAAGGTCATGAAATATGGTTTCCCCAGTTGTTCTGGACCTAGTTGCGATCCGACACAGTGGGTCCAGCTTGCCTGACGAAACTCCTGGTACCTCTAAGAGAATCTGCAACACAACAAAAATGCTGCAGTTATAACCGTTACTGAGATTGAAAGAATAACATTAAATCAAAACACATTATTTCTGTATGAACAATCAAATAATGTTAGAATGATGTATATCAATTTCTTAACAAAATTGAATACAATAAACCAGTTCAGGCCCTCCTTCTAGCGCCAATCTGTTGAGTTGTATTTTCACCCGATTGTGAAAACACACTCTCCAATAGGATTTGCGTTCCAAATCCCCTCTTGCAAAGAAATTAAACAAGTAACTTCTCCAAGGTCTCCGCTATGTTAGCATTTGGCACAAATAATATTGTTCAATTTGAATGCTTGGAATACCTTAGTGATTGCAAGTAACTGTAAACAAGGGGCACAATTGGTTTATTTTATTTGACACTTCAATGATTGTTCGTTTGATCCGAATGAATTCGATGTGAATCAATATTAATGATAAAACTATTTTGTTTTCAGATTTTGGTAGATTTTCAATTGTTTATTTGAATGACTGTAATAAAAATAAAATTAAATTTCCTGTGAAATAAAAATGTAGAAAAATAAAGAAGTGAAAATAAAATGCAAAGAGAATGGAGCTAAAATACATTTAGAATGCTGCCATCCTATTCAAAAAAACTGAAGATATGAGGTTTTCTACATACAACCTAACCTATTGAACCTGCAAACATGCACAATTTAGATAAGCTAAGTGCTGGTTTCTAGGGTTTTAACTATGATTTCTAGATTTAGACATTCGCATGAAGCAACCAAGACAAACTTGCATTAAACTCCATCTATAAGCCTAAAATCGGAAAGGGGAAAGATAAACATTCAATCTTGCATGCAGAGAATAACTCCTTTCTTGCCAATGAGATGCAACTCTTTGTAATTTTTGTATTAAAAATATGTCAGTTTACAACAACAAAAGCTTCCAGTTTATCAAAACTAGAACAAATGAAGGAAAACGCTCCTAAGCAGGCCCAAAATGGCCTATCACCTTCAGCTCTGCAACCCTGCCTGCAGCAATTTTTGACCACTGTGCCTATCTTCGCTTCTGCTTTTAAAGTTTTTGTTATGGCCCTCTGCTTCACTCTGTGACGCTTTGTTTCATCTCCCAGGTCGCTTCGTTTCATCTTCCCGCCTCTTTGCTGTTTTGGATTTTTGCTCAGGTTTGAAATGTTTGGTCTCCCCAGCGAACTGTAACTGACGATCCTGAAATATTATCATAGCCCCTCTATCTCTATGACACATGTTCAACACTTCCCTGCACATTCTGTAATGGCCCGCCATGAATCGTGACAAAAAATAGCATGTCGTGATATCACGACATTTTTATATCTGCAGCTTTGCTCCTCTACCTGTATCGTGAAAACAAGACATGTCACGATATCGCAACGTTTTTATGTCCATAGCCTTGTTCGCCTTCATACACCGCAAAAATGAGACATGTCATGAAATCAAGACGTTTTTCTCCTTCACTGTGTTTTGTTGTACTTAGCCACGAAAACGCGACATGTCGCGAAATCGTGACACTTTTTCATTTCGTACCATCTCACTGCTTTCTGTCGCGAAATCGTGACACTTTTCTCTTTCGGGCTGTGCAGATGCAATCTGTTGCAAAATCACGACGTTTTTCTCTTTAGCTCTATCTTCCTGCCTTTGGTCGCGAAAATCCAACATGTCGCGATATCGCGACACTTTTCCTCTATGTTCACTTTGGCTGCTCCAGGTCGCGAAACTCCCACACGTCGTAATATCGCGATGTTTTTTCTGTTTGCCCTTCATCTCATCTTCAGATCGCGAAAACATGACATGTCGTGATATTGCGACAACTTTAGTGCCTTGCCCTGTTTTACTGGTTTGACCGCTATTTTGTGACATGTCGTGATATCGCGACAATTCTAGCCCCTTATCTTCTCTCTCCTCTATGAACCGCGATTTCATGACATGTCGCGATATCGTGATGTTTTTCACTTTGTCTTTCTCTCTCCTCTATGAACCGTGATTTCATGACATGTCGCGATATCGCGACGTTTTTCACTTTGTCTTTCTCTCTCCTCTATGAACCGCGATTTCATGACATGTCGCGATATCACGACATTTTCTCATCATGCTGCATTCTGTTGCTCTTAGCTGCGAAAACGTGACATGTCGCGATATCGCGACAACTTTTCATTTTTGGCCACGACGGAACAACATGTCGCGATATTGCGACAACTTATCATTTCTGCTTTTCTCTGCTCTTTTAACATCTGGGCCACTGCAATCTTCTTGGAAAGTGTGCAGAAAAGGGGGGTCCCCAATTTTGGGGTGTGTTGTGGAGCAGCCACAACAGGAGCATTGGCTAATTGCATAGAGATTTTCCATTCTTTGGGAATATCAAAATATGTGAAACTAATTAGCATAGATATTGCTCCTTCAAACAATGGTCCGACTGGAACTGCTACTTGAATTTTACCCACTGGAAACTTTATAGGGACCAATGTATTACAGACCTGACACAAAAATTTTACTACAATTGATAATTCAAAACTTCCTGGCTTTAAATCTAGACCATTAGTTTGAATCATGAGGCTCCACATTTTTCCAAAATCATCCCTTTCCAAAGGATAAGGAAAATTAGGGTAAAATGTAACATATTATGTACCATTTTCCAAAGTACACACTGTTTGCCCTACAATGGCTTGATGGAAAGTTGTAAACCTTGAATCCAACAAGGCCACATAAGAACTACCAGGTAAACCTTTTTTGAATAAAGGTGTGATAATTATTTGTACTACTCCAAAGTGAATATAATTATAGCCTTCTTGTTTCAAATATTTTAGAGCAACACATATTAAGTTTTCTACAGGTCTTATTAGAGCTAAATTTGATATTTCTTTCTGCAGTCCTAAATACTTGCTTTATTTTAGGCCTATAAACACTTAAGGGCAAATTCCTTTTAACAACATTCTTTTCTATTTTTTATAAAATTATTTTCTGTTCTACTAACTTATATACTTCCTTTTCATCCAATTTAGGGATTAATAGAGATAAATCATATTTGCCTACTTCTGCTTTTTCCTCAAGAATATCATCAACTTGGCATGCATAATTTACAATATTTTCATCTGTAGAAGTAAAAGGGTCAAAGGAATCCATGCTTACAAAGTAGTTTGCTCCTCTTCTTCAACTGTGCTTGACAATGCTCCAAGCTATTGCAACCAATGGTAAGAGTGTGATCAACACCAACGTAGTTCTTCAAGTCAAGATGATGAAATATTCATTTTACAGAAGATTCTAGTTAATATTTCGAATTCACCAAATTAGACCATGCTGCAGGTGAAGAGCATACTTTCCCAAACCAGAATCATAGAACCGAGCTCTAATACCAAAACCAGAAATGTAAAGATAAACTAGAAAGGTAAATGGTAATAGTTTTTTTTTGGTTTAATAGGTCCTTTAAGGGTTTATTGATGGGTTGTTTCAGTTCGAGTTTTTAAACAGTTGAGGTCCTATTGAAATAGTTTTTACCCATCAAACTATGGTTAATCCTTACTTCAAAAAAAATAAGTTTACAAAGATTGTTTTTCAAATTTAAAATATAGAAAATATGAGAATAATAAATTAAAATAATATAAAAATTAATGTATAGTTTAGAAGAATTAAAAGAAAAAAATTTGCAGTCTTTAATCTCTTAGGTTTTAACACTTGTTTAAATATATATATTAACCTTAAAAATATATTTACTAATTTTATTAAATGAAGATAATACAAAATTTGTTCTTTTACATATCACAATTGTTTTTGTCATTACAATCAACTTTGGTGAATATGTACAATTACAATTTTTAATTCCCTTTAGTTACAAATTTCACTACTTGATTGATATAACAAAAAATATGGATAGCTACAGTTACATTCATGAATTAAATGACTAAATTGACCTCTGTTCACCGATATTTTGCTCAATATCAGTTAATATGTATAACTCACTTTTTTCTCAGTATTACATTTTTAAAATTGTCCTCCTTGATGTTGATAGGTCTCACAAGACTATCTCTAAGTTTTAAGACTTGAGATTTATCCAACTCCTTTTATGAACACATCAACAAGTTGCTTTTGAGTGCTACAATACTTGAACTCTCATCTTTTCTTTTGTACAATATCCTTGATAAAATGATGCTTCAAACAAAGTGTTTAGACCTATTATAATTGATGGGATTCTTTGCTAATTGAATTGTACCCATATTATCACAAAAAATGACTCTAGATATTGGTATTAGAGTAGGTCACTATAGTGAGATATTAGATCTAGAGGATGTCAAAGCAATGAAGAGTTTTGTGTTTTATTGTATTTTTGTTTATAGGTGTTAAGTCAACATGTACTCTTTATGCTTGCTCCTTGATAATTTTGAGGAGTTAATTATTATTATTTTTTGAAGAGGCATTTGAAAGACAATCATCTTTTCCTATAAAACCTTGGTCATCAAGATAAAACTTAAATAATATTGAAGATGTGGATTCTAGTTCCATGTAATAGGTGAAAAGATACGAAGATGTTCAATGTCATTTTTACTTGTTCATAAGCATGGAATGATGATTATAATATTACGTGGAGAAAACTATACATTATTGTTCATACCTTGTTGGCTTAATTACAGAGAAGATGATAGTTATTGTCCTTGTTTTTCTTTGTTCTGTAGGCTTGAACATTGATGTTATATAGTTTTAAAATTGTTGGAACTTGAGATGAGATATTTGAGTTTCTTTTAGAGAACCATTCATTTAGAGTTGGAGAAGACAAGAGTTGTTTGAGCATTCATTTTTGCTTGAAGGCAATGACACACTAATTGGATGATATTAAAATGATTTAAATCAATGGATATTTGTGTCAACACTAAATATCAACTCTCTATTAAAGGGTAATCTAAAAAATAAATGTTGTTATTTAGGATAAAAAATAAGTGTTATATTAATGCATTCTCTAAATTTGAACAACCAATATTGATGACATAACATGGGTCACCTGATGAGGAGAGATTGTACGATTTTGATAGCATTATTTTATTGTCCAATTTTTTTAGGAAGTCAAGAAGTGCATGTGTGGTTTATAGGTGCAAGACCATCTATGAACTTCAAAGTGATCATCTAGTAAAGAATAGGTCATCTAAGGATTATCTCAAAAATATACTATCCTAGGTTATTTATAAAGTTTTTTATAAGCTGGGTCATCTTCATGCACTGATCATCAATGAAGGGTCATTCAAATAATTTTTCAACTACCATATAGCATTTCATGTATGCAAGATTTGTATGGCATAGTTAAGGTTCTCAAAAGTGTTGAGAAGATAATTTTCTTTCAAATACATGGGTTGTAAGCATTGTCATCTTCGTGTTGTTTAGGTCATCAAGGCAAACAAATTTATAAGACCATTATACATTATGAAATAAAGCCTCATGATAAAAACATAGAGATTCAAGGGGATCATTTATAGCATTAGAACTATTTTCTAACTAAAAAATTGTCAATGCAACATCATAAAACCTTATACAAGTGAAGGATAGTTAGTAAATTGTCATCTCAAAGAATGAAGCAATAAGTCACTCAAACTTTTTTATGGATAAGTGTCATTTTTTACCATCAATGTTAAAACACCATCTTCTTGACTACAAAAAGTCATCTTGAACATGTGACATGTTGCATATAGGTATGAATGAATAAAATGGTCTAAAATAAGGATCCTCTCAAATGATAAATATAGGGTTGTATAGGCAATATGTTGGGTTATTTAAGTAAAATGTAAATATTCTTATGATGAGTGTGGGATATCATAGAAGAGCAAGGTTAAATATATATCTTTGGTATACCCATGGAGCTTAAGATGGAAGGCATTGTTGGAGGTTAACCAAAATGCCATGAAGAAGGTGTTTTTTAAGATGTAGATATTGTTTGATGTGATAAAGATAGAAATGATGTGATGGGTGCACAAGATGTATACTACATGGTGAAATACATTAAAGGTAAAAAAATACCTAATAGAAGGAAAAACACATTATAAATGTACTATGGCTAAAACACAATAGTACACATTGGAGGGATGAACATTGGATAAATGAATAGTTGATGGTGCACAAAAGCTATGTTGTGTAGAATTCTATAGTGTATATTTTCTATGATAAACTGCATAGATGTTCCTTAGAGAGTATAGATTTTTATGAAAATTTGAGGTACAACAAAATGATGCTTTTGAGGCATTTGCATTTTTATTGTTTGTTGTGATGAAGAAGCATAAAAAATGGATGACAGATTATGTATTTAATTATTTGACATCATTAAAGGTGAGACAACACTATTGATGCATGTGTTGGATGTTGTGTTAATGAGGTATTGTTTGCTATAATGAAATGAGTCATTCATTTGCACTAAAGAGTTACAAGGCTTTTGTTTGAGATAACAATGGAGTGAAGCACTTGTGCTACAATAGAGGACTGAAGCATTGTTGGAGGTTGGAGGTATTGTACACATAATATTTTGAAACATTAAAAAAACCCTAGAATATTTTTGGAGTAGTCAAATTACAAAATCAATGGACAATATTTATCATAATTCTAGTGGTATGTGTGTTGTCAAATTGTGTTGCTCATTGAAAATAAAGTTTTTTTAGTTTGAATAGAAAAAACCTCACATGCTTAAATATCATATGTGTCATGGAAATTTATTTTTCAATATTAATATATTCTAGTTAGCACATCCATGATTGATGTTACATGGTAGACATCACAGCACATCCCTAGTGGAGTGTGAATTGTATAGTGCACATTGGAAAACCTATGTATAGTGAGACATGTGAGTCATATCATATTGTTTTAGTATTGCATAATAGATTTAGGGTTACTATTATTATTTTTAAATATTGAATCGTAGAATTGTTATTTTACTGATTTTTTTTTAAATCTACCTTAATGTAAGAGCCTATCTTTTGGAGGGCATAATTTTTTATCCGATTTTTGGATCGACTTGAAATTTTACGGGGAGTTGTATAACGAGGTAGATAATGTCATGGTAAGGTTTATTTTGAAGCCTTGAAGATTTTTCAATGTGTTATCAGACCCTAATTCCTTCATCTAGTGCCTCGAAAATGGGATTTAGTATTTTTTTTTGACAATCTGGAAGAAAACATATTTGGAATAACTTCTTATTTAGGCATGGGTAGATGTTACGATTTTATAGGAGGTTTAATATAGAGGATACGATGGTGTATGTTAATTTAGAGGGATATCATCATTTTTTTTGGCTGGTACTAAAAGACAAAAGTGCCTGAAAAAAATAAAAAATAAAAAAATATTGTAATTCTTTTCTTTAGGGCTTTAAGATTTAGCGGTTGTTTTAGAGTTTCTTTTGGGATATCTATATTTCCTTGGTATGGCATTGTAAAAGAGCGGTGAAATCCAGGAATGAAAAAAAAAAGCATTTTTCAGTCTATTTCCATTGCAACTCTTATGTAATTGGGGGATTTATCACTTTATTTCTATTTATCGGAATTTTTATGTGATTGGAGGTTCTTTTTCTAACTTCTTGCAGTTGGATTTACACCACACCTTGATTATTATGTTTAAATTAGATTTTTTAAACAATGAGGTTATTCCTAAATAAGATGAAATGTATTATCTTGGTCTAGTTACTTTTTTTCTTTGTATTAATCATTCATGTAATAAGTGGGGAATGTTAAGATTATTATATATTGTATAAGAGTCATAAATATGGTCAAAATTAACTATGTCATTGTTATATAAATATAAAATTTCTAATAATAAAATTCTTAGACCCCCAAGGACTAGGGCTAGGTGGATTGGTAAGTGTAGGTGTAGCTAGAAACTTACCAAGAAGAGACCTAGATTCAAACCTTAGGGGAAAGCCAACCCTTTGCAAAGGTAGTAGTCTGATCTGAATCCTTTGAGTATGTGCTAGACCGACGATGAAAGTACAAACCCTGAGCGACTGATGGTCTCCATCTCACACCGGATGGACAGTTCTCATTTACTTGATGATTTTGCATAATTTTCTTTTACTTTATGCTTTTTTTGTATACGAGATTTTTATTTACTTGCTTTGCACTCTATATTATACATATTTGTTTAATTATATATGCATAATATTATAAATAATGATGTCACTATCAAGATCCATGTGTGATATGATTCAATTCAAGGGAGACAATAGAGCGAGAACAACCAACATATGCCAAGTCATACAATTTAATTTTGTTGAGTATGATTGTTAAGACTAAGTGTGTTGTACACTTACAAATCCTTAGTACAACATTTGGACATTATTATAGGATGTAATTTCTTAGAAAAATATTAAATAAGTTAATGTTGTATGGGTCCATCATCCTCTTATGGACCCTTGGAAATATTCCTCGGACACTTGGCAAAGGTTGTAAGAGTATTATAAATATATATAATAATAATATATATTTTAGAACCAATGATAGAAAATTATTAAAAAATAACCAATGATCATTAGTTGTAACGACCGTTGGTTAATTAAGGCTTAAGGAAGTGGTTGTAACACACAAGGTTTGGAGGAGCATTCAACCATCATTCAATTGGAAGATTGGAGAGGAAGGAGGCTATTGCTATGGTTGTTTTTCCTAGGATTATTGCTATGGCTATTTTTTCGAGGATTGTTGCTATGGTTATTTTTCTAGGGATTGTTGGTATAATTGTTTTTCCCAATATTATTGTTATAATTATTTTTCCTAGGGAATATTGCTACGATTATTTTACCTAGGACTATTACTATGATTGTTTTCCTAGGAACTATTACTACAAATGATATTAGAGTGCATGATTGTATTTGGATTTTATTGAAGAATTAATACAAGTATTGCTCTTTTTTCATGTCAAGTTTTTCTCGAAAGAGTTTTCCTAAGGTATATACTATCTCTATTTTCTATGTTGTTTTCCATGTTTTTTATTTCTCTATTTTAATTCTCTTTATACAATAAGATCAACCATTAAAGGGTTTAGATCATATTTATAAGACTTGTTGAATGCACCTAATCGGACTAATTAACCCCTATATCTCTACATTTGGTATCAAAGCTAGTGTTGGAACTGATCTAGTTTGAGAAGAATATCTTCTTTGTAGTGGGTTTCTTGGTCGTCATGGGAGATTTGTTGTCTTATTATAGGTCTGATTTGAAAATCATTTTAAATAGAAAGCACTTCAAAAGTGGAGATCGAGAAGTTCAATGGGAAGAACTTTGAGTTGTGGAAACTAAAAATGGAGGATCTCTTGGTAGAGAGAGATCAATGGATTATGGTAACTACTACACCCAGATTTCTTCTTGCATGTATGGATCAAGATGAATGGGATAGATTGGATAGAAAGACAAGGAGTACCATCAAGTTATGTCTTTCTAATTTCATTCTAATGAATGTTTTCGATAAAAATACTACTAAAAATTTGTGGGATAAGTTAGACAATTTATATCAAACTAAGAGCTTGGTTAATAAATTTTTCTTGAAAATAAAATTGTATTCTTTGAAGATGCAAGATGGGGATTCTATTGCTGATCATTTGAATACCTTTAACATTATATTGAGTCAACTAGCATCCATAGATGTTAAAATGGATGAAGAGGATAAATGCATTACTTTACTATGTTCTTTACCTAATTCATGGGATAATCTAATCATGGCTATAAGTAGTACAACAACTAAGTTGAAACTTGAAGATGTTGTGTCATCTCTACTTAGTGAGGAATTAAGAAGGAAGTCCATGGATAGTACCTCTAATGATGCTCTTTTTGTAAGGGGTTGGTCTAAGGAGAGAGGGGGTAAGAACAAGGGAGATAAAAGGAAATCCAAGTCTAAGGGTAGATCTAAATATCTAAGAAAAAGTAAAGTAAAATGTTGGAACTATGGTAAAAAGGGCCATGTTAAGAAGGAATGTAAACAAAATAAAAAGGAAAAAGATGTTGATTCCTCTTATGGAAAATATCCTTTGATGATGATAATGCATTTTTTACTTCTGCTAACAATGCTAGTGATGATTCATGGCTGATTGATTTAGGTGCTTCCTTCCACATGACTTTGCATAGGGATTGGTACTCAAAGTACAATAAATATGATGGTGGGAAAGTCTATCTTGGTGACAACACTTCACATAGGATTGTTGGTTGGGGTAAGGTAAAACTGATTTTCAGTGATAAGACAATTAAGACATTGATATATGTGTTGCATATTCTTGGTTTAGCTTGTAATCTTATTTTTATCTCCAAAATGAATGATAATGGTGTGCATGTAGTGTTTGACAAGCAAGGTTGTAAATTTGTTAGGGGAGCAATGATTTTGGAAAAGGGTGTTAGGCATGGTACATTGTTTAGACTGGATGCTTCTACCTTTTGTAATTCTATTGTTGCTTCTGAAAATGTAAAAGAACCTACTAATATGTCTATGTTGTGGCATCATAGATTGGGATACATTGGTGAGAAAGGTTTGAAGACATTAAAGAATAAAGAAATGGTTGTGGGTTTGTCTGGTGTTTCTCTTGATTTTAATTTTTATGAACATTGTGTGTTTGGCAAACAAAATAGGGTAAAATTCTCAACTTCAAGTACTAGAGCAAAATGATTTTAGATCTGATTCACAATGATGTCTTTGGACCTATGGATGTTCTATCTCTTGGTAAATATCTTTATTTTGTCACCTTTATTGATGATTTCTTAAGAAAGGCTTGGGTTTACTTTCTTAAGCATAAATATGAAGTTTTTAGCAAATTTAAGGAATTTAAGGTGCTTGTAGAAACTCAAAATAAAAAAATAAAAATAAAAAGTAAAAAATTTGAGATTAGATAATGGGGGGAATATTGCTCTAATGAATTTGAAAAATTTTGTAAACACAATGGGATTATTAAGCAAAAAACTACTCCTTATACACCACAACAAAATGGGGTAGTAGAGAGAATGAATAGAACATTAATAAAAAGAGCTAGAAGTATGTTAAGTAGTGCTAACTTGGAACAAAAGTTTTGGTCCAAGGCTATTAATACTTGTTATTTGATAAACATGTCTCCTACTTTTGCTCTTGTTAATAAAACACCACAAGAAGTTTGGTCTAGAAAGAAACCTTCTATTGCACATTTGAAAGTCTTTGGTTGTGAGGCATATGTTCATGTGCCTAAGGAAAAATGGTCAAAATTAGATTTCAAGGCTAAAAAATGTATCTTCATTGGTTATGGTGAAAATGTTAAGGGTTATAAGCTTTGGAATCCACTAACTTCTAAAGTTATTTATTCTAGGAATGTGATTTTCAAGGAATTGAGTGTTTTTCCTAGAAATGAACAACCAGAGCAAAAGAAGGATAAGGTGCACTTTGAAATTAAAGAAGATGCACCTAAAAATGAACATGAACATGATGGATAGGAAGGAGTTGGGGAGGAATAGGAAGAGTCTCTTGCTCCAATGCCCTTGAGAAGATCCACAAGACAATGGAAACTAATTGAAAGGTATAGCCCACCATATTTTTGTTGTGCATTTGCTTTATCTTGTACTAATGATGAACCTATATTTGTGAAGGAAGCTCTCTCTTCAAAAGAGAGCAAGTCTTGGAAGAAGACCATGAATGAGGATATGGAGGCCTTGTACAAATGTAGGACTTGGGATCTAGTTGCTTTACTTGTAGGTAGAAAGCCCATCGATTGTAAATGGGTGTTTAAGAAAAAGTTCAATGCAGAGGGTAAGTTGGAAAAGTACAAGGCAAGATTGGTGGCAAAAGGCTATTCCCAAGTTAAGGGGATAGACTTTGGTGAAATTTTCTCTCTTGTTGCTAAGTTAAATTCTATTAGATTCCTACTTTCCATTGCTTCAACATTTGATTTTGAAGTAGAACAAATGGATGTTAAAACTGCATTTCTGCATGGGGATGTAGAAGAGGAAATTTACATGAAATAACTTGATAACTTTGTGGTTAAGGGGAAGGAAAACATGGTTTGTAAACTAAAAAGATCCTTGTATGGTTTAAAGCAATCTCCTAGGATGTGGTACCAAAATTTTGATGCTTATGTCTTAGATCTTGGGTATGTTTAAAGTCAAGTTGATCATTGTGTTTATGTTAAGCATGTTGATGATCATATTCTAATCATAGTCTTGTATGTTGATGATATGCTTCTCATTGGAAATAATAAATATATGATTAGGGAATTAAAGGCTCAATTATCTAAGAAGTTTGATATGAAAAATTTAGGGAATGCTAAATATATCCTAGGCATGGAAATAAAAAGGGATCGACCTAACAAGAAATTGTGGTTGAATCAAAAGAAATATGTTGAAACAATTTTGCATAGGTTTAATATGCAAGATTGTAAACCAATTAATGTACCCCTACCAGTTGGCACAAAAATTTCTTTGGAACAATGTCCTAAGTTAGATGAGGATTTTGAAGACATGTCTAAAGTTCCTTATGCTAGTGCTATTGGAAGTCTTATGTATGCAATGGTTTGTACTAGGCCAGATATTGCCCAAGCAATGGGGGTTTTGAGTAGGTAAATATTGGATCTTTGTAAAAAGGATATTTAGATATCTGAGAGGAAATTCTAATTTTGCTATTTTTTATCATGGTACTAATAATAAGGGTAGGTTATTGGACATACAGGGCTTTGTTGATGTAGATTGGGCTAGTGACCTAGACAATAGGAGGTCTACAAGTGGCTATGTGTTCACTCTATTTGGAGGAGAAGTTAGTTGGATGAGTAAGAGGCAATCCATAATTTCTCTTTCTACTACTAAAGTAGAGTATATGGCTGCAACACATGCTTGCAAAGAAGCAATATGGTTACAAAGGTTATGCTTGGATACATGTTTCAAGCACAAGAGGTGGGAATTAGTTTTGATAGTCAAAGTGCCATTAGTTTGGCCAAGAATCCTACCTTTCACACATGGATAAAACATATTGATGTTCAATATCACTTCATATGGGAAATGGTGGAAAATAGAAAGGTCATAATACAGAAATTTGACACTTTGGTGAACACTACAGACTCTCTCACGAAGCCGGTGAGCATTAATAAGTTTCTTTGGTGTAGGGAAGCTATGGGGATGTCTCCCCTTAGTACTTAATATTCTTTTTCTTCCTCTCTCTATGCCCTTGCAATGTATACAACAAGTGGGAGAATGTTAGGACTAAGTGTGTTGTACACTTGCAAGTCCTAGGTACAACGTTTGGACATTATTGTAATATGTAATTTTCTAGGAAAATATTAAATAATGTAATGTTGTATGGGTCCATGATCCCCTTATGGACACCCGTGGAAAGATTCCTCGGACACTTGGCAAAGGTTGTAAGAGTATTATAAAATTATATATATATATATATATATATATATATATATATATATATATATATATATATATGCAAATGATAGGAAATTATTAAAAAATTATCATTGGTTGTAATGATCATTGGTTATTTAAGGCTTGGGCTAGTGGTTGTAACACACAAGGTTTGGAGGAGCATTCAGCCATAATTCAGTTGGTAGATTGGAGAGGAAGGAGACCATTGCTATAACTATTTCTCCTAGGATTTTTTCTATGGTTGTTTTTTCCAAGATTGTTGTTATGGCTATTTTTTTGGGATTGTTGCTATGATTGTTTTTCCAAATATTTTTGCTATAGTTATTTTTCCTAGGGATTTTTGCTATGATTGTTTTTCCTAGGATTGTTGCTATGACTATTTTTCCTAGGGATTGCCGCTATGGCTAATATTGGGGTGCATGATTATATTTAGAGTTCATTGAAGAATTAATACAAGTGTTGCTCCTTTTTCCATGTTGGGTTTTTCTAGGGTATATATTGTCTCTATTTTCTATGTTGTTTTTTAATTTCTTTATTTTAGTTCTCTTTCTATAGTAAGATCATACATTAAAGGGTTTAGATGAAATTTATAAGAGTTGTTCAATATAACTAATCAAACTTATTAACATGTAGATCTCTACAATGATGTCTCTATAAATTATTAGCATGTGTGGTTAGTTGCCATACAATTTCTTATGAAAATAATATGCAATATGACTATAGTGAATTCTTACTACACTTGAGAGGAGTAACACCTTGGCCATTTTTGTGGAAGGAGGTCCCCCAAAAAAAGAAAGCTACCCAAAATCTGGATAAAATTTGAGATGTGCATGAAGCAAATTCCTAAGGGATAATTCAAGCAAAGATAAGTTCAAGAGTCCAATGATCAGACCCTCCAAGATAGAACTAATAGTAAGGTGGAAAAACTATATTTTTTAGAAGGGCAAATGCAAAGCAATTAAAACTAGAAGAGAAGAATGACTTGGATGCACCTGCCCAGTTAAAACATTTAGTAATCACAGGCTGACAGGGATAACCAAAACATTGAATAAAACTAGATAAGAAAACTACAAGGTGTTCCAACTAGATTTAGTATGCATAAGAGTATAAAGACCAGGTTTTCAATCAAAGGGTAAAAGGTAGATTGCACATGAAAGAGCAAAAATCCAGAATCCAGTCAAGACAACACTACCTAGGCTTCAATATTTTAGGAGACTAAATTTTTCTCTAGGGGTTCTCACCCTTGAACCCCAAAATGGAGTGACGTTGGCCCCCTATACCCCCTAGCTAATGTTGTGATCCTAGACTTCACATATTATACTAGGGTGTTTATTCTTCCTAAATGCATGGTTCTCCTCCTACAAAGAGGTACAACATTAAAAGTATTAGCTTAGATATTGTTGAGGAGTAACCATGAACTTGCAAACATTAATGACAAGAAATATCTATGTCTAATCACTATAGATTTCTAGCATGGGTAGTAAAATCTCACCTCAAATGGTTCAAGATATAGAGACCTTGAGATTGTGTATAATCAATGCAAGAGAACTTAGGCAGGACTTTTGAACTAGGTATTTCAAAATTTAGGAGAGAGAATTCACAAATTTATTCTATAAATACTATAGTCTTATTCTTTGTAAAGCATGGAAAGCTATCCATACTCATGCCTAGTATCTAGCCTTGTATGAGGTTTTCTTTCACTCTCTTTTGTATTATATCCTAGCTCAAGCCTTGGGTCATCTAAGTTGATTAGTTTTGATACTCCTTCTTTGTAATGTATGTAATATAACCATTATATATGCGAGGCTATGAATATCTCCCTTTCTATCCTTGTTCTTATGCATGCTTATTCGGTGCAACTCATATTTGGGGAAACTGTGTTCCTTGTGCATCATCAACTTGGATGCATGTGTTCATTAAACATGTCATGATGTAAGGAGTTTAATACCTTTGGAACATCATCTCCTTAGAATAGTATTACTTTACTCTTAGTTCTCTTTCAATCATTTACTCATTTCCTTCTAACACATTTACCATTCAAAGACCTAATAGATTAGGTCAACCTAGGAATATAGCGATGCATCAGAGATAACATCAAAACAAGGATTTAATATTGGTAAAAAACCTTAGAAATTGTCCAATGGAGCTACATACCACACTCCCTAGATTTCCCAAACTAGCACTCCAAGTGTAGCATGAGCACTAGACGCACCTAGTGAACCGCATGTGGGTAATTGTAGTTCCCAGAACATAAGGAACAAATATAGTCCCCAACAATGACTTTAATAAAAAATTATAAGATAACTTATAATGATGCAACTATCAAGAAATATATTGCTTCTAAAAGATAAGAAATCAAGACATGTCCCTAAGGTAGACATTGGAGTGTACCAACAACACAAATTTCCTATAAGAAATAAAATGATAAGGATCCAAATTTAATATACAATTTTGGATATATATATATATATATATATATATATATATATATATATATATGTAATATAATATAATATAAAATAATATTGACCACCTTTTGTAATATAATATATGACCACATTTTTCATATAATAGTTGCATGACCACCCTTTTCAATATTAATGTAATATTTCCAACCTGCATGGCTATTGTTGTAGCCTCCATGTAATTAGACATGTGGAGAAATTTTCAAACATGTAAATTTTTACATGGCCTTTCAATGAATATCAAGACTCTAGTTGTCCAGGCCTAATGTCCATATTATAAGCATGTAATATGACTATTTATAGCTATTGTTAGTAATGAAATTGACAAGCTAAGTTTTGTGAAGTTTTTAGTCTGTCTATTCTGAATTTATATCAATTTAACATTAAAGTGATCAGTTGGATAGGGAGTGAGTATCCTCTTTCCTAAAGCTAGTTTGGTTTAGAAATGGAATGAGAAAATTCTTGTCAATGCATATTGGATTTGGTGCATGAATTTGATCTGTCTAGTTTAATTATTTTCCAGGTATATCTGTTGCACAAGCTATTTGAGTTTATCTTTTTGAAAGGAGATAAGGAGCATTGTGATTAAGGTTCCGTAAACAAGGTAAATAGATGCTCCAAGAGCCATTAAAAAAAATTGGACATATTTTGTAGCTAATCATTTCACTCAAAAGCTGAGTTGATTGCACCAAATTATGGTTACTTTGTCTGGTAGTGTTTATTTTATGATAAAATACATAGCAAACAAAATCTAACTAGTGAAGAGTGACACATTAATATTGGGGATATCATAGAGTTTTGTGGTCCTATATCCACAAATTGAGTAGCAATTATTATAGTTGGTAAAGGGAGGCTAGTTCATGGTATTAAGCATAAACGTCAAAGATGGTTGATAGCACTTTCAATTGGAGTTGCATTTTAGCCTACATATTTGATCCATATATTACATTTTGATATTGGCAAGCAATCCTCTGATGAATAGTTTCCTTACACATTTGACATTACATGGAGGATGATTGTGTCAAGCAGTTGGAACAAGACTGTTTGATGTTCAAGGATGATTTACTGTTAGTCTCAATGTTGTTTGATCATAAAAATAAGTGAATTAATTTTTTGTGAAGATGTTTAGTTGAAAATATTTGAAGCCAGCAAAAATATGATGTTTAATTACAAGGTATATGGCATGATTTGTACTTAATTAAGTGGACATTGGATTAAATTAGAGGACAATCCATAGACGTGGAAGTAATATTTTATTTATAGTTGCTTTTGATTCCATAAGTCATTGAAATGTAGTTTTTGGTTATGTTTTATGAATTCTATTCAGTTATAAATGTTGCTCAAAAGGAAGCACATAAATTATTTCTTGATTTTGTTATGGATATAGTACAACAATTTTTGTCTTGAGACATCAAAGAAGTTGATTAATGTCAACACATTTCACTTGGTGTTGTTGATAATTTAGTTGGATGGAGATGTAACATACTTTGAGAAATATACCACTTGCTTTCTAATTGATGTGAGAGGTATTTTATTTCATATAATCTCTCCGCATAATCTAGTTTAGTGTCCATGATTGAAGACATTTTGATGTAGTTCAAAACTATGAAGATTACCCAAAAATTTGTTTGTATAGTTATCTTTCAACCCAATTGACACATAAAGTTCATGCTTGCGTCCACATGCCCCGAATGCCCTTATCCATGGAATTTGACCTGGGATTTTGAGTTCGCTAAAAAAAAGCTTGTCCATGCAGCTTCACTACTAGTCTATAGCGTAGGAGGACCTTTGCATTAATCGATGGTGAGGCTCACACTAGAGAATGCTTAGGATTAAAAATACATTTTGGACATATTTTTGTTAATTATACATGTTTAGACAAATAGCACATTCTAATGTTAGGCTAATTAAAGAAGGAATTTTGTGCCTAAGCCACCACATTCGCAACTACTTTCTGTTTGTTCACTATTGGCATAATTCAATATTGGATCCAAAGATTACATTATTGGTTGATGTTTTTACTATCCCACGCTTCATTGACTAGGTGAGGAGTAATAGTTGTGAAGGTATAAACCATTTTATAAGTTGATCCCCTCTCTTTTATCCTTAATGCCTTTCACCTTTTGAGATTTTAATGGGGGCATGGTAATATTTAAAAAATAACAAGCATCTTTCAAGAATATTCGTTGTATTCCTTGGAGAGGATAAAACCATTTAATTTTCTTTGTCTAGAAGGACTTTGTAATTTTTGAATTTTAGGCACTTGATTTTCTTGAGTATACCCTTATTTATACTTGTTGGAAAACTCATTTTGAGCTTGTTCTATTGTAAGTGGTATCTTTCACTTTTGTAATTGTTTAGTGTACTTAATCATATCTCAAAGTATCTCTTGTAAATAGGAGTGAATTTTTGTTAGTACCTGACATTCCTAAACAAAAGTAGTCATTTCTTTGCCAATTTGGTCAACCATCCTTCTCGAGGTTCACTAGACAAGCTATGGCACATTGGCAAATATAAAAAATGATGAACTTAGCTAATATAGTTAGTAATTTGGTTGACAAGGTTAATATATGTAGGTCTCCATCACCTGAGGTCCACACTCCTAACACTTGTTCTCATATCAAATGTAAAATTCAAATCTAGGATGGGTGTAGAGATCTTAAATTTCTTAATAGTTGGATTCTAGACATAAACACTTGGTTTGCTTACAACCAAATCCTTGATGATGATAAGGTCCCCTTTGCCAAGTTTATACTTTTTGGTGTTGCTAATATTTTTATTACTAAGTGGAAAACTACATAAAATACCATTCCCACTTGGGATTAGTTTGTCATAGATTTGAAGGCTACATTCTATCCATCAAATTATGATGAATATCTACTCATTCATTAGCTTTGTTTAAGCCAAGAAAGTCATATGTTTGTTTAGGATTATATCTATTAGTTCAACCATTTACATATCCTACTTTGTGTTCAAGACCCTACACCTAATCTTATTTTTAAGTTCAAGAGCGGCCTTCAAACATGTTTTGAGAGTTGAAATAAACTCCACTTGAAATGCTTGATGCAACTTTTAATTAGGCTTAGCTTACAGAGAAGAAAATGTTTGCTCAATCTCGAGCATCTAAATCCGTAGTGCATATCAATATTCTTTAGCTAGTGCACATCGATCTTCTTCTTCCTCTTTAGTAGGCACATTCAGACCTCAACCTTAGCAACACTTTTTCTATCTGAAGAAGTATTTTCTTCTTCTTCTTCTTCTCCTTCTTTAGTTGCTTCTTTTGATATATTATGTTATTATTATAAAAATATAGGTCATATAAATATGCTTATCCAATGAAGAAAAAAATAATTCCTTGTATAATCATCCAAAAATGATACTTTGGAGGAAGGAACTCTAAAAAATCCTATTAATACTTACAACAAAGATCACACCTATCTTGAGATAGAAGGTCACCTATTTAGGGATAAAACAATGGTCTGAAAATATTGTTAGCAAGAGTTGATGGTTATCATTAATATGCACTTTGATTTAGTGTTATGTTTGGTTCTATTTAGCTAAGTGGCTTAAAAAGAGAATATTAATAAGAGCTCTTTAAAATTGGTTAAGCCAACCTTAGAAAAATACTTTAATTTTTATTTTGCCTAATTAAGTTAACTTAAGATTAAATTTAATCTTTGGTTTAAAAGAGAACATTTTCATTGTTGCACATGGGGTGGCACTTCATGGCGGTATGCTTTAGCGTTAATAGATAACACTTCTTGGCAAAGAACGTTATCGTTGCCATATTTAGAGAGCTCAAGATCTTGGTTATTAAAAGGTGGCTTTGGTGGGGGGTTTGGGGAGTTTTTTTTTGGGTGTTGGATTTTTCTAGAAAGGAAGGTATAAAGCGTGGAGATGAGTAGTGCATCAGTGGGTCATCGAGCTTGGTGATAAGATAGTCCTCAAATATTTTATTTTGGGGTTATGCCTTAGTTGTATGTTTTCTTGGTGTTCTTTTGACCCATATAACTTATTATTTTTGAGAATTTATCTGCTCCTTGTTGTAGTTGTTTTCTAGAACCATTCTATTACATAAATTATTCACCTTAGCATTGTCTCCTTACTATGATCTAAGCTTTGAGTCTTGTTTGGTTTCCTTTTATTTGCTTACTTCTTTGGAAATATTGATTTGTAAGTTGCTTCATTTGCATCCTTTGGTTGCTTGTGTAACATCCTTGTTGGTTGGAGTATATGAACCCCTATTTTTTTAGTGATAGCACCATTGTCTAGTGCCCCAAGAGTCGTCCCTTCATTGTTGTTTATGGACATACCTAGTTTTATTTTGCTAGTGTAATAGCTTCTTAGGCATGGTTTTTTGAGACTTTGTTAGGCTATGGGAAGGTCCTTTTATTTAGGATCGAGTAATGTATTCTTATAAGCCATGGGTCTGCATGGTCCAAGTTTTGAGTTTCATCTGGTGTGCCTTGGTTTCATGAGACCAATGTTTAGTGGAGCACCTTTCTAATATTTTATTATTAGGGTTTAATTTATTAACGTTTATGATTAATGTAGTTTTTAAATTTTATCTTGTATATTAATCACTTTGATGTTATTTAGCTTAATTAAGTGTTTGGTAGGATCTTGGTAAATAAAACACTATGATGATATTTTAATCTTTTGAAAAGAAAAGAAAAGAAATATAATGCATTGTTATTAAGTTGATTAATAAATTATTGTTTCTTAAAGGTTTTGAAAATGCTTTGTTGAAATAGTGAATTTATTTGTAATATTTCATAGTGTGTTTTAATTGCTTTAATGTGGATTTTGAAAAAATCAACCATCATAATGATTCTTGAGATCCATGTGGATTAAGGGATCATTATAAAAAGAAGTATGATATTTTCTTTAATTAAATGAAATTAAGGAATTATGAATTTTGAAATTGAAACTATGATAATGATTTCCTAGACTTTGAGGTTAGAAAATCACTAAAGAGAAGGGATTTATCTTGTATATAAATATAATATGGTATGTAGGTTTTGAAATACAAACCATTATAATGATTCTTGAGACTTTTGTAGGTTCAAGGATCATTTAGAAAGGGAAGTAAGAAATTATGTTTATGTTGGCTTGTTTTTATGGATGGTTGCTTGCATAATAGAATATGACATGACTTAAAATGCATTGCATCTAGAACTATCCCGATCCCTAAGGATTCCTCATTATATGTGGGTGGTTTTGCTATTTCGAAGATGAATGCATATGCTCAGTCACCTGCAGATCTTTGGCGAATGGGTTCATAGAATCTAGAAACTTTTAATTATTGAACAAGAATTCAAGGTTATGTAAGGAAAAGCTATGTTCAAATAGTTTTTTAAAATTGAATATTGTATAAGCATAATGATAATATTATTTTAATGATGCTATGAATTTTGAACTTAAAGGTGTGTTCAACAATATTAGCCATGGATAGTTAGTATTGGGTTTATTATTTTTCTAGAATGCATCATTTGTTAATTGGATCTCTTATGTTATAGTATGTATAATTAACAAAAAAGTATCCTTGAAGTTTTATAATAAGCATTTGTTTTATGTGCAATTTGGTTTTGTTCTTGTTATCAATTGCAACATGTTGGATCATGTAGTTCTAATGAATGTTTTCTTATAATGTTATAAGTAATATTTTATTAGAGATCTATGTTTTAGTGCAAGATTATTTTTTCCTTTGTTAGGGGTGTTTAGGACTTTTCTTGGTGAAATTAAAACATAATAAAATCTTGGAGGAGTTGCGAAGATGCAATAACCAGGAAAAAGTGAGTCTTAGAAGGACTTGCGAGGATGTAATAACTAAGAACTCATAAACCTGGAAGGAGTTGTGTGAATACAATGGCCAGGTATCTTGTGAATGTTTACACCTTGAATGAGTAGGATCAGGTGTATCCCAGCTAGGATTTGATGAACCATTCACAAGTCAGCAATGGTGATCCCTAGATCGTGTAGGATTAGGAGAGCATGTTAGTTGTTGTCGAAGTGGTAATGATCTTAGTTAGCCCATGGAGGTGTGGTGACTAAGAACCAAGGCTCTACACTAAATTAATCTACCTATATGGTCTAGAGTTAGGTTAGGTAATAAGCATCCCATTTAAGTGTTATGGGCCTTAAAGGGTAATCCCTACATTGTGGTCACATAGTTTTATGCCAATGAGGGTATAGGAGAGGTGGGGTACCACTATTAGCATCCTTCTAAATGATTATTAAGTTGAACCCTAGAAATCATGGGAGTTGGCCACTCTTGTCCACTAAGTGTCATCTACAACAACTTAGAACTCAAACATGGTGAAGCCTTGTATGTTGAGATAAATAAAGTAAGGGTGTATCCCTTATAAGCGTATTCATATAATCGATCTTTATAAAAAAATGGGTTGGTAGTTTTCAATTGTCACACCATTGATTATCTAATATGTTTCTTTATCAATTTTGAACTATCTAATATGGAGTTCAATGTTGATGATCCTTTGGCTAGGGTTATTTTCCTAAATAATTTCATTGCATCAATAGAATCTTATATATTTTTGAAGTTTTTTTTCAATTCTTTCTTTGATCTCTGCATAATCTCCACCCAAGCTTTGCCCATAATTCCCAACTCATAACTATGTAATTTCACAAGCATGATCCTCCAATATTATTTCCTTTACAAACCTATCCCACTTACAAAGAGGAAACATAAAGTTTTCCTCCCATCCTTTCCAAAGAAAGTCTCTTTAAATTTTATCAATTTCTAATGCTATACAATTTGAAAAGTAAAATCAAATAAATAGGTATGGATTGCAATGTAGCCTTTATGAGTTGTAGCCTTCCCTCCATGGTTGAAAACTTACCTTTCCAACTTGCCAAAAAAGCTTTCATTCCATCCAAACAAGAGATCCAAATATCCCTTTTAATTCCTTTATGAGACAAAGGAATACCCAAGTAGGGTGATGGAAATTTTTTTTATTTTAAACCTTAAAATATTCTTAAATTTTTAATATAAATCTATGGAAATGTTAATAAAATACTAAATTTTGTAGTATTAACCAATTGTCTAGTAGCCTTCTCATAGGATGATAATATTGGTTTAAAGTCTATGGTCTTAATGAGTAAGAGATGGACCAAAATAAAAGTATCGTCAACAAATTGGAGATGAGATTCAAAGGGACCATTTTTTGCAACCTGAATACCTTTGGACTTCCTTCTATTGTTTCCTTTGAGAAATCTCTCTCTAGTGCCTCCTCAAGAATAATTAATAGATAAGGAGATAGTGGATCACCTTGGTAGAGTCCACAAGATAACTTGATGTAACTAGAAAGAGAACCATTGATCAAAATAAAATATTTTGTAGTGTTATACCAGCATTTAATCCATTCACACCAACTATAATAAAAATCATTTTTTTTTTAGAATATCATGTAGAAAACTCTAGCAAACCCTATCACATGCTTTGTTCATATATAATTTTATAAGCATATCTATTTTTTTTTATAGAATAAAGAGAATGTATAGCCTCCTGTGCAATGATTATACCATCAAGATTTTTTTTACCACGAAAAAAACCACTTTGTTCCTATGAGATAACATAGTCTAGAATGTCTTTCAACATATTTTCCACAATTTTTTAAATGATCTTATAAATCATATTACAAAGGCTTATTGGAAAAAAATTATCAAAATATTTTATCTTGTCTTCCTTGGGAACCAATGTAATAAAAGTGACATTGATCTCACTTATTATAGCCTTCCTTTTTTGGGCCTCTTCAATTGTAGCTAACATATCACTCTTCAATAAATCCCAAAATTTTTGAAATAAAATTGTAGAAAATTATCAAGGCTAGGTACAATAGAGAAAATGATTCATGTAGCTCCTCCATAGATATATTTTTTTATCAAGCTTTTATTTTATCCCTATGTGATAATTGATGGAATATTTTACAAGAGCTTATCTTGTGCTCCTTATTTTGCCAAGTATCTAACAAAATATTTATATAATAATTAATTTCTTCCTTTATTATATCTTCTTCCTCAATAATTCTTCCATCTAGAGTTAAAACATTTTTTATGTGAGGAAATATTTTTTTGTCTTTGTTATAGCATGAAATAAAATTGTTTTTATATCTCCTTCATTAAGCCATTTCTCCCTATATTTTTGGAACCAATATGAATCCTCATTTTTTATGCATTATGATTATTAGAATGTAATTGTTTTTCTTTCACATAAGAATATAATCCATTCTATTAATTTTACTATCTCTTGTAAAACTTTGAGCTTGGATTCAATTTCTTTATTTTCTTTAAAAATGTTACCAAAAGACTTGGCATTCCAAATATTCATTTACTCCTTTAAATATTTTATCTTTTGAGAAAACCTGGACATATATGATCCTTCAAAATTTACTTCATCCCACCATAACATAACCATTTAGAATAAATCATGGTCTTAGAGGCACATAGACTATAAGTAAAATGAATTTGCATGACCATTATTTGGTAAACCACAAGTCAAAAGAATTGTTTTGTGATCAGATCTTTCTTGCAATAAAATATCTGAAGATATTGTATACTTTATTTGCAACCATTTATTGGATAACAAGAATTTATTCAATATCTTTACTATATGAGTTTGTACAATGCATCTATTATCCTATGTGTATTGAAAACTTGAAGAACTAACATCCTAAAGGCCATTTGAACTATCAAATGAAGCAAAATATTGCATTGTTTTAGACCATCTTGGAATACCACCCTTGTTTTCCAAGGAGATAGAACAATGTTGAAATAACCCCTAAGAATTCTTGGATCACAATGAATCATCATTTTGTTTGACAAAATTATGCTAAGTTCTTTCAAACATATTTCACAAGGAGTAACAATGCTTGGATCATATACATTTATAACCCTAACTTTGAAATTTTCCTCTTTCCTACAAATAGTCCAACAATCCAATTGCTTTTTGCTTCTAACAATTTTCCATTCCATGTTTGTTTGTCCCATATTGTTACAATACTATCTACAGCTCCTATAGAAGAAACTACTACAGTAAAATCATTTTTACATTCCTCACTATTTAATTTTGTTTCTTGTATTAAAATAAACTTGGGACTATAACAACCTATTAATTCCTTAATAACTCTTCTTCAAGGCTCTTATTCAAACTCATATTCCATGATATTATTTTCATCATCGTCACTTATATAGACTTAAATTTGTTAGTAAAAGTCTCGTTATCATTTTTCTAAAGTGAGATTTTGTGTTTTTTTAATGTGTGATTATCAAATTTTTTAAATCTGATTTCATTATCATTTTTTAAAGTGTTATTATTTTATTTTTAAATTGTTATTTATTTTTAAAAAATCAATTATCATGTTTTTAAAACAATACAAACTTGTCAAAATAAATATTGTTGTTTTAAAAATAATATCACAATTGAAATCTATAAGATTTTATAATTTTGAAAGATAAATTTATAGCGTAGAACAAAGGTAATATCTATAGTTTGACATGTTCTTCAAATTTTCCTCCTTCATAACATTCAATGCATAATTTTTTTAAATAATGGATCAAATCCTAGTTTCCTCTCTTTGTTGACTTAAATAGAAGTAAATTAGTATTTATAACTATATTATAATGTGATTCATTATTTTTTAAAATTATATCTAACTAATAATTATCCCTTCTCCATTTTAAAATAGTTATCTTTTCTCACTCTATATAAAAGGAAAAGGTGAAGACAAAGTGACTCCCTTTCTTTGTATAAAATGAATTAATATGAATAAATGAAGTCCTCCCCTTTTACTATTTATAAAAATTGAAACATAGAAAGTCTAGGCTTAAACCAGTTGCTGAAATTGTGATCACTTGTTTTCTAAATTGTGATTATCAATTTCTTAAAGTGAGATTATCAGTTTTCCAAACTATCACTATTTTTTTTTATTATGAATATTTATTTTTTTAGTGTACATATCCCATATTTAAAGTGTCATTATCTATTTTCAAATGCATTTTTATCTAACTACATGGTAAGTACAATACAATATATGAATGTGACAATCACAAGGATAATTAATTTTCATCAAGCAGTTCTACATGACTAATAGATCAATTTTAATATTATATTAGACCCAGCTTACCCTTTGTGCCTCTTCCAGATCAACCCCTAAGGGGGTCTCAAGCCCTTAGGTTATCCTCTAAGTTCACCCTATTACATGTCACTAAATTTTGTAAAATATTATTCAAGCATGAAAATACAATATAGATCTAGATACTAAATCTAACAAAACATAACCATAAAGCATGCAAGGATAACTAGAAACAAAGAGAAATATTTAACAATAAACATGAACTAGAAATATTTAAATACAAACATAAGAAATCAAATAGAATGTAAATATGCATCTTCCATCATTAATCATTTCTTACATAAGCATGTATGGTGCAACCTCCATACTCTTAAATAATACATTACATCAATTTCATCAGGGAAATCTCCCCACAGTCTAGTTTATTTGAGCATAAGTAAAGTTTAAGATAAACCAATACAATTGAACCAGCTATTGTCCTCGATAATCCACCTCACTCCATCAATAAATTGAGGATAGGAGGGGATTAGGACACTCATGGTTTAGGATAGGCATAACTCTAAATGCATTTACTCATTTCATTGCCAAATTGTAACTATACAATCAAATCAAGCAATCTAACCATCTTTTGCATAGTTGATGTCATAGAAACTACTCTTTCTATTTCCCCTCTCATCATCCTATGAGAGTCTCCAACAATGCATCTAGATTACAAATTTTACTTGAAATAAATCACTCAACCCTTATTCAACAATTAAAGTCTCATACCCTTAATTGCCAAACAATATAGGTTTGTATTTATTTAATGAATCAAAGACATCTACTTTAACCCATAAATAAACCTTTTCCTTTCATTTCATAAATTAAATACCCATATCCTTAATTTACAAAAGAAACTAATTTTATATTTATTTATTAAATTAAAGTCAACTACTTCAATTCATAAATAAATATATTTTCTTCATTTCATAAATTAAAGACCCATACCATTAATTTATGAACAAAATTATTTCATATTTATTTATTAAATTAAAGGCAACTACTTCAATTCATAAATAAATCGTTTCCTTCATATTAACTAAAACGCATAACTCTAATTAGCAAGGCTATTATAATCTCTATTTTCATTAATTTAAAGCACACAACCTTAATTAACAAATCTTATAATAATCTTTAAAAACCATGAGTCTTTAACTAAAGAAAACTCTTTACCTAATTTAAAAAGGGGTTTCCACTAAACAACCTATTCCCCTCCCATTCAATAATTAACCAGTTGTTAATTCCAGTTAATGAAATATGAAGCAGCATAGGATATGTCAAGCCTCAAGACGATGATGAAGGCACGCGTTGAAGATAACACTGTTGATGTGCGACAAGTTTATAGATATGGCGGAGTACGTAGGGATCTCAGTCTGGTATTAGGCGATATCCAAGGTGTTGTAAGATAACCTAGTGCTGACATAACCCAGGGGTGCTACGTTGCTTATGCCCAAGGATGGATACCAACCCACCAAAAGCATTCACACGATTACAAGGCCACTATGTGGACCTTACACAAGCTAGGAAATGCCAAAAGAAAGAGATTAACCCTAGAGACCTAACATGGACAGCTCACCTCAAAGACATGCCTAACACTAAGTGTTATCTAAACCCTTCCTAGAAAATAGCCTAGAACAGAAGGTAATGACAATGGTAGGGAAATAGGGAGTGGCACGGACTAGCTAACCAAGTAATGGAGTTCTAGATACAAAAGACCAACCGACCAACAAGATATCTATTTCGTAGAACCAAGGTGCTAAATTATTGGATAATGCAAGGGTTTGTCCATAGAACGCTAACATGGTCTAAAACTCATTGAAGTGTTCCACAAAAATAACAACGATAGTGACAACCAGAGAACCACTCCACTGGTTCAGCACTAAGACTCATTAAGGGAACAAGTTTTCTTTGGTCAAAAGGGATTACGTACACAAGCGAGAACCAACAATATAGTAAGAAAAAAAAACTAGGAAAAGGGTAAATCAAACACGTCTATTTAAGAGTTGATTCCATAGATCCAACTTGGTTCTTGTAGTGTTGGTTGTTTTCCTCGATCGCACTAGTAGACATACGTCTCACTCCTTTTTATTTTTCTTCTCATAATGGTTTTCCCTTATATTTTGTAGTGCTTTCGCCTCCTCTCTCATAGCGCTCTCTTCTCCTTTTACCCATACATCTCTTCCTCCTCACAGCGCATAAAAAAAAACACTTTTTTCTCATGCCTTTTCTTTTACTTTCATCAATTGTCTGCTCACCATTACTTTTAATCTACATATGTTAGGTGGTAGGGGAGACATTTCTCCGTTCACATTCCCAAGATGCTACCATAAATGAAGCCATCTCCTCACGTCGATCGAAAGCTTCATATGGTTGGATCGATCAGATTCTCTTAAGGGTGGTTCTATCATATTTTATTTAAAAAAAATAATAGTTTGCTATTTTATTAAGTGAATTCTTCATTATCATTAATATAATAAAAGATTTTCTATAAGTTTAATGAATTTCATTTATCATTCCAAATAGAATAGCTATTTTCTTATAATGGATATTATTTTATTACTTAATATGAAACAACTATTTAAATGAAATTCCTCTATTATAAAGCAATCTATTTATCGTTTTAAAATATATCAACTATTTATTTAAACTAAAATTTCTTTATCATTCTAAAATAAATCAACTTATTTATTTAAAATGAAATCTCTTTATCATTCTAAAATAAATAAACTATTTATTCAAAATAAAATCTCTTTATCATTCTAAAATTAATCAACTTATTTATTTAAAATGAAATCTCTTTATCATTCTAAAATAAATCAACAATTTATTTAAAATAAAATCTTTTCCACTAAACAACCTATTCCCCTCCCATTCAATAATTAACCAGTTGTTAATTCCAGTTAATGAAAGAAGAAGCAGCATAGGATATGTCAAGCCTCAAGACGATGATGAAGGCACACATTGAAGATAACACTGTTGATGTGCGACGATTTTATAGATATGGCGGAGTACGTAGGGATCTATCATATTTTGAAGGGTGGTTCCATTATCATATTTTTTTTTAAAACCAAAAGTAGTTTGCCATTTTATTAAATGAATTCTTCATTATCATTAAGACAATAAAAGCTTTTCTATAAGTTTAATGAATTTCATTTATCATTCCAAATAGAATAGCTATTTGCTTATAATGGAGATTCTTTTATCACTTAATATGAAACAACTATTTAAATGAAATTCCTCTATTATAAAGCAATCTCTTTATCATTTTAAAATATATCAACTATTTATTTAAAATGAAATCTCTTTATCATTCTAAAATAAATCAACTTATTTATTTAAAATGAAATCTCTTTATCATTCTAAAATAAATCAACTATTTATTTAAAATGAAATCTACTTTATCATTCTAAAATAAAGCAACTTATTAATTTAAAATGAAATCTCTTTATCATTTAAAATAAAGCAACTATTTATTTAAAATGAAATCTCTTTATCATTCTAAAATAAATCAACTATTTATTTAAAATGAAATTTACTTTATCATTCTATTTGTCCAAGAAACACAAGGAGTTATGAAGACAACCAATCCATCCATACTTCCCAAATCATTGAGGCAAATAGTGCTGAAGTAAAAGACAATCAAACATGTGCAACAGACAAAGAGGGGAATATTTCCATCAACCTAGTCACCTATCTCAGCCTCTAGAATTTACGATAGCTACTAGGCTATCAATCTGGGGCTCAAGGTGGCTAGCTATTGATGATTATCCCTAATCGAATGCATACCTATATGAAGGTATCCATCAATGTTACCTTCGAGTTGCCTTATCATCACTTCCCCAACCTCAAGTACCCTCACCTTTGGTGGATGACTCAACTTCTTCCACCTACGAGCGTACCTGATCCTACACATTGGCAATTTGTTAGTAGTATCATGCTCTTCAATATCAACTAACATCGCATAGCTACTTAATTGCACAAAACCAAGTATTAAAGCACCATCAAATTAATACATTGTTTTCCATGTCACAAAGTCCATCAGGGAGGGTCATGACATCCTCCCCCACTAGGACTAAACACCATCTCGGTGTTTCCTAGTTTTACACAATCACAACAACAAGCAAAAAGTAAATTATTACATTTTAGAGATCTTCAAACAAAAAAGGAAAATATTTTTGCATATCCGCCACTTTCTCCCAAGTGGTATTCCTTTCAGAGAAATGGTCCCACTGGACCTTACATTGCTCAAGAGTTCTGATTCTGCATAGTCTTAGAGTGAAACTCGAGAATATTTACTGGCATTACTTCAATTGCCTCTGGATTTACCATCTATAAATTAGAAACATCCCACACATGTTCAGGGTCAGCAATATATTTCCTAAGCAAAGATATGTGGAAGGTGTCATGGATTTTTGATAGATTAGGAGGTAAAGCAAGTCGGTATGCAACCAGACTAATCTTTTCAGTGATCTCAAAGGGTCCTACAAACCATGGATCCAATTTTGTGGATTTGATCACACTTTTCATTGGTTTAACCCTTAGGAACACTTTGTCTCCCATCGAGTACTCCCTTGGAGTTCTCTTTAAATCAGCATAACTCTTCTGCCTATCAGCAACTTCCTTGAGTCTTTGCCTGATTACCTTCAATTGCTCTTCCATTTCTCTAACCATTTATGGCCCAATCACAACTCTATCCTCTAGGTTATCCCATGATAGTGGTGTCCTACACTTTCATCCATACAAGGCATCGAAAGGTGCCATTCCTAGAGATGAGTGATGCCCATTATTGTAGGTAAACTCTACCAGAGGTAGATAGTCTTCCCAACGAGACTTGTGATCCATGTAGTACATGCAGAGCATGTCTTCTAGTACTTGGTTTACCCACTCTGTTTGACCATCTATCTCAGGGTGGTATGCCGAACTCATGTTCAACTTCATACCTATTGCATGATGAAGGGCTTTCCAAAATTTAGAAGTGAACTTGGAATCCCTATCTGAGATGATTACCTCAAGAAATCCATGCAATCAGAACACTTCCTTGGCAAATCTATTAGCCACCACTTGAGCATCATCCTTGGTGCTCCTAGGTATAAAATGTGTAACCTTAGTCAATTTATTGACTACTACTAGGATTGCATCATGTTGGTACCTGGTCTTAGGTAAACCTACTATAAAATCCATAGATATGACCTACCATTTCTGCGTAGGTATACTATGTGGATACAACTATCCTACGGGATGCTTGCATTCTACCTTAACCTTTTGATATTCGAGGCATCGAGTGATAAAATCGGTGATATCCTTCTTCATTCCTACCTAGAAGAAGGTTCTTCTCATGTTTTCCCTCATTTTAGCCCCTTCGAGGTGAGCAGAATAAGGAGATCTATGGGCTTCTTGCATTATTAGCTTCCTTAAATCACCCGATTTTGGTATGATAATTCTACCTTTGTAGCACAAAAGGTCATCTATCATTCCAAACTCCTTATTGCCCTCAGGGTCTCTATCTATTCTAGCTCGAATTTCCTGGCAATATTCATCCTGATATTGCTCCTGTCTCACTTGATCCATGAGATTTATGTGACTCCTGGTTATGGTTGTTATGTGTCTCCTTCTACTCAAGGCATCAACAACCTTATTCTCTTTTCCCTTTATGTACTCAATTTCAAAGTCATACTCAGTGAGAAACTCGATCCACCTTCTCTGTCTCGCATTGAGTATCGGTTGGGTAAATATGTACCTTAGACTTTGATGGTCAAATTTTAATTCGAAAGGTCTCCCCACCAGATAGTGGTACTAGACCTTTAGGGCATGCACCACAATGGCTAGCTCTAAATCATGAGTAGCATAATTGACTTCATGCTTTTTAAGCTTCCTTGAAGTATAAGCTACTACTAACTCTTCTTGCATGAGTACTCCTCCTAACCCTTCCAGCGATGCATCAATGCATACTAAAAAATCTCCTTGAGGGTCTAGAATCTTCAATATTGGTGTGGTAGTGAGCTTCTGCTTCAACAATGCAAAGGTAGTTTCACACTTTTCCATCCATTTAAATTCCTTCCCCTTCTTTTGAAGGTTAGTTATTGCCACAACAATATTTGAGAAATATTTTATATAACATCTATAGTAGCCCATTAACCCCATAAAGCTTCTTACTTTAGTAATATTAGTAGGGGGTGGCCAATTTAATATGGCTTCGATATTTTCTGGATCCACAACAATTCCCTCTATTGATATGATATGCCCTAAATATCGCACCTCTAAAACATAGAAATCGCTCTTGGCCAGATTTTCGTAGAGTTGATTTTCCCTTAGTAACTCTAACATGATCTTGAGATGTTTATCATGCTCTTCCTTGTTCCGAGAGTATATTAGGATATCATCAAGAAATACAAGGATAAACTGGTCCAAATGCCTTCTAAACACATTGTTCATTAAATTCATGAAGGTGGCTAGGGTGTTAGTCAATCCAAAGGGTAGGACTGTAAACTCATAGTGTCCATACCTAGTCTTAAATGTCATCTTGTGAGTATCCTCCTCACGTATTCTTAACTGGTGATACCTTGACCTCAGATCTATCTTAGTAAACACCATGGCATCTCTTAGTTGATCGAATAAATATTTGATTCTAGGTAGGGGATACCAGTTCTTGATTGTAGCTTTATTCAACATCCTGTAATCAATACACAATATTAAAGAGTCATCTTTCTTTTTCACAAATAAAATCGGTGCACCCCAAGGTGACACACTTGGTTTTATCAACCCCTTTTCTAATAACCCTTGCAATTGTACCTTTAATTCCTGCATCTCGATAGGTGTCATCCTATACGAAGATCTATGAATTGGTTCCACTCCTAGCATAAGATCAATAGTGAAATCAAATTCCCGCATAGGAGGGAGTCCAGGTAAATCCTCAGGAAATACATCCTTGAAATCCTACAAAATTGGGTGTGTTTCCAACACCTCTTTCTTTTGGTCTTCTCCAACTTCATTTATCTTAATTACATAGACTATCCCTCCTTTCCTGAGGGCTTTCTTTAATTGCATAGCTGACAACATCTGGGGTTTAAATGCCCCCTGCTCGCTATGAATTCATAGTCTTTCCTTGCCTCCTTTAGAATATTCGATCCATCTATCTTGGAAATTGATTACGGCTTTATGGGCCTATAACCAATCCATCCCTAGGATCACATCGAAGGCATGAAGTGGAGCTACATATAAGCAACCTTCCGTGGTTCCACTAGCTAAAGCAATTTCTATCATAGGAAAACACTGGTTTACGGAGTAGGTTTATCCAGAACCATACTCGACCTTCCATCCATGAGCCAAATATCCTGGCCTTTTTGGCATATATTTTGCTAACTTACAAGAAATGAAGCTATCAGTGGCCCCACTATCAATTAAAATATTCACTTGCTTATCAAAAATCTTACCTTTTATAATCAATGGGGTAGTTTGCCCCTCAAGCTTCTGACTCCCAGTTGTAGCGTAGATCTGGTGTGTAGGTTCTTTTCCTTTAGCACTGGATGTGCTTGGCCCTAGTCGGTATGGGCACTGATTAGAAAAATGTGGCCCTCTACAATGGTAACACCCATCCTTGGGCCCTTGCCACTTTTTTTATTTTTGCTCCTCTCCTTTGATTGCTGGAACTAAAGCTTGTGGTTTCTGTGGTTGAGGCTTAGCATTATTGGGGTTGTTGCCTTTCTTATAAAAGTTCTTCTTGAACTTCTTTTGGTTTCCATTAGATTTCTTCTCAATATTTTGGGGGTTTTTAGCCTTTCGATCTTGTTCAACCTCCCATTTTACAAACCCATTGCTATTCCTCTTCTTTAGTTCCTATCGATCTTGCTCGGACAAGGTGTCATATTTGTAATGGAAGTGTGACTCTACTTTCTTTGCTAGGTCATATGCCTTTTGTAATGACTTAGGCTCATGCATCTCTACATCATGCTTTATCCTAGATTGCAACCCATGAGTAAACTTATGAACCCACATTTTCTCATTATAGGTAGGTACATACTTCAACAATTTTACCAGATTTTTGTAGTATACCTCCACCAAGTTGGTTCCTTGCCTTAAACTAGCAAACTCCTCGAATTTTAGGGCATAGAAATGTTCCGTAAGGAACCTCTTTTTGAAGATGACTATAAATTCCTTCCATGGAATGTCTATTGGTTCAATCTTAGTTTCCTCATAATAAGTTTCCCACCAGTCTAGGGTGGCCCCTTCAAGGTAAATCGTAGCCCAAATAGTTTGGGTCCCTGGAGAATATCCCTTTACCATGAAGTAAACTTCCAATTCCCTTAACCAAGCCTCAACTGCATCTCCTTCTCCTTCTCCATCAAACTTGGAGATACATACATTCTTTAGGTCTCTTACCATTTCCTTTTCTAGGAGGGCTCTAGCTTGTAACTGCTCCACAATTAGTCCCTCAGCTTGGTTAACTTCTGAACCTCTAGCTTGCAAATTTTGGTTCGCAATGGTTTCTAACACCTGTCTCATCTGATCTTGCATGGCGATAACTGTAGTAGTGAGATCTTCCATTCCCCTATTGGGAGTTTTTGGATCCTCATTTTGGATCCCTTATTTGACATTACTTTGTCGAGTCTACCTAGGTGTAGGCCTCTCTCTTCTGGCCTTAGGTGGCATCTTGACCTAGTTTCAACCAAGAAAAGGATTAGGTTACAACTTCATCTTAAACTGTACCACTAATTCAAGCCACAATACAAAGTTCTCTTTGCCAAAGCATTAATAATCTAACTAGGATAACATTCCAATATTATGATGTATCATTAATACCAAAGCCCATACTGAGGTATCATAACATTCATCCACCCTTGGGATCAATTCCCATTAGATTCTAGCAAGCAGAGATTCTAGGTCATCCCAAATTTAGCTTAAACTTAAGCAAGCCTTCATTGGAGACATCCAAATATCTTTTAGCACATAAGAAGCTCTATACCCTCGTACCTAGAGCTCTGATACCAAATGTAATGACCCTAAAAACAAGAAACAAGAAAACACACAGAAAGAGAAATATTTTTTTGACTAAGGAGAGGGATTCATAAACCCCTAACCAACCTTAGATTAACTTAATGTTTAACAAATCCCCTAAGTTTCTCAAGAACTACACCTCACAAGATTTCCCTCACGCAAGTCCATCTGCATAGGCATATCTCATGTTATGCACATAAGTCCATCCATCTCATCAATCCTCGATGAGCTAGACTTATCACCTTCAATCATTAGAAGGTGTACACGCATCTCCATACTCTACGCAAGCCATTATGCGTAGGTATGCTACGTGTACTACGAGTTAAGCTATCAATATCATCTTTTGACAAGCTATCTTAACTCAGGTACGGTCTTCCATAAACCTAGTTACCATTCTCCCTAAGGGGGTCTCAAGCCCTTAGGTTATCCTCTAAAATCATGTTGAGCAAGGTGCAAGAATAGTATTGTCATTGTTGTCAACACAGTCAGATAGATCTATTGATGCAGTGGACAAGAAATTCAAAAGCTATTCAGATGCAGAAGACAAGAGTTCAAAGTTATTCAGAGTATGTACAGTGATTTTCCAAGAAGACCGAAGTGGCCCATATGCAAAAGATCAAAGAAAAAGACAAGTAATAAAAGTGTCGCGATATCGCGACATATACAGCAGGCAAGAAAAACTATCACGATTTCGTGACATGTTGGAAGAGAGAAAAAAAAGCAGGAAAAACTGTCGCGATTTCGCGACATGTTGGAAGAGAGAGAAAAAGCAGGAAAAACTATCGTGATTTCGCGACATGTTGGAAGAGAGAAAAAACAGGAAAAACTGTCACAATTTCATGACATGTTGGAAGAGAGAGAAAAAGTAGGAAAAACTATCGCGATTTCGCGACATGTTGGAAGAGAAAAAGGCAAGTGGAAAAACTGTCACGATTTCACGACATGTTGGAAGAGAGAGAAAGCAGGAAAAAGTGTCACGATTTCGCGACAAGTTCGAAGAAAGAGAACAAGTAAGAAAAGTATCGCGATTTCACGACATGTCACATTTTCGTGACTAAAATAGGAGAGAGAAAGTAAGTTTGAAAAGTGTCACGATATCACGACATGTCGCATTTTCGTGACAAAAGAAAGAGAGGAAGCGTACGGAAGCAGAACTATCACGATTTCGTGACAAGTTCGAAGAAAGAGAACAAGTAAGAAAAGTGTCACAATTTCACGACATGTCGCATTTTTGTGACTAAAATAGGAGAGAGAAAGTAAGTTTGAAAAGTGTTACGATATCGCGACATGTCGCATTTTCACGACAAAAGAAAGAGAGGAAGCGTACGGAAGCAGAACTGTCACGATTTCGCGACAAAAGCAGAAAGCAAGACTTTGAAAGCGGAAGTGTCATGATTTTGCGACAAAAGCAAAGAAGTAAAGTACAAAAGTAGAAGTGTCATGATTTCATGATAAAAGCAGAGAAGAAGACTTCGAAGGCAGAAGTGTCATGATTTCGTGACAAAAGCAAAGAAGCTAAGTACGAAAGCAGAAGTGTCACGATTTCATGACAAAAGCTAAGTTGAAGACTACAGAGGCAGAAGTGTCACGATATCGTGACAAAAGCAAAGTCGAAGTCTATGGAAGCAGAAGTGTTGCGATATCGTGACAAAAGCAAAGATGAAGTATACGGAGGTAGAAATGTCGCGATATCGCGACAAAAGAAAAGACGAAGTCTATGGAGGTAGAAATGTCGCGATATCACGACAAAAGAATAGAGAAAGCGTACGAAGGCGAAAGTGTCGCGATATCATGACATGTATTTTCACGGCAACAACAACAAAAGAAGCTACAGAGGTAGAAATGTCATGATTTCACGATATGTTGTAAATGCGCAAGTCAAGAAGGAGAACCCAACTAAAATGAGAAGTATGACCTTGGACCGACATCACTATGGCATTTACAGGGGCAGTTATAGAGTGATTTCATACTGTTGAAATACGAAGAGTGATCAAAAGTCAGTATGGCGATTCATGAGGTCTCGTCCAGAATGAAATCATCAAGCGATGGATAAACCAAGCATCTTCTTGAGTTGAAGCCAACGAAGACCGATGACAGTAGACTAAAATTAGGGTTTAAAGTTGTTATTAAAGCCGACTAATATTAGGATTTACATTCGACTAAGATTAGGATTTTCATCATAAAAATATTGTTATAAAAGGAGGGTTGTTTGGAGAATCGACTACATGGTGAAAAGTGTGTGAAATACGGTCATTGTGCGCAGAGAGCAAGTCGTGTCGAATCATGCTAAGTGTGAAATTTTCAAAGAGAGTAGAGTGCGCAAAAGGGAGAAGATGATCATGAAGTTCAATTGTAATGAAGCAGAGTGTGCGAAGTGGTTGCATAGAGAGAGCAAAGTACGTAGAGAACGCAAAGGTGAAGAAGACCAGTCAGGGTCTTACAAAAGAAAATGTATCTTACTGTCAAACCTATAGATTCAAATTGAAGTCCAGGTTGCATCTTGGCATCAAGGGTTGGTGCTCCTTCCAGTTGGTGTTGATAAATCAGGGGAAAGTGCTCCTTCTAGTTGGTGCTGGTAAATCAGGGGTTGGTGCTCATTTTTGTTGGTGTAGATAAATCAGGGGTTGGTGCTCCTTTCTATTGATGCAGATAAATCAGGGGTTGGTGCTCCTTCTAGTTGGTGCTGGTAAATCAGGGGTTGGTGCTCCTTTCTATTAGTGTAGATAAATCAAGGGTTGGTGCTCTTTCTAGTGGGTCTTTGGTAAATTGATTGTAAAGTTGTTACTTTACAAAGGCTGGATTTGGATGGGAGTTTAAGCAGTCAATTTTTTAGAAGTAGCCACATTGGTGAACCTCGTTAAATCTTATGTTGTGTGATGCTCTTTTGTTATACTTGTTGTATCTAGTAATAAGTTTTAATTATTGCGGTATTAAGAGCTATAAATTTAAGTTTATAAAGCTACACTGATTCACCCCCCTCTCAGTGTCATTGTAAGACTAACAATTGGTATCAGAGCTAAGTTCTTGTACAAGCTTAACCGGCTAGGGTGATCTTGGAAGTAACACAATGGCAGGTGGTGAAGCTCTTTTCATGGCACTCAAAGAAGAAAAAACAGAAAAAAAACAGGAATGTGATGAAGAAGAAATTGATGCAGAAGTAAATTTGGAAGAGAAACTAATTGCAACTCTGGATGAATTGAAGATAGAAAGAAAAAATAATAAGAAAATTTTAAGAAAGCTTGAGGATGCAAATGAAATCATAACCAGTTTGAAAGTACAAATAGAAGAATCCAAGAAAATATCTGAAGATCTCAAAGTGCAAATAACCATGAAAATAGATTATTGCAACAAGCTAAAAGAAGAGATTGTTGGTTTAAGGATGCAGATAGAAGAGATGAATCATAAAATTCGTTGCTATCACAAACGCGAAGAAAGTTCTATGAAGCTGGATAATATTATAAATGACCAAATGCCTGCAGGCATCAAATTTGGTCTAGGCTTCATCGAAGGAGAATCATCAAATGGATTAAAGGCCATAAATGTAGAATATATAAAGAATGAAGATAAGAAATAGGTTGATCAAGGAAAAATGTCTCATGCAAAAGAAAGCAATAATTTCAGACATGAAAGGAGAATTGACAATGATGGATTCACCAACGTCACACATCAAAGAAGAAGAAAACCTATGGTTCCTACGACAACATGGCAAAGACCATCACCCAGGTTCAATTATCACTTTTCTGGTTTCTGTTTTAAATGCAATGGCTATGGACATAAGGTCTTAGACTGCAAATATAATGTAAGACCAAGGAATTTCACCAGTAGAAATTTTTTTTCTCCTCTGATGAATTATATAGTAGAATGTTATAACTGTCATAATTTTGGGCACATTGCAAGAAACTGTAGAAGTACATTTGCATCAAATCAGTTTCACGAAAGAAAATTTCAACCAAATAGGATGAGACAAAATAGAAAACTTCTCGAAAAACATGCACAAGTTATTGATAAGGGAAAGGCAAAACAAGAGCCCAAAACTACTATCAAAATGGAGTGGAAAGAAAAAGAGCGACTTAAGGAAGAAAAGGAATCCTTAATCGTACAAATAGTATTTAAAGCACAGAATAAATATTTACCATGGATACTTGATAGTGGATGCTCCAATCATATTGTTGAGCAAGGTGCAGCAACAGTATTGTCATTGTTGTCAACACAGTCAGATAGATCTATTGATGCAGTGGACAGGAAGTTCAAAAGCTATTCAGATGCAGAAGATAGGAGTTCAAAGGTTATTCAGAGTATGTACAGTGATTTTCCAAGAAGACCGAAGTGGCCCATATGCAAAAGATCAAAGAAAAAGACAAGTAAGAAAAGTGTCACGATATCGCGACATATACAACAGGCAAGAAAAACTGTCGCGATTTCGCGACATGTTGGAAGAGAGAGAAAAAGCAGGAAAAACTGTCACGATTTCGCGACATGTTGGAAGAGAGAGAAAAAGCAGGAAAAACTGTCACGATTTCGTGACATGTTGGAAGAGAGAGAAAAGCAAGGAAAAACTATCGCGATTTCGTGACATGTTGGAAGAGAGAAAAGGCAAGTGGAAAAATTGTCACGATTTCGTGACATGTTGGAAGAGAAAAAGGCAAGTGGAAAAATTGTCACGATTTCGTGACATGTTGGAAGAGAAAGAGAAAGTAGGAAAAAGTGTCACGATTTCATGACAAGTTCGAAGAAAGAGAACAAGTAAGAAAAGTGTCACGATTTCGTGACATGTCGCATTTTCATGACTAAAATAGGAGAGAGAAAGTAAGTTTGAAAAGTGTCACGATATCGCGACATGTCGCATTTTCATGACAAAAGAAAGAGAGGAAGCATACGAAAGCAGAACTATCATGATTTCATGACAAAAGTAGAAAGCAAGACTTCGAAGGCAGAAGTGTCACGATTTCATGACAAAAGCAAAGAAGTAAAGTACGAAAGCAAAAGTGTCATGATTTCATGACAAAAGCAGAGAAGAAGACTTCGAAGGTAGAAGTGTCACGATTTCATGACAAAAGCAAAGTCGAAGTCTATGGAAGCAGAAGTGTCACGATATCATGACAAAAAAGATGAAGTCGAAGGTAAAATGTCACGATATCACGACAAAAGTAAAGAAAGTACGAGGTGAAAGTGTTCTGATATCGCGACAAAAAAAGAAGAAAGAAGGAGAAAAGGCATACAGAAAGAGAAAGAGCAAGGAGAAAAGTGTCGCGATATCACGACATTGTAGAATTTGATGAAAGAGAAAGAGAGAAGAAAAGTGTCACGATATCACGAAATTATTAAAGAAAGAGAAAGAGAGAAAGAAAAAGTGTCACGATATCACGACATGTATTTTTCATGGAACAAAAAAGAAGAAGAAAGAGAGGGCGACATCACTATTTAAGGAATTGAAGCCGACGAAGACCGATGACAACCGACTAAAATTAGGGTTTACAGTTGTTATGAAAGCCGACTAAGATTAGGATTTACAACCGACTAAGATTAGGGTTTTCATCATAAAAATATTGTTATAAAAGGAGGGTTGTTTGGAGAATTGAAGTGAGGTTGAATGTGTGTGAAATACGGTCATTGTGCACAGAGAGCAAGTCGTGTCGAATCATGCTAAGTGCAAAATTTGCAAAGAGAGCAGAGTGCACAAAAGGGAGAAGACGATCGTGAAGTTTGACTGTAACGAAGCAGAGTGTGCGAAGTGATTGCACAGAGAGAGCAGAGTGCATAGAGAACGCAAAGGTGAAGAAGACCAGTTAGGGTCTTGCAAAAGCAAAGGTATCTTACTGTCAAACTTATAGATTCAAATTGAAGTCCAGGTTGCAGCTTGGCATCAGGGGTTGGTGCTCCTTTCTGTTGGTGTAGATAAATAAGGGGTTGGTGCTCCTTCCAGTTGGTGCTGGTAAATCAGGGGTTGGTGCTCCTTTTTGTTGGTGCAGGTAAATTGATTGTAAAGTTGGTGCTTTGCAAAGGCTGGATTTGGATGGTAGTCCAAGCAGTCAATTTTTGAGGAGTAGCCACATTGGTGAACCTCATTAAATCTTGTGTTGTGTGATGCTCTTTTGTTATACTTGTTGTATCTAGTAATAAGTTTTAATTGTTGTGGTATTAAGAGCTATAAATTTAAGTTTATAGAGCTACACCGATTCACCCCCCTCTCAGTGTCATTGTAAGACTAACAATTGGTATCGAGCTAAGTTCCTGTACAAGCTTAACCGGCTAGGGTGATCTTGGAAGTAACACAATGGCAGGTGGTGAAGGCTTCTCATCAAACAAAGCACCATTGTTTGATGGATCTAATTACGCGTTCTAGAGAATCAGGATGCAGACATATCTCTGTGCTTTGGGATACGACATCCGGGATTCAGTAGTTAGTGGATACACAATACCCATCACTCCTCCAAAAGAGGCTGATGAAAAGAAACTGTTTGAAAATAACTCAAAAGCAAAGAATGCTATCATGTGCGGATTAGCAGACAATGAACTAGTAAAGATCATGAGCTATAAAATGGCAAAAGAAATATGGGACAAACTGAGGAGTATTCATGAAGGAGACGATAAGATCAAGGAGGCCAAGTTACAGACACATCGAGCTCAGTTCGAAGCATTAAATATGAATGACGATGAAAACATTGAGGCATATATGCTGAGAGTTAATGGAATCATTAATGCGATCAGAGGACTCGACGAGGATATCGAAGACTCTGCCATCGTGAAAAAGGTATTAAGATCTCTTCCTCAAAGGTTTGATTCTAAAGTCTCAACGATAGAAGAAGCTAAAAATCTAAATTATTTTAGTATAGATGAGATGTATGGTTCTTTGACTGCATATGAGATGAGGATAGGAAGATCTAAACCCATAGACAGAGAAGCTGCTTTTAAAGCCCATAAAAATATGAAAGCAAAACAAGAATCCGAGGAAGAAGAGACATCAGATGAAATGGAAGCAAACTTCGTTCGAAAACTAAAAAGGGGAAAAGGAAAATACAGAGGAAAGTTACCGTTTAAATGTTTCAATTGTGGAGGCGTTGGGCATTTTGTAGCTAAATGTCCACTTAATGAGAAGAACAAAAGTGATGAAGGATCGCACCAAGAAAGAAGTGACTGGAAGAAAAAAACAAATTTTAGAAAAGGCAACTTCAAGAAGAAAAGTTTCATCTCCAAGAATGTTAGTTCATCAGAAGACAACTCCGGTGAGGATTCTGAAAAGGAAACAGGTGAAGCTCTTTTCATGGCACTCAAAGAAGAAAAATAGAAAAAGAATAGGAATGTGATGAAGAAGAAATTGATGAGAAGTAAATTTGGAAGAGGAACTAATTGTAGCTCTGGATGAATTGAAGATAGAAAGAAAAAAGAATAAGAAAATTTCAAAAAAGCTTGAGGATGCAAATGAAATCATAATCAGTCTGAAAGTACAGATAGAAGAATACAAGAAAATATCTAAAGATCTCGAAGTACAAATTACCATGAAAATAGATTATTGTTGCAAACTAGAAGAAGAGAATGTTGGTTTACGGACGCAGATAGAAGAGATGAATCACAAAATTAGTTGCTATCACAAACGCGAAGAAAGTTCTATGAAGTTGGATAAGATTATAAATGACCAAAGGCCTGCAGGCATCAAATTTGGTCTGGGTTTCATCGAAGGAGAATCATCAAATGGATCAAAGGCCAAAAATGTAGAATCCATAAAGAATGAAGATAAGAAACAAGTTGATCAAGGAAAAACGTCTCATGCAAAAGAAAGCAATAATGCCAGGCACGAAAGGAGAATTGACAATGATGGATTCACCAATGTCACACATCAAAGAAGAAGAAGACCTATGGCTCCTACGACAACATGGCAAAGACCATCACCCAGGTTCAATTATCCCTTTTCTGGTTTCTGTTTTAAATGCAATGGCTATGGACATAAAATCTCAGACTACAAATATAATGTAAGACCAAGGAATTTCACCAAGTAGAAATGCTTTTTCTCCTCCCGATGAATTATACAATAGAATGTTATAACTGTCATAATTTTGGGCACATTGCAAGAAACTCGTAGAAGTACATTTGCATCAAATCAGTTTCAGGGAAGAAAATTTCAACCAAATAGGATGAGACAAAATAGAAAACTTCTCGAAAAACATGCACAAGCTATTGATAAGGGAAAGGCAAAACAAGAGCCCAAAACTACTATCAAAACGGAGTGGAAAGAAAAAGAGCGACTTAAGGAAGAAAAGGAATCCTTAATCGTACAAACAACATTTAAAGCATAGAATAAATATGTACCATGGATACTTGATAGTGGATGCTCCAGTCATATGACAGGTGACAAACAAAAATTTGAGAAGTTACAAAAATATGAAGGTGGTTCAGTAAAGTTTGGAAATAATGATGGAGCTAAGATAGTTGGCAAAGGTTCAGTTAAAATTAGTGACGAAAAAATTAAGTCAGAAGTCTTGTTTGTGGATGGTTTGAAACATAACTTGTTGAGCGTAAGTCAGATTTGTGATAAAGGTCATGAAGTAGTTTTTATGAAGCAGGGTTGTGAAGTCAGAAAAACAAACAGTGGAAAATTGATAGCAACTGGATCAAGGACATCTGGCAACCTAGTACACGCTCTCAGAGGAAGGAGCTTGTTTTATTGGACAGGAAGAAGAAAATTGGTTGTGGCACAAGAGACTCGGTCATATCAGTTTTGATAATCTAGTAAAAATCAGCTCAAAAAGGGCAGTGAGAGATATTCCCACCATCAACAAACCCGCAAACAACATTTGTGCTTCATGCCAAAAGGGGAAGCAAACTAGAGTCACATTCAAAACAAAAGAGTACTACACAAGCAAACCTTTGGAACTAATACACACCGATTTATGTGGACCCATGAGAACACAAAGCATAAATGGTGACAAATATTTTATGTTGTGCATTGATGACTATTCCAGAATGACATGGATATTTTTCTTGAAGCATAAATCAAAAGCTTTTGAAATGTTCAAGATTTTCAAAAACCATGTTGAGAATGAAACAGGAAAGAGGATCAAATGTTTAAGATCAGATAGAGGAGGAGAATTCATTTCAGAGGAGTTTATAGAGTACTGTGAAAAATACGGTATTAGGAGACAGTTTTCAGCAACCAGGACACCTCAGCAGAATGGAGTGGTAGAAAGAAAGAACAGGACAGTGCAGGAAATGGCACGGACTATGTTGGCTGAAAGCAGAGTAGCAGATAGATTTTGGAAAGAAGCAGTCCATACTACGGTGTATATCCAAAATAGGTACATGCTGAGAACACATGAAAGCAAAACTCCTTATGAGTTGTGGTTCGGTAAAAGGGCAACAACAAAATACCTCAAAGTTTTTGGCAACAAGTGCTACATCAAAAGAAATTGAAGATAATCTTGGTAAGTTTGAAGATAGAGCGGATGAAGGTATTTTTGTTGGTTATTCATCAAAAAGCAAAGCTTACAAATGCTACAACAAGAGGCTAAAGAAAATTGTGGACAGTGTCGATGTTAAATTTGATGAAGGTAGAGAACGAGTAATTAGCTATGAAGAGAACTACCCAATTTATGAAGAGGTTATTGAAGGAGATGAGGAAAACGAAACGGAAAAGATACAAAAAATTGACTCAGATGATTTAAGTTGTGATTCAGAAGTGGAAGAAAATAAGAAATTCAAAACAGGCAGTTGGCAAAAAAATCATCCTAGAGAGCAAATAATTGGAGACCCCAAAGTTGGTGTTCAGACAAGAAGAAGAGTAGTAAGTAACTACTCTCTATTATCCAACATTGAGCCCAAAAATGTTGCCGACGCAAGCAAAGATGAAAGTTGGATGAAGGCAATAAATGAAGAATTAGATCAGATCGAGAAAAACGAAACTTGGGAGTTAGTACCTAGACCTGCAAATAAAAATATAATCGGGACTAAATGGATTTTTCGAAACAAATTGAATGAAGACGGACAGGTAGTCAGAAATAAAGCAAGATTGGTATGTAAGGGTTATGCACAAGTTGAAGGCATTGACTTTGAGGAAACTTTTGCACCAGTAGCTAGACTAGAGGCAATTAGAATGTTTCTGGCTTTAGCAGTCTACAAGAATTTCAAAGTTTATCAAATGGATGTGAAATCAGCGTTTTTGAATGGGAAACTTGAAGAAGAGGTTTATATTGAGCAACCAGATGGTTTCCAACTTGGTGATGATCCCAACTTGGTTTGCAAGTTGAAGAAAGCATTATATGGCTTAAAACAGGCACCCCGAGCATGGTATGCAAGGCTAGACAACTATCTCACTCAACAAAGGTTTAAGAAAGGTATGGTGGATAGTAATTTGTATGTCAAAACAGAAAATGGGCATCTTATTGTTCTTGTTGTATACGTAGATGATATCATATTTGGCAGCAGCAAAGATGAGTCATGTAAAGATTTAGCAAATAAGATGCAGAAAGAATTTGAAATGTCAATGATTGGTGAACTTTCGTATTTCCTCGGGTTGCAAGTTAATCAAAATAAGAAGGGCATATTTATTTCTCAAGTTAAATATGTGAAAGAGATGTTAAAAAAGTTCACAATGGAGGATTGTAAGCCAGCTTAGCACTCCCATGACGACAGGTTGCAAGTTGAGCAAGGATGACAAATCTCCACCTGTTGATCAAACCATGTACAGATCTATGATTTTGCAGGCAGTATGCATGGTAGCACGATTTCAGGCTAATCCCAAGGAGACTCATGTGACAGCAGTGAAGAGGATTCTTCGGTACCTCAAGGGTACTATGGAGTATGGGTTATGGTATCCGAAAGGTAAAGACTTCACCCTTATTTCATATTCAGATGCAGATTGGGCAGGATGTGTAGATGACAGAAAGAGTACCAGTGGAGGTGCATTCTATCTTGGAGACAGATTGGTCGCATGGCACAGTAAGAAACAAGAGTCAATTTCTTTATCGACAATAGAGGCAGAATATATTGCAATGACAACATGTTGTACGCAGGTATTGTGGATGAAACAAACCCTGAAAGATCTTGGTATTAGCTTCAGTGAGCCAATATCAGTTAAGTGTGATAACACCAGTGCCATTAACATCTCCAAGAATCCAGTTATGCATTCACGCACAAAACACATTGCTATCAGGTATCACTTTTTGAAGGAGAAAGTTGCGAAAGGTGAGGTTAAGTTGGATTTTGTTCCAACTACAGAGCAAGTAGCGGATATCTTCACAAAACCATTGCCCAAGGAAGTTTTTGAGTACCTTCACAATAAATTGGGAGTGGTCACACTTCCCAAGAATTGACTAGCTACAGGGATCACATTCTCAGGGGGAGCATTTAAGTATTTGATTATCTTTTTGCTCATGTTCATGATTTTTGCTAAGTGTAATAAATTGTGCCCGAGAATGTTGTGCATGGACTCAGGGGAGTCTGCAGTAGCCCTTTGGTATTATTGTCAAAGGGGGAGAAGAGTTACAGGAAATTGCACATGTGTTGCCAACAATTCCAAAGGGGGAGATTGTTGAGCAAGGTGCAGCAACAATATTGTCATTGTTGTCAACACAGTCAGATAGATCTGTTGATGCAATGGACAAGAAGTTCAAAAGCTATTCAGATGCAGAAGACAGGAGTTCAAAGGTTATTCAGAGTATGTACAATGATTTTCCAAGAAGACCGAAGTGGCCCATATGCAAAAGATCAAAGAAAAAGACAAGTAAGAAAAGTGTCATGATATCACGACATATACAGCAGGCAAGAAAAACTGTCACGATTTCGCGACATGTTGGAAGAGAGAGAAAAAGCAAGAAAAACTGTCACGATTTCGCGACATGTTGGAAGAGAGAAAAAGCAGGAAAAACTATCGCGATTTCGCGACATGTTGGAAGAGAGAGAAAAAGCAGGAAAAACTGTCATGATTTCGCGACATGTTGGAAGAGAAAAAGGCAAGTGGAAAAACTGTCACGATTTCGCGACATGTTGGAAGAGAAAAAGGCAAGTGGAAAAACTGTCATGATTTCGTGACATGTTGGAAGAGAAAAAGGCAAGTGGAAAAACTGTCACGATTTCGTGACATGTTGGAAGAGAAAGAGAAAGTAGAAAAAGTGTCACGATTTCGTGACAAGTTCGAAGAAAGAGAACAAGTAAGAAAAGTGTCACGATTTCGTGACATGTCGCATTTTCACGACTAAAATAGGAGAGAGAAAGTAAGTTTGAAAAGTGTCGCGATATCGCGACATGTCACATTTTCATGACAAAAGAAAGAGAGGAAGCGTACGAAGTAGAACTGTCATGATTTCACGACAAAAGCAGAAAGCAAGACTTCGAAAGCAGAAGTGTCACGATTTCATGACAAAAGCAAAGAAGTAAAGTACGAAAGGAAGTGTCATGATTTCACGACAAAGCAGAGAAGACTTCGAAGGCACAAGTGTCATGATTTCATGACAAAAGCAAAGTAAGTTATGGAAGTGAATGTCACGATTATCGATGACAAAGAAAGAGAAGTACGGAGGAAATGTCACGATATCATGACAAAAGAATAGAGAAAGAGTACGAAGGAAAAGTGTCACGATATCTCGACATGTGTTTTAAAGCTAAGAGAAAGAGCAAGGAGAAAAGTTAAGAATAAGAAAGAGAAAGAGCAAGGAGAAAAGTGTCGCGATATCGTGACAAGAAGAGAAAGAAGAAAAGTGTCACGATATCATGACATGAGCAAAGCAAGGAGAAAGAGAGAGAAGAAAAGTGTCAGATATCAAAGAAAAAGGGGAACAAGAAGACCGATGACAACTGACTAAAATTAGGGTTTATAGTTGTTATGAAAGCCGACTAAGATTAGGATTTACAGCCGACTAAGATTAGGGTTTTCATCATAAAAATATTGTTATAAAAGGAGGGTTGTTTGGAGAATTGAGAGTGGAATGTGTGAAATACGATCATTGTGCGTAGAGAGCAAGTCGTGTCGAATCATGCTAAGTGCAAAATTCGCAAAGAGAGCAGAGTGCGCAAAAGGGAGAAGACGATCGTGAAGTTCGACTATAACGAAGCAGAGTGTGTGAAGTGATTGCGTAGAGAGAGCAGAGTGCGCAGAGAACGCAAAGGTGAAGAAGACCAGTTAGGGTCTTGCAAAAGCAAAGGTATCTTACTATCAAACTTATAGATTCAAATTGAAGTCCAGGTTGTAGCTTGGCATCAGGGGTTGGTGCTCCTTCTAGTTGGTGCTGGTAAATAAGGGGTTGGTGCTCCTTCCAATTGGTGCTAGTAAATCAAGGGTTGGTGCTCCTTTCTATTGGTGTAGATAAATCATGGGTTGGTGCTCCTTCCAGTTGGTGCTGGTAAATTGATTGTAAAGTTGGTGCTTTGCAAAGGCTAGATTTGGATGGTAGTCCAAGCAATCAATTTTTGAGGAGTAGCCACATTGGTGAACCTCGTTAAATCTTGTGTTGTGTGATGCTCTTTTGTTATACTTGTTGTATCTAGTAATAAGTTTTAATTGCTATGGTATTAAGAGCTGTAAATTTAAGTTTATAGAGCTACACTGATTCACCCCCCTCTCAGTGTCATTGTAAGACTAACAATGACAGGTGACAAATAGAAATTTGAGAAGTTACAATAATATGAAGGTGGTTCAGTAAAGTTTGGAAATAATTATGGAGCTAAGATAGTTGGCAAACGTTCAATTAAAATTAGTGACAAAAAAATTAAGTTAGAAGAAATCTTGTTTGTGGATGGTTTGAAACATAACTTGTTGAGCGTAAGTTAGATTTGTGATAAAGGTCATGAAGTAGTTTTTATGAAACAGGGTTGTGAAGTCAGAAAAATAAACAGTGGAAAATTGATAGCAACTAGATCAAGGACATCTCGCAACCTGTACACGCTCTTAGAGACTTCAAAAGGAGCTTGTTTTATTGGACAGGAAGAAGAAAATTGGTTGTGGCACAAGAGACTCGGTCATATCAGTTTTGATAATCTAGTAAAAATCAGCTCAAAAAGGGCAATGAGAGATATTCCCACCATCAGCAAACCTTCAAACAACATTTGTGCTTCATGCCAAAAGGGGAAGCAAACTAGAGTCACATTCAAAACAAAATAGTACTACACAAGCAAACCTTTGCAACTAATACACACTGATTTATGTGGACCCATGAGAACACAAAGCATAAATGGTGACAAATATTTTATGTTGTGCATTGATGACTATTCCAAAATGACATGGATATTTTTCTTGAAGCATAAATCAAAAGCTTTTAAAATGTTCAAGACTTTCAAAAACCATGTTGAGAATGAAACAGGAAAGAGGATCAAATGTTTAAGATCAGATAGAGGAGGAGAATTCATTTTAGAGGAGTTTATAGAGTACTGTGAAAAATACGGTATTAGGAGATAGTTTTCAGCAACCAGGACACCTCAGTAGAATGGAGTGGTAGAAAGAAAGAACATGACAGTGCAGGAAATGGCAGGGACTATGTTGGCTTAAAGCATAGTAGCAGACAGATTTTGGAAAGAACAGTCCATACTACGGTGTATATAAAAAATAGGTACATGCTGAGAACATATGAAAGCAAAACTCCTTATGAGTTGTGGTTCGGTAAAAGGGCAACAACAAAATACCTCAAAGTTTTTTGCAGCAAGTGCTACATCAAAAGAACTAAAGATAATCTTGGTAAGTTTGAAGATAGAGCGGATGAAGGTATTTTTGTTGGTTATTCATCAAAAATCAAAGCTTACAAATGCTACAACAAGAGGCTAAAGAAAATTGTGGACAGTGTCGATGTTAAATTTGATGAAGGTAGAAAACGAGTAATTAGCTATGAAACGAACTACCCAATTTATGAAGAGGTTATTGAAGGAGATGAGGAAAATGAAACGAAAAAGATACAGAAAATTGACTCAGATGATTTAAGTTGTGATTCAGAAGTGGAAGAAAATAAGAAACTCAAAACAAGCAGCTGGAAAAAAAATCATCCTAGAGAGCAAATAATTGGAGACCCCAAAGTTGGTGTTCAGACAAGAAGAAGAGTAGTAAGTAACTACTCTCTATTATCCAAAATTGAGCCCAAAAATGTTGTTGACGCAAACAAAGATGAAAGTTGGATGAAGGCAATAAATGAAGAATTAGATCAGATCGAGAAAAACAAAACTTGGGAGTTAGTACCTAGACCTGCATATAAAAATATAATCGGGACTAAATGGATTTTTCAAAACTTATTGAATGAAGACGGACAGGTAGTCAGAAATAAAGCAAGATTGGTATGTAAGGGTTATGCACAAGTTGAAGGCATTGACTTTGAGGAAACTTTTGCACCAGTAGCTATACTAGAGACAATTAGAATGTTTCTGGCTTTAGCAGTCTACAAGAATTTCAAAGTTTATCAAATGGATGTGAAATCAGCGTTTTTGAATGGGAAACTTGAAGAAGAGGTTTATATTGAGAAACCAGATGGTTTCCAACTTGGTGATGATCCCAACTTGGTTTGCAAGTTGAAGAAAGAATTATATGGCTTAAAATAGGCACCCCGAGCATGGTATGCAAGGCTAGACAACTATCTCACTCAACAAGGGTTTAAGAAAGGTATGGTGGATAGTAATTTGTATGTCAAAATAGAAAATGGGCATCTTATTGTTCTTCTTGTATACGTAGATGATATCATATTTGGTAGCAGCAAAGATGAGTGGTGTCAAGATTTAGCAAATAATATGCAGAAAGAATTTGAAATGTCAATGATTGGTGAACTTTCGTATATTCTCGGGTTGCAAGTTAATCAAAATAAGAAGGGCATATTTATTTCTCAAGTTAAATATGTGAAAGAGATGTTAAAAAAGTTCACAATGGAGGATTGTAAGCCAGTTAGCACTCCCATGATGATAGGTTGCAAGTTGAGCAAGGATGACAAATCTCCACCTATTGATCAAACCATGTACATATCTATGATTGGGAGCTTACTATACCTGACAGCTACCAGACCAGATATTTTGTAGGCAGTATGCATGGTAGCACGATTTCAGGCTAATCCCAAGGAGACTCATGTGACAATAGTGAAAAGGATTCTTCGATACCTCAAGGGTACTATGGAGTATGGGTTATGGTATCCGAAAGGTAAAGACTTCACCCTTATTTTGTATTCAGATGCAGATTGGGCAGGATGTGTAGATGACATAAAGAGTACCAGTGGAGGTGCATTCTATCTTGGAGACAGATTGGTCGCATGGCATAGTAAGAAACAAGAGTCAGTTTCTTTATCGATAAGAGAGGAAAAATATATTGTAGTGACAACATGTTGTACGTAGGTATTGTGGATGAAAAAAACCCTGAAAGATCCTGGTATTAGCTTCAGTGAGCCAATATCAGTTAAGTGTGATAACACCAGTGCCATTAACATCTCCAAGAATCTGGTTATGCATTCACGCACAAAACACATTGCTATCAGGTATCACTTTTTGAAGGAGAAAGTTGTGGAAGGTGAGGTTAAGTTGGATTTTGTTCCAACTACAGAGCAAGTAGCAGATATATTCACAAAACCATTTCCCAAGGAATTTTTTGAGTACCTTCGCAATAAATTGGGAGTGGTCACACTTCCCAAGAATTGACTAGCTATAGGGATCACATTCTCAGGGGGAGCATTTAAGTATTTGATTATCTTTTTGCTAATGTTCATGATTTTTGCTAACTATAATAAATTGTGCCTAAGAATGTTGTGCATGGACTCAGGGGGAGTCTGCAGTAGCCCTTTGGTATTATTGTCAAAAGGGGAGAAGAGTTACAGGAAATTGCACGTGTTGCCAACAATTCCAAAGGGGGAGATTGTTGAGCAAGGTGCAGCAACAATATTGTCATTGTTGTCAACACAGTCAGATAGATCGATTGATGTAGTGGACAGGAAGTTCAAAAGCTATTCAGATGCAGAAGACAGGAGTTCAAAGGTTATTCAGAGTATGTACAGTGATTTTTCAAGAAGACCAAAGTGGCCCATATGCAAAAGATCAAAGAAAAAGACAAGTAAGAAAAGTGTCGCGATATCATGACATATACAATAGGCAAGAAAAACTGTCGTGATTTCACGACATGTTGGAAGAGAGAAAAAAAAAGCAAGAAAAACTGTCGCGATTTCGCGACATGTTGGAAGAGAGAAAAAGTAGGAAAAACTGTCACGATTTTGTGACATGTTGGAAGAGAGAGAAAATGCAGGAAAAACTGTCACGATTTCGCGACATGTTGGAAGAGAGAGAAAAAGCAAGAAAAACTGTCGTGATTTCATGACATGTTGGAAGAGAAAAAGGCAAGTGGAAAAACTGTCGCGATTTCGCGACATGTTGGAAGAGAAAGAGAAAGCAGGAAAAAGTGTCACGATTTCGCGACAAGTTCGAAGAAAGAGAACAAGTACGAAAAGTGTCACGATTTCATGACATGTTGCATTTTCATGACTAAAATAGGAGAGAGAAAGTAAGTTTGAAAAGTGTCGCGATATCGCGACATGTAGCATTTTCACGAAAAAAGAAAGAGAGGAAGCGTACGAAAGCAGAACTGTCACGATTTCATGACAAGTTCGAAGAAAGAGAACAAGTAAGAAAAGTGTCACGATTTTGCGACATGTCACATTTTCGCGACTAAAATAGGAGAGAGAAATTAAGTTTGAAAAGTGTCACGATATCATGACATGTCGCATTTTCGTGACAAAATAAAGAGAGGAAGCATACGGAAGCAGAACTGTCGCGATTTCGTGACAAAAGCAGAAAGCAAGACTTCGGAAGTGGAAGTGTCACGATTTTGTGACAAAAGCAAAGAAGTAAAGTACAAAAGCAGAAGTGTCACGATTTCACGACAAAAGCAGAGAAGAAGACTTCGAAGGCAGAAGTGTCATGATTTCACGACAAAAGCAAAGAAGCTAAGTACGGAAGTAGAAGTGTCGCGATTTCATGACAAAAGCTAAGTTGAAGACTACAGAGGCAGAAGTGTCGCGATATCGCGACAAAAGCAAAGTCAAATTCTATGGAAGCAGAAGTGTCATGATATCGCGACAAAAGCAAAGACAAAGTATACGGAGGCAAAAATGTCACGATATCGCGACAAAAGAAAAGACGAAGTCTATGGAGGCAGAAATGTCATGATATCACGACAAAATAATAGAGAAAGCATACGGAGGTGAAAGTGTCGCGATATCGCGACATGTATTTTCGTGGCAACAGCAACAAAAGAAGCTACAAAGGCAAAAATGTCACGATTTCGCAATAGGTCATAAATGCGCAAGTCAAGAAGGAGAACCCGACTGAAATGAGAAGTATGATAGTGGATCGACATCACTACGGCATTTACAGGGGCAGTTATAGAGTGATTTCATACTGCTGAAATACAAAGAGTGATCAAAAGTCAGTATGGCGGTTACAGGGTCTGTCCAGAATGAAATCATCGAGCGATGGATAAACCGAACATCTTCTTGAGTTGAAGCCGACAAAGACTGATGACAGTCGACTAAAATTAGGGTTTAAATTTGTTATGAAAGCCGACTAAGATTAGGATTTATAGCCGACTAAGATTAGGGTTTTCATCATAAAAATATTGTTATAAAAGGAGGGTTGTTTGGAGAATCGACTACATGGTGAAAAGTGTGTGAAATACGGTCGTTGTGCATAGAGAGCAAGTCGTGTCGAATCATGCTAAGTATGAAATTGGTAAAAGAGAGCAAAGTGCACAAAAGGGAGAATATGATTGTGAAGTTCAATTGTAACGAAGCAGAGTGTGCGAAGTGGTTGTGCAGAGAGAGCAGAGTGCGCAGAGAATGCAAAGGTGAAGAAGACCAGTCAGGGTCTTGCAAAAGCAAAGGTATCTTATTGTCAAACTTATAGATTCAAATTGAAGTCCAGGTTGCAGCTTGGCATCAGGGGTTGGTGCTCCTTCCATTTGGTGCTGGTAAATCAGGGGTTGGTGCTCCTTCTAGTTGGTGCTAGTAAATCTTGGGTTTGTGCTCCTTCCAGTTGGTGCTGGTAAATCAGGGGTTGGTGCTCCTTTCTGTTGGTGTAGATAAATCAGGGGTTGGTGCTCCTTTCTATTGATGCAGATAAATCAGGGGTTGGTGCTCCTTCCAGTTGGTGCTGGTAAATCAGGGGTTGGTGCTCCTTTTTGTTAATGTAGATAAATCAGGGGTTGGTGCTCCTTCCAGTGGGTGCTGGTAAATTGATTGTAAAGTTGTTACTTTGCAAAGGCTGAATTTGGGTGGGAGTCCAAGCAGTCAATTTTTGAGGAGTAGCCACATTGGTGAACCTCGTTAAATCTTGTGTTGTGTGATGATATTTTGTTATACTTGTTGTATCTAGTAATAAGTTTTAATTGTTGCGGTATTAAGAGCTATAAATTTAAGTTTATAAAGCTACACTGATTCACCCCCCCCCCTCTCAGTGTCATTGTAAGACTAACAAATCACCCTAGAAATTGCCACTAAATTCTATAAAATATTATTCAAGCATGAAAATACAAGATATATCTAGATACTAAATCTAACAAAACATAACCATAAAGCATGCAAGGATAACTAGAAACAAAGAGAAATATTTAACAACAAACATGAACCAGAAATATTTAAATACAAACATAATAAATCAAATAGAATGTAAATATGCATCTTCCATAATTAATAATTTATTACATAAGCATGTATGGTACAACCTCCATACCCTTAAATAATACATTACATCAATTTCATCAGGGAAATATCCCCACAGTCTAGTTTATTTGAGCATAAGTAAAGTTTAAGACAAACCAATACAAGTGAACCAGTTGTTGTCCTCGATCATCCACCTCACTCCATCAATAAATTGAGGATATTAGGGTATTAGGACACTCATGGTTCAGGATAGGCATACCTCTAAATGCATTTACTCATTTCATTTCCAAATTGCAACTATACAATCAAATCAAGAAATCTAACCATCTTTTGCATAGTTGATATCATAGAAACTAATCTTTTTGTTTCCCCTCTCATCATCCTATGAGAGTCTCCAACAGTGCATCTAGATTATAGATTTTACTTGAAATAAATCACTCAACCCTTATTTAACATTTAAAGTCTCATACCCTTAATTGCCAAGCAATCTAGGTTCGTATTTATTTAATGAATCAAAGACATATACTTTAACCCATAAATAAACCTTTTCCTTTCATTTCATAAATTAAATACCCATACCCTTAATTTACAAAACAAATTAATTTCATATTTATTTATTAAATTAAAGTCAACTACTTCAATTTCTTCATTTCATAAATTAAAGACCCATACCATTAATTTATGAATAAACTAATTTCATATTTATTTGTTAAATTAAATGTAACTACTTCAATTCATAAATAAATCAATTCCTTCATATTAACTAAAATGCACAACTCTAATTAGCAAGGCTATTATAATCTCTATTTTCGTTAATTTAAAGCACACAACTTTAATTAACAAATCTTATAATAATATTTAAAAACCATGAGTCTTTAACTAAAGACAACTCTTTACCTAATTAAAAAAGGGTTTCCCACTAAACAACCTATGATCCTCCCGTTCAATAATTAACCAGCTATTAATTCCAACGAATGAAGGATAGAGCACCATAGGATAAGTCAAGCCTCAAGAGGGAAATGAAGGCATGGGTTGAAGACAACACTTTTGATGCGCAATGATTTTATAGAGAGGGCAGAGTATGCAAGGATCTCAGTTTGGTATTAGGCAATAGCCAAGGCATTGTAAGACAATCCAACACTGACATAACTCAGCGGTGCTATGTTGCTTATACCCAAGGATGGCTATCGGCTCACCAAAAGGATTTGCACAACTACAAGGCCATTGTGTGGATCTTACACAGGCTAAAAAATACCAAAATAAAGGTATTAATCCTAGAGATCCAACACAAATGACTCACCTCAAATACATACCTAATACTAAGTGTTATCTACACCCTTCCCAGCAAATAGTTCAGAATAGAGGGTAATGACAATGGCAGAGAAACATGGAGTGGCACGAAGCAACTGATCAAGTAATGGAGTTCTAGCTACAAAAGACCAATCGACCAGCAAGATATCTATTTCATAGATCCAAGGTGCTAATCCTTTACTATATAATGCAAGAGTTTAGCCATAGAATGCTAACGTGGCCTCAAACTCAATGAAGTGTTCTACAAAAATGACAATGATAGTGATGACCAAAGAACCACTCCATTGGTTCAACATTAAGACTCATTAAGGGAACAAATTTGATTTGGTCAAAAGGGACGACGTATACAAGTGAGAACCAACAATCCAGTAAGCAAAAAAACTAGCGAAAGGGTAAATTAAATGCGTCTATTTAAGAGTTGATTCCATAGATCTAACCTGGTTCTTGTAGCGATGGATATTTTCCTCGATCGCACTAGTAGACATCCATCTCACTCGTTTTTCCTTCTCTTCTCGCAATGATTTTCCCTTCTATTTCGTAATACTTTCCCCTCCTCTCTCAAAATGCTCTCTTCTTATTTTCCCCATATGTTTCTTCCTCCTCACAACGTGTAAAAAAAACACTTCTCTCTCATGCCTTTTATTTTACTTTCATAAACCGCTAGCTCACCATTACTTTTCATATACATCTATCAGGTGGTAGAGGAGATATTTCCCCCTCCGCATTTCCAAGACACTTCCATAAATGAAGCCATCTCCTCATGTCGATCAGATGCTTCACATGGCTGGCTCGATCGATTTCTATGAAGGGCGGTTCTATCACCTTTAAAAAAATAAAAACAAAAGTAGTTTGCCATTTTATTAAATGATTTCTTCATTATCATTAAGAATTTAAGACAATAAAGACTTTTCTATAATTTTAATGAATTTCATTTATCATTCCAAATAGAATAGTTATTGCTTATAATGGAGATTCTTTTATCACTTAATATGAAACAACTATTTAAATGAAATTTCTCTATTATAAAGTAATATCTTTATAATTTTAAAACATATCAACTATTTATTTAAAATAAAATCTCTATCATTCTAAAATAAATCAACTTATATATTTAAAATTAAATCTCTTTATCATTCTAAAATAAATCAACTGTTTATTTAAAATAAAATCTCTTTATCATTCTAAAATAAATCAACTTATTTATATAAAATGAAATCTCTTTATCATTCTAAAATAAATCAACTATTTATTTAAAATGAAATCTCTTTATCATTCTAAAATAAATCAACTATTTATTTAAAATGAAATCTCTTTATCATTCTATTTGTCTGAGCAACACAAGGAGTTATGAAGACAACCAATCCATCCATACTTCCCAAATCATTGAGGCAAATAGTGTTGAAGTAAAAATATAATCAAGCATGTGCAACATACAGAGAGGAATCTTTCCAGAAACCTACTCACCTGTCTCAACCTCTAGAATTTATGATAGCTACTAGGCTATCAATCTGGGGCTCAAGGTGGCTAGCTATTGATAATTATCCCTAACCAAATGCATGCCTATATGAAGGCATCCATCAATATTACCTTCAAGTTACCTTATCATCACTTTTCCAACCTCAAGTACCCTCACCTTTGGTGGATGACTCAACTTCTTCCACCTACGAGTGTACCTGATCCTACACATTGGCAATTTGTTAGCAGTATCATGCTCTTCAATATCAACTAACATCACATAGTTGCTTAATTGTACAAAACCTAGTATTAAAGCACCATCCAATTAATACATTTTTTTCCATGTCACAAAGTCCATGAGGAAAGGTCATGACAACTTCGGCCACTCATGATGACACTAGCACTAGATAAATCATCATAGAAGGTGGATATCATGAAGACACAATATTGAGGATCCCATGCCTTGTATAAAAACTCTTTCACAACGTTAATCTAAGTGCTAATGCAAGTCACATACAATAGTTGGACTTCCAACAAAATATTTGGTGGCATGATACTCCAGCATGGCATTCTAATTTCAATCCTCAACCTTACATGGATTTGCAGGGAGTTATCTTCGAGATGGTCATTCATCACCTCGTGTGGTTGGTTAATACAATTGCTACTAACCACAATGGAAATCCTTCTAATATCTTCGACTTCAGAGATCTTGTTATATGTGCCAACAATTTAAAGAATCAGTATCTTCAACAAATGTCCCTCCATGTGACTAGACGCGGGTTGGATATTCATAATCACCATTGGGACATATTTTTACCATTGATATTTGGGTTTGCTTTTGAATCAGGTGCCCTCTCCTCATTTTCTTAATTTCTCTTGACATGCGCTCCATGGAATTCGACCCTGCTCTTTCATTGGCTACTTCATGATCAAGTCACCTCCCCATGCTGAGTGACACATTCTCGAGTACAATTATACACCCTAGTTTTCTACCATGGGTAAGACATGCTTTGTTTACCTGTGATTTGAGATTTTCTTGGTTTTTGAATGCTCTTCTGTATTTAAAATCTCTAGCCTTTCACTTAACCCCCTGAACTCCATCTCTTCTCTCATTTCTGAGTTGCTACTCTCCTCTTCAGTTTTTCACTTATGTTTGAGTCTCGCTTTCATGGCCAAAATTGAACCCTCTACCCTCCATTTTAATGCCCTAGTTGAGGATACCTTTTTGGACCATGACCTTCTCCATTTCCTACAACTATTTAGTGGCAGTGACCCAAATTTATCCATGGATTTTGTTCGAACGTGGGATGGGGGCCACTATTTTGTTTATATATTGAGCTTCACTATTATGATAAATATTTTGGCAGATATTATTGGGCTTCTAAATGATGAATAGATCATCAAAAAGGAGAAGCACTCCCTTTAGAGTGAGTTATTACTTTTCAAATATAGGAGAGATACTTTGGGTAGGGAGAAAGGAGGAATTTTTAGATAAATTCTCCCTAAGCATTGGGATATCGTCATGGTTACTATTTTACAATACTTTACTCTGGATAGCCCTGGTGTGATTCCAAGGAGCTTCCACCTAGAATTCCTCAATCACCTACAGGGGAAGAATTCTATCAATATTTCAAAATATCTCTTCCAGTCAATCGAGCAATCTGTGGTGAATGTTATGAGAGGATTTTCTTCCTTCCCTCTTTACCAAGGTCTTTACATGATTATCTATAGGTATGTTCTGGAGAGAAACTAGAAGAGTTGTGAGAGTTGTGGCTTCAACTGCTGGACCTGTGGATGATGTTTGTGGGGATGAATATTTATCTTCCAAAAACAACCGTGCTCTAGACTATGACATAAATGTGGAGGGGACCTCGGGTTCCCTAAAGTTCAAATTCTAACACCACACCACCAGAAGCAAGACTAGTAGTAGCAATCACAAGGCTCTTATCCTTATTGACAATAATGACAACTCAGATGAATCCCTATCGTTCCATATCAAGCCTAAAAGTGTGTCCAAGAAAGGGTACCTTATGGAAGGAAGCTCTACACAGCCTCCCCTATTGGCCTCCCGAGTGTCATGTTGGCCAAATATTTCTGATCGGTGTCATCTCTAGGAACCCCATGACATTATGAAAGCTCTTGGGAGGACAACCAGGATGACCTCTTCTCTTCTTTCTCAGGTGGAATCTCTCTTGGATGAATACAAGGATCAATATAAAATCCTAGAAGATTTTAAGATCTTTGTGGGCGTTGATCTCACTGGTGGAGGTCGTGACACTAGACACCCTAGCAACTAACCATATGGTTTTGATTGTAGGAGTTTTTTATTTTTTGGTTCTATAGATATTTATGTTTATCTTTACAGTTCCTAGTCTGCTCCTATGTCGGATTCATCTATGTCTTTCTAATGTTCTCTCCTATGCCCCTGCATGGACCTTCATGTTATTTTTATGGTTACTTAATGACCTGTAGAGGGTTGATGTTGTTGGAAACTTTTTATTTAGGAGGTTTCTCCTAAATTTTGGGAGACTTGAGAAGCTTGTAAGGCTTGAAAGAATTCTTTGGAAACTTGATCTTTGACCTTATGCCAATGAAAACAACCCTTGATTTGGGCTCCTTGAGCTATGTGATAGTCAAAACTTTGTTTTTGCTAGTAAATATTAGCTACTCATAATTGTAGAGTGGCAATAATGGTAAAGTTTCTAGCTTAGTTGAAGCTTGGTTCAACTCTAAAGTGGCAGCCTCATAGGAGCAATGGCAAAGAAGCTCCAAATAGCATCAAAGTGAAGGAAATGTAATGTATATTTTATCGTTTTGTTCCACCACTATATCTTGTCAATCTTGTTGTGGGAACGAGGTTCAAGATTCTAGATATGCTATATGTGGAAAAACATGGGTGTATGTGCCATCAATATGTTTAGAAAAAACTAATCTTTTTCCTTCTTGGTTGTGCCACACAACTATTCAATATAAAATAAAATAGAAAAGTGGTCAAAAGAGGATAATATTTGGCATGGACTCCACTAGTAGAGAGATACAATTAGAGAAGGGGAAAATGGACTAACTTGTCAACATTCCTCTATCAAGCCATTTGAGGGTTCTTTTTGTGCCAGATGACATGTTATTCCTCGTGTATCAGATAGAATTAGAATGATAGTGGCTAGTATTGGATTAAAAAAAAAACAACTTATTATGCATGTAGTACCCTACGACCCTTTCACTAATTATCCAATGCATTTAGAGGTTGTCGTATTTGTCTAACATACTTCAATTATATTAAAATATCTACAGAATACCCTAGATGCAGTAGATAGTGCATGTGTGATCCAATGCTAAGGGTGAGATTATTAATGTTGAAGAGTAGCCATAAAGCTCGGTAAATAGGGTCACATCTACGGTTAATTAAATGTGGTAGTCACCTAGTAGAGATGAGGGTGTCAACTCTACCACCTCTTGGATCATGATCATTATGGAAGAAAAAACTTGTCGACCATATGGCATGACAGGCTACAAAGAGCAAAAACCTTAAGATCTTTCATTCTTGTAAACAAAGAATATGGATCTTGGGATACCTCTGTCGAGTTTATTGCATGATATACTTTATTTTAGAGTTTATTAAACCCTTAATATTCTATAAAATAAAATTCATGGAAGATGTTGATCAAACAACATATCCTCGCTATCAAGCTTAGCCAAAACTCCATAGTTATTCCGTGTCTGCATAGACTCCTGGTCAGGCTTATAACTTCTCAACTACATAAATAGTGTGAAATGTCGGCATTTGTGTGGCACAAAATCGTTAGCCTTCTTATAGCTTGGGATGCACAAGGACCTACCATTTTTTGGAGGAGATGGTGGAGGAGAATTTGTTTGAGTAATTTTCAGGGCAAAGGTTACATTAGCAACCTAGGTAGTCTTGATGTAATGAGTCCTAGTTGCTTCTTTGAGCTCATTGTCAAAAGAGGATGGTGGAGAAACTTCGTTCCTCTTGCTATCTTGCTTATGAGCTTGGTTGAGAACTTTGATCTAAGCCCCAACGGATGTAGATCCCATGGAACCGTTATAGTTATTTCTTCAGTTACTCATAGTTTTCCATCCATCCTCAATGAATTGAGTTGTCCATCCGTCTTAAATAAATTGAGGAGTGATTGTGTTATCATACTTTGGAATCAGTTTAGCTCTCTGGGTGACCAAAGGACAATCCTTGATCTTGAGCTCAAATAATTGACATCTAAGCATAAAGGACAATCCTTGATCTTGAGCTCAAAGAATTGACATCTAAGCACGTATTAGGAAGATTCTGATATAAAACCCTCAAAGGCATGGGAACCAATTTGGATATCAATGGTATCCATGAGATTTTTGGAGATATCAAGCACAAACCCTTTTATAACGGTGAGTTGCAAAAAACATGGTGGTTTGACACAAACACCATTACCAAGGGATGCCACAATGTAGATGAGACAAGGCCATAAAGGTATCTGAAGTCCAAAGAACTTGACTTAAACTAGAATCCATTTGGTGTGTTCCTTAGAAAGGATAAAATCTTGGGTCCAAGGGGAAAAGACAGAGAGGCCCATGTTGATATATGGCTTGGGCATGCTTTGATTCAACAAAGTGAAAGAAACCTTTGGTAAGGTTTTGAACAACTTCTAGTCAAACCCTATGGGGGACCTAAAAAGAATTGACCCAACCCTTGCATTCTATAATTCTCAAGCCACTTACATGTAGTATCAAACTCAAGAATGGGGATATTGGTATGAAATTTCTTTGTTGTTTGAGAGGCACCATTTGCACATGCATCTACACCAAGGCTGCCAACATCCACACCAACAATACCGACATCAATTCGTGGCTCATTAGGGCTAGAGGCCATAATAAGAAAACCACCCTAAGCCAAAGGAAAGACCTAAAAGGAGATCTAGCCCACAAGAAATGTGGGGGGCTAATTTGTCCTACTAAAAGACGATGTAACAAAGTGAGGCCAACCATGCAAATACTCAATAAGTTTTCACCAAAACTCATCCTACACAAATCTCAAATCTTTTTTACTTTTAATAATTTTATATTTTGATAATATCGTGATTTCTTTTACACAAATTATTAATTTGAAATTATAGTTAAGTAATTTTTTTACAAGCGAGGGATGTTGAATTAATACAAACGGGTGGATCCAATTATCCCATACAAGTACTTGTGGGTTATTATTCCTCCCACATTAATTAAGTAAACCATCTTTGGGCTGAAGTTCTAAAGAGAACGTGAACCGTGGGAAAAATAATAATCCACGTCACTATTACTTGCAAAAGAGCGTAAAAGAATATTGTGTTTTTTATTTATATATTGACTGCAATATGCGTACAAATTGATATATCCATAAAGAATTAAAGAATTAAACTACAGGATTACACCCCCTTATATTTTGGGAACAATATCTCAGAAATCGACCAACAATGCTGGGATTTCTACCCGTTACCTTCCCAACGGCTACTATCACACTCATTGTACAACTGACAAATTACATGTGAGCAATAAACGAATCATTGTCAACGTCAGTGGCGTTCCTTGACTCTCGCCTGCACAATTTCAGAGAGGTCAGACGCCTCGGGTCCTCCCACAAAAACAAAAATTTCATTAACACTGACACGGCCATAACCATAGCTCAGAGCCTCAGACCTTAGTTTAGTCGTCGAAATTAAGGCGTGCTTTGTAAGTGGCATTAGGATACCAGTCGCCAGGTATCACGTTCGTCGCTGACAATGTTCTTTGGCTCGACAAGGATGTGACCTGCAGGGAGAACGGCGCCTTCAATGGTCCTCCCAACATACACCAGTTGGCCCCCCACGAGTGCTTCATTAACATCCACGTCTCTGACTCCGCCTGCACTCAGAAATGATATAGATAGGTATTAACCTAGAACGGAATTTCAATCATAAAATAAGAGGATCCAGCTAATCGCCTATAATAAATTGCACTCAGGATTTCAATCATAGAATATGAGAACCCACGATTTAACGGTTAATGGCCCATAATGAACTGCACTCAGACATCATAGATAGATAGGTATTAAACTGAACTGCACTCAGACATCATAGATAGATAGGTATTAAACTGAACTGCACTCAGACATCATAGATAGATAGGTATTAAAGGGAATTCCCATAGAATATGAGAACCCATAATGAACTCCACTCAGACATCATAGATAGATAGGTATTAAACAGAATTTCCATAAAATATGAGGACCCACAACTTAACGGCTAATGCCCATAATGACCTGCACTCAGATATCATAGATAGATAAGTATTCACTTAAATATTAATGTGAAACTGAATTCTAATCATAGAATATGAAGACCCAAGACTTAATGACTAATAGCCCATAATGAACTGCACTCAGACATGATAGATAAATGGTTAAGGACCCATGACTCAATGGCTAATTGCCCATAATGAACTGCACTCAGACATGATAGATAACTGCACTCAAACATAATAGATAAACATGATAGATAACTGCACTCAAACATAATAGATAAATGGGTATTAATGTAGAATGGAATTCCAAATTTTTTCCCATAATGACAGAAGTTCAGAGTTCAAAATACAGTTGATTAGATCCATACCTCCTTCAGATGGACCGCTCCGATGTCTCCATCGCCGTCCTCGTACTCGATGAGTATGGAGAACCAGTATGGCGTCGAACCCTCGTTCACATGGAAAGTAATGTTCTTCGTGGGATATTTGCACAGTGTCCTGAGAATCACCAAACAAATAACATTTGATAAAGATTTAAGTTTCCTCTCGACATTCTACTGTATCTTTCGTGATCTCTCCATCTGGTAAATACCGTCGGTAAAACACAGGGAGTTCTCCGGTGTTGAGAAGTGCCGGGGTCTTTCCAGTAGTAGCCATGCGACCGAACGCTGCGCCGCTTAGGTCGAAGTGTGTTCTACCAAATGCGCAGTATCCTCCGGGACATTCGTCCGTTACAATAATAGTTACAGGCTTCTCAGAGCATACGTCTTTCTCCATGCACTTCACCTGTTTCACGAATGCAATTTATCAGAAACGGGAAAACTATACTTGAAGAAACTTGGTGTGTAATAATACTTGAGAAAATTTATGTCTAATAGTTTGGATGTGGGCTTTGCCTTGTAACATGCTCCGCAGCCCTCTCCACCTTTGAATAAAATGGGGCTTACAGCGCCTACTCGTGCTTTGAGGGGCTTCTGGTCCACAAGGCTCCCATACCCACATGCACCGCCTGCATCGGATCAAAAGTATCTAGTCACTTTCTTCTTTAAATTTCATGAAATAAAACGAAGCATATAGAAGAAAAAAAATGTGGGTGGTGCTTACCATCACTTCCATCTCCGTCGGGGCTGCCATACCAGGTAGCAGTGGCGGGTCGCCATTCCAGCTCTTCTGCATCGAAGGAGGCCACCTCCTTCCACAGACACCACAAGAACAACAACACAAAACAAGCTCTAATTATAAACATTTTCCAAGCATTGGCCAACATCATTCCAAGCCTAACAATACTACCCTTCTTATCAGACGACCTCAAAATCACAAATATGGCCCAAATTGATAAAACAAATGAAGGAACGAGAAACCCAAATGTATTGCAGAAGGCGGGGACTGGCAGAGGGAATTTGCCAAATCACAGGCAACCGTTATCCAATGCCTTGACTTTGCTTGAAATCTTCTTCTATGTGGAATTAGACCAAAAGACAGAGAATGATCATGAACTACAAGCAAACATTCTCAAAAAAATTAGTAGTGTAGCACGTTCCTGGCTCTCTGCAAGAGGGGCTGAAATTACAAAAAAACGATACAGAAGGGAACAGGAAACAGTATGCTGTCTTGAATCTCAGATACTGCGGCGGTCAAGTTATTGATAGAGTTTAAATGAATGGCAGGCAAGCGACTACTAACCAGACGACAAAAGTGTAAATACCAAAATAGCTTTTTCTCCTCGGTAGCAAACAAAGGCTTTATTTAATAGAATCTGTCTTTTCTATTTCTGAAAGACGTTACATATTTATATGGATATTTAAGATTACGAGAAACATTATCCAGTATAAAGAACCCTTCAATTCTTAGCAAAGACCTACTCTCGGAGTCTAGTTATCGAACTAATTTAATTTAATGGATAACCTTCGTGACAGCGAGTAGCCCGTGTGCACGAATCTGCTGTGGGACCTTCTAAGAGGACATATGTACACTGTCTCTGCTGTGGGACCTTCTAAGAGGACATATGTACACTGTCTCGCGGCGACCAAGCTGAGCACGTCGGCGTAATTTTGACAGTTATTGAAACCTTGCTGACAGTTTGTGGCCAACGGTTTAAATAACGATAGCAACAACACTCCCCTATGCGACCGTTATTAGCTTATTATCCTTACTACACGAGTGCCGTTTAAAAGAAGGTTTGGAACTGAGTGCCGTTTAAAAGAAGGTTTGGAACTGAGAGGAGTCTTGCAGTTTTTTAAAAACTTGGGAGGGCAAAGGCAGATTCCATGTTGCGGAGACTGTTGCCGTTAGATGACCCTAGTGTTTATGACCCTAGGTTTTAGGTTGTTTGTAAAAGGTAAGGTAGTACCTGATTTTGTTAAGTAGTTTTGAAGCAGCCGCTGAAGTCATGCATATACGGAGGTATAGTGTAATTAGTCTCTACATTCATCAAACTTATTTCACCTTGTTGTTTTACAGCCCAACATGAAATGGACCATCGGATGCTTGGGATTTGTATCGTTGTCGTCAATCTGACATGTGCTCGAGATTTGTATCATTGTCGTCAATTTGACACGCACTCAAAGGATTCGTATTAGACTACTACCTTTGCAACAGGCTTCCCCTAAGGTTTGAACTTGGGTCTCTTCTTGGTTGTTTTACAACCCAGCATGAAATGGACCACTGGGTGCTTAAGAGTTGTATCGTTGTCATCAATCTGACACACACTGAGAGGATTCAGATCAAACTACTACCTTTTCAATAGGCTTCCTCAAACCTGGGTCTCTTCTTGGTAAGTGCCCAACCAGACTAGCACTTACCAATCCACCTAACCCTTGGGGGTAAAATTTTTGTGGTTAGTGTGATAAACCCCATGACCTACGCATAGCGCTGATCAGTCACCTCCCAACCATGATCCCTCGTAAGGCCGAGAGCTACACTTATCAATAGGGGAATAACACACAATCATTTGGGTCCCCTCCCAACGATGACCCCTCGTAAGGTCAAGAGCTACACTTATCAATAGGGGAATAACACACAGCCATTTGGGTCCCCTCCCAACCATGACCCCTCGTAATGTCGAGAGCTACACTTATCAATAGGGGAATAACACATAGCCATTTGGGTCCCCTCCCAACCATGACCCCTCATAAGGTCGAGAGCTACACTTATCAATAGGGGAATAACACACAATAATTTGGGTATCAACAATGACCCCTCATAAGGTCAAGAGCTACACTTATCAATAGGGGAATAACATACAACTATTTGGGTATCATCAGGGTGGGCATAGGAGGAATGGAGCTTTGTCGGCCTCTACCAGCACATAGAACATTCCCAACTACACCTTCTATCTGCAGGGTGGACACAGAGGGAATGGAACCTGGGTCGACCTCTACCAGCACCCAAGAATTTCACCAATTGCACTACACAAGAAGATCATTTTAGCGATATGTTATTAGACTATTTTTCAACATATTTAAGTGAAAAATATGGTCCTAGTAATTTTAATTATATTTCAGTTATGCTTAATACTACTTCAAAAAAAATAGTTATTAGGTAATCCCACCATCAATGTTCTTAAAGTAAACAACATTTATGTAAAACTTTTTTATTTTCAATTGATTACATGGGATTGAAATGGCCCATCCATATTACATCATCACCACCTAGTGGTACTATAACAAAGTTTGGATATTATTCATGTATCGCCTCACAAGATTCGAACCTCTTGGGTCTCCTCCTTTAATGTATAGGAATCTAACTAATTCAGCTAATGTCATTTGACAACATTTATGTAAAACTTATTTTCATGCTATAGTCAAAATTTTGATTATTAACATTTTTCTCCGATATTAAACCTAATTGGATGAAAATATTTTACTATCCCATTTATATAAATGGCAGTATTTGATTTATGTAGTGATATAGTTTATGATAGCCAAGTTGTGTAAGTTACACCTCCAAAGCTACTTAAAGCAATTTTAAGAAATGTAATGTTATTCAAAAACATCACCTTACGACTATTTTGGAGGGTAAATATTTGGAGACCATATATTTTTCACACAAAAGTTTTTTAAGACTTTTTTTTGGGATTAAAAAGCCATTATATTAATAAAATAATGTCTAATCATACACAAAAAGGGTGGGTAGGATTAACACACCCCGTAAACCAACATAGTAAGCACTGTGGTTAGGAGTACACAAGTGTCAAAAACAGTCCACAAAAAGGCAGATAACAATTGCCAAAACAGTGTCAAATATGCATTCAAAAAGAAAGGAGTCGATAAATCACTGCCAGGTGGAAAACCTGAAGTTTTCCTCCATAAGGTCATAAGTCCATCCAATGGTTGAAGAAGCCGAAGCCCCCTAGCCATCAACAGTAGTACCACTAACAGTACAAGTCTGTGCATTTGGTACAATTTTACCCCAACCAAGGGCAACATCTTGCTCAGGAGGTCGAACACCCCAACCAGAGGCCGAGCAAGATGGACCTCCAACTCCATATTCTCCACATTTGTGCTATAGGGAGGGTTGGGACCAGTGTCTAGTAGTAGAGGACTGTGGTCGACGATGGGTCCCCTAGTGAGTTGATAATCGGGACATAGAAGGGGAAAGAAGAGGTACACAACTCATAGCATAGGGCACATTCCCCTAATGATCCATGAGGGTATGTAAGTATTGTAGCTCGACATGTACATTTTCAACTTGTACTTGAATCTGTAACTAGTAATCAAAGAATATAGTATATTTATTAGCAACAGAGAAGACACGCTCGACATCTTGTTGAGAAAAACAACTCTATTCCAAATTTCCAAAGATAAAATAGGGTATCAATTCTAAAAATATTCCAAACACACCCAAGTTGAAGGAAAAAGTAATAGGATCACACAAAATAGCATGCACCCAGGTAAAATCCTCTTGCATAAAAGGTCTAAAAATTTTAATAAGCCACTCCCAGGCCGACTAAGCCCGATTGCAAACCAAAAAATATATGCAATAAATCTTTCGTTTGTTTGCAAACTAGGCAAATGGGATTATGAACACCCAAATGCTTGAACCTATTTCCAATAGGTAACCCTTGGTGCAAGAGGCTCCAAGCAAAAAAAACTCTATTTAGATTCAATATAAGTAGCCCAAACAATCTGAAACCTCTTATTCCATCAAGAGGGAAGAGAGACTAAGTTCCATCTCATAGTGAGCTTATCAACCATTGGAACTTGTGGGGTGAGCCATTTGTAACCTAGATGAGCTTTATATTGCAAAATAGGAAGCTCCCCAGGCCAACACCAATATGACCACTAGGGTTTTTAAAAATGCTTATGCAGTTTGCACCAAATAGAAAATGGAATACTATCAATAACCACCTCATAAGTATCTCTATCACCAGGATTTAAATTGTAAATTTGATGAAAGCTTTCCTAGGGTATCCAACTCCTGGTATATCGGGAGAATAAATAAAAAAGGGAAGCAATACCACTCTTATAGAACCTTTACGCTCTGACCCATTGCACCAGAGCCAGGGGAGAGCCCTGCCAAGTGATAGCAAGAGACCACCAAATATTCATGGAAGTCAAAGAGGCATCTGCTTTGTGAAAACTCCCTTTCCAACTGAGCCAGGGTTTGAAGGTTTCACAGGCTTTCCAAATACTCTAAATGACAAAAGAACCTTTAACCTTAACAAGGACAGATGCAGTAATAATGGATTGCAATCCCACCCCTTTCCAAATTTTTTTCCCCTAAAGCAAACTAGAAGAAATGCAATGCCTAACCAACACTTGCCAATATTCATCCCCAATTAAATATTGGGTGATCCATTTAGCACAAAGGGTAAAACCTTGTTGGTGACAATCAAACAAACCCATGCCTCCATAGTCCTTGGGCAAACAACAAATTTCCCAGGCTACCCGATGTTTCAGTGAGATTTTTAAGACTCTTTTTTTAAAATCACATAGCTATTTGATTTATTTGTATCAATACTAGTATTATATTCCTATTTTGCTACAAGAAAGGAAAAATATGTAAGAACTAGATGAAATAAATGCTCTTCATATAACACTCCATTGGTTTGGAAGGATTTCAAAGAGCCTATATTTGACAAGTTACCTACCAATTATAGGGAAGCTTTAACCTTTAGTTTTAGTGTAGAAGCTTTTCAAAGAAAATACATAGAAACTAGTTTGTGAGTAAAAACATGATGTTTTGATACACTTTAGCAACAACCAGGTATATCGCTAAAAAAATACTGGTATACTTTTGAGGCATCAAAGTGAGGTCAAATTATATCATTTAATAATGATTTATTTTTGTAGTGGTATGAATTAGAATGCAAATTTCAAATATACAAATTTTGTTTAGATTCATTCAACTTACATATTTATATAATATAATCATATAAACTTTTGTATTGATACAAATTTGAAGGTCTCGTATAGGTTAAAATCATATTAGTTTACAATGAAATTTGTATAAAGATAGGTATTAAAATGTGGATTCTAAGCTTATAAATTTCATTTAGTTTTGTTATATTTACATGTTTTTAAATTTTTATAATTGCTTAAAGATAAGATTTTATTTATATTAAAAAATTATAAATCATATCCTTACACCTGATCTATTTGTATGCTTCCATTCAATATTATAATTGGAAAAATCTACTCTGAACAATTTATAGAAAATTATATACTCGAGTTGAAAATAAGTAAGAATTAAAATAATGATAAAAGATTATGAAAATTATATACTCACTCATAAATATTTGTTTAGAAGACATATTCATAGACTATTATCAAGGGACTCATGTTATATGGAATTATTTTTCACTTTTGCTCAACTTATCCAAATATATTTTTTTAGTAAGGATATCCTCTACTAAAATACATATTTTAATATATCTATATATTTTCTTTTTGAGCATGAAATTTATATTCTTATTTTATACTTTATTTAGAATACTTTGTCAATTTACACCTTCCTTTAATTCTCAACTAAAGTAGAACTTATTCCTTGATGAAGTTAAACATACTATTTTTTTAAGCAACTAGTGTTGTAAAATAGGTTAAAATTGTATCAAAATACCATGCTTTTGTGTTTTGGATTGTACAAGGGACCTACAATCTTATTTTATCTCGCACATATCCAAAATTTTAAGGAATTTGCTTACAATCTTTTGTGCAGTGAAGTGCTTCTTTAAAAATCATATGATGTTATTGCCTCAAATAGTGCATATGTGGTTATGCACTTGAAATGGTGGTCTTCATCATCTTCTTAGGAGTGGATGGTTGATTTTAGATCCATAAGACATATGACCAAGCACTTCCATCATTGAGCAACATAATAAAGATAAATGTTTAATTGGTGATGAATCATCCTTATAGGTTCAAAGTCATGGATATGTGATCATTGGATCCTCCAACTTTGAATAAGTTCTTTATGTTCAATTATTAGCCCTAATATTCGCTATCTATCATATTATTCATACTAGCCAAAAATGGAATTTTGGCAATATAAATAGGGGTAGTTAAGGGCATTCATGATGACTTAAAGATACTTGATTTAGGATATTTTGATATGAAATATAAAATGTATAAACTTGGTGAGGCTCCTTATTCATCGTCTCCACTTTAGAAAGGTGGATAAGGTCAATGACATTGGTGAAAAGTGACAGTTATGGTTAGGTCACACCAATAATGGATCCTTGACACATATGAATCTTCTTTATATGATTAATGGTATTCCATCTATTGATCTACCTAATGGGGTGTGTGAGGGATATATTTTAGGAAAGCATTATTATAAGTCCTTTCCTAAAGGGAAATTACATTGTACTTCTTAAACTTTTGGATCTCACTCACAACAACATTTATAGGCCTATGTCAAATCAATTTCTTCTAGTGAACAAGTTATTTCTCACTTTCATACTTATTTTCTTAGGATCTTCTAGATATATGCTATCAAATGAAAGAAATAATCCTTTGATATGTTTAATATTTTTTAGGCATTGGTAGAAAATTTGAGTGGAAGCAAAAATTCTTAAGGACTAATGACAATGGATAATACACTATTAATGCCTTTGAGAAAGTTTTTATGTCTGTTGGTATTATCTTTCATTGGATCATCATTGTGCTCCTCAATAGAAGGGGGTAAGAAAATAGAAGAATACAATCATTTTAGAGATGGTTAATTATAATGCATTCCAAGCAGATGAAGTTCAAATTTTGGGGTGAAGTAGCAATTTATACAACACACATCATCAACATAACATTGACCCATGTGGTTGAAGGTATGATGCCTTTTGAGATTTTTATAGGAAATATGTCTTCCCCTTCATAATTTTTAAATCAACTTGATGGGGTCAGTTTCCTAAGGAGACACAAAATAAATAGTATGCAATTTTTTATGAATGCATTTATGTAGGTGACAATGAGCAGTTGAGGGTTTCTTGCCTTTATGACCCAATTTCCTATGATGTCCTCATTCTTTGTAATGTGGAGTTTGAAGATATTACTTATTTAGGTTCTTATGGAACTCCCTGATCTTCCTTATTTTGATATTGACATTTAATATTTTTGTGAGTGTAATTCTACTCCATCTATGCTTTTTGGTACTTATTATTTTAATCTAGTGGTTCTTCCTACTTTTGTCTCTTCTTCTCTAGATATTTGGATTCCTTTTCAAATGAGTGTGATCCTCTTATTCCTTATGCTTCTATATTGGATGACTCTTTAGATTTTAATATGTCTAAGACCTACTTATGATGATGTTCCTATACATATTAAGCCTCCCACTTCTATAGACTATTATATGCCAAAATGATCTAAGACAATTTTAGGATGAAAACCCTATTATTCAATAAGAGCATGATTAGAAGCCTCCTCCTCAATTGCTTCACTCTACATTGGATATCTCTCAAGATCCTCTCACTTTCTCATACCAAGGGATGTCTCAAGTGGGAATATGTGATGTAGTAGCATATGATTCTCTCATAAAGAATCATACTTGGGAGTTGGTTTCTTTACCTAAGAAAAAGAATATTATTGGATGTAAATGGGTCTATAAGATAATTTTTTTGTTGATGATCATATAGAAAAGCACAAGGTATACATGGTTGCTAAGGGTTTTCTCAAAAAAGGGAGTTGACTATTTAGAGGATTTTACCACTATGGATCATATGGTCTCCATTTGGATGGTCCTTTCCATTGTTGTTTTGCATCAATAAAATGTTCATCAAATAGATGTTAAGAGTACCTTCATCCATGGGGACCTTTAGGAGGATATTTGTATTTAGCAGTCACTTGGATTTATTTTGGATGTCCTCTTAACCCTTATTATATAGAAAGAAATTCCTTGTATGGACTTAAGTATATGTTTTATACTTTATAGTATGAAAGGATCTATTTTATTATTCCTTAGTTATCATTTTTATCAATGTGATGAAAAGCATGACATTTACATCATACATAATAACAATCACATTATTATTATTGTGTTATATAATTACAATATTCTCATCGATGGGAGCATCACTTCCATTATTTGAGATATGAAGCCATAACATTAGGACTCCTTTGAAATGATGTAACTGGGCCTTACACTTCACTTTTTGGGATATTGATTGACTAGTCACCTCAAGAATTTATTTATCACAATCTTAGAATACCTTAAGCTTTTTGCAATATTTCAATATAGACAAATATAAATCAACTAACATCCATTTTACATTTAGGTTGAGTCCTTGATATGATTTTCACACTCCATTGATTTACACTACTCTCTATTGGTATCTTATAGGAGGTCTCATGTGTTTAATTCATATTTGATTGAACACTCCATTGATTTAGACTACTATTAGTTATTGTTCCTTGAGTATTTGGATTGTAACCAAGGATACTTTATACTACACCAAATGTACTTGTCAATGAGAATCCATTATTTTGTTAGATATCCCATTTTATTCTAAGGATTTTCTAATGTTTATTGGACCCATGATTTAATCTTTGTATCTTTTCTCTTATATTTGCTAATATCTTGGTGTTATTGATTATAATCTACCATATCGTAGTCCTCTATGGAGGTTAATTAATGTAGTACTAATGATATTTCCAAACTTATTCAGTGCATATTGTTGATTCTTGAGTAGTTAGGACTTCCATAGAAATCTCTTGCCACTTATTTATGATAATCAAAATACAATGATGCTTATTCATAATCCAATATTGCATTAACAAAATAAACATGTTAAGGTATGGAGTCCTATATTTAGTGGCTTCACTGCATTGGATGGTTCAATTGATGCACATGGCTTCGCAAGATCGAATAGTAGATATGCTAACCAAGGTCATTCTCAAGGTGAAATTCATTAAATTGTATCATCTTAGTGTGAAAGAGTTTCCCTTGAGGTTGAGGGGGATGACTCAGAAGGGTATCTCTCCATGTCCCTATTTAGCTTAAGTTGAATGAGTGTTAATATTCCCTTAAGACAACTACTAACCTTTGTATTATAATCATTGTATTAATCATATAGACTCATCTATGCTTGTAAGGTGATTTTTTTCTATTATTATCTAATGGTATATCTTATACCTTACATTAGATAAGTTGTATTATAATTTGGTATTTATATCTCCATTTTTCTAACCATATATTTATCAGTTGGAGATCATTATTTATTTATGAGTGAGATCATTAGTTTTTAGACATACCTTCTACATTCATATTCTTCTTTAAAAGTGCTACGCTCTTTCTTCATTAAATAATATGTTTGATTCTATTCATTCTTAAATATTGCATATTTCAATAAGGAAGCTTTTCAATTATTGGTGGAGCGACAATAATAACGAAGGTGAAAAAATTGTAAAGATACAATTCAATAAATAGGATGATATTTTTAGGGGTCATTAGATGAAAAATAAACTTTTTGAGTTCCATGGAAAGGAATGAGGATAAATGATATAACATTTGTATTTTTTTCCTTGCATGGAAGATGCATTAGAAAAAAATCACTAAGATCTTGCTATAAAGGTAAAAGATTTAATCACCACTTAAATTGAACTTCAAGAGTTAAAGAGAAGTTTAAAACATATGGCCATAAAAGTGAAGTGTCAAACTTAGTGGCACAAGCAACAAATTAAGAAAATAATTTTGTTAGATGCATCCATGAGATGTTGGGATCCACCCTAGTAGGTGTGGTCGTTGTGCATAAAGCCATGTATAACCTTTGAAAATGTGTTTTATTATTGATATTAGTGGTTTATTCATACATTTTTTTATTTTTACTAATGATATGTTCCAATATAAGAGTAAATACCAAGGGGACTTCATAAATATTTATGTATGTTGTAAAATCGTAAAATTGTAAATGGTTATGTAAGGCCAAATTTGATGATATATCATAGAAGTATGATAACAAGTAACCCTTGGTGGCTATTTTTGATCCACTACAATAAACAACCACAAAAAATAAATTTCTCCGTAATTTTACTAATAATGCATGCATGGATACCCTAGTGGTATGTTGTTGGATTGTTATCCAGGCTACCCAAGTTCAAATCATGAGGATGACAAGATATCCAAGTTCAAATCACGAGGAGGGAGGCCCTTGTTGTGCTCCTAGAGAGTGTGACCCCTAATTATGCCACCCATTATACTTCATCTTACTTCAAAAAAATAAAAATGTATTTAAATAAAAAGGAGAGGGTGACCTCTGACTCAAAGGTCAATTTAATTCCTTTTCAAATTCTTTGCAATAAGTTGAAGTGTCCTTTATAGATTTTTTCTTTGATGAACACCATGCAATTAGAAGAAAATGATAACATGCATTAATCATGAAGACATGGTAAAAAAATTAATAAGGTTTGAAAGACAAGTTTGGATAATCTCACATTGATAAAGGACTTTATATTGTAATAACTAAAGTTAAACAAGATATATGTGAATACATAACCTCAAATATAGATATATGTGATTATAAGGGCACATAGCATGAAGATACATACGTACGAAGAGATTGAAATGTATACCAAAAACACTTATGCATTGGAAAAATATACTTATCATTAAGACACTTGATGTATTGTTCAATACATCACTAAGATATAATTAGTACATTGTTTTTACAAATGACTCTAAGATATAATTAGTACATTGACTCTAAAATTTAGATAGACTCTTAAATAATATTGGACTAAATAATAAACACCAATAAATTGAAGAAGACTTAAAAAATATTGCAAAATTTTTATTTTTAAATTTTAATAAATGTTATATTGTTTCTATTTTCTGGTGTATGAATATTTATGGAAACTATCATCCTGATATATTTTTATAGCCTTTATTTTTATAATAAAGATAAATTATACATGTGACATTAGATTTAGATTATTATTTTTAATAAATTTTCCTTATGAATTGTGATTTTGTAACAATAAATTTTATTTTAGTTTAATGAAGCCTTATTCCAATTTCAAAATTAAATAACAATTATTTTTAATTTTTTAATACAAATCTTTTTTTTTTTTGGCATATTCTAGAAGAATCGATAAATCGTTACATTTTTCATCGTTTATTTGTGGGTTCCAATCTTGTTCCTTGTTACCACTATAACCTCATTCTACGAGGTCTAAGGGATTCAAACCGTGATCTCCACCCTCCCAAGAGAATGCTTTGATCAATGGGTTGGACCCTTCGACCTAATTTTTTAATACAAGTTATAAATCATATCATCCTAATTAATTTTATAAATTAATTTCTAATGTCAAATGATATCCATAAAACCTAGAGATGTGTTTCGTGTCTGGATCTAATGAAGTTATCTTCATTTTTTACAACCATACTTGGATCCAGATGATAAATCAATTATCTTGAATCATATAAGACATATGGGTATGCTTACCCTCTTTGATGGTGAATACCAACTCAATTTGTATCATAATTACAATTACCAAATTCTAGTTATTGACAATAAATGTTTATTTTCCAAGTTAAAACTTATGCTCAAGTTTTATTTACTCCTATGTTTGACCTAATCATTGGGTAAAGGATAATTCTAAGAAAATTACTATAACATTATCTTTAGTGTGTAAAATATGTCATTTCTATAGATCTTGTTATGGACGACATCAAGTGTAATTTATGGTTCTTTAACTTAAGTCTACGTTAGTATAACCATGTTTTATTTCATAGTTTTCAAGTTTAAGAAGTACTACTAATAGAAGCAAAGGAAACATTTTATCAATATTTAAAGTAAAACCAACTTGTTTTTAACTAACTATCAAAAAATAACACCATGCTAAGTGATAATTAGTATACATTCTATAAAACTCATCAAATAGAATCAAAGAAATTCCACTCTTATTAGAATAAATAGCAACAATTTCTCATTGAAAAATATCAATGTATATATCCAATTCTACACTCTACAATTACATTAATGAAAAATGATATATTTTTGAAAATTTATAGTCATTAAATACTATTGGAGAATATTATATTATTTGGTACTATGCTAAAGTAACCCCATGGTACATTTATACTATTGTAAATATTATATTAGGGTGTGAGTTATTAGATTAGGTGTGTGATTTATATTTCCCCTAAAGTATGTTTCAATGTGTAGGATGAGTCCAAGTGTCATGTAGTAAAGTGTGCAAGTGTATTAGAGTGTGAGAGTGTGAGATTTTGCAAGTGTTATGTAATAAAGAGTGCAAGTGTAATGTGTAAGAGTGTATAATGTGTCATATAGGTAAGTCAAGAGTTATGTGTGTAGGTGTCAAGTATACAAGTGAAGATGTAAAGTGTGGAATAGGAAATTATGCATATCCTAGATATGTGAGAAGAGCAATAGTCAAGCATTGAAGATTCATCTTAAAAGGTTATATTATGGAGACAAATATCTATGTATTGTATCATCAAGAAATATCAAACATTTGTAATACAAGAGATCTTGTATATTTTATTCACAATAAAGTGAGTTTGTTCATTGTGTTATATTATTATATTTTCATGAATATTATGTTCATTGATATTGATAAGAGATATTGAATACTCTAATATTGAGTTTGTTTAAGATCCTAGATATTGGGACCTATGATTTAATTTGGCTAAAAATCCATCAGTGGTATTAGAGCCACATATCCTCACTTTGTGTGAGAAGAATTTCTAGAGAAATTTTGAATAGAAAAAATAAAACCAAAGTTGTACTCTAGATATTATTTGAGTGAGAAAAATCACTTGAGATATATTACATTTTTTGGTACATGCTAATGTACCCCCATGGTGTCTTCATGGTACAATTATAAATATGTAATAGATCAGGGTTGAGTCTATAGTTTAGAGTGTGATTCATATTTCCCCTTTTATGTAAGTGTCAATGTGCATGGAATGCACAAGTGTCATATTAGAGAGAATGCACACAAGTATGTAATGTGAGTATGTGCACAAGTATCCTAGAATAAGAGTGCATGTAGAAGTGAAAGAGTCATGTAGATGTGTGCAAGTGTTGTAGAGTCAAGTGTCCATCTAGTATGCAAATGATAAGATGATAAACCAAGAGTCATGGACCTTGTCATATGGAGAACAATAGTCATGTATATGAAGAGTAAAATTACTATAGATATATTATGGACATAATGCTCCATAGGAAAAATCAATAGTAATCAAAATATTTGATTATCTGATTGTAATAGAAAGAAGCAATAAAGCTTGTATATATAATTTTGAGAAATTAATATTGTAAGTTTTCTTCATGCATAGTTCATTAATGATTTAGGATATTTAAATAATATTTAAGTATATAAATGAATATTATTTGATTTATTATATAAGACTTGATATACATATTAATTTTCTCATATTATTCTACTCATATTATAAGATAATTTTAACATTTAATATTGTGTCTATTTTATATTGGGACCTATGTGATAACCTATGATATTTTATGATAGTAAGGCTAAAAAATATAATAATGGCATTAAAGCTACCACCAAACTCTGTTAAGTTTGATAGAGTTTATTTTATTAGCCACCATTACTAATTAGCTTTGTTTATTTTTGATAAAAAAAATTAGAGTTTGTCCACTTTAAAGGAACTAAAGACTTGGAATCTAGTTTTAAAGGTCTTATTGAGTAGAGCAGGCTAGGGTCTTTCCACCTTGTTGAAGTAAAACAAGTTACGACTAGGACTTAGTTATATTGAAGATAAGGGCCAAATTAGAAGAGAAGTTGGACATTGATTGATAGACAAAATCAACTCAAAATATAGTTGGTCATTCAGGGATATTCAATGCCACCTTGATAATGATTTGAAATTTGAATTTTTTGAAATTTGAAGATTTGTAGAATTTGTATATTGAAGTTTGAGGTAGAATCAACTCAAAATATAGTTGATTATTCAGGGATAGTGCCACCCTAACATTGATTTAAGAATTAGTATATTAAAGTTTGAGGTAAAATCAACTCAAAAGATAGTTGATCATTCAAGGATATTCAGGTGTAACCTAACATTGATATTGGGTTATCTAGTAAGGAGGAGAATCATATTGAGTTCTTAGGTGCAACCTAAAATATTGAAGATTTTAGATTGACATAGAAAATAAGAGCAGTAGATATTAAGCTACAAAGTTTTAAAAACTTCCTACAAAGATAGAGAAGAATTTTAGCTTTTAAAGATATAGAACAGATAAGGAAAGTATAAATAAGAAAGAAGAAGATTATGGAGTTATTATACATATAGAAGAAGAAACCAAGTATAAAGAAGAAAAACACCAGAGTGTCGTGTACAAAATTGAGAAGAAGAATAAAAGAGTGGATTCATCATCCACATAGATAAAGTGGAATAAGAAGAAGAAATCCATAGAAGCATAAGAAAGATATACCAGTATTGAAGAAGGATAAAGCAATATATAAAGCTTGATTTATATAGGTTCAAGCATTGTATTTAAAATAAATAGCAAAATAGCACAAGCAATTAAGAGAAACAACAAGCATAGCATTGAATAATATTAGAATAAGCATAAGTAGTTAAGAGTATTGTGGTCAATAGAATCCAACATTACAGTCTAAGGTAGTAGTATTTTAAACAGTGGGAGCACAATGGTTTGAGAAGCCAGTTATAAGCCTACACACATAAGAGAATATAAGGAGCATAAGAGATATAAAAAAAGAGAAGTCCAAAAAGAGACTCAACTCGACCTTCTCTAAGAGAAGTCGTGGAAGGAGACGTGTATACATTCTCCAAGTGAAGTAAAGGAAGGTGATGTTCAGTCTTCTTCAAATAAATACAAGAAGATATCACTCAGCCTCATGCAAGCATAGTATATGAGAATAAATCACTCGACCTCATTCAAGCATAGCATAAAATTAGAGATCACTCAACCTCATCCTAACATAGTAAAACAAAAGAGACACTTGGTCTCCTCCAAGCATAGACTAGAGAAGAGACACTTGACCTCATCCAAGCATAGACCATAGAATGAGATGCTTGACCTCCTCCAAGCATAGACCAAAATACGAGATGCTTGGCTTCCTCCAAGCACAAAATAGAAGTTATTTGACTTCTTCAAAGTTAATTCTAGCATCAAAGGAGATACATAATCTCTAACATAGTGAAGGAGAAACATATCATAGCCAGTAGTGAAGGAGATAAATCACAGTGTAGCCAATATATTTAGTGAAGCACAATTCTTCCTTCACCAATGTAGCCAAAGTATACACCGAACAATAAGCAAGGTTCTATCCTTCAATGAGTCATGAGAGGTCAAGGATTAGGTAAAGTAATCATTCAGCAATAAAGAACAGTTTCCATGCAAGCAAAAATGTTCAGAATCATGCAACGATAACACTATAGTTAGATTCATGTTGATCCAGGTAACGTTACTTGATGTTACAAATATTTCCAACATTTAAGTTTTTGGAGGAAAATAAAGCATATTTAAATTTTTAACAAAATAAAGTGGAGTTATAAGGATTAGATATGGCTAATTAAGTTTTTCAAAAATTAATTATTTGAGTGGAGTAATAAGGTTTGAATAAATTAATTTTTTTAAGATTAAATATTTAATTTAAAGAGAATTTAAAAAAATTAATTGGAGTTAAAAGGGTTGTTAAGGTTTTTAAGTGTGAAGTTTTTAAATTTGAAGTACTTTGATTTTTAAAGTTTTTGAAGATTGTTGAAGTTTTATAGAATGAATTTTTTTTAAGGTTTTTTAAATTAGAAGAAGATTTTGATTTAAATTTTTTTGAAGAAATTGAAATTTTACAAATTTAATATTTTGGACTTAAATTTTTTTCTACACCAAAGGATTAGAAAACTAGATTTTGCAAAATTTATATCATTTGGGAATCATAAGGTTTATTACCTCAAAAGAAATAAATCATAAAATTGAATTGCATACCATGGAAGAAATTATTAGAAATGTTTTCAATGAGGATAGTGAAGAAATGGTGAATAAGCTAAAGTTTTATTCTCAAAACTTAATAGATGATTTTTATGGAAAGAAGCAAATGACAAATGGTTTAAAAGAAAAACTATAATTATTTCTCAAAGATGCAAAAGATGAAAATTTTACAACACTTATAGGTTATCTTCATGAAAATGTTTTAGAACATGGTGGAATTCACAAAACACCATTATACTTTCATCAGAAGAATGTTTGATGATGTATTTGTCATTACTTAGCTTTGAGATATTTCAGGAGAAAAATACAAGAAAAGAAAGATGGTACATACAACTTGAATGAAGCTTATGTTAGCTTCAATGAGGAATCATTGAAATTAAGAATGTATTATTGTGATGATTTGCTAACTCAATGTTTAGAAGCCACATCATTGGTACATCACAATTAAATATGAAGAAGAAAATTAGAAGAAATCACATAAGGAAGGCTAATATAAAATCAGAATCCAAAGTCAAAGACAGGGTTATGCACAATGGCAAATGTTCACAAATTGAGCGAATATTAGGATTTTCAAAATTGAAAATTGGTGAATATGAGGACCCTCGATGTCGGCCCATTCGCCTGAAATTTTTGGGACCAATATTTTCTTAGGGTTAATTCACCACAATATATATCCAAACATAGGCATATTTGTACTTGTTGGAAATCTCTTTTCGATCTTGATCTAATGGTGGTGTTTTTATAAAGTTATAAGGTGATTTAATAGGTCAAAATTTTCCCCAAATATGACCTTACTTTTTAGGGCTTCAAATGCCCTAAATTTTGGTGTGAAGATGATTGATTTGATTTGCTTAGGATTCATCTTGATTCACCTTGATTTTGATTAGGATTCACCATTTTTTTACAAGTACATTTCAAGTCCAACCCCTTATGCATAACCCTAGTCAAAGAAAAATCATATGCTACTGATTTAGATATTGATCTGAAAGAGGTATACTAAAGATAAATCTTAAGCAGAGGTTCATGAATAGTGCAAGATCACTTGAAGATTGAAGACAAATATTGAAGATAAAGATGAAGACCAAGATTGAAGACTAAATTATTCAATGACCAAATAATTTAATACAAGAGGTGTTGAGATATATTACAGTATTTGGTACATGCTAATGTATTGCCATTGTACCTTCATGGTACAATTATGAATATGTAATAGATTAGGGTTGAGTCTATAGTTTAGAGTGTGATTTATATTTTCCCTTTTATGTAAGTGTTAATGTGCACAAAATCCACAAGTGTCATGCAAGAGAGAATGTGCACAAGTATGTAATGTGAATATGTGCACAAGTGTCCTATATTAGGAGTGCATGTAGAATTGTAAGTCATGTAGATGTGTGCAAGTGTTATAGATTCAAGTGTCCATCTAGTATGCAAATGGCAAGATGATAAGCCAAGAGTCACGAGACTTTCATATGGAGAGCAATAGTCAAGTATGTGAAGAGTCATATTACTATGGATATATTATGTAGATAATGCTCCATAGAAAAAATCCAATAGTAATCAGAATATATGATTATTTGATTGTAAGAGAATGAAGTAATAAATCTTGTATCTAGAATTTTGAGCAATTAATATTGTAAGTTTTCTTCATGCATTGTTCATGATTGATTCAGGCTATTTACATTCATATTTTAATATATAAATAAATGTTATTTGATTTATTATATAATCCTTGATATACAAATTATACTACTCATGTTATAATATTATATTGACCTTTAGTATTGTGTCTATTTTATATTGGGACCTATGTGATAAACTATGATATTTATGGTAATAACGCTTAAAAAGCCAATAAAAGCTAATCTGGTGGCTCATATTGAATGCGTTGAAGGAGAATTGGATTAAATAATTCATTAATAAGCATCAGGTTGGTGGATTAAGAAATATAAGTATGAAGTTCTATATTTTAAAATAGATAGAGTACGTATGAGAAGTTTGAATAAAAATTGGACTGTGGCTAAAGCTAAAGTTTGTTGGAGGAAAATAGAGCTATATTGATAGACATCATCATTACTACATCATAAAGAGAGTAGCATGGTGGGAACTCAAAAAGAAGATAAAAGTTACTAGATATATAAACCAGTACATAATCACAGGTGGTGCCTATGAGATTAGAATCCTAAAGAATGAAAACAAAAAGCTTTAAGAGCTAGTAGTTGAGTGATATGGAAACATGGAGTTAAGCCTATGAGCAAGCCAAGGTGAAACCAATAGAAGAGTTGAGCCTATGAGCAAGTCGAGGTTGGATTCAAAAAAATAGAAGATAGCAATAAATTCCTATGAAGCACAAACAAGAAAAGCTAAAGTAAGGTGAAGCGCCAATAAAGTATGAAGCTAGTAGTCACTTGAAAGCATAAGTGAAAGCACTAAAAGAGGAGTAGTATCCTTGAATTCAATTGCAGAGGAATAAATGTTTGGAAACATTTGAACATTATTCACCTATGATTAATCGTTCACACAATCATATCTGAAGTGCCTTGTTGTGCCCTAACAAGTCTGACATGCCCTAACAAGTCTAACACATTCTGATGAGTTTAACAAAGCTAAGCATGAGGTAAGTTTTTCAAATTAAATTTTTGGGCAAGAAACATTTGATTGAGTGCATAAGTTTTAGGAGCTATAAGGGGTAAATTTAAATTATTATTTGATTAATATTTTTAAGATAAATAAAGTGAATATAAAATTAAATTTTGAATGCATAATATGAAAAAGGATATATAATGGAAAATATTATTTGAATATTGAATTTTGAAATTGATAGTTTGGGAGTTACAAGCAGATTATTGATTTATTGAAGAAATTTGATTATTAAATTAATTTTGTGAAATTGAAGAATTTGATTATTGAATATTGATGAATGCAAAAATGATTCATTCATTTTTCCAGTTAAAATTTGAAATTTATAAGGAATGAAAATTTGAGAATTGATGTCAACGGGTCATTGGTTCAACGGTTGGGATAAATAGTTGATGTAACCCACACCAAGGTTCAAATATTGGTGACACCAAATAGCTCAATTTTACTAAATTGATGTAAAAGGGAAAGGGTAACCCTTTCAAGACCCTACTCTTTTTAACAAAAAAAAAAATGAGAATTGATTATTTGATTTGAAAGAATTTATGGGAGTTATAAGAAGATTAAAATTCAAATTTGAATTATTAAATGAGTTCCATTATGTCAAATAGTAAAATTTTCCTTTCTAAATCACAACTTTTGAAAGGACCAAATTTTGCATCATGGAAAAACAAAATGAAATCAATTCTCATTGTTGAGAAACTTTGGAATATAGTAAATGGAACAACTGAATAGGCTTGAATAAGAAAGAAAAAAACAAAAATTTAAAGAAAATATTGCAAAATCCCTTACGTTGATTACATTTGGGATAATTGATGAAAATCTAACCATACATAAGTGAAGTAGAGACTTCAAAAGATGCTTGAAAAAAATTATGCACAATATTTGAAGGAAAGAACAAGGCTACTATATTACATTTGTTGTCACAGTTATGTTCATTAAAGGTTAATAGTGAAGAGAGTATATAACTATTTCTTCGAAGAATAGTTTTTTTAAAGGCTAAGTTATTAACTCTGGGAGAAAAGTAGATGAAAAATTCTTGTCCAAGTTACATTAAGAGCACTTCCAAAAACTTACAAGTATTTAGTCACTTCACTTCAAGTGCTAAATAAGACAACAACCTTTGATGAATTAGTAAATGTTCTTCAAGAGTATGAGGTGGAAATTTTAGTCAAGGATGAAATGACTTATAATGCCTTGATATCAAAGGAAAATGTACTAAGGTTCAAACCACCTTGGGGGTGTGCATGCGTATGTGTGTCAGTGAGCTTGTGTACAAAAAAGAAAAAAAGGAAAATGTACCAAGTAACTTTGCAACTTCATCATAGTCTTAGCCTAAATGGAAACAAAGATATTGTCACATATACAATAAAAAAGGTCATACTACAATTTTTTGTAGATATAATTATTTGAATCAAAGAAATCAAATGAATAGAACTTTTCAAAATTTTCAGCCAAGGCAATATCAACCTCAGTACCAATATGCACAACAACAATGACCAAGATATGAGAATCAAAAGGGCAATTTAATTTAAGAAATTCAAGAGGTTCAAAAGACAAAATAATTTGAAGAAAATGAAATAGAGCCCTTGCAACAAGAATTATAGTTGAAGACCAAATTCAAGATAATTGTGAAAAGGATGAAAATAAAGATAATCCAAAAATTGCTAATGGCACTAATGTTTTAGGTAATGAAATAAAAGCAATTAAAAATAGGACTATAGAAATAGATGAAAGGCACAAGTTAAAATCTAGATCATTCCAAAATTGTAGACTTTGTGAGAAGATCGAACCAGAGATAAAGCATGAAAAAAATTGAAGTGCACTATGGATGGATAAATATATTATATTAGAAAAGGATTATGGATATGTTACAATATTTTTATTGTCACAAAGAAATTCTATTGAATACTAAATGAAACAAGTTAGCATATTAGCACTAGAACCTCAAGCAATGCCATAACTAAAAATTGAAGGACAAAATAAAGAATCAAATATTGAAGACAAAAGTAATATAGGGTGTGTTGGAAAATATTACATCATTTTGTAATATGAAAAAGTATCCCCATGGTACAATTATATTATTTTAGATTTTAGCATGTGAGTTATTATATTAGGTATGTGATTTGTATTTCCTCTAAACTATGTGTCAATGTGTAGGATGAATCCGAATATCATGTAGTAAAGTGTGCAAGTGTGTAGAGTGTGAGAGTGTGCAAGTGTTATGTAATAAAGAGTGCAAGTGTGTAATGTGTGAGAGTGTGCAATGTGTCATATAGGTAAGTCAAGAGTCATGTGTGTAGGTGTCAAGTATACAAGTGAATATGTAAAGTCAAGAGACATGAGAGGTTTGTCTTATGTGTGGAATAGGAAAGGATGCATCTCCCATATATGTGAGGAGAGCAATAGTCAAGTATTGAAGAGTTATATTCAAAGGTTATATTATGGAGACAAAGCTCCATGTATTATATCAAGAAATATCAAACATTTGTAATACATGAGATATTGTATATTTGATTCATAATACAGTGATTTTGTTCATTGTGTTATATTATATTTTCATAAATATTATTTTCATTGATATTGATCAAAAATATTGAATACTCTAATATTGATTTTGTTTAAGATCCTAGATATTGGGACCTGTCATTTAATTTGACTAAAAAACCATCAAATACATTACAATATTTGACTTGCATGAGTATAATAATTCTTTCTTTTTTATCATAGATATACTTGTTTAATTACAATTCAATTGCTTTCATACCATTCCTCATCAAGACCTAAGATAATGCTCAAAGGAGAGAAGGCATCATCTAGGAATTATAATATCCAATAAAGTGGTATTTCTCAAGCATCCTCATTTTAGCTTCATAGTATGAATGTTTGGCCCTTTACAAAGGGGTAAATATACAAAACCATTTAGCTAGAGACATCACATGTGTAATGCATCTACACATACTTTCATGATTCATGAGCATGTACTAATGCTAGTACTGGATTACAGTGTAGTGATCAACTTGCACTTTGGGAATACAACTATTGTGCATATACTTCTCATAATGATGGTGCACTGGTTTTTCAGCCAAACCACTTCTCTCAAATCATGTAGATTTTCTTTTTTTATTTAACAATCAAGTATACAAGCATATTTAATGCATTCCAACATACATGTAGCTATTGTTTCTTCTTTTTATATATTCCATTCAAATGATAAATCATTTTAATTTTAGTGCTAACTACAAATTCATGTGTGACATCATTGGGATTTATTATGCATTAGCATACAATCAATATTTTTAGTCACATAAATAGGATAGTCATAACCAAGTTTAGCAATTTCATCAATATTTCATCGAGTATTTTGGAAACATTTATAGTTTGATCTATTGCTCTCAAAATTATACAATTTCTAATTGTAGGATTTTAGTGTAAGTAACCAAAAAATATTATAGTAAAACTCAATTTCCCAAGCATGAGAACATGATTCTATAATGTTTAATTTAATTAGTCATAATAGAACTACAGTCAAGTTTCCAACTAGTGTCATACAGCAAATGTTATCTAGCCATGAGCATTAACCTTGTACTTGTTCAATGGTTTTCACAATTTGGTTTCAAACAAGATAAATATTTTCATTAAAAAGAAAAATTCAATAATTGTTGTATAATAATGGCTCCAATATAACCATGTTGACTATTTTTATTATTGTTAGATTTTGGGGTTAGGGTTATTGTTTGTTTTAGTCTATAAATAGAGGTTTTATGTTATAGTTAAGACATCATTCATATTTATAATATTAATTTGCATATAGTGTGCACATGAGACTTTTCCATCTCTAAGTGGCTGTGAGAATTTGTGTTGGATTTTAAGAAAAACTATCTTAGGTCTCAATATTATGGATCTTGAGTAATCTCAAATATAAGAACAATTAAAATATAATATGTCCAACAATAATAATAACATTCAAGAGAATATCAAATTTTAATGTAAAATGTCCAAAGCCATTCATGCAATAACTTGAAGAAAAATTACAATACATTTGCTCAAAACATGCATACTAGTTGCAATATTATTAATGCTTAAATGTTATCTTCTTAGATAATTTTTCTCTGATATAATACATAAAATTTTGTATCCATGATATAGCCATACAAGATGACTCTTCAAGTACTTGACTATTGCTCTTCATATGATAATTATCATGTCCTTTGGCTTCTTATCTTACCACTTGTATACATGACTCTTGACTCTCTACTTACATGCATACTTAACTCTATGACACTTGCACTCTTTTACATGATACTTACACTTCTACATGCACACCTAATACATGATACTTATGCACATCCTCACATTACATATTTACACACTTAATTACATGAAACTTGTGCACTTTCTCTCATTACATACTTGCACTCTTACTTACATGACACTTGTGCATATCTTGCACATAGACACTTACATAAAGGGGAAATATAAATCACTCACCTAAACTATAGACTCATAAATCAATCTATTACATATTTACAATTGTACCATTAAGGTGTCATGGAGGAATATTAGCATGTACTAAATAGTGTAATATTCTTCAAAACCCCCCTATATTACATTATTTGGTTATTGAAGACTTTAGTCTTCAATATTTATCTTCATCTTGGATCTTGTGTTCATCCATTACCTTTGTCTATAATCTTTGCAAGGTAATCTTGGACTATGCCTGATCCATATTTCTTTTTATTGTCCTTTGAAAAATAAAATAAATCATATTTAATTTATTTTTATGACAAATATCATCTAATATTCCTTCTGCAAAACCCATAGCATCAAAAATAAATATTTCATCTTTGATTGAACCCATAGCTTCAATTTTATTTTGTTTTCTTATGACACATTTATTGCTTCTATTTATGAATTTAAATTCCACTACTCTTCCTTTTCCAACTAATTGAGCAACATATATAAGATTAATAGATAACCCTAGAACATATAAAACATCATCTAGCACAAAATCTAAATAAAGCATACTAGGTATAATTTTTCCAGATCCTTGAACATAATAAATCTTATTATCTACAAATATTAGTGGATCATTTGGTCTAACATCTAATGATTCAAACTAATGCAAATTCCTAGTTATATGATAACTAAATCCTGAATCTATATACCCTATGTCATTTTATTTTCTCAAATTTTATTGAAATTTAAATGGTTTGGTTTTATATCTATGATAGAAGTTTTGTAAAACTTTTCTATGATTTGATTCTTTGAAAAAAAAATGTTTTTGATAAAGCTTTTGATTTTGAAATCTTCCTCTCATGGAGTATGATTTGTTATATGTATTTTGAATATTTATCCTATTATGTGAAGCTCCTATTCTTATTTGTAATTTATCCATTTTAAAATTTACAAAACAATTTTTTAAATCCTTTAAATTCGTTTTGTGACAATCCTGGATGCATACACCTAAGCTAATAATAACTGAAAATCAACATAATGCATGAAAGATAGATAAATTTGCAAATGAACATAAATATGGGTTTCCTTTATTAAATTTCCATTGAAACTTAGTTACAAATCCATCCCTCTTAGGGATACCCAATGTGATACAATTATTACAATCAAGAAAAATCCCCATGCAAGGGTAGGTGTAATTCACAAGCTTCTTAGGTTGACACGAACTTCTCTAAGGCAAATGTAGCCTTCTTCTCCATAATTAGAGGTATTTTTTGCTTTGAATTTCAATACCCTATTAACCTTGCGTTCAAGAAACAACAAGAAGCAGTTAGAAGCAAAGGAGGCCTCTCTTGATGAGGCTTTTAAAGGAAATTACACAAAATATTATCATGAAGGCTTGAAATAAAGAAAGTACAAGAAACATAGTAAAATACACTAAACACGATAATTGACCATCAAGAATTTAAAGGGAGAATAGATAAATCCATTTAATATCCTAATTAAACAATTGAAAGCATGAAAACATGAAAAGTAGCAATTATTGTCCTAATTGTTTAAATGGCAAAATGCAAGGAAAGAGAGCCTTAAACTATGATTCTACCGCACAATTGTCTCTAATAAAGTAAATCTAAATCAAATGTAACTAATATAAAACAAGTAAAATGTAAACTATTGCTAAAACCGGTTAAATTGAGGATTAAACCTTGACCGTAGGTCTGTCGCACGGTTGGCACTATTAGCCACAGCTGATAGCCGTGACTGAGGCATGAATGTCCTTGTTCTCCAAATCAAGGCTTGATTCCTAATTCGCTCCAATGAATTGATGATCAAGGGTCATTGTGATGTCCTCTAACATATTTGGAAGTTGAATTGCTCAGATCGGTAATGAAATGGGCTCGATTGTGTTTCTTGATTCCTCCTAGCCCTCCATAGCCTTCTTGGTTCCAAATGCCATTTTATCTCCAATTAGGTAGCAAAAGTGTTCCTCTCAATGTATGCAAATGAGTATGCAATTCAACAGGGCTTCAATGCTCTTCAAATCAAGATTCGTCTCTCTTATTTCCCAATTTAGAGGGGGTTCTTATAGCATTTGAGTAGGCCATGTCTTAGCTTCATGGAGAATCCAAGATCAAGAAAGGGCAATTGAGGTAGTTGGAGGGAAGTTTCTGGAACTTTTTGCTCTCAAACTGCTCTGATATGCAATCAACTGATCGTTGAAACCGATTTTGGGTCGACCAAGGTCCAACTAATTTCTAAGGCTAGTTGCAGCTCTGAGGCATGGTCAACTCTATTAATCGCGGGTGTCAACCATGGCTAACACTGATTAGGCCAAACTGCCTAAATGAGTGGTTAAAACCACTGCTATACCTTGGAATCTATCCAAGATCATCCATATGGTCTTCTAGCACGTCCCATATGAGTAGTCACCTCAATATGACATGTTTTAGGTGTCTACATATGCCCCTTTTGAGATACATTGTGAGATCGAAAAACATCGAGCACAAATAGACCTCCTAAAATGATGTCGTAGGTTGGATGATGATCATTAGTATGATCAACATTAGATGTCCAAGTCCTAAAAAAGGATGCGCATCCTAGAATCATTGCTTCCAACTGGATGGAAGGCTTAAATTGAAAGAGCTTGCACTCGTCATCAAAAATTCGGGTAGCTTCAGTGCTATTATAGGTTTTCGAGCCTATGTATCCGAAATGAAGAGAGCTACAAACTAAACTATCATATTTGCTTTTTGCCCCAACAAAGGGTAAGCTTATGATAGTCATTGGCAATGATTCGTAAGATGAACGTAATTTTGACAAGATCAAGGGATCTTTTGTTGACTTTGATTATGATTATGATATTATGACTACCCCCTCAAGCAATAATTCGATGAGGGTAATGACAATTAAATTAAGCGACGAGTCGCTTGACCACTGTGAATGACTTGAACAAATTAAGTTTTAGCATTTAATACTTGATTAGGCCTAATCAACTATGATTGCAAAAATAAATAATAATTGTATATTTCTATCCCATGGAGTGGTCTAGCCACGAAGGACTTCTTAGGGAATCAAAATGATAACAATTCCAATTAAGCATGTGTTGAATCATATTGTCAATGATCTTCTAAAAGTGTCATAGAAGAATTGATATGAATGCTTCATTTTCGTGGGGTGGTCCAACCGTCAAGGCCTTCTTCAAAATTGAAATGAAGCATATCAATTCCACAATGATGAAGTTTACCCCAAATGTCCTTATGGTAATTTACTCATCTTGTCGGATTGCATGGAATACCAATCGCTGCAACTGTGAAGTGTAGAGGGTAAATCACTAGATACGAGACGCATTTGGTTTTTGATTTATCTAATTTTTTTGTTATTTTTAATATTTTTGACAATTCTGGTCAGATGGGTATTTTTAATTTAGCATTTTGAAACTCCTCACGGTAGGATTTTAGAGCATTTATTGTAGGTTGCTATCCGCGCTTGGAAAATACGGCTAATTTTGCAAATTTTCTTAGCCACGGCTCCGATCCACGGTCGAAAAACCCTAATTCTAAGCCCGTGGGTGTTAGTCGCGGTCAGGAGCAAAATAAAAAAATATTTAAAATTTTTGTCATTTTCGACATCATTTTCCAACTAACATTTTGCAAAACCTGAGGGATCTAAGAGGTTGGTTATCAAATTTAACGTGAAGCACTACCGCAAACTCGACCTCACTACCACCTGAACTGATGGTAAACCAACCTGGAGGAGCCAATGAGACTAAGGTAGAAGTACACAAAACCCTTGACCATTAATTACTTTTACTGGTTTAAAATTAATCTCACTAAGTAATGGGTTCAATGAACATCAATAAACTGCTGGTAATTAACCTCACCCTAGTTAGGTTTAGCTTAGGTTATATTAAGGGAAGGGTTTTAAATTTTTCTAGGTGTCTCGGGGTAATAAATGACCTTAAAAAGGTCTTTTCTCTTAGCCGTGGCTGGCAGGCGCGGTCCCCAATTGGCAAATTGGGGGCCACGGCTGTCAGTCACGGCAGGATTCAAATCCCAACGGTCAGTAAATTTACCACCATCCCGACCACGAATTTGAACCGTGGTTCGATCACTTTAGGAAATTTGTTTTTTAATTTTTCATTTGTTTTGAGTTTTAAAATAATTTAATTGATTTTTTTCGATTTTTAAAGTACTTTGTCCATTTTTTTTAATTTTTAGGGTGCATTTTTCGATGTTTATGCTTTTTTACGATTTTATAATTTTGTTTATCATTTTAAGGTATTTTTTGATGATTTTGGTTTATTTTTAATTAGACCATACTTTGACTGCAAGGGCGAGGGAATCAGAGATCCTTCGTAACCTGCATAGTGCCTTGACTCAGGTAGAGCAGGATTGGTTCAGGGTCATGGACTTCGAATATGTACGACACCTGCCCACCATCTGGGCTGATCAGGCCTATATGTCTACATTGGTCTGACGCTGGGATGCGTTGACCAACACATTTCACCTACCTACGGGTGAAATGAGTGTGACTATGAAGGATGTATATCGCATCTTTCGACTCCCCCTATATGGTGAGGCCATCGCATATTCACTGACCGATGTGAAGAAGGTAATCTTTGATCATATATTTGGTGGTTGCAGTGTTGACGCACATCAACACTTGAACCATGGAGGAGTCCATATTGAGCACTAGTACACATAGTGGATCTTCTCTCACCAAGCGGTCATCTTCATGCATCTAATTGTGTAGATCGTTCTCCCTGATACTTCTAGAGTGAGGTTCCCCTAGAACCTCCTGGCTAGGATGCAGGATGTCCTGGTGAGCAGCACTGATCAACCCTTGATCCTGTCCTAGGGGAGTGCCCTACTAGCACAACTCTATAATGAGTTGTACCAGATCATGCAAATAAGAAGAGTGGGAATCGATTGTAGCTTACTTCTTTAGATCTGGGGGTGGCAACACATTAATATTGAGGGCCCTACTGGCCTACCACTTGAGATTGATACCATTGAGGCAGTGCACCGGTGATATGCAGCATGTTGGCCTCACAAGCAGGAAGGATTTTGGAGTAGGTCTCACCCAGGAGACCTATACTACTACATTGGACAATTTGTGCAACTGTAGGTGAGCTAGATTAAGTGTTGCTCTTACCTAGACTACGCCCCATGGATGAAGGCTAACGAGTACCTATGATGAGCACGCAAAGATAGATGACTCCTCATATGGAAGTTCAAGGTACATGAGTTCTTCTACTTCTCTCATGTTGCCAGATAGTTCGGCATTAGGCAGGACATTCCAGAACTCCCTACAATCTACCATCACCTCACTTTAGAGAGAGACTTGACATGGCCCAGGGTGACTCCATTGGGCGATGAGGATGATGATTTCAAGGAGTTGGGCTTGACAGATGCAAGGACTATACCTAATTACGATACTTGGTGGACTACCAGGGTATGGCAGGGCATGGAGGGCCCCTTGGGATAACCAGCAAATGGCACTATAGTAGAGGGTGCAGAGGGCGTAGAGGTTGATCCTCATGATCACTAGGTCCGTTATAGGATTGGGTATGAATGGGTGAGGAAGCCGTAGATGAGGCATCCCCGACTAAGGAGGGCGATGCTCTTGAGGAGGGTGATGCACCACCTGATAGTGAGATAGGGCAGCTCAGGGTCTATGTTGCTAGTCTACAAACTTAGGTAGGCACACTCCAGACATATGCTAGGGAGAGACACTTCTATAGCTACTCTAGAGGCATGGTCTAAGGACATCTAGGTACAGCTCACAATAGGGCAAGCTCAATGGCACAAGTATGCAAAGGAGAAGGCTGCTCTCCATGTAGAACACAAGCTTATACTGAGAGGGGGGGTGAACAGTATAAGACCTCTTTTTAACCTTATCTATCAATACAGCTTTCAAACCATTAACATGCAGAATAAGATAGTAATAATAACAGTAGTAAAACAGTGTATAAGAAGCAATCCACAATGAGACACAACAATTTACGTGGTTTTACCCAAGGTGGGCTACTCCACGGATAAAAATTTTCCTCAAAAAGTTATATCAAAACCTCTGGGAATCCTTCCCGATTACAATGTTTATGAGCCTCAGCCCAAAGGAGACACCTTCCCCTAAATCTGCTTTGCTAGTGATCCTCTAGAAGACCTCTATCTCTTTTACCCTTAGCAAGTGGAACTCTTTCCATAGAAGACACCTGTCTTCCCTGCTCTGGCTGGAGATCTCTGTCCTCAACTCTGTCACAGCAAACTGGTCCTCTTTTCTGCACCAAAACACAGTCCTTCGGTCTGGCACAATTATGTCCTCTTCCTCTATTCTTTTCTGCACTTGATTGGAGAACAAATTTTTACAGTCTGCACAACTACAGTAGCACAGTCTTCTTAACTTACAGCCGCGCTATCTTCTTAACTTCTGCGCAAACACAGTAGTGCAATTTCCGCAAAGATTGCAGCAGCAATATCACCGTTCGTCCTTCACAACTGTTCGCAATTACAGCAACATCTACTCCTGGCACTTTGGTTTCTTTTACACAGACTGCGTGAACACAGTTGCAATCACAGCTATCCTTAGATCAGATTCCACTCTTGCATAATCTTCGCAATCACTGCAGCATTCGAATGCACAACAACTTATGCTCCTGTGTGTGACTGCAACAGCTCATTCTCTTCGCACAGTCTTCTCATGAACAACAGTACATTCTTCGTGCAAACAGCACCAGAGTCTTTGACACATAGAAGATTCAACGAAATGCACTTCTAATGCTGCAGTCGAACTTCACTCACTCTATTTTTGATGATCGAACCTTACTTGTCGCACTCACTCTACGAACGTCACACTTCGAATGCACACATCGATCGACACAAAAAAATGCTCAAACAGTCCTCCTTTAATACTCATGATCTCAAGATGAAATCTTGTTCTTTAGTCGGCTGATCAATCTTTTAACACGTCGACTGTAAAACCTTATACTTCGTCGGCCAAGGTTAACTTCGTCGGCTTCAACCGCCTCTGTTGTTCTGTAGCTTTTCTCGTACGAAACTCAAAACATGTCACGATATCGCTACGCCTTGGTCTGTCGTACACCTTCTTTGGTTTGTTGTCACGAAATCGCTACACTATAGCCTTTGCTGATGTCATCGTAAATCTTGTCACGAAATCGTGACGCTCTAGACTTCACTGCCTTCTTCTCCGTTGTTGTCGCAAAATCGTGACACTACAGCCTTTGCTGACGTCATCATGAAACTTGTCGTGAAATCACGACGCTCTAGACTTCACTGCCTTCTTCTCCGTTGCTGTCATGAAATCGCGACACTACAGCTTTTTCTGACGTCATCATGAATCTTGTCGTGAAATCATGACGCTCTAGACTTCACTGCCTTCTTCTCCGCAACTGTCACGAAATCGTGACACCTTTGCCTCTTGCTGACGTCATCATGATTTTGGTCATGAAATCGTGACGCTCTGGACTTCACTGCCTTCTTCTCCGCAACTATCATGAAATCGTGACACCTTTGCCTTTTGCTGACGTCATCAACAACTCTGTCGTGAAATCGTGACACCTCTTGCTTCTTCATCCTTTTCTTGGTTTGCACTAGCGAAAATGAAACATGTCACGAAATCGTGACGCTTTCACTGCCTTAGGCTCTTTCTTGCCAACTACTCGCGAAACTGGAACATGTCACGAAATCGTGACACTTTCTGCATCCGTACAACTTCTTCGAAACTTGTCGCGAAATCGTGACACTTTTTGCCCGTTGTGCTTCTGCCTTCCTGCATGTCGCGAAATCGTGACACTTTTGGCCAAACTTTCTCTCTCCTCAAACATGTCACGAAATCGTGACACTTTTGCCCGCTTTGCCTCTGCCTTCCTGCATGTCGCGAAATCATGACTTTCTCTCTCCTCAAACATGTCGCGAAATCGTGACAGTTTTTCCAGCAGCCTGCAAACTTTTTCTACTTTATCTTTTCTGGATTTTTTGGCAACTGGGCTACTCTGATTTTCTTGGAGACTTATTGACCAGCTGAAACCTTCATCAAAACACATCCTTGGACATAAAAACAAATTGCTCCAATAGTTCCTCGACATCAAAAACAACATCTACCAATAGCTCCTTGACATCAATGACAACAACTAAACTTAGGTAAAAGCAATGTACTCAAGGTGCCTAAAATTGCCAACAATCTCCCCCTTTGTCATTGATGGCAACCCTTATCTAAAACACATCTTTCAAGAGTCAAAACTGAAATCAATCTCTCCAAGTTTTGCTCCCCATGATTTGAAGCTTTCCTCTTCTCTTGAAAACTCTCCCCCTTACTTAAATCTCTCCCCCTTTGTCATCAATGGCAAAGGGTCACCTTTGGGGCTTGGGACTAAGAATGAGCCTCTTAGCTTAGTCCCTCCCCCATCTCTCGATGAGGTGATTAAAATAGGGTTGGGAGTGACACTCCCATTAAACACTCATCATCATTAGTGTCCAAGATTTCTTTGTCGGGCCTTCTCTTGAATTCTTTTCTTGTATTTTTGTTCCTGTCACTGTTTTGATCCTCGGACCTGTTAATACTACTGTTCCTGTTTCTTTTATCTTTTCTGTTGTTATCCATACCTTGATCCTTGAACTTGTTCATGCTACTATTTCTGTTCCTGTATCTCAGAAGATTAGCTCTACACTGTCTAGCTAGGTGTCCTTCATTGTTGCATTTATAGCAGGTAACAATATCAGTCATGGTTGTTCTTTGAATTCGCCTGTTCTGACTAACCCAGTTCGTGTTATTTGTCTTGCAAAAAATTGCCTTGTGCCCGAATTGTTGACAAGAGTAGCAATACCCTTGAAAGAAATTACGTCTCCTGAAACTATCATTTACTCTCTGCATTTGAGTCATGCACTGTACAGCCATGTGACCAAATCTGTGACACACATAACATCTGCCGTGAAATTTTCTTTTGTTCGACTTCATGGGTCCCGAAAACTTCTTCTTCTCAGTCTGAATATCGTTTTCTATTTCTGCGTATTCATCACTTACGGACTCATGATCTGAAGTACTTTCTTCAACAGGACTCTCTTTCTTTTGAAATCTTTTGCTAGATTCCCCAACCTGTTCCTTGTGCGGCTTAACAAAATCGAGACCTATTTTATCTGTTGGTTTTCTTTGTCCTTCGATGAGAAATTTAACCTTTTTGGAGCTATCCTGAAATCTGTAGAGCTTATCTTTGTACTCTTTATTTTCTTCTTTCAAAGAAGCCATTTCATGTTCTAACTCACTATGCTCCAGAATTTTAGAATCTAACTCATTCTTGAGTTCTTGTGACTTAGCCATAGATATTTCAAGATTTTCTACAAGTTCATCTATTTCCATACAACATTCATCTAACTTAATCTTGAGTCTATCATTCTTCTTTCTTTCCTTTTTCAAAACACTAAGAGCATTGTTGAGTTCGCATTCAAGATCCTCTATTTGATGGCACTTTGAATCATCACTACCTTTTTCATATTTCTTATCACTAGAGGTGCTACCTTTTTCAAAAACCATACATGCATCTTCATTGGGGTTTATGAAACATCCTCATACATACTAGCAGCCAAATCATTATTTCTGCAATCATCCTCAAGGTGCCCAAAATTTCCACATCTAAAACATTTCATGATAATGAATTTATGTTTCGGTTCTTCCCCTTTTTTGAAATGAACAACATCTCATTTTCATCATCACTAGAAGAACTGTCAATTTCATTGTTAGAACACTTACTTGTTTTGTCTAAGTAGAAGCTCTTCTTATTTTTGTGAGAATGCCTCTTTCCATGATTGTTGTACTCATATTTGCTTTTTTGGTGATTGTTGTACTCATTTTTGCTGTTTCTGTAATACCTGTGCTTTTAGAATCCTTGCTTTTAACATCCTGTATATCTTCATCGCTTTCATCTTTAGAAACAGATCTGATCGGTAGCATAATGACCAAATTTCCCGCAGTTAAAACATCTTATATTTTTCTTGCTTTTGTGCTTTCTGGAAAACTTGCCTTTCCTATTGTAATATGCCTCTTCCTCACTAGAAGACTCATCACTTTCTTGAATCTGTTTGCCCTTCGATTTCTTGATAGCTTTGAAAGCTGCCTCTTTCTTTACATCAACTTTCACTTGTGTCCTCAATTCAAATGTTGCAAGAATACTATGGAGCTCATCCTTTTTCAATTTATCTAAATCTTTGGCTTCCTCAATAGCATAAATCTTTTCACTAAATCTATTTGGAAGAGATCTTAAAATCTTATCACACACATCATTTTCAGCAAGTTCAAGACCTAAGTCTTTCATGGAGTTCACAATTTCATCCATCCGAAGCATGTAGTCACTAATATTTTCATCATCATTCATCTTGAGTTGTTCAAACATACCTTTAAAATGTCTCAACTTGGCCTTTCGAACATTTGCATCTCCTGTATGAACAACTTGCAATTGTTTCCACATTTCACTAGTTGTCTTGCAGTGAATAACTTTAGTGAGATCTGCCTTTTGTAAACCCTTCAAGATTGCATTCATGGCTTTTGAATTGTTGTGATGTAGAAGCCTATCTTCTTTAGTATAAGGACCATTTGCAGGAATGGTATACCCATCTTCAACAACTTCCCAAACCTCATTATCGAGTGCCATAAGATAGACTTTCATTCTTGCACTCCACAGACCAAAATCTGATCCGTCAAGAATAGGTGCTGCATTGCCACTTGAGTAGTCCATTGTGTTCTTTGTAAACTTTTCCTTCAAGATGTTAAGCTTTTCGAAGGCACTGGCTCTGATACCAAATTGTAGAACACAAGCTTATACTGAGAGGGGGGGTGAACAGTATAAGACCTCTTTTTAACCTTATCTATCAATACAACTTTCAAACCATTAACATGCAGAATAAGATAGTAATAATAACAACAGTAAAACAGTGTATAAGAAGCAATCCACAATGAGACACAACAATTTACGTGGTTTTACCCAAGGTGGGCTACTCCACGGATAAAACTTTTCCTCAAAAAGTTATATCAAAACCTCCGGAATCCTTCCCGATTACAATGTTTATGAGCCTCAGCCCAAAGGAGACACCTTCCCCTAAATCTGCTTTGCTAGTGATCCTCTAGAAGACCTCTATCTCTTTTACCCTTAGCAAGTGGAACTCTTTCCATAGAAGACACCTGTCTTCCCTGCTCTGGTTGGAGATCTCTGTCCTCAACTCTGTCACAGCAAACTGGTCCTCTTTTCTACACCAAAACACAGTCCTTCGGTCTGGCACAATTTTGTCCTCTTCCTCTATTCTTTTCTGCACTTGATTGGAGAACAACTTTTTACAGTCTGCACAACTACAACAGCACAGTATTCTTAACTTACAGTCGTGCTATCTTCTTAACTTCTACGCAAACATAGTAGTGCAATTTCTGCAAAGATTGCAACAGCAATATCACCGTTCGTCCTTCACAACTGTTCGCAATTACAGCAGCATCTACTCCTGGCACTTTGGTTTCTTTTACACAGACTGCGTGAACACAGTTGCAATCACAGTTGTCCTTAGATCAGATTCCACTCTTGCATAATCTTCGCAATCACTGCAGCATTCGAATGCACAGCAACTTATGTGCCTGTGTGTGACTGCAACAGCTCATTCTCTTCGCACAGTCTTCTCATGAACAGTAGTACATTCTTCGCGCAAACAACACCAGAGTCTTTGACACATAGAAGATTCAGTGAAATGCACTTCTAATGCTGCAGTCGAACTTCACTCACTCTATTTTTGATGATCGAACCTTACTTGTCGCACTCACTCTGCGAACGTCACACTTCGAATGCACACATCGATCGACACAAAAAAATGCTCAAACAGTCCTCCTTTAATACTCATGATCTCAAGATGAAATCTTGTTCTTTAGTCGGTTGATCAATCTTTTAACACGTCGGCTGTAAAACCTTATACTTCGTCGACCAAGGTTAACTTCATCGGCTTCAACCGCCTCTGCTGTTCTGTAGCTTTTCTCGTGTGAAACTCAAAACATGTCGTGATATCGCTACGCCTTGGTCTATCGTACACCTTCTTTGGTTTGTTGTCGCGAAATCGCTACACTACAGCCTTTGCTGACGTCATCGTAAATCTTGTCACGAAATCACGATGCTCTAGACTCCACTGCCTTCTTCTCCGTTGTTGTCATGAAATCGTGACACTATAGCCTTTGTTGACGTCATCATGAAACTTGTCACGAAATCGTGATGCTCTAGACTTCACTGCCTTCTTCTCCATTGTTGTCACGAAATCGCGACACTACAGCTTTTGTTGACGTCATCATGAATCTTGTCATGAAATCATGATGCTCTAGACTTCACTGCCTTCTTCTCCGCAACTATCACGAAATCGTGACACCTTTGCCTCTTGCTGACGTCATCATGATTTTGGTCATGAAATCATGACGCTCTGGACTTCACTGCCTTCTTCTCCGCAACTGTCGTGAAATCGTGACACCTTTGCCTTTTGCTGACGTCATCAGCAACTCTGTCACGAAATCGTGACACCTCTTGCTTCTTCATCCTTTTCTTGGTTTGCACTAGCGAAAATGAAACATGTCACGAAATCGTGACGCTTTCACTGCCTTAGGCTCTTTCTTGCCAACTACTCATGAAACTGGAACATGTCGCGAAATCGTGACACTTTCTGCATCCGTACAACTTCTTCGAAACTTGTCGCAAAATCGCGACACTTTTTGCCCATTGTGCTTCTGCCTTCCTGCATGTCGCGAAATCGTGATAGTTTTGGCCGAACTTTCTCTCTCCTCAAACATGTCACGAAATCATGACACTTTTGCCCGCTTTGCCTCTGCCTTCCTGCATGTCACGAAATCGTGACTTTCTCTCTCCTCAAACATGTCGCGAAATCACGACAGTTTTCCAGCAGCCTGCAAACTTTTTCTACTTTATCTTTTCTGGATTTTTTGGCAACTAGGCTACTCTGATTTTCTTGGAGACTTCCTGACCAGCTGAAACCTTCATCAAAACACATCCTTGGACATAAAAACAAATTGCTCCAATAGTTCCTCGACATCAAAAACAACATCTACCAATAGCTCCTTGACATCAATGACAACAACTAAACTTAGGTAAAAGCAATGTACTCAAGGTGCCTAAAATTGCCAACACTCCAGGCATAGATCACTACAACACACAATGATATCTATAGGGCTATAGGGCAGTGTATCCTCTTACAGTCATAGTTATATGCCATGATTGCATATCGGGATTCGCTTAGGGCTACGAGGGAGGACACCTCAGCTTCATAGGTTGGCTTAGCAGTTCCAGCTGCTCCAATAGATCCAATAGTACCAATAGTACCAGCATTATAGGATTTACCAGGATTTGCAGTGATGGACCCGACGGTAGATATCAAGAGACTATGGGCTCTGGTTCAGTAGCACATTAGTGATAGATCATCATATGCTGCATACATCTCTACCCTAAGGGGAGATATCAAGCTACTCAGGGGTCAGGTTCCTAAGAGGACCATATTTTTAGATCTCAGAGGATGTGGACCAGGGAGATAGGGTAGTCTTAATCTCGGTCCAGTCATAGGTCACACATATTAGAGAGGACCTCAGGTGCCAGCTCCAGATGGAATCATAGGGAGGGTGGAGGTGACGGTGAAGCCTCTCAGACTGGGGATGCAAGCCCTGCATAGTGCAAATATATACTAGATACTTTTGTACCATTTTTAAGTGTAAGGTCGAGGACCTACACAGTTGCAGCTTAGGGGATTTTTGGACACATGTTGATATAATCTATATATTTTTTGATACACATACATATATATGATAATATTTTTGAGACATATTATATGTGCAGTTTTTATTTTTTTTATATTTATGAGATGCATATGGATGCAATGCTTATATGTTATGCTTATTTTATGTTATATGATGTGATGTATGGATGACATGCACTAGATAACTATGTGATGTATGATTAGATGCAGTAATATATATGTGTGGATATTCTACTTGTGATGAATGTGTTAGCGTACTATTACAATAGGTGTTATATTAGTTAACAAGTTATTTAACTTTAGCACCTTGTTGCAGCGGCATCCTGTTGAGATGCGCCCAACCCGGGCTAATCCAGGAGTGTTGTTTCTGCATGTTGTATTATTTAAACTGCTCTTCAATAATACAATGTTGTTCGCACATTTACATGGTACCAGAGCCAGAGCAAAGGGAGGAGGCGGATGCTGGAAAATTTTGCTGTGCGTGCGGATTGTTTTTAAAATTTTTTTTTTTTTCACGACGTTGTGAAAGCAGCTACAGCCGAGGAGCGGATTTAAAAAAAAAAAAAAAAAAAAAAACTTCGCGTCCAGGAAGGACGGGACGCAGCTGCGGCCCTGCAGCCTGCGCAGAACGCAGACGTCACGCCCACGTAGAGCGCAGACGAGCTGCGTTCGCAGAACGCAGACGTGACGCCCGGTCTGTCTGCGCAAGGGAGCAGAGTCCCGTTCTGCGCGCAGGGCGCAGAACGCGCAGGGGACGCAGACGTCCCATCTGCGCAGGGGATTGATGTCCCCTCCCCCCCCATAGGAGGGAGGACGCGTCCCCCCCCCGCACGCGCGGGAATTTCAAATTCCCGTCGCGCGGGACTGTCGGGACAGGGCGCGCAGGCGACAGAACGCCCCTGTCGCAGCCCCCCCTATCCCCCCGCGCAGTGTTGGAGGGAGGACGCGTCACGCGTCAACGGACGCGTGCCCCGCCCCAAATTCCCCGGCGGGAATTTAAATTTTAAAATTCCCGCCGCTCTCCCTCCCTCCCACTGGTATAAACCCCCCCCCCGCGCAGCGTGAATTGCGCTGCGCGCGGGACCCCCCCCCCCCGACGCGCAGCGGCGTCAGCCTCACCCCAAACGAAAAAAAAAAAAAAAAAAAAATTCGGTTTCGGTTGGAGGAAGGACTGGCAGGCCGGGCCGAAGCTGTTTGGCCGGAAGAAGAAAATTTTATTTTTTTTCCCGGTTGGAGGACGGAGTTGCAGGCGGAAGCAGCCGGAAAAAAAACCCCGGGAGCAGTGCTGCGGTCGCAAGCCGAGGCTGTTGCAGAGGAGGAGACAGAAGGAGGGGTTGAAAGAGGAGGAGGTCCGCTGATCTTCTCGGATCAGCCCGCTGGCTCACGTGGTCGTGAGCCGTGCGGTAAGGCTCAGGGAGCCTGCAGGTCGGGGGTTCAAATCCCACCGACTCCCCTCAGGTATATTTTTTTTTTCAAAGTCGTTTTTAATTATTATTATTTTTAATTAAAATTTTTAATTTTAATTTTTTTAATATAGTTTTAAACTTTATAAATTAAAATTTAATTTTAATTTATTTTTTCTAAAGTTTTTAAAACTATATAAATTGAAATTATTTATTTTAATTTTAAATAAATAATGATTATAAAAATGCTTTGTTAAAGAAAGCCTTTTAAGGGGGGATATTTTTTCAAAAAAATCAAAGGGGGATTGAGAGTAATTTTATGAAAAATAGCAATTTGGCATTGTAAAAGGTGCATTTTCGGCTGTGACCGACACCTTGTGGGTTATTCTTGTGGGCAGTTTTTTTTATGTTGTATGTTGCATATTTCATTTTTGCACTATAACATTAAAAACTTAAAATCAAACACTCCCTAAGTCCCCGGAATATAAAACCCATCTGTGCAATTTTATTGCACTGCAGCGTTCGGTATTTGCGATACCTCTGGCCAGCACTTACAGGTAAAGTTGTCGTGATTTGGCCTCTTGTATCCGCCGCCTAATATAGTCTGCTATAACGACGTCTGAGCTTGTTCTCTATAAATCGTCGGGGAGGAATAAGTACGCCATTTTTGCATTTTTTACTCCATCCACTACCCTTTATCGCACTTGTGTTTAGGCGTAAATCCTGACGAAGTATTCTTCATAGTGTTTAGGGGAAGTTACGCCCCACGCATGAGAAGAATCTTCTATGGTAGGTGCCATCAACAAGGCGATTCCCTTTCAATACCGCTTATGTTCCACGTATCGTATGATCTCTAAAATTCACCTATAGTCTCCCTCACGTAAGGGCGGGTGATTTTTTGTTGATCTTTCTAAATACCTATAGTTTCCCTCACGTAAGGGCGGGTATTTTGTACGGTATATTGGCCTAGCAAAAGGTATATCGAAAGGGGGACCATTTTGGTGATATAAGGAACCTTCACTATGGCAGCTGTTGCAAAGTTGATGACTGATCCGCATCGGTTATTGAAAGGTCCAAATTATACACCATGGAAACATAAGATGAAGGCTATTCTCCAAATGGAAGATTTGTGGGATATTGTTACTGGAGTAGCAACAAGGCCTTCACCAACGGCGAGATCCACGGGTCCTTCGACGGATCAGATTGCTTTTGACAAGAAAGACAGGAGAGCAAAGGTGCTCATTTTGTTTGCTGTTTCAGATGAAGTGCAACCTCATATAGCTGATAAAGCAAGTGGTAAAGAGGCATGGGATGCCCTTAGAACCATCTATGAGGGGAAGAATGAATCCACCATTCTTCATCTTCAACAACAACTTCATAACCTGAGTTTGAGACAGGGTGAAACAGGTTGAACTCTTTCACGTGCGAGTGTCCGAGTTGAAAGAGAAATTGAGTTCTCTAGGAGATATTGTGGATGAAAAGCTTCTCATTTCACTTGTGATGAGAGCTTTACCTTCTTCATTTGACATGTTGATAACCTCCATCCAGGTGTCCCAACGACAAATTACCTACATCGAGTTGGTCAATCTGCTTCAACAACAGGAGGCACGCCAACTTCACAAGGATGATTCTTCCAATACAGCCCTATACACCAACGAGCGAGGGTTCTAGGAAGAAAGGTAATGGGCAAAAAGGAGGCAACTTTCGGGAAAGGAGGAAATTCTCAACGAGGATACGAAAGGAAAAGGCAAGCAACCTCAACGGGAAGAAGAGGTGGTGCAAGATCGCATGAGAAAGACAACCATGACACCAACAGGTGTTGGCATAAGAACAAGCAAAAAGGCCAAAACAAACCACAAAATAAGAACAAGCAACCCCGGGTGAATGTTGTTGTTGAAGAATCTGACTCAGATTCTGAATGGGCACACAAGGTGCTCATGACTACCACAGATTCCACTCAGAGGGATCCTATTTGGTATGTCGATTCTGGAGCTAGTAAACATATGACTGGCGACAGATCGTGGTTTGAATCATTTGTGGCCAAGGAGGGCAAACCTGTCACCATTGCTGATGATAAAACCTACAGGGTTTCAGGGAGAGGGTACGGTTTCGAGTCACTCTTCCCGATGGCAAGTGTCGGATTGACAAGGTCCTCTATGTTCGGGGATTGGCCAACAATTTGTTGTCGGTGACACAAATCTCGGACAGAAATATGGTTGTCAACTTTCGTGTTGAGAATGGAAAGAAGTGTTGTACAATTACCGGGAAGGGTAAGCGATTACAATGACTTCATATAAGCATGGCTTATTTGCACTAGATGCTATCTCTACTCCACATGTTGCCATGATTGTCTCTACCAAGGAGGCAACTTCCCTATGGCACAAGAGATATGGGCATCTTAGTTACGGCTACTTACTTGAGCTCGGCAAGTATGAGATGGTAAAGGGTCTTCCTTCCCTTTCTGCCACATTGCCGGTGTGCTCGATCGCTAGCGAGAAAGCGGCATAGAGTACCATTTGAGAAGAGCTCTACAAGAGCACGAAAACCTCTGGAGCTAATTCACACCGATCTATGCGGTCCTTTCACACCCAACAGTGTTGGAGGGAAGAGGTACTTTCAATTATTCGTAGATGACTACTCACGAAAGATGTGGGTTTTCTTTCTCAAACTGAAATCTGAAGCTTTTGCATTCTTCCAGCAGTTCAAGAAATCCGTTGAGAAGGAGTCAGGGGCTTCTATCAAAACCCTCCGCTCAGATCGAGGGGGAGAGTTTACCTCTAATGAATTTTCTGCATTCCTAGATAAACATGGGATCAAGAGACAGTTAACAACTGCCTATACTCCTCGGCGAGAATGGAGTTGCTTGAGAGAAGGAACCGTTCTATCATGGAAATGGTTCGTTGTATGCTCACGAGTGCAACTCTTGGGCAACAATATTGGGCGAAAGCTGTCACCACTGCGAGTGTATCTTTTGAATAGGGCACCCACAAAGGCCCTAAAAGGAATGACTCCACGGGAAGCATGGAGTGGTCGAAAACCCTCCATATCTCATCTACGTATTTTCGGGTGTCAAGCTTTCATGCACATACCGAAAGAGAAAAGGAAGAAGCTAGATGAGAAAACACCGAGATGTATTTTTCTTGGATATTACGAGCACTCTAAAGGATATCGGTTGATAGATCCTTTGACCAAGAAAATTCATATCGGCAGAGATGTTGTCTTTGATGAAGCTTTCACATCACAGAGCACATCTACGAGTACACCAGGATATTGTGGAACCAAAGGAAGAGGAGATTCCTTCGTCAACACGAGACAGGGAGGTCCTTCTACATCTTCTTCACCACCACCGAAGCAGAATCCTAAATGGTGTACAAATACAATCAGAGATGCAAATTTATCCACTCCTCCCAATTTGAATTTGGATAGACCTCGTACACGCGGTATGGCTCAAAAGGAAAGAGAAGCCAGAGAAACTGGTGAGGTTGATGATCTTTGTCAATCTTTTGAGGAACTTTCCGTGACTCCAAGTAGAGAAGTTGAGGATATGGATATTGATGATGACGGGGCATTCATGTCTACCATAGATAGTCTTGAACCTGCATCGGTGCAAGATGCTCTTAGTGAGCCTCGGTGGAAGGCCGCTATGGATACGAGTATGAGTCTCCGATGAAGAATAAAACTTGGAAGCTTGTTGATCCGCCGCATGGAAAGAAACCTATTGGCTGCAAATGGGTATACAAAGTCAAGTACAAGGCGGATGGAACAATTGATAAGCATAAGGCCCGTCTTGTTGCAAAGGGCTATGCTCAAAAGGAAGGCATCGACTATGAAGAAACTTTTGCACCTACTGCTCGGATGACCACAATTCGGGTTATGTGTGCTATGGCAGCACAATATGGGTGGAAAGTTCACCAAATGGATGTCAAAAGTGCCTTTCTTAATGGTGATCTCCAAGAAGAAGTCTATATGACTCAGCCTGAAGGATTTGAAGTGGAAGGCCAACAGCGAGAAAGTTTGCAAATTGGTTAAATCCTTGTATGGTCGAAACAAGCTCCTCGAGCTTGGTATATAAAAATGGACAATCACCTAATGCGGCATGGATTTAAGAGATGTCCGTCGGATGCAAACCTCTATTTCAAGAAACAGGGGTTCGAGATAGTGTTGCTTGTACTCTATGTGGATGATCTGCTCATTACGGGGAGTTCGGAAGATATGATCTCTCTTGTCAAAAGAAACTTGTGCAAATCTTTTGAGATGACAGATCTCGGACTTCTCCATTACTGTCTTGGTCTGGAATTCAGCCAGAAGGAGCACACCATCAAAGTGTCTCAGAAAAAGTATGCCAAGACATTGCTCGATAAATATCGCATGACTGACTGCAAGCCAATGGCAACTCCTATGGAGAATGGACTTCAGTTATCGCGATATGATGACTCACCCGGGTAGATGGCACTCTCTATCGACAGTTGATTGGGAGTCTCATATATCCGACCAATACTAGGCCGGATCTCGTATTTTCTGTAAACTATCTTTCGAGGTTCATGCAGGAGCCTAAGACTACTCATTGGAAAGCAGCAAAACGTGTTCTTCACTATGTCCGTGGTACTATAGAATATGGCCTAGAATACAAGAGGAACAACAAATTCTTCTTGCAAGGATACACGGACTCCGACTATGCCGGATCATTTGATGATCGCAAGTCAACTTCTGGATACATTTTTCATCCGGGATCCGGTCCTGTCTCTTGGCACGACAAGAAGCAACAGGTGGTTGCTATTTCTTCAACAGAGGCAGAATATCGCGCCGCACGTGAAGTTGTGTGCGAAGTGATATGGTTACGTCGCATTCTAACAAGTATGGGCCATCCATCAAAATCTCCAATACACTTGTTTTGCGACAATCAGGGTGTTTTGAACCTCGTCAAGAATCCAGTCCATCATGAAAAAACAAAGCACATTGACACACAATGTCATTTCATTCGAGAGGAAGTTCCAAAGCACCGAATTCAGCTTTAGCACATTCCCACCGATGCTCAAGTTGCAGACATTTTCACTAAGGCACTTGGACGTGTCAAATTTGAATTGTTTCGCAACTCACTTTGTATTGCAAAATAATGTAAGGGGATGTTAGTATAGCTATTAGTTATTACATTACCCAAATAATGTAATAAAGGGGGATGTTAGCGTACTATTACAATAGGTGTTATATTAGTTAACTAGTTATTTAACTTTAGCACCTTGTTGCAGCGGCATCCTGTTGAGATGCGCCCAACCCGGGCTAATCCAGGAGTGCTGTTTCTGCATGTTGTATTATTTAAACTGCTCTTCAATAATACAATGTTGTTCGCACAATTACAGAATGTATATGAATTTAATATTGGATGTTAACTGCATGTTCAATTTACAGTACTTGTATGCATTTACCTTTATGATGTTATGACATAATTCATGCCATGTATGTATTGCATAATTTTATGATGATATTTTAGTGGAAATGGACATGCATGCTTTAATTGCTTAAAACATAATGTATGAATGCAATATGAGTTTGACAATCTAATGGATGACACCACAGAATGTATAGCAATCATGAACTATAATTTCTATATCTCATTGTAAGAATTGATCAATTACACACCCATGTGTTTTATGAATTGATATATTTTTTCTGTTCATAAGCTTTTGTAAATTAAAATAATATGGATAACATAGTTAGTGGTCATTTAAATATCATTTCTAACATTCATCCAGTATCTAACCTATATTACAAATATTCTAATAAACAAATTCTCATAAAAGAAATTGATATTTTATGATTGCATTGAAAATTGATTGTTGCTATTTGAGAATTTTTGAGATTTTCCATGAGACTGAAACATCCTAGTTGATTTATCAAAATTTGTGTACTAACCATACTAGACTTCTAAAACATAAGGCTTTTGCTAGGACAGACCCAGCTATTCATTACCCCTATGTGTGAAAATGAGTATATTAGATAAGGCATAAGCATACCCCAGTGCCAGGCGGGATTCATTCAGCCCATCGTTGTATTTGGGATCCTCAAATGTCTATCCAATCTTAGGTTTGGATTTTAGTACGATTATACCACTAGGCGATATATGACACCTTAAGCTAGCTCTTCCAAATTCAAACATTGGTCTGCACAAAATCAAGATGTTAATGTATCAGATATATTATCGTGTGTAAGGTGTGGTAGTGCTAGCAATTCTAGAAATTCAGGTTCACTCCCTCCTTTTATTCAATTTATTGGGATACTTGCTCATATAAAGTGATAAGAATCACCATTTATTTTTTACTTATCTTTTAGTGATAAAAACCACTATTTATTTTGTACTTTTCTTTTTATTTTTCTTTGAGCAAGGGATTTGATACTGATTTGATTTCTTGTAAACTTGAACTTGATTTGACTTGATTCTTGGAATTTCACTTTGGGATTTGATTCCAAAATTTATTTTTTGGATTTGCTTCTTTTTACGTAAGCAAGAGATTCATATGGGTAGGGGAAACTTGTCCTTTTGGCAATTGTCAGCATTTCCCAGACTGTCTGCATAAGGGGATAAGCAAGATAAACTTTTTACCTCAGGATACCTGGTCTTGCTTTGTAGCTTTCATCTTTCCCTTGTCCTAATTAGGATTGTTTAATTTATGAATTAGTGATAGAATTTTTATATTCTAAGTGCCATAAAAACTAGACCTCATCTACAAAAGCAAAGCATGCTTTCTACCAACTCTTGAGAAGACCACTAGGTATGGTTGAATGAACGAAAAAACTTAGTATATTCTTTATAGAAACATGAAGGGTTGTGTTGAAAAACATAATTACTCACAAGGTTTATGAATAAAAATTATAATGCATAGGTGCATGATTGAAACACAAATGTGGTGTCATTTGTAATATTGTAAACACAACTTATTCTAAATGCAAGTGCGACGGATGGAAATACCTAATACAATGCAAAATGAAACACATGTGCAAAAATGAGATGCATGCGATGAATGAAATGCAATGATGAAAATGAAATGCAATATTGCAAATGTAATGCAAATGCAATATTTTTGAATTTATGATATTTTCCAATTTTTTTAGATTTTATAACTTTTTGATTTGACCAAAGGGCTTAAAAATGCCTTTGGAGACTTTTACTGGATGACCAAAGGGCTTACAAATGCCTTTGGGAACTTTTGATGGTTTTAGGTATAGAACGCTTTAAGATGAAGGATGTTGAGAGGTTCAAGCTCTTCAACCCCTTCAAGCAATGTTAAGTGATATGTCCTAGGTCCAACCTTCTTGGAGATTATATAAGGACCTAACCAATTAGCTGCAAATTTATCTCGTAGTTTTGGCAGTATATTTGAATTTTGTTGGTTCTCTTTCAGTACAAGATCACCAACCTCAAAGTCTCTTAGATGGACTTTGTTATTGTAAGCTCATTTTAGGCGCTCTTGATAAATGCAAAGATGCTCGAGAGCATTCACACGATGTTCATCAAGTAGCATAAACTGATCTAGGTGAGCTTGTTGCATGGTGTCATCATCGATAAATTATTTTAATGTGATGCACAACATTGTAATTTCCAACTCTAAGGGCATAATAGCCTCTATACCATATACTAGTGAAAACGGAGTTGCCCCAGTGGATTTTTGAATGCTAGTCCTATAAGTCCATAATGCAAGGGGTAGCTAGATGTGCCAATATTTGTGGTGTTCCAGTATTTTCTTTTTCAATATAGATACCACTATCTTATTTGAAGCCTCAACTTACCCATTTTCCTGTGGATAGTATGGAGTCACAAAACTGTGTTTGATCCTGTACTTGGGCATCAAATCCCTCATAGTTTTGTTTTTTAATGATGTTCCATTATCCGAAATTATCTTGAACGATATCCCAAAATGACTTATGATATTGGTGAGTATGAACTCAGCATTACGCACTCCAGTTGTCATTGTTAATGGTATTACTTCCACCCACTTAGTAAAATACTCAGTAGCCATAATAATGAATGTATTTCAGCCCGATGATGGGAGAAAGATCTTACTGATTAGATCCAAACACCACTGAGTAAATGGCCAAGCCGCTTAAATAGGATGTAAGGCCTGTGATGGCAAGTGTGCAAGATTAACATGATGCTGACATTTAACACATTTCTTGATATACACATTACAATTCTTCTCCATAGTAGGCCAAAAATAGCCCATGTGAATGATGCACTTGACGATAGCCATGTTGCTGAAATGGCCATCGTGCGTACAATCATGAGCAAGAAAAGTAGCCCAAGATGATTCTTGGGGCTCAAGACAGTGAAGGAGAACTCCATCATAGCTTCGTTGATATAAAATATCTTCTAACAAGACATACTTTATCACTTTTTGTTTAAATGTGTGTTTCACGGTACGTAACAATCCTTGAGGGATTACACCAAATTTTAGGAAGTCATGTATCTGTGACATCCAGTTCTAATAAACCTCAGCCACAATTGATAGGACAACATGTTCCCCCTATGGTTTAACATTTGTAAATGCATACTGGGAAACAACCTTATGGTGAATGGTGGTACCATTCCCCATAGGAATCTACGATATCAATGACCCCAAAGGTGCTCTCTTGAGAAAGTCTTTGGCTTTGTAGAACTATTCTTGGTTTTGTTCTACATGAATCATGTTTATTGATTCTTTGTTATCCAAAGATTCATACTGCACAATAGAGTGTGACAACATTTTTACATGGATGGTGGTAAAATCAATAGACGGATTCTAAGGGATTAAGGATCCCAAAGATGCCATGGTGTCTACGAATCTATTCGATGAATGAGGGATTGCTTCTATGTCGTACCACTCCAACTAATCTAGATAAGTATCAATAAGATCTTTGTAGACCTTCAATTTAGGACACCTATATTAAAATAGTCTATTCACTTGGTTGACAATGATAAGGGAATCGCCAAAGATATTTAACCTTTTGATATTCATGACAATAGTTGTTTGGAGGACCAATATTAGGGCTTCATATTCAACATGATTGTTAGTGCAAGGAAAGTCCAAATTGAATGACAAGGGCATGGGAGCACCTTGTGATGTGAACAACACTATTATTGCACCACCCCCTTGATCACACTTCGAACCATCAAAGAACAAGGTCATGTTAGCTTTGTTATCTGGTTCTTCGGGTTCAAGTGCTTCTGATAAGGCAAAAACTGTATCATCAGGTAGCTCTATGGTGATGGGACTACTATTCTTGAGAGGCACCTCAGCTAGTTGATCAGCTATGACCTATCCCTTAATGGACTTTTGGCTAATGAATTCCAAATCGAATTTTGTCAATAGCATGATCCACTTTGCAGTACGTGTATTATGATACATCTTGCTCATCATATACTACAATGTATTTTGTTTTGATATGACATATGTCATATGACATAACATATAATACCATAATTTATTTATAGTGAACACTACTGCTAAACACAAATTTTCCATGTAGGCATATCCTAGCTCGTAACTCACCAAGGTTCAGTTGATGTAATATATGGCTTGTTCTTTGTCTTGCACATTCTTTTGGGCTAACATGGTTCCCAATGCAAAATTAGTTGTTGATATATATAGCAATAATGGTACGTATGGTCTTGGTGGAGCTAGTATTGGTGGTGTTGCCAGGTATTGCTTAATCTCAGCAAAGGTTGCTTGACATTCCTTGTCCCAATTAAATGGGACCCCCTTGTGTAGCAATTGATTCATTATTTTTCCAATAATTGTGCGATAAATCACTTTATGGATGCTACTTTGCCCTAAAGGCTCCTTAATTTATTGATATTCATGGGGGGATGCATTTCTAAAATAGCCTTGACCTTTGATGGGTCAACTTCGATACCTAGTTTTGAAATTATGAATCCTAAGAACTTTCTTGAAGTTAAGCCAAACACACACTTCTTAGGATTCAACCTGACATTATGCTCTATCAGGTAATCAAAGACCTTTCCCAGGACCTATGCATGCTCTCAACATAGCAATGACTTTGCCAATAATTCATCGATATAATCTTCTAAGATCTTATGCATGTAGTCATGAAAGATATATGTCATATCCCATTGATATGGAGCACTAGCATTTTTAAGGCTGAATGGCATAACCTTATAGCAAAATATCCCCCATGGCGTTATGAACGCTATTTTATGCTAGTCTTTGGGCTTAATATGAATTTGGTTATAACCATAAAAACCATCCATTAAGGAGAGCATTTCATGACCTATAGTTGCATCTACGAGAGCATCTATATTTGGCAACATAAATGAATATTTTGGTGTTGCCCTATTGAGGTATCTGAAATCCATACAAATAGGGATCCTTCCAACAGGTTTTCCTACAGACACCATGTTTGATATCCATTTTGGATAGTCGATAGAAATAACAGACTCTACATACAACAACTTTTACAATTCATCTTTAACCATTAAGGCTACTATTGGATGCATCTTCCTGATTTTCTGCTTGATTGGCTTTTTTGAGAGATCCAACGAAAGGTTATGAATAACCAATTTTGGATATAGACCCGTAATGTCCTTATAAGTCCAAGCAAAGAGATCAAGTCTCTCTTTCAGTAGAGGGATGAGGTTGGTACGCTCATCAGGAGATAAAATTTCTCCAAATTTAACCTTCCTAGGATTCGTGGGATCATCGTTGATATCCACTTCAAAAGTTTCCTCTACTGACATATGGGATCCCTCTTCAAGCTGGTGAGGCGTCGAGATAAAGTGGATGTCATATTCTAGGTTTATGGGTTCCACGTTAGAAGCATCCTCGACATGATAAACATCATGTGCATAGCCTAGCACAAAATGAAATGGTTGCAACATTTCTTCGTTAGGGAAGAAATATTCAAGCTCTATTGGTGAGTCAGAGCGATCCCAATCAATAGCATCTATATCAAGACACAATGGTTTGGAGGGGTTGATTGGGTTGTGAAGTGGAGTGGTCCAAATAAATGGATATCATATTTATGGAATGAATCATGTCTCTAGGACCACGTGCATGTGACTCTAAATTTATATAACTTCCAAACTTGATATGTGGTTATAGGGATATGGGGATATCTAGATCCGGTCTATGGACATACTCAAAAATAGGATTGCTAGGCTCAAGGAGCTCTCTAAATGTCGATGGATTAGGGAATACCATATGATAAATCCTATCCAAGTTAGGAGCTCTTCCTCTAAGGCATGGATGGATATTGATATCTCTACGCATATTCGTTGTAGTGTATGGTGCATTACGTTGACGTAAGTAGGGAGGCCCCAGATAGGCTCTCTTTGTTTCATCTTCGTCATCACTGTCATAATGAAAACCCTCACCACTACCTACTGGACTAGGGATATTAGGAAAATGGGGCCCCATGAAAGTCCACTCTCAATAACTACTATCATCCATGGAGGATTACTCATCCTTGATGACTATCTCCAAGTGTAACAGATGACATAAATTAAGAGGGACCAAGTAGGCCAACTCAATATCATCCTCAATTTGCTCCCTGTTTGAGGACTCATCATCATTATCACTCTCATACATGCAACTTAGTCCACCTATCTCAAATATAGACTCTGCTAAGTCCTCATCAACATGATCTTCTAAATTAGAATCTATCTCTATGCTAGTGATCTGAACCTGTAGGCCTATATCATTGGTTGTCTTAGATTTATTCATCCAAGTTATCTCTCAGGATGTGTTCTAGTCTAGTACCCACCAAGATGTCTTTGTGATATATATTTGGTGGTTATATAGCGATGTAAGACACTAATCGGTTATCCCTTTGAAAGGTGGAGGGATTGGGGTGATAAGGATTGAAGTTGACCTCACCCCCCAGACTGAGGTACAAGCGATCTAAAGATATCATGTAGAGTTCATTTTGTCCTCCAATATAATATCCTAACCCAAACCTGTCAGTAGGCAACTGATACTGTGGTTCATAAGGCCTTCTATGCCCCTGCTCAAATAATTTGAGACTGTAACCATACCAATGGTAATGCTCGAAATACCATAAGACGTACTCTAGGTTGGAAATATAATGAACATTCATAGCGAAAGGTTCATCATCATCATCATCCATGGAAGTGTGAGATGCAAATTGATCGAACCCTCCATAGATGAAATTGGTTTGGTTAAGAGGTACCCCCAGTGGTACCACCATCCCTACAGAAAGACGATTGGCTTGTGGTCGGCCCATGTCTTGTGCAGTCTCAATGATTAGCATAAATATCACATTCTACACAATATATTCCCCTAATTTGGGATTAACCAAATGAATGGTCACCTATGGTGTAGATGACCCTACTTAAGATGTAGGTGAAGGAGGTTGAGGTGCCTCTTTGACTTCTCCTTGAGCATACTCTACTTCCATGGAAGTAGGTACCTCGATGACAACTATTTTGGGTGCTCGTTTATCTCTTTTTCACCTATATTTACCTTTAGCTTCTTATCATCCCAATGTAATATGGATGCAGATAGTTTAGTAGAAGCAGTTGTCGTGTGATCTGACCGTTGAGATACAGACGTTGTAGGTTTAACACACACTTATTTCATTTTACCCCTTAGATCTTTTATCGACAACATTGGTCATATGTCCAGGTGCATTGAGGGGATCACGAAGTCCCCAAAAAAATCTGCTAAGTTCATGTATTTGAATGGTTATTCATCTGAAGGCACCATGTGAACATGTCCCTCATGCACATATTTGATACATTGGTGGAGAATGGAAGGGACACAATGCATTTCTCTTATCCAAGGTCACCCTAGAAGTATATTGTACTGCATAACACCTTCAATCATATGACACATGATCGGGATGGTCATTAGTCCCACATGAATGGGTAAGACTATAGTATCTACAGTTGAGCATAATGCATCGTTAAAAGCTCTCAACATGAAGGCTGAAGGTATGATATGCATCTTGGTAACTTTAGGTATGTAAATGCCTTGATCATGATTATATTGATTGATGATCCTGTATCAATCAAAATTCTCTTGAAAGGTTTGTGGTTTACACACCCAATGATATGAAGCAGTGGGTCCACCGTGATAGTAGAAATGGTCTTGATTTCATGATCATAAAATTGTATAATTAGTTCTTGATATTGTTGCACGTGTCCCATGAAGTGTGTGAATGCTTCAAGATCCTGGGACTGCACTTCTATGGACCTTAAAATTTCCATAAGCATATTCCTATGCTTGGGGGACTACTGAATCAACTCATAAATAGACAAATTTGTTGGAGTTATCTATAGGTTTTGAACTAACCTACTTCTGATTGTCACCACTGGTCTAGTTGGTGGGCCTAGCACATTTTGGGCTAGCCTTGAGTGAGGTGCATCTTGGACTCTAATGGGCAATGGAGGTTGATTTGGTATTTCATACCTCGCATGTCTTGTGATGACATTGACCATTCCGAAGAACCCATGGGTTGGTGGTTTGATGCATACTTGATTGATGGTACAGACCAAACCTAGCAGTCGGCTAGGTTATCCAATTGTTTAAAACTTCATATTTATTAGAATAGTTTTCATTGATGGACGGATATCATCTTTTATTTTTATCTCTACATTTTTCACATTTGCCTCAATGGCGGGATCTGCCCTCCTAGCGGCAAACGATTTATTATTAACAATTTATTCTCTTCGCTTCCGCATTCGATTTAGTTAATTGTTCTGGTTATTGAATTCTATATTTAATTGTTGATTCCATCATCGTAGAAGGAAAATCCTTCCAAGTGGTATCAGATTCGGTGATTCCCAGGAGTTTTTTTTTGCGGTCTCATAACACTGCCATTCGGCTGCGCAATACCCAGCTGCAGTTCGCGTCGCGTCACAGTATTACCAGCGTCTGTAGGAGTGCCTTACATCGGCGATTACAGGCATTTTGATTCTATTTTTCTGCTAGTACTCGTTCCAGTCTTCCCATAGCCACCGCCACAGTAAGAGGCACAAATCCTCACTTTGTGATAACAAAAACACCCGAACGCCAGGTCGTCAACCCTTCTGGATTTGCACAGTTCGTCCCAGAAGACGTCGTCCAATCCTAATTCGCAAAATTTTTTTAATTAATGGGAAATACTAAGGTCGTTAATAATTTTATTTTGCTGACGTCAGGGAAAACATAATTTCGGGCGTTGGTCTCCATCGTTTATCCCACATTCGACATAATTCGTGGGGTTAATAGTTTAAAAGGCACAAGTCACACCTTTTACGATGTGACTTCGGTCACACGGTGGTGTTCTTCCGCGCCTAGCCCTGTCCGCTTTCAAGTTGCTAGTTGTGTCGTTGGTTTTCGTCCTCCGTTTGCGTAGTGTTGTGTCGTTGGTCGTCGTCCTCCGTTTGCATAGTGTCGTGTCGTTTGGTTCTTGTCCTCGGTTCACGTAGTGTTGTGTCGTTCGATCTTCATCTTTCGCGTTCTCCATTCGCATAGTGTCGTGTCATTCGGTCGTTGTCTTCCGCGTTGTGTCATGTCGTTCGGTCTTCGTCTTCCGCGTCGCGTCGTGTTGTTTAGTCTACGTATTTCGCGTCGGTCGTGCCATTGGTCTGGTCTTAGCTGTCTTACTCGTCGTGGGTCTTAGCTCGCGGGTCGTGTCGTCCGTTCGCATGCTGTCAAGTTGTTGATATTGTCAAAAAAAAAAAAAAAAAAAAAGGTTGTTCAAGGTTGCGGGCAAGGAAGCCATCCACACTCACATCCGCGTCACAGTTGGAGTGACAGTTGAAGCGGATCCCAATTTTTTGCTAAATTCCCCAAAATTTGCAGCAGTTGAAGCGAAATCCTAAGCTGGCTATGTTAACAAGTGCATGAGCAAAAAGTGGACCAAAGGTGCCGACGGTCGATTATCAAGCTCGAAAACAACCAATAACAACACAAGAAGACCTAATCGTAGCCCAGGTACTAAAAATTCTCTTTCTCCTTTTAAAATTGGTAGTTATAATCTACATCATCCACTAGTAGATCCTATGGCTACTAATCCTTCCCCAACTCACGAAAAAATCACACAAGGAACCTCAAGTAACTCAGCCATTTCCAATGATGCTTCTCTTCACCTCCTACTAGAGGGTATGAACGAAGTTAGTCTTCTCCTAAAAGACCTAGTCAAAGCACAAAAACAGCCTAATCCCAATACTAATCCCCAAAATCACTCCCATGCCCAAAGGAATGAAGAAAATATCGATCCTAATGATGATTGGCAACAACAACGAGGTGATTCGGATAATTACAAGGATCACTATCAAAGACAGCGGTATAACCAAAATCAAGAAAGGGACACGGGTTATCACCAACCAAGAGGTCCTAATAATAATAATTTTCCACGAATTGATATGCCCACTTTTGAAGGTCATGATCCTCGTGGTTGGATAGCCAAAATGGAAGGCATCCTTGACTTATATCAAATTAAGGAAATTGATAAAGTTCCTTTCGCTGCATCAAAACTAGGCACTGAGGCCTACCAATGGTTTGTATGGCTTAAACGAGAGAATGGAGCTACTATTAATTGGAGAAAATTCACTACCTCTTTTTTAGAAAGATTTGACGACGGAGCTACGTCATCATACACAGTAAGACTGTTATCTCTTAAACAAGAAGGGTCAGTTAGTGAATTCGTTTCGGAGTTTACCGGTTTACTACCATACACTTTAGACCTCGGTCCGACACAGTGGTAGGAGCCTTTCGCAATGGTTTGAAAGAAAATATTCGAGTGGAGGTAGACATGCATGATCCAACCTTGCTAAACAGTTGTATAAGAATAGCCAAGTTGGCCGAGAAGAGACATCAGTTGTCTGCACGGCGTGAAACGTATAGTCGTCCCTCATTTCACAACAATTCCTTTCATAGAAATGATCAACCATCAAGATATTTTTGATATAAATGTCGCACTCATCACCCCAGGGAACAAGCATGTGCCCAAAAAACAAAACTTTCATATTGAAGGTGATCAATGTGAAGGAGAAGAGGATGAACCTTACCAATCAGAAGAACCTATGCCAGAAGACCTACCAGGTACTATAGACGAAAAAGAAGAGGATACAATGGCGATTTCAGTGCATGCTCTCATGGGTTTAACCGCCCACCATACCATCAAGGTACCAGGCTTTCTTCGCTAGAAAAATGTGAATGTGCTAATTGATTCTGGTAGCACCCACAATTTTATCGACATCAAAACAGCAAAAGATTTGAATTTATTCATTAACTCTTCCAACAAAGACAAATTCCAGGTTCTAGTGGCCAACGGGGTGAACGCACAATGTGTTGGTCACACATCTCAAGTTTCCATAAAGATGGGAACTTATACCTGGTTAGGATCCCTTTTTGTCATGAATTTAGGGAACTTTGATGTCATTTTGGGAGTTGAATGGTTGGAAACATTAGACACGGTTAGTTTCAACTTCAAAAAATTATTTGTGGAATGGAAGGAAAACGGATGAGTCATTCGCTTACAAGGCATTACTACTCCTCCATCACAAATGGTGAGCTCTCATAGTATGGAGAAGATGTTAAAAAAGGGTGGATACGGGTTTATAGCTCAAATTAATTGTTTGGAAAAACAATCTCAAGCAACTTCGGATATTACTGCTCCCAAGTTACAAAACATCTTAACACATTACGAAGAGGTTTTCCAGGAACCTAAAGGATTACCACCTAAACGATCTCATGACCATGCCATCCATTTGATTCCAGGGAGTGTCCCACCTAACAATCATCCTTAACGCTATCCTCAACCACAAAAGACAAAAATCGAACAGATCGTTCAGGATTTATTGGATCACGGAGTCATTCGTCATAGCACTAGTCCTTATTCCTCACCTGTCTTTATGGCTAGATGAAAAGATAACTCTTGGCGTATGTGTCCTGACTTTTGTTCTCTCAATAAACTCACCATCAAGGACAAATTTCCCATTCCTGTCATAGATGACCTACTCGATGAGTTGCATGGTGCAAAATTTTTTACAAAACTAGACCTTCGCTCAGGATTTCACCAAATCCGTGTTAGAGAAGAAGATATTCCTAAAACTGCTTTTCGTACTCATGAAGGTCATTACGAATTTTTGGTCATGCCTTTTGGTCTTACCAATGCACCATCCACATTCCAAAGTCTCATGAACCAAGTGTTTCGTCCACTCCTCCGTAAGTTTGTGTTAGTCTTTTTTGATGATATTCTCATATACAGCAAAACATGGGCGGATCATTTACATCATGTGGATAAGGCTCTTCACATTTTACACAAGGAAAAGTTATTTGTTAAACGTTCCAAATGTTCATTTGGAGTTCAAGAAGTCGAGTATCTTGGTCATATAGTTTCACACGAGGGCGTCAAAGTGGATCCCAATAAGATTAAGGCAATTCAAGAGTGGCCTTTACCTAAAACCATCAAGAAACTTCATGGTTTTTTGGGTCTCACGGGCTACTATCGCAAGTTTGTACAAAATTATGGTAAGATTGCAGCACCTCTCATAGCACTCACAAAGAAGGATGCCTTTTGTTGGTCAGAAGAGGCCACTCAAGCCTTTGAAGCTCTTAAGAAAGCCATGTGTACAACTCTAGTATTAGCAACTCCCAATTTTCACAAACCATTTATTATCGAATGTGATGCATCAGGAACAGGAATTGGGGCTATACTAATGCAATAAGGTCATCCTTTGGCATTTGAAAGTAAACAACTTTTTGGAAAAAATTTGGGAAGATCAACATACGAAAAAGAAATGTTGGCTATTCTTCACGCAATAGAAAAATGGAGACACTACCTAATCAGTAGCCGCTTCATTATAAAAATAGATCATAGTAGCCTCAAGCATTTTCTGGAGCAAAGGTTTTCTTATCCGGAACAAAATAAGTGGTTAACCAAATTGTTGGGCTATGATTTCGTTATCAAATACAAGAAAGGGAAGGAAAATATAGCCGTCGATGCGCTGTCCAGGAAATATGAAGATGAAGTAGTCATTAACGCTATTTCAGGTCCCTACTCCCAATGGGTGAATCAATTACAAGATGAATGGTTGTCAAATGGCGAAACTGCTCAAATAATTCAATAATTATCTATAGGGTCCTCTAAACACCCTTTGTTCTCTTATGAAGATAAAATCCTCCGAAAGAAGAATCGCATTTACATTCCACATAATTCAGAACTCAAATCAAAGATCCTCGACGAATCACACGCTTCTCCATCAGCAGGACATTCAGGATTCTTGATGACATTTATGGGTCAAACAATCGTTTTGTTGGAAAGGATTAAAAGCAGAAGTCAAACAGTGGGTAGCAGAATGTGAGGTCTGCCAGCGCAATAAAGGAGAAACAGTGAAATCACCAGGATTGTTACAGCCATTACCCATCCCTGAACGATAGTGGGAACATATATCTATGGATTTTATTGAAGGTCTTCCAAAATCAGAAGGCAGGACAGTTATCTTCGTCGTCGTTGACTGGTTATCCAAATACGCTCATTTTCAGGCTTTACAACATCCTTTTTCCGCAAGCAAGGTGGCAAAGGTATTTATGGATTCAATTTTCAAATTACATGGTATGCCAAAAAATATTGTAAGTGATAGAGATCCCATATTCACTAGTAACTTTTGGCGAGAATTATTTTGACTTAGTTGTACCAAATTGAACATGTCCTCAGCTTACCATCCCCAGACAGATGGTCAAACAGAAGTAGTTAACAAATGTTTGGGTACATACTTATGATGTTTTGCTCAAGATAAACAATATCAATGGAGCCAATGGCTAGCAATGGCGGAATGGTGGTACAACACTTCTTACCATTATTCAATTAAGATGTCTCCCTTTGAAGCATTGTATGGAACTAAGCCTCCAATCGTAGCAGATTACATCCCCGGTTCATCCAAAGTAGACAAAGTGGATGATTGGTTTCAACAAAGGCGATCGACACTCACCATCCTCAAGGAGAATTTATTCCAAGCACAAAATCACATGAAACAACAGCATGACTTGCACTGATCAGAACGAACTTTTAATATCAGTGACAAGGTTTTCCTAAGGTTGCAACCTTACAAACAAGCATCGTTAAGGATAAAGACCAGTCAAAAGTTGGCACCACGATTCTATGGTCCTTAAAAAATTGTGCGCCGCATTGGAGAAGCCGCATATCAGTTATAACTTCCTTCATCATCACGAATACACCCGGTATTCCATGTTTCCTGTCTCAAAAAGGTCATTGGTTAGAAAGTGCAAGGTCAATCAGAATTACCAGTGCTCGATGAGGAAGGCTGCATACACCTCCAACCTGAAGATATATTACAACACAGAATACGAAGACTAAGATCACGCCAGATTCAAGAGTTTCTCATCAAATGGCAAGACCTACTAGAGGAAGATGCCACATGGGAACACAAAAGTATTTTCCAAACATTTCCAGCTTTGAGGACAAAGCTTTCCGAGGAGGGGAGTCATGGTACAGACCAAACCTAGCAGTCGGCTAGGTTATCCAATTGTTTAAAACTTCATACTTATTAGAATAGTTTTCATTGATGGACGGATATCATCTTTTATTTTTATCTTTGCATTTTTCACATTTGCCTCAACGGAGGGATCTGCCCTCCTAGCGGCAAACGATTTATTATTAACAATTTATTCTCTTCGCTTTCGCATTTGATTTAATTAATTGTTCTGGTTATTTAATTCTATATTTAATTGTTGATTCCGTCACCGTAGAAGGAAAATCCTTCCAATTGACTTGGCCAACATTATTCCTTGGTACCTCATGGTTGGGTAGAGGATTCTTGTAAATCCCCATATTCTGATTATCTGGCACTTGCAGGTTGTCCACAAGAAGTGTACCTCTTTCAATCGTATTTTATACTAAATGTTTGAACAACCAACATACCTCTATATCATGGCCTTTCATTTGATGAAAATGTAATATTGATCATCCTTATACCCCTTAGGCTTGGGTTTAATAGGGTCCACTAGTTTAATTTTTGGTAAGTTTATTGTCTTTGCCTCGCACAATTGATGGAAAATTGATGTCAATGATTCCGATAATTGAGTGAATATGTCAGAAGGGCATATTTATTTATCCTTACCCTTTTTGTTGTTGTTGCGCTACTCGTAATACACAAGAGGAGGTTGGGATTGATAATTTTGTTGTTCCTGCCACTTATCCCCTTTTTGAAGGTTTAGAACCACCTGATTAATGTGGGCTATCTTGGTCTGTTGTTTATTAGTGCTCTTATTATTCCAATCCTTCTTGTTCCTGAGTTTCAAGTTACCCTCATTTAACTTGATATCTTCTATCATTTTTTGGCTTGCACTAAAGCCTCTTCGAAGGTCTGATATTGCTACAACTATAATAATAATGAAATGTTCTTTGCACAAATTTTTGTAAACATTCAAATTAATTCATAAGAAAGTATGGAGAATGGCAGCTTTACCATCATCTTTCTCCATTGTTTTCCATAATCCATAACTAGTTCATAATCATGTTGCATTAAAACAGCCAAATCGGATAGGTTTACCTTTTTCTTGACACCAAAGAAGAAGCATTCAAGAAATGCATCGGCCAGTTGCTCAAAATTGGTGATGTTGTACCTCTTGATTTGATTAAACCACTCTCGAGCTAGGTCTGAGAGGGTTGTAATGAAGGTCCGTAGGAGTAGGGCATCATTGCTTTCGATCTGAAAGCACATGTCCAGAAAACTCGTAATGTGCTCCTGAGCGTCCTCATCTCCTTTAAACTTTTTCAACCTAGGTATCTCATGCTCAAGATAGTCCATAATAGGCATTTATGGGCATAAAGGTTTGTTATGAATCTTATTCAAGGTAGTCTTTTGATAAGTCATCCCTTGCTTCTCAATAGCTCTAACCTTTTCTACCAAGGTCTTATAGGCCTATGAAGATAGGAACTCTTCTTCTCTAGATTGCCTTGGAGGTACCTTTGGAGGCATGTTCCTCTTCGATCAAGGTGGAGGACTAGGCTCATCATCCACTTTGACTTGGGAGATTTTAGGATATTATTGATCTAATTCCTCTCCCACTTATTCTTCATATTATCTATATCCATGATATTCAGACGTAGGGTGCCAATATCTATGTTGGGTCGTATAGCGAGTATGGGTGTCTATATGGTCAGGGTGGAACTCGGGCTACGAAGTATATCACCTATCAATGCTCTATCTTTACTCATTGGGGGGAGGTAAAATAGCACTGGTCAATCAATCCTCCCTCTCAACATGCTCCTTTTGATCAAGGATGTGTTGCTCACGCATGCATTGTTCATATAAGCATTGTCTTATGAACCTTTACCTCTAAGTGTTCTCATTTTTTAGGCATTCCCACTTTGCACGAACATCCTCTAATTGGTCTTGGAGAATCTAATGTCTCTGCTCTAACACCATCTTGTGAGATCTATCTATGTGATCAGTCGTATGAGGCCTCTGGTGTGTGTGCTTTGTTTGAGCGGCTTTGTGAGTGTGTCCTCTAGTGGACTGATCTTCTATGCTCTTGCCATTAGTTGTGAAGATGGCATTTGCATTCAGCGGTTACCTATATTCTATACCTGCATGGGATGCAGGGGCATGCATATCATGAGAATGTTTGGACCACTCTCCAGGTTATCTAGATGGTCATAATGGTAGTATTGCTATGCACACTCGTAGAACGAGAAGGTGTAGGAGTAGGCTTATAACCTAGCTTTCCTAAGACTTTGTCTAGACCATCTAATTTTTTACTACACCATGGCTCATGAGGTGGTGTACCATTTACTCCCACTTTAGACATTTCTATGGTGATCTTACAAGGTTCACTTTTGTGGGGATTTTTCTTGGGTCTACACTCGAAAGCATCCCCCTATATTTACCCCTAAATGGGTGGATCTCAGACTTGTCTATACTCAGATGGTGGGGGCTTTGAGCCTACCTTAGCTATAGGTTGAAGGGGTATCAATATGGATCCCTCTATGACATACTCTTCAGTAGATCCTGTGGAACCACGTGGAATACAATCACGGTAAATGCTAACCTATCTAGGACTCCCATGCTGGGAAGCCCAATGCTCTGATCTATGTCTTGAGGAGTGTCTAGTGGTTCCTATGATCGAGGTATTATCAAAAGGATCCCCATGCATATAATTATTCCCTCTAATACTCGTTGAATGATGTTCAGGAGGATTTTGTGGTTGAGGGCTCTACACATCTTGATGTGCATTGGGTGGAGCTTTGGCCTCGACCTTGGGTCTATGACCGAATCGGCCTCTCCGTGTATGCACCATGATATTATATTATCTCGTATGTAATTTTTAAGGCAAACAAAAGCAAACAATAATGATTATCTCTTTTAATTTGTGCTCTAAACTTTTTTTATGTGTTTTGAGATTGTTTGTATCAAGAAGTAACTCTCATCATGTTTTCAAAATGTTGATGATATACTCAATTGTTAAAGGGCTTTCACCTATATACTCGCAGCTCAACAACCTGGCAATGAACTCCAAGACACGTAATCCAACCTATAATGTGTGGTAGTGAAGTCCACACATGGTTAGGGAGCACAGGTACTGCCAGAAGCTCACCCAATCTCAACTAGTCAGTGTCATACCCTCCGAAGAGGAGTATATGCAATTTTTTTAGGCTATGGATGGCTATTGGGTTCGATATTGGTCTAGTAACAAAAGGATAGAGGGATTTGGGCCAACAGATGGAAATCACTGCCACCGTCGTTGAACCCTACTAGTGGTTGGATGTGACTTCCAACTCACTAGCATTTACAATGTGTCGTGGTGTGTGGGGTTCTTTTTACTTTGCATGAAATAGAAATGCATAAAACAACACTCAAATGATTTTTCTACATGCTTTTCAAATGAACGTTTCACTTTAAAAGAATGCACGACTATGCTATATGATTTTTCATAGAATACAATTACCTATGAAGGAATGGCCATTGATTAGGCCTCAAGCATGCAAACTCTAAAAACATGAAATATCCTAGACCACTGGAGACTAGGGCGGACTACAATCAGAGATCCGCTATTCCTAGCAATGGCTAGTAGAAAACTAAAAAGCATCTAAGATTTTTCCATTCTACCTTTCGCTATGTTTTCTACTTAACCTAACATTTTTGTATTTTGATATAAAATAAAACACAGATAGGAAATTATAGAGACAGAAATATGTTCCTACCTTAGATCCAAGTCTGATAAAATTTTGCTGCCTATTGTCTATTATGTTCTCTATTGATCGCATTTGTCATGTGCAGTTGCAACTGTTTCCCATGGGTGTCAGTCGTGGCGACAACTGTTAACCATGGCTATCAACCATGGCTAAGGCCTGTCATCAAAAAATAGAGCAATTTAGATTGCAAATCACTTAAATTACGGAATCCCCTCGTGATCGCCTTCTATGACAATCCTGGATGCATACACCTAAGCTAATAATAACTAAAAATCAACTTAATGTATGAAAGATAGATAAATTTGCAAATGAACATAAAGAAGGGTTTTCTTTATTAAATTTCCATTGAAACTTGGTTACAAATCCATCCCTCTTAGGGATATCCAATGTGATACAGTTATTACAATCAATAAAAATCCCCACACAAGGGTAGGTGTAATTCACAAGCTTCCTAGCTTGACACGAACTGCTCTAAGGCAAATGTAGCCTTATTCTCCGTGATTAGAGGTATTTTTTACTTTGAATATCAAGACCCTGTTAACCCTATGTTCAAGAAACAAAAAGAAGCAATTATAATCAAAGAAGGCCTCTCTTAATGAGGCTTTTAAAGGAAATTACACAAAATATTATCATGAAATCTTGAAATCAAGAAAGTACAAGAAACATAGTAAACTACACTAAACATGATAATTGACCATCAAGAATGTAAAGGGGGCATAAATTAATCCATTTTATATCCTAATTAAACCATTGAAAGCATGAAAACATGAAAAGTAGCAATTATTACCCTAATTGTTTAAATGACAAAATGCAAGGAAAGAGAGTCGTAAACTATGATTCTACCACACAATTGTCTTTAATAAAGTAAATCTAAATCAAATGTAACTAATATAAAATAAGTAAAATGTAAACTATTGCTAAAACTGGATAAATTGAGAATCAAACCTTGACCATGGGTCTGTCGTGCGGTTGGCACTATTAGCTACGGTTGACAATCGTGGCTAAGGCATGAATGCCCTTGTTCTCCAAATCAAGGTTTGATTCCTCAATTCACTCTGATGAATTGATGATCAAGGGTCACTGTGATGTCCTACGATAGAATTAGTGGTTTAATTGCTTATATTAGTTATGGAATGGGCTCGATTGCATTTTTTGATTCCTCCTAGCCCTCCATAGCCTTCTTGGTTTCAAATTTCATTTGATCTCCAATTGGGTAGCAAAAGTATTCCTCTTAATATATGCAAATGAGTATGCAATTCGATAGGGCTTCGATGCTTTTTAACTTAATATTCATCTCTCTTATTTCCCAATTTAGAGGGGGTTCTTATAGCATTTGAGTAGGCCATATCTTAGCTTCATTGAGAAGCCAAAATCAAGAAAGGGCAGTTGAGGCAGTTGGAGGAAATTTTTTGAAACTTTTTGCTCTCAAACTGCTCTGATCTGCAACCAATTGGCCGTTGAAACTAATTTTGGGTCGACCAAGGTCCAACTTATTTTTGAGGCTAGTCGTAGCTCTGAGGCGTGGTCAGCTCTATTAATCGTGGGTGTCAGCCGCAACTAACACTACTTAGGCCAAACTACCTAAATGAGTGGTTAAAACCACTGTTGTACCTTGGAATCTATCCAAGATATTCCATATGGTCTTCTAGCATGTCCCATATGAGTAGTCATCTCAACATGACGTGTTTTAGGTGTCTACACGTTGAAGTTGAAATCCTTTTTACTCCAAAGTTCAATCAACTGCAGATAATCAATTTTTTTCAAAGACTTGTCAAAAATAAATTTGCAAATTTAAAATTTTCAAATTTTGAAGTAGTAAACCTTTTATCTCCCTAATAATTAAATTTGCAAATTATAAATTCTTCAAATTTTAATTTTTTCTAAGTATTCAATTTTTCAAAATTTTCAATTTGGAGTAGAAATCCTTATCTCTCCAAAATCTAATAAATTTATCAATTTTTTCAAAAATTGAAATTTTTTAAAATATTGCAATAATTAATTGCAAATAATAAAATATCAAATATTTTTCAATATTTTAAAAATAAAGTTGAAGTCCTTATAACTCCCACCTTAATATATTTTTCTATGGAGTTGAAAATCTTTTAACTCCCTCTCTTAAATAATAAAAGTCCCTAAGTTATCCAATTCCTTCAAATTAAACTCAACTTAGGACTTTAGCACCAAATTTAATAAATTTAAATTATAAGGTAATGTGCTTACCTTTAACTCTAAATTAGGTCTCACGCACATTCTAAATGAAACTACTCCTAGATGACGATGTAGAAGCTTTTTATGGTAAAGTATGAATGTGGACATTACATTGTAGTGATCAAGTGTAACACTTTCTTTCCCTTTAGATTATGTAGCCTTAAAATTCCTCTCAAAACCTACAAATGTTGATGCTTCGATCAATTACCTTATTCTGGCTAAATTTGAATTGCTTCAGAAAAATATAGGCTCAAACTTGAAATCAAGCTCTGTCTTAGATGATCTACCTCAGCTTGAAATGGCTCTAAGGTCTAGATGTTCTAGCTTGGGCACAAATGGATCCCTAGTTTAGGTGCTCCTCCAAATGACTCTTTGGTTCAAGTGCTTTGGCCCAAACATGAATGAACTTTTGGTTTTGAATGGCGCTCTTGTTTTTGTTTTATCAAGCACTCTTAGTAAATTTATTGAATAGCAACTTGAAGCTTTTGCTCTTTCTTTATTAGGCTAGCAACTTGATGCTCTTGATTTTATTTTCACTAGATAAATAGTGCTTATATATTGTTCTTAGCCTTTAATGCTTTGACGTATACAACACCTATTGGTGCTTTAATCTTTTCATTTTTTTGTTCACAAACTTTTTTTAAATATGTGAGGATTCTTTCATCCTCTAATAATTTAATAGTTGTTGGACACTTCATCCAATGCAATATATATAAGGATCTCTTTTATGTCCTTCAATGATCTGAAAGCTATTGGATACTTCATCCAATGTAATTTTTATGGACTTTTTATCCTCCAATGGTGGTTTTGAACCACTATAATATTTTTATGTGATTCTCCTCTTTTCTAGAGAATCCAAATAATATTAGGGTGACTTTAAATGTTCCCACATGTCCAACTTTCTTCAAAGTTTGTCTTTCTATTCTTTTTATTTTTTGTCTTGAGTTCTTGTCTTCACTAGTTTTTAGAACCAAATGGATAGACTCTAGCATACAAATTGGGATGACTTTTATCTGACCCCTTTATCAATTCTTCAAGACTTTAAATGGAGTCATAGTCTTCACTTCCTTTAAAGTGGAAAGACTCCAACTTAGAACCTTTATCAATTTGCAAATACGAAATTCGTAGAAAATATAAAATCACAACAAAGGCTTCCTTTGAAGGTAGAAATAGAGTCTACTTGAATTAGCTCTGAATATGAATCTATAAAAAATGAATAGAGTTTAATAGTAGTTATGACACCATTGTTGGATTTTAAGCCAAAATATATTAGGTCCCAATGTTATGGATCTTGAATAATCTCAAATATAAGAAAATTAAAATATAAGATGGCCAATAATAATAATAACATTCAAGATAATATAAATATGAATGTAAAATGGTCAAATTCATTCATGCAATAACATGAAAAAAACTTATAGTATAATTGCTCAAAATATGCATACAAGTTGCAATATTATTAATGCTTGAATATGATCTTCTTAGATCATTTTTCAATACAATACATGGAAATTTGTCTCCATAATATAGCCATACAAGATGACTCTTCAAGTACTTGACTATTGCTCTTTATATGAAAAATCTCATGTCCTTTGGCTTCTCGTCTTGGTACTTGTATAAATGACTCTTAACTCTCTACTTACATGTATAATTAACTCTATTATACTTGCACTCTTATACATGATACTTACACTTCTACATGCACACCTAATACATAACACTTGTGCACATCCTCACATTAAATATTTACACACTTAATTACATGACACTTGTGTACTTTCTCTTATTGCATCCTTGCACTCTTACTTACATGATACTTGTGCATATCCTGCATATAGTCATTTACATAAAGGGGAAATATAAATCACTCACCTAAATTATAGACTCATAAACTAATCTATTACATTTTTATATGTGTATCATAAAGGTACCATGGAGGTACATTATCATGCACCAAATAATGTAGTATTCTCCAAAAATTTGCCCTCTCTAAGTGGTGCTCCCATATTGGGAGATCTTATGAAGTTATTTCCTCCTTAAGGAGCATTATTTATGTTATCCTATCATAAAGGTATTATCTATGTTCTCTCTTTGTGTGAATTATTATAGTATGGAATATTTCTTGTGGATGAATATTCAATATTCTTACAAATTAATGAATGTTTTATGTTTTTGAGAATAAATTTTTGTAACAAGTGGTATCAAAGCCACTATTTTAACAAAGTGGTGATTATTATTTTTGGATTCCAAAAATTGGGTGAATTTTTTTCTAAAAAAATTTTCATCTTTTAGAAGCCGTAAATTTGCATAGAGTGGTCTGATTCAGACCATTCGTATGCCATCTTATTTAGTATTTGAAGAGCTTCAAAATGCTTAGTCACATAAAGAAATGTAAGCAATATTTAGGGAGATAAAAACTTTTCAAATATCCATCCATAATAGTAGTAAAGATATTTTTCAAATTGTATTTTTTCCAAAAGCTAAAATTTAAAATATCTTTCAAGCTGGCAACAACATGGCGCCAATGAAGTAATTAGTATGGTTATAAAAATGGCATAGTGAAAACATGGAACCAAAAGCGCAAACATTTTGAATCCATAACCTAAAATATCATCAAATTTATGAGTTTCTAATTAAGTGGAAGGATCTCCCAAAAGAAGATACAACATGGTATCCTATAACCATTTCTAGTTATTTCCAACTTTGAATACAAATATATTTAAGGGGAGCCATGTAATGGCTCTAATGTATCCACATCAACTATTTAATGGAGCTATAGACACATGTTTTACCAAGTGGAACAAAGAATATAAAAATAAACTGGCAGGTAAGCCCATCCTAAAATATTTGTGGAAATCTATACCATATTTTGTCATACGGCACATCTGGTTGGATAGAAACCAAAGGATTTTTGAAGGAAAAGGTAGGGACATTAAAACTCTAATACGAATGATAAAATAAGAATTAGTCCTAAATGTCAAATCGAGTTTCTATCAACAATAGTATGAAGAATATTTTTCACCCACATAAAGAAGAATGATCTACCAACTTAATCTCCAAGCTTTCCTAACATAGGGAGGATGTAGAGTATACAATTCTTTGTGTGACATATATTTTCCAAAACTCTCCTTTGATGGTGCCTCCAAGCCCAAAACTGATCAAGCAGTGGCAGGGGTACTAATTCTTATAGGACCCCATGAGATCCTGCTCAAATACATGATCAACCTGGTAACAACGTCTAACAACGTGGTAGAGGTTATTGGATGTGAAATTGGCTTAAAATTGGTGGTAAAGCAAGGAATCGTTCAGGTCATAATTTATGGGGATTCTAAACTGATAATAACAGTTTTTGCAAAAAATAAATATTTTAGATATTTACAATTGAATATTATTCAAGATAGGATTAGACAACTAGGCAGGATCATTGGCAAAATATCCTATCAACACATAAGGCAAGAATTCAACAAAGAGATCGACACACTAGCGAATCAGGCAATAAATAAAGCCCCTAGTTATTTTTGCCAAATCATCAAGAAGTAGAAGGGCAAGGGGTATGCGAGGATGACAAAGACTCCAATAATGAGGTTCTTTTTTGTCTTCATGTTTTATTTTTTACAATGTTCTGTTCACTTTGATATCCGATTAAATATTTTTATAATTTTTTGTTAAGTAAGTATATATTTTCTTTTAAAAAAACTATCTTCATCATTGTTAATTTGAGCCTCAAGATTAGTTTTCTCAACCCTTGAGTATTATGGCTAGGGTTATTATTTGTTTTAGTATATAAATAAAAGAGTTACATTTTAGTTGAGACATTGTTCATATTTATAATAGTAAGTTACCTCTAATGCACATATAAGAATTTATCATCTCTAATTGGCTATGATACTTTTCCTTTTCTAAGTAGCACTCTCATATTAAGAGATCCTTTGGAGTTACTCCTTACTTAAGGAGTATTATAGGTATAGCCCTAATTTAAATATATTATGTATCTTGTCTTTTTTTGTGAATTATTATGGTCTAGAATTGATGGCTTTTTAGCCTTAATACTAACATAAAACTCTCAAGATAAATATCACAGGATCAAATATAATATAACCACAATATAGTAAGATCAAGATAATGATATAAGAAAATTAATATGTATATAAAGGCTTATAATATATCAAATAATATTAATTAATAAATAGCAATATGAATGTAAATAGCCTGAATCATACATGTACAAAGCATGTAGCACAACTTACAATATTAATTGTTCAAAATGTATGCAATCTTTATTACTCCTCTTTCTCTTACATTTATAACAAGAACTTGCTCTTCTCTGTAATGTAATACATATTGATATCATATTAAGTATCCTTATGGATTATATATCCATAGTAGAATGACTCTTTGGATACTTGACTATTCCTTTCCATATGCCAAGTCTCATGACTCTTGGTTTCTCTACTTGACACTTGCATGCTTTACACATGACACTATAATGTATGCAAACCTAGACATGACTCTTGACCTTCACCTTGTAAAATTTAACCTAATATACTTGTGCACATATTTACATTACATATTTGATCTCCTACATATAAGACACTTGTGCACATATACTCAACTTACACTTGCACACTTATTCACATGAAACACATGTATTTCCTGCACATAAAAACTTATATAGAAAGGGGAAATACAATTCACACTCTAAAATTTGACTCAAACCTAATCTAATATTTACATATATACCATGAAGGTACCATGGGGGTATATTAGTATGTACCAAATAATGTAATATACTCCAACATCCCCTTGTATTACATTATTTGGTTATTGAAGACTTTAGTCTTCAATCATGGTCTTCATTCTTCAAGTAACCTTACAATGCATGTGATGTTTGTTTTGATCTCCATTAAGTTATTCTTGCTTGATTTCATATTTGGATTCACCTTCATGTTCTTCGGTCTTTATAGCTTCAATATTACAAGTTTCTTGAACTCTCTCATTGTCATCATATTCTTGCATAAGAATTTTTCCTTTGCCTTTGTCGTGAGAATCATATGATTATTTCTTTTCTTGTATAGAGACTTCTAAACATTCACTTAAAGTATCATAATAGATTAATTAGTTAGATGAACTTGGAATATCAATACTACAAGAAGAATGGAATATCTTTTCCAAAAATGATTCATCTATTTTTAATTTCTTCTTAAGAGATTCAATCAACTCTTTTTGTTTCATATTTTCTTCTTTATGAAACTTAAGTGTAAGCAATGCCATATATATTATGCTACCAATATCTAAAGGTATCATAATACTATATTTTCCATCATCAATTGTTTCAACAATTCTTTCATGTATATAGTATTCAAATGGTTTTAAGTTTTCTTCTATGGCTTCACCATAGATTAGCTTTGAAACTAAATCTATATTTCCTTCATATTTTTCAATCAAATTCTTGATCCCAAATTTTATGACATATAATTTTTCTTTTTGTATCATGGACTCCATATTGTTATCCATTTTTTTACTTTTTAAAGTTGACAACCTCCGAATAATAAATCAAAGTTTCTAGTTTATTACCTATGAAGTAGAAAACATTGTCTCTCTAATTTTAGAAACTAAGAATGAACATTGTAATTTTTTTTTTTAAGGTTTGAGGTTGATTACCTTTTGATTCCCAAATAACTAAATTTGCAAATATTCAATTTTTTATTTTCAAATATTTTCAAAAATAGAAAACAAAATATATTTCAAAAAGCTTTAAAAATAAATAAACTATTTTGATTCCTTATTACTCCAAACTTAAAAGATTTCAAAAATAAATATCCTAGTTTAAAAAACCTTATTACTCCAACCTTAAAATAAATCAAACTTCAAAAATAAATTTAATCTATCAAAAAATTAAATTACTCTAAACAAACCTTATCACTCCAAATAAACCCTATTCTACTTATCACTCCAATACGCTTAAATAAATCTAACAAACCAATAACTACTTATCACTCCAAATATTAATAAAATATCTAACCTCCACCTTATAATTCCTAATATTAACTTGCAATAATAGAACCTTATCAACCTTTAATAATGATTCAAAAAAACAACTATGTAGAAAACCTTATTTCTATATTTCTAAAATAATTAAAATATTTTACTAACTTTATACCTCCTTAACAATAAAATAAAAAACTTTTTAAAAAATACCTCCTATTTATTTTTGGCCTTTGACTCATGTATATGCTCCGATCAACTCGCTCAGGCTATTTGGGTTTTGGTCCAAATGTGTTTGGCTTTGAATGCTTCTTATTCAGGTTTGCATGCTCAACGCCACTTTCTAGATGATGTCTATTTAATTAGAGACTACCATTTGTGAGAGTACATGCAAAAGATGTTACATCAAAAGAACATTACACTTAAATGCTTCAATATTTTAGCTAGGGAATGTTAGAGTGCATGCAGAACATTACTAACACTTTACCTTTGCTCACCAGCTTCTAACATTATACTTTTTATAGACGTTCAGTGCTCCTATTTCAACAAATAACTTCTTTTGTAATATTTCACATTTGGCACTTCTTTTGATTGTCACTTTTGGTTCACTTTCCTTTCTTAATGCTTCACCTTCTATCTCTAAATACCGCTTTGGTGTTGCTATTTGACTCTACATTTCTTAGGGCGTTGAATGTAGTTTAACCTCTGTAGAATGTTGCTCCACATTGGATGCTATTAGGAAGTTACTCAACAATGACTAACTACAGGATGCTAATCTATTTTTTGGTGCTTTTAGGGCACTACTCCACTATTCCAATGTCTAAAGCTTGTATGGCACTACTTGACAATGACTGCCTTTAGAGTTTTGTTCTATCATCGAATGCTAGTAGGGTGCCTTCAATGATAGAAGAAATCATGACCCTGCTTGTATTTAACTTGAGCCTTTAACCTATAGCCCTATTGTTGTCCAATGTATCCTTGATGCATATTTGGTAGACTAGCACAACATACTAAGTCGAATGGCTTATTCTTTTACTTGCTTCTACTTAAACCGAATTGCTTATTATTTTACTTGCTTCTACTTAAATTGAATTGCTTATTCTTTTACTTTTGATGATGTCCTTGTTATCTATACTTTGAGTCAAATATTATTGTCCTCTTTAACTATGCTCTAGCCAAAATGTCACTGTCTTATTTAACTCAACTATGAGCTGAAAGACTCTATCTTCTAAACTTCTATATCTTGAATTTTCTTCAATATATTTCTATATGGGAAAATTTCCTCTATTTAATTCTCTAAAGAGTCTCTGTGCTCGTTCTATTCTTTCCAATCATTGATGTACCTTTTTCTTTATATGGTTTCCTTTTGTCTTCTATATCTTAGAATTTCTTTTTCTTGAATCTCGAGTCTTCTGTTATTTGGAATATAGAAGCCTCTTAAATATTCTAACTTTGTTGTTGCTACTTTTTTTTATCTTAATATTTATCTTCTTGTTGCCAATGTCAAGGTCTAAGTGACCTGAAACTTTCTAATTTTTTTCTTATGTCAAGGTCTGTCCTCAAGACCTAAATTCTCCTTTTGTCTCTTATGTCAAGGTCTATCTTCAAGACTTGAATCCTTTAATATATGTCAAGGTTTTTCTTCAAGACCTAAATCATTTTTTCAAGGTCAATTTCTCTGTAGCCTGAAACTTCAGTATCAAGGTTTTTGAAACCTGAGTTTTCAATGTCAAGGTCAATTTCTCTGTGACTGAAAACTCCAATATCTTGCCACTATGATTAATTTTCTGGTTGATAAAAGCTTACTTTAAGACTAATATATCTTCCTTGAAATACCCATATTTTTTGCTTTCTTTTGCATGTAGAAGATAAAATTATTCTCTATTTGTTGTAGGAAGCTTTTCACACTTCTAACGATTAATTTTTGCTACAAATCTAAAGAATTCAGTAATATTCTCCTCCTTTCTAGAGAATTTAATAGTATATCCAGGTGATTATGAGTGTCCCTCAAACCTTCTTACTATCAAGATGGCTTGAATGATTCTAAATTCTTTAATATTTGAAATCAATGACAAGGGTTGGCTATGACCCTAAATGATCAACTATCTTAAAGTTGATACATATTCCAATATATGTAAGTCCTAGTATTCATTGGTTATAACTATGGAGAGACTCTATATATGAGACTTGGTCTTCACTGGTTATTCTTAAACCGTGGAAAGACTCTATAGCTAAGTTTTGGTCTTCACTAGTTGTTCTTCAACTATGGAAAGAATCTGGCCTTTCTACCCACTATGATCTTACTGTAGAATCTGAGTCACACTGTCCTTAAAGTGGATAGGCTCTAAATCAATTTCATCAAATTGGATAAAATTTATTGTTGTATGTAGATAAATAAATTCAATCAACATGTGAAGATGATAGCTCTGATAGAAACTACTCACAGTAGCTCTGATACCACTAATGGTTTTTTAAGTCTTAATACTAACATAAAACTCTCAGGATAAATATTATAGGATAAAATATAATATAGCCACAATACAATAATAATATCAAAAAGCATTCACTAATAAACAAAAATATGAATGTAAATAGCCTGAATCATACATGTACAAAGCATGTAGTACAACTTTTAGTATTAATTGCTCAAAATGTATACAATCATTGTTACTCTTCTTTCTCTTACATTTATAACAAGAACTTGATCTTCTCTATAATGTAATACATATCGATATCATATAAAGTATCCTTATGGAATATATATCCATAGTAGAATGACTCTTTGGATACTTGACTAATTCTTTCCATATGCCAAGTCTCATGACTCTTGGCTTCTCTACTTGACACTTGCATACTTGATGAACACATGACACTATAATGTATGCACACCTAGACATGACTCTTGACCTTCACTTTGCACACTCTAATCTAATACACTTGTGCACATCTTTACATTACATATTGTATCTCTTACATACAAGACACTTGTGCACATATACTCAACTTACACTTGCACACTTACTCACATGAAACTTGTGCATTTCCTGCACATACATACTTACATAGAAATGGGAAATATAACTCACACTATAAACTATGACTCAATCCTAATCTAATATTTACATATGTACGATGAAAATATCAAGGGGGTACATTAACATGAACTAAATAATGTAATATACTCCAACAAGAATATTTTTTGTGGATGAATATTTGATATTTCTACATATTGGTGATTGATTTATGTTTGTGAGAATTAAGTTTTTAATTATATCACTTGGGTCTTATTGATTTCTATAACATTTTAATTGCACTCTAATATACCAAGAAGTTTAGAGACTATTGGTTGTGCCACAAAGGGGTTGTATTATGGTTTCTATAATTTACATCATCTTTGTGCAAGTCCCTTCTTTCATTACCAATATTTCAGATAACATTGTATATACTAGTATAACAATTAAACTTCAACAAATATCATAATACTACAAGTACATTTTGATACTCATTTTTAGCTAAATCAAAAAACTATGCATATGTTAAGAAAATATAGGCATACTTTTAATTCAATAAAGTACAAACAACCATGCTCATAAACAAGGTATGATATGACAATCACCTACAACCTCACATATCAAACACGATATATTATGATCATCACCTAGATCCATGCTTAAATAAAATAAATACATCATATTTTCACTTACAATAATGTTCACAAAAATGTTACATCTAATATTCCTTTACAATCATGAAATAACTACAAGTTGATATTCTATTTAAGTTAGATTTCCAAAATAGAGCATAGCCACACATCCAAAATTGGGTACAATGTGTTAATCACTCAATGTCTCACACCCAAGACACTATATAAGGTCTTGTTTCATTAAAAGTCATATATCTAATTTGAAGGATTATCCAATATATCATATGGTCTCGTGGATATTAAAAATTATGTTACTTTAAGTACAACTTGAGTGGACATAACAATAAGACTTTGGAACTCTAGATCAGAGGTTTAAGGTTCAAATCCAATCGGAAGTAGGGTTGTACACCATACTCTGACAACCATAGTTTAGTTAGATAACATATATTGGGTAAATAGAATCCTTTATGAGGGTCATCTCATATAGCCTATGGTCTCATGAATATTACAAACTACTTTACAAAAAAGGGGTATAATATGAATTTCGGTCACTCTCATACATCTAAACTAGATACAACATCATATTGAAATAATTATATAGTCATAAGGGTTAGCTTCAACACTAGGTTACTTATACCTATTTTCTCAATATGACACTTTATATCTAAGCATGATATTTACTCGCTAGGTTTAGTCCATAAAAATAAGTACAATAGGTAACCAGATATAATGTTTAGTAATTCATAATGATGATAGCCTTCTATTAAAAAAAACAAGGTTTATTAATTTTTAGGTAGAGTAAATATAAAATTAAATTAAATGTTTCTTCAATGCATTATTATTGAATCATTTACTTGATAAATTCAAACATATAAGCTACTTACTCTTATAAGATAAACCTAATATAAAACAATAAACCCCATCCTCAACATTTTTTTTTAATTTTTGTTTTAATTTTTGAGTTCCCATTCAAAAGATAGATAGATAGATAGGTATTAACGTGGAACAAAATTCCAATCATGGAATATGCCACTAGACTTGCATCATCACATTAACCGGTTAGAAAGCAAGAGGGCCAACCCCCCACACACATGCCCAAACTCGATGTTAATAGGGGTGAGGAATCCCAAAGCAAGAGGGCCAACCCCCCACACACATGCCCAAACTCGATGTTAATAGGGGTGAGGAATCCCACAAAATGGGACCAAGGACTTGCACCTTTAAGCCTGCTACCCCATTGGCAAAGAGTATGGCAAATGTTGGGGTTTATAAACCACTCAAGTCCCACAACACGGTCAATGTGGGATTATTCACAAACACACACAAACACACTAACAAGATAGATACTGATTAAAATACTTTTATAAAAAAAAAGAAATAAACTTGACCTAGTTACTATTACTTCCTTCTTACTCTAGTTTCCTTTCCAATCCTCCTATATCTCAATTTTTAATTATATTTTGATCAAATCCTATTACTTATTTTTAAAAATACATTTGAATTTTAATTTTTAATTATAAAAAATAATAATAATAATAATACAATATATTTGTCACTTAGAATTAAAATTTTATATAAAGCCTTTGAAGGAGATTTGGATATTCAGAGTAGCATACACATAATTTTAACGCCCTTATCTTAGAAAGAGGAAACGGATGTGGTGTTCTTTGTACTAAACATTGAATATGTATGCATTAATGTCCTTACTATTTAGAATATTATATGGGTTTTAACGATTTAAAATAAGGTTTGTATTTTAGGGGTGGGCTGTACGTTTTATTGTAATAATTAATATAGTTGAATAATTATATTAAATAAATAATATTTTTAATAAAATTAGTGTTATTTATAATTTTATAGATGTGCTTTGTAAAAGGTTTAAAATAATTGTGGCATGGCGGTTATAGGGACGGATTGCATGGGGACGGATTGCGCGAAGATCTGTGTGGCGGCTTCCGGGGCGGATAGCGCAGAATACTGTGACGACCTTCCCAGATTTGTGGCGGCTACGGATTCCACCAAGTTAATTAAATATATATATATATATATATATATATATATATATATATATATATATATATATATATATATATATATTTAATTTTATAGATATCATTTTTTTTTTTTAAGTTATTTATTTGTTGTTTAAATAATTTGATGTGTTTTTTTTCTTTTTTAAATTCAAGGTGGGGGAAGGTTCTAATAATTATGCTGAAATTATAGCATTCAAATTATAGGTTTAAATGACAAATCAAAAGAAATATACAAATTTCAAATTTAAGGAGACTTACGATTAGTAATAAACTAAGGAGACTCACAAGTAATAATAAAATGATGTTTGGTGTCTTTAGGATAGATAGGTATTAACGTGAACGGAATTCCAATCATGAAATATGCCACTAGACTTGCATCCAATTCATCTTCTCTCAAATAAAAAGAGTAAACCGGAGGTTTGGTGTTTTTAGGATGAAAAACATGATTCTACAATTCATCTTCTCTCAAATAAGAGAAGTTTTAGATCAAAGTGAAGCTTTTACTTTTTGGTATAGAAGCAAATGAACTCTCAAAGGAGGCGCTTCATATTGAACCAAAAATGTACTTAAATAAGAATTTAGTGAGGACAATGCATTACAAGTAGTCTATATCCTTATTTGAGGAATTAATTCACTCTAGTTAAAGCAAGCATAATTAAAGTAATATTTTTAAAAAACTTTTGATTTAAAGAATATTGATTGACAAATTAGAAATGTGTCTAAAGATAAAACTCCCCGTTGGGCGGGATCTCCAAAACTACTTTCTTTCTTATTTGTTTGTTTCCCACTGAGAGGGATTGTTTCATGCTTACTGTTACCACTGGGCGGGATTTCTTTTTGGTGTTCGGTTTCAAGGGATTGATGCCCTAGGCCCATTGCTTATGTAATCAGGTTTTGGGATCCTTGTTAAAACCCGCTGTAAATACAAACACTGCTTACCAAAAAAAAAAAAACTTAGTATAATAGAAATAATTAGTTATGATGTATAAACCATATGATTTTTAGGTCATTATTCAAACTTTGAAAAAATGTTAAGAAACATCTGAAGAATGTAAATTTATATTTTTTTAATATAAAATTATGGCTTTCGTTTTAGGAAAAGAAAAACAATTATGGGAGGACCATAATTATGAATGCATTGACTTTCCAGATTGATCATAATTATGGCATATTTGATTTAATGGAGATTTAGATGTTTGTATAGTTGTTAAATGAAGTGAAATGAATTGATCCCATAATTATGAATACATTGACCATAATTATGGCATATTTGATTTAATCGAGATTTAAGATGTCTGTATAGTTGTTAATGAAGTGAAATGAATTGATTTTAATTGTCTTTACTTTTAAGAGATTATAATAGTTTATAAGATTAAAAAATTTAATATAAGATAGGGTATGGTGTATAATTTTTTTTTATTAAAATTTATTTAGAGCTTTAAATTTTAATATATTTAGAAAATATTGTTAAACAAGTTTTACAACTTTAACATTATTTTTTGGGAGTGCAAGATAGGGTATGGTGTATAATTTTATTTTTTTGGATTAAAACTTTAGAATTTTTATTTAGAGCTCTGGAAAATATTGTTGAACAAGGTTAAAAATTTCAACATATTGTTTTGGAGTGTGTATCTTTTGTTGTTGATTTTGATGAAAAGATTTTTTGTTTTTTTTTAATTCTTTAAAAAAAATTATTAGTGAGTTTATTTCTAAAGTGTTTTTATATGCAATCCTAATGTTCTTGTAGGTTTTATATTTTATGAAAAATGTTTTCACTCTCTTACTTTTCTTGTGCAAAAGATACTTTTGTTCTAACCAGGTATCTTGAGGTATTATTCATCTCCTAGTTTCACATCTGAAATGGTGTAAATTGAATCTTAGTTAAGTTGTAAACACTTTTTCTTCTATTTAACACTTTTTTTTGTTAAAATTACTCTTTATTGATTGAAAGTGAGCAAGAAGGCTATTTTAGGGTATTAGATCTAACTCCAGCCCATACCCCGACATAGTGATCACCTGATACAATTATTGGGTGTATCAGGTGCCTACACCTTGTATGGGGTATATAGTATCGAAATTCCAAGAAGCATGGGACACGACTCTAAGGAAAATATATGAGATTTTTAACCAAGGTTGGCTCCTTTTCTAGGTGTCTTCTTAGCACACTTATTTCCTACTCTAGCCTAGACTACCAAGTTTGATAGGAAAAAGGGTTAGAAGGAAAGCAGTAACAACTTATCTAACCTAGACTATGGGGTAAGGTAAGGTCCTCCATGCAACGATGGGATTAGTGAACATATGAGTCGCCCATGCTAGGAAAGTGAACACGTCTCATTATAACATAAAATTCTTTATTATAAAGCCTTTATTAAGAAGGGATAGATACTAGTTACGAGGTTCCCATGCAAACTTACATATACACAAAGAATGGGGTAAAAAGCAAATGGCCACGGTTTTTTGTATATATATATATACACTAGTGAATTGTGTGTACAACAAAAGGGCTCGAAGGGACTTATACACAAAATGACTCAGGGTTCGAGTCCATATCACTACACAAGAGAAAATGAAATAAAAATTTCTCTTGGGCTAGATACTAGTCTTAAGGAAGTATTTCATTTTTTCCTACTTACAATGAAGAAAAGACTTAGTATTTATAGACAAAACCAATGAAATTTTCCCTCTCAAAATTCAAAACCCTATTTCAAAAATCTTGCCCAAGTTCTTTCACATTGATTGTATGCAATCCTGAGGTCTTTAGTTCTGGTGTTGTTTGAGGTGAGACCTTGCTATCCATGCTAGAAATCTGTACTGACTAAATATGGGGATCCTCTTTGATTAATATTGTTAGGTTCATGGTCACTTATTGGAAGGCTCCATGTTGGTGTCTTTAATGTTACACCCCTTGGTAGGAGAATGACCGTACATCCTAGGAGACTAGAAAATTTAACACAATGCACAAATTTTGGGATCACGACCTTTGTTGGGTGGGGGCTAGCAGCCCTTCATGTGAGGGTTCAAGGACGAGAGTCCCTAACATAAAACTTGACCTCCCAAAATATTGGGACCTAGTGAAGATAGCTTACCAAGATCCTGATGATCGCCCTCTTAGATGTTACTTTGACTAAAAGTGTAGTCTAATCTAGTTGGCATCCTTTGCAACTAACTTTGCCTTCGTTCTCGTCTAGTCTTTCGATTATCACTTCTAGCCAATAATTATTGGATATATTAATTAGGTGGGTGTGCCTAGATTATTATTTCTTTTGGTTATGACTATTTGATATACAACTTTACCTTGGGCTTTCACTAGAACTCCAATTTTATCACCTTGTTGTTAGCTCTGAATTTGAGTATTTGGTGATCAAACTCTCGCACTTGTCTTTTCTCGAACTCTCCTTTGGGAATTTGATCCATGCACATATCAACTTTTATTCACATTTTGGGTAGCTTGCATCCCACCTTTCATAAAACTATCCACGACGTTACTCCTTCCTAGTGATGTGAGAATTCACTACAGTGAAATTGCCACCCCTTCTAAGCAAACAAGGCTTTCATATAGAGTTTTATAGAGGACTGGATACAATGCTCCAATTGCATTAAGTTATTGTAAATAAAAACGAGTTTAATAATTTTTTTTAAGTCATAAGACACAAATAAAAATGATCATCATTAAGACATAAGATATGGTAGAGGTCTTTCTTTATTTGTTGTGTCCACTAACTAGGGAGGTCTTCATAACAAATTGGATTTCCTTGGTCTAGGGTGCCCAATTTGCCATAGTATCTGCCACCTTATTTTGCTTGTGAGGGACATGAAAAAATATAGTTATTCTAAATCTAGTCTGATGGTTGTGGATTTTTTCTAGCACTCTTTGTAAATGTCAATCCTAATAAGGGACCTTAATGGGATCTTTCAGCCAATTAATGAGTATTTGGGAGTCCAAATGTACTTGTATCAAACTCCTTTCAACCGTAGTAGCCTCTTCAAAACCCCATAGGATAACATAAGTTTCTATTATCATAGAGAACACCCAAATTCTTTGCAAATATGAAGATAGTATTTTCGTCTAAAAGCCTTCCTAGACCCCATACTTGCTCATCCAATATTACTTCTTGAAGCTCCATCCATGGTAATCATCCCAACACTACTAGGAGGGGCTTTCCAATGACCATCTCAATGAATAGGAAACCTATATTTTTGAGGATTTCTTTGTCTCCATTCATCCAAAGAAAGCTTCATCTTTATGAGAATACTATTCCACTACTAGGATGAGGAGGAGGGGGGTGTATTACATGTTGGATAGTTTTCCTAACATTAGCTAAGGTCATCTAGTAGATATAGTGAATATCTTGTTGAACATCTTTGAAGATCTTATTGTTTCTCCCTTTACAAAGATTACAGAGCAGTAAAGAAATTTTGACACATACCATCTCTTTCATAGAACTATCAATGTCATCCATCCTAGGCTAGGTATGCCAATCTTGCTCAAAGGAAGTGAACATGTGAGGTCTAAAATCCAAGAGGGAGGTCAACATTTTCCATAATTGGATAGCTAAGGGACAAGAAAGAAAAAAATAATCTAGAGTCTCTTCATCTATGCAACACATCACATATCTATAGGGATAAAAAAAATATCATTTTATCAATTGATCTCCTATAAGGACCCACTTATGAAATAAAAACTAGATGAAAAGCCTCACTTTGGTTCATAGTGTAACTGCTAAAGTTGATGGAATATATCACTAAAGGGGTTGGCAATATAATGACATAATGATAAATATCCCAATTCTACTATATAAACACCCTTGGAGTGAGAGTCCCAGCCAAAATAGTCATCTTCTTGAGACCAAGAAAGAGATCGAGCTCTAAGAACCATCTAAATAGCTTCTTTTTTAGCCTCTAGCATCATCAAAGGCCACTCAACAGTTAGGATCCACGCTCTTTCATGCTAAGCACCATCCACAATGTTCCTATAATAATGGGAAACTTTGAACCACCTTTCCCTATGAAGTTGTTCCATGAGAGACCTCCATTCAAGAAATTGTTGAATTAGTGGGGGATACCCATACCAGATCTCAGTGCAAAAATATGCTTGGTAATCTTTATCGATAATCTAGAATAGTTGCATCTTGATCAATATTTTCCCCATCCTCAACATCGCTAGGATTGGAGATCCTCTACTAGGTAGATAATATCTTGTAAATTCTTTTTGTAATATGGTTTTAGCATATTTAGCTCTCAAATTCCAATTCCAAAGTGCATGAGGGGTGTTGATTAACTACTAGTATAGTTTATGCGAGTCTAAGTTTTAATTAACATTAGACCAAAGGTAATAAATGACACAAAAATTACAAAGCCAAAAATATTCAATTAAACTAACCAATCGATAAATACATTAACATAAACCTTATATAGGTTTAGAACTTGCGTAATAATAGGAAAGGGAATGTGGAGGAAGATCGGGGAGTTTAGAGAGAACGGAGGAGTAGGAGGTGGAGTGGGAGGTGGTAGCGAGCGTGGGGAGAGGAAGGGAGTGGAGTGATAAGGGAAAATGGACGGCAGGAAAGGAGGAAGTTGAATGGAGGGATAAGGAGAAAATGAAGGAAAGGGAGAAGGAAAAATCATGCCGACCATCCAACAAGATTAGCCGACAAAAGGTAAGTGTGTTCACACTAGGCTTAGAAAAACTAGATTTTTCTAAGCCTGTTCCAAGCTAAGTCCTGTTCACACTTGCAACATTCTCCCCCTTAAAGTTGAGAGAACTGACTATACAGTCTCTCAGATTTACAAATTGAGCTTTAGCCAGCGCCTTGGTGAATATGTCAGCGACGTTCTCCAAAGTGTGGCAATAGTGAAGCTCAACAATATCAGTTTCCACCATATCTCGGATGAAGTGGTACTTCATATAAAAATGCTTGGATATACTATGGTGGATAGGATTGTATGCCAACTGAATGGTACTGATGTTGTCATAGAATATTAGAGTTGGACCACTTTGCTGCTCGCCAATCTCTTCTAATACCTTTCGAAGCCATAGAGCTTGAGTACTAGCATGAGTCACCGCTATATACTCAGCTTCTATTTAAGATAGTGCTACTACTGTCTGCTTCTTGGAACTCCAAGTTATTAGGCCCGAACCAAGACTAAAACAATTACCCGATGTGGATTTTCTATCATCAATATTGCTGCCCCAATCACTATCACTAAAGCCTTCAAACTTGATAGTATCACTTTTGTATTACTGGATTCCAAAATCCAATGTACCCTTCACATATCTCAAGATCCTTTTAGATGCCTGCAAATGTAGCTCAGATGGATTAGACATAAATCTAGAAACAAGAGATACAACATACTTGAATGTCCGGTCCGGTGTTGGTGAGAAACATCAAACTCCCAATAATGCTTCGAAAGTGGTCACATCAACTTTCGGTGCTCCATCATCCTTGCTTAATTGGATCCCATGTCCAATTGGAGTTGCAACTGATTTGCATTGCTCCATAGCAAACTTTTGAATCATATCTCGAGCATACTTAAGTTGACATATGAAGATCCCCTGAACTGCTCGATGTACTTCCATTCCAAGAAAGTATTTCATCAAGCAAAGATCCTTCATCTCAAATTCCTGCATCATGGAGTGCTTGAACTCCATGTTAACTTTTTCATTACTACCCATAAAAATAAGATCATTCACATACAAACAAACTATGATGATGTCATTTCCTTGAGTCAGGTAGTAGAGCGTGGGTTCATTTTTGCTTCTGATGAACTCATAATCTTTAAAGTACCCATCAATGCGTGAGTACCAAGCTCTCGGTGCTTGCTTGAGGCCATAAAGAGCCTTCTTCAGTTTGTAAACAAGATGTTCCTTGTCTTTCTCTTCAAATCCCTGTGGTTGCTCAACATACACTTCTTCTATCAAGTAACCATTTAGAAATGCATGTTTTACATCCATGTGTTGGACTATCCATCCCTTGTGTGCAGCTAAGGCAAGAACTGTTATGATAGTCTCTCGTCCGCTACAGGAGCAAAAGTCTCTTCATAATCAATTTGATATTTTTGAGTAAATCCCTTTGCAACTAATCTCGCCTTGTGCCTCTCAATGCTACCGTCAGCATTAAACTTAGTCTTGTAGACCCACTTACATCCAACACGTTTCTTTCCTTTAGGAAGCTTCACCAGCTCCCAAGTGTCGTTGTTTTTTATAGAGGTGATCTCCTCTTTCATGGCATCTTGCCAAATATTTTGAGTACAAGCCTTCTCATAACTTGAAGGTTTAAGGTGTGTATTAGTTAACAAAGCATAGTTAACTAAATCTCCCCTAGGTTCCTGCTGGGAAACATCATCACCATACAAGTGCATATTTTCTAATCTTTGTAGAAAATAATTCATTTCACTAGATTGACTCCTAGTGTATCTTTTTTAAAAATTTTGATCCAACATCTGATATGATGGATGATTCTGTAGAGTTCTCTTACCTCTGGATGGAGAATCTATGTCCATTGGTGAGGAACTTACTGATCTCTGTGGAGAAGGACTTGGTGAAGAAGTTGAATCAGAAGATGAACCTGGATCTCTAGGAGGATACTGCTTACTTTTCTGTGGTGTTTGTTGTTGCACCTACTGAGAACCTACATCACTAGATTCATCATCACTGAAAATCTGGGGCTTACCCCATTCTCCCCCTTCATCAAAAATCACATCCCTGGAAAGCACAAACTTTATTGTCCTGGGATTGTAGAGTCTCTAAGCTTTTGTATTCTCACAATATCCTACAAAGATGCATGCCTGACTCTTTGGATCGAGCTTCTTTCTTAGCTCATCAAGAATGTGAGAATATGCCAGTGAGCCAAACACTCTAAAATACTTAACATTTGGCTTTTTACCATACCAAGCTTGGTAAGGTGTCTGTCCTTCCAAACTTGTAGTAGGACTTCTATTCAAGATATGTACGCTGGTCCTGGCTACATTTGCCCAATATGAATTAGTCAAATGCTTTGTCTGAAGCATAGACCTTGCCATCTCCACAATGGTGCGATTATTCCTCTCTACGACACCATTCTGCTGTGAAGTGTAGGCAGTTGTGAACTGCCTCTTAATGCCATGTTGCTTACATAAATTCAAGAACTCATTAGAGGAGTATTCTCCTCCCCTATCTGATCTAAGACATTTTACAAAATATCTACTCTCACTTTCAAATCTTGTTTTGAAATTGACAAAGCATTCAAATGCTTCATCCTTATATTTCAAAAAATATATCCAGCACATTCTAGTAAAATCATCAATGAAGAGTAGGAAGTAAGAGTTATTACCAAGACTCTTGGTTTGCATTGGACCACAGATGTATGTATGCACTAGCTGGAGTGGATAGCTGGCCCGCCATGCTTGTCCATGAGGAAATTTTGATCTGGCATGCTTCCCAAGAGCACACCCTTCACAGACTTCCTTACTATCCCGAACTTTAGGAAGTCCGGTTACCATCACTTGTGAAGTTAGCATTTTCAAAATAGCTGAATTCAAATGACCATATCTCAAGTGCCATAGGACACTTGGATTGGAAATAACAACATTTGCTAACTTATCTCCCCCTGGCTGGCCAAACTTTAAAGAAAACAATCTATTCTTGGACATTGGCACTTGTGTAATGATTCTATTATTGTTATTTTTATCAAAAATAGTGCATTTACCCTCATCAAAAAGCAACTTGTAGTTCTTTTCTAACATTTGACCAACACTTAAAAGATTGTGTTGAAGATGGGGTGTGTAATAGATATCACTTACATGTTTGACGCCTTCTTTAGTTGGAACTGCCATGGCTCCAATGCCTTCAACTGCCAATGATTTATCATCTCCCAATTTGATGTTGGATTTGTATGAGGAGTTTAGAGTAGCAAAGAGCCCTTCTTTGCCACTCATATGGTTTGAACACCCAGTGTCCAATATCCATGTATCATTCATGTTCTGATCTGCCTGATCATAAGAGAGAAAGAGATTTGTGTCCTCTTCCTCTTCTCCAAAATTTCCAAACTAACTGCTCTGGCTGCTACTAGTTCCTTATGAAGTCTTTGTCCAACAGTCATGAGCATAATGGCCAAGTTTGCCACAGTTGTAGCAAGATTATTTTGACTTATCTCATCCTTTGCCTCTGCCTGATTGTTTTCCTCTATTTTGTTGTCCTCCTCTATTCTATTGTTCACCTCTGTTTGAGAATCCTCCTCTGTTTTGATTTTCTCCTCTGTTAGGAGTTCCACCTCTCTGATTATTTCTGCCTCTACCTCTATTATGTCCTCTGGCACGGCCTCTACCTCTACCTTCCTATGAAGCAAAGGCTTTATCATCTCCTCCGTAACTTGTGGAAGGAGTTTGCTGTAACCTCTCTTCATGTGAGAGAAGTGAGCCAATTAGGGATTCAAAAGACAGAGAAGTTAGGTTTTAGTATTCTTCTATAATTATGGCAACTGAATTCCACTTAGGAAGAAGTGTCCTCAACACTTTCTTCACTATAACTTCAGGCTTTAGATCTTCTCCTAAAGTGACCATCTTATCTACTACGACTTTCACACGCACGCAATAATCACCAACCTTTTCACTCTCTTGCATTTTAAGAGTCTCAAACTCTCATTTCAAGGTTTGTAGTTTAACTTGTTTGACTTGGTCACTACCCCTATAACTTTCTTTTAAAGCATTCCAAGTAGATTCAACTATTATAAAAGAAGCTATTCTAGGGAAACTACTTCTATCAAGGGCATCTTGGATATGATAAAGGGTGAAAGAATTATTCTTCTGTGCTTCCTTTCTAGCCCTTTTATCAGCCACATTCAAAGCTGCCCATTCAGCAGCAGTAGGTTCGGTATATCCCTCTTCAATCACATCCCAAAGACCTTTGCCTATCAAAAGAGTTTTCATTTTAATTGACCAATACTCGTAATCACCACCATTGAACTCAGAGATTGGTAGACTAGTATTGGAAGCCATATTAGAAAGCAAACTTTATTGCAACTTCAAACAAGTAGTACAAAGAAGTACAAAATGGATTACTGATTTACTGATTTAAATCAAATCTAGCTTTCTTAATATGCTCACTGATTTGGCGTTCTTCTTCTCGAGGATCACCCAAAACTGGAAATTTAAAATTGTCTGCTTCATCGTCACTAATTATAATGACTTCTGGTGCTGTTGTTGGTTCATAACTTCATTTGAGAACATTTCGTTCTTCAATTGCAGGTTTCACCTCCATTGGTTCTTCTTCCTCTTCTTCTTCTTCTTCTTCTTCTTCTTCTACTTCTTCTTCTTCTGTTTCTTTTGGTTCTGAATCAGGAGAGCGTGGTGTATAGCTCTCACTTGTTTCTACTTGAGCAATCGCGTGGTGTATAATTGTCACTTGATCGTCCTTCGGGTACTATTTCAACCATCTCGGATTCAACTATCCTTTACCCGAAGATATTATCTTCGAGATCGCCTCGTAGCGGAATCTGGTTTCCTCAGATGAGCAATCACTTGATTCTCTAATTAGCAAAACACTGTATGAAGTCCATACCGCTAGACTTTCCCGTCAAAGGAATTAGGAGTCTCTCTTCTCAATAGAGAGAGTAATGCATTATAGCATCCGACTGACCGGATCATCTACCCAGAACCACACCGTATGCACTGGGTTACAACTTAGTATGATGCCAAAAATAAACTTTTTATATCAAAATATCTTTGCACCCTTTTATTTTTATTTTTATTTTTATTTTTTTTCTAAAATTTGTTTTAATAAAGACTTAAAAAAAAAAAAAAATTAACAATTTCCTATATAGATTTTTAATTATTATTTTTAAATGAAATGGATATTTAAAAAACAATAATAAAAAACTATATATAGAAATTATAATTCTTTTAAAAAATCTTAAAAAAAAAATAATAAATAAAAATTTAACCTTTTTTTTTCTGGAAACCCCCATTGGGATTTGAACTGGTAACCTCCACTGTCTACCCGGTGATCTTAGCTGCTGCACCACGTAGCTTCGGGTGGTAGCAAAGAACAAAGACAACTATTAAACCTTTAGAAAATCGCGAGGTCACAAAAAAAAAAAATTTAACCCCGACGGGATTCGACCCCGGGTCTCTGCTCTGCAAGGCGGGGACTTTCACCGCTAGAGCACTGTAGCCGGACGGGAAAAGGAGGACTTAGACTATATTTAACATCATCGGCTTAAAACATTTTTTTTAAAACAAATTAGTCCCACATTGAGTGGGCGACTAGCTTTGCAAGGCTTTATCAAAGCCTGCGAACGGTGTTAGGTCGATTGCCTTCGGGCAATCGATCCGCCAACCTTTTGCCCGTCAGACGACCAATCAGACGCCGCCACGTGGCACACACCGGAGCTCACGTCCACGTTAGCCAGCCACGTCAGCGTCCAGTCAGCACTACCACGTCAGCATCTCGTTTGTCGCCACATCAGCCTCGATCCATGTGCTACCAGCTCTATCGCCACGTCAGCCTATTGTCAGCGTCGTCACCACGTCAGCGTCCAGTCAGATCCTCGAGATTCGTGTGCTCCTTGAAATCCATGCGACAGCCACTCCATCGCTCCTCGAGATCCGTGTGCTCCTTAGGATCCGTGTGACAGCCACTTCGTCGCTCCTCGGGATTCGTGCGACAGCTTCTCCGTCGCTCCTCTGGATCTGTGCGACAATTTTCGTGCCTTACTTTGGCCCTCGGGATCCGTGCCCCCTCGGCTCTGATACCAGTGTGAGTTTAAGTTTCAATTAACCTTAGATTAACATTAGGCCAAAGGTAATAAATGACACGAAAATTACAAAGCCGAAAATATTCAATTAAACTAACCAGTCGATAAATACATTAACATAAACCTTATATAGGTTTAGAACTTGCGTAATAATAGTAAAGGGAAGGTGGAGGAAGATCGGGGAGTTTAGAGAGAACGGAGGAGTAGGAGGTGGAGTGGGAGGTGGCAGCGAGCGTGGGGAGAGGAAGGGAGTGGAGTGATAAGGGAAAATGGACGGCAGGAAAGGAGGAAGATGAATGGAGGGATAAGGAGAAAATGAAGGAAAGAGAGAAGGAAAAATCATGTCGACCATCCAACAAGATTAGCCGACAAAATGTAAGTGTGTTCACACTGGGCTTAGAAAAACTAGATTTTTCTAAGCCTGTTCAAAGCTAAGTCTTGTTCACACTTGCAACAGTTTAGCTACCAGTGCCTTATTATTGTTGATCACTAATCTAAGGCCCAACACACCTTATTTTTTTAAAAGGTATAACTTCTCCCACATTACAAGTGTTTTTTTGCATGTTATTTTTAATCCACTCCATAAGAATATTTGATTGATTTTATCTAGCTCTCTAAGGATAATTTTAGTGAGATCCAAGGCATAAGATACATGGATATGAATAGATTCAAGAACCAATGTTATCAAAGTAAGTCCACCTTTAGAAGAGAGCCATCAATTGGTCCAATTATCTAGTTGACTCTTTATCTTTTGTATTAGCCACAATCATTCTTCCTCTTTTTGAATAACAATTTTAAGCATGACTCCTAGATAGGAAATTGGAAGAGAAGCTCATCTAAATCATAATACGTTCATATTCATAGTGGCTGTCAATTTTTCCTCATTAATCAATTATCATGAAAGAAGATGACCTTCAATTTTCCTCATTAATCAATTGGCATGTGGCTATCAAAATGAGATTCAAAATTTTCTTGAACCTGGATGCCTCTCCCAAAAATGCATGACCCAACAAGGTTGAATCATCCACAAACTATAAGTGGGATAGTGGAGGGGCTCTAGAGGCCATTGTAATTCCTTGAAGAGATTGGTTGGTTCTATCTTTAGAGATAAGATGACCCAAATATTTTGCTAGTATTATGAATAGGTAAGGAGAAAGAGGATCCCCTTAATGAAGACCCCTAGAATTCATAAACAAAGGAGATAGACTATCGTTGATAAGCATTGCATAGGAGATAGAGGAAATACTACCTCCAATCCTAAGAAAAAGCAAACTACCTAAATAAGAAAACACCAGTCTACCCTATCATGATCCTTTGGAAGATCTAAACGAATAAACATGGAAGGGGATTGTTGGACCTGCATAGAATGTAAGGCTTCCTGGGCCAACACTATCTCATTTGCAATTTGTCACCCTCCCATAAAACCTCCTTGCTTTGGGAAAATTATCTTGGGGAGAATAGGTTTCAATCTATCAACCATCATCTTTGTGATCTTGAAGAGGACATTACATAATGCTATCGAACTCAAATCATAAATTTGTTCAACTTCTTGAGATTTAGGAATGAGAACAATATAATTTTTGTTGATTTCTTTAAGGACCGACTTAGCCCTTCTTGTTTCCTCTATCAAATAAAATAGATCATCCTTAAGCAAATTTTAAAATCATTGAAAGAATTCAATGGGAAAGCCATCTGGGCCTGATATTTTACCTTTTTTCATCATGAACAATTTGGTATGTAATTCCTCCATGGATACCACACATGTCAAAGCAGCATTATCTTCTTCTATGATAAGGGAGAATTTCCTAAGGAACTTCTTGTTGGACCTAAACTAGTCGTTAAGAAGAGTTTTGCAAAATAGTTTGAAGCAATATTCTTCATGTCATCCCACTAATAAACTAATTCACTAGTGTTTGTCTTTAAGGATGATACAAAATTATAAGCTCTTCTTGAAGGAAAAGATTTATGGAAGAAAGCCAAATTCCTATTTTTTTTTTTTAAATTAAATTTTAAGTTTTTGTTTCCTCGGAAGCTCCTCCATTTTTTCTCATTCTTTTAGATTGGATAATCGTATTTCTTACTAAGATCTTTTAAGAGGCCCACAAAGCAGATTTGCTCATTCACCTCTTCAAATTAAAGAACCAGATCTGATTTTTTTTCTAACATCATTGAAAAGCCAGATCTGCCTTTTCTTTCCTAACATCACCAAATTTTCTGTCAATTCTTTTCCTTAATTTTAATTTTAAAAAATCCTTTCATACTTAAAAAAAATACATATTATATAGGTCTATCTTTTCAATAAGATTCAATCTTCCAACTCAGTTCTCTTTAGAACATGTTCCATGAGAAAGGTTTTCTGGGTTTTTCTTGCAGTTATGCATTTTTAATGGTCACATGATTTTTTAATTAACCGTGCATGTTTCATCCGCTCATAAACTCGCTTTCAATGGATGTTTGTTTTACACAGTGACTATTTTTTAAAGGAAAAAGGTGAACTGAAATGCTATGGAAACCAAAAAAAAATTATAATTAGTCGACTTTGTGAATGGTTGCTGGATAGGTTCAGCCCCTGCTTTCCCACGTTTGCTAAAATTGATTCTTCCAAATGTAACAGCGGAGTCTATCATTAAAAAAAAAAATCCAATTTATGTGTTGTTAAGGGCTCCAACGCATCCCTAGGTTCACATGCTCCATATGCATTCATGTGGCAAGAAGTCTTGGGCTTCCATTATTATTTTGATTGTTGTTTTACATATCTGTCTAACGAGCCATTAAAGAAATTTATAATTTCGTGTTTGCGCACATGCTTCCTGCCGACTTCGAGGGACAATAGAATAACTAGCCATTAAAGAAATATATGTTCCCAATCAACCAGTAAAAGGGAAAATGTGTTAAAATATCATGGACATTCTTTACTGTTTCATCTCAATAAGTTATCTTTTTATTGTTTCATTTCAGTTATCTTATTATATCTTTTGAAAGTGTAATTCACAGTGTAGTTAACTTTTACTAAGAAAGAAGGTTCTGTGTTACTAAAAAGTTCTCTCTTACTATATCTTTCTCTCTTACTATATCCTTAGAAAGTGTAGTTTATTGTTACTATACTTTTCGAAAGTATAACCTATTTTTAAGCAAAAAAATCAAGGGTTCTACCGTCAAAGTTATTTGGGAGTTGTGGTTAGTACTAACCGCACCAACATTATCAATTGGATTTTGAATACCCAATTCAACTGTTTGGTAGGATGGAAATTCGAACATAAAACCTTGCTTAGGGATTGCCCTCTCCTCTCCAACTCACCTACAACACCTCAATATAATCCACTGTAACCAATTATGACACCTTTGTACTTCCCTTTCCTTTAAAAAACAATAAAAAAAATCCTGTTAAAATCACTTTTGGTCGTCTTGCAAATCGTTTTTTTTCGACTCCTCGACGCTATCAACGCCTTGACCGCCGGAGAATCTGACATTGAAGAGGCAAGGCTCGTTCCTGCGGGACCAGAAGACATATGATGCTATTTTCAATTTGTGGGTCACTAGGTGGGAACGTGCTCTGCTGCTCATTTATTCGTTTTACACAATATTTTGAGGGAGCCAGCGTGTGGCCCATGACCATGACCATTTCTCTCTTTCTTCGGACCCATTTCCCATAAAAAAGATTATAAGCAAAGGAAAAGAAGTTGGTGGCGGTTGCCCATGATTTGCAAATCCCCTCTCCCCCATGTTCTCGCCCTCCTCGCCTCCTACAATAAATTGGGTCTCCCGCTCTTCGCTCTTTCATTGCTTCCCTCCTCTCTCTCTCTCAGTCTGATCAATTGAATCAGTCTGATCAATTGAAGAGCAGAGTGAAAATGTGTATAATTAGGGCTTGTTTTGTGTTATCGCTGTGGTGGTGTATGTGGGAGAAGGTGACCTCCTTTGATGCCGAGGAGTTGGATTGGCAACCTGCAACGGCCACCTGGTATGGAAGTCCCCAGGGAGATGGAAGCGATGGTAACAAACTACACCCAATTTAGTCTCAATGCTGCTCTATCTCCCAACAATTCATTGCAATTTAACACTCGGATTTCAATGCAGGCGGTGCGTGTGGATACGGGAAGCTTGTAGATAGGAAGCCGCTGAAGGCGAGAGTAGGAGCTGTGAGCCCCATTTTGTTTAAAGGCGGGGAGGGGTGTGGAACCTGCTATAAAGTAAAATAAAATACATGCCCAAATGTTTTGTTATTTCACCCTGACTGTTCTGGGTCGCATTTTTGCTAATACTTGTTTCTGTAAGCAGGTGAAATGTCTTGATAAAAGTGTGTGCTCTGAAAAGCCTGTAACGATTATAGTGACAGACGAATGTCCCGGAGGATACTGCGCATTTGGTAGAACGCATTTCGACCTCAGCGGAGCCGCATTTGGTCGCATGGCCACTGCTGGCAAAGCCACCGCGCTTCTCGACTCCGGCGAGCTCTCTGTTCTTTACAGACGGTATTATAATCATGGCAGATCTGAAGTTTTTTTTTTTGAAGTGGAAGCATGTTATCGTGATCTAATCCATGTTTGTTTTTGTGATCCAGCACGTTGTGCGAATATCCAAAGAAGAACATCACGTTCCACGTGAATGGGGGGTCGACGGACTACTGGTTCTCCATATTGGTCGAATACGAAGACGGCGATGGAGACGTGGGAGCCGTCCATCTGAAAGAGGTGCAGATCTAAATATTCTGTATTATAAATCGTCTTGATTGTACTGTAATCCTTACTAATGTAGTTATGTTTTGTATAACGATGTTTGAAGTGCAGAGTGATTCGGAGACGTGGATGGGAATGAAGCATTTGTGGGGAGCCAACTGGTGCCTGGTTGGGGGCCCACTGAGAGCGCCATTCTCTTTACGGTTGACATCATTGTCAAGCAAAAGAACGCTGTCGGCGAGGAACGTGATACCCAAGGACTGGTTTCCCAATGCCACTTACAAATCGCGCCTGAATTTTGATGACTAGCCAAAAGCCTCAAGTATACTTACGGTGTGATTAATAAATATCCAGTTGTATATAGGTGAAATTGATGGTATCTAAGGAATTGAATTCGATGGGATTTATTTTTAAGGAATTGAATTCGATGGAATTGAATTTGAGTAGTTTATGAATAAGCACTTTATCACAATCAATTTAGGATGTATGTATTCAGTTGTTTATAGTTGTAACAAAGATAGCATTCAGTTGTTTACAGTTATAACAACCAATACTGGACAGCATTAATTGTAAACAGTTTATCAACAAGTACTTGACATCAACTAAAGTTAATTGTAGTAGTCCAAATGTACTCAATTGTATTTTACATCTGCTTTTAAAAAAAATATTAGTTCGCTTGTAAGGAGTGTTTATGATAGGTTTTGGAGGGTGAGAAAGAAATTATCGATAGTTGAGGAAAGGAATATATTTGTACATTTACAAATGGAAGTTACGACTTCCATGTAGTTTAAACTGTGTTTATTCCTTCACTTGGGATTTTAGAATAGATTTTAGAATAGACAACGTAGTTGGTTGAATGGAAGTGTGGAGTCCTCATTTATATATCTAATGTATGAAATAAAAAATATTTAGTTGTTTGCTGAATCAATCTTTTATGACTTTTAAGAACAGTTGAGTTTAATATGTGTAGTGTGCGTATAGGAATACTCTTTTAGAAACAGTTATAAATAAATATATATTTAGCGTGAGTATCGGGGATACTATTTTATCCGGAATTTTTGTGCTGTCTTTTTACTTCATTTCTATAAAGGTATTGATGCTTTCAATAATTATTATTGCTGGAAATTACTAGCGAATATGATGAAATTTATCCTTAGGTCTCTTAAGCACTTGTATATAAGGGGTATTGGTGATATAAGTTTTTACAAATTTTGGTTTGCAATTTGTTTAGTGGTGAAATGTGCACCTTAGATTGCATTTAAGATTGGATGGTTCGAAATTATTTCTTGAGAAAAAGTTGATTTTTTGTTGTGCAAAGCAAAAATAAAAGAAATGAAAGAAGAATAAAGACATAAATGGAAGGTTAGAAGGAGAAAAGGGAAAGAAACATGAATTTAGCCACATTATATGCAAAGTACACTACAACTTATCTACATACAGGGCCTAAGAACACTACAACTTATCTACATACAGGACCTAACAAAACAACTACCACGTAAAGCATTGCAGAATGTAAAATAAGCCCATATTGTGCCTCCTATTACTCTAATAACCGTCATTGTTATTCCAAACAATATATATGGCCTAATATTATTGACCACTGATAAACTTTTACATAAGAAAGTAGAACTATAATGATTAAATGATATTCATCCCTAATATTCCAATAGCCCAAAGTGATAATCTAAATATAGTTTAGGTCTAACAAAGTAGACTATCCACAAAGCTTTTACAAGCATGCTTTAACAAAAGAATTCAACAACACATTACTAGCAAATGTCAAACAACAAGTTGATTCATTAAGAAGCAAAGCAAAATTGCATAGTATACAATAGGCAAACACTCAAATTATCAACCCTCATACTAAGGTAAATTGCACTATTTATAATTCACTATACTAGCCTAGCTAATGATTACAATGATGACTTACCATATTCCTGACAAGAGCAAGCACAACACGGCCTAGTCTAGGGCTCGTGTTGAATCAGTGTGCTTGAGGAAGTGGATGTTGCTCTTCTACTTTATCACTACTAGCTATTTTGTTCCAACAACCAGTCACCACCTTCTACATCTATTTTGATCCAACAACCAATCACCACCTTCAACAGACATGTGTCTTCAACAAACTTGAACCTCGTAAGCATGCTTAGCTCCTCCCACCATACCTTATTGTTACACTAGTTGTTAGATTTGTACGCACCTCTATTAGTGGTAGCTGATACTATTGTATTATAGGCTCTATAAGATCAATTGTCACTTTCATGTCTAACTGCATTTTGGATGGTTGAGAAGTGTCCATGTGGCTCATGACTTTAACCCACATGATATTAATTGAAAGAGACCTATCCAAGGAACATTCCTCTTTTATCGCCATTTGTTACATATTTTTTCTTGTCGTTGGGGACTCAAGGACTTGGTCAAGTCTTTTATGAAGCTTTGTTGATCATCATTTAAAAGCCCCAATTACTCATGCTTTTGGTCACTCTTGCTCTTGACCACTCATGCTCTTGGCCACTCATGGTTTACTTTAGCTCTAGTGGTTGAGGCATTTGTAGACTAGGTTGATGTTAACTTTAAAATTTCTTCAGCCACTTTTGTTTCAGATTTTAAAATATTTGGACTTCCATACTTTAGTCAGATTTTAGGTCCAACGAATCACTTCTTGATTTTCTGCCAATTATATGCAGTAATTATCAAGTCTGACAAGGCTTCCTTGTATCTTAAGCAACAAAAATTTGACAAAATTGATAGCCTAACAAATTCTACTAGGACTTATCTATGTAATAAATCTCATGGGCCTACATTATTGGCACCTCTTAGGGATTTTTTCTTATAAAATTGAAAATCCATAAAGCCTTATTCATTGGGCACTAGAGTCAAAAAGGAAATATTTTGAGTTATAGAGAATGGATTAAAACAAAACTTAAAATAAACAACACCCAACGAGCTTAAGACTTATGAGATTTGGAGGTTTCACCTTTCATTTATTGTCTTTTCTCCTCTAAAATTGGGTCCTTTCCCTGATCATATTTCGGTACCTCTTGATCATTCGGGGTATCCTTTCTAGCATGCAATATTTGACAAGTCACATCCCAAACCTGTTGTGGTGGAAGCTTGAATATTTTGAGCTTTTTTTAGATGTCTTAAGTTTGTAGATCTTTTTGTATGATGGATCTAGATGTCTTCTTGCTAGCTCTTGTATTTTAGCATGCATAATGGCTAACTTATTGAGGAATTTAAAGACATATCCTTCCCTAGTAGGTTTCAACTACTTGCTAAATTCTTCCTCACTATTGCTTCTAAGCTCAAAGTCTGGCTTTAGTTGCATTATAGTAAGGATGTTTCCATTATGGTCCACCAAACAGGAAAATCCAAGGCCAACAATTTCTCATAATGGAGCAACTATTTTTTCTCATTTGTCACCCAGTGATTTGAATATCCCCCATCCTTGCTGAATTAGTTGACACCATTCAATTAGTTCATCATCTAGCTTCATTGCTTTAACCATTTCTTAAGTTGTCAATGTTTTCAAATGCAACTTAGAAACCTCCTTCAAAATCCTCAAATATGGTGTGCTTGTTGTAACTTTACACCCATTTGGATCTGAATATTTTTTAACTCAATTTGGACTTCCTTTATGGCGTGTAGGCTAAAAGATAATAATTTAAGGATTGGCTGGAGTGACTTTGTGGTTTTGAACATTTTATTCTAGCTATCCTTCTTGATCTACATCAAGGCTTCTTTGGAGAAACAAGAAGCTTGTGCCTTCTTTTCTTCAAAAAGCTCTTGCTTTAGACTTCTCCGTTCTTCCTCTAAGGCCTAAATTTTTTATTTCTTTCTTGTAGTTGTGCTTCAATTTGGGCACTATCAAGGATTTGTTGTAGCCTTTCAACCTATATTTGTAGGGATTTATTTTTAGCTTACTTCTTACCCAAAGACTTGGCCAGGCATTTTATCATCTACTTCTCCCTACAATATTTTGCATCCATTTGTATTACCTTCTCACGCATTAGTTCAACTATTGAGTGAGAATTTTGTTCCACATCATCTAATGGAACTTTAACAATATCTACCTCTTGTACCATACTTTCATATTTTTTGTTGATAATTAAAGGGTAGGCTTTTCATTCGTAGGGGTAATCATGGTCACCGTATATTTTACTTGCACTAGGTTCATAATGCTTGTGATTCTCGGTGATACTCCCTTTTTTTTGCAAGTGTATGCTCACTCATTTATTTTTGTGAGTCAACCTGAGCCTATTGGAAATGGTTCAGGATGTCTTGAACTGGATGGATAGATAAGGTCATGAGAGCAACGTAAGATGGAAAAATAGAAAATGAAGAAAGGGAAGGATTCTATATTATGGTAGTAACATATTTAGCATTTGGAGGTTGTGATATTTTGAGAGCTTGCTCATGTTGTGGGGATGTGGTAGAGGTGATGCTTTTGGTAAGTGATTTAAGATGAACCTCCTCGAATGGGGTGGAGGTTGTTTAGGGGGAGATGAAGGCGATAAAACTGATATAGAAGAAGAATAAATATTAATTCCATGAGAAAACATACCTATATTTTTCTCTAGACGGCTCCTAAGTTATCAATATTATGTGTCATGCTTTACCCCCTTTTATCCTTTCATCTAGTAGTTATAGTGGGGAGCCCTTTTTTCCTTTCTTTCAGTTTTTGGTTGCTCTTTAGAGCTCTCAAGCACAAATACTTATTCCATGAGTGGTGGAACTTCCCTAGATTATTCTATATTATGTTGGGTATACAAATTTTTAGCTCCAAGTTTAGTGTGTTTCTTCCTTTGTGCCAGTTGAGTGGGTCTAGTAATTCCTAATGAAGTTTCACCCAGGCTTCCTTCTACATAACCCATTTTTTGTATGAGCTTTGTTCCTATTTGTAGGCACAAGAAATTTTCAATCTAGCTACATCAAGTGCGCACGGGAGAGATTCGTTCGAATCTCTGCTTCCCCACTTGAGGGTCTCTTTCTAAAGGAAACCCCGAGGATATGAATATCCTCTATGCAATTAGACCCCTACTCAATACAATTTTTCAAGGTGTAAAGTTAGATGTAAATGCTTGTATATCGATGTTTATATGGGTTTATTCAACAAAAACACCTAAACTTTGTGTATCACTATATCTTGACTCTTTTTCAAGCCTTAAATTGTTGTTGAAGACGTAAGGCTAAGATCATATATAAAGCATGCTAAGCTTATATCACACAAATGCAAGAAAATAAGAGCTAACCTATATGCTTTTTGTTTTGATGATAGGCTAACTAAAGAGAGTTTGATGTTTCAAGGCAAACAAGAGATGATGCAAAAGATAAATTAGCCTATGATGCAACTATGTGATTTTGATTCCTTGCCTAGGTACTTGTGAAAATGAAAATAAATTAAGCTTTTGACCTAATATTCCTTGATTTTACCCAATGTAGATGTGTTTTGTAAGGGAAATTAAGACTAGATTAGGGTTATTTAACTTTCTAAGTTGAAATATAATTTTTGATGCAAAACAGTGATAGACAGAGAGTAGAACACACAAAAATGCTAAACAATAGAGTTCAAAGTGATGCCAAGTGGTTGGATTACCTTTGTCGATGTTTGACCAGAAATTTCAATACTACTAAAAATGCCATTGAAAATTTTGGTCCTAACTGGAGATTTTGGTACTTGCACAGAAGACCCAAAAAAATAGATTTTTTTGGGGGAGGTCTATGTAAGAGCTGGAGAAGGTGAATTTCTTGTCTAGGCAATTGATTAGACCCCTTTTTTTTGGAAAAATTGAGTATGCTTGCCTCCTAGGATGGAAATAAGGTTGTACCAAAAATACCAGTTATCTTACCAAAAATCTAACGTCACTTTTGGTCCGAGTGGCATTTTTGTTTTGTGTATTCTAGAGAGCCAAAATCGCCAATTACTATGGTGGTTGGCAATTTTGATATGAAACAAGGTCGAGGTGATTGCAAGGATGATTTTGGATAGGTTTTTGATTGGTTTTGTGATGCAACTATGGAATTGATAAACTGAAGGGATTTTCCAGGGTTGTGAGGTAATAATTTAATAGAATATGCCACAAATATTCACAAATATGTGATCAAAATGAGTGCAAGTGTGAAATACAAGGGAAGGTCTTTCAATGGCTATTTTTAATTTCTTAGGGAATGCAAGGGGGATGAAAATGATTGTAAAAGAGCAAGGAATATACTAATATTACTTGATTAAATCCTAACTTGAACAAATTTTGTGAGAGCAATGAGAAGTGAGTGCAAATGTAGTAAACAAATGAGTGTTGCTACAAAATGAAATCTATAACAATAAGAAAGGCGAATACATATAATGGTGATTGAAAGGGGACTTTTAGGAGGATAGAAAGGTAATTATAAGCTTGTATCCACCACTATAATAGACTAGGAATTAAGGGGGTGCTTATATGCTTAAAAATTCAACAAAATCAAGTCAAATGTGCTTGAAAAAGAGAAATATCAATGCTAAGTGCTTGGTAAATGAAAATGGATTAAGAATGTATGAGCATGGACATGAAAATAGAATATTATAATGCTTATAATGAAGGTGAATAATATGAATGAAAATAACAATAAGTATTTAAGTGCTATGAAATAAAATGTATGAAAATGATCCTGCAAAATGGAGAGATTAGTGAACAAAAATGAAGAAGACAAGTAGAAGAGCTCCACTATGTCTACAAAGAGATGTTAGATGACTGAAATGAGAGTTGAGATGCTCAAAAAAGACCTTCAATGAAGATGTTAAGTCCTACAAAAAAATATAATCCCTACACAAGGATATTAAAAGGATAAAAATAGAAGAAATTTACAAGTAAATGAAATATTCAAGCTAGAAAGGTTAATGCTAAGAGAACTAAATACAAAATAAGCAGCAAAGTAATGGAGAGGAGAGATGCACTATGAGTGATATCACCTAGAAATAGCCTCTCCCTTGCACCAATAAGGTATCTTTGCCTCCAAGCTCTCTTTGTCTTGCTTGACTTACCTCCAAAAATACTTGCAAATGATTTAAAATGCTTGAAAATACTTGCAAATGAATAATATTGAAGAAGAAGAGCTGCTATAAGAATCTTAACAGAGTGTAATTAGTTCTTAGAATCCTCCTTATACCTTACCCCAAGGTTTGTTTAAATATAGTTTGAAAGAAGGATTAGGGGAAAAATTAGTTAGAATTAATTTGAATTTTGTAAGTTTTGGTCCGTTGCTAGAGCATGTAAGTTCAGAGCAGGGAGTGAAAGGATGGAATCTACATTCCCTAGGATTAATCTGAGATATTTTGGCCACTAGCTAAATTCACCACTTGTGACCTAATTTACAATGGGTGATTTTGGTTATGACTAGCGGTTTTAGTCAAAGATTGAATCTAGTTGATAGGATTTGATTTTGTGAAGCTTACCAAATTTGCAATTTGGCTTGCCAAAATTGCCAATCATATTTTTGGTCAAGTTGGTGAATTTGGTAGAGGTGGAAGAAGGTGCCCAAATTATTGGGTTTGGCATATAGTGATGTTTTATGATGTGTGTGACTTGTTTGGTATCTTTTTCTTTGTTGGTGTGTTAAAATTGGGTGTCTACATTTTACTCCAACTTTGACATGATGCCTATGAGATTGTATCAAAAATTAAGTATTAAAACTCAATTTTGACATTGTGATGTATTATTGTTGTGTTGTAATGTTGATTTGAAAAATTGGTTATGATTGCATTTGTTTTGGTTTTTTTGCATCATTACTGAATATATGCCTTGTTTTTATGATGTATGCCTTGTTGATGTTGGAAAAAATTTACCCCATGTGAAAAAAAAATTTCACTCTATGGTGCTCCCTTGATAATGATGTGTCAAATTATCGATTTGGGATGAATTATTGAAATGGGAAGTGTAGTGGAGGCAGTTGGGTATGGGTGGATGGAGGTTAAAAGAAAAGAGGAGGTGAAATTGCTTGCATTTTCACCTTACCATTTGAGAAAATTGAAGAGAGAGAAAGGTGTGCTTTTAAATATGGCGGATAACCAGAGGTGGCCACATCATGTGGACATCGTTTGAAGAATAGTACATATACGGGTGCGAGACCGATAGGTGTGTTCTTGACTATAACTAAAAACATTTTATTTTAGGATGTTTTTTTTACATGTGTGGCAAATTTGGCACTGGAATTTTTGGCATCAGTGGAGAATTTGGTACTGGTGTTTTGGGCACCAATGGTAAATTTGGTACTAGCCAAAAATTTGATTGGGATGATGTCTAATTGTGTTTTGGATGTGGTTTTGATAGGGGATGTATGTTTTGGTGTGTTGGGAGCATCGCTCAAACAACATTGAAAGCATATTGGAAATCAAGCTCCATGAGGAGGAAGTGGGAGTGTTATTAGTGATGGGGTTGTACTATATGGCGTGCTTGTTCAAGCTAGAGTTTGACTATTCTCTATTGCTAGCTTTAGCAGAGAGATGGTATTTATTGTCTAATACTTTTAGATTATTGATGGGGGATATGACTATGATGTTGGAGGATGTGTGGTGCATCCTTTGAGTGTCTATCCAAGGTAAGCCCATCCATCTGGTAATAAATGTTATAGCTAAAAATTTGACCTTTTGAAAGGATGGCAAATTTTCCAAGATGAAATCAAGGCTTAAGATCAATAATACCTTTATAGGAGGGCATATTGATCGACTGACTACACTATTGACTTCCATTGTATCAGGGTGTACTGATCTAAAAAGCATACACCTAACTAGTGCATCAATTAACATCAAGCATTAAAGCATCAAAATATGGACAACAATGAATTTAACAAGAAAGTAAGGTTTCTTTTATTAAATCTTTGCCAAATACTAATTAAAAATATGTCCCTCTTAGGGATACCCAAATCCTTGATACAACTGATACAATATTTCGAGGCCCCTAAATGGGGATTGGTGTAATCCATGGAATCTCTAGAATGGACACAAACTGCTCAAGGCCAAAGATAGCCTTCTTCTCACACGATTGGAGGAATATGTTGCCAAGAATGCCTTGAAATGCTTAGATCCTATAAAGCTACATTGAAGAAACAACATAAAATGAGTTAATAGCAAATGAGGCCTCTCTTGATGAAGCTCTTGATAGGCAATTGTATAAATGGTGAAAAATATAGCAAGAAAGCATGTAAACTTATCAAGAATTGCAAGAAATATCTAGATTATTATAAAGCTTGTAAAGAAAGCAATAAATCTAGCAATTAAGCAACTTAATTAACCATTAAAACTTGAAATGCATCAAATTAAATGAAACTAATCTATATTAACAAATGCAAGGAAAATGGAAGTAAATCTACCTCTAATTCCTAAATTTAACCGTATAAATGCATGAAGGAAAGCTAATCTAAGTCATATCTACCTAAATACATTTTTGAAAGAAGAAATCTCTGAGTAAAACAATGGAAATCAGAGATCAAACCCTTGTTGCAAGTCTGAGGCATAGATGGCACTGTTAGCCACGATTGATAGTTACGACTGAGGTGAAAGTGTTCTTACTGTTGTAATCAGGGCTTGTATCTTCAATTTCCTCCATAGAATTGATAATCAAGGGTCGTCTCTATGTCCTAAGACAAATTAGTGATTGAATTTTATAAGATTCACATTTGATTGGCTTGAATTTGTGATTGATGCTTCTTAGCCCTTTGGAAGCTTCATTAAAGGATTCATGCTTGTCACTCCATAATTGGCCAGCACTTCGCCTCTCCTCAAGGGGTTGTCACTTCACTATCCATTTTTGCAAAGCTTCACTGCATTCCAACTCAAGATCAATTCAGACTTCTTCCCAATTTGGATGGGGGTCTTATAGCCTTCTCAAGTCCTTGGTCTAGCTTCATGGAGAAGCCAAGATCAAGAACTAGGAGGTTGGAACAGTTGGGAGGAAGGTTTTGGATGCTTCCTCACTTAAAACCACTTGAAATAAATTACCATGGCCATTGTAACTGCATTTGGCTTGGCTCATAAATTCAAAATAGTTTTAGGGCTAGTCGCGGCTCTAAGGCACAGCTAGCTCTGTTAGCCACGGGTGTCAATTGTGGCTAAGGCTGAGTATGCAAACTCTACCCAAATTGAGTGGTTAGAACCACTTCTCTATCTTGGAATGGTTCAATATCATTCATATGGTCTATTAGGATGCCCATATGAGTAGTTCCCTACACATAACACATTTTAGGTGTCTACACAGGGTTACTAATGGGTGTTACTAGCAAGAATTTTATGCGATGACGATGGGAGATATCATCGTTGGACTAAGAGATGACCAGATTATATATACCTAAGATACAATGATTTTGATAAGTCTTTACTATACTTTATATAGAGTGTTATATAGGCAGGTTAAGGTTTTGGTATGTTGTACTCTTCTCTAAGTCTAGGCTTGGGAGCACATAGTGGCCAGGTGACCTATGGTAGTGGTGAGGGCCTATAGACTTGAACGACTGATAGTCTATATGTGGGCAAGGTGTATTTGTCCTTCTCATAGTTCATTAGATCAAGCATGATGTTTGATTGATGAGTTGAGGCCCACGCATATCGTTTGGAAATCATGGAGGGTGTTGGAATATATTACATTATTTGGTACATGCTAATGTACCACCTCGGGTACATGTGATTATAAGTGTGTCTTAGATTAGGGTTTGAGTATTTACTTTATACAATGTACTAAATACACAAGTATTATTAGAATGTGCAATGATATAAATGTGCATGTTGTCCATGTATATATGAGTAAAGAATAGGAAAATGAAGAGTCATAGGTAGGTGGAAGGAAAAAAGTTACATCTCATTATATATTGGCCTTTGTAGTAAAATAAAAAAGAGAAGATGAGAAGATATAGAACATAGAGTAGAGAAGTAGTAGATACAATGTAGAGCATGTAAGAAGTGTGGAGAGTTTAATATCACATTTTTATGAAGATACTATTTTCATGAGCTTTCATTAAGGATACTTTTATAAGTGATTGCAGAAACTTCTTGTGTTTTACATGATTAGTATATATCCATTATCATATATTTAATATTGCATGCTCATTTTATATCTTGTGGTTGATTTTACATTAAGTATTTAGCATCAAAAGCTAATAGTGGTATCAGAGCACAAGGTAGATTGATAGGATATAGGGAGAGCCAAGAGAGAAATTAAGAGGAGATAGGGAGATCTCATTTTTAGAATTTTTAAAATTACTTTTTGTCTAGAGTATTTCCACAAGGTTGTAGGAAAACTTGTGAAGACTAGGACTCAACATAGATCTCATTCCACTAGATAGAAGGATAACTAGTGAAGTTTATTGATTCTTAGAGATCTAAATATTTATATGAATTTGGTTGTTGTTGTCTAAGTTTTTATATTTTATAAAAATTAGTTCTCAAATTTTGAAAAGCTTCCTACAATGTATAGAGAAGAATTTCATCTTCGATTACCTAAAAGTCTATGTACTTTCCTCGTGCACAGAATAGTTATTTGTTGCAGCAAAAGAGTAGACATTGAATATTAAGAAGGTCCAATGAAAATGCACCATTGAATATTGAAAGTAGAAGATTGAAGACTGCATATTGAGAAGGAGGAGACCCAAGAAAGAGGTCCCATTGAAGAACTTCTAGATTTGGAAGATAAAATATTGAATATTGAAGATAGAGGAGGACTAGGAAAATTTCTATTGAATATTTGAGAAGTTGTAGAATTTGAAGACCCAAGAGAAGAGGTCTCAAGAAAACTTGGAAGGAGAAAGAAGAAGAAGGCTAGAGAAGCCCTATTAAATAAATTGAAGAAGTGGTCATTGGAGGATATTTGAAGAAAGCTCAAGGTAGAATATTGGAAGAAGGAGTAGCTCATGAAAAGAAGACTTTCGGATCATTATTTCCATTCGATAATAAGCCCAAAATGAGAAATAAGATAGAATATGCCACTATATTTGAAATTTTTTGAAGACAACCATAAAGGATTTGAAGGTTGATTTGTGAAGGAGAAGATTGATGATTTTATAGTAGAAGTTGAAGAGTCACAAAATAACAAATTGAAGGTAACAAATAGCTATAATTTGGTAGTCCATGGCACATTTTAGAGAACTCTGGACAACAATGCGAAGGAGGATTTAGCAACATCTGAATCTATAAACTACAAAGTTATAGGACAACAAGAAGGCAGTAAATCAAAGGCTAAGAGGCAAAAAATTTGGGAAAAAATTAGAGTTGCAAAATTAATAAGCTTAGAGTAGCAAAGTAGAAGGAAGTGAAGATACAAATTGCATAGTCTTGGACAACACATTTGAAGGAGAAATAAGGAGAAAGTTGAAAGAAAAGTGGATAGTAAATAAGCTTATATTTGGGTAGCAACTAGAGCTAAAAATTTGATAAATTTAGAGCTACAAAGCGAAAGAAAGGAAGGCGAAAATTTTTGTAATAGTAAAATAGCAAAAAGGTGAAGTAAATCACCAAAGAGACTAGCTACAAAAGGAGGCCGAAAAAGAAATCACCAAAGAGACTACCTAACGCATATGCAAATATTTACATGTACGTGAGGAAGTGGACTTAATACTCATTGCCACCTCTGATGTGTTAGAGGAATTGAATGAGATTGTATTGTGCAAGTTTCCAGTAAGGGTTATCTTGAAGATCATATGTCCCAAATCGGTGTATCTACAATGTAATTGTAAGTATGCAATTTGTGGGGATATGATGAACAAGTTTACCTAAGAGGTAAGGTTTTGATTGTGTAGAATGAGTTGTTTAAGAATGTTTGTTCCTTAAAATTTTGAATGCATAAGATAAAACTCTAGGGACACAGGTCCATTATCTAACGCATATGCAAGGATTTATAGATACGTGAGGCATAGAGTTGGTACCTGGAGCATATATGATGTATTGAAATATTTGAGAATTTGTAAAACAAACAAAATATTTTAGACTGAGGGCAACACATTCATATGGACAATCCAAGAGAAGAAGAAGCCCTTCTCCTTTGCTCGATGTGTGTACAAAGAATTGTATATGCATAGAACATAGGAAAAAGGAATCCCCTTTTCTAGGAGGTCCATATGATAGCATGGCCTTTAGTCTGAAGGATCTTGTTGTAGATGCAAAGATAACATTCGTACTAGCTTATAGACCATTAGGAAGCACAAGAATTTGATGATCGACTACTTGGCATAGTCATAAATGATTATGGGTATGCAAAGTGTTGATCATCAAATCCTAATGTTCTCGAAGGGTCTATAAATCAGATAGGATATTTTTGTTTTGTTAATGATATAATGATTTTTGAAGGAAAGAAGAAATGATAGTTTGTTGTAGCATATCAAGATGGAGGAAGTTCTCTATCCATTGACTAACATATTGATGTTTGTATAAATAGATAGAGAATACCTAGCCATCTTAATAGGTGCTTATGTAATTTTGTATATTCTTAAGATTTGTTGTTATTGCATACTTGCATAATAAATTAGTTGGAAAATAGAGCTCTATTAATCCAAATGACTTATTAGACAAGTAGCTAGTGAAGAGAGTATGATTTGTGGATGGTTTGTTGTTGTAGAAGACCAAGAGGCTATGAGGACACCATCGATCCAGTGTCTAGTGAAGCTTGCAAATAATTGTAGGCTCACAAGCCATTGGATCGAAGGAGCTTCATAGTCTGACTGATCTATTTAAACAATAGTTTGTGAGATTTTGATTTTTGTTTGATAGAATGCCAATGAAATAAACCAGGTGGCTAGGAAGACAACATAGATCTAGTGCCTGGTAAGATTTACAAATGATTGTAGGTCTACAAGATATTGGATCTATGGAGCCTCCCTAATCCACATGGTTTATCGAAGGTAATCAATGAGACTATTTAATGTGATAGCATGCTAATGCAATAAATCAAGAGGAAAGTAAAGACACCATTGATCCATTGCCTAGTGAGATTCGCAAGAAATTGTAAACCTATGAGATATTGGATCAATGGAACTCTATGATCCTTATGATTTATTGAAAAGGTAGTGCATGAAGATTTGATTTATGTTTGATTGCATACTTAAATGATAAATCAAATGGGAAAGAGGACCCTATTTATCCATTCCCTTATAAGATTCACAAATAATTGTAAACCTACAAGAGAATAGATAAATAGGGCTTCTTGGCCCATGCAATCTACCAAGTAAGTAGGTTAATGATGAAATTTGTATTAGGTATGATTTTATGAACTTAGATGATAGGCCAACTAGGGAAGAGAACCCCATTCAACTAGTGCCTAGTGAAATTCACAAATGATTATGAATTTATGAGATATTGGTTGAATGTGATTCCTCATCCATGGGTGGTTTGTCAAATGAGTTATGCTTGATGAAAGTGATGAATAGATGTCATGATTCATTTGATAGGCTACTCTGAAGTGCTAAAATCCTTCTATACTGCATGACATGCCTACAAAGAATTGTAATATTGTGATGCATTAGAGGGAAGAAGTAGTGCCCCAAAGGGGCCTATTAAATAATCATGAGTGTTGATGTAAAAGGTTATTTGTTGAAGGATATTGTAGATATGTAATGTTGATATTATTATTGTGAAATAATGTTGATAGTAGTGATGTGAAGGTGTGTGGGATAGAAGAAAGGGATGAGGATGGGTCATCAAGGTCATGGATGATCACATCATACTCATCTTAACCCTAAGAGGAATAAGAAAAAAATATGTCAAGTTGAAAAATTTGGTCATCAGGCTATGGATGATCACGTCATACATCACTTAACCCAAGAGAGGGAGAAGAAGAGAAGAAGTATGATAGTAGTGAAGTGGGATATAGAAGAATATTTGAAAGAGAGAGTTTTGGGACTAAGAGGATTTACTCAACATGAGGTCTTCCTATGTGAATGCAATGCAAATGGATTTTGTAATAAGGATTGGTTTTTGCATCATAACAAATCCTCCTAAATCTATGGTATGATCAAGCAAACCAGGCAATCATGCAAGGGGTATAATGTATTATTTTGTTGTGAGGTTTATCATGCATTCAATCATATGAGCAAGCAAACAACATATTTTATGCATAGTATATTTTAAGATGCATGATGTTGATTGGTTCCTTATGTTCTTGGTCATCCAATGTGGCTAGATGGTAGGCTTCAGATCCAAATTTGGCTATGATGATGAAAGGTCCTAACCAATTAGGCTCAAATTTTCCTTTGAGGTCAATGTCAGCATTGGTGTTCTTTTGATTTTCTTTGAGGACTAGGTCCCCAAATTCGAAGGATCTTGGATATACTTTCTTGTGATAAGCATGTCAAAGTCTATTGTGGTATGTTCTAAGGTGTTCTAGAGCATTAATGCATATTTCCTCCAAGAGTTCTAGTTGTTGTAAGTGACCTAGATGATATTCATCTCCTACCAAAGAATCTTGCAATAAGACCCTTAGAGAAGGTATTTCTAGTTCGAAAGGGAAAACTACTTTTGTACCATAGACCAGGGTGTAAGGCATTGCCCCCATGGGAGTACACACACTAGTGTGGTATGCCCATAGAGTGGGATAAAGTTGTAAGTGCCAATCTCGATCATTTTTGTTTACTAGCTTCTTGAGGATTTTGATTAGTGTCTTGTTGGATGATTCAACTTGTCCATTCCCTTGTGGGTAATATGGTGTTGACCATTTTTGTTGAATTTTATATTTGGTGCATAATTTGGCAACTTCCTTATTTTTAAAGGGGGTGCCATTATCAATGATTAAGGTAGAAGGTATTCCATAATGGTTGATGATTTGATTAAGGATGAATTTGGATACTTGAATTCCTATTATGGTGGATAGGGGTATTGTCTTGACCCATTTAGTGAAATATTCTATGGTAGTGATAATGAATTTGTGTCCATCTAATGATTGAGGGTTGATTTTACCTATGATATCTAATCCCCAAGAGGAGAAAGGCCAAGGAGATGTGATTGGTTGTAATTCTTGAGAGGGGGCATGGACAAGATTGTCATGTCATTGACACTTGTCACACTTCCTAACATAGTCATGAGCATATTTTTCCATAGAGGGCCAATAATAACCCATCCTGAGGAGTTTCTTGGCTACAACTAATCCACTAAAATGTCTACCACATGATCCATCATGGGCTTCTTTTATGATAGTTTGGGCTTCTTTTATATTTATGCATCTGAGGAGTATGCCTTCAAAGGAGCATCGATATAAGATATCTCCAATGATGACATATTTGCAAGATTTTAGTCTAAATTATCTTCACTTTTGAGAGTTGGATCCCTCAAGAAATGTTCCCTCTTTGAGGAACTTAAATATGTCTTGGTACCAAGGTTCTTGAGGTGTAGATGTTTTGATGGTGCATATGTTGAGGGGTTGTAGGCATGATTCAAGTGTAGAGGACTCATTGATTGATCTTATGATAATAGAAGCTTCTTCATCTTCCAAATATAAGGGGATGAGAGATGCAAATAGCCATAGCATCAACATGGTGATTGCTAGATCGTGGGATGGCTTCTATGGTGATTTGGTTGAAGTGAGTTTTCAACATATCTATAATATCTTTGTAAGGTTTTAACTTTTTGTCCTTGGTTTGATAAGTGTCATTCACTTGGTTGATCACCAATTATGAATCACCATACACTATTATGCTTTTGATATTTAATTTTAATGTGGCCCTAAGACCTAAGATCAATACCTCATATTCTATTATGTTGTTGGTGCATGAGAAGTAGAGTTTAAAAGATAATGGAATGAGTTGTTGATGTGGAGTGACTAAGATAATTCCTACCCCTATACCTTTAGCGCACTTAGCTCCATCAAAGTACAAGATCCAAGTTTTAGGTTCTTGAGCTTCTATTGAGAGAATTGTTTCATCGAGGAAGGATATGTCTATGGGGTGTTTTGATTCTAAAGGGGTCATGATGAGTTGATCGACTATAACTTGCCCTTTTAGTGATTTTTGATTGATGAATTCTATGTCAAATTCACTAAGGGCTATGACCCATTTTGTGATCCTTCTTGATAGGTAAGGCTTTGACATAAGGTAATGCAATGGGTCTACCCTTGCTAAGATGTAGGTCTTTTGACTAAGCATATAATATCTCAATTTGAGGGATGAGAAGATGATGACTAAGCAAATATTCTCTAATGGTGTGTAACGAGTTTCATAGTTCACCAAAGTTCTACTTATATAGTAGATTGCCCTTTCTTGATGTTGTTCATCATATTGGGCTAATAAAGCTCCAAGGGCATGTTCAATAGTAGCTATGTATAGCAATAGTGGTTGATTTAGATTTGGTGGTACTAAGATGGGTGGTGTTAAGAGATAAGTCTTTAAAGCTTCAAAGGCCTTTTGACATTCATCATCCCACTCAAATTTTATTCCCTTCTTTAGTAGTTTAGAGAAGGGTTGACATTTATCTATGAGTTGTGATATGAATCTATAGATAGCTTGCAATTTGCCTTGAAAGATGCATAATTCAGTTAAGTTTGTAGGTGGTGACATGTCTATTATGGTTGCAATATTAGAAGGATCAACTTCAATCCCATGATGGGATATGATGAACCCCAATAGTTTTCTTGATGTTACCCCAAAGATGCACTTTTGGGGTTTTAGCCTAACTTTGTAGTCTCATAATATTTTGAAAATGCATCTAAGATCTAGAACATGGTTTTATCTTTTCTTGGATCGACCTAAGAGGTCATCCACATAGTCTTCTATAGTTTTATGCATAAGGTCATGGAATATGTATGTCATGGCTCTTTGATATGTTGCTCCTACATTTTTAAGGCCAAATGGCATGACCTGATAGCAAAAGGTTCCCCAAGGGGTAGTGAAGGCTATTTTGGATTGATCTTCTAGTGCAATTTTAATTTGATTATATCCTAAGAATCCATCCATCAAAGATAGCATCTCAGATCCTACAATGAAGTCCACTATCATGTCTATATTTGGTAAAGGGAAATCATATTTTGGGAAAGCATTATTTATATCCCTAAAGTCTATGCAAATTTGAATGGATCCTTCCTTCTTAGTGATAGGAACAATGTTGGAGATCCAATCTAAATAATCTATGGCTTTTATGAAGCCAACATCTAGGAGTTTTTGCAGTTCATATTTTACCAAAAGAGCGACTTTTAGATGTATTTTCCTTAATTTTTGTTTAATGGGTTTGGCATCGGGGCGCACTACCAAATGGTGGACTACCAATGAAGGGTCAAGTCCTAGCATATCATCATATGCCCAAGAAAAGATGTCATGAAATTATTTTAATAGGTTTGTGTATTCCATCCATTCTTCTTGAGTTAGGACTTTTTTGAGTTTGATAAGGTGAGGATCTTGATCTATTTTGATATTGATATCTATTATTTCTTCGATTAAGGCTTGTGATTCATCCTCAAAATGAGGAGGGGTAGTTAGTACCCCTAATTCTTCAAGTTCTTATGGATCTAGAGATGTTTGTTCTAACTCGAGGAGTTGGGTAGAGTTTAAATTAAAGATTTTCTTAAGGGATTCTTCCATAGGATAGTTATCCAGAGAATCCTCAAAGTTTTCTTCTATTGTTATTGATTTTGGATGAACCACTTCTAGCATGTTGATGTTACCAAATCATATGGTTTTGTAGGGTGCTTGATTGAGAAGTGACCATAGTTCTTCTTCATCCTCATCACCCCATTGAGAGCCATGTAGTGATTTGGGATAGTTATCCTCATTATCTTCTTCTAATAAAGGTGAGGGTTCATTTTTGTTAGGGATGAATCCAATTCCACATCATCCTAGCCAAGGTTCAACTTCTAGGGGCTCTTTGATACCCTATTCATAATGACCTAGGCCTTTACCTTGGTATCCCATGTTGGTTAGCATTTGCTTAGCTATAGAGAATGAGGGTGATATGTAACATGTGATGTATGTTCATTCACTTGGCATGAAGTTGCACCCTTGAATCTTTTCATCAAAGGTGGTTCCCCCATAAATGAAAGCACAAGTCCCTATTTGGAATTTTAGTCCTTTCCTATTTGGCATGCCTATGTCATGAGGAGATAGGAACATGCTTACCAATTCTATGAAGGGATCTAATTTTTGGTGGATTAAATTGACTTGATCATTGGGAGAGGATGATTGAGGAGTGTCCCCTAGGTTTATGAGGGGTTATTCCAATATTTCCTTCCCTTTGTCTATTTTTGGTTGATTAGTTGGTAATGCTTATTGTATAGAAGGACAAAGATTAATATCTTATGTATCAATAAAGTTGCATAAGGAAAAAGGCTCTAGATCTCTAGGGACATGGATAATCCTACCTTGATATTCATATTTGAGACATTGATGTAAGGTAGAAGGTACTACCTTCATGGCATGTATCCAAGGTCTTCCAAGGAGCATGTTATATGTTACATCACATGATATAACATAGAAGAGGGTGTTTAGGACATGTGGCCCTACTTTGATAGGTAGGGTAATAGTGCATATTACCTCTCTTTCTTCATTGTCAAAGGCTCTAATGATGAGGTCAGATTTTTATAAATCATTTATGCTTAAGTCAAAATTTTATAAAAATTTGACATTGCATACATTTAAGGCTGACCCATTATCCACTAGGACTCTTTTGATATGTTTATCACCTATTTGAGTTATGATGTAAAGAGGTGAGTCTCCTGATATTGTTTCAAAAGGGGTATCTACCTCATGGAATGCTAAGATAGCATTGTTCACTCCAAAAAACCCAACTATATTGGTGATATCATTTAGAGATATGTCTTGAGGGACTTCTTGTTCACTTAAGAGTTTCAACAATATTTCCCTATGAGCGGGTGATATTTTTAACAATTCTAGAAGAGAGATTTTTGTGGGTATCTCATCTAGTTATCGATGGAGATCAAAGGTATGTAAGGTATTTTGAGAAGGTGTGAGAACCAAAGGTGATTTATTAGGAATATTGACTTTAGTGCTTCTTGAGATAACCAAAGGAGGTTGATCCAAGGATTGATTCTTTGCTTGTTGCCTAGTCACAACGTAGGAAGGTTTTGATAAATGCATAGTGCCTACAAAGTTGGTCGACTTTTGATTATGTGTTGGTAAGGGATTTTGAAAGATCCCCAAATTTTTATTGGGAGTTTCTAGTTGATTGAATATTATTTTCCCTTCCTCTATGAGGTCTTGGATAATGTTCTTTAAGGTTATGCATTTGTTGGTAGTATGTCCCTCCATACGATGATATTCATAATACTCATCATGTTTATACCAATTTGGTAATTCTTTGGTTGTATCCCAAGGTCTAATAGTTGGAAGTTCCAACATCTTAGAATCAAGGAGCATTTTTAACATGACTACTTGACTTTATCTAGTGTTTGTATATTATCTCTTGGGTTTGTCTTACCTTTGGACAACTAAATTTTGAGGAGCATTTTGAGTTGTATTTATATTATTATTTTGATGGGAATTTGTTACACCATCTCCTACAACATGTTTATTTTTGTATTATCCCTTGCTAGAGGTTTTTCCTCTTCTTTCTTATTATAGTTGAGTTATCCCCTTCTTATGAGGATAACTTCTACTCTTTTAGCCATGTCAACAACTTCTTCAAAAGAGGTTAGGTTTATCATTTCCAAGGGGTATGATAGTTGTTCATGAAGGTTTCTTATGAAAATATGTAGGAGTTCCTTAGGAGGAGGAATATATTGAAGTCTTCCCACTAAGCCTCTCCATTTGGACAAGAAATCTAAGAACCATTTGGTCTTAGATTGTTTAAGTTGATAAAGGTCATCTATGGTAACCTTATCTTCTATGTAGATTGAGAATTATTTAACAAAGGTTTCCATAAGTTCTTTGAAATTCTTAATGGAATGATGAGGTATTTGGAAATACCATTCCAAGGCTAAACCACTAAGACTTTTAGGGAATAACCTAAGGAGAAGATTTTCATCATGATTGATGTCACTACAAGCTATTTGAAATAACCTTAGATGGTTAATGGGGTCTTGCTTTCCATTGTACATTTGAAATTTAGGAGTTTCAAAATTCTTTGGAAAGGGGTGATTGATGATCATAGGATCTAATGGCTCATTATAGAACTCTTCAAAAGAGTACTTTAGCTTGGATGTCCCTTGAAGAGAGGTAATTTGATGCTCAAGTTCTTCAAACTTGGAGTCCCTCTTTTCAAGGTCTAAGATTTTAGTATTGATATTCTAAAGATCATTGGATGGAGGATTAGGTGGGGTAGGTAAAGTCATAAAAGGTTGTGTAAGTGGTTGGGTGAAATCTTGAGACATAAAAGGTAGATTCATGAGATTTGAAGTATTTTTATTAGATGACATGGTTGGAGGGGCTTGGTTAAGCCCCAAGTTATGAGTTAGAAAAGGATTTGTAGAATTGGTAGGTATTGTATCATTAAGAGATGTTGAAAAGGGGTTACCCATAGTGGGTGTCCCTATGGATATGGTTGGAGGTATTGTAGAATTAGTGGGTTGTGTCATAGCCACATTGAGACTAGCCAAGTTGTTTTGAGTTTCATTGATTTGAGCTATGGTTGATTGATCATTGGAATGTTTAAGACCATCATGAATTGTAGTTGATTATTTTTCAACTTGTTCTTTAAGTTCATCCTTAAGGACATATAAAAATATATATTTGTTTCTTCTAATGTACTCTCTAACATGGTCTATGGTTTGAAAAGAAATTTGTTCAATAACTTGTTCTTGTTCCCTAGTCACTTGTTGTGACCAAGGATTTTCTTCTTGGTCATTATACTCATGTGTAAAAACCTCATGAGATGAAGAAGCTAAACCCTTGTTTTAGGTATTATAAGGATGTTGAGACATGTTTTGAAAGTTTTGTTTTGAAGGAGATCAATTTATTAGAGTCTTGTTTCTAGAGTACTTATAGAAAAGAAGAGAAGATGTTTTGAAATCCTTATGTCACCTTGAAAAGCAGCCCTCCTTGTGACTCCTGCTAATCCACCATGATATACTAGCCAAAGAAGATTGCTCCCCTAAGGTTCATACATCAATTTGCTCAAGGGGTCATTATCCTTCCCCTAGTAGGATTAACAATTGGTTATGTTCTTGTTATCTTGATTTAATGTGATGTAAGCTATGCAAACAAAATTAGATGATCTTGTTTAAGTTTAACAAACTTTTATTTTGTTTAAGGCAAAAGGAGCATTCACATTAGGTTCACCAAATATGTAGGCGTGAGAAATTTTCAATCTAACCATGTCAAGTGTGCATGGGGAGATTCACTAGAATCTCTACTTCCCCACTTGAGGATCTCTTTCCAAAGGAGACCCTAAGGATATGAATATCCTCTACACGATTAGACCCCTACTCAATGCAATTTTTCAAGGTGTAAAAGTAGATGTAAATGCTTGTAGATCGGTGTTTATATGAGTTTATTCAACAAAAACACCTAAAGTTTTGGATCACTATATCTTGACTCTTTTTTGAGCCTTAAATGATTATTTAAGACTTTAAGGCTAAGATCATCTAAAATGCATGCTAAGCTTATATCACACAAATGCAAGAAAACAAGAGCTAACCTATATGCTTTTCATTTTGATGATAGGCTAACTAAGGAGAGTTTGATTTTCAAGGCAAACAAGAGATGATGCAAAAGATAAGTTAGCCTATAATGCAACTATATGATTTTGATTCCTTGCCTAGATACTTATAAAAATGAGAAAGAAATTAAGCTTTTGACCTAATATTCCTTGATTTTTCCCAATGTAAATGTGTTTTGTAAAGGAAGTTAAAACTAGATTAGGGTTCCTTGACTTTCCAAATTGAAATATGATTTTAGATGCAAAACAATGATAGACAAAGAGCAGAACATATAAAAATGCTGAAAAATAGAGTTTAGAGTGATGCCAAGTGGTAGAATTACCTCTATAGATGTTTTACCAGAAATGCCACTATTACCAAAAATACCACTAGCAATTTTGGTCCTGACTAGAGAATTTGGTACCTACAAAAGAAGACCAAAAAAATAGGTTTTCTATTTTGGGGGTCTATCTAAGAGTTGGAGCAGGTGAATTTCTTGTCTAGGTAGTTGATCAGACCCCCTATTTTTAGAAAATTTGAGTATGCTTACCTCCTTGGATGGAAATAAGGTTGTGCCAAAAATTCCAATTGGCTTACCAAAAATTTACCATTAGTAATTTTGGTCTGAGTGGCATTTTTGGTCTATGTATTCCAGAGAGCCAAAATCACCAATTACTATAGTGGTTGGTGATTTTGGTCTGAAATAGGGTTGAGATGATTGTGAGGGTGATTTTGGAGGGTTTTTGATTAATTTTGTGATGCAATTATGGGATTGGAATACCGAAGGGATTTTCTAGGGTTATGATGCAAGAATTCAATGGATTATACCACAAATTTTTACAAATTTGTGATCAAAATGAGTGCAAGTGTGAAAGACAAGGGGAGACTTCTCAATGACTATTTTGAATAGCTTAAGGAGTGCAAAGGGGATGAAAATGATTATGAAAGAGTTAGGAATATAACAAGATTACTTAATTAAATCCTAACTTAAACAAAATTTGTGAAAGCAATGAGAAATGAGTGCAAATGTAATGAATAATGAGTGTTGCTATAAAATGAAATCTATAACAATAAGAAAGATGAATGCATGCAATGGTGATTGAAAAGAGAATATTAGTGGGATAGAAAGGTAATTATAACCTTGTATCCAACACTATAATAGTTTAGAAATGGAAAGGATGCTTATATGCTTGAAATGTCATCAAAATCAAGTTAAATATGCTTGAAAGAGAGAAATAACAATGCTAAATGCTTGTAAATGATAATAGATTAAAAATGTATGAGCATGGACATGAAAAGAGAGGATTAGAATGCTTATAATAAAGGTAAATAAGACTATGAATGAAAATAACAACAAGTAGTTAAATGCTATGAAAGGAAATGCATGAAAATGACCCTACAAAATGGAGAGATTAGTGAACAAAATGAAGGTGGCAAGTAGAATAGCTCCACTAAGCCTACAAAGAGATGTTAGATGCTTGAAATGAGAGTGTAGATGCTCAACCAAGACCTGCAATGAATATGTTAAGGCCTACAAACAAATATAAGCCCTACACAAGAGGATTAAGAGCATGAAAATGGAAGAAAATTGCAAGTAAATGAAGTATTCAAGTTAGCAAGGCTAATGCTAAGAGAACAAAATGCAAAATGGGTAGAAAAGTAATGGAGAAGAGAGATGTACTAGGAGTGATATCACCTAGAAATGGTCTCTCCCTTGCACCAAGAAGGTCTCCTTACCTCCAAGCCCTCTTTGCCTTGCTTGACTTGCCTCCAAAAATGCTTGCAAATGATTGAAAATGCTTGAAAATGAAGAATGTTGAAGAAGAAGAGTTGCTAGAAGAATCTTAACAGAGTCTAATTAGCTCTTAGAATCCTCTCTATGCCTTTCCCCAAGGGTTTTTTAAATAGATTTTGAAGGAAGGATTAGGGGGAAAATTAGTTAGGACTAATTTGAAATTTGTAGGTCTGGTCCATTGTTGGAGCATGCGAGGTCAGAGTAGGGAGTGGAAGGATGGAATCCATGTGCCCCTAGCTTGCTCTGAGATATTTTGGCCATTAGCCAAATTCACCACTTGTGACCAAATTTTCTAGTGGTGATTTTGGTTATGATTGGTGATTTTGGTCAGGGATCAAATCTAACTATCAGGATTTGATTTTGTGAGGCTTACCAAATTCACCATTTGGCTTGCCAAATTCTAGTGGCATTTTTGGTCAAGGGTGGTGAATTTGGAAGAGGTTGAAAAAGGTGCCCAAATTACTAGGTTTGGGTTGGATTGATGTTTTATGATGTTTGTGACTTGTTTGGTATCTTTTTCTTTGTTGGTGTGTCAAAATTGGGTGTCTACACTACTATATGTCTTGATAGAAACTCCTATATTTGTTGGAACTCTTGCAATGATGGAGATCTACTTCCTTATTATCATGCTCAGAACTCTTCCTCTTGTTGTTATCCATCTAGACTTATTTCTCCTGGGATCATATCCTCTTAATATTTAGTTTATACTTCCTCCAAAGCTTGATATCCTTCTACACCATCTTGTTCAAAGGTTTGTTCATCTTGATTTTGAGAATCAACTTCCTCCTTTGAGAAGTATTATTTAGCCTTTTGATTCTGAAGATCATCTTATTCATCATTCTCATGTCTCCATATTTGAAAACTATTATCATTGAGAGATGAAAATTGTTGGTCTAGTTTAACAAATCCCTTTTTTTGGAGAACATTTTCACACCTAAAAATCCACCACTCTTGAATTTCTATTTGGAATATTTATGCCTATTTTGTATTATTTTTTCTTTGTTTTCTCAATACCTAGTCTTTGTTCTTAGTTGGGTCATTTGGCTTCACAATAATATAAAACTTCCTCCACGGAGGCTTTTTATATGCTTGTTGTATATCAATGTCAACCTCCTCTACTTTTGGCTTGTTTTGGAATGCCTCTATCTTTGGTATTTGGACATGCTCAAATGTATGAGGCTTATTTTTTAAATCTTGTAGTTCAAATTTGAAGACACCTTTTATATTGTACCTCCATCTATCCTTAATCACTTTTAACTTAAGGTTCTTTAGTTTCATGTTTAGGAATTCATGCTTCTTTCAAACTCTTTTAGTAATAGGCCCATAATTTAGGGGTAGGTCATATATAAAAACCTTGTTTATCAATCCAAAACTAGCATTAGCATAGTCCAATTATCGAAAAAAAATTGATTTCAAAGACCCAACCTATTACATAATATGGAAGCAAATAAGGTTCCTTGTTAAAGCCATATATCCTCATTATTGTGTCATTCTTTATAAAATACCAATCTTTAATTTGTCACCCATATTTCTGAAGACATGTTATTGCTCCTTTTGTCAACCATGCCTCCATAGATGCATGCTAGAGTTGAACCCAAAAAATATTTGTTAAATTCCATATAGGAACTTGAAGTTCTAAGAGTTGGGGTCTAGTCTATCATTGAAAAAGCTTCTCCCTCTAAGGTTTGCTAGATTATTTTTAAATGTGGGAAATTGTCGACCTTATGGTACTCAAATAGCTAGGCCAAGTACTATGGATACCTAAATACCCCATATTCATTGTTCTTAAAATGTACTAGTTCTTTATGCATTGCATCACTAAGGTATTGAGATTAGTCAAAATAGAAGGGGATATTAGGATAGGTCAAGGCATATTCCATAGCTATTTGGCAATCACACATTTTCATTGCTATTCAGGCAAAAGATGACTGCTAGCATGGAAAATATATCTTTTAAGAATGGAAACTTAGTAATTTTAATAAGGCCCATGGGGAATTCAATGAGGTAATGACACAATTGGTCATTGAGGCAAGGAATAAATTATTTTCATAACAAAAATTTTGTTTCTCTTTCTTGAGGGTAAAATGGAATATGTCAAGATGATTATGAGTCCCTAAAACAAATGTTGTTACAATATTATCAGCTAAAAGAGTAAAAAGTACCTTACCTTTATTATTGCATACTTCTTTATTTCTAACATTGTAGTGGCTTGCTATAGCTTTTACCATCTCTAGGAAAGGATGCACACACCTGGGCATATATAATAGCAACAAAGAGTGCCATGGGGCTATGGCGAGATGCTCCCTTGGGTGCTCGATTGCTTTATATTTTACTTTTCTCCTAATTTTTCTCATCTTAATAGAGATATTTAGGTAGGTCTGAGGTGTAGACCAATTGGTTCATCCAAACCCCATAATGGAGGCGAAGGTCCAAGGTTCAAATCTCAGGCCTCGCTGTACTGAAAACTTGTCCCTTTCCTGGTGTTTTTAGTGACGTAAAAGGTTTAAAAATATTGTGGCATGGCGGTTATAGGGGTGGACTATGCGAATATTTGTGTGGCGGCTTCCACGGAGGACAACGCAAAATACTATGGCGGCCATAAAAGCTGGATAGTCTACCCATATTCATGGCGGCTACCGATTACACCATGTTAAAAAAAAATAGATATATTTAGGTAATAAATACTAGCCATCCTATCCTAGAGTTCAATATTTTTGTTGACCATGGTCTCTCAGCTCAATTTTTAGGCAAAGTACTATAACAACACCCTAGAACTTCACTTAGTTCTTTCTCCTTTTGGATGCTTTTAATTCTCGAATGCCTAATTACTTGACTACCTAATGTGCAAATGAAATAGTGGGGCTCTACTTTTATAATTTAGGGCTAACTACTCAAATATTTAATGCTAAAAATTTGCATGCTCTACCCTTGTTACCAATATTATCTTCCAAATTTGTTGGCATGTGCGAGCACCTTAAAATGTGTACTAACATTAATTGCTAGATTATTTAAAATTTAAAATTATTGTATCCACCTATTGCTTTCCAAAATTATTGTGGGCTTACATGGTTACGCTTTTCTATTGATAGGGATTAGCATCATATAGCATTTACTATTATGTTTTATGTTATATTTTTTGTTTGGGCATATTATGTTTTATGTTAAGAACTCCTTTTCTTTTGTTGTCAAATATCCCTATTGTTTTTCTCACAAATGGATGCTTCATTCAGATTCAAATATAGACTTATTTATAGTTGTTGGAAATCTCTTTTTGAATCATATCTAGTACAAGCATTTATTTTTTGTTTTGTAAGTTCTACTTCAACCTATAATGTTCCAAATAATGTGTTGCCCAAAATTACTTTCAGTAACATATATTTTGGAATACATTTTGGTTGTACTCAACACTTAGCATAAAGTAAGTGAATCTTGTAATCAGTGATCTCCTTTATAGAACTTATTGATTGTAGTTACTAGTTATCCATTCTGGTGGGATGAGAAGGTCACCATAAGGACACTTGTCATTGCTTCTTTTGAGAAATTGTATCTGTCAAAACAATCCACCTTTAACATTAGAACAAGTATTCTAACAATCTTGTTTAGTGTCCTTTTGTGAGACAAGTTCTATGGTAGATTTTTGCTCCTATCTATTAAATCAAATTCTAACTCTAATTCTTGTATTAGAGACTACCCTCTAGATATGACATAATTATAGGGATGATCATAAGGCCATGGCCCTTTTGTATGTGATCAACATGCATCACATGGGTACTCCTACCATTGAATTTATCTTAGCCCTCTAGTGGCATGTCTCTCTCTTTGTGGATTTTAGCTTTTTAGCTTGATTTGTATCTTCATTGGCATGACTAACTAGATTTCATAGGGAAACATCACATCATTTTTTTCTACTTATGCATTTGGTGCATTGGATCCTCAACTATCTCAACTCCTGCTCCTATTCCTACTCTTACTCTTGCTCCTTTCTGGTTTCTTTAGTTCTTGTTCTTACTCTAGTTTTTGTTTCTCACCACTAGATGGATTGTGATTCTCCTTTCCTTTTTGTATGCATTGGAGCCTAATTCTTCCACAGTGGGGAGGAATGATAGGTATTAGCATCATACAACATTAAAAATTATGTTTTATGCTATATTTTATATTTTGGCTAGTAAATGTTTTGTAAGCCCAAACATTTTAATTTTTGTCAAAAAAAATTAATTGGAAGTTAGGTGGAAAAATATATTTCTTGACAGATTAGATGGGCTAATATAATATAAAAGTTAATTTGATACTATTTGAAATATTTTGAAAGGATCCTTTAGAGGCATGTCATCTAGCTATTTATAGCTCACTTGGTAATAAAAATCTCAACTTGGTGTTGTTTCATCCTTGCTCCTATCTGTCACTATCATTTATGTATACTTATAATAAAATTGACATGTTTCTTATTTTATGCATAGTATTTCAAGAAGAAGTTATACTGTTATTGAAAATTTTGGTTGTTAGTTATAGTTAAACTCCTAATAATATCATTCACGCCTTCAAATAGTTTTCTAAGGCTTGAGACCTATCAATTCAAGTTTTGTATGTCTTAATAGCATAGCCTTTTATTCATCACAATGCATTGTTTTAACATCAAGGAATTTTTGTGACCAGACATTCAAAACAATCCACTGTTTAGTAGACTCCTATTATTTTTGAAAGTGAAGTTTTTCTTTCTCTGTTTTTCTAAAAAAATAATTTAATCGTCTTAATTTATTGGAGTTCTTGATCTAATATGGTTGAGAACGTTTGACCATTTGATCTTATAGCACAATAAGTTATTGGTCTAGCCTTATTACTACATTAAATTTTTCTAGAGAAAACTCAATCTCCATTTGAAATTATCCAATCACATATTTATAGCAATCCAAATTATCTCCTATAATATTTTTAATGTAGAAGGGAGATTGCTTTTCCAAATAGATCCTATTAGAATTTACCAAGAGTAGAACTACAAAGTATTACAATATTTGAAGAGACAAACAAAACTGATTGATTTATTCCATGGATCAACTTTGTATAAATAGCAAATTTGATCATTGAGAGATGTTGGATTACAACAACTCACTAGTCTAAACTGAGAGTTCACCTAACTCATGGAAGAGTGGTAACTCAAGTAAGTTTATCCTAGTAGAACTTAAGAGAATAATTATTTATTCTAACACCTCCCCTTAAGTGATACTACGGATGAATGTAACAAAGAGTCCCGACAACAGTGCCTGATGAGGTACTCATTTACAATGATTCTTATTGAAGATATGGTGAAAAAACACATGGGAAAAAACCATCTATCAAAAATAAAAATGAAGAGGCATGTCTCCGGACGGTAAATATTGTCCTCATTAAAAAAATAAATGAGTCCCAGAAACTGGGCCTGATGAGGTACTCATGTACAATGTTTTTACATATAGGAGATATGGTAAAAAAAACCATATGGGAAAAAACCATCTATCAAAAATAAAAATGAAGAGGCATGTCTTCGGATGGCGAAGATTGTCCTCATTGAAAAAAATAAATGAGTCCCAGAAATTGTGCCTGATGAGGTACTCATGTAGAATGTTATTACATATAGGAGAGATGGTAAAAAAAAAACCACATGGGAAAAAACCATCTTCCAAAGAAAAAGAAACAATAAGAAGAAATGAGAGGTGAAAACCTCTTTTGTACCTTCTAATGCATCTGCCTTACTCCAAGTTTCTCTCACAACTGAATGTAACACGGAGAAGGAAAATATTTGGTGATGATATCTATAATTTGATTTTCTATGGGAATATAGTCCAAGTATATTTCACCTCTCTGAATATGCTACCAAATGAAGTGCATATGAATTTCAATGTGCTTGGTACATTGATGCTCAACTGGATTGCGGGCAATATGAATTGTGCTCTGATTATCACACCAAAGAGTAATAGGTTTGTCATGGAAAAAACCAAATTCTCTTAGTATCCGACAAATTCAAAGAGCTTCCTGACTTGCTAAAACTGCTACTCTATATTTTGCCTTTGTAGATGATAGTGCTACTTCTTGTTGTTTTTTGCATGACCAAGTAATTGATGAAGAACCAAGACAAAAGACAACCAGAAGTACAAATCTGATAGACGGAGAGGATATTTGTTGCAATGTTTGGTACACAGAGAACATTATTGATATAACCATCATAAATGGATATATAACCTTTTCCTTTTACTAGTGTTGTGACTGTTTCACAACTAGCCCCAAAGCTTGGGGACCCACCTTTTTTTTGATAAATTTTGGTGTGGTTTTTGTCTTTTTCTTTTTTATAGGTTTATTAAAGTGTTTATAATTCAAACATTAACTTTTGGGTTAATTCATGTTTAAAAAAATAAATAAACTAAAAAAATGAATTAAATAAATAAATAAATAAATAAAACAAGAAAAAAAAAAAAAAAAAGATAAATAAATAAAAATTATATATATATAAATAAATGAACATAAAATAAAAACAAAAAAAAAAAAAGGGATATATATATATATATATATATATATATATATATATATATATATATATATATATATATATATATATATATATATATCATGGTGGCCACGTATAACTCTTAAAGCTTTTAAAGCACTTTTTATTTAGCTTTAAGTAGTATGTAGTGGTAGGATTTTTTTTTTTTAGCTTTTTTGTTTTTTTTAAGTTTTAATTTTTAATTTTTCCATGTTAGTTTAAGTAAAGTTTTTTTTTTTTTTTTTAACGTTGGTTTTAATTAGTTGCAGGGTATTGCGTATGGAAGAAAGGAAGAAGGGACGCAAAAATTAAAAATAAAGATACGCGTGGAAAAGCAAGGAAGACGAAACGAATGCGCAGATGGAGGAAATGAAACGAAACCCTACGAAAGGGAAATGAACAGCTTTTGGGGCTTTGAAATATGCATGCAAAATATGAAACGAAGGGTTTTTCTGAAGTTCTTTAAAAACAGAGACGAAATATTGAAAAAAGGGGGGACTGCACAGGGGATTGCACGTCGGATTTTTTTTTTTCTGCACATTGGATGGCTGGACTGGCTGGATCTTTTGGGAGGCCAGAAACTGGAAAAGGATGTAAGATTTTAAAGAGAAATCAATAATGAGAAAACATTTTTTTTCAGATTTTTAGCAAACTTTTTGGGCAAAATCAAAAGGAGGATTTTTATCATAAGACTAATGTTTTAGTGTCTTATCATTTCTGCATTTTAGTGACTTCTAGCTATTGTTTTATGCCATGAAATGGGTTGCAATAGGCGAAGGTCAAGATGATGCAATTTTTTTTCATATTTCCTTTGAATCTCGCACTTGATTTAATGGTATTGTGCTTATGTTGCAGGTCCATTAATTCAGGTTGTTTTATGATTACCTCATAACTTGGGATTTTGCAGGGAGGAGCTTGCTAAACTAAATCCAGAATTTCATTTTTTGTTATTTTTATAACCCCTTTTTTGCAGAATTTTTTCTTATTTTCGGACATTAAAATAAAAATCGGAAAAAAATCAAAATCCAAAAATAACTGAACATCTATGTAGAATGAGCATCAAAGATTCACTATATGCATTTACATTTTCATTTCGATGTCATTTCGAATTTATAAAAAAATATTTAAAATTGCGGTTTTTATAAGCATTTTTTTTATAAATTCGGATTTTTATAATTTTATATTTTTGAAGGCAAATCAGATTTCGTTTTTTGCATATTTGTGTTGGCAAGCAATAAATTGACTCTCTTTTATGAAAATCATAATTTCATTAAAAGGGGCAATTTATTTTGGCATTCCACGAGCCATTACATTAAGAGCAATAAATGAACTTCCTTCATGAAAATTCTAATTTCATGAAAGGGGGTAATTTATGAGACATTTCAAGCATTCAATGAACTCTCTTTATGGAAACCAATTCCATTAAAGATAGTTATTTATAATGCAAATTAAAGGCTACTAGAGCTACAAAATTAGTCTTTTCATCATACACAATTCACATTTAAAATTAGGTTTTAATCTTCTGTTTCATGTTTAGAGTAGGATTTAATGCAAGATAAAAACTTGTTTAAAATCTACTTAATTAAAGAAGATAAAATCTACCTTAAAATCATTGAAGATAAAATGAATTAAGGCTTACATCGTGGTCATATGAGGGCCAATCATATTCAAATTTCCTTTCTTTTAAGGTTCATGAACAATAATAACATAACATAGTGAAATAAACTAAAACATGCCCCTTATTTACAGTTACTTGCTATCACTAAGGTATTCCTAGCATTTACTTGATACATCTTTATAAGTACACAAGCACTCATTTAATAAAAGGAACCTTGGAGAAATTTCATTTCTTTGCAAGAGAGGGATTTCTAATAAATTCCCTAACTGTGTGTGGTATCTTTGCAATTGGGCAAAATATCCACTCAACAGATTGGCGCTAGAAGGAGGGCATGAATTGGTTTATTTCATCGTGATTTAAATGCTAATGTTTATAATTGTTTAAATTATTGAATATTTCATGCCCTATTGATTATTATCTTTAGCTCCTCTTTTAACAATACAACTTTGTAGTGTTAAAAGGAGGACAGGAATTGCTATGCACTATTCTAACGCTTTGATTGTTCATACAGGAATAATGTGATTTGATTTGATTTAAAAAAAAAAAGCATTGGTCTTGACTAACGAGATTTTATTTCCATATGATTACTCTCATTTCTAACATTCTCTATTTGATGATGTGTTAATGCTAACCTTATTACAAATTGGAGAATGTTCTTTATTGCTATGGTTTTATTCATGCATTATAATGAATGAGTGTGATGATTTGTTCATTTGATATTTGTTAGTCATTTCATGTTTATTTGCAAGATATTTATTTGACTAACAAAATTGGTATTAAAGTTGTATTCTTTAAGATTCACTAATGGCTATGTTTACACCATGGATGCTAGGTAGCCCATTGAACATACCTGGAGTTCAACATTATTTGCCCTTTGGTTTTGAGAGGTGTCTTCCTCGATTTTTGTCTAATGGGACAAATATTGCAGAAGAACATATTCAAGCATTCAAAATTTATGTGAATCACTTAACAATTTGGTATGATGATGTTGCTTGTAAAATGTTCCCTTACACCTTGGACAAAGTGGCATATGATTGGTTTACAAGTCTACCTTTAGGGTCTATCACTTCTTGGGCTCAACTAGAGGCAACATTTCTTAATCAATTCAACAAAAAGCGAGTTGACCCAATCCTCATGTACGATCAATTTTTCACTATTAGAAAAGGACCAAGTGAAAATGTGAAGTCATTTTCTGAAAGGTTCTTTGGACTACACACTCAATTAATGATATTTTATGCTCTTTCAGAAGAAGTGGCTCTCCAAATATACGTCAATGCTCTTGACCCACTCACTTCCACATATTTGCGAGGGATGTCTCAAATCACATCTTTGTCACAAGCCTATACTCAAGCAATGGCAATTGAGCAACAATTAAGTTGTCAATATTATGGTGTGGGTTTTGGATCATATAATTTTCAATCATTTAATACCTCCCTTACCCACCCAATGATTTATCCACCTCAACCAAGTTCAAGTGTGAATCAATTTCAGAATCAACAATCATTCCCAAGCTTCAATCAATTTCAAAATCCTCAACCTACTATGCAAGATCAACCATCTTTCTTAAGTATGAATCAACTTCAAAATACTCATCTTGATTCAAAAGATGTTTCTAAAATCAATTTCAATGATTTTCATAATAATATGATTTTAGGCAAGGGAGGAGTACTAGATCCAACTAGTATTGAAACATGTGATAGATTGGGAACCCTTGACTCACCAAAAGATGAATTCTATGAGGATGAATCTGAAGAATCAGTTATGTCTCACACCCCTATTGATGAAACTTCCTTTGATATGCAGAATAAGGAAAATTTGGATGTGAATTCACATGATGGTATTAAATATTTTGAGGAAGAAATACTATGGATGGGTAATAAGGATTTGGAATCATTATCCACAAAGGAATATTGGGATGATCATGAAAATAAGAATGTAAAAGTGGATCTAATTATAGAAAATCCTAGGCCATCACAAGTGGTTGGAAGTGATTTTGAAAGAAAATCAATAAATAAATTCGAAGATATGATAGAATTTCACCACTTGTTCTTGGATGACACATTGGATGACATTGTTGAAAATAATGGCCAAGAAAATTCACACCTTCCAAATTATGTTAAACTTGAATCATGGGTTACAAATGTGGACTATGATAGCCTTATCAATTTGAATACAAGCAATAACCCAATTTTGGAAGTAATTGAACCATCTAAGGAAGGTGAAGGTGAATTTGATGAGAAACATGTTGATGAATTGAAAGATGATGAAGAAGTAGTTGAACGTCACCACTTGACTTTGGAAGATGATTATTATGATGCTTGGAAGAAGTGGGAAGACTACACTCACTCCAAAACTGCTAATGAAATTTGTGTGCCTATTGATATGCAGGATAATACAATTGCCCTTTCATATGAGGATATTACAAGTCCTGTACAATCCGAGAATGCTTTGGAAGAAGGGTTGGAATCTCATCAAAGGTTGGAGAAGGATAATGATTCTACTACCATGGATAAAGAAGGAGAATCAATTGATTTTGTTCCCCTTGAGGGGCAAGAAATCAAAAATCTTGATCCACCTATTGTTTCTACAATGTCTATGCCATCTCAAAATGATGAAATTACAAAACCTAAGTGGTGTGGGTTTGATACTATTGATGATCCTAATGAAAATATGGATTTTGAGGCAACTCAAGCCATTGATCATGGAAAGGTGTCACGTGACACATATCTTGAAAAACTAGGCTCTTGTTTTGAAAAATATGGACGCATGTTTGATTGGGTGCCTAACTTTGGTGTTTTTGAACAGGTGTTGGATGATGAAGAAGACAATGAGAAAAAAGAAAAAGCTACTAACACTCATCAAGTTGTGGTAAATTCTAACCATGATGGGTTGAGTATGGATGACAAGGTGAAATCTTTACCTTTGGTAGTAGCTACAAAAATTTTAAGTAATAGGTTACATGATGTCCCTTTGGATGCTAATATCATTAATGATGAAATGTCAAATTTTGTTGATGCTTGTCAAGTTTTGAATGATTTTGATTGCTTTAAAATCCTGGAAAATGATTTGAATTCAAGACTTTTAGAAATAGGCTCTTGTTTGCAACATCTCACATTTGAAAAGGAAGGCCTAATTTTAAATCATGAATCGAATTATGAAATGGATACTTTCAAGAATAGACAAGATAAAATTGAATATCATTTATTGTCTAATCATTTTAGTAATTTGACGCTCACCTATGAGAGTACTAATGGAATTAAATCTAATGGGTGGGGTGAGCGAGGCAAGTTGAAGTGTCTTGCATGGTGCGGTCTAATCTTGTTTTTTTTGGGTTCTTACAAAATTCGGCATGCGTATTGCGTTATATGTTTGTTGAAATGCTCAAATCATGTTTGGGATCCAGGAAAACGATAATCCAAACTTTTGCACCATCTTGTATTATATTGTACATTTGTATATAGATTTTGGTTTTTTGGTTTTGGTTTGTGTTTTCAAGTTCGTTTTGGAATTGCTTTTTGGGTTTGGTTTTAAGTTTCGTGTGTTGGTCCTTTGGACACTTTTGGTTTGTCTTTAAAAAAAAAAAAAAAAAAGCGAGATGTCAACTTATGCCCTTATGAATGTTGACTAAGACCAGGAGAATATGAAACATTGGAATTGTGTTGTAGAAAGCTCCACAAGTAACACAAACATTTTAAATAATATCGTTTGAAACTTGTGATGCATGAAGTTGTCAGTTCTACAAATTATGGCAACGTAGGTGGTATACTCCATTCACAATTCAGAAAGAGCAATGCATTCATGTTACATTCCACATTGCACATACATTCCATCTCAGTTGCATTTTCATTTCAAATACAATCATTGAAAAGGTGTCAAATCCTCTTAGGGTTATTATATAACATATATTAAAAAAATCCTAAGGTTGGGAACTGATGCCCGAACTATCTTGAACCAAGCACGTTTTACACATATTAAAGAGAATCTTGAGCAAAATGGTAAAAACCATACTTGGAAGAAAAGGTGAGGCGAAAGGAGTATTTCGTGTCTGTCCTATCATGTAACATAATCCTTAAAACAGTGGTTTTTACCACTCCCATAGAGCTTAAAGCCTAAAATCAGAGTAGTAAGGATAGGGTTAAATCCTCATCGAACTTAGGTTGAGGATCCAACTCCCCAAAGCTCTGATTTGACCTTCATGGAGTAGTAAGGATAGGGCATAATTCTCATCTCGCTTAGGTTGAGAATCCGATTCCCCAAAGCTTCTAGAACTTGAAATTCAAAGAAAATATTTTTCATTTCATCATTAATATTGGATTGGAAGGATCGTACTACATGTCCCTTGCAAGGATGGGTAGTCATCCCCAAGGTCCAAGAAATCAAAAGTAAAGCAAATATTTCATCATTAATATTGGATTGGAAGGATCGTACTACATGTCCCTTGCAAGGATGGGTAGTCATCCCCAAGGTCCAAGAAATAAAAAATGAAGCCAAATCATGGATTATGGGGTTAATCTCCACCGGGGCTATAGACGCCTGACTGGCAGTGGAGTATGCTCATGCGTGGCAACATGTCTTGTCTAAAAGCAAGACCACTTGATTGCTCAAACGGATAGGCTAGCTTGACAGTTTCATCCATAACATGTTAAATCATTTTGTTCAAGATGAGGTAATGAACTCCATATCGGAGTAGTAAGGATAGGGTTAAATTCCCATCTCGCTTAGGTTGGGAATCCTATTCCCCAAAGCTCTGATTCCACTTACACTTGCACATGGGTTCAAGATGGTAGTGACATATAACCAACTTTGAGATCTAGTAAATTAATTCAAGATGCACATATTTGGTCCTAAGAGGGTTTGACAGTTTTTCATGGTACTAGAAAATTTAAATTGTTGCATAGCAGGTTGTGGTGTCTTTAGTATATTTATCATGCATGAAATCTTGCGCAAATCATTCATAACCTTGCATATGCATTCAGGTAAAGCTGACAATGGAAAGTGGAATAAGTTTCAAACGATAAGGAATGAATCACACTGCACACACCGAGCTGATGCTTAACGATTCTGATGTTTCATGTATTCTTGATCTATTGGCATTATTTAGGCATTTGCTGATGCTTGCTATTTTTTTTTTTGGGGGGTTGAAGTGTGTTTTCAGGTTTTCTTTTTGGGTTCTCACCGAAATGCTCAGGAGCATTTCCCAGTAGAGTCGCCATTTGTTGTGACTGTTTCACAACTAGCCCCAAAGCTTGGGGACCCACCTTTTTTTTGATAAATTTTGGTGTGGTTTTTGTCTTTTTCTTTTTTATAGGTTTATTAAAGTGTTTATAATTCAAACATTAACTTTTGGGTTAATTCATGTTTAAAAATAAAAATAAACTAAAAAAATGAAATAAACAAAATAAATAAATAAATAAAAGAAAAAAAAAAATATATATATATATATATTATATAAACAAATGAACATAAAATAAAAACAAAAAAAAAATAATAAAAATAAAAAAGGGATAAGTGTATATATTTGGGGGAAGTAGAGGGGGCCCCCCCCCCCCCCCCCCCCCCCCCCCCCCATCCCCCCCCCCCCCCCCCCCCCCCCCACCCTATATATATATATATATATATATATATATATATATATATATATATATATATATATATATATATATATATATATATATATATATTTCATGGTGGCCACGTATAACTCTTAAAGCTTTTAAAGCACTTTTTATTTAGCTTTAAGTAGTATGTAGTGGTAGGATTTTTTTTTTTAGCTTTTTTGTTTTTTTTAAGTTTTAATTTTTAATTTTTAATTTTTCCATGTTAGTTTAAGTAAAGTAAAGTTTTTGTTTTTTTTAACGTTGGTTTTAATTATTTGCAGGGTATTGTGTATGGAAGAAAGGAAGAAGGGACGCGAAAATTAAAAATAAAGATACGCGTGGAAAAGCAAGGAAGACGAAACGAATGCGCAGATGGAGGAAATGAAACGAAACCCTACGAAAGGGAAATGAACAGCTTTTGGGGCTTTGAAATATGCATGCAAAATATGAAACGAAGGGTTTTTCTGAAGTTCTTTAAAAACAGAGACGAAATATTGAAAAGAGGGGACTGCACAGGGGATTGCACGTCGGATTTTTTTTTTTTTCTGCACATTGGATGGCTGGACTGGCTGGATCTTTTGGGAGGCCAGAAACTGGAAAAGGATGTAAGATTTTAAAGAGAAATCAATAATGAGAAAACATTTTTTTTCAGATTTTTAGCAAACTTTTTGGGCAAAATCAAAAGGAGGATTTTTATCATAAGACTAATGTTTTAGTGTCTTATCATTTCTGCATTTTAGTGACTTCTAGCTATTTTTTTATGCCATGAAATGGGTTGCAATAGGCGAAGGTCAAGATGATGCAGTTTTTCAATATTTCCTTTGAATCTCGCACTTGATTTAATGGTATTGTGCTTATGTTGCAGGTCCATTAATTCAGGTTGTTTTATGATTACCTCATAACTTGGGATTTTGCAGGGAGGAGCTTGCTAAACTAAATCCAGAATTTCATTTTTTTGTTATTTTTATAACCCCCTTTTTTGCAGAATTTTTTTCTTATTTTCGGACATTAAAATAAAAATCGAAAAAATTCAAAATCCAAAAATAACTGAACGTCTATGTAGAATGAGCATCAAAGATTCACTATATGCATTTACATTTTCATTTCGATGTCATTTCGAATTTATAAAAAAATATTTAAAATTGCGGTTTTTATAAGCATTTTTTTTATAAATTCGGATTTTTATAATTTTATATTTTTGAAGGCAAATCAGATTTCATTTTTTGCATATTTGTGTTGGAAAGCAATAAATTGACTCTCTTTTATGAAAATCATAATTTCATTAAAAGGGGCAATTTATTTTGGCATTCCACGAGCCATTACATTAAGAGCAATAAATGAACTTCCTTCATGAAAATTCTAATTTCATGAAAGGGGGTAATTTATGAGACATTTCTAGAATTCAATGAACTCTCTTTATGGAAACCAATTCCATTAAAGATAGTTATTTATAATGCAAATTAAAGGCTACTAGAGCTACAAAATTAGTCTTTTCATCATGCACAATTCACATTTAAAATTAGGTTTTAATCTTCTATTTCATGTTTAGAGTAGGATTTAATGCAAGATAAAAACTTGTTTAAAATCTACTTAATTAAAGAAGATAAAATCTACCTTAAAATCATTGAAGATAAAATGAATTAAGGCTTACATCGTGGTCATATGAGGGCCAATCATATTCAAATTTCCTTTCTTTTAAGGTTCATGAACAATAATAACATAACATAGTGAAATAAACTAAAACATGCCCCTTGTTTACAGTTACTTGCTATCACTAAGGTATTCCTAGCATTTACTTGATACATCTTTATAAGTACACAAGCACTCATTTAATAAAAGGAACCTTGGAGAAATTTCATTTCTTTGCAAGAGAGGGATTTCTAATAAATTCCCTAACTATGTGTGGTATCTTTGCAATTGGGCAAAATATCCACTCAACAACTGGGATAAAGGATGAGTCACCAACTTCTATGCTACATGTTGAACTTGAAGAGATTGAAGTGAATGACTCATCTGAGGAAGTCATGTGATGAGTTGCTCTTGAATCTAGAACCCAGTATTTTGATGAAGTGTTTATGGTCTTGCCTTGAACATTTAAGGCTTTTCCTATATGCTTCTTAGTGTCTATCTTTTGATCCTTCTATGTTGTAGTATTTTCCAACATTTGTTCACAGAATGACCATTATTTTTAGAGTGAGTACAATTTATGGGACTTCTTTCTTTCTTTTTTAATTTTTCTTTAGTAGAGGTGGATGCTACTAAGGCTTTTGAGGAAGAGGAAGAGATATCATACTTTGCAAGTTTTATTTCTTCTCTAGTTAGCCTATGATAAAATTCCTCTAAGGAGGACAATTTAAAAACTTGCACCAAGAGCATATTTTGTAGACAAATAGGTGGTTGCAAAAATTTGAAATACACCATTTAATTTAGAAAGAATTAGATAGATAAATTATTCTTCTGTTTTATTCTTTCCACTGCATTTTTATTGAGTGAGGACTTCTTTAAATTTGGTGAGAAAGTCAACAATATTGTTGAAGTCTTCAGGAGATAATGTTGTTAATTCTGCCTCTAGCTGCATTGACCTTATTTGATCTACTTTCCCAAACAAGTTATTTAGTTTCTATTAACTTTCATATGTATTTTTACAATCCATAATGTGAAAACATAAGCTTTCATTTACATTAGTGCTTATAATACCCATTGTTTCATACGTTTTTCCTTTATGAACAAATATTTCATATTCCTTTTCAAATTCAGGTTTCTTCTCTTCTAGTAGGTGTGTGAGCCCTTTTTGAGAAATGAGATATAATATTTTGGGTTTCCATGTATGATAGTTATGAGGGGTGAGTGGATCAATTGTATTCATTGTATTCATTTTGCCAAATAAAATTGAAGTTAACCAATAATTCCCCCCTTTAACTTCAAGTTTTTAGAGAATACAATGGAGCTTTAAATAAGGGAACAAAAGTTTGATAGTAATACCAATATCCTCAAATTACCTGCTCTAATGTGAGGGAAACTATAAGTAAATGAGGATATTTGATATATTAAAATAGGTTAATGAAGCAAGAAAAATTGGCCAGGCATTTATACCTATTCTTCTCAATTACCCGCCCTTACTTGAGGGAAACTATAAGTAATGAGTAGAATTGATACGTGGAACATAGGCTTTTGACTGCAATGATAACCAACAAGACCGATATATCGTATTTCTCAATAACCTGCCCTTACGTGAGGGAAACTATAAGTTAGTGTGAAGTCCAATACTTGGAACATAGGTGATTATAAATTTTGAAGTGCCTTTATGATTTTTTTTTTTTTTTGTTGCTTTATTTTAAGTTTTATATGATTTGAAAAAAAGGAGCATATATTGTATGAAAATTATTTATTTTTAAAAGAGCTGAAATGATATGAAAGCATATGACCAAGTGGATAAAAGAAAAATCCACATTTAGTTTCACATCAAAAAACATCTCATATTGTTGTTATGAGTAATGGAATTTTAAGAAAGGGATTAGAACAAAGTCAATGATGCAAAAAAGAAAGAAGCAATGACCAATAATAACAACAACCCCCCTTGAAGCCTTAGAAAAAAAGGTGCAAGTGTAGCACCTTTAAACCCCCCCAAAAAAAAAATTATTATTTATGAGGTTACGAACTTGTCACTTTTTTATTTTAGTGGCCAAAACAAAGGCACTAAAGAAGTAAAAATGACAGCAAATTGATGAGAGGGTGTTATATTTAAATACAAAGAGCAAATATTTATTTTAGTACTGGTTATTATAAAAATAAAAAAATCAATTTTAAATAGAATATATGATTAATTAACCATCTCAATGGATGAAAAGGCTCGAGAGAGCACTTCTAGGGCTTTGACAGAGCCCACTAAATTTTTAATAGGTGACTCGAACTCCACAAGAGACGTCAATGAACAACGAGAGAAGGGTATTCGAAAGGCTTGAAAAAGCATGAATCTCGTTCTTCACTGTACTCTGAGGATGATAAATTACCTATGATCTTTACTGTACTTCCAAGGATTATAAAAATAATAAAAAAATACAATATTACCTGACCCATATTAGACGTTCATCCAAAAAAGGATATGGCTCTTCAAACAATGAGAGAAGGGTCTTCAAAATGCTCGAAATAGCACGACTCTCATTTTTCACTGCACTTTGTCAATTAACAGTGAGAGAAGGGTCTTTGAAAGGATCAAAAGAGCACAACTCTTTTGTTTCATTGCACTTCATCAATGAACAACGAGAGAAGGTTCATTGCACTTCCAAGGATGCACTCCAAAATGATGTCAAGGTTTACTTGTGATTACACTGCATTTTCAAGAGGATATTAATATGTCAAATAATATTAAAAATTTAATAATACTTTGTTTACTCTTTCCTAAAAATATGATGCAGAAGATGTCAAGGAAGGTGCTTGTCAAACGATCGAAAGACGTCAGGGAGTGTGAAGACAAGATAATGAATGTGAAGGTGTTCGTCAAGTGTTCGTTTATCTACCAAATTACCATAGAGGGAAGGATATGTTGCTCGCCGCATCAGAGAAGGTAAGCAGCACACAACATAACAAAACCATACACATTCAAAAAATAATAATGATGTTGATTGAAAGCTAGGATGGGAGAGCAATAATCATTACTTTTGGATTTATAATATTTGAATATGTTTCTTGTAGTGCCTGAGAATAGATAATAGGTAAAGCTTAGAGTAAATTGAAGAGGGACATAATTTAATATTTAGCTTTTGTTGAGTTCTAATATCCTTTCGAAATACCCTTTGAGGAAGACGAGAAGAAAGAACATCGCGCTCCAAGATATAGATGTTGACAATGTTGGAGATAACTTGCCACATTTTAATATTAAGTATAAGCACTATGGTCTTTAAAATTAATGACCCAACGTCTCTTGAGATGAGACGCAAAAATTGTGTTTTTATAAATATTAAAATATATCACAAAAATATACTTTGGATTTTAATTAAAATACAAATATTCGTGAGATAAAAAGAGGCCATGAAACTGAATGATCTCCATGAAAAAAAGGTATGCCTACGAATTTACTTATCATGGAGATGACGCAGTAATTGCGAAGGAGAAGCCAAGGCAAAAGTGTTGTCAAGAGAGGTGGACCGACGTGTTCTTGTACTGTGATCTATGAAGAACAAGAAAAAAATGGTAGGAACAAATGGAAAAATTTTATGCCTATATTGCATTTACAATTTGGCAAAAAAAAATTCAAAAACTTGTTCCTATAGTGAGGTAAATATCAATATCTTCTAAAATTAAAGGAGAATCTATTATGGTAAAATAAACTTGTAAAAAAATATTAGATAGAACCATAAATAGATTTTTCATAAAAAAAAATGTATATTTTATATGAGCATCCTACAATAGATATGAAAAAAAAAACTTCTTTTTAAAAAAAGATAAAATATAAGAAATAGTTTGTGAAACTCCCTTCAAGAGAGAATACCTAGAAGAATCTATCCTACTCTGGTACCATGTTATAATTTTCCAAGAGTAGAACTACAAATAATTACAATATTTGAAGAGACAAATAGAACTGATTGATTTATCCCATTAATCAACTTTGTATAAATAGCAAAGTTGATCATTGAGAGTTGTTGGATTACAACAACTCACTAGTCTAAACTGAGAGTTAACCTGACTCATGGAAGAGTGGTAACCCAAGTAAGTTTATCCTAGTAGAACTTAAGAGACTAATTATTTATTCTAATATATCCTTACCATTATACCTTTATGGGGAATGACCATGCGAGAATAATTTAAGGATAATTACCCCCTAGCTTGACAATGAAGTCTCTAGAAAGGCATAGACTAAAGTATGTCAGAATACCAACCACAACCACCTCTTGAATTATTATGCTATGAAAATTTATGAAGCACCATCGATATGTTCTTGACCATCCTAATTGTTTAGACTAGAGTTCCATCCAACAACAACACTCCATGGCTTGAGTGAGTATACTCCATTCCCATTGCCTCACATATTGCCTTTGGCATGCTAGTAGTGGCAACTCCAAATTCAACCATACAATTGTGCACTATCCACCCTTCCATGCACAAAGACATGTAAAAAGGTGGTGGTTGGTTCTTTCCATGTTGGGGCTCTACTGGTATTAAGCCAAGTTTAGGTTCGACAACTTCATCCCTTTAATATTGGCACCTTTTAATGTTGCTCCAAGAAAATCTATCTGACCAAGGATTAGCAATGTTCATACATGTGTATATAGGAAAGAGTCTTCTTTAGTTCTTCAACTATGCTATATCAAGTCACTTTTGACAGCCTCTTGTCTTTATGGTTAGGTTCTTCAAATATTTTGTGATATTGCCCAGTGGCTTCTAACCTTTTTATTTTAGTCATAGAGGGATACCTTACCTTTTTTAGCACTTGATCCTTTGGAATTTCTTGAGTAGCCTTCACTTTTTTTAGTTATAGCCTTGGTTGCTCATTTGCTTATTCCTTTTTAGGTTGAGTAGGGACTTTGAAGGGTTCCAATTTATTTGGTTGAACTTGTAAAGGCTTCTTTTTTATCTTGTCAAGACTTGAATGCATTCTTCTTCTACAGTCTCTTTATATGGCATGACTTGGTTTGGGTGCATCAATATGTTCACCACTCCTTTTTGGGTCATCTATACTCTTTCTAAATTTTGTGTTGTTTCTAGTTGGGGTCGATGTTGATAAACCATGCATGTTTTTGCGTTATAGGGATAGTTCCAGAACAAACACCAGTAACTTTCTTGATAAGTAGAAGTGGATGACACGTCCTCTAGCTCAGTATATATGGCATTGGTTCTTCTATCCATCTTGATGCTAGAGGTCCCCTGGTCTTTAATGACATAGGAGAACCTTCTAGGCTAATAGCATTCATACCTTTTTGTAGCATTATACCTCGCTAGCACAATGATTTAATATTTCAGATTCTTTAATGTTGCCCTTAGCTCTAGTATTTTTGTATTCTATTTGGGTTAAGGAGTAGGAAATAGAGGTAAAGAATGTGCAGGTGGATAAGGCAAAGCAATGGGTGCCAAAATAGGATCAATTTGAGGCACTAAAATGGTTAGAGTGTGTTGTTATGGTTGTGAAAACTCTGGAAAATACGGTATGGTGATCATAGGAGGTAATTTACTAACAAATATCAATGCATTTTTTGCAACAACAGTAGCTTGGGAAACTTATGAAAATATCATTTTATTAGTTAACTAGATTTGGAGGCCTAGATCTATTACAAAGGCTCAAATATAATAAATTTATGTCTATGGTTGGGAAGGCTTGGTGTCTTGAGGGATATCTTGTTAAATCTAATATTAAAATTAGTGATATTTTCTTGTGAATGCCTCTTAATGGAGGTGAATTGAGTAAGCAATAAAAATAGATCTCCTACCTCATTGATTTCTTATATGAATGGTTCATCTAGTTGGGCCCATGAAGCAATAATATTATCATGCAGGGATCTATACCAAGTTAACACCTTTCCTCTAAAGTATATGGATGGCATTCTCACTATGACATCTTCATGTTAGATATTATGAAAAGTAGCTAGAGCGGTCATATATTGATAGTGTTCATACGCCATTTTCTCAAATCCATCATAGGTTGGTAAGGCTTGTTGGAGCCCAAAATGATCCAACATAAAAGTACCCCTAATTTTAAAATTTTGAAGGTCATTAGAGGTCCTATATTCTATGAACAAAGTTGGTCTTGAGGTTCGAGGGAGTAAAACATTTTTGAATATTACAAATGGACTCAGTTTTTCATTTTTAATAAAATTTTTAAAAGGTCCAAATTACTTATTCTCAGGGATTATTGCTATCATGTTAATCATCCTTCATGAAACTACCTTTTTTTTTGGTAGATAAGATACTGTAGCATTAATACCGGGTTTTACAGGTTGACCCAAAACCTTTTACAAAAATCAGCCCAAGGTTGTTGATGAACATATCCTTACTAAGGATCCTATATATGTAAAATCTATATGCCGCCAAAGCCATTACATCCGGTAAGGCACATAGCCTGTTATCAAAAAGAAACTTCCCATACAACATTTTGGGTATACCCCAATAAAACACACATGCATCATAATTACAAAAAAGAAACAGACACGGATCCCTTCCTTGAGACAATGGAGAAACAAAAAGTTGCAAACACACATAGCAGAGTACTAAAAAAACTCCCACAAGCTCTGTATTGACAGTTACTCTTAATAATTCTTTGGTAATTGCTTTCTTTCGTATATGACATGCTTTGGTACCACATACTATCTTGGTCAATTAGCCTTGGAGAAGTGAACCTGCTAGCTAGATTTATGGTGGTGGCTATCTGGTAGTCCACGTGGCTTTGGTTCAAAGTCTTATATTGTCGTTTCTTTCCTTCCCTATGATTATCAACTAAACTCAAATTACTAAGATGACTAGGAGCCATGTTATCTAACATGTGACTGTTCCCATTAGACTTTGTGGTATTTCCAAGCAACATCCATGAAGACTGGTAGCTCGGATAATTTTTATTGTGATTCCAATTCAAAAAAGAGACGGGAATACTCCTAGCCTTAGAACTTATAGTGCCTTCCCTGTTGGTAAATTTGACTATAATTATTGGCATTCTTGTTGAATAAGCTCCTCTACTTCACTTGGGACATTGTGTTCCCATTTGAAAAATCTGTCACCATTGACACCCAAATTGGCCAACTTATCAGCAATTTTGTTAGCTTCCCGAAAGACATGTTGGGCTTTTATGTCCTATCTTCCTTGGAAAATGATCCTAGCCTCTTCAACAATTGTTTTAATCCTCCAAGGAGGTGTTTTCTAATTATTGAGGAGATTTATAACATGCATAGAGTCTCCTTCTATGATCAAATTGCCTTTTAATTCTTGAGTCATTTGAAGGCCTCTCCACATATCTCTAGCTTCAGCTTCGTTGTTCGTCCTTGTTCCTAAATATTTGGAAAATGCAAGCATCATATTCCTATTATGATCTCACACAATGCCACCAGCACCTGCTCTTCCAGGATTGTCCTTAGTTGCTCCATAAAAATTAAGCTTAAACCAACCCTTAGGAGGTGGAGACCACTTAACATTGGCTCTGGGGTTGACTACCCTAGGCACATACTCATATAATAAGGTTAAGCTTAAATATTGAGCAATCATGGTCTCCTGCAGATGAGGTTTACAGCTATCAAAAGAGATACGATTCACATTATCGTTGGTAAAGGATAGGATCCTAGCAATGATAGTTTGATGATCATGGATAGACTCATTAAAGAATCTATGGTTCCTTTCTAACCACACCTACCAAAGATAGTGATTGAGACAAATTTTCCACATGTATCTAAGTCTTTGTCTTGAAAAGGGGCAAGGCCACTGGACAAACAAATCAAGTACGATGGTTGGTTTAACCCATGAAATATTGAAGGCCTGAAAAACCCCACTTAGGACAGTCAAGGAAAAAGGGCACTCAAGGAAAATGTGATAAATGGTCTCCCAATTAGCCCTGCATAGATAACAACGATTAGTGATACAAATACCTTTACGCATCATATTATCAATGGTTAGAATTCTTCCTTGGATAACCAACCATGAAAAGACTACAATTTTTGGAATTAAATTTTTTATCCAAATTAAGTCCTTTTGGAGGACAAAATCCTTGTCATCAAGCAGAAGCTTGTAAGCTGATTTAATAGTGAACTGCCTGTTTTTCATAGGAGCCCAAGTCACTTGATCTTCCTTGGGTCTCATGGGGATAAACTATTGCCCGAGAATGTTACAAAGATCATTTGATTCCGCTTGAAATCCCTAAATTCTTATTTGTTTCCACTTCATTCTACCTCTGTCCTCGACCATATAATCAGAGACTTTTCTGCCAATGAGTTCTTCTGTGATATCTCTGATTCTGGCTAAGTTAGGATATTGCGTCAGTGGTTCGTCCTTATCCCACCTGTCATTCTAGCAATTTATCCTCTCACAATTGCCCAAAACCCATCTTAAACCTTTTTTTGATTATTTCCTTACAATTAAGAATTGCTTTCCAAAAAGCAGAACCTTTGATTGGAACTGAGTCACTTAGAAATTCCATATTTTGAAGATACTTTCGTTTGATGATAGATGTCCATTCATTTTCTTCACCAAAAATGAGATGCCACACCTACTTAGCTAGTAAAGCTAAATTTATATGAGCAATTCTCCTCAGACCTAAGCCCCCATTTTCCCTGGGTCTGCACACTTTGGTCCATCCTACAAGGTGTATCCTTTTTTTCTCCTCTGATCTAGTCCATAAAAATTCTTTTGGAGTTTCTCAATTTTCTAGAAAACCTTCATAGGGGCTTTGAAAACGAAGAGGAAATAGACTGGAATGCTCTGAAGAGAGGCCTTAGTGAGGGTCAGCTTTCCTTCTTGAGATAGAAGATGACCTTTCCATCTAACAAGTTTTTTTTGAATTCTTTCAATAACCCTGTCCCACATTGACTTTATCGGAGAACCAATGAAAAGAGGGAGACCAAGATATGAAGTGGGGAGGTTTTCTATATCACACCCTAAAATTTTTGCAATCCTTCCTTACCTCTGAATTGGGGTGTTCAAGAAATATAACTTGCTTTTACTGAAATTAACTTTCTGACCAATAGCATCCTCGTAGATTTGTAGGATGTATTTAATTATTTTGGCCTCAACCACTAATGCCTTAGTCAATATAAGGGTATCATCAACGAATTTTTGGTGAGAAACAACCCTAGTGAGAGATGTTGCCTTGATTCATGATATTAGCCTTGAACTATAAGCATTTTTGATGGTTCTGCCTAAAGCTTTTGCCACAATGATGAATAACATGGGGCTGATAGGATCCCCCTACCGAATTCCTCTACGACTTTGAAAGTAACCAGCAGTTGTTCTTAATAATTAAATATATTACAATTTTTGGTCATAAGGTTATCTTCGTAATTGGTAATAATTTTTCAAGGTAAATTATCCTAAACCATAGTCCTTGGTTTTATTATGTTTGAAATTTTGAGTAGTTGTGTTGTCATTGATGTCAAGAGATAGTGTCAGTGATGTCAAAAGTCAGTGCAAGGAATTGAAAAAATGAGAGTTAAAATATTTAAATTTTAAGCCCAAGAGATTTGGTTTAAAGATTTAGATGATTGGTCAAAAGGTTGGCTAAACACCCTTAAGGAAGGGGATATCTAGGCCTAAAGGAAATAATATTATAATATTTATTATTATAATATTAAAGGTGTTAAGATAAGGCCTAAGGTTTAAAAGGAAAATACCTAAGCCCAAAGGAAATACTATTATAATATTTATTATTATAATATTAAGTATTAAAGATAAGCCTAAGGTTAATTAATTATAATATTTATGTTATAATTAATATAATATATTTAACTGATAAAAAATATATATATAATTTATTTAAACCCTAAGTTAGGGTTGGGGCACAAAATATTAAAATTAATATTTTCCCCGCCGACGTTTCGAACAAGGGAGGATATGGTATTTATACCATAATGTTTGGATGGCATAAAACTAAGTTCTCGAAATTTATATGCGAAGGGCTAATAAAATATTCATGTGATTTCATGAGCAGAGCAATAGATAAAGCTTTTATTTTTAAATCTTAAGGTGGGCAGCAAACTAATAAAGCGAAGGAGCACGCATTTCCTATCACGATCCTCTCAGGTGGTCTAGTGGCAATGCCTAGCGTATAAGTATTTGGTGGAACAAAGGTCCCACGTTTGATTCCTGATGGTAGCAGAGGGAAGAGTGTTTTTGCTTTGTTTATTTTGGCACCAAAAGAGGTTAGAAAATGTGGAAAGCGCTTTAGTGGTGTTGTATGGGTGTGTATCCCGAGCGGCTGTCTAGTCGTGGCTAAGGCACTTGGTGGGCAGATAACGCGAGTTCGAATCCCGTAAAGTGCTTTGAGGTGTTTAAGGCGCACAAAAATTAATTTTTATTAAAGGTGGCTAAGGTATGATTTAATTATTTTTATTTTTGCCATATGTTGATTAAGGTTTGGAGATTATAAGGGTGTGCAAGGAATTTTGTTGGTATAATTTGGAATATATGTTGGGTTGAGAATTGGAGAGGATAAGGTGTATTCAAGGACTTTATTATTGTAATTTAAAATTTATTTTGAGTTAGAATATTAAATAAAATTTATTTTGAGTTAGAATATTAAAGTATTTGGAAGGTTGAAATTTGATTGAAATATTTTATGTTGAGTTGGAGTTAAAAGGAGTTATAGAAGATTGTCATTATAATTATTTTATGAGTGAATGATCTATTGATTGAAGATTGATTTTTAAGGAAGGAGTAATAAGGTGTATTTGTGACTTAACATTTTATTTGTATTATTTGTATGATGAAATATTTGTTGGGGTAAATATTTTTGTGGAGATTTTGAGATAGGTTGTTGCTATCTAACCTAGAGTTGGCAAAAGAATTTGGTTGTGAGTAAAACAGGTTTTGAAGACATATCTCCATAAAAACAAAAAGGTATGGGCACATCATATTTTGATTGAAGTATTGTTGGATTGAATGTTGTGAAATGCAAAGGTGGAGTGAAAATGATTGTTTGATAAGCATTGTTGGAAATGTTTGAGTGAGTTTTCATATGCATGATTGGTGAGTGTTTATGAGAACATTTGAGTTAAATATTGAGGATTATTTGAGTTAGGGTTTGAGACCCACATTGTGTACTTTGTTTGGATAAGTTTGAAAACACTTGGTTAGGGTTTGTAAGCAAGTTATGTTTCAGTTCTTGATAATTGGTTTTGAGTGATAATAAAAGTGAATGTGCAAACATTAGAAATCAGATTTGTGAAAGCTATTGACTTAATGATTGAGTAGAACATATTGATTTTTTGATAGAGTACATAATTCTTTATATGTTTCAAAGTTTAAATAAATTTTGAATAGAATATGTCTAAACTACTTCAAGTTAAAAGAATTACTTTGAATATTAGACAAAAAAATTGATAGCATTGTGTGCAAGATTTGAGATTGATTGAGCATATCTTGTGAGTTGTATTGAGCATGTGTTTGAGCAGATTTGAGTAAGCTTTTGTGAAAGCTTAAGGACATATTTGAGTAAGCTTTTGTGAAAGCTTAAGGATAGATTTGAGTAAGCTTTTGTGAAAGCTTAAGGATAGAGTTGAGCAAGCTTTTGTGAAAGCTTGTAGGCATATTTGGGCAAGTATTGGTGAAGACTTGTAGGCAGATTTGAGGTAAGTCTTGGTGAAGACTTGAGAGCAGATTGAACAAGTTCTTGAGAGGACTTGAGGGCAGATTTAAGGTAAGTCTTAGTGAAGACTTGAGAGAAGATTTGAGGTAAGTCTTAGTGAAGACTTGAGAGCATAATCGAGGTAATACTTTGTGAAGACTTGATTGTAGAGATGATTGATTGATTTGTTCAAGCTTTGGGTTAAGGCTTGGGGTAAATCTAATAGTAGTTGATTTGTGATTGAATCAATATTTGTTTTAGGGCTTGAGGAAATATTTGAGGATAGATTTGAGGATAGAGTTTGGTACAACTTTGAGATCAGATTTGTGCTAGACCTAAGACAGAGTTAGAATATATTTGTACTAGACTAAGGATAGTGTTTGGTGCAGATATGAGATAGAGTTGAGAGCAATATTTGTAGGTGAAATATCAGAGGACAGTAGTCTCCAGTGGATAGAGATCCATTATCGAGGACAGTGAGTACATAGGTCTTATGATTGAGGATAGAGGTCTTATTTGGAGAGAGATCACAAGCTAGTGCAGCCAGTGCAGTTGGGTAATAGAATTCAAGAATATCATTAGCCAGAGCATAGGGGAAAGAGTTCTCCTATGGATAGAGTTCCACGAACCAGAGTAAGGGGAAAGAGTTCTCCTATGTATAGAGTTCCAAAAATTAGAGCAAGGGCAAAGAGTTCTCTTATGGAGTGTGATCTACGAAGCAGCTAGGAAGATAGAGTTCTTCTATGGAGAGAGATCCACAAACCATTTGAGGAAAAATAGTTCTCCTGGGTCAAGTTCCACGAACCTAAGAAAGGGGAAAGGTTTCTCCTATGGATAGAGATCCACAAATCAGAGCATTAAGGGATTGGTGTCTCCTTTGGATAGAGGTCCATAAAAATTGTAATAGGTAAGTTATTCCCAAGAGATTTGTTGAGAAAATTTAGTAGAAAGATTTTCTCCGTGGAGTAGCCCACATTGGGTGAACCACGTTAAATTTGTGTCTCTATTGTGTGTGATGATTTGTACATTGATTTGATTACTGTTGTTGATATTGCAATTGATTATATTGGATAATATTGTTTGGGAAAGAAAAGTAAAATTTTATCTTATATTTTTCACCCCCCTCTTAGTCTAAGCTTGTGTTCTTCATATTAAAATTTGAAACTTGCAACATTAGGACCCCTTTTAAACTTCAAAAAAAATGGTTGAAGGGTAATAATAAGGTTACATACGCATGAACACTTAAATCATTTTTAGACCTAAGCCTAATTAAAATAATTACCCTAGGTGGAATTTATCATGAGGGTCATGTTACGTTGCCCTCCCTTTTTCTTATGAAATCCCCTAAATATTTTGTTTTAATTTGTAAAATTTCAAGGTAAGGCCATTTGGCCAAAAAGCAATAATGACCAAGAGTAATTTGGTTGACCAAGTTAAATAATCTAAGGCCATTCGACTGAGTGAAGAAGTTATGTGGAAACATCAAAGCGGTAAACATCCTTTAGATCAATGAAGATTGAATGATCATGATTCATTAATTGAAATAAAATAGGAGAGAAGTTAAACGCATCATGTCTAAACTCAAAAACATAATAAACCTATGTGCTCATGTATTGCTTAAGTATATAACCCACAATAATGAAATATCATGAGGGTCATTAACACATTCATCCCCCTTTCTTAGGCTAAAATTTTCTTAAGTCTAACCAAATTTTTTGTGTTATATTCTTAAAAGAGATGGTTAACAGGTTTTTTTCAAAGAAATTTTATAACCTAATACCCATGCAAAGGAGGAAAGGACAATAAATAAAATGGAGATAAAGGCACGAATTAATTGTCCAAGTAGATCTGAGCCGTTAAATTATTTTGACCGAACAAGATGAACGATCAAGATTTATCAGACGAGGTGAAGTCAACCGAGTGAAATTCAAAGGTATGCATAATTTTTTTATATATGTGGGCTTTTATTTAACTAATTTCTATCTTATTATGTTGATATTCCTAAATAATACTATGGACTTAACACTAAGCATAACGTGTAAGAGTACCCTAGTTCATTTGGTTAAAAACTAATGAACGACAAAGGTTAATCGACCAAGTCTCGATCAATGAATGAAAGGTATCGGTCAATTCACATATAACAATAAGGAGTCATTGGCCAAAAAACTTCATAGTAAATACAAATTAAAGTCCTATCGGTTGACCAACGATCCACGATCATAGATGCTCATGTGGCATAGTACTAATGACACATATCAACCGGTTGGTGGTACACTTGGAGTGGTGCTGCATTAAAATTAAAGATCTTGTGGGAACCCATTTGAGAAAATATGGTAGGACACATGAATTGACAATGATCTAATGGACACAACTAGGTAATTTATGAATACATAATTCAAGTATGGGCTTATCCTCAACTTCATCTAAGCATATGCCTAAAGAAAGTGTTATTAAATCAAGTGACAAAAAAATAAAATGTGAGGTGGAAATATGAATAAGGTAAATATAGTTATGGCCTTACCAAACATAATGAACCAAAAGTAGTCACACTTAAGCATGGGATAGCTAAAATATTGAGCCAAACTAGAGCCAAGGAATTTCACTTGTCACACGAGTGAAATATATGAATTGAAATGAATCATCATTGATTGTATAAGCTGAGGCCAACCCATGAGCCAAATGATGCTAATAGAGGATCAAGCTAATGCAAGGATACCATTTCAAAGTAAACCAAATATCCTTCAGATCAACATAACTGACTTCATAGTCATCAACTAATGAAGTATCCACTTTTGCTCATGCCTTATATACGGGAATACACCCTTTCTAAGATCAAAATAGGGTGTCCTATATCAAATATGAATCAAAGTATGCTAATAGGAGGTTGTATAAGAATATATGGATGACTCAAGCAGTTCATGTTAAACAGTGTTAGAAAAGGTCAAAGACAAAAATCAAACAGTCGATCACCTCAAAAAATATCCCCCTGCCCTGATGGAATATAGTTATGGAGGAACCACCCCTATGGAATATAGTTATGTAAGTACCATGGTACTTATGGTTTACTTAGTTGGTGTACTTCCAATTATTTCTTTTTATCTACCTCCACATTTCAGCACAGTAGTTTTGTTTCTCCGCATCTTCCTATAAGGATACAATATCCAATTTTTGTAATGACCCCTTGCTCCTGCCTAATGTGCTTGACAAGTTCCCATTCAATTAAATAATACACCAGATCTTAGGTGGTTGATTTTAGTAATATTTTCATATTTTAAGGTAAGATAACTTGCACTTGTTTAGAAAGGAGCTCACTTCAGGACAAGTAAATAAGATCAAAAAAGAGGAAAGATACAAAGTTAAGCTATAAAATTAGGTGGATGACAACTAGAGTAAATTTTGATATATTAATAGTTAAAGTTTAATTTTAAAACAACTAATATTAGGCTATAATGCACTCAGCCAAAAGGAAATAGGAGATGGCAACAAGTGGAAGGTCCATATTGGAGCAGTTTTGACAGTTATAGAGCTATCGAAACTATAAGAAAGACATTCACAACCAGAATCAACATCAAGATTTTGCATAGCATATTTTTTCTAATAGGTATTGAGTGCCATGTTCTTTGTTGTTTTATTCTCCCTTGTTTCTTTCCTTCTTTTTCTATCTCTTATTCTTCCCATTACTGTGTAGGTTTTGAGAGAAGTTCTCAAGAAACTGATATTATATCCATTTGTTGAGCCAGAGGTCTAGAGACTCAACTATTACCAGATTATAACGAAAGAGTGAAAATTCCTTGTTACATTATTTAAATGAGGACTTTTATTGTATTAATATTTCAAGATTAAAATGGCTATTTTAGGCCAACTCTTTATGTAATCATTCTTGATATTAATATAATTCTAGGCTTCTTATCTGTCATATATTTGTTTAATCTTGTGTGTGTCTTTATTATGGGTTACATTATTTGAATGTATAATGAAAATTTCTTTCATTGATGACCAATTATGTTTGTTATGATATTTGAATGAACTTAATTGAATCAGTTATTTATTTTCCCTATTCTTTATATTTCACTGAGTTATTAATTTTTTCTACAATAGCCCAAATGATTAAGGCACTAGTCATACATAAGGTATAATTAAATTGTTGTTGTTTAAGCTTGGTCAAATTTATAAAACTTTTACTTACCATCATAAATCTGGAAGAGCATGAACATAAAACATTAAAAATTTAAGTTCACCTCAAGGGTTTCCTTACCATACCTAGTCTGTCTAGAAAATATATAGAACTCTATTCCTAGGTTAAAGATGCAGGTTGACCAAATCCTGTAATTGCTCATTGGTAATTGGTTTTTCTTATATTGTGACAACATATCCAAAGGATGTAAGAAAAATATCCAACAGTTTAATGGCACCGTTTCCAAGGACTCAATCTCTATAATTCAAGAATTTTAAGGTTGACCCTCGAGTTTAATTATGAATATCTTTTACCCAACTTATAATGCCAACAGTTTAATGGTGTCATTTCTAGGTAATCAATATTTATAATTCAATAATTTTAAGGTTGAACCCTAAGTTTAATTACGACTATCTTTTACCCATCAACTTGTAATACCAATAGTTTAATGGCACCATTGTCGGGGGATGATTCTTGAATCTTTAAGATTCTTTCCAATGACCAATTATTTATATTTGATTGGAAATAATCGGCCTATAGGGAACCAATAATAGCCAATTTTTATTTTAAAACATTTCTAAATCTGTTTCCTACTCACGACTACATTTCCTTTTCAAAGAAACCAATAGTCATAATATTTTCTTGATTTTCTTGATATTGATTCTATTTCTTGAAAAAGGTACCATCCCAAGAAACATTCCTTGAGAGGTTGAGAGCGATGCAGGTTAAGCAATATTAACCATGACATTTGTTCCTTCTACATACATTATGTTGGTGACTCTAACTGGTTGGACCTAGAAAAATAAAAAGATCATAAGAAGTAGAATGTGTTGGCACAAACAAGAAGAATTGCTCGGGAGCTATATCTAAAATTTTCAAATCCAAAGGTATTTTTTACAACTTTTCCTTCTAGTTCATCACCAAAATTCCTAATTCTAGATAAAATACAAGTATTTTTATGATAAAAAATATTTTACATACACCCTCTGCTATCGCTAGTGGAATTAATGACACCGCCTCTAGGTATTCCTGTAAATCCTGTTAAAACTCCCCTAATAGTTAATATGGCTAACCTTCCTCCCCAGAATAATCATAAAGTTCAACTATTGTGATCTAATAGATACAAACCTTTTCATTTACCTACAATATTGCATGACCTTCCCAGTAAAGCACATAAATATTTGCAAAAATTCCAAGGAAATAATGCAGTCACAGGTGAAGATCACATTAAGAGCTTCTTATATGTTATGGATAGTCTTGAGGTTGAAGAGGAAGATTTAGTTTTAATGGTTTAATACCCTTTTGAATACTGATATTTCTAATTTTACCAAAATAGAAACTGTGTTTCTTAAAAATTTTGGAGAAAGGAAGAACGAACTGTCATTGCTAATAGATCTGGCAACTACAAAAAAGAAAGAAAATGAAATAGTGAGTAGTTTTAATAGGAGATTTTTTAAAACTAGAAAATTTTTGCATCCAGCATTATTGACTTTTATCACTTCACTTTTTACTCCTACATACTTTGTTTAATCATAGCCTACTCTAAAAAAAATTTGGCCCTGCTCAAAAATCTCACAAGACCATAGGTCTGACATAATGATTTTACATAGTCCTAGATGCCATCAACTCCTTGAGCAACAAACAATCTACAAATGAAAATGGTGTTCGTTATCTATTCCCCATTGCTTTGTTACTTCTTTCAACATAGAACTAGAAATACATTGGCATGCTAATTTATATTTGCAGTCCACCCACAGTGTGATGTCGATTTATTCATTTTACATAATATTTTGATATAGTTAAAGTGTGGCCCATGACCATCTCTTTTACTTCAAGGTTCAGACCCATTTGCCATTAAAGAAGATTTCAAAAAAAGCAAAGGTAGTTGGTGATGGTTTCTCATGATTTAGCAACTTCCCTCGACACTATTATCTCTACAGGTCATATCATTGTGGAGCCAAAGAATAACATGATGCCCAAGGACTAGTTTCCTAATACCACTTACAAATCATGACTTATATTTGATGACTAATGGAGGGTATGAGCCATGTTTATGACTATGGCAGTATTTTAAATAGTTATAAATAGTAGAAACGCTAGTGCATCTAACCTGTCTAGAATTCTACAAAGCAGAGTTGAAGAGTACCTTTTGAAAGATGATTTGGTCATTAATATGTAATACCAGCGATTAAGGAATATAGTAGCATTTTCAGGGATATCCAGCTTATCTGAACTTAGAAGGGATGTTTCTTTCATCCTGCATTGGAAACTGTATGATGTTTCTAAACCTATTTCTAGGTAATCGAGGTGAAAAATCCTAAATCTCATCTTTACCCTTCTCTTAGTTCATCTCTTAAATCATCTTCTTCTTCTCAACTTCCAAACACTTATGCATTAAGATCTCTTCCTTTAAATAAATCACCTAACAATAAATCTAAGGGTTAAAGCTTTAATCCAATCAACGTTAAAAATAATAATATAGATAATAATAAACTTGTCTTAGACTTAGCCAAGTTTTCTTTGTCTCCTAGAACCTTAGGCTTACCTTCTAACAGTAACGGTAAAACAATGGAAATAGGAATATGCTCCTTTATTCGTGCTTATATTGCTAACAATGACAAAATCCATGGTAGTAACGCTTCCCTAACTGAACAATAGCATATTTCATACTTCTTATCAAACTCATATTTCATTGCTAAGCATATGCTTTCCAACATGGGATATCAAGATAAAGGACTACGCCTGTACGAGTAAGGCATCAAAGAGCCCCTATAGACCAAATCCTAGTTAGGACACTATGGTATTATTTATATCACAAGTTATAGTTAACATTTTTCCTATTCTTCTTCTTCTAATAGTGAAGATAAAGCTATCCTTCTTGATAGGATATCTCATTATGACACTATCTCCTTAAACAGAATGGATTGGGATGAGGAGGATGATAATCGATCATTGTCCCTCATAGATCCTAGATTCTCTTGGTTTACACAATTTGTTAGTGTAAATTTCCTAACCCTAGCCTATCATGAGATGATTACTGAAAAAGACAACTATGAGACATCACACAACCCAAATGATCCTTCTTAAGATGGTCCATTGGACTATCTAAGCCAAAAAAACTTCTGTTTTGGTGGATTTTTTTTCCCAAATCATTAATATCACTATCGCATAGCCAATCAACAACAACAAACCTTAAATATTATAAATCATGAGAGCCTAGGAGTGTTACTAGATCTACGAGTTTTATATTATAATTGAGGAAATCATGATCAATATTCGGACTCCTAAAGATCCCAAGATCCTTAAGCTAGTCAAAGTCTTTATGCTAACCGAGAATGAGGAATACACCAATTTTTTTTGGATTTTAAAAATATTTTTTCTTGATCCTACATTGATATGCCAAGTTTTGATACTTCTTTGGTTGTTCAACACCTAGTCATCATTCCTAGTATAAAAACCATAAAGATTATAAAAATACATCTGAAAGTCACTTTGCTAGTCAAAGAACTTCAAAATCTTCTTGATCATAGATTTATTAAATCCATATACTATTCTAATTAGATCTCTAATGTTATCCCTATTTCCAAGAAACAAGTAGCATTAGAGTATGCATTGAATTTTGAGACATCAATAAAGCATGTCCCAAGGACGACTTCCCTCTACCCAACAATGACATGATCATCAACTTCACTATAGGATATGGAATGTTGTCTTGGTTGGATTATTTTTATGCTATAATTAGATCAAAATCACTCCTAAGAACTAGGTCAAAATATCTTTCACCATCCCATGAGGAGCCTTCTACTATCAAGTCATGTCTTTGAGATTGAAGCTGCAAGAGCTACCTACCAAAGAGCCATGTCATACATATTTTATGATATGATGCATGACATTGTAGAAGACTATGTTGATGATATTCTTGGTTGGTCTTTAAACTAAAAATATTATGTGTAAGACATAATATTCATATTTGAGCATGTTGGCAATTATTCCAGATTATTTCACAAGTAAATTTCTCTAGGATAAAATATCAATCACATAAAATCACATTCATAAGTAACACAAGTATTGCACACCAAAATACTTCTATTATATTCATAAATTAAACTTTCTCACATACATTCAGATTAAATTGCATGGAGCTTTATCTCCAATATATAACTTTACATGATAAACTCTTTAATATTCTTGACTATTACTCTCCTCAAACTCCTAAGAGATGTAACCTTTCACATGCCTCATATTATGACAAAACTCTAATAATTACATAATATTTCACTTTACATCTTGACACATATCATGACTCTTCACTTCCATACTTGACACCTATCATCTATGATTCTTCACTTGCACTCTTGACACCTATCACCTATGACTCTTCACTTGCATACTTGACACCTTGCACACACAACTCATACTTTTCACACTTGACACCTTTCACACTTTATTACATAACACATAACACTCTCCACACTTTGACATATACTTTAAACACACACATTTCCTAATATAATATTTACAATAATACTGTAGCGATCCCGGGGAAGCAGCGCACCGTCCATTTACTCTATTTGTGATTATTGTTGAATATTTTAATATTTAACATGCATTAAATGAAAAAACATGAAATAAAGGTGTAGCTGAAGTACGAAGAAATAAATGAATGAATGTTTTGTATAGGTATTTCCAATATTCGGTTACATATAAATCGCTCTACGGTATAGCTCTACCTCAGGGCAGTCTTCCATTCGGCCTAGTCAGAGGACCTAGACTCGCACAGAGAGGCTAGCAGTATCACATCACTCCACTCAAGATCCAGCCATAGGAGGCGGTGCTGCAGGGGGCATAGACCCAATGTTTGATTGATGATGCATTAGGCTTTTATTTTTGAGGTCAGCTGACCTATATGACTGTAGCCTTCGGGAATTTTTGTATATCCATGCACTTTGAGATACACATTTTGAGACACACATATTTATGAGATCTTTGCATTATGCTTCATTATGTGTGTCATTTATTGCTTATGTTTTTGTTTTACTTATGTGATGTGATGATGGCATTATGATGAGTTGATATGTGTTAGATGATAGGTGATATTTATGATGATATGGATATTGAGATGGATGCTTATGTAGATGTTTATGTAGATGCTTATATGATTTGATTATTGTGACATGATGTGATGTATCATGAGTTGATTTGATGATGGATTTATGATTCTATGTATGGGTGGATGCAATGATGTGATCTTAGATATGGATGGATGCTTTATGAAATTATGTATTTATGGATGCAATGTTTTCGTTAGATGCATGTTTAATTTTGATTTAATTGTATGCATCTAACTTATGTTATGATATGGTAAATGCAATGTGTCATGCACTATTTATATGATGTTTAATCTAATGTGAATGAACCTGTATGCTTTAATCACTTAAAACATAAGGAATGCATATGATATGATTTCAACAATCTAAATGGGTGATACCACAGAAAGTATAACAATCATGAATGTAAATAATCATTCTTATCACAAGAACTAATTATTTGGGCATTCATATGTGAAATGTATTGGCGTGTATGTATGTAATTTCTTGATAAAGCTTATGTTATTTAAAAGGTTCAAAATAGTCAGTGGTCATGTAGATATTATTTCTGACATCTATCTGGTATCTAGCCTACTTTGTTAATACCCCTTAATTTGCAAAATTCATAAAGAAAATTGATGATGTGATGAATGATATGATTTGTTGCTATGTAGGAATTTTTGAGGCTTTTCCTGAGACTCAAACACTCTAGTTACCCTATCAATAACTGTGTACTGACCATACAAGACTTTTTGAAAAGCAAAGCTTTCATCATGGACCTAGATATTCATTATCCCTGTGTGTGCAAATGAATATATTTAGATAGAACTCAAGCATTTCCTTCGATGTCAGGCGAGATTCTTTCAGCCCATTGCTAAGATCATGGATCCTCAATTGTTCATCTTATCCTGTGTTGGACTTAGTTGGATTATACCACTAGGTAGCATTGGGTTACCTAAAGCTAGCTCATCCACATGCAAACATTGGTCTACACAAATGCAAGATGCTATTGTGATAGACATATCATCATGCGTAAGGGTACCACCATTGCCAGGCATGGTTGTACACCAACCTGTAATGGGGATCACCTTTCGGTTTTGTGCAATGCTGAGAATTCCAGGGATTCAAGTTCCATTCCCTTCTTTTCTTCATTTCATTTGGGATACTTGCTCATGCTTAGTGATGAAAATCACTATTTATTTTTTATTGATTTTTTTGTTTTTTCTCTTGAGCAAGGGATTTATGTAAGGATGAAACTCACTTGTTTGTTTCAACTTTTGACATTTTGCTTGATTTTGGGATTTTGAATTTGTGCTTTGTTTCGGGATTTTTGCTTATTTTAATGAAAGCAAGGGATTTATGTAGTGATGATAATCACTCATTTTTGGGTAGGGCAGAACTTGTCCTTTTGCCAATTCTCAGCACCTTTGAACCGGTCGCACAGGGGGATAAGCAAGGAAGATCCTTTTTTGCTTAAGGTAACCTAGACCACTTTTGTAGCTTTCATCTTTCCCTTGTACCAACTAGGATTTTAGTGTTTTTAATTAGTGATAGGATCCTGAATATCTGAGGCATTATCACGACTAGACCTTACCCTCTACTAATCAAGATGGCTTCCCACAAAAACTGATAAGACCACTAGATATGGTTGAATGACCAAAAAATCTTAGCCTATTCCTTATAGCAACATGATATGGTTGTGTTGAAAAACACAGTTACACACATGGATGAATGGATGAAGGTGGACTTGTGTATTTGTGGTTGTGATACAAACTGTGGCATCATTTACAAGAGTGTGATCATAACATATGCAAATGCAATGGATATGCATGTTTGATGTAATGCAACTATATGAATGTAGGATGCAACTATTTTTGTATTTTTGATTTTGCATTGTTTTTGTATTTTTGATTGTGTTTTGACCAAAGGGCTTATTGTGCCTTTGGGGCTTTTAGAGTTTGACCAAGTGGCGTGAAGCCACCCTTGGAGCATTTTTGATTGAATTTTGACCAAGCGGTGTGAAGATACCCTTGGAGCATTTTTTATTGAATTTTGACCAAGCGGTGTGAAGATACCCTTGGAGCATTTTTGATTGAATTTTGACCAAGCGGTGTGAATATACCCTTGGAGCATTTTTTATTGAATTTTGACCAAGTGGTGTGAAGATACCCTTGGAGCATTTTGATTGATTTTGACCAAGGTGTGATACCCTTGGAGCATTTTTATGTTTTTGTATTTTATGTATATTTGAATGTTTTTGTATTTTATGTATATTTGAATGTTTTTGTATTTTATGTATATTTGAATATTTTTGTATTTTATGTATATTTGAATGTTTTTGTATTTTATGTATAAAATATCTTCAAATGAATGATATTGAGGGGCTCAGGCTCTTCAACGCCATCCAATGATGTGAGGTGATATGCCCCAGGCCCAACCCTTTCTGAAATCATGTAGGGGCCTATCCAATTTACCATAAATTTGTCTCATAGGTGCGATGACAGATTTGAGTTCTATTGGTTTTCTTTGAGCACAAGATCCCCAACTTTGAATTCTCTTAAGTGGACTTTACTATTGTAAGCTCGCGCAAGGTGATCCTGATAAACATGGAGATGCTCCAAGGCATTGAATCGGCGTTCATCAAGAAGCGTTAACTGATCAAGGTGGCCTTGCCATGAAGTGTCATCATCTATGAAGTCCTTCAATGCTATGCGTAGGGTTGGAATTTCCAACTCTAGGGGCATGATGGCTTCAGTGCCATATACAAGTGAAAATGGTGTTGCCCTAGTGGGCATCCGCACACTAGTCCTGTATGCCCATAATGCCAAAGGCAATTGCAAATGCCAGTCCTTATGATTATCTTTCACTATTTTCCTCAAGATGGAGACTATTATTTTGTTTGAGGCTTCTGCTTGCCCATTTGCTTGTGGATAATAGGGTGTTGAAAAACTATGTTGAATATGGTATTTTTTCATTAAAGCATGCACATTTTTGTTCTTGAAAGATGGCCCATTATCCGATATTATCTTCGAAGGGACCCCAAAATGACTTATGATATTATGGAGTATAAACTCCGTAATCCTAGGTCCAGTTGTCGATGTCAAGGGGATCACTTCGACCCATTTGGTGAAATACTCAGTGGCCATTATGATGAACATGTGTCGGCCTGAGGATGGGGGTGAGATCTTCCCCACTAAGTCTAGTCCCCACTACGAGAAGGGCCATGCTGCCTGGATGGGTTGCAAGGCTTGTGATGGCAAGTGAGTGAGGTTTGCATGATGTTGGCACTTAACGCATTTCTTGACATACTCGCAATAGTATTTTTCCATAGTGGGCCAATAGTAACCCATTCTCAAGATGCGCTTAACGATGGCCATGCCACTGAAGTGACCACCACACGTACCATCATGAGCTTGCAAAATTTCCCAGGATGCTTCCTGGGGCTCAAGACAATGAAGGAGCATTCCATCATAGCCTCGTCTATAAAGGATCTCTCCTAGAAAGATATACCTCATCACATTCTATTTAAATTCTCATATTTTGGCATGTGATAGGCCTTGCGGTACCATTCCAAGTTTTAGGAAATCCTATAATTGGGAAAGCCAATCCTGATAAGCCACAACCTCTATGGATAAAACGACATGCTCCTCCTATGATCCAGAATCTGAGAACACATATTGAGAAACAACCCTATGGTGAATGGTCGTACCACACTCCATAGGACCTTGAGAGATCAAATATTCCCAAGGTGTCATTTGCAAGAAAGCTCTAGCTCTGAAGGACCAATCCTGATTTGGTTCGGTCTGGATCATGTTGACTGACTCTTGATTGTCCATAGCCTCACGTTGTATTGTTGAGTGCATGAGCACTTTAATGTGAATGGTTGTGAAATCAGTAGATGGATTCTAAGGGATTAAGGATCCCAAATATGCCATGGTGTCTACAAATTTGTTTGATATGCGAGGGATTGCCTCGATGTCATACCATTCCAGTCGGGCTAGGTAAGTGTCAACAAGCTCCTTGTAAGATTTTAGGAGTGGGCACCTACATTGGAACAATCCTTTGACTTGATTAACTATGAGCAAAGAGTCACCAAAGATATTCAATATTTTAATGCCCATTGCAATAGTTGTTTGGAGTCCCAATATCAGGGCCTCATACTCTGTGTTATTATTTGTGCAAGGGAAGTCTAGCTTGAATGATAAGGGCAATGGAGCACCCTACAGTGTGATAAAGACTATCCCTACTTTGCCCCCTTGCTCGCACTTTGAACCATCGAAGAACAATGCCATGTCTCTTTCTTTTTCAAGTTCTTCGAGTTTGGGTGGATCTGATAATGCGAAGACCGCATCATCAGGAAATTCTATGGTGAGAGGCTTGCTATCCTGAAGAGGTGCCTCTGCTAATTGATCTGCTATGACTTGTCCCTTGATGGACTTCTAGCTTATGAACTCTAGATCAAATTTTATCAATAGCATGATCCACTTTGCAGTACATGTATTATGATAGGTCTTGTTCATCATATACTATAAAGGATTTTGTTTTGATATAACGTAGGTCGTATGGCTCAACATGTAGTGTCACAACTTTTTGGTTGCAAAGACCACTACTAAGCACAACTTTTCTACATACGCATATCCTAGCTCATAACTCACCAAGGTGCGACTGATGTAATATACGGCTTGCTCTTTATCTTGTGCATTCTTTTGGGCCAACATGGTGCCTAAAGAGAAATCAATAGCTGATATGTATAGTAAAAATGGTACGTCTGGCCTTGGTGGAGCCAATACCGGTGGTGTTTCCAGGTAAGTTTTGATCTCTACAAAGGCTTGTTGGCACTCTTCATCCCAATGAAATGGGACATCCTTGCGTAGCAACCGATTCATGGGTCGACACTTATCTGATAATTGAGCAATGAACCATTTGATGGATGCTACCTTGCCTTGTAGGCTTCTTAACTCCCTAATGTTGGTAGGGGTGGCCATTTCCATTATAGCCTTTACCTTTGCAGGATCGACCTCGATGCCTCTCTTAGAAATGATGAAACCTAAGAGCTTACCAGAAGTCATGCCAAACATGCACTTCTTAGGGTTCAATATGACGTTGTGCTCAATGAGGTGATCGAAGAATTTTGTAAGGATTTCAGCGTGCTCTTGCCACACTAAAGACTTGGCCAGCAAGTCATCCATGTAGTCTTCTAAGATTGTGTGCATGTAGTCATGGAAGATGTATGTCATGGCCCATTGATACGTGGCACCAACATTCTTTAGGCCAAATGGCATCACCTTGTAATAGAATGTCCCCCATGGAGTAATGAAAGTGGTCTTATGTTGGTCTTCGAGTTTGATTCGGATTTGATTGTATCCAGAAAACCCATCCATTAGGGAGAGCATCTCATGACCTACAGTGGCATCAACAAGAGCATCTATGTTTGGCAATGGGAATGAATCCTTTGGAGTTGCCCTATTCAAGTCTCTAAAATCTATGCAAATATGGACTCTTCCATCTGGTTTTCCCATGGGCACCATGTTCGAAACCCATTCGGGATAGTCAATGGGAACTATGAAAATCACATCCAAAAGTTTTTGTAACTCGTTCTTCACCATCAAAGCGATGGTTGGATGCATTTTCCTCAACTTTTTCTTGATTGGCTTCTTCATGGGATCCAATGAAAGGTTGTGAACAACTAACTTTGGATCAATCCCTGGCATGTCTTTGTAAGTCCAAGAAAAAATATTTGGCCTCTCTTTAAGGAGAGGAATTATGATGGCTTGTTCCTCTGGAGATAGACTTTCTCTCGAACTTGACTTTCTTTGGTTGAGTAGGATCATCACTGATGTCCATCTCGAAAGTCGCTTCTATAGCCATATGTGACCCATCCTCCAACTGGTGAGGCATGGGTATCAAATGAATGTCATCGATGGGATTTACAGGTCCTACTGACTCAGGATCCAAACCGGCATGGAATACGTCATATGCATAGCCTGATGCAAAATGAAATGGTTGTAACACCTCTTCGCTAGGGAAAATGTCTTCAGGCTCTATGGGTGAATCAGCACGATCCCAATCAATAGCCTCTATATCAAGACATAGTGGTTTAGTAGGATCTACTAGGTTATGAAGTGGAGTGGTCAAATCAATGGAGATCGTATTGATGGATGGAATGAAATCTCTAGGACCACATGGGTGAAACATTGTCTCAGAGGTTTCTCCTCCATACTCACGATGAGGCTCTAGAGGAAAAGGAATCTCTAGATCTAGCCCATGAGTAGGTCGGATAATAGGATCATTGGGTTCTAAGAGCTCTCTGAACGTAGGCGGAGGGGGATTGATCACATGGTAAATGGCATTTAAGTCGATAGGTCTCCCCAAAAACTGTAAGCCAGGGTCTATGGCATGAAGTGCCGCTTCTCTTCCTACCAACATGTTGACTTGCCATAAGTGGTGAGGCCCAAGATAAGCCATCTCAATCTCATCATCAAAGTCATCATCACTTATCCAAAAACCATTAGCATTGGTATGTGGTCCCAAGATAAGGGGCACATCTCTTGGCCCCAAGTAGGCCATCTCTATTTCATCCTCATATTCTTTGTCACTTATGAAGATGCCATTTGCATTAGTATGTTGCCCCAAGTCATGGGGCCATTGCCTTACCCCTAGGTAGGCTCTCTCTATTGAGTCCTCTGACTCATAGCCACTTTCATCCGATATGTACCCACTCTCATTATGGCTAGACCAGGCAAGGCTTTGTAAATAGTGAGGCCCATGATAGGCTAAGCTTGTCTGTGCTTCATCATCGCTTGCCTCATATCCATTTTCTTCTCGCTCTTCATCCCACAAGTTGCAACCTATTGGGATGGCATCAATTATGAAGCTTGGATGATAAGTCTTGGGTGGTGGTATGTTTACCATGACCACTTGTATGTTGCTTGGATATCTTGTACTTGGTGGGTGATAAGGAATAAAATCGATGTCTTCTCCTAACCCCAAGCTTAATCTATCCAAGGCTACTACTAGAGAGTCATCTCGACCTCTGATGTGATAGCCTAACCCAAACCTATCAGAGGGAAGCTGGTATTGTGGCTCGAATGGCCGCCTATGCCCCTGCTCATATATGCCAAGACCATAGCCATGCCAATGGCAACATTCAAAATAACTTAGAGCATACTCGAGATTGGAGAGGTAACAAACATTAATAGTGAATAGTTCATCATTGTCCTCTTCTATGTCTATAGACTTATGGGTGCAGTCCAAGCCAACATAGACAAAGTTGGTCTAGTTGGGAGGGATTCCAAGTGGAACCACTATTCCCACTGGTGGTCTTAGGTCTTTTGGCCATCCCATGTCCTATGCAGACTCTATGATGGGCATGAATGTTATGTTCTACACAAGATACTCTCCTATCCCTATACTTTCCAAGTGTATTGTCGCATGTGATGTGGATGATCCTACAGATGACACTGGCGAAGCGGGTTCTAGTATCTCCTCAACTTGATCTTGGAGATCTTCTTCTTCCATGGGACTTGGACTTTTCTCAATGGCTATGGTTAGCACTTCCTTGGGCTTTCCTTCCTCAACTAAAGGTACCTTTAGCTTCTGATTGTCTTTTGGTTTAGACATTGATGGTCTCTTAGAAGCATTAGTCATTTTGGGTGCAAGATGAGGTGTTGATGTTGATGGGTCTTTTCGTACCCCTTTGTCTCTGTTATCTAGTTGCGTAGTTGGAGATGAAGGTCCTACATACAAGTGGGTAGAAGGAATTACAAATTCTCCTAGAAAATCCACCTGATGGACATATTTGAATGGCTCTTCATCAGCCAACACCACATAGACTTTGTCATCATGCACATACTTGACACATTGGTGTAAAATCGAAGGAACACACTTCATATCTCTTATCCAAGGGCACCCTAGGAGGATGTTGTATTGCATGGCCCCTTCCAAGACATGACACATCATAGGGATGGTCTTATGCCCTACCTTGATGGGTAGGACTATCATTCCCATAGTATTGCATAAAGCATCATTGAAAGCTCTTAATGTGTAGGCTCTCGAAATGATATTTGACTTGGGGATCTTAAGGTGTTCTATTGTTGTTGTTGTGATGATGTTGATTGAAGAACCCATATCGATCAAGACCCACTTAAAAGGTAAATCATTGACTGATGCAACAATGTGCAATGGAGGGTCTGGTAAGGCAGTAGGCACTGTCTTAATCTCATGATCATAAAATTGAATTACAGGTTCTTGGCATTCTTGTACTTGTCCCACAAAACAAGTGAATGCATTTGGATCTTGTGGTTGGAGCTCAATTGATCTCAAAATCTCCATCAAAGTCTCCCTATGCTTTGGGGATTATTGTATGAGCTCATAGATAGATAGCTTAGTCGGAGTCATTTGTAAGTTTTGCTCTAGTCTACTCCGAACAGTTACCATAGGTCGAGTTGGTGGACCTGGAAGGTTGTTCTACCCTTGCCTCTACCTAGGTGTAGCTGGGACATTAATGGGAGCCATAGGAGGCTATGGTTGACCATATCATCTAGTCCTAGTAGCTATATTGACAATTTCAACCATCCCAATGCACCCATGGGTAGGCGTATCAATTCGAACCTGATTGAATTGGGCACCTTGCCCTCTAGGGACCTCATGGTTGGGCAATGGGTTTTTGTATATGCCCATATCTCTATTATCAGGAGCCAATGGGTTGTCAACTTTAAGTTCTCCTACCTCAATCATGTTTTGCACCTGATGTTTGAAACCAATGCAAACTTCAATATTATGCCCTGGTATCCTGTGATAAGGGTAAAATTGATCTTCCCTATATCCTTTTGGCTTAGGATGGTTGGGATCTATAAGAGGTATATCAAGAAATCTGATCTTCCTAGCCTCGCTCAATTGGTTGAAAATTGATTGCATTGACTATGATAGAGGTGTAAAATAGCGAGGTGGCTTGCATTCTCTATTTCACCCTTGATTGTTCTTTTGATCATAATTGGCTGGTGGGGGTTGTGCTTGATAATTATGGGGTTGTTGCATAGCCCCATCCTTAGGTGCAACCAATACTACTTGATTAACTGGAGTAGGGCTTGCCTACTTCTGCTTGTATTTGTCATTCTTGCCATTTTTGTTCCACTCCTTGTTTCAGAGCTTGATGGTTCCCTCATCTACTTTTATGTCCTCAATGAGTTTGGCCTATGCCAAGGCTTCCTCAAATGAAGGATATTGTTGAAGTTGTAGCAAGAGGGAGATGTGTTTAGAACAACTCTTGGTGAACATGCGGACAATTTCTTCTATGGGGACGGAGAATGATAACTTTACCATGAATTTTCTCCATCTATCCCCATATTCCATTACTGGCTCATCATCATAATGTTTTAGGTTGGCCAGGTCTGAAAGGTTCACCTTTATTTTAGCACCAAAGGAGAAACACTTCAGGAATGCGTTTACTAGTTGTTCAAAATTGGATATGTTGTGCTTGGGCAGTTGGTTGAACCATTGAGTGGTAGCGCCCAAAAATGTCATAATGAAAGTCCTTAGCATAAGAGCATCATTGTCTTCAAGATGAAAACATGCATTGATGAAATTGGTAACATGCTCTTGTGCATCCTCTTCACCCTTAAAATTTTCTAACCTAGGCATCTCAAAATGCTTAGGATATGCAGGGCTAGGGACCGATGGGCATAATGGTTGGTTGTGTATTTTACTCAATGTTGGTTGGTTCCCTACCATCTCTTGTTTCTCAAAGGACTTCATATTTTTAGCGAGTGCCTAGAATGCCTTTGAGGTGAGGAGTTCCTCTTCTTGGAGGCCCCCTCACGGTGGTAATGGAGGTAACCCTATGTGCATTTGACTTGTTCTATTCTCTTCCCTCCTACGAGGGGATTCAGGATGTGTTTGATCCTGATTTATCATGTTTACCCTTTCTCCACCAGTTTGATGTTGTTCATGATTTGAGTGGTGGTTTCATTGTGGGCTTTCTTCTTGTCTGTTGCACCCCTCTCTTGGTGAGTCAGCACGTTTATCTCTTTGATGATCATTGCCATTGGCTTGTAAATTGATATGAGCTAGTTGCTCAACTTGTTCTCTTAGACGTTGCTCATGTTGGCGCAAAAGCCTTTCTCTTTGTTTGTCATGCTCGAGAGCTTCCACTAGCTCTCGCTCTTTGTGCAATGCATTTTCTAACCATCGCATGTGGTCATATTGCGTTGTTAAAGAGGACTCATGTTTTCTTGATTCTATTCTTGTGGTTTTGATTCATAGATTCCTCGAAGAGGTCTCTGCTATTTCTTTGCTCTTGCTAGCTACTGTAATATATTCTATGTGTTGATAAGTGTCTCTATGGTCAGACTCTGCATGAGACTTGCGGAGTCACTCTGAAGCATCCCCAGGTTGAGAGGTGTGCTTAGAAGTAACAGTTCATGAACTTCTAGATGTAAAATTTTCTATGGCTACAATTTTGGGAGGTGGCCTCGGATGAAACCGATCCAACTCATCTAATTATCTTGTTTTCCATGGCTGATCCCTTGGGGTGCCATTTACTCCAATGAGGTCATAATCTATTGGAATCCTTCCTCTTGTGTGAAGGGTATCTTCTGTTTGATGTCTATGATTGGATGTAGCTCTAGTTTCTTGCCCTTCAGTAGGCAGACATATTCTCAATGTCTCATGTGAAGTTTGAGGTGTTGTGACTCTTGTGTGTCTTTTTGGTGATGAGGGCTTTGTGGCCCTATCTACCCTCCATGAGGATGGATATGGGGAAACCTCATCATCCCTATGTGAAGAATGGGGTCTAGAACCCTTCTTATGTCCATGTGGGGAGGAAGCTCTTGAAGCCTCCTCATGTCTTTGAGAAGTTTTTGTGTGTTTAGAGGAAGACCTTGAGGCTTCCTCATGTCTCCTTGATGATGATGGTCATGAGGCCTCTTTGTGTTTTTGTGATTTAGTTCCATGATTTGACTCTCTATTTGGGGTTTCTCGAGGAGAGCCCCCAAGGGTTGAATTATCACCCCTTAGACTCGTGGAACTACGTCTCATGGTCTTATGAGCATGTGGTTCAATGTTACTACGACTTCACCTATGAGTATGTGTTGCTTCAGATTCTCCCTCGATATTGGACCGAGGATGTTTACTTCTAGTTTTGACCATTGTGCTTGTGAATTAGTTTTTTGGATTGCAATTTAGAGATAACCAAACAATATCAAGCAAGTGTTTATCTTGATTACCAATTTATGTGTGCCCTAAACTATTTGATGTGTCTTTGATATGTTGTTGTTCTTGTTTCTTGATCTTGTTTTGGATTTAGAATAAGGAGACTCATCCATAGTGGGAATCAAGAACACCCATGCCAAACATGATTTTCTCAAAAAGAGACTAGGGTACACCGTTGAAGTCCCAATGGGGGGTTCGCCTAGCTCTTCCACTATGAACCAATTGTTCCAATAGTGGGAGATAGTTTGAACATGAGTAACTTAGTACCACTATAAAGAAGTTCCCAATTCCATTCTAAGAAGATCTAGGGGGCAAGCCGGTGGAAGGAGATGAATGCCAATGTCACCGGACTGAATTGAAGGTTGGTGATGAAATCCAACTCTCCAATGTTTAAAACATGCGTGTGTGTGGGGTTCATTTTAAGTTTGCATAAAGTAAAATGCATCATACAACAGAAATGTATCCTTCCTATATGCCTGATATGAATGACGTTTCACTTTTTAGAAAGATGCATAACTAGTATGAGATTCATGGATGCACTCTATTTTGTGCAAATATGGCCTCTAGCAGGGCCTCAAAGCAAGCAAACCAACACACAATTTCTAGCACGTTGGATTCTAGGGCAGACTTTACAAGCATAAGCCATTGTTCCTAGCAACGCCTAGTGGAAATCTAAAAAAACTCTAAGATGCACAAGATGCAAGTTCTTTCCTTTCCATTCCTTGATTTCCCAAATTAAAATGTGTCTTAATGTTCACTTTTTTAGGAAAATAGAAGCAGATAAAAGAACATAAATCATCAAAAAAGTTGTACCAACCTCTAATCCAGCTCAGAGAACCAATATTTTGACCTCTACTGCACTCTAGTTTCGGCCACTATCGACCAGAGCGGCTGATTCCTAGCCATTGTAGACCAGAGCGGCTGACTCTTGGCCATTGTAGACCAGAGCGGCTGATTTTTGGCCGTTGTAGACCAGAGCGGCTAAACCTGCACACAAAAACATGGATCAATAAAGCGGTAGAAAATAAAAACTAGGTAGGGGTCCCACCGTGATCACCATCTATAGCGACCCCGGGGAAGCGATGCACCATCCACTCACTCTATTTGCGATTATTATTGAATATTTTAATGTTTAACATGCATTAAATGAAAAAGCATAAAAGAAAGGTGTAGTCGAAGTACGAAGAAATAAATGAATGAATGCTTTGTATTGATATTTCCAAGATTCGATTACATATAAATCCCTCTACGGGATACCCTTCATTTGATACATGATTTTACACAAAGAGGGTAGCAGATGTATAAAATATCCCCTAGCAAGGGGTGATGCGCCTTTACAGGCTTCCCGATGATGCACACAGAACTGTATGAGGGCTTACAGATGCCTCCTTCTCTAGGTCTGATTCCTAGAGGGATCCTCTTGCTCTCGTATGTTGTGGATTTTTCCGATGAACCTGTAGCCCTACAAGCAATGAAACAACAACACATGCTTAGATGTCCGAGATTGCCTCCCTGGATGAGGTTGTTAGCATAATGAAAACAAATGCAATGAAACTAGTACTATGAATGCAAATAAATGAAGTAAATATTATGCTAATGATATGAAAGCATGGAGAAAGTAGAATAAAAGAAACTAACACCTAAACCCTAGACTAGGTTGTGGGCCACTATCCAGGACAGTGGTCGCTAAGGTGAAATCTGTCTCTATTGATCCAAAGGCTATGGGCTTAAGTCTGCTACTAATGTTAAATGATTATTGTATGTGCATGGATGATTACCTCTCAGTTGGCTAGCACTTCGTTGCTCCTCAAGGGTGCTCAGATTTGCTCTCCAATCCGATAGGGCTTCACTATAAAAATGATCTCCAAGGGAAGCTCTCCAAGTCTCTAGAAGCTCTCCTCAATGATCCAACCTATTCAAAATTCTGATATGTGATATGTGATGTTCTCTCTCTTTGGTGCTCTTAGGTTTGCACCTTATAAAGTGTTTGAAGCCCTAGGTCAATGTTCAAACCCTAGGACTGAATCCCTCATGTGCACTAGATGTTAGCATGAGAATTTGAGCTTTTTCTACCCTTGAAGGGTAGTTAACTGATGTCTAAATCTAGACTTGAGTCTTTCATGTAGACTGGCTGTGAGGAGGAATGCAAAGTTGTCCCCGCTCGGCCTTATTGCATGCAGACTGCCACTTCCACCCGATATTAGGCTATATTGGTGGAAAAATGCATTTTAGGTTTAGCCGCTATCATCTGCAGTGGCTAAGGTTTGGCCGCTCTGAGCTGTAGCGGCCAAGATCCAGCCGCTCTGGTCCATAGCGGCCAGGCTTGGATGGGCTGAAAATGCCCCAAATGAGTGGTAAAAACCACTTTTGATACTTGGAAGGTCCCAAGGTTTAGTCACATGACCTATGAATGTGCCCATGTGAGTAGTCTTCCTAAACATGACATGTTTTAGGTGTCTACAAATACTCCAAGGTACTGTTGGTATAAAATATATCTAAGGAAATATTTGTGCACCTACAGACCTTGACCAACATTGAGTGACCTTCAAGTTGTGAGGTTTTTTGGTCAATATCTGAAGAAGTTCAGTTCCTTAGGAGTCCTAGCTAACTACTAAAAATTAATGGGGGTAAAAAGGGTGCTAAAAGAAGGAAATATAGTTGAAGCTAGAACTTATGAGGGTACAAATTTAGCTGCATCAAAACACATGCATTGTTAAACTAAAACTATCACAAGAAACTAGGAAGATTACCTAATAGACCAACCAATTCATTCTCATTCAATATTAATATTGTACATTTGAAATAAAATTCTAGAACCAAGGAATGAAACACACAAAATCCATATTACAGAATTAAAGTTGAATCATTCACCCAATTTTAACAAAAATAAGAAAATAAACATTCATACATACATACATTAGACAACATGGAGGTCAAACAGTAATCCACTTGCATTTCTTGAACAACAAATTTTTTACATGTAAGTTGTAAAAGCTAAAGAGTCGACCCTCTTGAATCCTCAACATTCTACTATATATAGATTTTATAATGAATTATGTTACAACAAATCATGATGATTTATCATGGAATCCTTTTGTATTAGGGTGATGGTCAAGTTGTATATTCTTGCCTATTATCTTGCACATGGTAACTCAATAGTCATGATAAATAGGAATGGGTTGTACTGGTTGTATCTGGTCCCTTGATTCATCTGAAGCATCTGACAATTTTTTTATTCCATGATGTCTACCCTCCTACGTCTATAGGTAGTGGGCTATAAACTCGTGTAACCTAAATTGTGATGTTGACCACTCCTTCAATGTTGAAAAATCCTCCATTTCTTTTTGACTGAATGTCAGGCTCCTTTTACTAGTCAGATGCTACAAATTTAGGGTATTTTGATACTTAGATCCCTAGCTTCTCTCTCCTTGGTGGGTTCTATTGGCTTTGATTAAAAGTGTCATTTCCAATATGGATGAACTTTTAGGATTCATCGAGAGTCTGGTAGAAACCTAATTCTTTTTCAAACCCCTTCATGATGGGTTTTTCGGCTCTATAAAAATTGTTAGCATTTATAGGAATCTGGGATATGTCCATGTTTTCCTCTATGGTAGACTTTTAGGACCCATCCAAAGTTCGGTAGTGACTCAATTTTCTACCAAGAATGGCACTTAGTCAAAAAATTTCCCCCTTTCGCTATCCTTCACCACTTTTCTATTGGACAACTTTATCATTCCTTCATGATGGGTTTTTGGGATTCGTTTTGTAGACACCTAAAACATGTCATGTCGATGGTGACTACTCATGTGGACATGTTGCAAGACCATATGGAAGATCTTGGATAGACTCAAATATAGAGCAATGGTTCTAACCACTCAATTTGGGCTTCTTGGCCTAATCAGTCTGAATCACAACTAAGGCCTACGGTCCACAGTCTGAACCATGGCTGAAACCTATGGTTTACAGTCTAAACCATAGCTATCACATGTGGTATTAACTAAAGTTCAGTTGACCTTCATCCGAGCAAAATCAGTTTGAACATCCATTTGATTTAGAAGATAGCAGTTAAAGTACAAAAGCTTCCAATCCAACTATCCTAACAACTCCTTGTTCTTAGCTTCTCTATGAAGCCACCCCTAGCCCTTGGGTAGTGCTATAAATACCCCTTTGAATTAGGGCGAATCATATGATGGAGCATTGGAGATTAGAGCAACGAAGCCCTATCGAATTGTGAACTCACTTGAGTGCACTAAGAGATATTTGTTACTATAACTTTGCCAACCTAATCATCATGAAAAATTGTGCCATGGATGCCCTAAGGAGCTAGAACACCAAGAAACGATATTTTGGGCAAACGGAGGTCTGATCGAGCAATTAAACCACAAAACCTGTTAGAGGACACTAAGGTGACCCTTGAACATTAATTTTATAAGGAGGATCAATTCCATAATCCCTGATTTGGAGAGAAAAACTACTTGGTTGCTTACCGTGGCTTTCAGTCGTGGTTTACAGTGCAAACCACTCATCTGAGCTAAGGTTTGCAACAGGTATAAGATCCCCTTACTGTTATTTTTGCAATGTGCTTAGCTAGTTTAGATTAATCATTCTAATGGTTTATTTGGTATTTTAGAGACTCTGATAGACCGTATTAAATATTTCATTAAGTTTACTTCATTTTAGCAAGTAGGACATAATTAGTTCCTTTTTATGTTCTAATGCTTTATTTCATGCAACTGTTCCTTCAGATTGATAGATGTAATTATTTTTTACATGTTTCCATCAATATTTATGAGAATTGTATATGTTTAGCATAGTTTATCTACTTTCTTGATTTCATTAGTATTATGGCCTTTGCATGTATAAATCCTTTAAAGGGCCTCATCACGAGAGGCTACCTATTTGTTTAATGTTCTTGTGTTGTTTCTTGATCGTAGGAAATAGATTCAAAGGAGCTTCAATCATCTAATTCCTTCCTCAACATGAATAAGAGGGTTAACTCCACCCTAGAGCAGTTTGTGACTACTTAAAGAGCATTAGTATTGTGCCTACCCCGTTGGGGGCTTTGAAATTGTATAAATTGTATCAACATTTGGGTGACCCTAAGAGGGGCATGATTGTAATTGAGATTCACTTTCAATATTAATAAAAAGAAACATTCATTTTATCATCATGTGCAATCTTGATTCTTATTTCATGCTTTTATGTTGATTTCCATTGATCTACTAGATAGGTGCATGCTTTTTGGATAGGTCAGAAGGTGATCACGGTGGAACTCCACAATTCAAGCTATCTAACTGCCATTTCTTGTGTTTTGGAAATTGTAGGTGTAGACCGCAGCTGATAGTTGCGGTTCAATTGTTGGCCTACAACTACAAAATGTGGTTTACAGTGTAGACCATGCACCAGCCCTACGATTCACAATAGACAGATCAGACAATAGAGAATAAAATACACACTAGATGTGGACCTAAGGTAGGTCTCACTTTTCACCCTTTGTAACTTTTTCTATCTCTGTGTTTTTCCATAATGACAAATTTGCAACACAACTAGGAAAATTAAAAAAAACAAACTTAGGTCCTAGAGTTGTATTCGTTTTCGCATTATTAGAAAGGCGTTGATAGGAGCAGCGGATCTCTGAGTGCAGTTCGCCCTATAATACAATGTGCTTGATAAAAATTGTGTTTGTTTGCATTCTTGAGGCCCAATCAGGGGCTATATTATCATAATTGCATTATCAAAATAATTTAGGATATAGCATGCATATTTTCTAGAAATAAAACATTTATTTTTGCATATCATGTAGGAAACAATCATTTATGCTATATTATGCATTTTCCTTTTATGCAAAAGAATAAAATGAACCACACACACCACGTTTCACTTAAACGCTAGTGAGTTGGGAGTCACATCCAACCACTAGTAGGGTTCAATGATGGTGGGCGTAATTTCCATCCATTGGCCCAAATCCTACGTACCCTTGGATACTAGACCAATATCGGATCCAAGAACCATCCATAGCCTAGAAAATTTGCATGTACTTCTCTTTAGAGGGTATAACGCTGACTGGGTGAGATTGGGTGAGGATCTTGGAGGACCTATGATTCTTGTTCGGGTGTGGACTTTCATTACCACACATGGGGATTTACATGGCCTGGAATTTATACCCAGGTTGTCGAGCTACGAGCATATAAGTGAAAGCTATTTTAACTGAGAATATAATCCAAAAATATTTCAAAACATGATAAGGAGTTTCTATACTGATACAACAAACTTGAAACAACATCAAACAGCCTAGGGCTCACTTTTTAAAACTAATATGAGATAAACACCATTCTATACCTTGTTTGTGTAATAAAGAATAAATCTAGACACTAGGTACACCATGGTGGAGACACGGGGTGATCGACAAAGGCATAAGCTTGATTCCCATGACCAAGCCCCAACAAATTCACATCAGCACATGTCAAATCCTTGCCCACATGCGCTTCTTGAATATCGTTTGGCAAGCATTAGAGGAGACAACTCGACAAAAGAGAAACCTATTGAGCGTACCCTCGATAGAGAAGTTTATGTGCATTCTTGTAGGCACATAATAGAGTAGGGAGCCTCTCAGCATGAGGGTGTTCCACTTGGAATCCATTACCGAGATCATGTTGCATGCGCGTCCATGAGATTGATCGAAGAGTATGTTATCCAGGGGTCCAAGTTAGTACCGCTATGTCATAGGTTTGTAGGAGGATCCATGGCTCCACATTCGAAGTATAGACGAGATCGAGATCCACCCATTCAGGGGCACATAGACAAGGTCGTCACTGAGCATAGGCATGTGTAGACTCCCACATGTAGTGAAAATCAAAATATCACTATTGATATGGCTAAGGTGGGAGCCAATGGCACATCATCGCACGAGCGGTGGAGATTTAGACAGTTGGATGGCTTAGGTAGCGTCCTTGAGTAGCTAGGCTATAAGCCTTCAGCTTCACCCACTCATGCCCCGAGTGAGCATAGTACGAGTTCTATTAGGACTGCTAGAGAGCATGGAGAGGCTTCTAAGTGCCCTCATGTGACACATCCACCATCCATGCATGGTGGCATAAAGCACAGAGCTCAGTAGGACACCAATGTTATCTTTATATACAAGGGCAAAAGCGTTGCAAATCAGTCAGATGGGTATAGAACCCATAAGGTCACTCACATAAAGCATGCATACCAGAGGCCTGTTATGGCCAATGACCTTGATAGATCACATAGACTGGTATATGAGCAGCGATGATAGCTCCTCAAAGATTAATTGGAGGATGCTCGCTTAGAAAGTTAGTGTATTGAAGAAGATAATCTTCAATCGTAGAGGCTCATCAGACAAATACTATACGAGTAGCGCATGTGTGAGGAACACATCCTTACCCAAAAGGAGCACGTAGAGTAGAAGGATAGGCTAGCCAGGGCTGGTCTATACACTCACATAGATAATAGAGAGCACATTCAAAGAAAGGATTTTTTACAAGCTGGTTTGTAACAGGAGCACAAAGACGCTCACCCTCATATTAGTTCCCTACCAAGAGAACGACCACCACCATTCGAACATGAGATGTAATAACAATATGAGTAATTTGAGGGATATGGAACCGAGCAAGAGTATCTTGAAAACTCCCAAGTTTAGGAGGAGGAATAGCAACGTCCACCTCGATCGAGGAAGAATGTACCTCCACAAAAGCTTAGGGAGGAGGACTTTCTATCCTTAGAGGCTTATAAAGCCCTAGCAGTGAAAGTAAAAGTTATTGAGAGGCAAGGTGCGGCTCTTCAAAATCCAACATTAAGAAATATTCATAATGAGCCTTTGGACCCCTTGATACCTACTCCTGCCTACCCTAAGCATTTTGTTATACTCAGGCTAGACAAATTTAAAGGTGACAAAGATGCGCAGGAGCATATCACAGGCTTTTTGGATGCCTGTTTCCAAATTACGAGAAATAATGCTTTACTTTTTTACACATTTATCACAAACCTCTCAAGCCCAGCCCAAGAGTGGTTCAATCAACAAAAGAGGCACAACATTACCATTTTTAAGCAATTGGCTGATGCTTTCCTTGAATGCTTTTCTTTTAGCATCAAGAAATAGGCTAACCTTTCTAATTTGGTTGCACTAGCTCAACATGATGGCAATCCAATTGAATAATACAGAAAGAGATGGAGGAGGTTAATGGAAAATCTACCATTCTCTATTCCTACTACAAAATTGACCCAAATGTTTACCAAGAGTTGTGCTAGCACATCTCGCTATTGTTGCAGTTGCAACAATATTCAACATTCGAGGAAGCTTTGGCGCAAGCCAAGGTAATTGAAGATATCAAGTTGCAAGAAGGCAACTTGAAGCTTAAGAATAGGAAAGAGGGGCCCAAGAAGAGCTCAACAAAACATAAAGGCAAGTAGGCCCATGTCAACCAAGTGGTGCTAAACCTCCAGAGGGAGGATAAAGGGCAAAAAAAGCAAAATTATCAGGCCCAACCTCCTCCTATGCAGTACAAAAAGTGCAATAATAATTATAAGGGCAAAAACAAATAACAACACTCGCCTCGCCAATTCACACCTCTAACGGAATCATTGACATCAATATTCCATCAGTTATGTGAGGCTAAGGTGATCAAACTACCCAAAGTTAAGCTATTTGATCTGAATCAGCCCAAGTCAAAGGGGTATCAGGATAACCTATTTTGCATTTACCATCGCGTGAAGGGCCATGACATCGAAGTGTGTTGGTACTTCAAGCATATTGTGTAAAATATGATTGAAAAGGGTGAGCTTGTAGTACCAAGTAACCTGCTAGTACCTAAAAACCAAAACATGGGGATTTACAAGAATTTATTACCAAACCATGAGGCATCGTGCAACAACATTGGCTAGGTCAACCAAGTGCGCGTTGAACTACCCACCCAGGGGTTCATAGGTATGGTGAATGTTGTTACTAGACATGGGATATATGAGAAACCAAATCAACTGCATGCTCCCATTAGGATACAGGCTACACCAAATCAGTGGCTAGCGTAGAATATTTATGGCCCACCAACGAGACTGATGGTGACCATATTGTTGGCAATTTTGGGTACCTTGGGTACATTGCTTTTGCTCAAGTGAATAAGTTGTCATTGATGTCAAGAAGTTGTTTGAAGGAATTTGATTTGATGTAAAATAATTTGTTTTGATGAAGGTTTCGGCATGAAAGGTTCGAAAGAAAGTAAGTTGGAAAAATGTCGCGATATCGCGACATGTCGCATTTTCGCGACTTAAACAGGAGAGAGAAAGCTTTTTGAAAAAGTGTCGCGATATCGCGACATGTCGCATTTTCGTGACTTAGGCAGGAGAGAGAAAGATTTTTAGAAAAGTGTCACGATATCGCGACATGTCGCAGTTTCGCGACTCAAAGAGGAGAGAGAATGTACGGAGTCAGAAATGTCGCGATTTCGCGACATATTGCAAGGAAGATTGTACGGACGAAAAAGTGTCACGATTTCGTGACAAGTTGCAGGAGGGGGAGTCCGAAAGAAAAAGTGTCACGATTTCGTGACATGTTGCAGGAGAAGGAGTCCAAAAGAAAAAGTGTCACGATTTCATGACATAATGCAGAAGAAAGAGTCCGTAGTGTGAATTGTCGCGATTTCGTGACAAGTTCGAAGAGAGAGAAAGTAGCAAGACAAAGTGTCACGATTTCGTGACATGCTACAGAAGTCAAAGTGAGAACTATCACGATTTCACGACATGCTGCAGAACTCGAAGTGAGAACTGTCACGATTTCGCGACATGCAGCAAAGGGAAGAGTCTGAAATGAGAACTGTCGTGATTTCGTGACAGGTTGCAAAGAAGACGTACGAAAGCTGAAAGCGTCACGATTTCATGACAGGCTGAAAAGAAGTCGTACGGATGCAGAAAGTGTCACGATTTCATGACAGGTTGAGATGGTGGCATTCAGTTGGAGAAAGTGTCATGATTTCATGACAGAGACAGTAAGCAAGTCTTCAATAGAAGAAGCGTCATGATTTCACGACGAATTCAAGAAGGAAGAGCTCGAAGGTGAAAGCGTCACGATTTCGTGACATGTTCCAGTTTCGCGGGCGTAAGGTAGAGAAAAGCATAAGGCAGTGAAAGTGTCACGATTTCGTGACATGTTCCATTTTTGCTAGTGCAAGCCGAGAAGAGGTTGAGAAAGCGAGAAATGTCGTGATTTCATGACAGAAGTGAAGATGACGTCAACAGAGGCAGAAGTGTCGTGATTTCGTGACAAAAGCCAAAAGAAAGTGTTCGGAGGCAAAGGTGTCGCGATATCGTGACATGTTGTAGTTTCACGGGAGAAGCTACAGAAGAGTTGTAGAGGCAGTGAAGCCGACAAAGTTAAATTTGGGCCGACGAAGATTAGGGTTTGTAGCCGACATAGTTTAGGGTTCGACGTAGTTTAGGGTTGTGCAGCTGACTAAGATCAAGGTTTTGATCTTGAAAGTATTAGTATAAAAGGAGGGCTGTTTGAAGAGTTAAAGCATCAATTTTGGGTGTGCGTTCAAAGTGCGACATTCACAGATAGAGTGCAGGGGAGAAGTTCGATTGCTGAAAGTAGAGTGCATTTTGTCGAATCGTCTAAGTGAGAGAGATCGCAAGGAATCAGAGTGCACGAAGACGGTGCTACTGAGTTTGCACATAGAGAGAAAAAAAATGCAAAGTTGTGGGGTGCATCATTTTTGCGATGTTCGGTGATAGTGCGTAGGATTTGATGGTTTTGGACAAGTCATTGAGAGGGATTGTTGCATAGATTTGAGCAAGTTTTTCTTGAGCTTGTGAAGCAGTTTGGGAAGGTTCTAGTAAGAACTTGCAAAGTAGATCTGAGACAAGTCTTGGTGAAGACTTGGGTGAAGATCAAGCAAGCTTTAGTGAAAGCTTGTGAACCACTTTTGTGAAACAGATTTGAGGACCAGTTGAGGACAGAGATTGGTGCAGATTCGAGGACATTTGTGCCAGACCGAAGGACTGTGTTTGGTGCAGATCAGAGAAAGAGAACGAGGACATTTGTGCTAAACCGAAGGACTATGTTTAGTGCAAATTCGAGGACCAGCTTTGGAGGTGATAGAGTTGAGGGCAGAGGTCTCCAACTAGAGCAGGGAGGACAGGTGTCTTCTATGGATAGAGTTCCATTTGCTAAGGGCAACGGAGGAAGAGGTCTTCTAGAGGATCACCAATCAGAGCAGAGCTAGGGGATTTGTGTCTCCTTTGGGTTGGTGCCCATAAACATTGTAATCGGGAAAGGTATTCCCAAAATTTGATTTGATAAAATTTAGTGAAAGATTTTATCCGTGGAGTAGCCCACATTGGGTGAACCACGTAAATTGTTGTGTCTCTATTGTGGATGGTGTTTTGTGCATTGCTTTGATTACGGCTATTGATATTGCTATCTATACACTGCATAATATTGAATTGAAGTATAAAGGAAAAAGTAAAAAGAGGTCTTATACTGTTCACCCCCCCCTCTCAGTATAAGCTTGTGTTCTTCAATTGGTATCAGAGCGGGTGCCTTCGAAAAGTTTAACAACTTGAAGGAAAAGCCAGTAAAGAACACAATGGATTATTCAAGTGGCAATGCAGCACCTATTCTTGATGGATCAGATTTTGGTCTTTGGAGTGCAAGGATGAAGGTTCATCTAATGGCACTTGGGAATGAGGTTTGGGAAGTGATTGAAGATGGGTACACTATTCCTGAACATGGTCCTTATACTAAAGAAGACAGGCTCCTACATCACAGCAATTCAAAAGCAATGAATGCAATCCTGAAAGGTTTACAGAAGGCAGATCTTACCAAGGTGATTCACTACAAGACAGCTAGTGAAATGTGGAAATAGTTGCAGGTGGTTCACACAGGTGATGTAAATGTTCGAAAGGCTAAGTTGAGACACTTCAAAGGTATGTTTGAACAACTCAAGATGAATGATGATGAAAATATTAGTGACTACATGCTTCGTATGGATGAGGTTGTTAACTCCATGAAAGACTTAGGTCTTGAGCTTGCTGAAAATGATGTTTGTGATAAGATTTTAAGATCTCTTCCTAATAGATTTAGTGAAAATATTTTTGCTATTGAGGAAGCTAAAGATTTGGATAAGTTGAAAAAGGATGAGCTCCATAGTATACTTGCAGCATTTGAGTTGAGAACTCAAGTGAAGGTTGATGTCAAGAAAGAGGCAACTTTCAAGGCTACCAAGAAATCCAAGGGTAAACAGCTTCAAGAGAGTGATGAGTCTTCCAATGATGAAGAGGCATATTACAGCAAGAAAGGCAAGTTCTCTAGAAAGCACAAAAGCGTGAAAAATATAAGATGTTTCAATTGTGGAAAGTTTGGTCATTATGCTACTGATCGTACTGTTCCCAAGAATGAAAGTGATGAAGATATACAGGATTCTAAAAGCAAGGATTCTGAAAAGCACAAGCATCACAGGAAAAACAAAGATGAGCGCAACAATCAAGGAAAGAGGTATTCTCACAAGCACAAGAAGAGTTTATACCTAGACAAAGCAAGTAAGTGTTCTAGTAGTGATAGTGAAAGTTCTTCAAGTGATACTGAAAATGAGATGTTGTTCATATCAGAAAAAGAGGAAGAACCGAAACATAGATTCATTATCATGAAATGTCTTAGATGTGGAAATTTTGGTCACCTTGAGGATGATTGCACAAATAATGATTTGGTTTCTAGTATGTATGAGGATGCTTCAGAAAACTATAAGGAAGATGCATGTATGGTTTTTGAAAAAGGTAGCACCTCTAGTGATAGGAAATCTGAAAAAGGGTTTGATGATTCAGAAAGCAAACAAATAAAGGATCTAGAAAGTGAACTTACTAACGCTCTTAGTGTTTTGAAAAAGGAAAGAAAGAAGAATGCTAGACTCAAGGATAAGTTAGATGAATGTTGTATGGAGAGAGATGATCTTATAGAAAGTCTCGACGTCTCTATGGCTAAGACACAAGAACTCAAGGATGAGTTAGAGTCTAAGGTTCTTGAGTATAGTGAGTTAGAACAGAAAATGGCTTCTTTGAAAGAGGAAACTAAAGAGTACAAGGATAAGCTTTACGAGGTTTCAAGATAGCTCCAAAAAGGTTAAGTCACTCATCAAAGGTCAAAGAAAGACAACGGATAAAACAGGCCTTGGTTTTGTCAAGGAACAAGCTGGAGAGTCTAGTAAGAGACTCCAAAAGGAAGAGAGTTCTGATGAGGAAAGTATTTCAGATTATGAGTCCTTGGATGATAGATGCATAGAAATAGAAAACGAAATTCAGAATGAGAAGAAGAAGTTTTCAGGACCCAAGAGGTCGAATAAAGGTAAATTTCATGGCAGATGTTTTGCGTGTTACAGGTTTGGTCACATGGCTGCACATTGCATGGCTCAAGTGAAGAAGGTGAACGGCAATTTTAGAAGCGCTAGTTTCTTTCGAGGGTATTGCTACTCTTGTCAATAGTTCGGGCACAAGGCAGTCTATTGCGAGGTAAATAACAGGAATAGGTTTGATCAGAACAGGTTTAGGTAGAACTGGCGGATTCAAAGAACAGGTATGCCTAAAAGAAATAACATTGTTACTTGTTATAAGTGCAACAATGAAGGTCACACAACTAGACAGTGTAGAGCTGAACTTTCAAGGTACAAGAATAGGAATAGTGGTATAAACAGGTCCAAGGATCAAGGCATGAACAAAAATAGGGATGAGAACAAGAACAAGAACAGTGACAAGAACAGGAATGATAATAGGAACAGGAACAATGACAGGAACAGGAACAGGAATATGGGCAAAGAGTTCAAGAGAAGGCCCGACAAGGAAGTTATAGACGCTGATGATGATCAGTGCCTAATGGGAGTTTTACTCCCACCCCAGAATTAATCACCTCATCAGGGAGGTGGGGGAGGGACTAAGCTAAGAGGCTCATTCTTAGTCCCGAGCCCCAAAGGTGACCCTTTGCCATTGATGACAAAGGGGGAGAGATATGAGTAAGGGGGAGAGCTTCAAGTGAAGAGGAAAGCTTCAAGTTAGGGGGAGCAAAACCTCAAAGATAGTTTCTCAGTTGTTAGCATAGTTGGTTTCAGGTTTTGGCTCCTAAGACGTGTTTTTAGTAAAGGTTTGCCATCAATGACAAAGGGGGAGATTGTTGGCAATTTTGGGTACCTTGGGTACATTGCTTTTGCTCAAGTGAATAAGTTGTCATTGATGTCAAGAAGTTGTTTGAAGGAATTTGATTTGATGTAAAATAATTTGTTTTGATGAAGGTTTCGGCATGACAGGTTCGAAAGAAAGTAAGTTGGAAAAATGTCGCGATATCGCGACATGTCGCATTTTCGTGACTTAAACAGGAGAGAGAAAGCTTTTTGAAAAAGTGTCGTGATATCGCGACATGTCGCATTTTCGTGACTTAGGCAGGAGAGAGAAAGATTTTTAGAAAAGTGTCGCGATATCGCGACATGTCGCAGTTTCGTGACTCAAAGAGGAGAGAGAATGTACGGAGTCAGAAATGTCACGATTTCATGACATATTGCAAGGAAGATTGTACGGACGAAAAAGTGTCGCGATTTCGTGACAAGTTGCAGGAGGGGGAGTCCGAAAGAAAAAGTGTCGCGATTTCGTGACATGTTGCAGGAGAAGGAGTCCAAAAGAAAAAGTGTCACGATTTCACGACATAATGCAGAAGAAAGAGTCCGTAGTGTGAATTGTCGTGATTTCGTGACAAGTTCGAAGAGAGAGAAAGTAGCAAGATAAAGTGTCACGATTTTGCGACATGCTACAGAAGTCAAAGTGAGAACTGTCATGATTTCGTGACATGCTGTAAAACTCGAAGTGAGAACTGTCATGATTTCATGACATGCAGCAAAGGGAAGAGTCTGAAATGAGAACTGTCATGATTTCATGACAGGTTGCAAAGAAGACGTACGGAAGCTGAAAGCGTCGTGATTTCGCGACAGGCTAAAAAGAAGTCGTATGGATGCAGAAAGTGTCATGATTTCGTGACAGATTGAGATGGCGGCATTCAGTTGGAGAAAGTGTCATGATTTCATGACAGAGATAGTAAGCAAGTCTTCAACAGAAGAAGCGTCATGATTTCATGATGAATTCAAGAAGGAAGAGCTCGAAGGCGAAAGCGTCGTGATTTCGTGACATGTTCCAGTTTTGCAGGCGTAAGGCAGAGAAAAGCATAAGGCAGCGAAAGTGTCACGATTTCGTGACATGTTCTATTTTCGCTAGTGCAAGCCGAGAAGAGGTTGAGAAAGTGAGAAATGTCACGATTTCGTGACAGAAGTGAAGATGACGTCAGCAGAGGTAGAAGTGTCACGATTTCGTGACAAAAGCCAAAAGAAAGTGTTCGGAGGCAAAGGTGTCGCGATATCGCGACATGTTGTAGTTTCACGACAGAAGCTACAGAAGAGTTGTAGAGGCAATGAAGCCGACAAAGTTAAATTTGGGCCGACAAAGATTAGGGTTTGCATAGTTTAGGGGCCGACGTAGTTTAGGGTTGTGCAGCCGACTAAGATCAAGGTTTTGATCTTGAAAGTATTAGTATAAAAGGAGGGCTGTTTGAAGAGTTAAAGCATCGATTTTGGGTGTGCGTTCGAAGTGCGACATTCATAGATAGAGTGCGAGGGGAGAAGTCCGATTGCTGAGAGTAGAGTGCATTTTGTCGAATCGTCTAAGTGAGAGAGATCGCAAGGAATTAGAGTGTGCGAAGACGGTGCTTGCTGAGTTTGCGCACAGAGAGCAAAAAAGTGCAAAGCTATGAGGTGCATCATTTTTACGACGTTCGATGATAGTGCGCAGGCTTTGATGGTCTTGGACAAGTCATTGAGAGGGATTGTTGCACAGATTTGAGCAAGTTTTTCTTAAGCTTGTGAAGCAGTTTGGGAAGGTTCTAGTAAGAACTTGCAAAGCAGATCTGAGACAAGTCTTGGTGAAGACTTGGGTGAAGATCAAGCAAGCTTTAGTGAAAGCTTGTGAACCATTTTTTTTTAAACAGATTTGAGGACCAGTTGAGGACAGAGATTGGTGCAGATTCGAGGACATTTGTGCCAGACCGAAGGACTATGTTTGGTGCAGATCAGAGAAAGAGAACGAGGACATTTGTGCTAAACCGAAGGACTGTGTTTAGTGCAAATTTGAGGACCAACTTTGGAGGTGATAGAGTTGAGGGCAGAGGTCTCCAGCCAGAGCAGGGAGGACAGGTGTCTTCTATGGATAGAGTTCCATTTGCTAAGGGCAACGGAGGCAGAGGTCTTCTAGAGGATCACCAGTCAGAGTAGAGCTAGGGGATTTGTGTCTCCTTTGGGTTGGTGCCCATAAACATTGTAATCGGGAAAGGTATTCCTAGAATTTGATTTGATAAAATTTAGTGAAAGATTTTATCCGTGGAGTAGCCCACATTGGGTGAACCACGTAAATTGTTGTGTCTCTATTGTGGATGGTGTTTTGTGCATTGCTTTGATTACGACTATTGATACTGCTATCTATACACTGCATAATATTGAATTGAAGTATAAAAGAAAAAGTAAAAAGAGGTCTTATACTGTTCACCCCCCCTCTCAGTATAAGCTTGTGTTCTTCACATACGAAGCAAGCTAGTCCAAAACTTGCAAACAGCTCATGTGAAGCTATATATATATATATGAATTGATATAATAGTCCCCTAGGCACATGGAGACTTTTATGGACATTCTAAGGTCCATTGAAGTACAGTCTCAAGATGCTTAAGAATTTACAATTTCATGGGATATGTACAGTAGTGTTAGGAGCCCATGATCCAATTTTATGATCATGAAATCAAAGACAGTTCTCATAGATACGACTGACCCACCATTGCATATCATTGCATGTGTCAATCGCATGCCTTTTAAGAGGGTCTTAATCAACATTGGTTCATCTATTAATATAAAAATTACCAAGGCATTGAATCATATAAAGCTACAAAAATCACACATTGTGCCCACCACCTTCACGTTGAGAGCGTTTAATGATGCCCTGTGCTCAATCTTTGGCACAATGATCCTACCTGTGCAGCTAGGCCTAAATACCATCTCTGTGATGTGCCATGTGATTGAGGTCACTATGCAATATAACATCCTACTCGAGAGGCCTTGGATTCATGAAATGCATTGCATTCCCTCTATATTGCACCAATGTGTAAAATATTTGCATGAGGGACGGGTTCATGTAGTGTCGTCAGACGAATAACCTTTTAAGTTCATGAACCTAGTGGATTTGCCTGGGGTTTTCATACTTCTGTCAATACACCTGGTCATCTAACCTGTGTTGCTGGTTAAAAATCCAAGAGGTAAACTAGCAGTATGTGCTCAACCATCGATATCTGTATCTCATAGATCTGAGTGCACTACTGCTACTTTGCTGAAACTTACTGCATCAGTGATGCTTCGGGATGACAAGAATTTAAAGGTGAAAATGGGGGAAAAAAGAGAAGAAACATATGCCCAAACCATTCATCGAAGAGGCTCCCATACCCATGGAAGTGGAGAAATTCCAAGATATAGTCAATGAGGTAACTTAGCCTGCCTTGCCTGCATCGTCAGTAGGGTCATCCGCACCGCGGGTGACTAAATATCTTGCCAACACAAGGTTAGGCGAGTATATTATGTAGAATGTCACCTTCGAACCGATTTTAGAGATTGCACAAGAGATGAGTCGACCGCATGCTCATCATTTTTCTATTGAATCGATGGTACCATTGGGATAGCCACCCAATTAGACTAACTTCATTTATTATGGATTGGATCAACTTCCAGTGTGAACGCCTATGGATGAAGATGGCGATGAACCTTTTATAGTAAATGTTTATTATTTATCCAACCCAGAGTACTCCATGCTTATTTTCGAGTTATATCACTAGCATGGGTATAGACTTGGCCTATTTGAACAAGGGTGTAGGACTCCGCTTGAGCCATGTTATCAGCTAAAAATTGATAAGTTCAGGCTGGGATTATAGATATAAAGACAAGACAAATTGCTCGCAACATCTTTAGATCACTTGTACCTTAGTATGGGGGACGATGTGGACTTTAACCCATATCATCCTAATCCATCCAGCTTCTAGAGGACTCACCCGATGGTATATGTCATCACCTCTGAGCCACTTAAAGAAGATCATGAAGAGCTCTTAGAACAAACTGATACAGAGTAGAACCCCAAAGGTAGCCTGGGTCATCAAATATATAATGCAACCAATGACACAGGTGTGCAGGGGCATAACCCCATAGTGTTAAGAGATATCGATTCAAGATATCTATACAATGATGATGAAGAGGATTCCACCTCTGAGATGAAGAGGATTCCACCTTTGAGATAAGTGGACCAAGTTATGACACCGATGACAAATCCTCAAAGAGTGATCAATCTGGGGATGAAGCTAAGGGAGGCTATCTAAGGCCTTTGTATGTGCATCACCTACTACCTGTAGAGTTAGTACATATTATTGAGGAGATTCTTCCCAACATTGATCATTTGGAAGAAGAATCAGAGCCATTTTTCTCATCAATGTCATACATACGAACTTATTATCTAATTTTTCTAGACATGGATGATGGCGACCAGGAAGTGAGATTCATGGGACCACACTTACCATAGTGTCCCCAACCTATAGGTGTAAATGAAGGATTGTATTGCGACAGTGATGAAAAATATGAAACAGAGAGAGCCTATCTAGGACCTCCCTACTTACATCACCGTAATGCACCTTATACGACCGAGGATATGCGAAGAGAAATCAATAGTGACCCTCACCTTATAGGAATGCCACTAAACTTTAATGTGATTTATCACATGTTTTTTCCCATCCGCCTACCTACATGGAGCTCCATGAGTTGAATGATCCCATATAGTGAGGATCCAATAGTCTACAATCGGCATAAAGAGGACCCATTTGTGTCTGTACCATTATAGCTAGATCTCGGGTATGAAAACTACATAGATTATGTAGAAGTTTATATGTGTGGTCCTGGAGATCAATTCCATTCCATAAATATGGTCTCCATTGATTTAACCACTCCACTCCACAATCCAACAGATCCGTCCAAACTATTGCATCTCAATGCAGATGCTATCGATTGGGATCGCGCTGACTCTCTTGTAGATCCTGAATATTTATTCCCTAACGAAGAAATGTTGCAACCATTTCATTTTGCACCAGGTTGTACTTATGATGTTTATCATGTTGAGGATGCTTCCAACATGGAACCTATGAACCCAACAGATGACATCCATTTGATTCCTATGCCTCATCAGCTTGAGGATGGATTGCATATGTTAGTAGAGGCAACCTTTGATGTGGATATTAGTAACGATCCCACTAATCCAAGGAAGGTTAAATTTGAAGAGAGTCTCACTCCAGATGAGTGTGCCACCCTCATCCCTCTGCTGAAAGAGAGACTTAATATGTTCCCTTGGACATACAAATACATGCCAGGTCTAGACCCAAAATTGGTTACCCATAACCTTTCGCTAGATCTAATGAAGAAGTCGATCAAGCAGAAGCTTAGAAATATGCATCCAATAGTAGCCTTAATGGTGAAATATGAGCTACAAAAGTTGTTGGACATATAATTTGTAATCTCTATCGACTATCTAGAATGGGTGTCCAATATGGTACCTGTAGGAAAACCTGATGGAAGAATCCGTATTTGTACATATTTTAGAGACCTGAATAAGGCAACACCCAAAGATTAATTTTTGTTGCCTAATATTGATGCTCTTGTAGATGCAACTATAGGTCACGAAATGCTTTCCTTAATGGATGGTTTTTATGGTTACAATAAAATTTGTATTAAACCCGAAGACCAGCATAAAACCACATTTATAATGCCATGGGGAACTTTTGCTATAAAGTTATGCCATTTGTCCTCAAAAATGTTGGTGCAACATATCAGCGAGCCATGACATACATCTTTCATGACTATATGCATAATATTCTAGAATATTATATGGATGACTTGTTGGCCAAGTCATTGCTACATGCTGAGCATGCAGAGGTCTTAAGGAAGGTCTTCGATCACCTAATAGAATATAATGTCAGGTTGAATCCTAAGAAGTGCATATTTGGTGTAACTTCTAGTAAGCTCTTAGGATTCATCATTTCAAAGTGAGGCATAGAATTAACCCAGTGAAGGTCAGGGATATATTTTTTGGACCGATTTTGGAGATTGCACAAGAGATGGTTCGATCGCATCCTCATAATTTTTCTATTGGATCGATGGTACCATTGGGATAGCCACCCAATTAGACTAACTTCATTTACACTGGGTTGGATCAGCTTCCAGTGTGAACGCCTATGGATGAAGATGGCAACGAACCTTTCATAGTAAATGTTTATTATTTATCCAACCCGAAGTACTCCATGCTTATTTTTGAGTTATATCACTAGCATGGGTATAGACTTGGCCTATTTGAACAAGGGTGTAGGACTCCTCTTGAGACATGTTATCAGCTAAAAATTGATAAGTTCAGGTTGGGATTATAGATATAAAGACAAGACAACTTGCTCGCAACATCTTTAGATCGCTTGTACCTTAGTCTGAGGGACAATGTGGACTTTAACCCATATCATCCTAATCCATCCAGCTTCTATAGGACTCACCCGATGGTATATGTCGTCATCTCTGAGCCACTTAAAGAAGATCATGAAGAGCTCTTAGAATAAACTGATACATAGTAGAACCCCAAAGGCAGCCTGGGTCATCAAATCTATAATGCAACCAATGACACAGGTGTGCAGGGGCATAACCCCATAGTGTTAAGAGATATCGAGTCAAGATATCTATACAATGATGATGAAGAGGAGTCCACCTCTGATATAAGTGGACCAAGTTATGATGTCGACGACGAATCCTCAAACAGTGATCAATCTGAGGATGAAGCTGAGGAAGGCTATCTAAGGCCTTTGTATGTGTATCACCTATTGCCTGCAGAGTTAGTACATATTATTGAGGAGATTCTTCCCAACATTGATCCTTTGGAAGAAGAATCAGAGCCATTTTTCTCATCAATGTCATACATACAAACTTAATATCCAATTTTTCCAGACATGGATGATGGCGACCAGGAAGTGAGATTCATGCGACCACACTTACTAGAGTGTCCCCCACCTATAGGGGTAAATGAAGGATTGTATTGTGACAGTGATGAAAAATAAGAAATAGAGAAAGCCTATCTAGGACCTCCCTACTTACATCACTGTAATGGACCTTATACGACCGAGGATATGCGAAGAGAAATCAATATTGACCCTCACCTTATGGGAATGCCACTAAATTTTAATGTGATTTATCACATGTTTTTCCCATCCACCTACCTACATGGAGCTCCATGAGCTAAATTATCCCATATAGGGAGGATCCAATAGTCTACAATCTGCATAGATAGGACCCATTTGTGTATGTACCATTATAGCCAGATCTCGGGTATGAAGACTACATAGCTTATGTAGAAGTTTATATGTGTGGTCCTAGAGATCAATTCCATTCCATAAATATGGTCTCCATTGATTTAACCACTCCACTCCACAATCCAACAAATCTGTCCAAACTATTGCATCTCAATGCAGATGCTATCGACTGGGATCGTGTTGACTCTCTTGTAGATCCTGAATATTTATTCCCTAATAAAGAAATGTTGCAACCATTTCATTTTGCACCAGGTTGTACTTATGATGTTTATCATGCTGAGGATTCTTCCAACATGGAACCTATGAACCCGGCGGATTACATCCATTTGACTCCTATGCCTCATCAACTTGAGGATGGATCGCATATGTCAGTAGAGGAAATCTTCAATGTGGGTATTAGTAATGATCCCACTAATCCAAGGAAGGTTAAATTTGGAGAGAGTCTCACTCCAGATGAGCATGCCACCCTCATCCCTCTACTGAAAGAGAGACTTAATCTATTCGCTTGGACATACAAATACATGCCAAGTCTAGACCCAAAATTGGTTACCCATAACCTTTTGCTAGATCTGACGAAGAAGTCAATCAAGCAGAAGCTTAGAAATATGCATCCAATAGTAGCCTTAATGGTGAAATATGAGCTACAAAATTTGTTGGACGTATAATTTGTAATCTCCATCGACTATCTAGAATGAGTGTCCAATATGGTACCCATAGGAAAACCTGATGGAATAATCTGTATTTGTACAGATATTAGAGACCTGAATAAGGCAACACCCAAAGATTCATTTTTGTTGCCTAATATCGATGCTCTTGTAGATGCAACTACAGGTCACGAAATGCTTTCCTTAATGGATGGTTTTTCTGGTTACAATAAAATTTGGATTAAACTCGAAGACCAGCATAAAACCATGTTTATAATGCCATGGGGAACATTTTGCTATAAAGTTATGCCATTTAGCCTCAAAAATGCTAGTGCAACATATCAACGAGCCATGACATACATCTTTCATGACTATATGCATAATATTCTAGAATATTATATGGATGACTTGTTGGCCAAGTCATTGCTACATGCTGAGCATGCAGAGGTTAGCATGCAGAGGTCTTAAGGAAAGTCTTCGATCACCTAATAGAATATAATGTTAGGTTGAATCCTAAGAAGTGCATATTTGGTGTAATTTCTGGTAAGATCTTAGGATTCATCATTTCAAAGCGAGGCATAGAAGTTTACCCAGTGAAGGTTAGGGATATTTTTTTTTTTTTTTCAACATGGTGGAATTGGTAGCCGCCACAAATTCAGGTAGACTATCCAGCTTTTATGGCCACCACAGTATTTTGCGTTGTCCATCCTGGAAGCCACCACATAGATCTTCATGTAGTTCGCCCCTATAACCACCATGCCACAATCATTTTAAACCTTTTATGCCATTGAAAGCATCAAGAAAGGGATAAGTGTTCAGTCCAATGAGGCCTGAGATTTGAACCTTAGACCTTTGCCCCCCTTATGGGGTTTGGATGAACCAATTGGTCTACACCTTGGACAGGTTAGGTTTATCTTAGAGATGTGTCCTCCCTCCAATATTATAGATTTAAGGAGCCTTAAGGGTAAATTATCATCGATAAAGTGATTCATCGCTTAGTTATCAAATAAATGTCGACCCATGAATCGACTACTACACAAGGGGGTCCCATTCAACTGGGATGAGGACTTTCAAGAAAATTTCACTGAAATAAAGCAATACCTGGCGATGCCGCCAGTGCTATATCCACCAATGCCATATGTGCCTTTTTTGCTATATATATCAGTGACCGAGTTTGCATTAAGGACCATGTTAGCCCAAAATAACATGCAAGGCAAGGAACAAGCCATATATTATATTAGTCGAACCTTGGTGAGTTACGAGCTAGGGTATGCATATGTGGAGAAATTGTGTTTAGTAGTAGTGTTTGCTACCAAGAAATTGTGACACTATATGCTAAGTCATACGACATATGTTATATCAAAACAAAATCCTTTGTAGTACATGATGAGTAAGACGTATCATAACATGCATACTACAAAGTGGATCATGCTACTGATAGAGTTTGATTTGGAATTCATAATCTAGAATTCCATTAAGGGACAAGTCATAGCTGATTAGTTGGTTGAGGCACCACTGTCAAACAGTAGGACTTTGACCATTGAGTTTGCAGATGATATAGTCTTCGTCGTATCTGAAGCTCCTAAACCCAAATAACCAGAGAACAATGTTGATATGATTATGTTATTTTATGGTTTGAAGTGTGAGCAAGGATGTGGTGTAGAAATAGTGTTTTTCACACCGCAAGGAGCTCCAATGCCCTTGTCATTTAAATTATATTTTCCTTTCACCAAAAACAACTTTGAGTACAAAGCCTTACTGTTGGACCTCCACACAGTCATCGCCATGAAATTTAAAAGATTAAACATATTTAGCAACTCCTTGCTCATAGTAAATCAAGTTAAGGGGCTCTTTCAATGTCGATGTCCAGTATTGAAAGCCTACAAAGATCTTGTGACTACATAATTAGCTAAATTGGAATGGTATGACATCGAGGCAATCCTTCATTTGTCAAATAGGCTTGCAGACACCATGGAATATTTGGGATCCTTAATCCCTCATAATCCATCTACTGATTTCACTACCATTCATGTTAAAATACTTTTGCATCCTACTGCGAAGCGAGAAGCCTTTGATAATAAAATGTCAATCAACATGATCAATGTAGAACCAAAATTTGAATGGTTCTGCAGAGCTGAATACTTTCTAAAGAAGGCACCCTAGGGGTCATTAACCTCCTAGAGTCTGACGAGGAGTCATACCACCATTCACCATAAGGTTATTTCCCAGTCTGCATTGTAAAAGTAAATACATAGGGGGAACACGTCATCTTTGCAGTCGAAGTTGAGGCTTATTAAAGCTGGATGTCGTAAATCCAAGACTTCCTAAAAATTGGTGTAATCCCAAAGAGATTATCACTTGCTGCAAAATGTACATTCAAACAGAAAGCGACTAAATATGTCTTGATAGGAGATATTTTGTACCGATGAGATTATGATGGAGTTATCCTTTATTGTCTAGAGCCCCAAGAGTCATCTTGGGAAATTTCACAAGCTCATGACGGTACATGCGGTGGCCATTTTAGCGGCATGGCCATCATCAAGCACATCCTTCGAATGGGCTACTATTGACCCACTATGGAGAATTATTACAATGTGTATTTCAAGAAATGCATCAAATGTCAGCATCATGCTAATCTTACGCACTTACCATCACAAGCCTTACAACCCATCCAAGCGGCTTGGCCATTTTCTCAGTGGGGATTAGATATTATAGGCAATATCTTTCCTCTATAATCATGTTAGCACACATTTATTATCATAGCTACTAAGAATTTCACAAAGTGGGTGGAAGCAATACCCTTAACAGTGACCACTAGAGCTCGTATAGTAGAGTTTATACTGGAGCATATCATAAGTCATTTTGGGATTCCATCCAAAATAATTTTAGATAATGGAACATCATTAAAGAACAAAACTATGAGAGATTTGACATCTAAGTATAGAATCAAACATATTTTGACGACTCCATACTATCCGTAGGCAAACAGGCAGGCTAAATCTTCAAATAAGATAGTGGTGGCCATCTTGAAAAATACAGTCCAAGAAAACCACAAATATTGGCATATCCAACTGCCCCTTGCATTATGGGCTTACAGGACTAGAATTCGTACGCCCACTAGGGCAACATCATTTTTTCTAGTATATGGCGTTGAGGCCATTATGCCCTTGGAATTGGAAATTCCAATGTTGTGCATCACATTGAAATAGTTCATCGATGACGACACTGTGCGACAAGCTCGATTGTATCAACTGATGCTGCTTGATGAACATCGTGTGAATGCCCTGGAGCATCTTTGCATTTATCAAGAGTGACTAAAATGATCTTACAATATCAAAGTCCACTAGAGAGACTTTGAATTTTGGGATCTTGTCTTGAAATAAAACCAACAAAACTCTAATTTGCTACCAAATATGCGAGACAAATTCATGGCTAATTGGCTAGGACCTTATATCATATATGAAAATATTTGTCTGGGTACCTATCGCCTAACATATCTAGGGGGTTTTGAAGAGCCTGAACCTCTCAAAATCATCCATATTAAGGCATTCTATGCTTAAGAGTGTAGCTAAAATCTCCAAGGGTTCCTGAAACCGCTTGGTCATGTCAATAAAAGGCTCCGAGAGTTTGCTTAAAATTGCTCGATCAACCCTAAAGGCTCTGAGAGTTTTATTAAAACTTCTCGATCAACCCTAAAGGCTCCAAGGGTTCATAAAACCACTTGGTTGTGTTAGTCAAATGCCCTGAGTGTTTGCTTATAATTGCTTGATCATCCCAAAAAGGTAGCAAGGGTTTCTAAGAAACCGCTTGGTCAACCCCTAAAGGCTTCGAGAGTTTGCTTAAAACTACTCGGTCAACCTTAAAGGCTCCAAGGGTTCCTAAAACCGCTTGGTCATGTTAGTTAAAGGCCCCGAGGGTTTTCTTATAACCGCTCGATCATCCCAAAAAGGCACCAAGGGTTTCTGAGAAACCGCTTGGTCAACCCCAAAATGCTCCGAGGATTTTCTTAAAACTACGATCATCCTAAAAAGCTCCAAGGATTCCTGAAAATCACTTGGTCAATTTAAAGGCTCCGAAGGTATGTACTCACCGTTTGGTCAAATATAAAAGCTCAAAATCCATAAAAATTGGTAAAGCATAAAATCTAAAAACATTTGCATTTGCACTATGCATTTTTATTTACACATGCATTCATTTCATTGCATTACAAATAGGCATACATCATCCGTCGCATTCCATAGTAAGATAGATTGTGTTTGTCAGTCTTATAAATGATGCCACATTTTTTTTTTAATCATGCATTTTTACATTTATCATAATCCGCTGCATTCATACACAACACCTATTTCTATGAGATATGTGTGTATACCAAGTTTTCCAGTCACTCAACAATACCTAGTGGGTTTCTTACACGTCGTAGAAAGCTTGCTTTGCTTTCGTATATGAGGTCACTAGTTGTGATAGTACTTGGCATATCATATTCTCGTCACTAATGGAAACATTTAAAATCCCACTAAGGTAAGGGAGGATGAAAGTTGTGAAAGTGGTTTTGGGTATTTAGAGAGATGGGTTTTATTACCTGCTTATCTTGCAAATAGTTCGGTCTAGAATGATGAACCTTGGAAAAAGGACAATATTTCCCCTACCCATACATTTCCTTGCTTACAAATAAAGGAGCAATATCCCAGAGTAACATCCCAGATCAAAGGTCCGAGGTGTAGACCAATTGATTCATCCAAACCCCATAAGGGGGTCGGAGGTCCAAGGTTCAAATCTTAGGCCTCGTCGGACTAAACGCTTGTCCCTTTCCTAGTGCCTTCAGTGGCGTAAAATATTTAAAATGATTTTGGCATGGCGGTTATAGGGGCGGACTACGCGAAGATATGTGTGGAGGCTTTTGGGGTGGACAACACATAATACTGTAGCGGCCATAAAAGCTGGACAGCTTGCCCGAATTCATGGCAGCTACAGATTCCACCATGTAAAAAAAAAAAAAGCATCCTAGATCAACATCAAAGGTTGATACCCCACATTGATATCCTAAAATTGATATCCCAAATTGACATCTCAAAATTCAAAACCCCAAAATTTCAAATCAAATATCAAATGAAGATCAAAAATCAAGTTCAATTTCAAATATAAAATAACATAGTGAATCAAAAGCACTATATAAATCCCTTGCTCAAGAAAAAATAGAATAAACAGTTATTTTTATCACTCGAAACATGAAAAAATAGTGATTTTTATCACTATGCATGAGCAAGTGTCCCACTAAATAGAAAGAAAAGAAGGGTGAGAACTTGAATTCCTTAATTGTTCACCATTCAAAGCCATAAAATGAACCCCAATTGTAGTAATGGGTTGAAATAGTCCCACCTTATTTTAGAGTAGTAGTTTTATTGGGTGATCTCCAAATGCATCGATGGGTTGAAAGAGTCCCAACTGTTCTTGGAGGGGTAGTCCTGATCAATTTGTAAGATGAGCTAGCTTTGGGTGCTTGGGATTGTCTAGCATTATAGTCCAATCAAGTCTAAAACAAGGATGATATGAACATAAGAGGAACTTGGTCTCACATATGGGTTGAAAGAGTCTTGACTGACATCTAGGGTATGCCTATGGTCTATCTAAAAATGCTCATGTGCACACACAGGGGTAATGAACATTTGGGTCATTCGTGAAGAAAGCCTTGTCCAAAAAAAGCCTTGTACAATTAGTATGGGATGTTTGAGAAGTCTACTAGGGTGTTTGAGTCTCATGGAAAACCTCAAAAGTTTCTCTAATAGCAACAAAATACCAAATATCACAAACCATATAGAATAAAGTCATTCAAATCATCAAATTGCAAAGTATCTAATAAGTGATACATCATTACATAAAGCACAATCAAGATATAGGATAGATACCGAATGGATATCAGAAATGATATTTAGACGACCATCGATTATATTGTGGAATACAGAGTGACATATCATATCATTCATATCATACCATTTCATATCATTGCATTTCATATATGGGTGATTAATTGATTAAATTCTTGTAATGAGGATTTGCAATTACATTCATGATTTTTACACATTTTGTGGTGTCGTCCATTAGATTGTTAAACTTATATCACATTTATTCCTCATGTTTTAAGTGATTAAAGCATACAGGTTCATTTAAATTAGATTACCATCATGTAAATAATGCATTACATACATTGCATAACCATATTGTGATACCATCATAAATTAAATGCAATAAATAAAGCAAAATTAAATATGCGTTTAAAAGAAAACATCATCCATATGCATCCATCATAAATAAGCATATCTAACATTTAGATCATTGCATATCATCATCATCATCATAAATTAAAATATCTATCTAGTGCATGTCATCCATACATCACATCATGTGAACATAGCATCAATATAAACATCTGCATCCATGTGCATAACATAAACATAAAATTAAAAATACACAGATACACATAATGAGCCATAAATTATCAAATCTCATATATATATATATATATATATATATATATATATATATATATATATTGTGTGTGTGTGTGTGTGTGTGTGTGTGTGTGTCCGCAATGAGTACATAGAGTGTATCAAAAATACCCACAGGCTACATCCATGTAGGTCCTCGACCTTACACACAAAAATAGTACATCATAAAATAGCACATGTATATACTATGGAGGGCCTGCACCCCTAGCCTGAGAGTCACCAACATCACCTCTATCATCCATGTGCCTCATGTGCGAGCTAGCACCTTGTGTACTACAAGACCTATGTGTCCTCTCTATCCTGTGACTCAAGCTTGCGGATGACTGCCCCGTTGTCCTAGTCTTGGATCCACTCTAATGCATACCTGATGCATGAGGATCTATTGGGACCTACCCACCTGTCAGTCTAATCCTCCCCTATAGCTGGGAGATGTGAGCTTCCCTCACATAACGTAAACCATTCCCCTCTTGTACGATGGAAGTAAGCTGCCTAATCTCAATCATAGGGTCACAACCTCCTGGCAGTGCAAGTGTTGGTGCTGCGGGTGGTTCCATGATAGCACAGAAATATGAAGGATATCCTCTCTAATTTTGGAATTGAGCTAAGTCTCTCTCTGCTATAGTCATAATTCCTCATGCCTCTACTAGCTTCAGTGCATTGGTCAACTCCTTTACTCGCCCATCCATGGCTGTAGGATGGGTTGTGGCAGTTGTGAGCTCCTCCCTAGTCTACTTCAACTATCTCTTTCCATGAGATAGCTTCACCTCTAGCATTATGATAAATGTCTCCCTCTATAACATCTGTGTGTGCAACCTCTCAACCTGGCTATGTAGATCTACCACCTAGGCTAGCAGCTACCCTACCTCGCTATCTAGAGGCACCTTGCCCTCATCTAGGGCCTCCTCCTCATCCTCCATCAGTGGTGCATCCTCTGCCACAACCTTTGCCCCCTATCCACCCTCAGTTCATGGGCACACATTACGCCCCTGTGGATCAACCTCCACCTCATCGTCTACCCGGTTGAGAGGCCCATATCCCTATCACTAAAGTAGGGACCACCAAGTATCATACATTGGGGTGGTCCCAGCCACATCAACCCCCAACTCCTGTAAATCATCCGCAGTGTTGCCTAGTAGTGTAGGTTGCACCCACTGCAGATCTACCTTTAGCACTAGCCGCTTGTATATAATAGGCAAATTTGGGATGTCCTAAACTATGTTGAACTACCGTAGGACTCTGGAGTAGAACTGGTACTCTTGGATCTCATCCTTACAACCCAAAATCCATCTCTCTTCGAGCCTAGTACAGACGCTCACCAGCCTCCGACCGTACAGGGCAATCCATATGTGGACGCCACTTAATATCATCAAGTTGTAGTGCTGCAAATTGGTTGATATAATGCTCAATGTCCCCTACATGGGACCTACTCTGGAACCCTTCCTTGTGGGGCCAGCATATAGTGTAACATTGATGTGCATCATCAATGGAAGTAATCTCCAGAGGTAGCTCTATAGGTCGCTCAATATGGATGTGCTACCAACCCTAGATCCATATGAGTAGACTACAACTAGTGCCTACACAGCTCCTGTTGGTGATCTGATATAGCTCTCGGTATAGCTGGCATAATAAAGTACTCCCCTAGGATAGGAGCAATGGTCTTCATGTGGAGCTCTAAATGACCCTCCTGATACTGGCCAAAAGGTTCCAGGGGATCCTCGTGCTTGAGGAGTCTGGAAGCACAATCTGCATGACCAGGTGCATAAAAAATACCTCTCAAACATAGAAGACCTCCTCCTCATACTAGTACCTGATGTGAATGCCTCCATGGTCGATCTTACACTGGGCCTTCTAGCTCTGATCGTCGAAGATCTCATCAAACACAACTCCCCTGTTTTGAAAGGTAGAGGAGGTGATGGGCTTACAATCAATAGGGATCCTAAAGATCCTATAGACATCCTCAAATGTGATAGTCATTTCACCTTTCGACAGGTGAAATGTGTTGGTCCGAGCATTCCAGCTCCGGGCCAACGTAGTCATGTAAGCTTGATCTACCCTAATCATGGGTAGATCCAAGACATAGCCAAAACCCATGACCCCAAACCATTGTTGCTTCCCATAATTCAGTAGTGGGAGGAGGTTGTGAAGTAGGTATGGCTCTCTAGCCCTAGAAGTCAATCTCTGAAAAGAACACAATGCATAAGGAAAGGCTAACTAAACAACTAAAAATGACCTAAAAAGAGATTAATAAAGCTAAAAATCACTAAAAATATACAAACTATGCTAAGGGTGATTACAAGTCTAATAATGCATCTCATCGGTGCAATAAATGACATTAACTACCAAAAAAACATTAGCAAAATTAATAAAATTGATAAAACTTCCTAAAAATGGTGAATCGCAGGTCTAACCAGCGGTCCGCACAATGGTCATATTTTTTACCGTTGTAATTTGAACTTAACCATAGCTGGTATCTGCGGTACCCAATCTGAAAATTGGGAACCCTAGCTAGTAGCTGCGGTCTAGGAATGTGACCCTGTCGGGGTCACTTCCTAGCCAAAATTAAAAAAATAATAATAATAAATCCTAAGCTAGCCTAATCTAGGGTGTGGTTCATTGCCAACAGTTTAATGAGATTGATTTAACCAATTAATTAATTTGGTTCATTTTAATTGGTAATGAATGTGAGGACTCGGTTTCGAATTACCTTACCCGCATTGAGGCCTCGATTATAAGAGGGTTGTTCGCGGTCCACCATCGTGAGGTGTGTCAGGTGTTTGGTGTTAGTTTTAGCAGGGTTTTAGGTCAAGTTTTATCTCACGCCATTCAGAGCTCTCCAAATCACCAGTCGCTGTCAAGGAATAATGAGGAGATTTGAAAATAACAAATTTTTAAACCTTTTCCTATTTCCATTGGACCGTAGCTGACAATCATGGTTCCCAAAAGTTGAAATTTCAACCGCAAGCCCTAGACACAGTTTGCAACTGGCATCAAAAATAGCAAAATCCCACCATGTGAATATATTAAATGATAAATCAATGTCTCCTAACGGATCAAATATCAATAAGATCAATCAATTTTATAAATTTGGTGATGTTCAAGCACCAGGATCAATTAAAAAATTCAAAATTAACAAAAATATTTAAAATAATCAAAAGCCAAATGCACCTCGTATTTAGTTATTTACTCTATACACTTGGCGGTTGCAGCGACTGATGCTCCATGCAATCCGAAGAGATGATTAAATAACCATAAGGACATTTTCGACAAAATTGTCATCATTGATTTGATATGCTTCTTTTCAATTCCGAAGAAGGCCTTCAAGGCTGGACTGCTCCACAAAAATGAGGTGTTTCATGTCATTTCTCTTATGACACCTTTTTTTCAGTAAATCATCGATAAAATTGATTCAACACAAAACTAATTGGATTTGTATCATTTCGATTCCCTAAGATGGCTATTGTAGCATGACTACTCCATGGGATAAGAATGTGCAATTACTATTAACAGTTGCAATCATACGCTGAACTAGGCTTAGCCAAGTAATTAAATGCTCAATTCTAAGTTTATACTGATCATTCATTGTGGTCAAGAAACCTCGTCATTTCATACATTGTCATTACCCTCATCGACTCATCGATTGATGGGGTAGTCATAATATCATAATCATAATCAAAATCAATAGAAGATCCCTGATATTGTAGATCCCTTGATCTTGTCAAAATTGTGTTCGTATTACGAATCATTGTCAACAACTATCATAAGCTTACCCCTTTGCTTGGGAAACTAGCAAATATGATAATTAGTTTGTAACTCTCATCCTTTCGGTTATATAGGACTAACTCCTATTATAGTGCCAAAGCTACTCGAATGTCTGATGACGAGTGCAAACTCTTTCAAATTTAAGCCTTTCACCTAGTTGGAAGCAATGATTCTAGGATGCGCATCCTTTTGCAGGACCTGGGGGATCTAATGTTGATCCGACTAATGATCATCATAGAACCTTTGGCATCATTTTAGGTGGTGTATTTTTGCTCACATTTTTTTTGATCCCATAATGCATCTCAAAAGGGGCATCTATAGACACCTAAAACGCGTCATGTTGATGGCGACTACTCATATGGACATGCTACAAGACCATATGGAAGATATTGGACAGACTCCAAGATAAAGCAGTGGTTCTAACCACTAAATTTGGGCTCCTTGGCCTAATCAGTCTAAACCATAGTTAAGGCCTACGATCCACAGTCTGAACCACGACTAACACTTATGGTTTACAGTCTGAACCGCGGCTATCACCTGCAGTCTTAACTGAAGTTTAGTTGGCCTTCATCCAAGCCAAATCGGTTTGAATGGCCATTTGATCTAGAAGAAGACTATTAAATAATGGAAGCTTCCAATCCAACTATCCTAACCACCCCTTGTTCTTGGCTTCTCCATGAAGCCACCCCTAGCCCTTGGGTAGTCCTATAAATATCCCTTCAAATTAGGGCAGATCATATGATGGATCATTGGAGATTAGAGCAGCGAAGCGCTATAGAATTGTGAACTCAATTGAGTGCACTAGGAGAGATATTTGTTGCTACCACTTTGCCAACCTAAGCATCATGAAAAATTATGCCATGGATGCCCTAAGGAGCTAGAACACCAAGAAACATTAATTTGGGAAAATGGAGGCCCGATCGAGCAATTCAACCGCTAAACCTGTCATAGGACATTGAGGCGACCCTTGATCATCAATTTGATAAGGAATATAAATCCCACAACCCTTGATTTGGAGATAAAAACTACTTGGTTTCTCACCGCGGCTTTCAATCATGGTTTACAGTGCAGATCGCTCATTCGAGCTGCGGTTTGCAATAGGTATAATATCCCCTTATTGTTCTTTTTGTAGTGTGCTTAGCTAGTTTAGATTAATCATTCTAATGGTTTATTTGGTATTTTAGAGACTCTAACTGACTATATTAAATATTTCATTAGGTTTAATTCATTTTAGCAAGTAGGACATAATTAGTTTCTTTTCATGTTCTAATGCTTTATTTCATGCAACTGATCCTTCAGATTGATATATGTACTTATTGTTTACATGTTTCCATCAATATTTATGATAATTGCATATGTTTAGCATAGTTTATCTACTTTCTTGATTTCATTAGTATTATGGCCTTTGCATGTATAAATCCTTTAAAGGGCCTCATCATGAGAGGCTGCCTATTTGTTTAATGTTCTTGTGTTGTTTCTTGATCGCAGGAAATAGATTCAAATGATCTTCAATCATCTAATTCCTTCCTCAACATGAAGAAGAGGGTCAAATCCACCCGAGAACAGTTTGTGACTATTTAAAGAGCATTAGTATTGTGCCTACCCCATTGGGGGCTTCGTAATTGTATCAATTGTATCAAAATTTGGGTGACCCTAAGATGGGCATGATTGTAACCGAGATTCACTTTCAACATTAATAAAAAGAAATATTTATTTTATCATGTACAATATTTATTCTTATTTCATGTTTTTATGTTGATTTCCATTGATCTACTAGATAAGTGCACGCTCTTTGGATAGGTCACATTCAAGGTCTGATAGCTACCCATATTTTTACCATTCATTTTTATGAAAGTTTTTTGGGATTCATTCAGGGTTTGGTATCTACCCATATTTTTACCATGTGCTTCTATGGCAAGGTTCTGGGATCCGTTCGAGATCCAATAGCTACCCATATTTCTGCCATGCACTTCTATGATAGGTTTTTGGGACCCTTATAGAGTTTGGATAATGCCCAATTCTCTATCAATTGCAACTTTAAGCCTTCTCTTTTGCTTGAACACTGAAGCAAATGGGTATGAAAAAAATTACCCATACTAAAAGGGATCGATAGTCGAGTCTACAAAATTACTTTTTTTAGCTATAAATCATCTTGTTTGCCCAGAAGATTTACGTGGATGGATAGAAATAAAAATTCACCCACATTCTTGGTGACTCACAGAGGATTTCCACTTTGTGTAAATAAGGAACTCAAATGACCACTTTTAATTTTAGAACTTTCTAATAGTAAGGGAATGGAGGAAGAAACTAGAATAAATATGAAGCGAAAACAATCGGTACCTACCGTAAGATAAAAGAGCATGGTAGGCAATGAGGTAGAGGAAACACATGCTAAAAGGAGGGAAAGGCCAAAAAAAAGGAGTAGAAATAAAAAGCATGGGGATGACAAACAACTGAAAAGACAACAAAAACCTACACGGAGGATGAAAATTAGGAGAGGAGGAAACAAAAAAGTAGTAAACTTGCCACCAACCAAAGGAGTTTGTGGTACATTCATCGGGCAAGGACTATAAGAAAAGCAAACCTAAAAACAAAAGAAACAAAAGGGAAGATAGTCCTAGAAATATCTCATAAAAGAGGTGAGAAGAACTACCTGATTCATGGGACACACCCATAAAATGGTAAACATAATCACCTAGTTCATGGGACACCCCAAAGAATTACACTTCCATAAGCATACTCTGCCATATCCACCAGTTGCTTCAAGAACAAATAGATTTCCAAGAGCATTTATTATCTTTGCATCTTTTTCTCTTTATTACACAGTCTAGTAGGAACCACTTTCTTTGATCATATCTTTCCATGCACTTCTTCAGTTTCACTATCAAACCCATCCTCACTCCAACATTAATTCTTACATGATACAATTATCATCTTATATAGAGTGGAACTCCAAAGGATGCTTCTGCCAATTTGCACTTGTGGAACTCATGCCTTTAGATTGGGTGTTATTTTCAATAGATTTGGTTTCACATGAATCATCTCTTGGCATCATTTTTATGTCAACCTGGGTTTTTCCTTTTGGTGACCTTTCGCTCAACTAACATCATCTCCTTATATGGCATGGTGTATCACTTTGCTTGCACAAGTTGTGATAATTCCACTTCAAACTACTACAAATTTTTAAGGGCATCTCTTGCAGATTGTGTATTGTTTTTCTCTTGTCCATTGGGCTACCGAGTCAAAAATTTAATAGTCAAAAACAAAAAGAGAACGAATAAAGTGTTAAAACAAAAATAACTAGTGGCACCTAGGATTTATTTCACATCCATAAATTATGACAATTAGGTCAGCCTGCAATAATTCCCCTTCTAACTATACTTACATTCTTTGTACAAGATGATGTCACATGCTGAGTAGTCATGTATATGCTACATGTGTTTATTTACTAGTAGGATATGTACACAAAATTATGGCATGGTTGACATGCTTGAGCTAGGAGTTCTTTGGAGATTTTTCTCATGAATCTACAATACTTGGACCATATGATACTGAACTTGAGCCAGTCTCTATCATCAAATTTTCATAGTTCCCAAGTATCGTCATCCTTAACCAAATTCCATTCTAATTTTATCCCTTGCTCTAGGAATTCTCTATTCTAGGAATAAGTGACAAACACAAGACTTGGTCTTATCCTATCAGTCATGTCTCCAATTTTTGGTTCTTTTGGTGATGGATACAGGTATTGTCCCTCTATGGGTTCCATATGGTTAGTCATCTGCACTCTATTTCCTTCTATTGCTACCATATTCTGATTGGTCCTCCAAATGTGATTGATGCTACAATTTTTTGCCTCCCATTTGACCTAAAATTCAATTGTTGGGTTAACACTAGGTAACTTGGTAGAGGATAGAAGATTTAATCCAAGCTTAGTTGACCATTCTTTTGGTTAATTGCCTGATTCTGCCCTTGTTTTGCATATGGGCTCCATAATAGGGCTTGTATTTTGCTTTTCATATCCTTAGATATAGAAAGGATGAAATCCTTGATTCAACACCGTGATGATTTTCCCAACCAATGGAATTAGCATCTAATCGTTCTCTTGGGTTATACATCCTCCCATATGTTTAAAAAAATCTAGGTATAAACATACCCTAAACAACTTCTACAACTTGGATGATAGGAAAGTCTAGGTGCCCATATATCAGCATTAGAATCTTGTGTAGTGTCCCTACCTTCTTTAGATGCTCTCCCTTGAAGTGAAATGTATTTGGCTTCTGCATTTATGGATTCAACCCTAAACTATTATATATTTCTACTAGTATGATAGATACCTAGGATTTTGGATCCACCACACAATTGTGTAATATATGCTTCTCTAATGAAAGAGACAAGTAGAACAGAGGAGAATTACCTTTCGAAGAATTAAGGAGGGATATTCTAGTTAATGCATGTGCACTATTAATTTTTGGTGATTTCCCAATAGACACATCAATTAGGTCCACCTTTTTTGACACCAATAAGTCTTTCCTCAATCCTGTTGGCATAGGGACAAATTTTTTGAATAAGTTGTGCAATTGCTCTATCCTTTTTGCTCTCTACTCAACATTGATAGCCAAAAAGTATAACTTTTTATAGATCTCTAGCTTTTTCTGGTATAATGACAAACTTTTTGAAAGAGAAATTTGCAATAGTATTTAGTTTCTTGCACTAGTAAGGATGGAGTGTCATTGTCCATATATCCCTTTGGTAGGGATGTCACCAAGTCTGCTTCTTTCCAACATTCATACTCTTGTATAGTGTTGCAAGCGATTATGTTATTCATCATAGGGTATCTTCTTACTTGCTAATAAATATTACCAACTTCCTTAATTTTAAGGTCACTATAGAATAGAGGTATGAGTGATCCTGATATTTGATTTCCTATTTTTTCTTTATAATTACCCTTTCGTAACTTCTTCTATAGACTTTTTAATTAAAAATTGGTAGGTTTTTGAAGTTGTGTAAATAGTTTGCAGCTACCAAGATCTTGACACTTGTTTTTTGAGAGCTACCTTTCCATATTTTTAACTTGTTTATCCAACCATTTAATCCTTTTATTTAATTCTTGCTCTATTCAGTGTCTATTCATATGGATATTGGAGGAAATGTCATTCTCTGTTATTTGATATGAGCACAATCTAACCTTCTCAAGGAATGGAGCATGAATGCACTTGTGAAGGGTTGAAGAGGATATGTGACTTCCCTAAGAGGTATTTTTCCTACTTGAATTAGTATATTTTCAGCTCATATAACCTCCTTGAAAATTTGCAAGAATCTCTTTTCTCTAGATCGTTGAACAAGAATGTTTATGTCAAAGTTGAAAGCTCGAATATAGTATAAGTATGCATGGGTAGGGGATGGCTATAAATAATGGGGTATCCTTCTCCATATTATTTTGAATTGTACATGAATTCAACAATACTTTCATGGATATTCTACTTGATGAATGAAATTTGAGTAACATAAAGGAATCTCCTAAGTCATCAAACGTATCGATGAGTTCTTTCACCAGATCAGCTCATGTGTAAATGCTTCTATTTTCTAATTTTTTGTAACACAACAATGCCTTACCTTAGAGAGAGAGGAGTAACCTTATCATCGCATCCTCATATGCTATGTTATTAATAGTAGCCAAAATAGCCACATCCTAACAATGCTCAAATGTAGTCTTTTATGTACCATCAAATTTTGGTAAGGACCTCAAGTTAGATTTGGGGATGTCAGGCCCATATGGGATATTGAAGGGACTTATTTCATCCCATCAAGAATACTATTGTTGAGCCATAGGTCTCTGCAGAGACAGTGATATTTCAAAAAATTTAGATCTTTGAGTGGGGGTTGCAAAATGAGCATTATTTCTCCACTGATGAGGTCAAGATTGCTCATCAAATCTTGAGTCCTCTAGGAAAAGTGAGATCCAATTAGGATTTAAAAGGCAACTAAACATAAAATATAGGTCAAACCTTAGCAGAGTTACCAGGTGATTGAGTTGAATCCAAGTAAAATAGGGTATCACCAAACCCTAATTTATCCAAACTATGGGACCACTGGTCCCACTAGGTGTGCCAAAAATTGTTGGTCTAAAATATAAGGAAAGGTTTGTGCCCCTACAGACCTTGAATAACATTGAGTTACCTTCAAGTTGTGAGGATTTTTGGTCAGTCTATAGAGGAGGTTGATTCCTTGGGAGTCCTAGATAACTGCTAAAACTTAATGGCGGTGAAAAGGATACTAAAAGAAGGAAAAATAGTTGAAGCTAGAAATTATGAGGGTACATATTTAGCTACATCAAAACACATGAATTGTTAAACTAAAACTCTCACAAGAAACTAGGAATATTACCTAACAAACCAACTATTTCATTCTCATTCAATATTAATCTTGTATATTCGAAAGCGAATTCTAGAACTAGGAAATGAAATGCGCAAAATCCAAATTGCATAATTAATGTTGAATCATTCACCCAATTTTAAAAAAAATAACTAAAACAACATTCATACATATATACATGATACAACATGGAGGTCAAAAAGTAATCCACTTGCATTTTTTTAACAATATAAGCTATACATGTAAGTCGTAAAAGCTAAAGAGCCAACCCTCTTAAATGCTCAACATTCTACTATATATAGATTTTACAATGAATTCTATTACAAAAAATCATGATGATTAATCATGAAATCCTTTTGTGCTAGTAAAGTGGCCAGGTTGTATATTCCTTCCTCTCATCTTGCACATGGTAACTAAATACTCATGATAAATAAGAGTGGGTTATGCTAGCTGCATCTTATCCATTGATTCGTTTTATGTATTTGATATTCTATTATTCCATGATGTATGCCTACCTACGCCTATAGGTAGTGGGTTGTCAACTCATGTAACCTGAAACATGATGTTGACCACTCCTTCAATGTTTAAAATCCTCTATTTCTTATCGACTAAATATCGGGATTTTTTACCAATCGAATGCTACAAATTTAGGGCATTTTGATACTTAGATCCCTAGCTTGTCTCTCCTTGGAGATTTCTACAGGAAATGATGAAAAGTGATATTTCTAGCATGTACAAAATTTTAGGATTAATCAAGAGTTTGATAGAGACCTAATTCTCTATCGAACCCCTCCATGACGGGTTTCTGGGCTCTATCAAAATTGTCAACATTGATGAGAATTTGGGATCTGTCGATGTTTTCATCTATAAAATACTTTTGGGACCCATCCAGAGTTTGGTAGCGACCCAATTTTTCACTAGACATGGAACTTAGTCAAAAACATTCCCCTTTCACTATCCTTCTTCCACTTTTCATCAAGCAGCGTTATCATTCCTTCATGATGGATTTCTAGGATCCATTTGGGGTCTGGTAGGTACCCATATTTCCACCATGTTCTTTTATGATAGGTTTTTGGGATATTTTTAGGGTTTTATTGCTACCCATATTTATTCTATGAGCTTCTATGACAGTTTTTTGAGATTTGTTCAAGGTTTGGTAGCTACCCATATTTCTACCTTATGCTTCTACGATAGGTTTTTGGGACCCATCCAAAGTTTGAGGAATACCCAATTCTCTACCAAGCTTGAAACTTAGTCAATTTCTTGCAAATTTGAGCCTTCTCTTTTGCTTGAATGTTGAATCAAATGGGCATGAACAAAATTACCCATACTAGAAGGGATCGATGGCCGAGTCTACAAAATTGCCTTCTTAGCTATAAATCATCTTGTTTGCCCAAAATATTTATGTGGGTGGATACAAATAAAAATTCACCTTCAAGTACTTCAATGTATCAAATAATGTATTATCTCCAAGACCCCCTGTATTACATTATTTGGTGTGAAGACTTTATCTTCAATCTTTGATTCTAGTCTTTGTCCTTTGGCTTTGGCTCTCTCATTGCTTGAAGTTATGACATTGATCTATTAACTTATTCCTGGAATGTTTGTCAAGATTTCTTTGTGTCCATACAAACATTGTAACATGTTTATAATCATATTCCATTATGATTTATTGATCCATCCATAATGTATTTCAATTTTTCTTTGTGATCTATTTTTGGTTTGGTCTTCTCATAGACCTTGCAATTTGAAATGATCTTAATTTAATTCATGCCTTTCATTTTTTCTTGTTGTCTCTTTTTAGCTACTTTCATTTTATTATCTGAAACATCAGTGCCTTTAGGAATATTTGAATAATTCTCATTAGCATTCTTATCAAACTCATCCTTAATTCAGTCTTCATATTTATTGTCTATAATCCTTCTTGTAAGATCTCTTATTTTCTTATTTTGGTCATTGTTGTTGCATAGGTTTATATTGAGGTTGATATTTTCTTGGATAAAACCTTTGAAAAAGTCTATTTATTTGATTTCTTTGATTTAAATAATTATATCTACAATAGCTTGTAGTATAACCTTCTATATTGCATATGTGACAATATTTTCTTCTCCATTTAGGTTGAGATTGTGATGATGTTGCATTTTTCTTTGATATCAAAGCATTGTTAGTCATTTCATCTCTAACTAGATTTTCCACTTCATATTATTGAAGAACATTAACTAATTCATCAAAGGTTATGGTCTTATTTAGCACTTGAAGAGAAGTGACTAAATTTTTTAATGTCTCTAGGAGTGCTCTTAATGTAACTTGGACAAGAAACTTGTCTTCCACTTTTTCTCCCAAAGTAACTTAGCCTTTAATTACACTACCCTTCGAAGGAGAAATTCTATACTTTCTCAACTATGAACCTTTAATGAATACAATTATGACTTCATCAGGATCCTTAAACCCCAATGCTAGAAATACTTCAAGCCCAGTGGGCATCCCAAAGCCAAACCCTAATTTTGAAAAACTTAGGAAGAAAGTTGAGGCATTGGAAAATAAAAACTCTCATCTCCCTAACATCATCACTAGGATCCAAGTGAATCCTACTGAGGGGTCGTCCCACAGACCAGGGGAATATAGGAAAAAAGGAGAAGATTTGGATGTAGGGATGGAGATATGTGAAACTCTTCAGACTAAGGAATATGGCAGTATGGTTCTGCAACAAATTACCTCCCCTCAGTTTAGTCCTAAACAAACTAGGAGCACTGTGAAGTCTCCTATAGATTTTGGCAGTGAAAAAAGAAGAGGGAGAATATCAAATATTGAGCATCAAAAAATTAAAACTAATAATGACATTGCCAATGGAAAACAGAGAACCTTGTTTCAATAGGTTATTATGGGTTCTGAAGACAACAAATTAGGAAAACCCCCTCAAGGGATGGGGAGAGGAAGAAATCCCAAACAATATAAATGAAGTTCCTCTCATGGAACGTGAGAGGCCTCGATGACCTGCCCAAACACGGGAAAGTCAGTGAAATAAAAAATCAAGTGAATCCAACTATTATCATGTTGCAAGAAACAAAAACTGATGAGATTCAATCAAAAAAATAGCAAAAAAAATCTATAATCAAGGGGAGATGGTTTGCAAATCAGCCAGAGGAGCATCTGGAGGCCTTATGACTTTGTGGGATCCCCGAATAGTAGAAGGTAACATTATTTAGAAATATGACAGGGTTCTTAGTGTTTTATTTAAGGAAATAAACAACAACAGGTCATGGATCCTTTCAAATATTTATGCCCCGACTTCAATTCAAGGGAGAGCTCTACTATGGGAGTACTTAGGCAATCTGAGTGAAATCTTCTATAATGTCCCCTGGATTCTGGCTAGGGATTTTAACACTCCTATTTACCCTTCAGACAAAATGGGTGGAAATGGACCACCTATCAGGAGCATGGATGAGTTCAATGACTTTGTGAACTCCAACATGTTGATGTATGTAAAACTTAGAGGATCGAATTATACCTGGAGCAATCGACGGATAGGGTGTCATCTCATTCAAGAAAGGCTTGATAGGTTTTTTCTATCAAAGGAGGCTACAACTTTGTTCGGTGATTCTACCCTGCAAGCCCTTCCTAAAATTGCCTCTAATCATAATTCCATTTTTTTGGAGATCCCTAACTCTCTATCCATCAAGAAACCTTTCATATTTCAATCTATGTGGATCAAATATTCCAATTTCAGAGATAACTTAAGTCAGTGGTGGTAGCAGCCTATCAAGGGTAGTGCAGCTATTAAACTTGCTGGCAAATTAAAGTTTGTTAAGGAAAATATTCGAACTTGGAACAAAGAGGTCTTTAGGAACCTCTTTGGAAATAAAAAATAGGTTGTTGAAAGTTTGAAGATAATTGATCAGAGGATCCAACATGGTGATGTTGATGAAACTACTAGGCAGGAGGAACGAACAAAACTAGCAGAGTTTCATAACATTTTGGCCTGTGAGGAAATCTATTGGAGGCAAAAATCAAATTCTCTTTGGTTGAAATATGGAGATTCAAATTCTAAGTTTTTTCACGTCACCACGCTTAGAAACAGAAGTAATAACAAGATAATTTTTTTTTTAAAAGTAGATGGTTCTATTACTCAAGACTTAACAGAAATCAGAAAGGAGGCAGTAACTTATTTCAATTCTATCCTTGGTCAGGAATCACAATGCAATGAGGAGGCCAAATATATTCTCTTGCAATCCATTCCTAGCATAATAAATGAGGATATAAACCTTAAGCTTCTAGCTCCATTTTCTGATGAGGAAATTAAGGAAGCCTTGTTTAGCATGGAGCCAGACAAAGCCTCGGGACCCGACGACTTTCCCCCTCGTTTCTATCAAGATTTTTGGGACATCGTAAGTGAGGATGTAATTTTTGCTGTCAAAGAATTCCAAGCAAGCAATCATATCCCAAAAGGTATCAACTCTAATTTTATTTCTCTAATTTCTAAGAAGCAAACCCCTGAATCTATGGCTAACTTTAGGCCAATCAGTCTGTGCAATATTTCTTACAAGATCCTAACTAAAGCCATTGCAAATAGAATGAGAGATATTCTGCCCCACATCATAGATCCATGCCATGGAAGCTCTGTCTAGGGCAGGTCAATCTTGGATGGAGTTATCATAGTTCATGAAGCTCTGCACTCTACTCATAAGACTAACAAGTATGTTTTTGCCCTCAAGCTTGATATGAACAAAGCATTTGACAGGCTAAATTGGGACTTTTTGATTGTTGTCCTCCTTAAGTTTGGTTTTCACCACCAATGGGTTAATTTTATCAAAGAATGTATTTCTAAATCATGGTTCTCGATTCTATTTAATGGAATAATTGCTGGTTACTTTCAAAGTTGCAAAGGAATTATGCAGGGGGACCCTATCAGCCCCATGTTATTCATCATTGTGGCAGAAGCTTTAGGCAAAACCATAAAAAATGCTTGCATTTCAAGGCTAATATCAAGAATCAAGGCAACATCTCTCACTAGGGTTGTTTCTCACCAACAATTCATTGATGATACCCTTATATTGACTAAGGCATCAGTGGTTGAGGCTAAAATAATTAAATACATCCTGCAACTCTACGAGGACGTTGTTGGTAGAAAGTTAATTTCAGTAAAAGCAAGTTATATTTCTTGAACACCCCCATTCAAAGGCAAGGAAGGATTGTAAAAATTTTAGGGTGTGATATAGCAAACCTCCCCACTTCGTATCTTGGTGTCCCTCTTTTCATTGGTTCTCCGAGAGAGTCAATGTGGGACAGGGTTATTGAAAGAATTCAAAAAAAACTTGTTGGATGGAAAGGTCATATTCTATCTCAAGCAGGAAAGCTGACCCTCACTAAGGCCTCTCTTCAGAGCATTCCAGTCTATTTCCTCTCTGTTTTCAAAGCCCCTGTGAAATTTTTCCAAAAAATTGAGAAACTCCAAAAAGAATTTTTATGGACTGGATCAGAGGAGAAAAAAAAGATACACCTTGTAGGATGGACCAAAGTGTGCAAACCCAGGGAAAATGGGGGCTTAGGTATGAGGAGAATTGCTCATATAAATTTAGCTTTACTAGCTAAGAAGGCATGGCGTCTCATTTTTGGTGAAGAAAATGAATGGACAACTATCATCAAACGAAAGTATCTTAAAAATATGGAATTTCTAAGTGACTCAGTTCTAATCAGAGGTTCTGCTTTTTGGAAAGCAATTCTTAATTGTAAGGAAATCATGAAAAAAGGTTTAAGATGGGTTTTAGGCGATGGTGAGAGGATAAATTGCTGGAATGACAAGTAGGCTAAGGATGAACCACTAACGCAATATCCTAACTTAGCCCGAATCAAAGATATCATAGAAGAACTCATTGTCAGAAAAGTCTCCGATTATATGGTTGAGGACAGAGGTAGAATTTAGGAATTTCAAGCAAAATCAAATGATCTTTGTAACATTCTCGGGTAATATTTTATCCCCATGAGACCCAAGGAATATCAAGTGACCTGGGCTCCTACGAAAAATGGGCAATTCACTGTTAAATCGGCTTACAAGCTCGTTGATGACGAGGATTTTGTCCTCCAAAAGGACTTAGTTTGGATAAAAAAATTAATTCCAAAAATTACAGTATTTTCATGGCTGGTTATCCAAGGAATAATTCTAACCATTGATAATATGATGCGTAAAGGTATTTGTATCACTAATCATTGTTATCTGTGCAGGGCTAATTGGGAGACCATTTATCACATTTTCCTTGAGTGCCCTTTTTCCTTGACTGTCCTAAGTGGGGTTTTTCAGGCCTTCAATATTTCATGGGTTAAACCAACCATCATACTTGATTTGTTCGTCTAGTGGCCTTGCCCATTTTTGATGTAGGAGCATCCAGCAGCACCTGATGCAGAGGCATTTGAAAAATTGCCTAAGGAGAAAAAACATCGCGATTTTGCGATTTGTCGCGAAATCGTGATAGAAAAAGGCAAAGAGGGCGAGGAGAAAAACCTGTCACGATATCGCGACAAAAAAAGTGTCGCGATATCACGACACAAAGTGGAGAGAGAAGGCGCAGTGGAGAAATGTCACGATTTCGTGACTTGTCATGAAATCGCAACCGGAGCAGGAGAGAGAAAGTGCATAGAGAAAATGTCACGATTTCGTGATGTGTCTTGAAATCATGACAAAAATAGGGGAGAGAGCAATCGAGGCAAAGATGTCGTGAAATCATGACCGAAACAGGGGAGAGAGCAATTGAGGCAAAGATGTCGCGAAATCGCGACCAAAGGAGGAAAGAGAAGGCGAACGCAGAAGATGTCACGATTTCGTGACATGTCATGAAATCACAACCAAAGGGGCAGAAAGAAGCCAAGGCAGGAAACCGTCGCGATATCGCGACAATCATGACCCGAAGCAAGAAAGTGAAGGCAAAAGGCAAGCTATCGTGAAATGTCACGATTTCGCGACCTGAAGGAGAAGCAGGCAGCGAGATAGAAAAATGTCGCGATATCGTGACATGTCACGATATCGTGACCCGAAGGAGGAGGAGACAACGAGAAAGGAAAATGTTGTGATTTCATGACATGTCACGAAATCGTGACCCGACGAAGAGGAAAGGCAGTGAGGAGGAAGATGTCGCAATTTCGCGACAGGTCGCAGTTTCGCGACCAGAAAGCAAAGGAGCCAAGGAAGAAAGATGTCGCGATTTCATGACATGTCGCATTTTCGTGACCAGAGGGCAAGCGAAGGAGCCCGAGGAGGAAGATGTCGCGATTTCACGATAGGTCACATTTTCGCGACCAGAAGGTGAAGAAGAAGCCAAGGGAGGAAGATGTCGCGATTTCGTGACATGTCGCATTTTCACGACCTAAAGGCGAAGAAGGAGCCAGTGGAAGAATATGTCATGATTTCATGACATGTCGCATTTTCGTGACCAGAAGGAGCGAGAGGAAGTAGAGAGGATAAGATGTCACGATTTCGTGACATGTCACATTTTTGCGACCCGAAGCAGAGAAAGGAGGCGAGGGAGAAAAATGTCACGATATCACGACATGTCACGATATCATGACCGAAAGAGAAGAAGAAGAGGAAGAAGGAGAAGATGTCATGATATCGTGACATGCTGCATCTTCAGGGACCATTACATGATGACATTGAGTGACACGTGGCAACACAAGAACAACATGTGGCATCAAGGTGCAGCAAAAGTAGGCGAAGACAAAGCATCGTGCAAAAAAGGTAACCGTAAGCGGGAGTCGAACGACAGTTACAGAGTCAGTTGCAGAATGCAGTTATGGAATCGAACAGTCGTGGCAAAGAGGAATCGAAGGGCCACCCGATGGAAGGCAAAGAGTCATGCGAAAGTATAAAAGGAGAAACGATGGCATGCACGAGGGGTGGTTGGAAAATATTAGTTGTAGAGGAGAGATCTGTAACAAAGTTTGCATAGCTGAGTTGCTTTCCAATCAGAGTTGTTTTTATTTCTTCCTGGGAACGCAGGCAGATTCATCGAGCGTGAGGCAGTCTGCATCGGGGAGATAAACTACGCCTGCGGGCTAGTGTTGTGATTGGTCTACTGTGACCAAGTGTGAGAACTGTGTTGCGCGCCAGTTGTGTAAAGCCTGTGGGCTGTATTCTAATCTTTGCAAGTTTAACTAATAGAACATTGGGTTTCTGTTGCTTGTAAAGCGTGTGTGAAATTTTTTGCGTGAAAATATTGGATTTGGTAGGGGGTGATTTTTTGTACCCCATCAAGTGGTATCAGAGCCAGAAGTTCTTGAGTGTGTAACAGATCGCCGGACGTGAGGCAGTTACACCAGGATCTATGGAAAGGCTTGCGAGAAAGTGAGCAGAATGATGACAATGAAAGAGTTCAAGACTTTGCAGAGGCAAGTGCAAGCCCTGCAAGAGGAGCTGCTTAAAAGAGATTTGCAGAGGCAAGTGAAAGCCCTGCAAAAGGAGCTGCATAGAATGGATTTGTAGAAGGCGGGAACCAGAGAGCGTAGAAGTGAAGATCACTTCTCCACTAACCTCGGGTGTTTGATGCAGGAGCATCCAGCAGCACCTGATGCAGAGGCATTTGAAAAATTTCCTAAGGAGAAAAAACATCGTGATTTCACGATGTGTCACGAAATCGCGACAAAAAAAAGGCAAAGAGGGCAAGGAGAAAAACCTGTCACGATATCGCAATAGAAAAAGTGTCACGATATCGTGACACAAAGTGGAGAGAGAAGGCGCAGTGGAGAAATGTCTCGATTTCACGACTTGTCACGAAATCGCGATCGAAGCAGGAGAGAGAAAGTGCGTAGAGAAAATGTCACGATTTCACGACGTGTCACGAAATCACGACCGAAACAGGGGAGAGAGCAATCGAGGCAAAGATGTCACGAAATCACAACCGAAGGAGGAAAGAGAAGGCGAACGCAGAAGATGTCACGATTTCGTGACATGTCATGAAATCGCGACCGAAGGGGCAGGAAGAAGCCAAGGCAGGAAACCGTCGTGATATCACGACATGTCACAAAATCATGACCCAAAGCAAGAAAGCGAAGGCGGAAGGCAAGCTGTCATGAAATGTCACGATTTCACGACCCGAAGGAGAAGCGGACAGCGAGAAAGAAAAATGTCGCGATATCGCGACCCGAAGGAGGAGGAGACAGCGAGAAAGGAAAATGTCACGATTTCACATGTCGCAAAATCGCGACCCAACGAAGAGGAAAGGCAGTGAGGAGGAAGATGTCACGATTTTGCGACAGGTCGCAGTTTCGCAACCAGAAGGCAAAGAAGGAGCCAAGGAAGAAAGATGTCGCAATTTCGCGACATGTCGCATTTTCACGACCAGAGGGCAAGCGAAGGAGCCCAAGGAGGAAGATGTCACGATTTTGCGACAAGTCGCATTTTCGTGACTAGAAGGCGAAGAAGAAGCCAAGGGAGGAAGATGTCGCGATTTCATGACATGTCACATTTTCGCGACCTGGAGGCGAAGAAGGAGCCAGCGGAAGAAGATGTCACGATTTCACGACATGTCGCATTTTCGTGACCCGAAGCAGAGAAAGGATGTGAGGGAGAAAAATGTCATGATATCGCGACATGTCATGATATCGTAATCGAAAGAGAAGAAGAAGAGGAAGAAGGAGAAGATGTCGCGATATCGCGACATGCTGCATCTTCAGGGACCGTTACAGGATGACGTCATTGAGCGACACGTGGTAGCACAAGAACAACACATGGCATCAAGGTGTAGCGAAAGTAGGTGAAGACAAAGCATCGTGCAGAAAAGGTAACCGTAAGCGGGAGTCAAACGGCAGTTACAGAGTCAGTTGCAGAATGCAGTTATGGAATCGAACAGTCATGGCAAAGAGGAATCGAAGGGCCGCCCGATGGAAGGTGAAGAGTCACACAAAAGTATAAAAGGAGAAACGATGGCATGCATGAGGGGTGGTTGGAAAATATTAGTTGCAGAGGAGAGATCTGTAACGGAGTTTGCACAGCCGAGTTGCTTTCCAATCAGAGTTGTTTTTATTTCTTCCTGGGAACGCAGGCAGATTCGTCGAGCGTGAGGCAGTCTGCATCGGGGAGATAAACTACGCCTGTGGGCTAGTGTTGTGATTGGTCTGCTATGACCAAGTGTGAGAACTGTGCTGCGTGCCAGTTGTGTAAAGCCTGCGGGCTGTATTCTAATCTTTGCAAGTTTAACTAATAGAACATTGGGTTTCTGTTGCTTGTAAAGCGTGTGTGAAATTTTTTGCGTGAAAATATTGGATTTGGTAGGGGGTGATTTTTCATACCCCATCAATTTTCAAGCCAAAGACTTAGATGAATGTGGAAAAATTTTATCAATCACTATATTTGGCAGGTGTGGTTAGAAAGGAACCATAGAGTCTTTAATGAGTCTATCCATGATCATCAAAATATCATTACCAGGATCCTATCCTTTGCCAATGAGAATGTGAACCTTATCCCTTTTGATAGATGTAAACCTCATCTGCAGGAGACTATGATTGCTCAATATTTAAGCTTAACCTTATTAGATGAGTCTGTGCCTAGGGTAGTCAACCCTAGAGCTAATGTTAAGTGGTCTCCACCTCCTACGGGTTGGTTTAAGCTTAATTTTTATGGAGTAGCTAAGAAAAATCTTGGTAGAGTAGGTGTTGGTGGTATTGTGCGAGATCATAATGGGAATATGATGCTTGCATTTTTTGAATATTTGGGAACAAGAACGAACAACGAAGCTGAAGCTAGAGCTATGTGGAGAGGTCTTCAAATGACTCAAGACTTAGAAGGCAATTTGATCATAGAAGGAGACTCTATGCATGTTATAAATCTCCTTAATAATTGTAAAACACCTCCTTGGAGGATTAAAACAATTTTTGAAGAGGCTAGGATCCTTTTCCAGGGAAGACAGGACAAAAAAGCCAAACGTGTCTTTCGGGAAGCTAACAAAATTGTTGATAAGCTGGCAAATTTGGGTGTCGATGGTGACAGACTTTTCAAATGGGAACATGGTGTCCCGAGTGAAGTAGAGGAGCTTATTCAACAAGAATGCCAAGAATGATAGTAAAATTTACCAACAAGGAAGGCACTATAAGTTCGAATGCTAGGAGTATTCCCGTCCCTTTTTGAATTGGACTCACAATAAAAATTATCTGAGTTGTCAATCTTCATTGATGTTGGTTGGAAATACCAAAAAGACTAATGGAGATAGTCACATGTTAGATAACATGGCTCCTAGTCATCTTAGTAATTTGAGGTTGGTTGATAATCATAGGGAAGGAAAGAAACAACAATATAAGACTTCAAACCAAAGCCATGTGGACCACTAGATAGCCACCACCATAAATCTAGCCAGTAGGTTCACTTCTCCAAGGCTGATTGGCCAAGATAGTATGTGGTACCAAAGCATGTCATATACAAAAGAAAGCAATTACCAAAGAATTATTAAGAGTAACTGTCAATACAGAGCTTGTGGGAGTTTTTTTCAATACTCTGCTATGTGTGTCTGTAGATTTTTGTTTCTCCATTGTCTCAAGGAAGGGATCCATGTCTATTTCTTTTTTGTAATTATGATGCATGTGTGTTTTCTCGAGGTATACCCAAAATATTGTATGGGAAGTTTCTTTTTGATAACAAGCTATGTGCCTTACCGGATGTAATGGATTTGGCGGTATGTAGATTTTACATATATAGGATCCTTAGTAAGGATATTTTCATCAACAGCCCTGGGTTGATTTTTGTAAAAGGTTTTGGGTCAACCTGTAAAACCCGGTATTAATGCTATAGTATCTTATCTACCAAAAAAAAAAGATAGTCACTTCATTCTTTCCCTCAAATATTTTGCATAATTTTTTTGAAAACCATTTTTGAAGTATTTGCTTCACTTATATATGGTTTAATTTCATCTGTTATGCCAAATGTGATTAGCATAAGGGCTTTTGCATCATCATCCTTAATTTTTTATTTTGCACTTGTTGAGTGATACACCTGGCCCATTTTTTGATGCACACTGATGATTAGAACAACAATTATTCTCTCTTGAAAGGGAATATTTCTCCCCAAGGTTTGGATAATAGGATATGTAATTATCAGATTTCAAATCAAAGTATAAAAATAAAAAATAAGTGGATAACTCAAAATTTCATATAACTATTATAAGGGCAAGTTCCAATTCATTGTCTAAACTTGAAGAAACATATATCTAATTTAATTACTCAATTAATCATCAAAATATGAATGTTTAATATCACAATATTGCTTCAAAGAATCAAAGAAAGCAAGATTCTAGTCTTGTTGCCTTAAAATTATCAATATACACCATTCATTGCATCATAATCATGTTCATTATAACAATTTGCAATGTATATTCTAAAACTTATTGAAATGCAGCACATAATCATGTAAAATAAGCTTTAAAATCTAGAATTCAACTAATATAAACCTAATCTAAGCAAGTTTCAAAGAAAATTCAAAAGGAAATGGTTAGAGAAAGAAATAAAACAAGCCATTGCATCTTGAAGCCTTATATTGAATGGGTTGAAGCAGCAAATTTTGAAGTAAACCAGCTCTGACTCGACCAACCTTTGCACAATCTGAGATCAGAATGGTGCCATATTCAAAGGAGACATAGATAACATAGTAAAATTGACTTAAATGTAACCACCATCATCATGTGCAAATTACACCAAGAATTATAATATATTGTATTGATAGAGATATTCAATGATCACACTTAGACTTGCTAGCATCATGTGATTACAAGGATAACCTTCCAAGTACAATGACAAGGGTTCAAAATCCACCAACTACAAAAGAAAAGAAAACCCTAAAATGTCTATTGCTAAAAGTGAATTCCGACCATTTGAAATGGGGTCTTCATGGATTTTTTATAGCCTTACAATTTTAAAAAATTTAGTGCTTTATAGTTGTACTTCAGTGCTTTACAATTGTATGTATGAGATGTCTATCACTGCCTAGATGATGTGTCATTTTTTAGTTTCTTCCTTGAATTTGATCTTCAATTATTCATCGTGGATTCTTCTAATGGCCTCGGACATGTCCTTTTTAGGTTAGCTAGTTGATTTGTCATCCATTTAAGTCACTAGGATCAGGTCTAGGTTCACTTTATCCTTCCTATTCCCAACTTTCATATTTTGTCATATGTAAATCATAGAGGAAAAATGAAAAATTAGTTCAAACCATATTTGGAATGAAATTGATTTAACATGATTAGTGAATACTGTTTTTGATTATTACTATTATTTTAATTCTTCGAAATATTAAAGCTAATTATGTTTTATTTATTGTCTTCGAAAGGTGGGGTTTAATTGGTTGTTCAAATCTATTATTCAATGCTTAAAAATGATATTTATTAAAATTTTATCATTTATACTTTTAATATTTATAATATTCATTGTAAATGGCATTTAACCAAAAAGTCTTCTTACTTTATTATTATTATTATTATTATTATTATTTAATCTTTCTTTTTTAATCTTAGGTTTTGTTGGACTTTTCTAATGTTCCCTCAATGCTTGTCAATGACCTTTGTATGTGGCCCTTTTCACCTTAGTCTTTGTTTTAGAACTTTGATTAAATCAAGGCCATAAATTCAAATTTTCCATCCAATCGAGTGCTTTCACTTTTACTTCTGCGAGCATCTCCGAACCACCCATTTTCAGCCAATCGGGTGCTTTTGCTTTTATTTCTCTGAGCTTATCTGGGCCACATTTTTTTTGCCAATCAGGTGCTTTCGCTTTTATTTATTTGAGATTATTTGAGCCACATATTTTTTGGCCAATTGGGAGCTATCACTTTTATTTATCCGAGCTTCTCCGAACCATATTTTTTTAGCTAATAAAACCCCGCACTCAAGTTTTTCCAAACAATCCTTAACCACTCATTTGTTTCATGAAAATATTTGTGGATATTTAAATGATTAGGGTTTTTTTTTTTAATGATGAATATGACTTTAGAATTATTACTAGTCATTGTTCTGAGCCATAGATCTAGCGAAGATATTTCTGAGTTGTAGATCTGGTAGAAATTTTTTGGTGTCATTGATCTACCTAATCAAACATGAATGACTTACCGATATTTGTTTCCTTGAGGCCATTAATTTTTGAAATATTTGTTCACACCTTAGATTTTAATGAATATGCCTAAGTTTTAACTTAGGGTGCATTAGGATTTATCTAAGGTTTTAATGTTTGAGATACACATACTATGGGGATTGCACATGAATTATCCCAACATTGCGAGCCATACGATCAATATTTCTTGGGCCATCAACTGAGTTTTATCCAAATAAATGTGGGTTGTAGGACTTTCTAATCAAGTCTCTAAGAGCAAATATTAGTGGAACACTCGTGGCAGGTACGAATGAATTTATCCAAGCAAATACGAACCAAACATTTTAAGGCCAATCGAAATGCAGCACTTTGGTTGCACGAGTGAACGTGGGCCATTGATTTTCCCAACCAATAGGGAGGAAGTGCTTGAATTTCTTTGAATAATTACTAGCCACATAATCTTTTAGATAATGGTTGCACTTGAATTTCTTTGAAGCATTCCAAGCCACCCATTTATTTCATGAAAAACCTTAGGCAAATTTTACTTATTCAAAATACTTTTAAATGGCTATTATAACCATTATAACTTTGCAAGGACATATTTAATTTTTTTTGCATTTAAATGTTTAAAACCTTAGCAAGAGAAAAGGGGAAATGGGGCATAGACTTGTTCAGACCATGAAGCTTAGCATAAAATTATAAGGTTTGGATTAACTACACGAAAGGAAAAACCTAAACCCTAAGGTTATTTTAAAAATATGGGTTAACAATAAATTTATATTTTCATATATAATTTATAAAATTAAATGACATCGTTACTTTGATTTTGCGGTTGTTTCACTTTTAATTTAGAGAAAAATCTCACACCAAAAGGAATTTAAACTTGGTGCTTTAGCAATCAATAGGAAGGCAATTGAATACAACAAACCTTGACATGTTTATATTTATTAGAAAGTTTATTTTAAACATAATCCAATGGAGAATGTAAATTATCTTATTGAAACCATTGAGATAAAATATATGTAATTAAAAAAATTAATACTTTATAAAAATTCAATGCAAGCAAGCTTAAAACCTTGATGTAAGCACATTTAGATCAAAATAAAAAATTTCAAGTGGGTTCGCAATTGGGGTGGGTTGTGTAATGGCAACAACAAATGGTGAATCTATTGGAAAATGCTCCTGAGTATTTTGGATAAAGAACCCAGCTTGAAATAAATTAAACCTTAACAAGTAAAAATGTAAACTATTTGGCAAACATTCAAATATGGGGTTGAACAAATTTTACTTGAAATAAGTATCTAGAAGGGATATTTTCAAGCCATAGATCTAGAAAAAAAAATTGAGTTGTTGATCCACCTAATTAAACATGAATGACTTACCGATATTTGTTTCCTCTAAGCCATTTATTTTTGGAAGATTTATCTGTAGATTTTAATGAAGATGCCTAAGTTTTAACTTAGGGTACTTTAGGAGTTGTCTAAGGTTTTAATGTTCGAGACACGTGGACTATAGGGATTGCACCCGAATTATCCCAACATTGCGAGCCATATTATCAATATTTTTTGGGCCATTGATTGGGTTTTATACAAATAGATGTGGGTTATAGGATTTTCTAATTGAGTCTCTAAGAATGAATATTAGTGGAACACTCATGGCAATTGTAAATGAATTTATTTGGGTGAATGTGAATCGTTCCTTTTTAGACCAATCAGAATGCAGTGCTTTGGTTGCATAAGTGAATGTGGGCCATTTATTTCTCCAACCAATCAAGAGGCTTCTCTTGAATTTATTCAAATAATTCCTAGCCATATAATCTTTTAGCCAATTGGGAGGCCAATAGAGAGGCTACGCTTGAATTTCTTTGAAGCATTCTAAGCCACCCGTTTATTTCGTAGAAAAACTTAGGTGAATTTTAATTATTCAAAATAATTTTAAATGGTAATTATAACCATTTTTATTATACTAGAGGAATCGGTAACTCATTACAATTTTCTCCACCTCTTTGTGGTTTCAAATCTTGCTTCTTTCTACCACTATAACCTCCACTTGCACCGGGTAAACTTTTTAATGTAGTTGATAGGCTTATGTGACATGCCCTTTGGTACTGCGACGTCTAAGGTATTGGAACTGTGGTCTCTATGCTCCCACAAGAGCATTTTGACCACATGACCAGGCCCTCAGACCTATTATAACCATTATAACTTTGCAAGGATACATTCATTTTTTTTTGCATTTAAATGTTTAAAACCTTAGCAAGAGAAAAGGAGAAAAGGTGCATAGACTTGTTCAAACCCTGAAGCTTAGATTGTGAGAAAGGAAAAACTTAAACCCTAATATTATTTTGCAAATATGGGTTAAGAGTAAATTTATATTTTTAGAGAGTTTTTTTGATTAAATGACATCATTACTTTGATTTTGTAGTTGTTTCACTTTGAATTAGAGAAAAGTTTTGCACCAAAAGGAATTTATACTTGGTGCTTTAGCAAGTGATAGGAATAAAATTGAAGACAACACACCTAGGCATGTTTATACTGATTAGAAAGATTATTTTAAACATAATCCAATGGAGAATGCAAGTTATCTTATTGAAACCATTGAGATATAATCAATGCAATTAAGAAAATTCAATCATTTATAAAATATTCAATGCAACCAAGCTTAAAACCTTGATGTAAGCACAATTAGATCAAATCAAAACTTTTAAGTGGGTCCCCAATGGGGGTGGGTTATGCAATGGCAACAACACCACTTTCATCTTCTAGCATATTTTTTGTTCCATTCAGTATTATCCCAAAGTTTTTTAACAATGAGAATTGATTTCATTTTATTTTTCCATTGTGCAATGTTTGGTCCTTTCAGTAGTTGTGATTCAAAAAGAAAAATTTTACTATTTTACATGATGAAATTTGTTCAATAATCCCTTTCAAATCAATCAATTAATTTCAATTTATTTTTTATCTTCTTATAACTCCCAATTTTATGGTTTCAAATTCTTTCCTTAACAAATTTTTCAATTTAATAATTGCAATTCTTTCTTATGTCTCCCAATTTTTAAATTTATTTTTTGCAAATAAACTTCAAATTATTCACCATTCTTTCAAACTTTCAATTTTTTTACAACTTCACTTTCAAATTTTAATTTAATCCAAATTCCAATTAATTCAAACTTCATTTCAAATTTCAAATATTTTATTTCCTTATATTTCTCATTCATTAATTCATTCTTTAATAATTCCTTTTATCTCCCAAAGTTTAATTTTACAATAAATTGATTCTAAATTTATCCTCACAAACTTATAACTCTCAAATTTAATAAGTCAAGCATGCTAGTAAATATGTGCTCAATTCCAAAATATGCGACTAAGGAATAAATTAAATCTTTAGCACTCACATTTTATCTTCTCACATATGGAAATTAGCTTGGACGAAATTTCACTTCACATTCAAACGTTTATGTTTTATATCTAAAATTTTCTCCTTTGTACGCACTGATCTAACAAAAATTACTTCTTCTTCCTTTTGAATATGCTTCCTACTTTCTTTCTTTTTTGTACTCTATTAAACTTTGACTCAGGTTTTCCTCTTTGGTTCAAGCACTTTTATTCTTCTAGCTCAGATGCTTCAACATGACCACTCATAGTCTTTCTAGCTTGGGTACTCTAATACAAGCACTCATAGCCTATCTATCTCAAACACTTCAACACAAGCACTCATAGTCACTTCAGTCCACCATTCTATCTCAACAGTCTTCACATCCAAAAAATAGTGTCTGTCCTTGAATATTTACCTCTAGTATTCAATTTTTCTCATGTTTATCCTCAAATATTCACCTCCAAAAATAGGTGTATCCTCCACAACATAGTCTTCTTGTCCTCATATCTCAATGTAGACACAATTAGTCTATCAATGTAGATGTTCTCCTCTTTTCTTCATCACTACTAAACTTCAATCATCTCTTATTTGTAGATATTCCAAAAATGTTCCTCCACTGTACGATCTTCTGCAACACCTTCAATATTCCTGTTGTGGTTGATCCACAACACACCCCAAAATTGGGGACCCACCTTTTTGCAGGCTTGCAGAGAAGAATCTCGGTGACCCAGATGCTAAAATTGAAGAAAAGAGGAAAAAATGCCTAAGTGTTGAAAGGTGTCGCAAAATCGCGACATGTCGCGAAATCGCGACTGGTTGCGCCATCGCTGTCGGAAACAGGAAAGTTGTCACGAAATCGTGACATGTAGCTCCATCGCTGCCAAAGAGGAGAGAAAATAAAATTGAAAGTTGTCACGAAATCGCGACATGTCGCTGAGGAGAAAAGAAAAGGTGTCGCGAAATCGCGACATGCTGTTGAGAAGAAAATAAATGATGTCGCGAAATCGCGACACGCCGTTGGAAAAGGATGAGAATGGTCACGATTTCGTGACATGTTTTGTCGAAGCGTACGGGTGATGAAAAGTGTCACGATTTCGTGACATGTTTTGGAAAGGTGTACGAAAGCGGAAAAACGTCGCGATATCGCGACAGGAAACAGCTAAAGGACTCGAAGAGGAGAGACGTCGCGATTTCGTGACCGATTGCAGCAAAGGTGTACGGACGGAGAAAATGGTCATGATTTCGCGACGTGTTTTGGCAAACTATACGGACGGAGAAAATGGTCACGTTTGCGACGGACGGAGAAAATGGTCGCGATATCGCGACGTGTTTTGCCAAGGCGTACGGAAGATAAAAGCGGTAGCGATATCGCGACGGTTTGTGGCAAGCAGGTTCGGAAATAAAAGCGGTAGCGATATCACGACGGTTTGTCGAAAGAGGGCAAGAGAATGATAATGGTCGCGATGTCACGACGTAAAGTTGCCAAGGAGGCCCGACGGAGAAACGGTAGCGATTTCGCTACGCCTTGCGGAAAAGAAGACTCAAAGTTCAAAACGGTAGCGATATCGCTACAAATTTCGTGAAGGCAGGCTCAAAGTCAAAGTGGTAGTGATATCGCTACCATTTCATGAAAAGAAAGCCCAAAGTCAAAGTGGTAGCGATATCGCTACCATTTCATGAAGAGGAAGTTTAAGGTAAAAGTGGTCACGATATCGCTACGAGGAGCTGCCAAAGACATACGGCCGGAAGGAGTGTAGCGATATCGCGACATGTCGCGATTTCGCGACATGTCGCGTTATCGCGGCTAAGAAGCTGAACAGGCGGCATGCAATTTTTGTCGGGATTTTTGCAGAAAAGCGTTACGAAAGGCGCAGGAAACGTAGGACACGTGGCGTACAAGTGTCGGAATTGCAGGAACGTTACATGCAGTGGAAAATTTTGCGTGTTTGGGCATCCAGTATGAATTAAAAGCAAGGAAAAGCGGGAATTTGAAAGGTCACCTGCAGGAAGACGAAATGAAGCGACAAAGGGAATCGAAGAGCCATTGCACTACTATAAAACCAGAAATGCAGATTGAAGGAGGGGGTTGGAAATTGCCGATTACAGAGTTGCAGAGACAAGAGCTTCGTGCTATTCTGGGCCTGTACTTGGGCAATTTCCTTCATTGTTCTGGAATTTTTTATGCCCTGGAACATTTTTCTTTGAATGTAATTGAGATATCATTTAATATAAAATACAGAGAGTTGGCATCTCATTGATGAGAAAGAAGGAGTCACTTTTGCATGCATGATTTAATGTCTATCTTTCCCTTCCAGATTTCTTAGGCTTTTAGGTGAAGTTTAATGCAAGATCTCTTGGTTGCTTCATGCGAACGCTTGAATCTGGAATTACAGTAGAAACCCTCGAGACCCGCACCTAGCCTATTTGGATTGTGTGAATGTGCAGGTTCATTAGGTTAGGTTGTATGTAGAAAGCCCCAGTATCTTCGGTTTCATCTAATTAATGACAGCTTTCTGACTGTAATTTATTCTTATTTTTATTTATTTTGTTTTGCTTTTCAAACCCATACTTTGTTTTCAGCAGTTTAATTACTGTATTCAAATGAAAAGCTGAAAATCCATCGGAACTAAAGGTGAAAACAGATTTTATTCATTTTGAGTCCATTGAAAGTTCAAGGTTAATAAACCATAGTGCCCCTTGTTAACATCCACTTGCAAACCCTAAGGTGTTCCTAGCATTTCATTTTAACAACATCATTGATAATCAAAAATCAGCATAACAAGAACCTTGGAGAAATTGTTTTTTCTTTGCAAGCAGAGGATTTAGGACTCGGATCCTACAGGAGAGTGTGTTTTCACAATCGGGTTAAAACACCACTCAACAGATTGGCGCTAGAAGGAGGGCATGAAACGGTTTATTTCATCATGATTTTAAATGCTTAAAATTGCTTAAGAGCTTTACAACACATTTGGATTGTTCATACAAAAATAAAGTGATTTAATTTAATTTTGAAAATTTTGGTCTTGACTAACAAAGTGTTATTTCATGCAATTACTTTTCATTTGATTCTAAGGAATACATCTCTTATTTGATGCTAACGTGATTTTTGTTTATACATTGCAGGTTGAATATTCAACAGAGTTGGTTCTAAGATTACATTTTAAGTTCACTAATGGCAACACTTGAGGAGCAAAGGGTATCCTTAAGAAAAAAACTAGTGTCTCTAAGAGAGAGAATGGTATCAATATTAGAGGATCATTATAAGGGTTTGTCTATACCTGTGGTACCATATCAAATTCCTACAATGTTATTGGATTTTTTACGGTGTTTTAATCAAGAGGTGCCACTAGGATACTTGCAAAAACTGCATGTCTACAAGAATGCATTATGTCAATTTCAGATTTTCTATGAGGAGGTAGCTTGTAAGTTATTTGCATACATTTTGGATGATAGACCATTCTTTTGGTATTGCCAACTACCCATGGAGGTTAGGACTTCTTGGATACAATTAGAAGCAGCCTATCTTTATCACTTTGGTAATCAGGTTGACTTAGAAATCCTAAAAAATCAGTTTACCTCCATATGTAAAGAGCCTAATGAATCCTGGAGTCAATTCAATGGAAGATTTCGTGAGTTGCATTCCCAAATGTGGGAAAATTTTAACACATCAGAGGAGGAAGCCATGGAAGTATACCTAGGAGCCATACACCCCACACTTGCTTCATTCATTGAGGAAAAACTGAGTGGTTTGTCCCTAGGGAAAATCCAGGAGGTCTTAGAAGAGATAGAACGACAAGGTCTTGAAGAAGAAAAGGCACAACATGTTCATATGAGAGATAGTCCTTTTGATGCCAACCTACACCAACCATCAAACATAGCACCCTCCACTCCAATGATATCTAAGGTAAATGATCAAGGGGATGAATTTGAATGTCCAAATCTTACAACCACCTTAGATGTAGTCCAAGAGGAGGTGCAAATTGCTAAGACAACATCCACTAGTGAGGATCATGTAGAGATACATGATTATCTAGATGAAGGGGTTCTAAGTTCAACAATGTTTGATATATGTGATAAGATGGAACCCACTATAGAATTGAATGAAGTGGTTGAAAGTGAAATTTGGAGAAAACCAATAAATGAATTTGAAGACATGATAGAATTTCACCACTTGTTCTTGGAAGATGCTATTGATGAGATGTGTACAATTAAGGATCAAGAAATTCTTCACCCTCCAAATTGTGATAAAATTGAATCATGGGTTACTAATTTGGACAATGATAGCCTTATAAATTTGAATTCAAGAAATGACCCACTTTTGGAAATAATTGAACCATCTAAGGAAGGTGAAGATGAATTTGATGAGAAACACATTGATGAATTGGAAGATGTTGAAGAAGTAGTTGAACGTCACCACTTGATTTTGAAAGATGATTATTATGATGCTTGGAAGAAGTGGGAAGACTACACTCTCTCCAAAACTACTAATGAAGCTTGTGTGCCAATTGATATACAGGACAACATAATTGCCTACTCAAAGGAAGATATTACAACTCCTGTACAATTTGAGGATGTTTTGGAAGAGGGTTTCAAATCTCATCAAATTTTGGAAGATTATGATGATCCTATTGCCAAGGACAAAGAAAGAAAAGAATTTATGAATGAATCAAAAGATCATGTCACAAATACCATGGAGTTTCATCCCTCAAATTTGGAAGATAATTTTTATAATGGTTGGGGGAGATATGATAATGCATTCTTTTCTCACACTTTTATAGATGAAACTCATATTTCACTTGATTTGCAGGATGTTGAAACTTCCACCTCACATGAAGAGATACCATGGATAGTGAACAAAGAATTAGAACCAAATGACAAAGAGATTGACCAATTGGAAGCAGCTCAAATAAGTGATCATCAAAGCGGATTACTTGACATACACTTTGACCAAAAACATTTGGGTGAAAATTTGCATGACCATGTTTTGAATTTGATTGATGTTTATGATGAAATGTCATTAAAGGTAAATGAAAAACAAGGTATAATTTTTAATCACACCTTTAATAGCATGGTTTTAATGAATGGAAAAGAAGTTGATGCACTTGAATTGTTAAACCAAATTCATCAACAATTACTAATTGAATCTAGGATAAAAACTTTTAATGATCCTAATTTAGTAAATATCCTAGATGCTTGTAAATTGTTACACAAATTTGATTGGCCTACAAATTTGGAAAATGATTTGGCTTTGAAATTTGTAGAAATAGGCTCTTACTTACAAAATTGCATATTTGAAAAGGATAGCCTAATTCTAAATCAAGGAGGGAATTATGAAGTGGAAGTTTTAAAGAATAGACATAATAAAATTGAAAATCATTTATTGTCTAATCAATTCTAGTAATTTGATGCCCACCTATGGGAGTATTATTGGAACTAAATCAGATTGGTAGGGTGAGAGAGGAAAGTGGAAATTTGTTGCATTGTTTGGTCTAGTCTTGTTTGTGTTGGATTCCCACAACATTTGGCATGCATATCATGTCATATTTTTGTTGAAATGTTCTAATCATGTGTGGGATCCAGGAAAGTGATAATCCAAGCTTTGCATCATCTTGTATTATAGTGTACATTTGTATATAGATTTTGGTTTTTTGGGTTTTGGTTTGTGTTTTCAAATTTTCATTTTGGGATTGCTATTTGGATTTGAATTTACAGTTGTGTGTTTATTTGACATGTCTTATTTGTCTATAAAAAAAAAAAATGATGAAAAGAAATTTGAGATGTCAACTTATGCTTAAGGTTAGGAGAATATGAAATATTGGAATTGTCTTGTAAAAGCTCCACAAGTAACATAAAACATCTTAAGTTATATTGTTTGATTTTGTGATACATGAAAGAGTCAGTTTTGCATGACCAATCATTTCATTTGCAACTCAAGAAATAATGCATTCATGTTCCATCTCACCTTACATACATCTCATCTTAGTTACATATGCATCTTAGGTACAAGCCATTAAAGTATGTCAAATCCTCTTAGGGTTGTGTTATAACATATATGTAAGTAAATCCTAAGGTTGGAAACTGAGTCTTGAGATATCTAGAACCAAGCACGTCTCATTCATTAAAAAGGATCTTGAGCAAAATGATCAAAACCTAACTTGGAGGAAAAGGTTGGGCGAAAGGAGTTTTTCATGTCTATCCTATTATGCAACATGATCCTTAAAACAGTGGTTTTGACCACTTCCATAGAGCTTAAAGCCTAAAATCAGAGTAGTAAGGATAGGGTTAAATCCTCATCAAACTTAGGTTGAGGATCCAATTCCCCAAAGCTTTGATTTGACCCACATGGAGTAGTAAGGATAGGGCATAAATTCTCATCTCGGTTGGTTGAGAATCGATTCCCCAAAGCTCTTATGTCTCATTTCATAATCAGTCTTGGATTGTAAGGATCGTACTACATGTCCTCTGCAAAGGATGGGTAGTCATCCCCAAGGTCTAAGTAACAAAATTAATATTTTCCATTTACATCTAAAGTTTGGATTGTAAGGATCGTACTACATGTCCCTAACCAGGATGGGTAGTCATCCCCAAGGTCCAAGAAGTAAAAAAATAAATAAATTTTTCCCATCTCATCTTTATATTGGATTGTAAGGATCGTACTACTTGTCCTCTGCAAGGGATGGGTAGTCATCCCCAAGGTCCAAAGAAATGGAGATAAGTTTTGGATTGTGGGGTTAGATATGCCCATGCATGGCATCATGTCTTGCCTAAAAAAACAAGACCACTGATTGTCTAGAGGGTTAGACTAGCATGACCATTTCTTCCATAATTGGTTTAATTATTTTGCTTAAAGTGAGGTAATGAACTCTAAATCAGAATAGTAAGGATAGGGTTAAACTCTCATCTCGGTTGGTTGGGAGTCTGATTCCCCAAAGTTCTGATTTCACATTCACTTGCACATGGGTTCTAGATAGTAGGGACTCATAACCAACTTTGGGATACAATAAGGTAATGAATCAGTGGATCCTAAGAGGGTTTGGCAATCTTGAATGCTTGTACATAGTATTAGAAGAAGTACCATGCCCTTTATGGAAGCAAATCTCCTTGCACATTCATTAGGGTACACAAATCATTCACCATCCCATATATGCATTCATACAAAACTGATAATGGAATGTTGATCAATTTCAAACGATAGGGAATAAAATTCATTGCACACATTGAGCTAATACTTGATGATTCTGATAATTCATGTGCTTTTGATATTTGAGCATTTGTTATTTTGCTTATGTGCTAACATGTATTTGCGAGTTTGTGATATGTTTCAAGTTGGGTTCTTACTAAAATGCTCAAGAGCATTTGACAGCAGAGTCGCCATTTGTTGTGGTTGATCCACAACACACCCCAAAATTGGGGACCCACCTTTTTGCAGGCTTGCAGAGAAGAATCTCGGTGACCCAGATGCTAAAATTGAAGAAAAGAGGAAAAAATGCCTAAGTGTTGAAAGGTGTCGCGAAATCGCGACATGTCGCTGCCAGAAACAGGAAAGTTGTCGCAAAATCGTGACATGTAGCTCCATCGCTGCAAAGAGGAGAGAAAAGAAAATTGAAAGTTGTCGCGAAATCGCGACATGTCGCTGAGGAGAAAAGAAAAGGTGTCGCGAAATCGCGACATGCTGTTGAGAAGAAAATAAATGATGTCACGAAATCGCGACACGCCGTTGGAAAAGGATGAGAATGGTCGCGATTTCGTGACGTGTTTTGCCGAAGCGTACGGGTGATGAAAAGTGTCACGATTTCGCGACGTGTTTTGGAAAGGTGTACGGAAGCGGAAAAACGTCGCGATATCGCGACAGGAAACAGCTAAAGGACTCGAAGAGGAGAGACGTCGCGATTTCGCGACCGATTGCAGCAAAGGTGTACGGACGGAGAAAAGGTCGTGAGACGGTTGGGTACGGACGGAGAAAATGGTCACGATTTCGCGACGTGTTTTGGCAAACTGTACGGACGGAGAAAATGGTCGCGATATCGCGACAGGTTTTGCCAAGGCGTACGGAAGATAAAAGCGGTAGCGATATCGCGACGGTTTGTGGCAAGCAGGTTCGAAAATAAAAGCGGTAGCGATATCACGATAGTTTGTCGAAAGAGGGCAAGAGAATGATAATGGTCACGATGTCGCGACGTAAAGTTGCCAAGGAGGCCCGACGGAGAAACGGTAGCGATTTCGCTACGCCTTGCGGAAAGAAGACTCAAAGTTCAAAACGGTAGCGATATCGCTACAAATTTCATGAAGGCAGGCTCAAAGTCAAAGTGGTAGCGATATCGCTACCATTTCATGAAAAGAAAGCCCAAAGTCAAAGTGGTAGCGATATCGCTACCATTTCATGAAGAGGAATTTTAAGGTAAAAGTGGTCGCGATATCGCTACGAGGAGCTGCCAAAGACATACGGCTAGAAGGAGTGTAGCGATATCGCGACGTGTCGCGATTTCGCGACATGTCGCGTTATCGCGGCTAAGAAGCTGAACAGGCGGCATGCAATTTTTGTCGGGATTTTCATAGAAAAGCATTACGAAAGGCGCAGGAAATGCAGGACACGTGGCGTACAAGTGTCGAAATTGCAGGAACGTTACATGCAGTGGAAAATTTCGCGTGTTTGGGCATCCAGTATGAATTAAAAGCAAGGAAAAGCGGGAATTTGAAAGGTCATTTGTAGGAAGACGAAATGAAGCGACAAAGGGAATCGAAGAGCCATTGCACTACTATAAAACCAGAAATGCAGATTGAAGGAGGGGTTGGAAATTGCCGATTACAGAGTTGCAGAGACAAGAGCTTCGTGCTATTCTGGGCCTGTACTTGGGCAATTTCCTTCATTGTTCTGGAACTTTTATGCCCTGGAACATTTTTTGAATGTAATTGACATATCATTTAATATACAAATACGGAGAGTTGGCATCTCATTGGATGAGAAAGAAGGAGTCACTTTTGCATGCATGATTTTAATGTCTATCTTTCCCTTCCAGATTTCTTAGGCTTTTAGGTGAAGTTTAATGCAAGATCTCTTGGTTGCTTCATGCGAACGCTTGAATCCGGAATTACCAGTAGAAACCCTCGAGACCCGCACCTAGCCTATTTGGATTGTGTGAATGTGCAGGTTCATTAGGTTAGGTTGTATGTAGAAAGCCCCAGTATCTTCGGTTTCATCTAATTAATGACAGCTTTCTGACTGTAATTTATTCTTATTTTTATTTATTTTGTTTTGCTTTTCAAACCCGTACTTTGTTTTCAGCGGTTTAATTACTGTATTCAAATGAAAAGCTGAAAATCCATCGAAACTAAAGGTGAAAACAGATTTTATTCATTTTGAGTCCACTGAAAATTCAAGGTTAATAAACCATAGTGCCCCTTGTTAACATCCATTTGCAAACCCTAAGGTGTTCCTAGCATTTTATTTTAACAGCATCATTGATAATCAAAAATCAGCATAACAGGAACCTTGGAGAAATTGTTTTTTCTTTGCAAGCAGAGGATTTAGGACTCGGATCCTACAGGAGAGTGTGCTTTCACAATCGGGTGAAAACACCACTCAACAATTCCAATGTCCATGCCTTCTAACAATCAAATCGTATTCTTCGTTATATTTTAATGTTCATCCAATGTCTAGAAAACTTATTTTCTCTGCTTCTCTCCAGCAATATTCTTCTCTCCAAACTTCTTTCACTTCAATCTTCTCATTTCTCCTTTAATATTCTTCTTCTCTTCAACCTATAATTTGTCCTACAATATTTCCTTAAAATAATCTTCTATCCTCTTCATTTAATGTGGTTCTTTGAACCAGGAAGTATCTTATACCAATGTTGGCAATTATGCTAGATTTTCTCACAAGTAAATTTTTCCATGATCATATATCAATCACATAAAATCACATTCATAAGTAACACAAGTATTGCACACCAAAATACTTCTACTATATTCATGAATAAAATTTATCACATACATTCATATTAAATTGCATGTAGCTTTATATCTAATACATAACTTTACATGATAAAGTCTTTAATATTCCTAAATATTGCTCTCCTTAAACACCCGAGAGATGCAACATTTCACATGCATTACATTCTAACAAAACTCATAATTACATAACCATTGACTTTACATATTGACACATCTAATGACTCTTCACTTCCATACTTGATATCTATCATCTATAACTCTTCACTTGTACTCTTTTCACCTATCACCTATGAATCTTCACTTGCATACTTGACACCTTGCACACATAACTTATACTTTGCACACTTGAAACTTTTCATACATTAGTACATAACATTCTCCACACTTTGACACATACTTTAGACACACACACTTTCTAATCTAATATTTACAATATTACTCCAAGGTAATTCAATGTTCCAAATAATATAATATCTCCAATAGAATGGTTTTAGGAATACAAGGTATGCCTAAAGTCTCAAAAATGCATATTTAGGGTTACATTAGAAAAACTATTAGGATTAATTATATCTTTATGTGGCATCAAGGTTAAAATTGAGAAGATATCAGATATGGTTGATATGCCATCCCCTTGAACTCTAACCTAGCCTAGGAGTCTAGGATAAAATCCAATACATTCAAAGATTTATCTCCCAACTTTTTGACAAGTGTCAACCTTTCACCAAGCCTTTGAGGAAGGAAACAATATTTGAATAGGATGCTAATTGTCATGCATCCTTTGATGATCTCAAATCCCACCTCTTATCTCCTCTTATCCTTGTATTTTTTTATTTGGGGCTTAGACATCATTGGGCAGATCAACCCAGTATCGTATGAGGGGCACAAGTTCATCATCAAGACTATTGAATACTTCACTAAATGGGTCAAATCCATATGCATTTACCCTCAACCACTAGAGTCCAAGTCTTCAATTTTATCCTTAACTAGATCCTTAACCATTATGGCCTCCATTTTTTTAATATTAGATAATAAAATACCCTTCAAAAATAAGGATGTACAAAATAATTTTGTTAAATACAAGATTCAATACAAATGGTCTATGTCTTACTATCCTCAAGGAAATGGCTAAGAAGAAGCTTCTAAAGACACTTGCCAAGATCCTAAAGAATTTTATTAGTAAACCAATTTGAGATTGACATCTCTAATTGTATCCATCCATATGGGTCTATCGCACTAGTGTTAAAAATTCCATTGGAATGATAACTTATGCTTTGATTTATGGAATTGAATCCATATTCCCTGTTGAGCTAGAGGTGACTTCATTTCACATCCTATTGCAAGACTCTTTCATCAAAATTAAATATCATCTCGTCTATCACAACCAGTTGGAATGGCTTGACAAAAGGTGAAACCATACCCAAGAGAATGTACAAGTCTACCAAAAAAGGCTTAAATGTTCCTATATCAAAAATGTATGATCCCATTTATTTTAAGTTAGTGATGTACTAAAAATGAATTAGAAGAACACCAATGTCAAAACTAATCTCAAAGAAAAATTTGAGCCCAATTGGCTAGGTATGGATGGGGACCAAAATTGACCCTTGTACCCCCAGGCTCTGTGACCACCCATAGTTGTGGTTCACTCTTTATCTCTCCAAGCGAGTGTGTCTGGTTCCCTACACCTCATGAGGGAGATCTAATCCTAGGAAGTCTAGAGAAGCATGGGGTATGGATCCTTTAGATGACCTATGAATTTTTTAACAAGGTTGACTCCTTGTTATGATGTAATCTTTAACACTTATCTTTTCCTTTCTATGCTAGCCTACTTTATTAGGGCTCATCTCTAGGGAAAAGGAAAAAGAAAATAAAGTGATAAAATAAAAGCAATAAATCCTAACTAGCCTACCTGGACCATCTACGGGTGGTGATGCACCAAATATATAATAAGACCCTCTATGTCATGATAAATTTAATTGAACACATGCGCAGTGGCCAATAGTCCACAAGGAACATAGATCCCTCCACAAAAATGGAATAAAATAGAACACCCACACCAAAACTTGGACACATATTTCATAAGTATTCACAAATTCTTATTAGTATGAACTTCAAGTTATATACATGCAGAGATAAGAGGTTCAAAAACTACCCAGCCAGCTATGCAAGTCTTGAGCTAGACCAAGATATAGGAGATAATGAAGGAAATCACCCCTTAGAAGACATGATGGATTTAGTGATTACAATGAGAGGAAGAATACATATTTATAAGAAGTGAGGAAATTCTCCCCAAAAATCCATGTAAGATTTCAAAATTTGAATTCAAATTTTTTTCTAGGCTAGTCAACATCAATCATGAATGATTTGAAGTTCCTAGAGATCCATAGTGGGATTGGTGCTAAAAATATCTATGAATAGATTTTTATGATCCTTTTTCATTAATACCTTGGATTGTGTGGTGCCCCTTGGGCTATCCTCATCACTTTAATGCTTAAGTTGTTGCCTAGAGAACTACATCTAGTTGTGGGGTTCTAGGACCGAGGTGGAATCATCATCCCTTCCCTTATTTTTAGTCACTCAGAGTTGGTCTGCTTATTTTTATGGTTGGCTTGACCTCTTTCATATTTTGTTAACTAGTCCCCATGGGAATATTTCCTTCAATGCATCTTTCAAAGGTTGTTGTTGTCACTTTGTGTCTGAGAAGAGGGAGTACAACATCAGTGGCATGTCCTTCGCCATATTTGACAAATGGTGGGTGGATATCTGGATGGCCTTATCCTCTTGTTTCCTCTACTACTCCTTGATCATGATCTTTGGGATAAACATTATGGGGGCTGAGAAATCACAAAGTGCAATTGGGACCTTACCACTTGGAATTTTTTCAAGGTGATAGGCTTTGGGAAATTCTTCAGGCCTTAAGCTCTTTCTAAGGAATGAGGAGCTTCTATGTCCTTCTTCCCATTGGGTTGCTCTAAATTATCCTAGTTCCCATTGCAGAACCTTATTATTATTAACATAAATCATTCACCACTATGTAGAAATATCAATCATTCATCCACAATACATTATCCACAATAACAATCCACAAATGAGAGAGATAGATAATACCCTTAAGGTAGGGAAACACCAATAATACTCCTTAAGGAAGGAATCACTCCACAAGTTCTCCCAAGATGAGAGGCCACTTAAGGAGGGCAAAGTCCCATAAGCCACTTTGTGGGCAACGACGATTACATAAGATTATTCTCCAATGATGATTACAATGACAAATATCTCTTATTTATATATCCATATTCTTATTCTACTTTTGGGAGCCTATTACTAATATAATATTATAATACAATCAACCTTGGTTTATGGGTGGCCCATGCCAACCCTTATACAATATAATAATATATCCCTAAATTTTTATTCCTAGGTACCCTACCATGCCACCCTCACAAATTTTTTGTCCTTGAAACATATGAAGAAACATGATAATATGATTTGCTAAGCAAAGTTAGCAACTGGTACCAATATCGATCATCCATCCATCCAAGTGAAACATGTTGATGCTAGTATGCCATTTTGTTACTTGAGTATCCAAATTTGCTTCGTTGGCTCCACATTTTTGTTGTTGTATTTTGATAACTTGAATGATGGGTCCACTTTTTCCTTGATGTTGATGATCCATTCTAAAAACCAGGATCCCTATGCTTTCTCTACCAAACACTACCATAGTTGGTTCCCTTATGATTCCATGTAGAACCATAATATTGTTGCTTTGAACCATACCCCCAATATTGTTGCCGCTCATGGTGGTGTGGATGGTGATATGGTGCAACCTTAACTTGATGTTCTACCTTCTTTAACTTCTCAACATTTGGCTCCATTGTTTTAAATTCTTCTACACATTGTTCTTTCATGTTCTCTTTTTTTGGTGTGTCCTTGTGCTCTTCTATCAAAGCTTTCTTGGACTCTGTTACTGTTATTTCCATTGAATTAGTTGTTGCTACTTCTTCCATGGACTCTTTTGCTACTACTGCCTTCTTGGATTCTATTTCAGGTTCTTCAATTTGTTTCTCTACAACCACTTCTTGATTTTCCTTGGATCCTTGCTCCTTAAGCTGAGAAATATCCTACAATGTTATCTTCTTTTTCCTGTACCATAACTTCATAAACTTCTTTTGTACATTAATGTTAATAATACCCAAAGAATCTAACCAAGGATAACCAAGAACAATATCCTCATCATCCATCCGAATAGCATGACAATATGAATGTAAAACATATTTATCCATATGATTATGGCATGGTGGTTAGAGGGGTGGCGAAGACGCGCGATCTCGCCATAAAGGTGGACACCATTCATGGCGGCTACCGATTCCACCATGTAAATTAAAAAAAAAACATATTTATCCATGGTGATCTTCAAATATTCAAAAATATAAACATTATCACCCTCTTGTTGTATGTCCTTATTTTTTGTTGCTTGAACTTGCAACTTCTTAGCCAAAGCAATATTAATAAAATTATACCTACTACCAGGGTCAATGGAAATAATAACCTGTTCTTTTTTAATGCTTCCATGAACCTACAAAATAGACTTTTTAGATTCACACAAATTCCTTTGTCCATTTTCTAATTTATCTTCTACCAAAGGTATGGTTTCCTTTGTCTGCATACTGACATATTTTTTATCTTCCCTGACCTTCTCCTCTTTCTCCTTGAGTAATTTTATTTCTTTTTCATAGTCTTCATTTTGTTTCTTGAAAACTTCCCAATCTTCTTTCATTTCATTCCGCTCATTTTGAAATCCCTGTAGTTTCTTTTCAAGGTCTGTGATGACATCCGTCAAGCTATCTATCTTTTTATCCCTTTCCTCAAGCAATTTTGTAAAATATATTTGTAGTTCCTCTTCGTATTCCCATAAAGTAGCTATCTTTTTATAGGGGTTCCAATTACTTAAGAATGCATGCTCCACTTCTTCCCAAGACAACTCATTATGGGTGCCACTAAGACTATAAAACCAAGAGAGAGCAACTTCTCCAAGAAATTGAGGAAGTATACTTTTCCAAAGAGGATGTTGATGATACAAGGATTTAAATTTTTTCCACCAATCCCTAGCATCAATATCATATGCTCCATAAAATATTTGTAGTTTCATAGTTGATACCCTAATGCAAACTAGGGTTTTATGAAAATACACATATTCCCACTGATTTGAAGCTAAAATTCCTTAGATCTACAATTTTTCTTCCAAAAAAATAAAGTGCAACTGATTTGCTTACCCAAACTAAACAAATTTCGTCTTTCAAAAAATTCGCGACTTGAAAATTTGTCACTACCCTTGTTCTAGACGACTGACTTCATAAGATTGTATCTCCCTCAATACTACTTGGATTCCTGCATATGACCACTCATTTACTCTTCAAATTCTACACAAACTCATCCAAGAATCGCTTGAATCGGATAAACTTTCACAAAGATATGGCTTCTGAAATATGAGACGTTTTTCTAGAAAAAATCTACGAAATTTGTCACTATCCTTGTTCCGGATGACTAACTTCAAAAGGTCGTATCTCCCTTAATACTACTTGGATTCCTTCATATGACCACTCATTTTAAATCTCTTCAAATTCTGCACAATCTAATCCAAGAATCGCCTAAATCGGATAAACTTGCGTAAAGATATGGCTTCTGAAAGATGAAATGATTTTCCAAAAAAAAAATTGCCCTAATTTTGCAATTTCATAAAAATCCCCACTTTGCCAAAATCGTTGCTCTGATACCACTTATTGCAAAAATTTATTATTATTAACATAAATCATTCACCACTATGTAGAAATATCAATCATTCATCTACAATACATTATCCACAATAACAATACACAAATGAGAGAGAGATAGATAATACCCTTAAGGTAGGGAAACACCAATAATACTCATTAAGAAAGGAATCACTCCACAAGTTCTCCCAATATGAGAGGCCACTTAAGGAGGGCAAAGTCCCATAAGCCACTTCATGGGCAATGATGATTACATAAGATTATTCTCCAATGATGATTACAATGACAAATATCTCTTCTTTATATATCCATATTCTTATTCTACTTTGGGGAGCCTACTACTAATATAATATTATATTATAATATAATATTATATTATAATACAATCAACATTGGTTTATGGGTGGCCCATGCCAACCCTTATACAATATAATAATATATCCCCAAATATCTATTCTTAGGTACCCTACCAGTTCCCTCTTCATTCGAGCACCCAAGAAATTAGAGGAAAGTCAAGCCAATGGTTCTCCTCTACTAGGCAAGAGAGGAGTCCTTGGATCTTGTATGGGGTAGAGTCTTTTTGAAATAAGGGTCCCATTAACTATCACTAGAAGGGATCTATTCTAATTTTTTAGTCAAACTCCTCTTAGTTGCCACCAAAAATACTTAATAATCAATTATTTCATTTAATCTAGTGGGTTAGCTAAGTCTCATAGTGAAAGGAGCTTTAGGCTCAAGATTAGTCAACAATGTTTTTTCCTCCTTGGTTACACTTTGGATGGTCCTTTGGCTTTAGTTGCCTGATGAGTAGTAGGGGTTTTGGGTCCCTTTATTTTAGCTTTAGGTAGGCACTCTAATAAAAATTGTCTTTGGAGGTAGGATTTGCTTGTTGTATGGAATATTCACTATAGTTTTGGTGACTCACAGGGGAACTCCTACAAGTAGGAGTTAAGGAACCTAGAAAAATATATCTTGTCCATTTCACATAGAGTCTAAATAGGGTAAATATTAAGGCTTTTGTAGCAACGATATGTGTTTGAAGAAGGAAGGTGTTAGAGATAGCTTCACTCAAAACTTTGTGGAGTTTTGTAGTGAGATGCACCTTTGAATTATAGGTCATGTCACCTAGATAGCTCATAAGGCTTACTCTCATCCAATTGATCAATTGATGATAGATGGTCATGTGAAGACTTATTCCCTTACACCTAGTATTTTGGGATATCATCATCTTTTAAGTTTTATTTTACCTAGGTGTGGTGGTCATCCTTCAATTGACCATAAAGGGGTATCCACTAGAGGGGCTATTATTAATTGCCTTAACTCCAATAAATTTCTCCTTCATACTTGTGTGATTTTAATCCTCCCGATGCAAGTTTGAACTTATTTTTGTCCTAAATTGGTTTGGTAGACCTACAGTAAGATAGCTTGGAAAAATATATATAGATATGTATTTTATATGAATAAAAACCCACAAAAACCCATTAGGTTGGTGGGTCACTCCTACTAGGCTTTTATCCCATACCAGTCTAATAAAAAACCCTCATTGGATCAGCTCCCTAGACTTCCATGATGTGTCACTTCTTCTCACTAATTGGGTGTTCTCTTTGTTCAAGCTAGAGCCTTTGTTCTTCCATTAGGACCCTTCTGGGAGGCTCTTCCCTATGTTCTCTTTGTGTTGTCTCCTTAGAAATTACCTTTGCCTTACAATTGGCTTATCAATTCTTTAGGGCTTGCTTAGTCCTTAAACCTCCTTCTAGTTTTAAATGTTATCCTAGAGGGAGTCATATTGGTATTGTGGGGGGAGGATGATTACTAGGTTAGGCTCTTTATCCACTTGTTCTACCGCTTCTTTGGATATCCATCGGGTAGATATTAATGCTTGAGCCACTACTTTAGGTAAGGAGGAAATAATAGGCATTGTATCCATTTGATAAATTTGGTCTAGGTTTCCTTTGTACCTTAAATTCGGGTAGAAAGACCTTATTTCTATTCATGTGGGTTGTTTCATCTTGTCCTTGCTTCGTGGTGTCTCTACCTTTAACCATTATTCTATTGCTTTGGGCTTTGGTTACGATTTGGAGATTTTTGAGGAAGTTTAGTTGTTGATTAGTATCGACTAAGAGATATAGTGGTTGTCTTTCTAATGCTTTTATGGTAACTGGCACATTTTTTGTTCTAATTGGTCTACTTTCCTAGGAATATTTGGTGAGTTTAACTCCAGTATTCCTCCTAGAATTTTGTTGCTTTTAGTCTATATTTGGATGCATTTTGTATGTCGAGGTGTCCACTAAGTATTTCTTTCCTAGCTCCTCATCTAAAAAATGGATATCTTACCATGTCTAAAATTTAGGGTGAGGTTTTGGGTCTAGAAAATAGTCCACAACTAGGTCCTTTTGGGTAAAGTACTCTTTTATTTGATAATGGAGGGCACTTGGGTTTGGATAGATAGGGGGAGGGAGGTCATTTAGGTTCAAAGAGGTTAGAAGTTTTGGGGGATTCAAGGGAAGCCTACCTATTAGTATGAGGTTTATTTCTACTTGGAGGAAAATTTTATAGGTATATGACCATGACATTCACCAAAATATGAGTTCCCTATTAGAGGGAACCTATTAGTATGAGGTTCTTCTTTTGGAATAGAGTCATTAGGTGAATCTTTAGAGTACATCAATAAGTAGATGACCACGACATTCATCAAAACCATGGTTTTACTTCTTTAGCAAGGGATATATTTTGTAGTTTGGGTCCCACCGGGTGTGCCAGTTTGAACTGTTAGGGGCTAGAATCAATTCGTGTACCCTTAGACATTGTGACCCTCCATGGTTGTGGTTTGCTCTTCATCTCTCTGAGTGGTGCATCCAATTTCCTATACCTCATGAGGGGACACCATTATTAGGAATTCAAGGGAAGCATGGGATTTAGATCCTCCAGATGACCTTCAAGAATATTTTACCAAGGTTGGCTCCATGTTATGATGTAATATTTGGTGCTCATCTTCTTTTTCCTATGCTAGCCTACTCTATCGAGGTTCATCTCTAAGGAAAAGTAAAAATAAGGAAAGTTGTAAAATAGAAGTAGTAAATCCTAACTAGTCTACCTATCCTACCTCAAGTGGTGATGCCTTATCCTCTTGTGCCCTCTACTACTCCTTAACCATGATATTTGGGGAAAAACTTATGGGGGATGAGAAATCATAAAGTGTAGCTAGGGCCTTACCACTTGGAATTTTTCAAATGTGATAGGCTTTGGGTAGTCCTTCAGGCCTTAAGCTCTTATTGAAGAATGAGGAGATTCTATGGCCTTCTTTCCATTAGGTCACTCATAATTACCTTGTTTCCTTCCTCCATATGAGAACCCAAGGAACTACAAAAAATTCAAGCAAATGGTTCTCCTCAACTAGGCAAGAGAGGTGTCCACAAATCCTAGATGGGCTAGAGTCTTGTTGAAATAAGGGTCTCATTAGCTATCACCAAAAGAGCTCTAGGACCATATTTTTTAGTCAAAATCCTCTTAGCTACCACCAAAAAGGATTAATAATCATTTAATCATTTATTTTGGTGGGTTAGCTAAGGCTCACGATGAAGGGAGCTTTAGGATCAACATCAGTCGACAGTGGTTGTTTCTCCTTGATTACACTTTGGATGGTCTTTTAGCTTCAACTGCTTCATGAGTAGTAGGGACTTGGGGTACTTTCATTTCAACTTTAGGTAGGTGCTTTGATCAAAATTAACTTTGGAGGTATGATTTACCCACTATAGTGAGTCTTCATTATAGGTACATACATCATAACTACCAAGTATGATTCGGGTACTTGGTTCTTATCACCTTGCCACACTTGATGGAAAAGAACTCAAAGAACTAATGAAGATAGTGCATCTTCAATAGTATTACATTTGAGTCTCCATTGGTTGCCTATTTTATTTTAGCTACATGTCACTACTTTATTGCATTTACCTAATTTTATATCTACTCGTATGCATGTCCTTGTATCTATTTGGACTACCTATTGCATATTGAGTCAAAGATCCACAATGATATACAAATGATGATCCTAGTCAAGATAGTTGATTTTCATGCACTAGGCATCTGTTGCAAGTGGATCATCCTAGTTTCATATTTATGAACCAAATAAGATTTCTCACATATATCTATCCCAATTTTATTTACCTCAAACATTGTCTCTATCAATTATTTCAAACTACCAATATCTTTCTACATGATGAATATTACAAGTTTCATAGGTGTTGATGGAAAACCAATCAAATCAAACTCTTCTATCTCGTCAATCACTACATGGTGAATATTGCAAGTTTTGCATAGGTTGATAGTAAGATCAATCATATCATAAATATTTCTTATGCACACCATGCATGGGGGAAATAGATAAACAAAGAATTTATCCTCCCAACTAGGGGCATCATTCATTGCTTTACCAATTAATCGTAAGTCCTCTGTGATACTTCTCTAAAGTTAAATAAATCTAATCAAAAGTCCTTTAATCATTTTTTTAAAGGAAAATATCAAATAAAATATCTTATGGGTGAAGCAAAATTTCCTTTAAGCATTTGTTTATAGGTAAATCAAAAGTTCTATGTGCAAAATAAAAGTCCTTTGAGCATTTGTTTAGAGGTAAATCAAATGTCCTACTGGAAAAGCACAAGTTCTTTAAGCACTTGTTTAAAGGTAAATCATGAGTCCTACATGCAAAGCAGATGTCCTTTAAGCATTTATTTAGAGATAAATTAAAAGTACTATGGGTAAAGAAAAAGTCCTTTACACATTTTTTTAAAGGTAAATCATTTATTTTTCATGTTTATACATATCTTTTTATCATAGAAACTAACCAAATGTACTTCGAGTAAAGTTAACTAAAGTTCCCTTAGACAAATCTCAAAGCTAACCAAAACTCTTAACTAAAGTCCCCTCGATAAAATCTCTAAGTATATCTATATGTATAAAGTTGTACACATTTGTATATATATTTATCCATAGCTATAAATAGTTGTATTATAGTAGTACCCTCTTGGGAACATCATGCATCTCTCATCTATATTAATGTCATTTCATCTATTATCTTATCCTCAGTGCATCCAGTTTTACATTTTTCAAATTTAATTTATAACCAATAATTCATCATTCAGGATTAATTAATAATAAAACTAATCATAATTCACATAACCAGACTAATCATCACAAATCATTAACTCAACATTATAGCTTAAATCAATTACAAACATAGACATAACATCATACATAAGTCATCACATAATTCGCACATATTAATAAATTAATGCTTTACCAAACAACATCTACACCAATATCTAATCACTGCACAATTATGGATCATAATCAAGTCAAGTTTCCTCAATCAAATTTATTTTTCCTCCAAAACTTGAGGGGTACATCGAATCATGATAGCATTTTAGAGGTGGTTGTTTTTGTTTTAGATGCCCAACATAGAATTCAAAGTGCACAAGGCGCTTTTGACTACCAAGGTGAGTGCCTAGCTCACACGGCAGTTGAGCCACGGCTAGGGTGTCGGTGGAAATGCAACGGGAGATAGAATCCCACAGAGGGTAAAAGAGGTATTTAGTTTTTAGTTAAATTATATCCTAAGGTTTTATGTGGCATGATTTTTTTAGGAGGGAGATATAAGGTTTATAAAAATTAAATTTTATATTGTGATTTTGATGATTAGAATTTGGAAGGAGTAATAAGGTGGATTAAGAAAATTAGTTGTTGAAGTGAGTTGTTTAATTTTTGTTAATCATTTTTAAGTGTGGATATTATAAGGTGTAATTGAGATTTAATGTTTTGTATGGTGAAATATTTTGAGGGAATATTTGAATGAAATTTTGAGAAGATTTTTGCTACCTAACCTTTGATATTGGCAAAGAGGGTGATTGTGATTGAGACAGGTTTTGAGGTCAAAACTTCATCAAACAAAAGGTATGGGCACATCTTCCTTGTGAGTGAAATATTGTTGGATGTTGTGAATGCTAAGCTGGAGTGAAAAGGATTGTTTGATAAGCATTATTGAGTTTGTTTTTGAGATATCCAATGTTGATTGATGAGGGTTTTCTAGAATGAAAGTTGATGCTAGAAACCTTGTTTGATAAGCATTGTTGGAAATATTGAGTGAGCCTTCATGTGCATGATTAGGGTTTGTGAAAGATCATGAGTATCATTGTTATGTGAAGTTGAGAACTATCTTGAACTAGGATTTTGTGGAAATACCATGAGTATCATTGTTATGTGAATTTGGAATCATCTTGAGTCAAGTTTGAGTTCCATAGTGTGAGTTGTTGAAAGCATTGTGAAACATTTGTTTAGGATTTGTAAGAAAGTTGTGTTTCATTGAGTGATTGGTTGAGTGGAGTTGATTGAGCGTAATTGATTGGAAGTGTTGGAGTGATAGTTCAAATTTTTGTGAAACAAATTGTTCTTTACTAATTTGAGAAAGAGATTGAAAGTGATTGAGTGTGAAATATATTGAGTCTCTCACCATTCTCTATATGTTTATGTGGTTAAATAAAATTCTAAGTGAAATTTTTTTGTGATATTGAAGAGGTTTTTTGGAAGATATTAAGTTGATTTTTGTGAGTGTGAAACATATTGAGTCTCTAACCATTCTCTATATGTTTATGAAGTCAAACAAGATTCTATGTGAAACTTGTTTGTGGGATTGAAGAGGTTTTCTAGAAGAGATTAAGTTGAGTTTTGTGAGTGTTTTGTAAGTGTGAAACATATTGAGTCTCTAACCATTCTCTATATGTTTCTGAAGTCAAACACAATTATGTGTGAAACTTGTTTGTGGGATTGAAGAGGTTTTTAGTGATAGATTGAATTGATTTTAACAAGCTTTTGTGAAAGATTGTGAGCATATTTGAGCAAGTCCTAGAGTGGACTTAAGGATAGATTTGTGTGAGCTTTTGTGGAAGCTTACAATCAGATTTGAGGTAAGTCTTGGTGAAGACTTGTGGATAGATTAGTGTAAGCTTTTGTGGAATCTTACAATGCAGATTTGAGGTAAGTCTTTGAGAAGACTTGAGAGTAGAGTTTGATTGATTGATTTGTTCAAGCTTTGTGTTAAGGCTTGGGGCAGATCTAGCAGAGTTGATTTGTGATTAGATCAAGCTTTGTGTTAAGACTTGAGGATAGATTTAAGGACATATTTGAGGACATAGTTTGGTGCATATTTGAGGACAGGTTTGTGCCAGATTAGAGACAGATTGAGTAGATTTGTGCTAGACCAAAGGACTATATTTAGTGTAGATTTGAGATAGAGATTGAGCAGATTTGTGCTAGATCGAAGGACTATATTTAGTGCAGATTTGAGATAGAGATTGAGCAGATTTGTGCTAGATCGAAGGACTATGTTTAGTGCAGATTTGAGATAGATATTGAGCAGAGTTGATATCAAGCTTTGGAGGTGATAGAGTAGAGGATAGTAGTCTCTAGTGGATAGAGATCCATTAGCCAGGGTAGTGAGGATAGAGGTCTTCTGAGTGAGGACAGGAGTCTTCAGTGGAGAGAGATCCATAAGCTAGTGTAGTGGAGGTAGTAGTCTTCTAGAGGATCACCATCCAGAGTAGAGGAGGAGTTCTCATGTGGATAGAGATCCACAAACCAACTAAGGAGGATTGGTGTTTCCTATGGATTGGTTTCCATAAACTTGATTAGGGGATTGATGTCTCCTTTGGATAGAGGTCCATAAACATTATAATAGGGAAGGATTCCCAAGATATTTGTTGAGAAAATATTAGTGAAATATTTTCTCCATGGAGTAGCCCACATTGGGTGAACCACGTTAAATTGGTGTCTCTATTGTGTGTGGTGATTTGTGCATTACTTTGATTACTATTGTTGATATTGCCATTGATATATTGGATAATATTATTTGAATAAAGAAAAGTAAAAAGTGGTCTTATACTGTTCACCCCCCTCTCAGTATAAGCTTGTGTTCTTCAATTGGTATCAGAGCGGGTTCCTTCAAAAGAGTTTAACAACTTGAAGGAAAAGCTTACAAGAACACAGATGGATTCTCAGAATGGATCTTTAGGGAATTCTACACCATTGTTCGATGGGAACAATTATGTACTTTGGAGTATGAGAATGAAGATTCACCTAATGGCACTTGGAAATGAAATATGGGAAGCAGTTGAGAATGGATACATACCTCCAACTACTCCACCTACAGATAAATATGGTAAGCTCCTACATCTGAATAATTCAAAGGTAATGAATGGAATTTTAAAGGGTTTGCGTGAAATAGAGTTTATAAAGGTTATGCATTGCACATCAGCAAAGGAAATTTGGGATAAGTTGAAAGGTATATATGAGGGAGACAAAAAGGTCAAAAGGGCAAAGTTGTAAAATTACAAGAGAACATTTGAAGACCTAAATATGAAGGAAGAGGAAAAAATTGCTGCATATCTACTTCGTGTGGATGAGGTTGTTAACTCCATGCAAGGACTTGGGCTTAAAGTTGAAGAAACAGATGTTTGTGATAAGATTTTAAGGTCACTCCCAAAAAGGTATAGTGAAAATATTTTAGCTATAGAAGAGTCAAAAGATATTGAACTTTTGACAAGGGATGAATTACATGGAATTCTCACAGCTTTTGAGATGAGAATAAAAGAGGAACCTATTCCCCAGAAAGAAGCAACCTTCAAAGTTACTAAGAAGACAAAGGGTAAGAAGTCATATTCAAGCAATGAGTCATCTAGTGATGAAGAAGAAAATTATGGAAAAAGGAACAAAGACTCAAGAAAATCTAAAGGTATGAAATCAGTTAGATTTTTCAATTATGGAAAATATGGTCTCTATGCATCTGATTATCCAGAGGCTGGAAATAGCAATGATGAAGAAAAATAGGACCATAAGAATAGGGAAACAGGAAAACAAAGGTACCAAAAGAAAAGTAGGGATGGAAAAGGCAAGCAAGGAAATAAGATTTTCCAAAGGCATAAGAAGAGTTTTTATGCAGATAAGGCAAGTAAGAGTTCAAGTGATAGTGATGGAAGCTCCTCAAGTAATGATGAAGATGAAATTCTATTTTTAGCAGAAGAAAAATAAGTGGTTAGAAATAGGACACCAATAATTCTCAAGTATTTTAGATGTGGTAATTTTGGTCATCTTGAAGATAGTTGTACAAGGAATGAATTCAGTTTTAGTGAAGATGAGTATGAAGATGCTAGTGAAGGTCCAGTAGAAGAAAGTCTTCTTATGGCAATAAGAGAAGAAGAAGGTGCTTCTAGTGAAGACAAATCAGAAAGGAATGAAGATGATCCCAAAGGCAAACAAATAGAGGAAGAATTAGAAAAAGGAGAAGTTGATCTTGAGGGTGAGCTTATTTCTGCCCTTGATGCATTAAGGAAGGTAAGAAAGTAGAACTCAAAACTCAAGCTTCAATTTCAAGAATGTGATGAAGAGAAAGGAAATCTTATTGAGGATCTAACCAACTCAATAGCTAAGACAAGGAGATTTAAAGAGAAGTTAGAAGCAAAGGTTTTAGAATGTGAAAGGTTAGAGCATGAAGTAGCTTCATTAAGGAAGGAAGTGAAAGAGTCTAGAGATAAGCTACACAAGTTTGGGAGAAGCTCAAAGAAATTGGATAAGATTATCAAGGTACAAAGATCTTCAACAAACAAGATAGGACTTGGTTTTGAATAGGAACAAAGAGAACAAGGAGAGGAGTCAATATCAAGCTCCAAAGAAGAAGAAGCTTCAAAAGAGGAGAGTGTAAGAGAAAGTGAGACTTCAGAGGATGAGTTGGATAATAGAAATTTCAATAAGAGAAGGAACAATGCACAAATGAAGAACATATGGAACAGGAAACAACACAGGGTAGAAGAAACTAAGAGACCAATGGGGTCAAGGCAAGGTAGTTTCAATGGATGATGCTTCTCATATCACAGGTTTGGGCACAAGGCTACACAATGCAGGACACATGAAAGACAAGAATATGGGAATTTTAGAAACAGACATCTCTTTCAAGGATATTTCTACTCTTGTAATCAGTTTGGTCACAAGGCAGTAAATTGTAGGGTTCATGATATGAATGGATATGGCTTCACCAGGAGAAACCCCAAGATATTTGCACCTTTAAGGAATAACAACATTAAGTGTTATAAGTGCAATAATGTTGGGCATACAACCAAGTGGTGTAGAGCAAAACTTCCAAAGACAAGCAGGAATAGGAACAATCAGAGGAATCAAAAGGATCGGTTGAGGAAGAAAGTGGACAAAGGCAAAGATCAGTGTATTTTTGGAGTAGAAATACTCCCACCCCAAAATTAACCACCTCAAGAGGAGGTGGGGGAGGGGCTAAGCTAATATTCTCACTCTTAGCCCCAAGCCCCAAAGGTGGCCCTTTGTCATTGATGTCAAAGTGGGAGAGATTTGAGTTAGGGGGAGAGAATTCAGTCAGGGGGAGCATAACAGAAAGAGGTAAAGGAAATGGTAAAAGGTAAATGGGTTGCCATCAATGAAAAAGGGGGATATTATTGGAAATATGAGCAATATTTGTTATCATTGATGTCAAGAGTCAGTTTCAGTGAGCAGTGCAAAAGGAAGGATGTCAAGAGTCAGTTTTAGTAAGCAATGCAAGAGAAAGATTGCTTCTAGGCCTAAGGGAAATAATATTATAATATTCCTTATTATAATATTCAAGGTGGACATATAAGGTCTAAAGGAGCAATAGGAAGGCCCAAGAAAAATAATATTATAATATTTTATTATAATATTAAAGGTCTAATGTCAAGACCTAAAGTTGTTAAATTAATTATAAATTAATTATAATAATTTCATTATAAATTAATTTATAATTTAATTTAATTAAACCTAAAGTTATTAAATTAATTATAATAATTTTATTATAAATTAATTCATAAATTAATTTAATTAACCCTAAGGTTAGGGTTATAAGGGCAAAGGTTTAATTATGAGCATCGACGTCATATGTTTTTCCCTCCATCGACGTCCAAAGGGAGATGGCACAATGGTATAAATACCATGTGCATTAGTGGACTAAGACCTTACCTTCATTTGAATCACATTGCGAGTGCCTGCAAATTTTCTGTGATCTGCGTGCAAAGAAAGAGATAAATTTTGTTTTATTTGGCACCAATGAAGGGATAAAGGAAGGGAGGCTTAAAGCCTCACTACCAACCAAGGTGGTTGGGCTAGCGGCAAGTGGTTGTGTGTTGAGACGTTGCAAGGCGGGAGGTCCCACGATCGAATCTCGATGGCAATATTTTAGAGGTGGTCATTTTTATTTTGGGCACCCAACATAGAAGTCAAAGCACACAAGGCACTTTTGACTACCAAGGTGAGCACCTAGCTCACGCGGTAGTTGAGCCATGGCTAGGGTGTTGGTGGCAGCACAGCAGGAGATCGAATCCCATCGAGGGCAAAAGAGGTATTTAATTTTTAATTAAATTTTATCCTAAGGTTTTATGTGGCATGATTTTTGTTAGGAGGGAGATATAAGGTTTATAAAAATTAAATTTTATATTGTGATTTTGATGATTAGAATTTGGAAGGAGTAATAAGGTGGATTAAGAAAATTAGTTGTTGAAGTGAGTTGTTTAATTTTTGCTAATCATTTTTAAGTGTGGAGATTATAAGGTGTAATTGAGATTTAATATTTTGTATGGTGAAATATTTTGAGGGAATATTTGAATGAAATTTTGAGAAGGATTTTTCTACCTAACCTTTGAGATTGGCAAAGAGGGTGATTGTGATTGAGACAGGTTTTGAGGTCAAAACTTCATCAAACAAAAGGTATGGGCACATCTTCCTTGTGAGTGAAATATTGTTGGATGTTGTGAATGCTAAGCTAGAGTGAAAAGGATTTTTGATAAGAATTTTTGAGTTTGGTTTTGAGATATCCAATGTTGATTGATGAGGGTTTTCTTGGAATGAAAGTTGATGCTAGAAACCTTGTTTGATAAGCATTATTGGAAATATTGAGTGAGCCTTCATGTGCATGATTAGGGTTTGTGAAAGATCATGAGTATCATTGTTATGTGAAGTTGAGAACTATCTTGAACTAGGGTTTTGTGGAAAGACCATGAGTATCATTGTTATGTGAATTTGGAATCATCTTGAGTCAAGTTTGAGTTCCATAGTGTGAGTTGTTGAAAGCATTGTGAAACATTTGTTTAGGGTTTGTAAGCAAGTTGTGTTTCATTGAGTGATTGGTTGAGTGGATTTGATTGAGCATAATTGATTGGAAGTGTTGGAGTGATAGTTCAAGTTCTATGAAAAAAATTGTTCTTTATTCTAATTTGAGAAAGATATTGAAAGTGATTGAGTGTGAAACATATTGAGTCTCTTACCATTCTCTATATGTTTCTATGGTTAAACAAAAATTTGAGTGAAATTTTTTGTGAGATTGAAGAGGTTTTATGAAAGAGATTAAGTTGAGTTTTGTGAGTGTTTTGTGAGTGTGAAACATATTGAGTCTCTAACCATTCTCTATATGTTTCTAAAGTCAAACAAGATTCTATGTGAAATTTTTTTGTGGGATTGAAGAGGTTTTCTAGAAGAGATTAAGTTGAGTTTTGTGAGTGTGACACATATTGAGTCTCTAACCATTCTCTATATGTTTTTGAATTCAAACAATATTTTGTGTGAAACTTTTTTATGGGATTGAAGAGGTTTTCTATGATAGATTGAATTGATTTGAACAAGCTTTTATGAAATATAGTGAGAATATTTGAGCAAGTCCTAGAGTGGACTTAAGGACATATTTGTGTGAGCTTTTGTGGAAGCTTACAATGCAGATTTGAGGTAAGTCTTGGTGAAGACTTGTTGAGCAGATTAGGGCAAGCTCTTGTGGAAGCTTACAATGCAGAATTGAGGCAAGTATTTGAGAAGACTTGAGAGAAGAGTTGATTGATTGATTTGTTCAAGCTTTGAGTTAAGGTTTGGGGTAGATCTAGCAGAGTTGATTTGTGATTGGATCAAGCTTTGTGTTAAGGCTTGAGGACAAATTTGAGGACAAAGTTTGGTGCATATTTGAGGATAATTTTATGTCAGATTAGAGATAGATATTGAGCATATTTGTGCTAGACCGAAGGACTATATTTAGTGCATATTTGAGATAAATATTGAATAGATTTGTTCTAGATTGAAGGACTATGTTTAGTGCAGATTTGAGATAGATATTGAGAATATTTTTGCTAGATCGAAGGATTGTGTTTAGTGCAGATTTGAGATAGAGATTGAGCATAGCTAAGAGTAAGCTTTGGAGGTGATAGAGTAGAGGACAGTAGTCTCTAGTGGATAGAGATCCATTAGCAAGGGTAGTGAGGATAGAGGTCTTCTGAGTGAGAACAAGAGTCTTCAATGGAGATATATACACAAGCCATAGCAATGGAGGTAGTAGTCTTCTAGAGGATCACCAGCCAGAGCAGAGGAGAAAGAGTTCTCTTGTGGATAGAGATCCACAAACCAGTTGAGGGGATTGATTTCTCCTATGGGTTGGTGCCCATAAACTTGATTAGGGGATTAGTGTCTCCTTTGGATAGAGGTCCATAAACATTGTAATAGGGAAAGGATTCCCAAGATATTTGTTGAGAAAATTTTAGTGAAATATTTTATCCGTGGAGTAGCCCACATTGGGTGAACCACGTTAAATTGGTGTCTCTATTGTGTGTGGTGATTTGTGCATTACTTTGATTATTTTTGTTGATATTGCCATTGATATATTGGATAATATTGTTTGAGAAAAGAAAATTAAAAGTGGTCTTATATTGTTCACCTCCCCCTCTCAGTATAAGCTTGTGTTCTTCAACCCAAAACACAAAATTTAACATTAGTTCTAAACAAAAAATCAAAGCTTCAATTATTTTGCATCACTAACCTTAAGCAATAACAAATATTTCTTTCTCAAAATTAGGACATATATGTCAAATTTTAGTTTATTTGTTATGCAATAAATACATCAACAAGGGTTAAATATAGACATCTCATTTTGATCACACGACTAATATTCAAGTGTACCAATCCTTTCATAAATCAACCAATTAATTATCCAAATTGAATCAACCTTCCTTGTATCCAAATTTGGAGAATTTATTGCTCCAAAAGCAAAAGTGTCATGGCATAAGCAAAAGCATCAATAACACATTTACAACCCTGGTGTTGCTTTTGCTAAAATTTTGAATTTTACCTTTTCCACCCAAATTTAACTCAAAGAGTCATGATGGCGAAATCATCATTATGAAATAACCACTAGCACTTTTTATTTTCATGCACCAAAATAAAATAAAAAAGGACTTTTGGTACCTTCCAAGTTGCCCACCATTAATGGATCAGATCCCTAAGATATTATTCACAACTCCCAATGGAAATCTTGAATCCAAGATTTTTTATTTTCAATTTCCTCCATCAATGACATCTTGATCTCTTTTCAAATTATTACAATCTCCAATCCTATCATCTTCAATGCAATTCTTCCCCAAATGATCCAAGGCTTCATATAAATCCATTATTTGGTTAATCCCAATTTATGGTCTTTGGAAAACAACAAAATTTATCAAAATCTCTCTATAATCATAGGAATTCATCATCTTGCGTAGAAAGGTTATGCCAAAATATTACCATAATCTTGTGAAGTCCATCCTTGCAAGCATTCAAGATCTTTTTCTTTTAAGAATCCAAGCAATCAAGTCTCCAAGAATCAAGCATTAAAACATCATGCACTCAAGCAATAATGCACACTAAGCATAAAGCATTCAATCCTCCAAGCTCAAGATTTCAAGCATCCACAAGAAAGCTAGCAAGATTTCAACAAACTTCCACAAACAAGCGGGAAATAACCTAAACATCTTGGGTTGTGTTGTTTTCTCTCTTTTTTTTTGGAACTTTCTTTGTCTTGACATTAATTGAGCATGAGAAATACACCAATATTTTAATGTATTTTAACAAATTTTAAATATATGTTTGCTTGATCTATGTTGATATGCCAAGTCTTGATCCTTACTTGGTTGTCCAACACCTAGTCATCATTACTTGTGCAAAACATAAAGCAAAAATGATTAAAAGAAGCATACAAAAATCACTTTGTTCATCAAAGAAGCACTTCAAAAACTTCTCAATGTTGGGTTTGTCAAAGCCATCAATTATTTTAACTAGATATTTAATCTTGCCCCTATTACCAAGAAAATAAGTAGCATTAGAGTATGCATTTACTTTTAGGACATCAATAGAGCATGCCCCAAGGATGAATTCCCTCTACCCAACATCAATATGATCATCGACTTCATTATAATATGTGGAATGTTGTCTTTTATGGATTATTATTAGGCTATAATTAGATCAAAATCATTCCAAAGGACCAAGCCAAAATAGCTTTCACCATCCCATGGGGAGCCTTGTACTATCAAGTTATGTCTTTTAGATTAAAGACTATATGAGCTACCTACCAAAGAACCATGACATACATATTTCATGATATGACATATGACATTGTATAAGACTATGTCAATGAACTTCTTGGTTGATCTCTAAATTGATAAGATCATGTGCAAGACTTAAGATGCATCTTTGAACGGATGTGGAAGTACAAGGTATGCCTAAAGTCTCAAAAATGCATCTATATGGTTACATCAAGAAAATTGTTAGGATTCATTATATCATGGTGTGGTATCAAGGTTGATCTTGAGAAGATATCATATATAGTTGATATACCACCACCTTGAAATTTAACCTAGCCTATGAGTTTCCAAGATAAAATCCAATTCATCCTTACATTGATCTCCTAGCTTACTGACAAGTATCAACCATTCACCAAAATTTTGAGGAAGGATATGGTCTTCGAGTGGGATGTTGATTTTCATGCATCCTTTAATGATCTCAAATTCTACCTCTTATATCCTCTTGTACTTGTCCCACCTAATCCCTCTAAACCCATTTTGCTATGCATAGAATAAGTAGACCATGTCTTAGGAGATATGTTGGTCCAATAGGACAATCAACATAGAGAGAGTCATTTTCTATATTAGTAGGACCTTGGTTGATTCTAAATATTGGTATACATATTTAGATAAGCTTTACCTAGTTGTAGTGTTTTCTTCCCAAAATATTAGACACTACATGGTAATCCATAAAACCTTTGCCATTACAAGGTTCTATCCTTGCATCATCTCATGTTCAAACCTCACCTCTCAAGATAAAATGATAAATGGGTAATTTTACTTAGAAAATTTTAACTTGAGTTTGTTAGCTAAAATTTTGTGAAAGGTTAAGTCATTGTTGACCAACTAGAAATTGTTCCCTTAGAAGCTAACCATCCCTTAGTAGTAGACTTTCTGAATGAGTTAGTATTTAGCCTAGAAGCATATCAACCTGACTCGTGGACTTTATACTTCAATAGCACTTGATGTTTCAAAGGAGTAGAGGTAGGAGTCATCTTGGTCACTCCTCAACAACTAATTCCTTTGTCCTTTAAGCTTAAATTTTTATGTACCAACAATACCGCTAAGTATGAGGCCCTTATCCTAAGTTTGCATGAAATATAAGCCCCTTAGAACTCTTTCTATGTTTTAATATTCCTAGCTTATAGTTGAATAAGTTAATGGTGTTTATCAAACAAAAGATAAAATATTTAATCCATACAAATACATTATCAACAAATTAATGGTTTATTTGAAAAATCACCATTGAAGTTATCTCTAGGTCTAGTAATCACCATGTCAATTCTATGGCCTCAGTTGCATCCCTTAAATTAAAACAAGTCATCATCATAATTCAACAAATTAGGAAGCTCTTCAACATTATATTCTAAATATCTTCCTTTACGAGTATTTTCTATAGAGGCAACTCCTAATCCTTAGTACAAGGATATCTTTACATTCACTAGGAATGGAACCTGCCTAATGGTTTGAATTACAATGAGCATAATAACCTTAAGCAACATGCCTATAGGCATGTCATCATTAGAGATATTTTATATTATCATACTCTTAATAATATTTTTCTTAGATACCTAACCTCAATTGAAGCCCAAGCAATCATTAAAGAGGCCCATGATTGGTCATGTGGTGCTCACTTTAATAGTGTCTCCACTACCAAGGAACTCCTACAAATGAATTATTATTGGCCCTCCATGGAAAATGACTCTTGTGACTATATTAGGAGGTGTGATAAGTGTTAGAAGCATGAAAACCTTATCCAATATCCCTCTTAAGCTTTCCAACCCTTGACTTTGCCTTGGTCTTTTTCCATTTGGGGCTTATACATCATTAGGAATATAAACCCAGTATCATCTAATGGGCACACGTTTATCATCATGCCTATTAATAATTTCAGTAAATGATTCAAATCCATGACTTTATCCTTAGCCGCTAGAGTCTAAATCTTTAATTTTATCCTTAATTCTATCCTTAGCCATTATGGCCTCCCTTTTGTGCTAACCTTAGACAATGGAACACCTTTAAAGAATAAGGATGTACAATATTTTTGTGTTTAAATAAAATATTCAACATAAATGGTCTATTTTTTACTATCCTCAAGGCAATGGCCAATATGAATCTTCTAACAAGACTCTTTTCAAGATTCTCTAGAAGCTTATTAGTAAGTTTCATCTTTAATTGTATCCAATCATGGGGGTCTTTCTCACTAGTGTCAAAACTTCCACTATAAAAATGCCCTATGCTTTGATTTATGTAATTTAAGCCATATTCCATGTTCGATTAGAGGTGTCTTCCTTACACATCCTATTGCAACACTATTTTATAAAAAATAAATAACATCTCACCTATCTCTACTAATTGGAATTGCTTGATAAAAAGTGAATACATACCCTAGAGAACCTATGGGTCTACCAAAAAAGTCTTAAACATACCTACAAAAAAAGGTATGATCCTATTTATTTGAATTTGGTGATCTTAGCCTAAAAAATAATCAGAAGAACACCAATGTGAAAATTAAACTCAAAGGCAAAGTTGATCCTAATTGGCTAGGTACACACATCATAACTATCAAGTATGGTTTAGGTGCTTAACATCTCATCACAGTTAATGGAAAAGAACTTCAAATAACTAATGAACATAATGCATCTTAAATAGTATTGCATTTGAGTCCCCATTGGTTGCCTATTTATTTTCAATTTTCTTTCACTACTTGCTTGCATCTTCCTAATCTCATTAACTTGCATGCATGTTCTTGTCTCTATCTAGACTACTTGTTACATATTGAGTCCAGGACCCATGATGACATGCAAATGATATTCCTAGTCAATATAATTAATTTTCATGCACTAGGTGAATGATGCAAGTGGATCCTCCTAATTCCATGTTTATGAACCAAATCAGGGTTCTCACATATATCTATCCCAATTTTATTTACCTCAAATATTATCTCTATTAGTTCTTTCAAACTACCAATATGTTTTTTCATGATTAATATTGCAAGTTTCATAGGTGTTGATGGTAAAATTAATCAAATCAAATTCTTCTATCTTATCAATCACTACATGATGAATTTTGCAAGGTTTGCAAGTGCTAATAGTAATATCAATCTATCACCTCTATCTCCCATGCACACCATGCATGGGGAAATCAAATCAACAATGAATTTATCCTTCTAGCTAGGGGCATTATTTTTTGCCACACCAATTAATCATAAGTCCTCTATGATACTTCTCTACAAGGAAAATCAATCCAATCAAAAATCCTTTAAGCATTTTTTTAAAGGAAAATCTCAAATCAAAAGTCCTATCGGTGAAGCAATCCTTTAAGCATTTTTTCAAAGGTAAATGAAAATTCCTATGCGAAAAAAAAAAGTCATCTAAGCATTTTATTAGAGGTAAATAAAAGGTCTTACTGGAAAAAGCACAAGTCCTTTAAGAACTTGTTTTAAGGAAAATCATAAGTCCTACAGGAAAAGTAGAATTTATTAAAGCATTTGTTTAGAGGTAAATTATAAGTCCTATAGGCAAAGCAAAAGTACTTTAGACATTTGTTTAAAGATAAATTTTTCATGTTTATACATATCTTTGTATTATAGAAACTAACCAAATGTCCTTCGAGTAAAGCTAACTAAAGTACCCCTAGACAAATCTCAAAGCTAACTAAAAATCCTAACTAAAGTCCCCTTGGGACAATATATATGTATATAGTTGTACATATTAGTATATATCTTTACCCATAGCTATAAATAGTTGTATTATAGTAGTTCCTTGTTCGGAACATCATGCATCTCTCATATCTTATCTTTTTATCTATCATCTTCTCCTTGGTGCATTTAATTATACATATTTCAATTTTAATTCATAACCAATAATTCTTCATTCACCATTAATTAATGATAAAATTAATCATAATTCACATAACCAAACTAAACATCATAAATTATTAACTCAAAATTATAGCATAAATCAATTAAAAACATAAACATAATATCATACATGTCATCACATCATTCACACATCTTAAGCAACAAATATTTTTCCAAACAATATCTACACCAATCTATCATACTGCACTAGTATGGATCATAATGAAGTCAAGTTTCCTCAATCCAAATTGCTTTTCCCTCCAAAATTTGAGGGGTACATCAGAACACGATAGCATTTAATGCTATCCAAAACACAAAATTTAAACATCAATTTCAAGCAATCAATCAAAGCATCACTCATTTTGCATCACTAACCTTAAGCAACAACAAATCATACTGTCTCAAAATTAGGACATATATGTCAATTTTTGGTATAGTTATTATGCAATGAATACATCAAGGGGTAAATATAGACATCCAATTTTTAACATGACTAATATTTAGGTGTACCAATCCCTTCATCAATAGGCCAATTAATTAGCCAAATTAAATCAACAGTGTGCCCAAATTTGGAGCATTTATTGCTTTAAAATAAAAAACGCCAAGGCATGATCAAAATATTGATGACACTTTTACAACCCCGGTGGTGCTTTTGCTAAAAGTTTGACTTTGACCTTTTCCACCCAAATTTAAAATCAAATAGTCATGATGGTGAAATCACCATTGTGAAAATACCACCAATGCTTTTGATTGTCATACATCAAAATAAAATAAAAATTTGACTTTTGTACCTTCTAAGCCACCCACCATTAATGGATCATATCTCTAAGATATGATTCACACCTCCCAATAGAAATCCCAAATCCAATATTTACCATTTTCAATCTTCCTCCATTAATGACATCTTGATCTCTTTTCAAATTCTTACCATTTCTAATGTAATTCTTCCCCCAAGGAGTTATGGCTTCCTATAAAGCCAAAATTTGGGATAACCCAATCCATGGTCTTTGGAAAGCAATAAAATTCTATTAAAATATCTCTAGAATTATAGGAATTCATCATCTTGCATAGCAAGGTTATTTCAAAATCTTACCATGATATTGTGAAGGTCATCCTTGCAAGCATTCAAACACTTATTCTTGTAAGCATCTAAGCATCCAAGCTCTTTCTAAGAAATCAAGTCTCCAAGCATCAAATACTCAAGTAATCATGCACATCAAATATCAAGCATTCAATCCTCCAAGCTCAAGCTTTCAAGTGTCCAAAAGCAAGCTAGAAAGCTTTCAACAAACTTCTACAAACAAGAGGAAAACAACCTTAGCATCTTGGATTGTGCTCTTTCCTTTTATTTGTGTTTGGTACTATTTTTCTTGTAGCTTCAAGATTTTATCTTGTTGCATGTTAACTAATATTTACCTATTACATTTGCACTTAGTTAGCATCTAATTTTGCCATTTTGGTCTTTATTTCAAGCAAGCAAAATATTCATTTTCTATTGTTTGACAGTATTTGCACTTCCAAGTCAAATAGCACCATTATTTCAAGTATTAAATTAACTTATTTTGCATCTAATCCTTTTTTATTTCTCTCAAAAATGAAAGCATCATCTAGTTTACTTAGAGTAAAAGTGTCAACGATGTTATTTTCGATCTTTTACTGCTTTTTCCACAAAGCATTTATTTCATACATTTATAATTTCTATCATTTTTTTACATCTATCTAAACATGAGCCTAATTGTTATTCAATGGAGCTTGACTTTTTAAGCAGGGTTAGACAAGTCTCTTTGCCACTAATCATATATTTTTTTGTTTTTTTATAGGAAAGTGAAAATGCCATTAGCACTTTTGTGGACTGACAGTGCTTCCGCCTATATGGTACAAATAGATTCTTTTGTTTTAAATTCCTTTCATTAAAAGAATTTAGGACTTAGTTTTTTTTATTCTCTGATTATATTCATTTCTATTTATATTAAATTGATAAAATAAGCAAAAGGGAAAGAAGAAACTAGTTTAGTCTTAATCATATAGAGAACCAATCAAATATTCAAGCTTTAGCATTAAATCAAAATTGCATATAGTTGTACTTTGGACTTGTTTAATACACTTTCTTGCACCCCTGCCTTTACAAAAATATATATTTATTTACTTCATTGTTGAATAGTAAAAGCATTTTAGTTCTAGGTCTTTATTATTGCATTGGTGCTAGATTAAGGTTAAGAAGAGGTACTAATGTGGAACAAAATTCCAACATAGGAATATGTCATTAGAAATAAACATCTTATATAAGAAGAAATGAAAATGAAGCGATTAGAAATCAAGAGGGCTAACCACCCCCCACACACATGTCGTAACTCAATGTTAATAAGGATGAGGAATCCCACATGAGTGGTACCATGGTCTTGCACCTTTAAGCCTACTACCCAATTGGAAAAGACTTTAGCAAGTGGTGGGGCTCATAAACCACTCAAATACCACAACTAAGTCAATGTGGAATAATTAACTCACACACATGTTACACTAACTAAGAAAAATATGTATTAATGTGGAATGAAATTCCAACATAGGAATATGACATTGAAAATAAATATCTTGTATGGAAAGAACATCACAATAAACCAATTAGAAACCAAGAGGACCAACTACCTCCCACACACTTGCCATGACTTGATGTTGATATGGGTTTTGAATCCCACAAGAGTGAGACTAAGGGCTTGCACCCTTAATCCTGCTACCTCATTAGTAAATATTTTATCAGATGGTAGGTCTTATTAAAAGGCTTACACAATATCACCTCTCCTTTAATATTACACTTGGGGAAGATTGATCCATTGAGTTATCAAGGGGTTGATGGAGATAGCTAAAATGCTTAAGATATTTGATGTATTTAAAATAAAAACCTTACTAATAAAAAATAAGTTGCATGCACTCTTAAGTAAGATCTTCAAGTCTTAGAGTGTCAACCCTCTCTATTTTAAAAATCTCAAAAATCCCTCTTTATATTTCAAATGGTGGGGATAGGGGTGGGAAGAGGAGGCACTTGCATGAATGAAGTTGTTAATGCATATATAAATGACTCCTTAATTATGGATGGGAAGCAATAGCTATCTATTTTAAAATGGCACCTGACCTTGAGAAATATTTAAGATGTCTTTGAAAGGGGGAAAACACTCACTTAGTTATAAATATCTTAAGAGGTCTACCCTTTAAGAGAGAGGGGTACTCAACCTTTATAACTTGAAAAGGATGCTCTTGAAAATGACTTTGGCTTTGTTTTTTATTAATAAGTGAGTTCTTAAAAGTAACTCTCTCCCTCTTCCTCCTAAAGGCATCATTAACCCAATAGCTTATAATAAGAATTGATGCTTACTTATAGATAGAGAGTTGAATCTTAAGGTAAATGCTTGCTTATACATAGAGAGCCTTTAGGTTTATTTAAATAAGATTATTTTATATACATATTAATAACCCAAACTTATGACATGGTATAGAAGAGCAATCCACCTTGTAAAAGCAACTCAAAATGATGATATGTATTATTAAGCTAGCCCTCACTATTTTAAAAAAAAGCTAATTTTTTTTCCCTATTCTAAAAAGAAGAGGGAGACCTCTCTATTTTAAAAATAGGTCTTTTTTCTCTTGTTTTAAAGAGGTAAGGGACCTTTACCTTTAAAAAGGAGGGGTTGGGATTTCATGGATGGGAGGGAAGTGCTTTTAAAAGGGTGTATTTAAAACTACTCCAATAAGACAATTAAAGCAGATGAATACATATCCTTGTCATTGGTGGTTTTTTTATCCTCCCCATCCTAAGAGGCTTTTAGATAAGCACTCAACCGACATCTATACCCGGGGGAGATAGCTTTTGGATAAGCACTCGCGGAGAGCCTTAAATCCTTCCGGCTTGTTATCGGCTGCTTCAGGTTGGCTTTCCAACTTGCAACTTGGCGATTAGAGCTAACCCTCTATCTCTAGCTCTAGGAAAAGGCACAGATGATATGAGAATCACTAACCTCTCTATTTTGAAAGGGGTGAATGGGGTGAATGGGAGACATGATAAATGGGAATCAATCTATGGGAACATATCTCAGGGATTCGGGTCAGCTGATCCATTCGCAGGTGCCTTTCTCTAAGTCATTCATTCGAGTTGCAGGGATTCGCCTCACCTCACTATTTTAAAGGGTAAAAAGGCATGATCTTCTCTTTGGGGTTTTTAAAGGGCTAAATATTTGTTTCTTTTATAGTTGAAAGGTACTCCTCTTACATTCGAATTGGAATGGGTAGAGTGGTTCCAAAACTGCTAATGCATAGATAAGAGGAGTTTGTTACCCTCTTGACACTTTAAGTTAATGCGAGCGATTGACCATGCATAAGAGTCTGGTAATGCTACAGAGTAAGTGGGTTCCCCTCTCCTCTCTATTTTAAAAAGGGGATTCTTATATCCTTTGATCCATAGTAGAGTAGGGTGCTTGTATCTCCTAATCCATACCTTTCAATCAATAAGGTTTCAAGGAGCCATGTTATTCATTAATGAACCCCTCTAAGTTGAAAGAAGTAAGCTTTTAACAGTCCATTCTTTGGTAAGGGTTGACTGGAGTAAGTCATTTACCTCCCAATGATACGTTCGTTTCCCCCCGGCGTGATGGATCATGGTTCTTTCAGCGTGATTCTGGCCTAAGGAAATCAATTCATTACCACCTCATTGTTATTAAAGAGCCCACAAGGCCATCTATAACTATAGTCGGGATTCTTTGTGACCACTTTCTTAGTGTGTCGTTATCTATAATCATCGAGGTCTTTTCTTTGATCTTCTTCATCGCTCTCCTCTCTATTCTATAGAAAAATATTTGTTGATCAAGGATCCATGGATTCTTTAAGCAAATTAAAGGTTGTGCCACTTCTCTTTTTGAATTTTCCTTCCCCTTTTATACCATTTTAGCTTTTTTGATCCATATTTTGAAGTAAATATGAAAACGAATGGAGAAAGGAAATACATACAACAAACCAAGGGATGCACAAATCCTTACCTCAATCTAAGGAACCTTTGAAATAGAAATCCCATCACACTCACAGTGCCCTTAAGCCAATTTGAAACAAATGCTTATCAAATTTTAAGGATAGATTATACTTTCATCAATCAGAGTGAAACCTATTAAAGTATGGAGAAGAGAGTGGGAGAAGAAAGGCGTGCGATGAGTAGTAACTATATATACCAGTCTGGGAGTAGCTTTAAAAGGTTATGAAAGGAAGGAACTTCTGGTGAATAGAACACACATGCCTACTGGACGGATTGGATTCATATACGTGGAAAACCTCCATCAACAGATTTACAGTATATCGCTCACTCGGATACTTCTCCCCCAATAATTTTTTTGGATTGAATATGCTAAATAAAAGGTATGAAATTGAATCTATCTCATATAAAATTGCTTGGGGAGGCCAGGAACCCCTTTTATATAAGCAGTGCGAACCTTTTCATTAAACTCTTTCACAATTTTTTTTTTTGAGGAAGGGGATAGATTGATTATCTTCATTTCTTTAGGGGTAGGTTGAATGAGCTTTTTGTTTGAGAACAATTTTTTTTAAGTCACTTAATCTTCCCAATCAGGTTGTAGGAATAGTCACGTTGTTCCATTCCTAATTTAGAAAGGCCAAACCACACATCAAAAAAGGTATAATCGCTTTTTAGTATTTGGAGTAAAACTACGATGGAATGATCTCAAATTACAACCTCTTTCCCACCCACCCGGGAGAAAGGGAGGTGGGCTTGGAATTCGACATCCTTCGAAGAGAAGGAATAGCTCACTGGTGGTCTAGCTCCATAGCAAGCACCCCCTTTAAAAATAGAGAGGGCCCTTTTTCTTTTAAGAGTGCAAGTGATTCAGTTATGAGACCTGTCCTTATGGTACTCGTTATTAGAGCCTTTTCCCGCTTGTTCTTAAAAGTTCTTGTGCAGGTCAGTAACCGAAGCTTAAAATAGAGAGGACCAGCTCAGCTCTTTTGGTAGTAGAACGTTCTGTAAATCGGTTTTGGGAAGGCTTAAGATATATGGGAGGTGGTGACACGCTCTCTATCTATAAAGAAGTGGTGACACCTTGAGAAAATGGAATACTATTCTTTTGTCTATGGCTACATTATAATCACTTCTGGATGAGACATTGTAAATCAAAATTGACCAATGTGAATTCATATATTCTAGATAGCTGGGATCCTTCAGCCCCGGTCAAGGCCTCTCTATTCTAAAAGGGGACCTTTCTTTTCCGTGGGGATGTTCTTTCTTATAACATAAATAGGGGGGTTTGGATACGGAAAAGCGGCTCAAAGCCCAATCAATTCTTAGCCTGTCTATTATGTCATCCAGAAGACTTGTCGTTATTCAAAATAAGAAAATAACTCTCTAAATAAATATAAACACAAACTGTTATAGAAGGGAGGGCTCATTCCTTTAAAATATCTATCCCTAGTTTTAAGGGATATACTCTTTCTCCATCCCAATTTTCCCTCTTGAAATAGACAACATAGTTTTTTCCCTTCATTTTATTCAACAAATCATGGAGACCCCTATCATTTGATGTCGCGATTATGGATAGAGAGCTCGAATAAAGGTAGAGAGCATTCCCTTATATAAGAGAGGGCACTTCGTCCATAGCCGCTGCCGCTCACTGATATGAATAAAGGCCAGGTCGGGGTCTTTCCCATTCACTAATTGATTTGATGCGGAATAGATAGCCTAAAAACCTATAGTGTGTGCATTACTCGTTATTTCATTAGCTTCAGTTTAAATTGAGTTAGTTGCATTGACCTAGAACCTTTTACCCTCTCTTATATAAAGTGTTTCATCCAAATTTAATTTAATTACACCGATAGGCGTCCTACAATGGCAGCCAAGAAGGTCAGCCACGTCGTAAACAATATTAATATTTTATTAAAAAATTTGACATTAAGAAAATTATCCTTCGACATTAAGGGTTACTGTGGATTTAAAATATTTAAACTAGCTTAGATATATAAAATATATATATCTATAAACACCGAGATTTATCAATATCGAGGTGCCTATCTATCACACCCCCAAGAAATGAGATAGGCACCTCGATATTGATAACTCTCGGTGTTTATAGATATATATATTTTTTATATATCTAAGCTAGTTTAAGCTAGGTACGAAACTTCTTATTGATCATGCAGGTTGGCTGCATCCAGCCAGCTTAAAAGTAATCACAAGCTCCTCCGGCTCGCCCCTCTGTTTCAGGTTCCTTCCCCCCTCCCGGTCGAGTACCCACCTCAAGGTCCTCATGTATCCATCTATCTCCATCCATCCATGCCCGTGTCTATCTATTGTCTCCTCTCCCACTTCATCGGTAAGCGAGGGCACCTTTAAAGAAAGTTCTAAAGCTCGACCTCCTCGACCTTTAAAGTAACTCAGTCGAGCGAAGAGCTTAAAGAAATGAAGTTAAGATTGAATACAAAAAAGCGTTAATTATCTTGAGGGCCTTTAAAACCGAGTGCTCATCCTTACCTTGTAAAAGTGGGGGTGGGGGCTATCTCAGATTATAGGAGAGCCTTCAAAAGCTTAAAGTTTTAAAGCGATCAAGATTATAGATAGAGAGCGGACCCTCTCCCTATCTTTTTAAGGTCGAGTGCCGCCCTCGACCAACGGACTCGCTATATAAATAATGGGGGCTGGCTCTTAAGGGAGAGGCCTTTTCAAACGTTTCGGCTCCTCTTTTATGGAGCTATAAGCCGGCTTTTCATTTATTCACTTTTTAAGGCCCCCCATATTTTAATTAAAGCTCTCCATTCCCCTTTTCAAATAGAGGGGGTAAGCCGGCGCGTTATTACATACGTAATAAGAATGCATGCTGGAGAGGTCTGCTCCTCTCCCCTATGTTTCAAAGGCAAGCCAAGCCGGTTTTTTAAAAAAGGGGACCTTTCAATTAAAGCTCTCTATCCAAGGCAAGAGCTCTTACATACAAGAGATCGGGTTCAAAGTTAGTTTTGTCTTTTGCCTGTCCCCTCAAGATTTTAGAGCGCCTATCCCTCTCTATTTTAAAGGGGTTTGGTTATCCCCCTCTTTCTCAAATTTGGTTGGTGCCGGAGCTCTCTATCTATAATCGGGGTTGTTGTTATGGGCTGCTGGCGGATTGATGATTTATGCGATTATGAACCGACCGGAATTCGATTCCGATGCAACTTATCCTTCTGGAGCTGACGTAACAAACTACGCAAGCCTCCCAGCGGAGCCAACAGAAATCCTATCCGAATGCGAAAAATAAGAGGCGGTTTCATCATGGTGGTATACCAGCCGCCTGTTTCGAAACTTCCAGTTCCAATCGGAGCATATGGATCCGTCAATGGATTTGTATGTATAGCCGCTTTAGTCGTGCTCGTCGTTTCTTGAATGGAGAAAAAGTATCTCTTTTCCGGGAACATGGTCAACCAGAAACTCTTATGCCCGCGATTATAAGACCACCACGATCTTTCACGATGCAGAAAATGAGCCAGTTTTCCATTCCCGTATGAGGAAAAGTGGATTGGCAACAGGATATCGATTATGGCACGAAGTGATTCATCATGCTCGAACATGAATGAGTTCGTTAAGGAACGAAGTGCCCCGAATCGCGGGAGCGAACTGGAACTAAACGGTTTATAGATCATCAAATTCCCACGAATGGAATGAAAAGTGGGTCCATGTAAAGGATCAAGACCCCGCAAACAACAACGCTCCTCCCCCATATGGAGTTCGGAACCCAAAGGCAATCGTTGAGTAAACTGTATCTTTCTCGTGCTAGACGAAATAACACCTATAATGAAAATGCACACTCCTCCATGCGAAAGATTCATATTCATTAAAGCCTTTCGGTAGTCGCCGTGAACGACCTCTAAAAGGTGGTGGGGTGGAAAAGCGAGAGAACGCGCTTCAAGCCCAATCGCTAACCGCCCATGCCCATTCGAGTATGGTAAGATTAGGGTACAAGGAAATAGTACACAGAGTACACCGCGGAAAGATTCTGGATATGACAAGTCTCCCATGGATCCGAGGATAAGAAAATGGAGAAGGAGAACGGAGCAAAATGATGCTTTAGCTTTCGTTTCGGAGCTTCTCCCAATAGATCTGTTTGGTAATAGAATGGGGCTAAAAGCTCCAACCAACACTCCACCCTTCGCTTCGTCCATAGAGCGGAATCCCCTGGAATGTAGATAGACTAGAGAGGGTAATGGAGATGTAGGAATAGGGATTATAGTGCCACTGGAAGAAGGAGCGCCTATGGGAACATCTCTACCGACGAACCATTTCAATAGTACGGGTGCTGCCGTGCCACGAGGCACGACCATGGAAGTAATGAAGAAGAATAAGTTCTGCGGTTGGACCATCTGCTCTATTCGTATCGTAAAAAATCCCAGATAAAATAGGCTTAAAAAGGAAGCCTTAAGAGCGCAACGCATACCGAAAAGACAGACGAGAATGAGATACTGGCATCAGACGAACGCTCTCTATCTATAATCTTAAGAGGGGGAGGGCTCGACCTTTAAATAAGTCATAAATCACTCAAGTCCTACAACTGGGTCAATGTGGGATTATAAACGTGCACACACACACTATACTAAGCAAAAGAGGTATTAATATGGAATGAAATTCCAACATAAAAATATGCCACTAGAAATAAATAAATTTTATAAAAACATCACAATGAATTGATTAGAAACCAAGAGGACCAACTACCCCACATACACCTATCGTGAATCAATTGGAATAGGGACAAGGAATCTCACATGAATAGGACCAAGGGATTGCACCTTTAAGCCTACTATCCCATAGGCAAAGAGTTTGGAAATTGGTGGGGCTTATAAACCACTCAAGTCCCACAACTAGGTCAATGTGGGATTATTAATGTATGCACAAACAATACTAACTAATCAAAATAGGTACTAATGTGGAACAAAAATAACTTGTATAAGAAGAACATCACAATGAAATGTTTAGAAAGCAAGGGGGCCAACTACCCCCCACAAACATGCCATGACTCAATGTTAATAGGGGTGAGGAATATTACATGAGCGGGACCAAGGGTTTGCACAATTAAGCCTACTACCCCAATGGAAAATAATTTACCAAGTGGTGGGGCTCATAAACCACTCAAGTTCCACAATTGGGTCAGTGTGGGATTACTAAGATATGCACACATTACATAAACTAAGCATAAGATGTATTAATATGGAACAAAATTCCAACATAAGAATATACCACTAGAAATAAATAGTTTGTATAAGAAGAACATCTCAATGAACTGGTTAGAAAGCAAGAGAGTCAACTACCCCCCACACACATGCCACAACTCGATGTTAGTAGGGATGAGGAATACCACATGAGCAAGAACAAAAGATTTGCACCTTTAAGCCTGCTACCCAAATGACAAAGATTTTGATTAGTGGCCAGTCTCATAAACCACATAAGTCCCACAATCAAGTCAATGTGGGATTATTAATGCATGCACACACTAAGTCAAAGAAGTATCTTAGCAAAAATGCAGGTGTTCTTCAATCAACCCATCAAACACTAGACTCTAAGCTAACAAACTACCCCTATTCTCGAGGTTATATAGAGGGTAAGAGTCATGACATATCCCTAAAAATACCCTTTGCATTATCTCTTCCCATTCTAAATCACCATATGAAAGGGTGATCTCCAACAATAGAGTAAATATAATTTACACTAACTCATGGTAAAAATATATTTAAAAGTTCGATTTCTTAAATTTAATTTCATGGTTCTTCTAAAGAAAACCTTAAAATTGTTAGACTGATGTGGTGTCTTTTGGAATAATGAAGATGAAATCCTTATCACATACTTGAAATCATATAGGACTTCAACAAACAACTATGCAAAGTCTAAACCATTGGATCAATAATAATATTATTTTGAATGCACATCAATCATTAGTGAAGGTAATATCTTAAATATACCAACAACTTTATAAAAATGAATATGACAATATATAATTTAATCAATCATAAAGTTGATCTTTTTCTTAATAAAATTCACATAATATTAATAAATAAATATTTTTATTAATATCTTAATAAAAATAATATCAAGATAAAAAATAAATAGGTCAACAAGAGTTAAAATTATTAATCTAATAATAATAATGTAAAAAATCATTTATACATTTCAAAAAAGCTCTCTAGAAAATTTGAATTAAAATTACTAATCTAAAAATAAGATAAGAATTACTTTAAATTTTATTATAATTTTTTTTTTTTTTAATTTAAGTTATTTGGTTGGTCATCTTTAAAAAAAAAAAAAAAAAAATTGCAAAAGTTATGTATAAAAAAATTAGTAAACTAATTTAATTTCTTAAAGATTCTACAAAATTAAATCTTATTAACTTTGTTTTTATCTAATAAAATATATCTCTAAATATAATATAATTTTTTTTAAACTAAAAACAACCCTACAGTAGGACGACACTACATACATACCCTGCGACATTTCTGCACTACCGTACACTGAAAGCACTTTTCACATTAAGTCTCTTAAACCAATAAAACAGCCAAACCCAAAAAAATATAACTCTCCTTTTCTTATCAATTAAATGCTTTCGCATCACTTTTATCCCTGCCTACTTTGTTGAAACATAGTCTACTCTACAATATTCGGCCATACTGACAATAGTATTTTTTTTAATTTAATAAATAAAACTGAGGCGACATTCTCAGATCTTTTCCGTGATTTGAAATGAAGTTACTCAATAATAAGGGGTCATTCCTCATAGAGTGTGGCCCATGACCATCTCTTTTCCTTCGAAGTCCGGACCCATTTGTCATTAAAGAAGATTTCAAGCAAAGCAAAGGCAGTTGGTGGCGGTTGCTCATGATTTGGCAAATTCCCTCGGCATGTGTTCTCCTTTTCAGGGATATCCGGTTTAGCTGAACTTATACATTTTAAAGTTGAGAAGTGATGTTTCTTTCATCCTGCATTGGAATCTGTAAGATGTTTCTAAACCTAATTCTTTACCTATTGCCGGGTCTCTTATCTTAAATAAATCCCCGACGCATTAAGGTCTCTTACCTTAAATAAACTACCCAACAATGAATCTAAGGGTCAAAGCTCTAACCCAACCAATGTTAACAATAGATAACAATCAGTTTGTCTTGAACTTAGTTAGGCTTCCTTTATCTCCTTAAACCTTAAATCTTAAGCTTATTTTTTAATTGTTAGGATTTATTGTATCCTATGTGACACCAAGGTTGATCTTGAGAAGATATCGACTATCGTTGATATGCTATTCCCTTGAACTTTGATCTAGCCCAAGTGTCTCCAAGATAAAATCCAATCTATTCAAAGTTTGATCTCCTAGCTTGTTAACAAGTATCAACCTTTTACCAAGCTTTTGAGGAAGGATACAGTCTTTGAATGGGAAGTTGATTGTCATGCATCCTTTGATGATCTCAAATTCTACCTTTTATCTCCTCTTGTCTGTGTTCCACCTGATCCCTCTAAACCCTTGTTGATATAAATAGCAACAACAAACCATGCCTTAGGAGATATGTTAGTGCAGTACGACGACCAACATAGAGAGCGAGTCATTTTCTATATTAGCAAGACTTGGGTTGATTATGAAGTTTACTATACACATATAGAGAAGCTTTACTTAGATGTAGTGTTTGTCAACCAATTAGTAGTTGTGCCCTTAGAAGCTAGCCATCCCTTAGTAGTAGACTTTCCAAATGAGTCAGTGTTTAGCCTAGAAGTAGATCAACTTGACTCTTGGACTTTATACTTCAATAACACTAGATGTGTCAAAGAAGCAAAGGTAAGAGTCATCTTAGTCACTCCTCAACAATAACTTATTCCTTTATCCTTTAAGCTTAAGTTTTTTTGTAACAACAATGTCGCTAAGTATGAGGCCCTTATCCTAAGGTCGCATGCAACATTAGAACTTTAGGTTATAACTCTCTTTGTCTTTGAATATTTTAGCTTGTAGTCAACTAAGTCAATGGTGTTTATCAAACTAAAGACAAAAATCTTAATCCAATTTTTTCTTATGTCAAGGTCTATATCCTTATGACCTGAATGCTTAATATTTATCGATCCACTGCTTAAAGTAAGCTTACTTTAAGACTTATATACCTATCTTAAGACAGAAGTATCTTTCTCAAGACCTAATATATCTTTCTCCTTCCCAACTTTCTTTTTTTCTTTCTTTCTCAATCTATAGCTAATTTTTCTTCTTTGCACCTCAAAGCTGAAACTCTTCTCTATATGTTGTAGGAAGCTTCTCACACTTCTGTTGCAACTTTCTTATACTATAAAGGTGACTTGAACATCCGTGATTCTTCTATCAAATTTCTATGTCAAGGGATATCTTAGTTCCTTGATTCTTCAACTATTTCTACAATCAATGTCAAGGGATTTCTTATTTCCCTGATTCTTCTATCAATATCAAGGGTCGGCTATGACCGTGGATGATCAACTATCTTAAAGTTGATATACCTTCAACCTTCAATGTCAAGGGTTGGCTATGACCCTAAATGACCAACTATCTTAGAGTTGATACACATCTCAATATAGTTAAGTCCTAGTCTTCACTGGTTATTCTTCAACCATGGAAATATCCTAGCCGATCTACTCAATATGACCTTCAAATAAAATCCAAGTCTCACTGCCTTCAAAGTGGACATATTCTTAATCAACTTTATCAAACTAGATAAAATTGATTTTTAATAATGGTGGCTAATAAACTCTACCAATCTTGATAGATTTTGGTGGTAGCTCTGATACCTTTGAAGCCTTTTTAAGCCTTAATACTACCACAAATATCATAGGATATAATATAACATAGCCACAATATAATAAGGTCAAGATAATAATATGAGTAGAATAATATGAGCAAATTAATATGTGTATCAAGGCTAATAATATATCAAATAACATTCAATAATAAACAACAATATGAATGTAAATAGCCTAAATTATACATGTACTAAGCATGTAGAACAACTTACAATATTAATTGCTCAAAATGTATGCAATCTTTATTACTCCTTTTTCTCTTACAAATATCAACTTGCTCTACTCTCTGTATGAAATGTAATATAATATCCTCTGTTGTGACCAATCTATATATGGAGTAATATATCCATAGTAGAATGAATCTTTGTTATTTGACAATTCCTTTCTATATGCCAAGTCTCATGACTCTGTGCTTATCTACTTGACACTTGCATACTTGATGAACACTTGACACTATATTGTATGCACACCTAAACATGACTCTTGACCTTCACTTTGCACACTCTAACCTAAGACACTTGTGCACATATTTACATTACATATTTGCACTCTTACATATAAGACACTTGTGCACATAGACTCAACTTACATTTGCACACTCACTCACATGACACTTGTGCATTTATTACACATTACAACTTTACATGACACTTGTGCATATCCTGCACATTCACACTTACATAAAGAGGAAATAATACTCACACTCTAAACTATGACTCAACCCTAATCTATTATTTACAATTGTACCATGAAGGTACCATGGGGGTACATTAGCATGTACCAAATAATGTAATATACTCCACCATTGCTTTGTTCCATTCAAGTAATCCATCAAATCATTCATACATGGAAATGAAAATCTATACTTTATGGTTATCTTATTAATAGCCCTTGAATATATACACATGTGTCATTCTCCACCCTTCTTTGGTGCAAGTACAATTGGTACTACATATGAGCTCAAACTTTCCCTAATCAACCCCTTGCCCAATAACTCTTGGACTTGTCTCTTTATTTCCTCATTCTCCATTGGTGTCATTTTATATGCTACCTTATTGGAAAAAAAAAATCCAAGAACGAAATCTATGTGATGGCTAATACTCCTTAATGGTGGCAATCCATTTGGTAATTCTTCTATCAAAAATTTTGCATACTCCTCTAGCAATTTATTTACTTCACTTGGGATTTTATCTTTCCTTTCTACTTTCCCATCCTTTGTGGGTTTAGAAATCAAAGCAAAACACATCTTCTTCTTTGTCATCTCCTTCAAAAATTGTTTTTTAAAAAATCAAACATACTTTAGGATCATTGTTCTCTCTTTCATATTTGTCCTTCAATGGACTCAGTACATACTTCTTACCATATTTCACAATAGCATAGGTGTTTTCCCTACCATCATGTACTACCCTCCTATCAAATTGCCAAGGTCTTCCCAACAACACATGGCAAGCATCCATAGGCATAATATCACATAGGACCTCATCCTTGTAAGATCCAATTTGAAATTTCACCTAACATTGTTCACTAACTAAAATTTGGTGTCCCTTTTGCAACCAAGAGACCTTGTATATATTGGGGTGTTCTATCCTCTTCAACCCTAGTTTCTCTACCATTTCGATGGATACTAGATTATTTGTACTCCCACTGTCTACAATGACCTTGCAACATTTGCCTCTAGACTTGCATACTATTCTAAAAAGATTTCTCCTTTGAATAGGTTTACATTCTTTCTTATCTGGCTTCAATAGTACTCTCTTCATCATAAGATATTCTTCTTGTTATGGCTCCTTCATGTGTTTCAGGGAAGCAACACTTTCTTCCTCTACTTATGCAATATGGTTCCTAACCTCCTTTCCCTTATTTCTACTTTATTGTGTTTTTGGACATTCAAATGCCTGATGACCATCTTCTCCACATCTATAACACTTTCTAGGGAATCCTCTACCCCTTCCTCTACCAAAATTACCTCTTCCTCATGAGAAGTCTCCACCTCCTCTAGTGTTCTAGCTTAAGTCATTATGAGAAGTACTAGCTTCTCCTTCATGCTTTTTTGTCCTCTTCCACTATTTGTATGTCCTTGTCCTTGTGAGAACTATCCTCTTCCTCTTTTATTATTTTGTTGCCTTTGCAATAACTTATCCTATACCTTTAAGGTATACTGGTAGGCTTCTTCTATTTTCCTCATTCTTATCATACTCACTTCATCTTATATGGACAATCATATTCCATTGATATACTTTGAAAAATTCTCCTCATCGTCTTCTATATGGCCGATCCAAATGGTGAGCCTATAGAATTCCTCCATATAATCCTTCACACTCATATCTCTTTGTCTTATGTTTTTCAATTTTCTAATGACCCAATTGGTAATATGATGGGAGGAATTTGGCCTTCAATTTGGTGATCATTTTCTCCCATGTCTTAATCGTTTCCTTCCTTTTTCTTTGTCTTTCGGTATGAACATGGTCCCACCATAAGGACACATGCCATTTTAACTTTGTACAAGTGAATTTCACCTTCTTGGGGCCTTCTACTAATTCAAAATCAAAATATTTTTCCATCTTCATGATCCAATCAAGGAGTTCCTTAGGGTTTAAACTTCCATTATACGATGGGGTTTCTAATTTTGGCTTCCTACCCATGTTAGAAATTTCTTGGATTAATCATTTCTCTAGTTCTTCTTCTCTCTTCTCATTGTGAGTTTCTCGTTGACCAACTTCTATTTAATTGTACTCACATTCTATTTTAATGCCCCTCCTTTGTGAATTTTTGATTGCATCAAGTCGAGCGATAATTCCTCTTAGCATTTCAGTTATATCCATGGCTTGAGGGCCTCATTGTCTTCTTCTTCCCCATTGTGACATCTCTCCTTTGGCACATATTAATCCTCAAGACTCTACTTGCTCTAATACCAAAATTATGCAAACGTCCAATGACAAGACTATTCATACAACTACCACCTTCTTGTACAACCTCTTAATATTGTACAACTATACAATCTAACTCTTTGCACGATTAATATCTTGTATGGTTGATCCTTCAAATGGGAACCCAAATGTACAATGTTATTTTATCGTATGACAACCTATTCATTTGTATTATGGATTTAATATTTAGTTTGTATGGAAATGATTAGAGGATGACCACTAAATTGAACAAGTTTTAATATTCTTCAATTGAACGGTTTTAAATATAGTATAACTTTTATATTCTATGAGAATTTTTTTTCCAACAATAATTATTATTGAATGGTAACACTCTCACTTGTATTATGTTTCCTTCTACAAGGTATTTCAACTCAGAATGAAAATTTTCATCTTTTTATGGCTTCAAACCTTGGCTTGTATGTCAGTTTATTTCAATTTGCAGACTATGACACTTCTCGATATCTATAACTTCCTCATACATGACACAAGATCATTGAATTTCCTTTTGTTCAAACTTCCTACTTTGTATCTTGCACACAAGTCAATAACACACATACAATTGCACAAATGGACTTCAAGCATTCAACAATAGAGTCTCACAGAATAAATAACATAATTTTATTGGAGATTAATTTATTGGATTACAAATACAATCCTGAGTATTTCAAACAACTTAATCTCTTCCTCAACCATTCATTCATATTCACTTCTACCACTTTCTCCTCTCTTCCTAGAGATAAACTTCATGCTTTAAAATTTTAAAAATGGTTGCCTAACTACTCTAGACAGTTGGTCTTCTAGTTTCTTAATCATTTGGCTATTGAATATTTGGCCTTTAGGATGCTCTTGCATCATTATCTCTTTTAGAACAAAACTAAAAGGACATTACTATGCTTATTTATATTTGCAATCCATGCATAGCGTGCTATTGATTTATTTGGTTTACACGATATTTTGAGATAGTTAGAGTGCGGCCCATGAACATCTCTTTTTCTTCAAATTTTGAAACCATTTTCCATTAAAGAATATTTTAAGCAAATCAAAGGTAGTCGATGGTAGTTTTTTATGATTTGGCAACTTCTTTCGACATATGCTCATCTTTTCTAATGAATTGGGTGTGTTACTCATTTATTTTTCATTGTTTCTTACTTTCTCTCCTATTTTAGTATTTGAGTTCCTCTGATAAAGATAATGAGAAGACTTAAGCTCAAATTATTAGTTGCCCTATAGAATGGGTATATTCCAATCTTACTTTGTGTTGTTCTCGTTGCATATGTTGAAATATGTGGTATCCTTTGATGCAAATGAGCTATAATGACACTATAAAAACCACTTGGTATGGAAATATCATTAGATATAGAAGTAATGGTATGCACTACTCACATTTCACCTCTGAACGTCACACATTTTCTTGTGAAACGTAAAGAATGCAACTATGATCACTCAAATTTAGATGCAACCAATGTGTGTGGATATGGAAACCTTGTGGATGTGAAGCCTCTAAAATCAAGAGTAGGAGTTGTTTGCCCTATATTATTTAGTGGCAGAAAGGGATTTGAAAGCTGCTACAAAGTAAACCATGCACCATAAAAAATTCTAGAACAAGTATTTTCAAGTATTAGCATGATATTATTAATAATGCATGTCATTTTTGAGTAGGTAAAATATATGGACAAAGATGTGTGCTCTGAGAATCTTGTGATGTGGAAATAGATGAATGACCAAGAGGGTACTGCTCTTTCAATCAAATATATTTTGATCTTTGTGACACCATATTTGGTTGCATGGCCACTGTCGACAAAACCCTTGCACTTCTCAACTATAAAGAGCCCCCCATTCTCCAAGATGGTACTATAATTATGGTACACGATACATCTATTATTTACTACCTAGAATCTTAGACACTACATGCTCAACCATAAAACCTTTATCATTACAAGGATCGATCCTTTGCATCATCTCATGTTCAAACCTCACCTCTCAAGATAAATTTCTAAGTGAGTTGCACTTAGTGAACTTAAACTTGAGTTTGTCAACCAATTTTTTTTGAAAGGTTAAGCCATTTTCAAACAACTAGCAGTTGTGCCCTTAGAAGCTAGCCATCCCTTAATAGTAGACTCTCCCAATGAATCAATATTTACCCTAGAATCAAATCAACCTAACTCTTGGACTCTAAAATTTATTAACATTAGATGTGTCAAAGAAGTGGAGGTAGGAGTCATCTTGGTCACTCCTCAATAACAAATTATTCCTTTGTCCTTTAAGCTTGAGTCTTTCTATACCAACAAAATTGCTAACTATGAGGCGCTTATCCTGAGGTTACATGCAACATTATCCCTTTAGGTTGGAACTATCTTTGTATTTGAATATTCCTAGCTTATAGTCAACTAAGTCAATGGTTTTTATAAGACTAAATATAAAAGGCTTAAGCTATACAAATATATTATCAATAAATTAATGGCTACATTGACAAAATCACCATTGAAGCTATCTATAGATCTAGTAATTTCCATGCTAATGCTATGGCCTTAGTTGCATCCCTTAACCCCTTACAACTAGATGACAAACAAACCATCATCATTCAAAAAATTAGGAATCCTTCAACCATAGAGTCTAGATAGCTTCCTTAAGGTATATTTTCTATAGAGGCAACTCCTCTTAATCCTTCGTACAAGGATATCTTTACATTACTTAGGGTACGAGCGGGAGTCACTCTGAGAAAACGGTAAATACCATATGAGTGCATATAGGGGGTATTTTTAATAGCAAGTTGAACCATCGGTATATTGGTAAGTATCTTCTAGGGGAGGGATGTTTAAAATTTATGCTTACCTAGATATAGATTCTATCAATAAAATAAGGTTGGAGAAGAGGAGGTGGGGTTATATTTGAGTTCTAAAATATTTATATTAGTTATATTATGAAATATTCTAAAATAATAAAATATCTAATAAAACAAACCATGTAAAATTTGATTACATTCACAACACTTGCTTACTTTATAAAATAAAAAAATGTGAGGCTCACTTCTAACTCACACTTGCTCTTAGTTCATACTTGGTTGAAGCTTGCAAGTTAATAATTTTTTTAAAGCTTTAAGAATTAAATAGCATGCATATTATAAAATTATCATAAAATTAAGAATCAACTAATAATTTTCACGCTTGTAATATTTTTAATAAAATTTAATATTAGATAATTTAATATAGGATTGTAAATCATTACATATATAATATTTTTCAATCCAAAAATATATATTGGAAAGAAAGTCTTTGTTTTAATTTAGTAAAATAATTTTTTCACGGTACTAATATGGCTTTGATTTATTTACATGTTGTTCCCATCCTTGTGCTTAATATTATATTTTAGTTGGCTATATGTGCATTTTATTATGTGCATTTTATTGGAGGCTACTCTCATTGTGCTCTCATAAAAATATCAAAATATTATAGTTGTTATTAGGCTAGTTAAATCATATTCAAAAAATATTCCCATAAACTTTTTATAGCTTGTATTCATATTAAAGATATTATTTCTAGCTTTAGTGAACCACTTATTTTCTCTTTTGAAAACGTTGGTATCATTTGAATTGTTAAGATGCAGAATCTCATTTGAATTGTTAAGTATATTTTTTAGTTTTCATGCATTTTTTGGCAGATTTGGCTTGAACGGAACCGTCGGATTTTCCAAGGTAAGGAGTTAACTACTTCCCAGGTCTGGCAGAGGATTTTGCGAATGATCCAGGAAACTGTGTCTGCAAAATGTCAGATTATTTCTCCCGTGGACCATGTAGAACGTCAGATCATGGAAAGATTAGGCTTGATGGTTAATGGTCCTGGTCCTAATGTCTCTTGCAGACGGATGGGTCAGAATAATCGGGTGCGGAGGGCTGGCAAATGGAATCCGCCTCCTCCGGGAGTGCTGAAAATTAATACGGATGGATCTTCCCGGGGTAATCCGGGTAATGTTGGTATTGGTGGTGTGGGACGGGATAGTAGTGGTACTATCCAATTTTTTTCTCTTGCTTTAAGGGACATCATTCTAATAACTTCATGGAAGCACTCGCAATTTTATATGCTTTGGAGCAAGGGTATGCTTTGGGTTGGCGTCGGATTGTTTGTGAATCTGATTCTCAGATTGTTATAAATTTGTTAAATTCTGGAGATAGTCTTCATGGTTGTTGGCGGTTGAGTTGGGTTGCTCGACAAATTCTTAATATCTCTGCTCACTTGGAATTCATTTCTTTTGTGCATATTCCTCGGGAGTGGAATAGGGTAGCGGATTTGTTAGCTAAATGGGCTTCTAAGTTTCAATATGGTTGGGATGTTCAAAATTGGTCTCAACTTTCTTCTGATTGCTCTCAATCTCTCTCTTCTTTATTGAGAGCTGATATGTTTGAATAGCTTCTGCTTTTTCTTTGTATCATGAATGTTTTGCTGAGTTAATAAATTTTTACCCTCTTTTAAAAAAAAAAAAAAAGATGCAAAATCTCCATCAATCAATTACTTTTTAAAATTAAAATTTCGCAAAAATAAAGATCAAGAATAATAGATGGACATCAAGAATAATGATATTGATGATCCAATATTTCAATTCATTTTCTTTAACAAAATTAATGATAATTTGTGAATCCTCCTCAACTGAAATAGACTTCCATCATGTCTTAACAATAATCTTAATCCCTATAAGAGGCTTCCTATCTCTATCTACATAGGCCACAAGAATTTTTTGTTAATTATTATGAAAAGTACCAGCTCCATCAACTTTCCTAGTGTTTTCCTTTAACAACACTATCAAAATTAAGTTTAATTAACCTAAATTTTGAGCATTTTTATTTTATCATGTTGTTATAATAGAAAAGGCTTTTGCATCTTTTCTACATGTAAGACTTCATTTCAGCTTTAAAAATGAACATCTCGGATTAAAATTCGTTCAAATTTTGACTAATTTAATCCATAGTGTGATATCACAAAAATTTTAAACTACAATATTATTTAAAATTTTTGGGGAGGATTAAGTCATTCACCATACTCATCAAAGGTAACCAACAAATACCTCTATATTTTATCTTTACCAATAAAGAGCTTCCAAAACTATTCAAGATGAACATCAAATCCCAACCCTCCAAAATATCAAGTCGCTATAATTACATAAGCAACTTTTTATGCATCCCACTTTGGAGAAAGGTAGATATATAATTATTAGGTACCATTTATACGAGGGTGAAAGGTTTGAGTTTATTGTCATTGTGTAGTATTGTCAATGTGGATACAAAACATCAAAATTCTTTTGTCCATGCCATTGTATAATAATTTTGCTTGTCATATATGGCACTTGAAACTTTCAATGAATTTTACCCTAAATCCTAATAGAAGACAAGATGAGTTTGTTCACTTTTTTTTTGTAATATGGGATTCTAAAAAGTGGACAATTACAACTTGCAATCGTATCAATTGATAGTTGTGACTTGCAATATCATGCACTTTCATCAACTCAACCCCACCCACACCAGATATGGAAATGAATCCCAATTACCAAGCACTTATGGTAGTGACCTGTGGTGTCCCTTCAATTTAGAATAGGTACTATACTATTCACTCCTTGTTATGCTTAACTTTTTGAAGTGAACTCATACATCCCTTGTATTTGTAATGTCTTCTCTTTTCTACCCTACATTAACAGTAAGCTATTCAAATGGTGGGAAAATAGTATGGCATGGCTAATTTCTGAATCAAATGCATCTACGTCTTTTTTGGCATTCATATGCAACTTTTATAATTGAGATATTTTTCTTTTCCTTATGAACAGGATATTGTTGGCAAAGGCACTACTGTTAGGTACTTATTTTCATCCATTCGAGTATTTATGTGATGGGTTGCTTATGGTTTCTTAGCTTTTTGGCTTCAAGATTCACATTATCTTAGGTTTTTTCAAAGACCCATCAACCTTGCTTTCATGTTTCTACGTCTATTTTATTTATTTTCATTAGAATTTCTAAATCCTACTGTTTTTAATCTGCATTAATAGTAAGTTGTTCAAATGGTGGGTAAAATCGTATGGCATGGCTAATTTTTGAATCAAATGCATCTACGTATTTTTTGGTATTCATACACAACTTTTACAATTGAGATATTTTTCTTTTCGTTATGAACAAGATATTGTTGGCAAAGGCGTTGCTATCAGGTACTTATTTTCATCCATTCGAGTATTTATGTGATGGGTTGCTTATGGTTTCTTAGCTTTTTGGCTTCAAGATTCACATTATCTTAGGTTTTTTCAAAGACCCATCAACCTTGCTTTCATGTTTCTATGTTTGTTTCGTTTCTTTTCATTGGAATTTCCAAATCCTACTGCTTTTAATCTGCATTAACAATAAGATGTTTAGATGGTGGGGAGAATTGTATGGAATACCTAATTTCATAATCAAATGCATCTACATCTTTTTTTATATTCATACTCAACTTTTATAATCAAGATATTTTTATTTTCCTTATGAACAAGATATTGTTTCCAAAAGCGCTACTGTTAGGTACTTATTTTCATCTATTCATGTATTTATGTGATAGGTTGCCTATGGTTTCTTAGATTTTTGGCTTCAATATTCACATTATCTTAGGTTTTTTCAAAGAACCATCAACATTAATTTCATGTTTCTACGTCTATTTCGTTTCTTTTCATTGGAATTTCCAAATCCTACTATTTTTAATCTGCATTAACAGTAAGTTGTTCATATGGTGGGGAAAATCATATGGCATGGCTAATTTTTGAATCAAATGCATCTACGTCTTTTTTGGTATTCATACACAACTTTTATAATTGAGAGATTTTTCTTTTCCTTATGAACAAGATATTGTTGGCAAAGAGGTTGTTGTCAGGTACTTATTTTTATCCATTTGATTATTTATGTGATGGGTTTCTTATGGTTTCTTAGATTTTTGGCTTCAAGATTCACATTATATTAGGTTTTTTCAAAGACCCATCAACCTTGCTTTCATGTTTCTGTCTATTTTATTTCTTTTCGTTGAAATTTCCAAATCCTATTGTTTTTAATCTGCATTAACAGTAAGTTGTTCAGATGGTGGAAAAAATTGTATGACATGGTTAATTTCTAAATCAAATGCATCTACATCTTTTTTAGCATTCATACGCAACTTTTATAATTAAGAGATTTTTCTTTTCCTTATGAACGTGATATTGTTGCCAAAGGCGTTGCTATCAGGTACTTATTTTCATCAATTCCAGTATTTATGTGATGGGTTGCTTATGGTTTCTTAGATTTTTAGCTTCAAGATTCACACTATATTAGGTTTTTCAAAGATCCATCAACCTTGCTTTCATGTTTCTACGTCTATTTCTTTTCTTTGCATTGAAATTTTTAAATCCAACTATTTTTAATTTCAATTAACAATAATTTGTTCAAATGGTCATATGGCACGGCTAATTTATGAATCAAATGCATCTACGTATTTTTTGGCATTCATACACAACTTTTATAATTGAGAGATTTTTCTTTTCCTTATGAACATGATATTGTTGGCAAAGGTGTTGTTGTTAGGTACTTATTTTCATCCATTCAAGTATTTATGTGATGGGTTGCTTATGGTTTCTTAGCTTTTTTAGCTTCAAGATTCACATTATCTTAGGTTTTTTCAAAGATCCATCAACCTTGCTTTCATGTTTCTACGTATGTTTCATTTCTTTTTGTTGGAATTTCCAAATCCTACTATTTTTAATATTCAATCTACACAAACAAGTTTATAAGGAGATCACTAGAAGACTGATTGAAATTATTAAGCACAAACAATTTTAGTAAAAAATCATTAAAATATTGACTGAAACAGTAAAATGTGCAAAAAATCTTAAAATTACATAAATCAAAGTAGAAATTTGGATGCCCTTCAAAAGTTTTCCAGAAAGAAGAAATTTAGGATTTGTTTAAGCTATATATAAAAGAAGACTCATAGATCTACAAAAATATTGCATTATGCAACTTTGTACGGGAAAAGTAATTTGTTTAGAGGGAATTTTGAATTACTATGGAATATAACTCTTTTATGATATTTTTATGGATTCACTTTTGTAAAACATTTTTTATTGGGTTACTTTTATTAAAATATTACATTTGTTATAGTGTTAATTAAACACCACCTCTAAAATGTTTTTCTAAATTTCTTTTGAAACACCATCAATTTTAATTTTGATAAACCCAATTTCTAAATATTTTTATTTAACAAATATCAAAGAAAATCCTTTGTTTTAATTTCATTGTCATAGATCACCCTTCCATGTATATTCAAATATTGTATACAAGGGGCTAGCACCTCTTTTTTAGCACTTGAAATTCCTCATGATTAATAACATGTCTTTGTTTGCTTTTACAATCATGAGATTGACGATTTTGAGTTTGACACCACTGTTGAAACTAGCAACATAGAGAATATTTGACTTACAATTTAAGAAAAGCGGTTGGAATGTTTGATAAAATAGAGTGTGTTGTGACAAGTGTGGATTATAAATTGGAAGATCACTGTCCATATTTCTGATGATATTTATGATACTTTATTTTTCTCAAGGCCATCATAGCGGGTATTATTGTCAAAATCAGCCTTAGGAACAAACTTAAATGCACTATTGTTTGTGTTGTGGGATGGTTAAAGAATTGGAAATTTACTTGTCAACAATAATGTTTGGCATCATTTGGAGCAAAGGGTGGCTATAATATTAACATTCATTAGGTGAACATTCCTAAGAAACATATCCATTAAACAATTTATAGCACATGTATTTACCTAATCATATATCAAAAAGCTTGTGTAAGATAAGATAATTCTATTATTTTCCACTAATGACCAAAGTATGTACATATCTATATACAACAAACATGCATGCAATTCAATATTTTAGGTAACATAGTTTGATAGATACTTAATTGTGAGAAGGTAGATGGTAAAGGTTAATTATCAGAAAGAGGAGAATGATTCACGAAGGGCATATTTGATGTATGGGTAGTTGAAAAGGGTTGGCAATGTTGTAGTAAGTGTTTTTCTGTTCTTGAAAATTTAGTAGTGTGCTATGTAGTCAATAGTTTGCACTCTTAGACATAGAGATAAAGCATTATTTTGTGAAAACTATGTTCCTTACAATTAGATTTAAACTAATTTACATTCAGAGTATGTCATCGCTTTTTAAAGTTGAGAGTATGTTTTGTACAATTATCACTCACATTTCATATTTAAGTGTTAAAATTCATAGCATTTGGAGCAAAGTATCAATTGAAACTATAGTGACATACTACTGAGATGAGTCTATTATTTATTTTCTTTGGAAAACATGTGGTCATCGATCTATTTCAAGTTATGCATTTGTTTATTTTATAATTTTTTTTCTCTTTTTTTTTGTGGAAAACATCCTAGAAGGGATGCCACTTTCGGGTAAGACCCAAGGAGGCAGGGGTATCCATTCCATATAAAAATTGTCCAGGACTCGAACCTGGCCTACCACCTTTAACATACTCAAGGAGAAAACAAACACACAAAAACATTTTAAAATAAATAAATAAATAACAATAAAAATAATAAAATAAAATAAAAAACATGCTCCTTGAGTGTGTCAAAAAGAAAAGCACAACCAAACACACACACAATAAGATAAAAAAAAACACAACACGAACCACATAGAAAACACACAAGAACAACATAAAAAAACACAAACATGACAAAAACAACATAACACTACAAAGACAACCAAAATCTAAAAAAATTTAAAAAATAAAAAATAAAAAAATAAAAAAATAAAAAACAACCAACAGACAATAAACGAAAACAAAAAACATAGAAAACACTCACATAAAAACACAAATTAACACAAACAAACAGAAACACAAGAACGAGAACGAGAAAAACACAAGAACAATAACAAAAAACATAAAAAAACACAACACAACAAAAACACAAGAACAATAAAAAATAACACAAAGAACGTAAAAACAAAACAATAGAACACACACACCTTAAAAAACTAAACAAAAAACAAAAAAGAAAAAAGAAAAAATAAAAAAGAATTAAACATAACAATGACCTTTCTAGACCAGAAAACTTTTAAGGCAAGAATCAACAAAGGAAACAAAAGAAAAAATAGATTGAGCTAGGAAACTAAAATAACCTTATCGAACCAAAGAGAAGCAAAAATAAAGCAAGAAGAAACTAGGTACCTTCAGAATTAGAGCCATCCAAAGAAATGATAGAAAGAAGAGCTTCCCTTATTTGTGAAGCCTACCATCTAGGAGGGTGGCCATAGCAAGTAAGATCACCTTTGTCCAAAGTCCAATTAGCTAAAGCATCAACACTTTTTTTTATCTCTTTCATTTGCTTTCCTTTCTGTTTAATGAATTTCCTATTAGAAGTAATGTCAAATTTCTAAGAAACAAGTCCTTCTATGCAACCTTGCTTTGGTTTTCATTATAAATGGAGTTGACCAAAGATTGTTTGCAGTGTTCTAACACCATATTGTAAGGATGATGTTATTTTATCAAAGGAAGAGCTTCAACATGAGAACGAGGATGGTGTCTCTATTATTTTCTATTTGCAAAAGATATATCCAGGTCAGAATTTATATTACAATTAATGCAACTTCGAAAAAAGGTGTTTTAGAAAATTTTCATAAATTAGTTTTGGTTAATTAACTTTTCACAACATTCACATCTTGTGTTCCACTTAACAGATGAGTGGATGAACTTCCTAGAGAGAGTACAATGTGAAATAGAAGAGGATGTTTTAGTTGATGAAGAGAAAACATATGAGCTTCGGCTCTAGGCATCCTATAGAGGGTAGACACTTACTAGAACAGGTACAAACAAAACATGATTAATCTAGAAATTTGAATGGATTCACAATGAGAAATGGCATTGCATCAGAACACCTAAAATATAATGTATCCATAGATAAATTGTTTTTTTGAAATGTTATGATTGCAGTTAGAGGTATTTCTAAGGTGACAATTCCATAACTATTTCTAAGGTGTACCAAATGGTTACAGGAAAGCCCTATAGTTTCAATATTTTTTGCATATGGAAAAAGAGGAATCTATGTGACAATTCCATAACTATTTCTAAGGTGTACCAAATGGTGGAACTGACATGGAGTATAAATGATATACTCATGGCTAAAGTTACCTAACATCTTGTGCCAAGTACAATCTTCCTTACATGGAGATTGTTATGTAAACATGATTTACTTTGATTTTGTATGATTATTTTTCATGCTACAATGAACCTTTATGACACATTTATTTAAAATGTCTTTCTTGGAGGTTGTAAGAAAATTATGAAAAAAGGTATATGATAAATTTAAAACTATTTTTCTTATAGATGGATGTGTTACTTATTGGTTATGGAACTAGACTTAGTCGAACTAGGAATGTTTCTTTGTTTGTTGTTCAAACAAGAGCTTTCTTTAATGTGAGGGATCACCTTATTGATGAATTAATTTGAATGGCTAATTAACAAAGATATCATAGGATTGGGGTAGACCCTTTTTAGGTTGAAACACGATGCCAATTTAAGATTTTATTTTTTTATTTTTCTAATTATTTTTTTAAATTATAATTATTATTTTAAGGGGTAAATTCAAATTATTTCTAGTGATTGATTATAATGTTGTAGTATAGATTTTATTTCCAAAAATAGAGCAAACATATCAAACAAAATAAGCCACAAGGAAATGACAACAATGACAATTTAGGAAAATAACCATTTCATTATATGCAATCTAATATGTATATTACTTACAACAGTAGGTTTTTTGTACTCAACAACACCACAAAGATAATATCAGTAATTGTAACATTATATTACCATCCAATGGAGTATATAGAATTTTAAAAGGGGATGTAAGATTACAATCTAACCTTCACCCTCTCAAGTTAAAGCTCAAACCACTAATTTTTGTTATTCTCTTAAAGACTTGATAGTTTGATGGATACAAACATGCTCAATGGATATACATTGATAAATGATAAAACTACCAAGGGATATTAAAAATTAATTCAAATTGAAAAGGGGTTATTATTTATTATATAGGAGTTTACCACCAGGGGTTTAATAAATTAAAAATATGAGGTTTTTTAAGAAGCCCATGAATGCACGTGTTTTGAAGGCTTTCAACTAAGTGATCCCCCCTGTGACTTAGGGATGGTACCTAGTGATGTTTTCAATTGTAATGAGCACAATAACCTTAAGAAACACACCTATAGGCATGCCATCATTGGTGATATGTTATATTGTCATACTTTTAATGGTATTTTGCATAGATAACTAGCCTCAATTGAATTCCAAGTAGTCATTAAAGAGACCCATAATGGATCATTCAATTCTCACTTTAGCAGTATCACCATCACCAAGAAACTCCTACAGATGTGTTATTATTGGCCCTCCATAGAAAAGAAATCCTATGACTATATCATGAAGTGTGATAAGTGTTAAAAGCATGACAACCTTATCCACAATACCTTCCAAGCTCTATAAACCTTGAATTCTCTTTGGCATTTTTCCATTTAGGGCTTAGACATCATTAGAAATATTAACCTAGTATCATATGATAGGCATAAGTTCATCATCATGACTAATAATTACTTCACTAAATGGATCAAATCCAAACTTTTATCCTCAACAATTAGAGTCCAAATCTCAAATTTTATCCTTAACCAAATCCTTAGACATTATGGTCTCTCTTTTGTGTCAACCTTAGACAATGGAACAACCATCAAGAACAAGGATGTACACAAATTTTGTGTTAAATACAAGATTCAACACAAATAGTCTATGTCTAATTGTCCTCAAGGCAATGGTCAAGATGAAGCTTCTGATAAGACTCTTATCAAGATCCTCAAGGAGCTTATTAGTAAAACCAATCGAGATTGGCATCTCTAATTGGATCCATCCATGTGGGCCTATCATACTAGTATTAAAATTTCCATTGGAATGATGCCCTATACTTTGATTTATGGAATTGAAGTCATATTCCTTTTTGAGCTAGAGGTGTCTTCCTTACACATCCTATTGCAAGAATCTTCTATCAAAAACAAATATTATATTGCATGTCTCAACATATTGGAACTGCTTGACAAAAAGTGAATCCATACCCTAGATAATCTACGAATCTACTAGAAAATGCTTAAATGTGCCTACATCAAAGAGGTATGATCCCATTTTTTTGAATTTGTTGATCTTGTCCTAAAATAAATGAGAAGAATAACAATGTCAAAACTGAGCTCAAAGGAAATTTTGAGCCTAATTGGCTAGGTTCATATATCATAACTACCAAGTATGGTTTGGGTGCTTACTACCTCACCACACTTGATGGAAAAGAACTTAAAGAACTAATGAACATAATGCATCTTAAACAATATTATATTTGAATCTCCATTAGTTGCCTATTTCCTTTTAGTTACCTATCACTACTTGCTTGCATACGTATAATTTCACATACTTTCATGCATGTGCTTATCTCTATCTAGACTACCTATTGCATATCGAGTCAATGATCCAAAATGACATACAAATGATGATCCTAGTCAAGATAGTTGATTTTCATACACTAGGCAACTGACGTGAGTGGATCCTCCTAGTTCCATTTTTATGAACCAAATCAGGGTTCTCACATATATCTATCCCAATTTGATTTGCATCAAACATTATCTCTATCAATTCTTTCAAACTACCAATCTCTTTCTACATGATGAATATTGCATTTTTCATAGGCATTGATGGAAAAACCAATCAAATCAAATTCTTCTATCTCATCAATTGCTACATGATGAATATTGCAAGTTTGTATATGCTAATAGTAATATAAAGCATATCATATCTATCTCCCATGCACACTATGAATGAGAGAAATATGTCAACAACAAATTTATCCTCCTAGTTAGGGGCATCATTCATTGTCACACCGATTAATCATAAGTCCTCTATGATACTTATCTATGCGGTAAATCAATATAGTCAAAAGTCATTTAAGCATTTGTTTAAAGGTAAATCTCAAGTCCTATAGGAGAAGTAGAAGTCCTTTAAGATTTTTTTTAGAGGTAAATCAAAAGTCCTATGGGCAAAAAAAGTCCTTTAAATATCTATTTAGAGGTAAATCAAAGGTCCTACGGGAAAAGCATAAGTCCTTTAGGCATTTGTTTAAAGGTAAATTATAAATCCTATAGGCAAAGCAAAAGTCCTTTAAGCTTTTTTTTAGAGGCAAATTATAAGTCCTATAGGTAAAGCAAAGGTCCTTTAGACATTTGTTTAAAGAAAAATTATTTTAAATTTTTCATGTTTGTACATATCTTTGTATCATAGAAACTAACCAAAACTTCTCGAGCAAAGCTAATTAAAGTCCCCTTGGGAAAATCTCTAAGTATATCTCTATGTATATAGTTGTACATATTTGTATATATCTTTATCTATAACTACCAATAGTTGTATTATAGTAGTTCCCTCATGGGTACATCATGCATCTCTCATCTGTCATCATATCATTTTATCTATCATCTTATCCTCAATGCATTTAATTATACATATTTCAAACTCAACTCATAACCAATAATTCATTATTGACCATTAATTAATGATAAAATTGATCATAATTCACATAAATGAAATAATCATCACAAATCATTAACTCAAAATTAAAGCATAAAGCAATTGAAAACATAAACATAACATAGTATATAAGTCATCACATCATTCACACATCTTAATTAACTAATGATCTACCAAACAACATCTACACTAATCTCTCATCATTTCACAAATATGGATCATAATCAAGTCAAGTTTTCTTAGTCCAAATTTATTTTCCCTATAAAAATTGAGGGGGCACATGGGAGTACGATAGCATTTAATGCTACCCAAAGCACAAATTTTAACATTAGTTCTAAGCAAACAATCAAAGAATCAATTATTTTGCATCACTAACCTTAAGCAACAACAAATATTCATGTATCAAAATTACGGTATATATGTCAATGTTTGATGCATTTATTATGTAAAAAATACATCAAATATAGACACCCAAGTATGAGCATATGACTAATCTTCAGGTTTGTCAATCCCTTCATCAATCATCCAATTAATTAGCCAAATTGAATCAAATTCCTTGTACCCAAATTTAGAGAATTTATTGGTTAAAAACAAGTGTCAAAGCATGTGAAAGTGTTTATGACACTTTTACAATGCTAGTGGTGCTTTTGCTAAAATTTTGACTTTGATCTTTCCCACCCAAATTTGACCTCAAATAGTCATGATGGTGAAATCACCATTGCGAAAGTGTTGTCAACACTTTTGATTGTTACGCACAAAAAAAAATACTTTTGGTACCTTCCAAACCGCCCACCCTTAATGGATCAGATCCTTAAGATCTTATTCACAACTCCTTATGGAAATACCAAATCAAAGATTTATCATTTTTAATATTCCTCCATTAATGGCATCTTGATCTCTTTTCAAATCCTTACCATCTCCAATTATATCATCTTCAATGTAATTCTTCCCCAAGGAGCCATGGCTTCCTATAAAGCCAACACTTAGGAGAGCCCAATCCATGGTCTTTTGAAAGCAATAAAATTATATCAAAATCTCTCTAGAATCATAGGAATTCATCATTTTGCATGGCAAGGTTATGCCAAAATCTTGTCACAATATTGTGAAGGTCATCCTTGCAAGCATTCAAGCTCTTATTCTTGTAAGCATCTAAGCATCCAAGCTCTCTCCAAGCAATCAAGTATCAAAGCATCAAGCACTCAAGCATTCAATCATCAAGTATTGAAGCATTAATGCACACTAAACATCAAGCTTTCAAGCCTTAAAGCTTAAGCTTTTAAGTGTCTATAAGCAAACTAGAAAACTTTCAATAAACTTTCACAAACAAGGGGAAAACAACCTTAGCATCTTGGGTTGTGTTCTTTTATCTTGTCATGTTAACTAATCATTTCCTATTACATTTGCACCTAGTTACCATCTCATTATGTCATTTTGATCTCTCGATCAAGCAAGCAAAATATTTGTTTTCTACTATTTGATAGTCTTTGCATTTCCAAGTCAAATATATTCATTTCAAACATTAAATTAACTTATTTTGCATCTAATATTTTTTTTATTTCTCTTAGAAGTGAAAGCATCATCGGATTGTAGGTTTGATGACACTATTGTTGTCTAGTTTACTTAGAGCAAAATCATCGACAATGCTATTACCGACCTTGTGGTGCTTTTGTCACAACTTTCATACATTTATAGTTTCTACCATTTTTTACATCTATATAAATAAGATCATGATAATTATTCAAAGGTGTCTAACTTTTTTTGTTAGGTTAGAAAAACCTCTTTACCATTGATCATATATTTTTTTGTTTGTTTTGTATGAAAGTGAAAGTGTCATTACCGCTTTTATGGACTAGCAACGCTTTTGCCTCTATGGCAGAAATTTATAATTTTGTTTTAAATTCCTTTTGTTAAAAGCATTTTGGACTTAGTTTTTTTTTTTGTCTAATTATATCAATTCCTTTTTATATTTATGTGATAAAATAAGCAAAAAGAAAATAAGAAACTAGTTTAGTGTTAATCATATAGGGAACCAACTAAATATTTAAGCTTTAGCATTAAATTAAAATTGCATATAGTTGCACTTTGGAATTGTTTGGTGTACTTTCTTCCACCCTTACCTTAAAAAAAAAAAAATCATCATTTACTTCATCATTAAAAAGTAAAAGTATTTTAGTTCTAGGTCTTGATTGTTGCATTAGAACTAGATTAAGGTTAATAAGAGGTAATAATGTGGAAGAAAATTCCAACAAAGGAATATGCCACTAGAAATAAACATTGTGTATAAGAAGAAAATCACAATAAACTGGTTAGAAAGCAAGAGGACCAACTATCCCCCACACAAATGTTGCAACTCAATGTTAATAGGGGTGAGGAATCCAACATGAATGGGACCAAGGTCTTGCACCTTTAAGCCAGTCACCCCAATAGTAAATACTTTAACAAGTGTTGGGGCTCATAAACCACTCAAGTCCTACAACTGGTTCAATATGGGATTATTAATGCACACACAGTTTACACTAACTAAGCGGGAGATATATTAATATGGAACAAATTTCAACATAGGAATATACCACTAGAAATAAATAGCTTGTATAAAACGAACATCATAATAAATTGGTTAGAAAGCAAGAAGTCTAATTACCTCCCATGCACATGCCACACTTTCAGGGTTATGCATAAGGGGTTGGACTCAAAATGTACTTGTAAAAAATGATGAATCCTAGTTGAAATCAAGGTGAATCAAGGCGAATCCTAAGCAAATCAAATCAATCATATTCACACCAAAATTTGGGGTATTTGAAGCCCTAAAAAGTAAGGTCATATTTGGGAAAACTTTTAACCTATTAGATAACCTTATAAATTTATAAAAACACCACCATTAGATCAGGCTCAAAATGAGCTTTTCAACAAGTATAAATATGCCTATGTTTGGATATATATTGTGGCAAATTGACCCTAAGAAAAAATTGGTCCCAAAAAATTTAGGCGAATGGGCCGACGTTGAGGGTCCTCATATTCGCCAATTTCCAGATTTGAAAATTCTAATATTCGTCCAATTTATGAATATTCACCATTATGCATAACCCTACACACTTTGATGCTAATAGGGATAAGGAATCCCACAAGAGTGAGATGAAGAGATTAAACTTTTAATCATGCTACTCCATTGGTAAAGAATTTGGAAAGTAGTAGGGATCATAAACCAATCAAGTCTCAAAATTGGGTTAGTGTGGGATTATTAATACACACACACACTTCACTAAGCACAAGAGGTATTAATGTGGAATGAAATTCCAACAAAGAAATATGCCACTGGAAATGAACTTGTATAAAAAGAACATCACAATGAACCGATTAGAAAGCAAGAGGGCCAACTACCCCCACACACCTATTGTGACTCAATTATAATAGAGATAAAGAATCCCACATGAGCAAGACCAAAGGCTTACAAATGTAATACTATTACCCCATTGACAAAGATTTTGGCAAGTGGTAGGGCTTATAAACCACTCAAGTCCCACAACAAGGTCAATGAGGGATAATTAACACATGCACATGCTACACTAAGCAGAGGAGGTATTATTATGGAACAAAAAAAAACTTGTATAAGAAGAACATCACAATGAATTGGTTAGAAAGAAAGGGGACCAATTACCCCCCACACACATGCCATGATTCAATGTTAGCAGGGATGAGGAATCCCACATGAGTGAGACCAAGGGCTTGCATCTTTAAATCTACTACCCCATTGGAAAAGATTTTGCCAAGTGGTGGGGCTCATAAACCACTCAATTCCCACAATCACGTCAATGTGGGATTACTAACGCATGCACACACTTCATAAAATAAGAAGAAGAGGAATTAATGTGGAACAAAATTTCAACATAAAAATATGACATTGTAAATAAACTTGTATAAGAAGAACATCACAATGAACTAGTTAGAAAGTGAGAGAGCTAACTACCCCCCACATACATGTCATAACTCGATGTTAGTAGGGGTGAGGAATCCCACATAAGTACGACCAATGGCTTGCACCTTAAAGCTTGCTACCCTAATGGCAAAGAGTTTGATGAGTGGTTAGACTCATAAACCACTTAAGTCCCACAACCAAGTCAATGTGAGATTATTAATGCATGCACACTCTAAATCAAATAAGTATCTTAGGTGAAATGTTGGTGTTCTTAAACCAATCCATTAAACACTAGACTCTAAGCTAACAAACTGCCCTTATCCTCGAGATGATAAAAAAGGTAAGACTCGTGGTAGATCCCTAAAGAGGTCCTTTACAATAGCTCTTCCCATCCTATATCACAATATGAAAGGGTGATCTCCAACCATGGAGTTAATATAAAAGGATTTACACTAACTCATGGTAAAACAAAAATATCTAAAAATTTGGTTACTTAAATTTAATTTCATAGTTCTATTAAATAAAACCCTAAATGTTAGGCAAATGTCATATCTTTTGAAATAATGAGGATGAAATCCTTATCACATACTTGAAATCATATAGGACTTCAACAAACCACTATGCGAAGTCTAAACCATTAGATCAATAATAGTTATATTTTAAATGTACATCAATTATTAATATTAGATATGTTAACATATCTATAGAAAATGAATATGATGACACCTTCTTAATGAAATTCAAATTTTAAAAATTAATTAACAAAAGAATATTATATATCCTAATGAAAATAATATCAGATTAGTAATATATATATATATATATATATATATTTGATTTGATTTGATTTGATTTGATTCGATAGAGAGTTGGTTACAACCACACTATTTTTTTAGTAACTATCAAGTGTAGGGTTCAAACTACATGGTTGCATCCACCAAACCTATTCCACCTTGTTGTTGTTTATCCATCGTAAGGGGGACCACCAGTTGTTTGGGATTTGTACTGTCTTTGTCGGTTTAATGCACACTCAAAAGATCCAGATTAGATTACTACCTTTACAAATAGGCTGCCCCAAAGTTTAAACCTAAATATCTTCTTGATTAAAAATTAAATATATTAATAAAACTCTTATATAAATTAGATTTTATTAATCTAAAAATAATATGAAATCATTTATACATGTTAACGAAACTATCTAATAAATGTGAATTAAAATTACTAATTTCAAAATATAATAAAAATTATCTTAAAATTTATTATAATTTTGAATCCATTTTTCAATTCAAGATACTTCACTGACCATCTTCCCAAAATTTTCTTGGTGATCTATGCTGACAAGCCCGTTTTACTAATATCTCATGCAAATTATTTGAGATAAAGTCCATAAAATCCACCTACAACTAAAGGACGACTTCACATGCATACCCTGCGACATTTCTTCACTACCGTACACTGAAAGCACTTTATTCTTAAACCAATAAAACAACCAAACAAAAAAACTAACTCGCTTTCCTTATCAATTAAATGATTTCGACTGGCCTAACTGCTGAGTACCCCAACGGCCGATCAGTGTTGTTATTTTTTTTAATTAAAGTTAATGTAAGAAATTTCTACAATCGAAGTTTAGGGTTAGGTATCCTCATTTTAATTGTGATTTTTGATAAAGATGATAACTGAGCTTATCAACCACCAGTATTATTGACTCTTGTAGCTTCATTTTTATCTTGCTGACTTTTTTGAATCATAGCTTACTCTAAAAAAAAAAAAAATTGACCCTATCCATCAATCATCGGTTATTTGAGTTGGTATGTTTTTAAGTTTTTATTAATTTTTTTTTCCAAAGGATAAGTAAGTTGATAGCATCTAATGCTTAATGGTAGGTTGTCCCAGTTAAATTTTTTCAATGATCTGTTATTTGAGTTGGTATGTTTTTAAGTTTTTATTAAAAATTTAATTTAATTGAAAAGGATAGGTAAGCTGATAGCATCTAATGTTTATTGGTGGGTTGTTGCAATTAAATTCTTTCAATAGTCATGTCAAGTGACAGTAAGCTGTGCCAATTTGATTCCCTAATAATTTTGTTAACTTCCTATTTATCAACAAACTAACATTTATAAAAAAAATTCACTTAGATGATTGTTATACCTCCAATTATATTTAACATCATGTTGGTTAAGAAGAAATTAAGAGTTATAATCTTCTTAACGTCCTCCTATATACAGCTAACATCTGAAAAATATTCGTATGAATGACACGAGTTCTCACGTGGCGGGAACCCCAACGTTTTCCTTGCTTTAACTTTTAGATGTTGATTAACTGTCAACGATATTCTGCGTGGTCTTTAACGGACACTCCTATTTGTAAGTTAGTATGACATGCTGTGGCTATCAAAGTTTGTTTCATTTTTATAAGTAAGACATTAAACATTTATCAAGATGAAATTTAGTTTCAAATTTTGGGGCATACTTATATAAGGGTAAAGGTGGTAGTTTATCTTGAGTCTGCTGAGTGAGCTTCAGCTTAGAGGATGGCAGTACCAACCTTGAGCGGATATAACGATGGCAGTACCAACCAACCTTATGATGGCAGTACCGACCTTGAGCCACGGGATATAACAATGACAGTACCAATCTTGAGCCATCCATGTATCCCTCATTCCTTGTGCTGTCTTTACCAAAAAGAGACAGGAATTGTAAAAATAACTTTGTTTGGAGACAAAAACCAATTTTTTTTTTTCTTAATACTTTCCACATGAATTTTCTATAAAATTAAAAAAAAAAAAGCTAAGAGTTACATCTAAAATATCATTTACAGGAACTCAAAGGATTACAGTCGAAAGTAAATGGTGTAAAAGCTATGTTCACTTTATTTTGGCTCCTCAGTCCAAAAGGAAGACAACAAAATTGAACAAGTTTTAAATATGGTATAACTTCTACATTGTACTAGAAAGGAATTTTTCGACAATTGCTATTATTGAATGGTAATACTCCCGTTTGCAGCTTTTCATCTTCTGATGACCTCGAACCTTGGATCGTACGACTTCTTATTCTAATTGGCGGACTTATATGGCACTTCTTTGTACCTACAATTTCCTCATACACTACGCAAGATTACTGAATTTCCTTTCGCTCGAAATTCCTACTTTGTATCCTACACACAAGTAAATGGCACACATACAATTGCACAAAGGAACTTCAAGCATTCAATAATGGAGTCTCGCAAACTAAATAATAGAATTTTATTGTAGAATAACTTATTGGATTACAAATACAATCTTGAGTATTCTTCACAACTTAATCCTTTTTTCATTCTTCTTCACTTCTGTCACTCTCTTCTTTTTATTTGGACATAAACTTTTTGTTTTATAATTTGAAAACAATTATCTAACTAGTCGAGATGGTTGGTCTTTTAGTTTTTCAAACATTCAACTATTGAACAACTAGCCTTCAGGATGTTCCTGCATCATATTCGTTGAATACGAAGAAATGTTTCAGGAATATTTTGCAAGCTTTCAATTTGAACTCCACATATGGCAGTCTTGGATGCATTCATCCATGTTGCATCCTCAGTTACATGATTATTCCATTTGACCAAGTATTCATGATATTCCTTGCCTCTTATCCTCTTGGCTATCAAGAAACTATGATTACCTCAATTTCATCTCGTTCCTTCTTTGGAAATTGTCGTATCCAATCTACCTTTGGAGGTTCGAAATTTGCACTATCTTGCTCACTAGTTGATCCCTCGTAATAAAGGCATTAGATCTGCTACATTAAAGATGAGAGATATATCCACTCCTTCATGTAAATCTATTTCATAAGAATTTGTAGCGAACTTATTCAAGACTCTAAAAGGTCCAATCTTCTTCCAATTTAACTTATTGTAAGTGCCTTTTGGAAACCACTTCTTCCACAAATGTGCCAAAATCAAATCTCTAATTGTTGTGGCCATTCCACAACTAGCCCCAAAACTTGGGGACCCACCTTTAATTTTTGGAATTTTTGTTGAATTTTAATTTCTTTGCGTGATAATTTTGATAGGTTGGTGTGTTGACTAGTGTCTCCTTTTGGTTTCTTTTAAGTTGTCTAGTGTGTTGGTTAGGTTCTTTCTTAGTTTTGTTATTTTATTATTTTGGTTAGTTTTAATATTTTGAATTAAACCAATTCAAACATTTGAAATTAATTAAATCAAATTTAAAATTAAAAAAAGAGAGAGAAAGCAAGTAAAATTTAAATAAAGAAAGAAAATAAAATAAAAATAGAAGAAAAGCAAAAAAAAAGCAAATAAGAATAAATATATATATATATATATATATATATATATATATATATATATATATATATATATATAATGAATAAAATAAAACAAAAGAATAACATTTCTTTTTCTCATGGCATGCTAATATTTCTTTACATATTAGTTTGGTATTAATTTTAAAGATACTTTGAACTAATGCTTTTTATTGATGTTGGCAGGTTTCTAAATAAAAGAAAAGCATATTTTAATTCATTCCTGGCAAAAAAAAAATAGTATGGAAGAAGCGTTTCATTTGGAAGATACTTTGAAGTTCACACTTTTAGCAAGAATTTTTATTTTAGTTTTGCATGATTCCATAGTTTAAAATAAAATAGAATTTTTAGGCTTTGCATTTCGTTTTTCAAGCAATAAATTGACTCCCTTTATGAAAATTACCATTTCATTAAAAGGGGGTAATTTATATGGCATACAAAGGCTATTATACTTTCAAAGTTAGTCATTTACATTATTTTCTCTCATGTTCAAAGCAAAGCAAGGCAAGATAAAATCCATTCAAAGCAGACAAAATGAATTGAAGCATCATTCAAGATTCACATTTCACATTTAGATTCAGTCACTTTATTTTCTTGCTCGAACAGAGCTTAACCATCCAAGATAAAATCAATTTACATTCAAGGGAGGGATTTACTAACTCCAATCTCACATTAAAGCAAAGATAAAATAAAGTGGTTTTCCACAACACTTGCTAACAACAATATTTTAATTTGAAGATAAAAAGAATCTGCTAACAACAAGTACTGACTCCAATTTACATTAAGGTAAAGATAAAATGAAGTGGTTTTCCACAGCACTTGTTAACAGAATATGTTTAATTTAAGATAAAAGAAATCTGCTAACAGGGATTCAAGGATAGATCACTTTAACAAATCAAAAATAAAAAATGAATTAGGATCAATTTCATGCACTCATTCATTATGTTATTTCTGCACATTAGGGAAATCAAGCCCTTTCAATTTTATTTCTGCACATAAGGGAAATCAAGCCCTTTCAGTTAATGAACAATAAAAGCATAACATAATAAAGTAACACCAACATAGGCCCCTTGTTAATAGTTATTTTGCAGAGCACTAAGGTATTCCAAGCACTTTTTGACACATTTATACAAACATACATGCACACATTAAGTAAAAGGAACCTTGGAGAAATTTACATTTCTTTGCAAGAGAGGGTTTTCTAATTAAAATCCTAATTGTGAGTGTGGTTTTGCACTTGGGCAAAATTACCACTCAATATTTTGGCGCTAGAAGGAGGGCTGATTTGGTTTACTTTATTGATATTTAGATGCTAAATTGTTCATGTTATTTGAAAGAGTGATTTGGAGGCATTTATCTTGACTAATGAGGTTTTGTTGATTGTATCCATTAATTTGAAATTCTTGAAATTGATGATGCATGGATACTAACCTTTGTAAATTGGAGAATGGTCTTTAATGTCATGGTTTAATTGATGCATATATTTTGGTTGATGAACATGATGACTTGTGTGTTAAATATGCGAGATTTGTTAGTCATTTCGTGTTTCTTTGCAAGATATTTCTTTGATTAACAAACTTGGTACTAAGGTTGTATTCTTTAAGGTTCACTAATGGCATTCCTTACTTCTTTAAGGGCAGGTTGTCCTTTAAACATACCTAGGCCTTCACATCCTATGCCTATAGATCTTTTGGATCATCTACCTCATTTTAGATATAATGGAATAGTGTTGGTTGAGGAACATATTCAAGCATACAAGAACACTTTAATTCAATTGCAAATGATGCATGAAGATGTTATTTGTAACATGTTTCCATCCACATTAGATGAATTTTCTTATGATTGGTATCTTGGTTTACCTACAGGTTCTATCACTTCTTGGGATCAATTAGAAGCAACATTTCTTGAACATTTTGGAAATTTGGTTGACCCAAATATGATATCAAATCAATTTATCTCCATTTGTAAAGAACCTAATGAATCCATGAGTCAGGTTGAGATACCACCTTCTCCCATGATGGATTGTTTTTCAGGAGCTATAGATTCCAACCAATACCAACCATCTAATATAATACCCTTGAATTTAATGAGGTCTAATGTGAGCAATCAAGGGGATAAGGTTGAATGTTCTTATATTAGAACCACCTTAGATATCATCCAAGAGGAGGTGCAAGTATCAAGGTCAATATTCACCAATGAGGATTGTGGTTCTATAGAAATGATTCAAGAAAATGATCAAGAAATTCAATGTGTTCCAAATGACGACCTAGGCTTAGGGTCATTATTTACAAAGGAGGATTGGGATAATTATAGAAAGTTGAATACAACGTTTGATCCCATTATAGAAACCCTTGAACCTTCAAAAATTGTTGAAAGTGAATCTATAGATGAATCTAAAGATTATGCAAAAGACTTGATAGAACCCGATTTTTTAATCTTAAAAGATAATTTTGATGATGTTTGGAGAACATATGAGGAATGTGTTCCTTTTGTGCATTTTGATAAAAAAAATTCTTCATCTCATATGCAGGACACTAAAGTTGCTATCTTGCATGAAGAGCCTACAATTCCTGAACAATTAGAGAATCATATGCCATTGGAAAACATGATAGAATTTCATCCCATGGGTTTAGAAGATGATTATTATAATGGTTGGGGAAGATATGAGGACTTATTTGTTTCTCACATTCCTATTAACAAAATTTCTATTTCATTTGATATGCAGGATGCTGAAATCACTATATCACATGAAGTGTTACAAGATGATGATGATGAAGCCCATGAAGAAGAAGAAAATATCACAATGGCTCACCAAGTGTTGGTAAATGAAAATGTACAAAAGGTAGAATCTAACATTTTGTGTCCAAACATTCAAACTTCAGGTGAAAATTTTTATAATCATTTATTGGATTCAAATGCTATTTATGATGAAATGCCATTAGAGGTGAATGAAGAACTAGAGTGGATTTCTACTCACACCACTAGTGAGATTGCTTTGTTAAATGAGGGAGAAGTAGACATGCTTGAATTGTTAAATCAAGTCCATCAACAACTAACAATTGAATCTAGGATACAAGATTATAATGATTCTCATTTAGTAAATGTCCTAGATACTTGTAAATTGTTGCATGAGTATGAGTGGCCTAAAGACATAGATGATGACTTTGCTTTAAAATTTTCAGAAATAGCCTCTTATTTGAAGGAAATCCTACATGCTTGTAAAAATGAATCTAATTTTGAAATCTACATCTCAGGGAATAAGCAAAAGAGAGTTGAAAGTCATGTATTCTCTTACAAGTTTAATGAATCAAATGTTCAACTTGGAATTGCTAATAAACTTGAATCAAATTGGTGGGGTGGTAGAGGCAAAGTGAGAGTTGTTGTTTGGTTTGGCTTAATATTTCTTTGGTGGGATGTTTGTAAATATTGACATGCATATCATAATACATGTCTTTTAAAGTGTGCTAATCGTGTTTGGGATCCAGGGAAATGATAGTCCAATTTTTTTGCATCATATTGTATATTATTGTATATAAGTTTTGGTTTTCATGTTTTTGTTTTGGTTTTTTGTTTTGGGATTTGTTTCTAATTTTTGGTTTGGTGAGTTTTGTGTTTGTTTTCTCATCAAGTTTGTTTTAGATTAGGTTTTAGGTTTATTTCCAAGTTTTGGGTTTGCAAGTTTTGCGTTTTGGGTTGGTCCCTTCATTTGAGGTGATGTTTTGTGGTAGCTACTAATGGCCTCTTGATCATTTTTGTGTTCCTTTATCACGAAGGGTGAATAGCCTATCATGTGGATCAAAGAAAAGGGGATGAACTTGTTTAGTGATTATTCTTAGATTTTGGGATTAAGATAGCCAATTATGGGAACAATGAATCCTTTTGCTAAAGCTACACATGAACACATCATATTAAGGGGTATTCTTGGAATCTTGAAAGATGAAGTTATTTGGTTTGCAAATCAAGGTGAAAATATTTTATATACTCAATCTTTAACCTTACTTGATCTCTAACCTAGGTGGTAGGTGAAATTTGTAAAGCAATAAAAGGATGAATAAAAAAAAATGCCAAACCAATCAAATGGCCTAGGGCATCTCCACCGGGGCTATAGACGCCTAGTTGGTAGTGGAGCAATGTTTACAAAAGAGGTAAACACAAATTTAACTTGATATCTAGGTGAGTGAGGGCATCTCCACCGAGGCTATAAACGCTTGATGGGCTGTGGAGCAATGCAAAGGCATATTCTTTCATGAGTAATATTTTTATAGCCTAATGCAAAGCAAGTGATGGAATCCGAATAGTTTTGAAGAATGCAAAATGAAATCACTCTCACACACATTCAAAAAATGCAAATGATTCATGTGTTTCATTTGGAGTTATCTACCCCACTTTCTTGGAGGTCGCTAGATGATTTGTTTTCTGATCTTTGGTTTATTTATTTTCAGAACTAGGTTCTTCATCCAAAATGCTCAAGAGCATTTCCCAACAGAGTCGCCATTTGTTGTGGCCATTCCACAACTAGCCCCAAAACTTGGGGACCCACCTTTAATTTTTGATTTTTAGAATTTTAATTTTTTTGTATGATAATTTTGATAGGTTGGTGTGTTGACTAGTGTCTCCTTTTGGTTTCTTTTAAGTTGTCTAGTGTGTTGGTTAGGTTCTTTCTTAATTTTATTATTTTATTATTTTGGTTAGTTTTAACGTTTTGAATTAAACCAATTCAAACATTTGAAATTAATTAAATCAAATTTAAATTTAAAAAAGAAAGAAAGAGAGAAAGCAAGTAAAATTTAAATAAAGAAAATAAAATAAAAATAGAAGAAAAGCAAAAAAAACTAAAAAAAAGCAAATAAGAATTATATATATATAATGAATAAAATAAAACAAAAGAATAGCATTTATTTTTCTCATAAAGCGTTATGGAAGAAGCATTTCATCCATGTTGCATCCTCATTTACACGATTATTCCATATGACCAAGTATTCGTGATATTCCTTGTCTCTCATCCTCTTGGCTATCAAGAAACTATGATTACCTCAATTTCATCTTGTTCCTTCTTTAGAAATTGTCGTACCCAATCTACCTTTGGAGGTTCTAAAGTTGCACTATCTCTCTCACTAGTTGATCCCTCATAATAAGGGCATTAGATAGGCTACATTAAAGATGTGAGATATATCCAATCCTTCATGTAAATCTATTTCATAAGCATTCGTAGCAAACTTATTCAAGATTCTACAAGGTCTAATCTTCTTCCAATTTAACTTATTGTAAGTGCCTTTTGGAAACCACTTCTTCCACAAATGTGCCAAAATCAAATCTCTAATTGTTGTGGCCATTCCACAACTAGCCCCAAAACTTGGGGGCCCACTTTTAATTTTTGGAATTTTTGTTGAATTTTAATTTCTTTGCGTGATAATTTCGATAGGTTGGTGTGTTGACTAGTGTCTCCTTTTGGTTTCTTTTAAGTTGTTTAGTGTGTTGGTTAGGTTCTTTCTTAGTTTTTTTATTTTATTGTTTTGGTTAGTTTTAATGTTTTGAATTAAACCAATTCAAACATTTGAAATTAATTAAATCAAATTTAAAATTAAAAAAAAAGAAAAGAAAAGAAAGCAAGTAAAATTTAAATAAAGAAAGAAAAGAAAAAAAAATAGAAAAAAAAAAACAAATAATATATATTATATATATATATATATATATATATATATATATTATATATATAAAATAAAACAAAATAATAGCATTTCTTTTTCTCATGGCACGCTAATATTTCTTTACATATTGGTTTGGTATTAATTTCTATGTTGACTTTATGATTTTATTAAAGATACTTTGAACTAATGCTTTATATTGATGTTGGCGGTTTCTAAATAAAAGAAAAGCATATTTTAATTCATTGCTGGAAAAAAAAAGCGTTATGGAAGAAGTGTTTCATTTGGAAGATACTTACCAATTTATTATTGAAAAAAATCATTATGGAAGAAGCGTTTCATTTGGAAGATATTTACCAATTTATTATTGGCAAAAAGCATTATGGAAGAAGTGTTTCATTTGGAAGATATTGCAGTTACAAAGAAGTTACTTACCAATTTAGTATTGGCAAAAATTATTATGGAAGAAGCATTTCATTTGGAAGATATTTACCAATTTATTATTGGCAAAAAGTATTATGGAAGAAGCGTTTCATTTGGAAGATATTGTAGTTACAAAGAAGTTACGTGACTAAGCCAAATGAAAAGGGGGGAAAATGAAATGAAGAGGGTCTTTTAGGGTTGGAAAGCTTTAAAAGGCCATGGAAGCAAAGGAAATAGAGGCTGGTTTTTTGGAACAGGAAGCGATAGAAAGAGATTGGAAGCTTATTCAAACTATTGTGGCGTTGTTTTTTCAACATTGTATGTAGAAACTGAACTTTTGACTATAAATTTGTATTTATTGAATATATTTCTCACATGCACTAATTGTGTTTAATGGTGTTTATGCATGGATATGGTTAGACCATTTCATTATTTTTATTGCATGTTATTTTTAACTCCTTAGACTCTTGCCATAACCGGATTTTAGATTGTGTGGATGCAGGTCTAACCCGATTGTATTTTGTGTTCAAAATCTAACATTTTTCTGCAGCATATGTTGGATTTTGTTTGCAGTAGTTTTCTTTGGTCTTCTCCATATTCTGGTCCATATTCCAGAATTTCATGTTATCTTATTTTTATTTTCTAACCTTGTCTTTTTCATTTTTTTTTAAGTTTTCAAAATAAAATAAAAAATGAAAAAAATATAAAATTCCAAAAAGAGTTACATAGGTTGAAAGAATAAAATTTAATGTTCCATTTAAAGCAAGTACATTTTTGTTTTAACTTAAATTAGAAATTCCAAAATTATTTGAAGTTCACACTTTTAGCAATAATTTGTATTTCAGTTTTGCATGACTACATAGTTTAAAAGAAAATAGAATTTTCAGGCTTTGCATTCGTTTTTCAAGCAATAAATTGACTCCCTTTATGAAAATTACCATTTCATTAAAAGGGGGTAATTTATATGGCATACAAAGGCTATTATACTTTCAAAGTTAGTCATTTACATTATTTTCTCTCATGTTCAAAGCAAAGCAAGGCAAGATAAAATCCATTCAAAGCAGACAAAATGAATTGAAGCATCATTCAGGATTCACATTTCACATTTAAGTTTAGTCACTTTATTTTATTGCTTGGATAGAATCTAACCATCCAAGATAAAATCAATTTGCATTCAAGGGAGGGCTTTACTAACTCCAATCTCACATTAAGGCAAAGATAAAATGAAGTGGTTTTCCACAACACTTGCTAACAACAATATTTTAATCTGAAGATAAAAAGAATCTGCTAACAAGTACTGACTCCAATTTACATTAAGGTAAAGATAAAATGAAGTGGTTTTCCATAGCACTTGTTAACAGAACATGTTTAATTTAAGATAAAAGGAATCTGCTAACAGGGATTCAAGGATCACTTTAACAAATCAGAACTAAAAAATGAATTAGGTTCAATTTCATGCACTCATTCATTATGTTATTTCTGCACATTAGGGAAATCAAGCCCTTTCAATTTTATTTCTGCACATAAGGGAAATCAATCCCTTTAAGTTAATGAACAATAAAAGCATAACATAATAAAGTAACACTAGCACATGCTCCTTGTTAACAATTATTTTGCATAGCACTAAGGTATTCCAAGCATTTTTTGACACATTTATACAAATATACATGCACACATTAAGTAAAAGGAACCTTGGAGAAATTTACATTTCTTTGCAAGAGAGATTTTCTAATTAAAATCCTAACTGTGAGTGTGGTTTTGCACTTAGGCAAAATTACCACTCAACACTAATATGAAATTCTAGAACCCTTTTCTTGAGATCAAAATGTTGTTTGTATGTCATGGCAATTCTAGAACCCTTTTCTTGAGATCAAAATGTTGTTTGTATGTCATGGCACCCTTTTCTAAATCACTTCTCACCTCCTTTTCTAAATCACTTCTCACCTCCTAATGCAAATCATGAATGAAGTTAGCAAAGTCTTTCACTATAGCGCTTGGATTTTATAAATTAGTTGTCTTTCTCAACTCATCTATTCCTCCTAGGCATATTCCATGTGCAATCTGAAATGAGATTTTACTTGTACTTTGATTTATTAAGTTGTATGTAAATTTTTCTTGTGCTAAAATAGTATTCCAAAGCTTCAACTTCTTACCAACTAAGAATATCATAAAATGCTAGCTTAGTACCAAATTTCTTCCATAATATTTACCAAAAATGATCCATAAATTTGCTATCCCTATTTGAATCAATACTCTTTGGAAACCCATGTAATCTCACCACTTCTTTGAAGAATAAGGTAGTAATATGAGTTGCATCATCGATCAACCACAACAAAAAATAATGTCACTATCATTTTGTGTCCTTGACAATCCAAAAACAAAATCCATGCTTATGTCTTCTCATTGTCGCTCTGGAATCAATAATGGCTAATATAGTCTAGTTTTTTGACTTTTACCTTTTGCATACTGACATATTTGACAACCTTGCACAAATATTCTTACATTCATACTCATTCCAAGTCAATAGTAGCTTTCTTCAACTTGCATTGGGGTTTTATCTATCCCAAAATGAATTCAATTAGAAGGAAAAAACAAAAAAAAAATACAAAAAAAATATGTGAAAATTAGTAGAAATTCAAATTTAAGGGTTAAATCTAACAGTTGATGGATTAAAAATACTTTTAGCTTTGAGATCATTTTCATGTATAGATCTTAGGAAGTTTTATTATCATCAAACAATATATGTAACTAGAATTTGGCAATAATTATACAACCTTATTGAAGTAAAGTGATATCATATTATTTATTTTAATTAGGTGAATCATTCTGGAAAAATATTAAACATACCATGTGAATTTTATTCAACCTGTAACTATATAATTTTATAATCTTTGTAGAAAAGGTAAAGTGGTTATTATTTAAGAAAGAAATATAGCTTGATGATGACCTAACTGATATGGATCCATATAATATAAATAATAGCCTTTAGAAAAGGTATATTTGTGCACATGGGTGCATATGTAGCAAGCACATTAAATATTGTAGCTAATGAAGCTATAGTACAAGAAGCAAACAACTTCAAAACCTCTCCAATATTTTTTTGTAACATAATTTTTTGGTTGTCCCAACCCTTTTCCACACCACTAGATTTTCCCTATGATCCCTTGTTATTCGGCATTTGTCATGGATTCCCCGCTACAACTCCTCATCGTATCTCACCTTGGACACCCTCAAATTTGCATCCAGGTGCATTGTGTGTTAATTAAAAACAAAAAACAAAAAAGAGTGTCATAGCATATGTTACCTTCTCTTTGGCATGCGCACTCAACGCGCATGCACCAAAACCAAAAACCAAGGGCCATGTGAGCCTTCATGCAGTGGGCCACGCCATGCCCTTGCAATGAGAGTAAGCCTACTCTAACCACACGAACACATCCATACAACATTACAAGACAAGTGGAAGAACAAGTGTATTTATTACATTCATAGGATCAAGGGTTCTATATTACAATAAGCAAGCCCTCAACCACAAAATACACTTTACAACCACCAAGTGTGATGCATTACAACAAGCCCTTCCCAAGGCCACTTCACATCCATATCAAGTTGGGATCCATATACAATGCTTGATGAGTACTTGATGATAACATGGACAATCTCTCCCTATGAATTAGCTCTCAACCCACCTTGGGTCTCATCTAGGCATGTAGACCCTAAGCCCAACAGTATATCCATATGCAAGATCCTCTACTCCTCCAACATAACATTGTGTCACACAAGAACAAAGAACCTTTATTTATGGCTTTGTACTCTCTCCATGCACCTACCTATATACAAGAGCAACATACTAGAGAAGCCATAGTGCAAAATTTACACTCTAGGAACTCCTAGTACCAACAAGCAAATAACATTCAAGTTCAACCTACACAATATGCTCACACAATCCCTTAAGAACTACAAAAGTATAATAATACCCATTGACCCTCCAACACTGCACAAGCCATCCAAGCACCGTAGGACTTATAGTCTTCAGCACCACCTTGGCCTTCTACACCCACCTATAGCCCTTGGTATAACATAGGACACAAGCACTCCCAACCCACTACCTCACAACACAACACAAGGATAAACACTTTGCACCTTATCATAGCTCAAGGACAAGCATCCAACCATGCTTGCTATCCCTTACAACACAACATGTCCTTACACAAGAGTAGGAATATTCATAGAGATCCCACACATAGTTCTATATACTCCTTCTAGCATTACTTCCCATCATACAAGAGCAAACCACAACTCCTTCAAGTACAACACACTCATTACACAAGAGTCGATGATATGCAAAGGCTATTTCTATAGCATTATCTTGTAGTCTCTCCAACGTTATCCAAGGTCCACAATCCCACAACACCTCACAAGTATAAGGTACACTCAACCCTTTTAGTTCCTTCCAGGTTGGTACATGGGCAAGCCCCCTCACAACACCTCAAAATAAAAATGCTCCAACCAATCATCATAGTCCCTTCTAGCTCGGTACATAGGCTAGCTCTTGACACAACATAAATATAACGAACAATTAAAGGGGGTGCACTACTAGAACTTCCTAGGAGGTTACCCATCCCAATACCAATCCATCCAAGTATGCTTAACCACCATCTCAATCCATCTTTCCAGTCTCATTGTGTGTCTACTCTCAAAACTAGAACCTCAAGGCACTTGGGACATGGAGAGGAAGCTTGAGATACACCATATTCCATCTCAATATTGCTTTTCTAGTTCTCATGGTGCACCCTCTCACAATACTAGACCTTTAAATATTGGCATGGAGTGGATAGCTAAGACATACATCCTCCCATACCTGGTATGACAATCCTAATGGAGACATAAGTGATGGTATGCACTACTCACATTTCACCTCTGAAGGTCACACTTTTTCTTGTGAAATGTAAAGAATGTAATTGTAATCACTCAGATTTGGATGCAAGTGGTTCATGTGGATATGGAAGCCTTGTGGATGTGAAGAAGCCTTTGGAATTGAGAGTAGGAGTTGTTAGTTATATTTTATTTAAAGATAAAGACGGATGCAGATGCTACTATAAAGTAAACCACACACTATAAACAATTCTAGAGTAATAATTCTCAAGTATTAACTTGATGTTCTAAATAAAGCGTGTGTTATTTTTTATTAGGTAAAATGCATGGAAAAATATGTATGCTTTGAGAAGCCCATGATTATTGTGGTGATAGATAAATTCCCAAGAGGGTACTAAAATTTTTAATGAATGCATTTTTATTGTAGGGGCATCACATTTGGTTGCATGGCCATGGTCGATAAAACCCCTATCCTTCTCAACTGTGGACAACTCCCCATTCTTCATAGATAATATTATAATTATGGTACACAATACATTTATTGTTCTAAACTTGAATGAAGCTACAAGTTATCATTTTCTAATTCATGTATCGTGTCAATTCAATACATTGTACAATTATTTTAGAAAGAACATTACCTTCCATGTGAATGAGGGATCAACCAACATTTGGTTCTCCATATATAGAAGGTGTAGATCTAATCAACTATGTTTAACTCCAAATTTTTGTTAGTGTAGGTGATTAACAATAGTGTAAATTATGAGTACAAATGTTTGAAGTGCAAACAAAGTCAAAGACATGGATGAGAATGAAATTCTTGTGGGGAGTAATTGGTGTATGTTGGGAGGACCATGGAAGGCACCATTGTATCTACAAGTCATATAATTATGGAGTGAAAGAAAATTATCAGTGAATAACATGATGCCTAAGGATTGGTTTCCTAATGCCACTTATAAATCATGTCTTATATTTGATAATTAACGGAGGATCTCATACATGGTTATGACTAAGGTAGTATTTTCAATAGTTATAACTTATAAATAGTGGAAAAGCTAGTATGTTTGACCTATCTAGAATTCTATAAATGAGAGTTGAAAAGTGCTTTTTGAAAGATGATTTCGTTATTAATATGTAATATCAATGATTGAGGCATACAATAGCCTTTTTAGGATATCTAATTTAGCTAAACTTAAACATTTTACAGTTGAGAGGCATTGTTTCTTTTGTCTTGGATTAGAAACCGTATGATGTTTCTAAACCTAATTATTTACCTATTTCCTAATGATCAAGGTTGAAAATACAAAAACTTATCTTTACCCTTATCGTAGTTTATCTCTTGAATCATTTTCTTCTTCTCATATTTTAGTAATTGGTGCATTAAGGTCTCTTATCTTAAATAAATCACCTAAAAATGAATCTAAGAGTCAAATCTAATCCAATCAACATTGAAAATAATGAATTTAAGGGTTAAAGCTCTAATACAACCAATGTTACCAATAATAATTCAGATAATAATTAACTTGTCATGTACCTAGCCAAGTTTCCTTTATCTCCTTGAACCTTAGGCTTGCCTTATAACAGTAAGGGTAAAACAATGCAAATAGGAAGTTGCTCCTTTATTTTTTCTTGTACTACTGATGATGAAAAAATCCATTGAATCAACCCTTCTATGATTGAAATATATTTCATACTTATTCTCAAACTCATATTCAATTCCAAAGCAAATGTTTTCAACATGGGATATCAAGATAAAAGACTAGGCCTATATGAGTTAAGCATTAAAGAGTCCCTATACACCAGAACCTAGCTAGGACACTATGGATCAACTATTTCCCTATTTATAGTCAATAATTTCCTATTCTTCTTTTAATAGTGAAGATGAAGTTATCATATCTCATAGGGCATCCCATGATGACATTATCTCCATAAATATATTGGATTGGGATGAGGAGGATGATAATGGGTCATCGCTCCTCATAGATCCTAGCCTCTCGTAATTTACATAATTTGTTAGTGTAAATCTCTTAACCCTAGCTTATCTTGAGATGATTACTTACAAAGATAACTATGAGATAGAGGACATCCTAAGCTATCCTCCTCAATATGGTCCCTTGGACTATATAAGCCAAAATGACTTCTAGTTTGGTAGATTTTTTCTCCAAATCATGAATATCACTATCTTGTAGCCAATTGAAAACAATCAACCAACCTTAAATCCTACAAATATTTAAATTCTAGGAGTTCTACCAAATCCCCCTTAATTGGAAGATGAATCTCATAGTTTAATTGAGGAAATTATTGATATCGATATTAGGACTCCTAAAAATTCCAAGATCCTTAATCTAGTCAAAGTCTTGATGCTAACCGAGCAAGAGGAATACACCAATATTTTAACAAATTTTAAAGATATCTTTATTTGATCCTACATCGGTATGCCAAGTCTTGATCCTTCCCTAGTTATCCAACACCTAGTTGTCATTCTTAGTGCAAAACCTGTAAAGCAAAAATTATAAAAATCCATCCAAAAATCTCTTTGCTACTCAAATAAGAACTTCAAAAACCTCTCAATGGTGTACTTATCAAAGACATTGACTATTCTAACTAGATCTCTAATGTTATCCTCGTTGCCAAAAAAAAAGGAACATTAGAGTATGCATTGAATTTTGGAACATCAATAAAGCATATCCTAAGGATGACTTCCCTCTACCCAATGTCGATAGGATCATCGACTTCACTATAGGATGTGGAATGTTGTCTTTGATGGATGATTCTTAGGCTATAATTATATCAAAATCACTCTTAAGGACCAAGCCAAAATAGATTTCATCACCCCATAGGGAGCATTTTGCTATCAAGTCATGCATTTTAGATTGAAGAATGTAGGAGCTACCTACAAAATATCCATGACATACATATTTCATGATATGATGCATGACATTGTGGAATACTATGTCAATGGTATTCTTGGTCAATCTCTTAGCTTGCTGACAAGTGTCAACCATTCACCAAGATTTTGAGGAACGATATAGTCTTCAAATGGGATTTTGATTGTCATGCATCCTTCGATAATTTCAAATCTTACCTCTTATCTCCTCTTGTCCTTGTTATACCTAATCCCTCTAAACCCTTGTTATACATATCAACAACAAACAATGTCTTAGGAGATATGTTGGTGCAGTACGATTACCAACATAAAGAGTGAGTTATTTTCTATATTAGCAAGACTTTTATTGATTATGAAGTTTGCTATATATATTTGGAGAAGCTTTACCTAGATGTAGTGTTTACTTCCTAGAATCTTAGATACTACATGCCCAGCCATAAAATATTTTTCATTACAAGGGTTAATCCCTTTCATCATCTCATGTTCAAACCTCACATTTCAGGATAAATTTCCAAATGGGTCATTGTACTTAGAAAATTTAAACTTGAGTTTTTAGCCAAAATTTTGTGAAAGGTCAAGCCATTGTTGACCAACTAGCAGTTTGTTCCCTTAAAAGCTAGCCATCCCTTAGTAGTAGACTTTCCCAACGAGTCAGTATTTAGCTTAGAATTAGATCAACCTTATTCTTAGACTCTATACTTCAATAACACTAGATGTGTCAAAGGAGTGGAGGTAGGATTCATCTTGGTCACTACAACAACTATTTCCTTTGTTCTTTAAGCTTAATTTTTTGATACCAACAAGGTTGCTAACTATGAGGTCTTTATCCTAAGGATATATGCAATATTAACCCTTTAGCTTAGAATTCTCTTTGTGTTTGAATATTTCTAGCTTATAGTCAACAAAAGCAATGGTGTTTATCAAACTAAAGACAAAAAACTTAAGCCATACATAGACATTGTCAATAAATTAATATCTACTTTAAGAAAATAACCATATCCCTAGGTCTAGTAATCACCATGCCAATGATATAGCCTCAATTGCATCCCTTGTCCCCTTAAAACTATATGACAAATAAGCCATGCTCATCATTCAATAAATTAGAAAGCCTTCAACCTTAGAGTATATATAGCTTCCTTTAGGAGTTTTTTTCTATAGAGATAACTGAAGAACACAAGCTTATACTGAGAGGGGGGTGAACAGTATAAGACCACTTTTTACTTTTTCTTTCCCAATCAATATTATGCAATGTAAAGATAGCAATATCAATAGCAGTAATCAAAGCAATGCACAAATCACCACACACAATTGAGACACCAAAATTTACGTGGTTCACCCAATGTGGGCTACTCCATGGAGAAAATATTTCACTAAAATTTTCTCAATCAATCTCTTGGGAATCCTTTCCCTATTACAATGTTTATGGACCTCTATCCAAAGGAGACACCAATCCCCTAATCAAGTTCATGGATCTCTATCCATAGGAGACACCAATATCCTAATCAAGTTCGTGGATCTCTATCCACAGGAGACACCAATCTCCTAATCTCTGCTCTGGTTGGTGATCCTCTAGAAGACCTCTGCCTCCACTACCCTTAGCAAATGGAACTCTATCCATAGAAGACACCTGTCTTCCCTGCTCTAGCTGGAGATCTCTATCCTCAACTCTGTCACCTCCAAAGCTCTATCTCAAATCTGCACTAAACACAGTCCATCGGTCTAGCACAAATCTATCCTCAATATCTATCTCTGGTCTGGCACAAACCTATCCTCAAATCTGCACCAAACTCTATCCTTGAATCTGTACTAAACATAGTCCTTCGATCAAGCACAAATCTATCCTCAATATCTATCCTCAAGCCTTAACTCAAAGCTTGACTCAATCTCAAATCAACTCTGCTGGATCTGCCCCAAACCTTAACTCAAGGTTTGAACAAATCAATCAATCAACTCTGTTCTCAAGTCTTCTCAAAGACTTGTCTCAAATATGCCTTGTAAGCTTCCACAAAATCTCACACCAATATATCCACAAGTCCTCTCTAGAACTTGTCCAATATGCTCAATAAGTTCCCACAAGAACTTATCCAAATCTGCTCTCAATCTGTATTGTAAGCTTCCACAAAAGCTTACCCAAATATATCCACAAGTCTTCTCAAAGACTTGTCTCAAATCTGCACAACAAGTCCACACTAGAACTTGTCCAATCTCATAGAAACATAAAGAGAATTTTTAGAGACTCAATATGTTCTATACTCATCACAATGCTCAATCACTTTCAATCACTCTTTTAGAAACATATAGAGAATTGTTAGAGACTCAATATGCTTCAACTCAATACTCAATCACTTTCTCAATTCAATTCAGAATATAGAATAGTTTTGTTTTATGGAACTTGAACAATCACTTCACACACCCACTTGACTAGGCTCAACCAACTCTACTCAACCAATCACTCAATGAAACAATCCTTCCTTACAAACCCTAGTCCAAGCGTATGACATTCACTCAAAATATTCCCAACAATGCTTATCAACCACTCTCACATAACAATGATACTCATGTTCTTTTCAAACCCTAGTTCAAGTTCCTCACACAACAACTCACTTCAACAACAATGCTTATAACACAATCTTCACATAACAATGATACTCATGTTCTTTTCAAACCCTAGTTCAAGTTCTTCACACAACCAATGGCTTCAACAACAATGCTTATAAAACAAGGTTTTAACAACAATTCTTTATTCCAAAAAACCTTGAAGCATTAACTCAACACACTCAATAAGGAAACCCTAATCAAGTCCTTTTCACTCCAAACTTATTTTCCAGAAAATCAACCAATCAACTCAACTATGGAAGAATGTGCCCATACCTTTTTGCTTGATGAGAAGTAGACCACACAAATCTGTCACAACCATAAACATCACTTTGCAAATCTCAAGGAAGTTAGACAAACAATACAAATCATATAATCACTCACAAATACACCTTATTACTCCTTTCTTAAAATAATATCCAACACCACAATAGTTTGAATATTCACTTCTCAAAAACCCTAACTCATCACAAATTTATCTCAATCAATCATATTTGACATAAGCCACTTCAGAATTTTATTCTTCAAAAATCAATCCAATTTCTACTTATGACTCCCTACTTTAACATTGCATTTTTAAAGATAATTCTTTTGAAAAATAATGCAACAACTAATCTTTCCTTTTCTAAGGTAAAAGAATTTTTACCCACCACTTAAATTTTCAGCAAACACTTTATAAAACCCACAAAACTTCCTTTTTAACTTAGGCAAAAATCCAAAATCATTTACCTCCTTATTTCTCCTAAGACTAACCTTAGCCTAAGTCAAAAATCAAAATATTTTAATTTAAAAGAGTGTTACCACTTTGCATTGCACGAAGATTCGAACTGAGCGCTTCTCTCCACAAGCGCTTTCACCGTGGCTCCCAACATCGTGGAGCCACGTGCTCCCTTTGGAACCTCCACTACCTTACGCCCTTTGACTTCCACTATTCGCATGAGCCACGAATTGGCTCCTTCACTCACGCTATCCAAAAACTTTGCATGAACTGCTATCACGAGGGAATTGCACATGAAAACTAGCATTAATTATTTTTGGTGGATGTGAGTGGATGCCTTGCCTTTGAGAAGGCTATGGTATTTATATACCATACGCCTTCATTGCTCCATCGATGGTGAGGACGTCATCTAGCAAGCGGTGACGTCGATGGAAGGGGGCAACTTTGCACGTGAACAAACCGATACCCAAACTTTATGAAATGCGCCCAAACTTTAGCTTTGGCAATTTATTAAATATAATAAATTAAATTCTTTAAGAATTTAATTATTATAATTTAATAATTAACATGGTCTTTTGGCCTTAAACCAAACTTAAGGGCCTCTTTAGGTTTTTAGAAAAACCTTACAACTTGCTCACATGGTTTTAATGGAAAAACCTTTTATTTTTTGCCACCATCGGTTTTAAGAAAAACCTTTTACTTGTGCCACCATTGGTTTTAAGGAAAAACCTTTTATTTTTGCTCACCCATGGTTTTAATAAAAACCCTTCATATGCTTCCACATAATATTAAAAATATTATGAAGCTTTTTGCCATTAACCTTTGCATTGTTCCTTGACATATTCCTTGACATCAATGATGACTTCGTTCCTTGACATCAATGACAACTTTGACTCAAAATGTCCAACAATCTCCCCCTTTGTCATTGATGGCAACCCAAATTATTTTTACCAGAAACTTAACCTTTTCTTGGTTCTGCTCCCCTAGGACATTGCTCCCCCTAGCTCAATACTCTTTTCAAATCTCTCCTCTTTACTCAAATACCAAATCTCTCCCCCTTACTCAAATCTCTCCCCCTTTGACATCAATGGCAAAGGGTCACCTTTGGGGCTCGGGGCTAAGAATGAGCCTCTTAGCTTAGCCCCTCCCCCACCTCCTTTTGAGGTGGTTAATTCTAGGGTGGGAGTATTTCTACTCCCAGAAAGCACTGTTCTTTACCTTTATCCTCTTTTCTTCTTATCTGATCCTTTTGATTCCTCTGATTGTTCCTTTCCATGTCCATGTTCCTGTCCATGTCCATATTCTTGTTCTTGTTCTTGTTCATATCCATGTTCCTATTCTTGTTCATATCCATGTTCCTTTCTTTCTGTTCCTATTCATACTTGATTCTGGAATGTCTGCTCTACACCACTTTGTTGTGTGACCATCATTATTGCACTTATAACACTTAATGTTGTTATTCCTTGGAGGTGCAAATGTCTTAGGATTTCTCCTAGTGAAGCCATATCCTCTTCTGTCATGAACCCTGCAATTCATTGCCTTGTGACCAAACTGATTACATGAGTAGCAATACCCATTGAAAGGTTGTATGTTCCCATATACCTATCTTTCATGTGTCCTGCACTGTGAAGCCATGTGCCCAAACCTGTGACATGAAAAACATCTTCCATTGAAACTTCCTTGTCTTGACCTCATTGGTCTCCTATTCTGATTGTTGTTCCATATATTTCTTCTTTGTGCATTGTTCCTATCCTTGTTGAGCTTTCTATTGTCCAACTCATCCTCATATGTCTCACTTCCTCTTACGCTATCATCTTCTAAAGTGTCTTCATCTAAAGTTTCTTCTCCTCCAGAACTTGAGGTTGAATTTTCTTCTTATTTCTTTTGAACCTGTTCAAAACCAAGACCTATTTTGCTTGATGTAGGCTTTTGTATCTTGATGAACTTATCTAAATTCTTTGAGCTATTTTTGAACCCTTTTAGCTTGAATTTGGAGTCTTCTAAATCTTCCCTTAGTAGGGCTACTTCTTGTTCTAACATTTCACATTCTAAGACCTTTGCTTCTAGCTTATCCTTGAATTTCTTTGTCTTAGCCTTTGATTTGTCTAGATCCTCTATAAGCATTCTTCTCTCTTCATCACATTCTTGAAACTGAGCTTCTAATTTAGAGTTTTGCTTTCTTACCTTCTTTACTATTTCAAGAGCATAGATAAGTTCTCCCTTAAGATCATATCCTTCTTTATCTGATTCTTCCTCTATTTGTTTACCTTTGTCCACATCTACATTTTCTTTTGACTTGTCTTCTATAGAATCACCTTCTCCTTCTTCTAGTGCCATTAGAAGTTTTTCATCTGGTCCTTCATGTGCATCCTCATATTCATCATCACTAAAACTATAACCATTCCTTGTACAACTATCTTCAAGATGTCCAAAGTTACCACATCTAAAACACTTGAGAATTATTGGGGTCCTATTCTTAACTAGTTCTTTTTCTTCAATCATAAATAGGACTTCATCTCTATCATTATCTGAAAGACTAGCATCACTATCACTTGAGTACTTACTTGCCTTATCCGCATAGTAGCTCCTCTTTTGTCTTTGAAAGAACTTCTTTCCTTGTCTGCTTTGTCCATCCTTGCTTTTATTTTGGTGCCTGTATCTTTCTGATTCCCTGTTCCTGTGATCATGTTTTTCTTCATCATTGTTATTCTTTGCTTCTTGACAATCAGTTGCATAATGACCATACTTTCCATAATTGAAACATCTAACATATTTTGTATCTCTAGATCTTCTTGAATCCTTATTCCTTCTACCATAATTAGCTTCTTCATCATTGGATGACTCATTGCTTGATTCTGACTTCTTACCCTTTGTCTTCTTGATTGCTTTGAAGGTTGCTTCCTTCTGGGGAATAGGCTCTTTTGTTCTTAACTCAAAAGTTGTAAGAATACCAAGCAACATATCTCTTGTCAAAGAATCACCATCCTTTGAATCTTCTATAGCAGAAATATTTTCACTAAATATTTTTGGAAGAGATCTTAAGACCTTATCACAGACATCTGATTCATCAACCTTCATTCCAAGTCCTTGCATAGCATTAACAACCTCATCGATTCGAAGTAGATAGGTACTAATGTTCTCCTCATATTTCATTCTTAACTCTTCAAATTGTCCTTTGAGATTTTGTATCTTTGCTTTCTTGACACCTTTATCTCCTTCATATATATTTTGCAACTTATCCCACATTCCTTTTGCATCTTGACAATGCATAACTTTTATGGACTCTATTCTATGCAAACCTCTCAAAAGTGCATTCATTGCTTTTGAATTGTAATGTTGTAGAAGCTTACCTTCCTTATCTGTAGGTGGATCAACTGGTGATATGTATCCATTTTCAACTGCTTCCCAGACTTCATTGCCAAGTGCCTTCAGGTATATCTTCATTCTCAAACTCCAATATACATAATCACTTCCATAAAATACTGGTACTAAATTATCTGAAGGTCCATTCTTAGAATCCATTGTGTTCTTGTTAGCTTTTCCTTCAAGTTGTTAAACTCTTCCGAAGGAACCCGCTCTGATACCAATTGAAGAACACAAGCTTATACTGAGAGGGGGGTGAACAGTATAAGACCACTTTTTACTTTTTCTTTCCCAATCAATATTATGCAATGTAAAGATAGCAATATCAATAGCAGTAATCAAAGCAATGCATAAATCACCACACACAATTGAGACACCAAAATTTACGTGGTTCACCCAATGTGGGCTACTCCACGGAGAAAATATTTCACTAAAATTTTCTCAATCAATCTCTTGGGAATCCTTTCCCTATTACAATGTTTATGGACCTCTATCCAAAGGAGACACCAATCCCCTAATCAAGTTTGTGGATATCTATCCATAGGAGACACCAATATCCTAATCAAGTTCATGGATCTCTATCCACAAGAGACACCAATCTCCTAATATCTACTCTAGTTGGTGATCCTCTAGAAGACCTCTACCTCCACTGCCCTTAGCAAATGGAACTCTATCCATAGAAGACACCTGTCTTCCTTGATCTGGCTGGAGATCTCTATCCTCAACTCTATCACCTCCAAAGCTCTATCTCAAATCTACACTAAACATAGTCCATCGATCTAGCACAAATCTATCCTCAATATCTATCTCTAGTCTAGCACAAACCTATCCTCAAATCTACACCAAACTCTATCCTCGAATCTGTACTAAACATAGTCCTTCGATCTAGCACAAATATATCCTCAATATCTATCCTCAAGCCTTAACTCAAAGCTTGACTCAATCTCAAATCAACTCTACTAGATCTGCCCCAAACCTTAACTCAAGGTTTGAACAAATCAATCAATCAAATCTATTCTCAAGTCTTCTCAAAGACTTATCTCAAATATGCCTTGTAAGCTTCCACAAAATCTCACACCAATCTATCCACAAGTCCTCTCTAGAACTTGTCCAATCTACTCAATAAGTTCCCACAAGAACTTATCCAAATATGCTCTCAATATGTATTGTAAGCTTCCACAAAATCTTACCCAAATCTATCCACAAGTCTTCTCAAAGACTTGTCTCAAATCTGCACAACAAGTCCACACTAGAACTTGTCCAATATCATAGAAACATAAAGAGAATTGTTAGAGACTCAATATGTTCTATACTCATCACAATGCTCAATCACTTTCAATCACTCTTTTAGAAACATACAGAGAATTGTTAGAGACTCAATATGCTTCAACTCAATACTCAATCACTTTCTCAATTCAATTCAAAATATAGAATAGTTTTGTTTTATGGAACTTGAACAATCACTTCACACACCCACTTGACTAGGCTCAACCAACTCTACTCAACCAATCACTCAATGAAACAATCCTTCCTTACAAACCCTAGTCCAAGCGTATGACATTCACTCAAAATATTCCCAACAATGCTTATCAACCACTCTCACATAACAATGATACTCATGTTCTTTTCAAACCCTAGTTCAAGTTCCTCACCACAACAACTCCTTCAACAACAATGCTTATAACACAATCCTTCACATAACAATAATTTATACTCATGTTCTTTTCAAACCCTAGTTCAAGTTCTTCACACAACCAATGGCTTCAACAACAATGCTTATAAAACAAGGTTTTAACAACAATTCTTTATTCTAGAAAACCTTGAAGCATTAACTCAACACACTCAATAAGGAAACCCTAATCAAGTCCTTTTCACTCCAAACTTATTTTCTAGAAAATCAACCAATCAACTCAACTATGGAAGAATGTGCCCATACCTTTTTGCTTGATGAGAAGTAGACCACACAAATCTATCACAACCATAAACATCACTTTGCAAATCTCAAGGAAGTTAGACAAACAATACAAATCATATAATCACTCACAAATACACCTTATTACTCCTTTCTTAAAATAATATCCAACACCACAATAGTTTGAATATTCACTTCTCAAAAACCCTAACTCATCACAAATTTATCTCAATCAATCATATTTGACATAAGCCACTTCAGAATTTTATTCTTCAAAAATCAATCCAATTTCTACTTATGACTCCCTACTTTAACATTGCATTTTTAAAGATAATTCTTTTGAAAAATAATGCAACAACTAATCTTTCCTTTTCTAAGGTAAAAGAATTTTTACCCACCACTTAAATTTTCAGCAAACACTTTATAAAACCCACAAAACTTCCTTTTTAACTTAGGCAAAAATCCAAAATCATTTACCTCCTTATTTCTCCTAAGACTAACCTTAGCCTAAGTCAAAAATCAAAATATTTTAATTTAAAAGAGTGTTACCACTTTGCATTGCACGAAGATTCGAACTGAGCGCTTCTCTCCACAAGCGCTTTCACCATGGCTCCCAACGCCATGGAGCCACGTGCTCCCTTTGGAACCTCCACTACCTTACGCCCTTTGACTTCCACTATTCGCACGAGCCACGAATTGGCTCCTTCACTCACGTTGTCCAAAAACTTCGCACGAACTGTTGTCACGAGGGAATTGCGCACGAAAACCGGCGTTAATTATTTTTGGTGGATGTGAGTGGATGCCTTGCCTTTGAGAAGGCTATGGTATTTATATACCATACGCCTTCATTGCTCCACGTCGGTGGTGAGGACGTCGTCTAGCAAGCGGTGACGTCGATGGAAGGGGGGCAACTTTGCACGCGAACAAACCGACGCCCAAACTTTATGAAATGCGCCCAAACTTTAGCTTTGGCAATTTATTAAATATAATAAATTAAATTCTTTAAGAATTTAATTATTATAATTTAATAATTAACATGGTCTTTTGGCCTTAAACCAAACTTAAGGGCCTCTTTAGGTTTTTAGAAAAACCTTACAACTTGCTCACATGGTTTTAATGGAAAAACCTTTTATTTTCTGCCACCATCGGTTTTAAGAAAAACCTTTTACTTGTGCCACCATTGGTTTTAAGGAAAAACCTTTTATTTTTGCTCACCCATGGTTTTAATAAAAACCCTTCATATGCTTCCACATAATATTAAAAATATTATGAAGCTTTTTGCCATTAACCTTTGCATTGTTCCTTGACATATTCCTTGACATCAATGATGACTTCGTTCCTTGACATCAATGACAACTTTGACTCAAAATGTCCAACAATAACTTCTTCTTCTAATCCTTGGTAGAGCCCAATCGACGGTCTTTGCAAAGCAACAAAATTCTATCAAAATATCCTTAGAATCATAAGAATTCTTCATCATGCATGGAAAGGTTATGCCTAAATCATACCACAATCTCATGAAGGTCATCCTTGCAAGCATTCAAGCTTTAATTATTGTAAGTAACTAACCATACAAGCTCTCTCTATGCAATTAAATCTCCAAGCATTAAGAATTCAAGCATCAAGAACTCAAGCAATCATGCACACCAAGCATCAAGTATTCAAGCCTCTAAGCTTAAGATTTCAAGTGTCCATAAGCAAGCTATAAAGCTAGCAAACTTTCAACAAACTTCCACAAACAAGGGAAAAACAGCCTTATCTTCTTGGGTTGTGCCCAATACATGTTCTTTGCAAAGCAACAAAATTCTATCAAAATATCTCTAGAATCGTAGAAATTCATCATCTTGCATGACAAGGTTATGTCAAAAGATTAACACAATCTTGTGAAGGTCATACTTTTAAGCATTCAAGCTATTATTTGATTAAGCGTCTAAAAATTCAAGCTTTCTCTAAGCAATCAAGTCTCCAAGCATCAAGCACTCAATAATTCAAGCCTACAAGCTCAAGCTTTCAAGTGTCCATAAGCAAGTTAGCAAGATTTAAATAAACATCTATTAGAGTTAGAGTATATCGCATCATTTGGGTCATGTAAATGTACCACCTTAGGTACATAGTTGGGATAGGAGATTATTTTAGGGGGAATTTATCTAGTTACTTCAAGCAATGTAATAAATGCACAAGTGGCAATGTGCAAGTTATAATGTGTAAGGTGTCCCTTGTATAACTAGGTAGAGTTTTGGTCAAGGAATTTATCTTCCTATATAAAGGGTCTCATAGTAGTAGATTACAATCATATTCATATTATCTTCATATCAAGATCTATCAAGTACTCTTGTATGGAGTACAATGTAGCTCTTTAGCTCATATTAATGGAGTGACCATTTCCTCCATATTGCATTGTATTTTCGTCACTTCTATTTATAGTATATTTCAATCATATTGTTTTTTCACTTTATTTCATGTTTCTTGTATTTAATTGGGACATGTGTTACTGCATATATCCTAAAAAACTAACAACGGTATCAAAGCCACGATTAATACGATATAGGATGATCTATATCCATTATAAGAGAAGTCCATTAGGTTAAGAGGAATAGGGAGAGTCACCACTACTACTATCGATGGGGAGCCAAATCGCTCACGCCAAATCTATGTTCTCATTCAACAATTCGGAAAAATATTACAATGATGGCAGCAGTCTGCCAAATAAATTCCTTTATCCCGAAAGATAGTTTCTATTACAACATCTTCCGCCCTGGAAGAAAAATAGCCTAAACAGGTCCAGAATGGCCCTCTTGCCTTTACGTCTGCAACTCTGTCTCCATAGTTTTCTGACCCTTGTGCATGCCTTCGCTTCCCCTTTTAAAAATCTCTGGCGTGACTCTCTGTTTCCCTTTTTCGACCCTTCGTTTCATTTTCCATGCCTCTTCGTTGTCTTGGCTTCTGAAACGTCTTCCTCTCCGACTCTTGATCTTCGTCTGCTTTCATTGCACCTTGGTGCCACGTGCTTGTCCAGTGCTGCCATTGTAGACTCTGTCCACCTATCAACCCATGATGACGTTCGGGATACCCATCGCTCGACAATTTCTTCTGTAATGGCCCCTAACGCTTGCCTTTCCTTTCCTTATGTTTGGTCGTGAAAACGTGACATGTCGCGATATCACGACATTTTTGCTTTACTGCCTTCCTGTCCCTCTTCGAGTCATGAAAATGTGACATGTCGCGATATCGCGACACTTTTGCTTTTTCGGCCTTCCTGCCCTTTGCGAGTCGCGAAAATGCGACATGTCGCGATATCGTGACACTTTTGCTTTTCGGCCTTCCTGCCCCTTGCGAGTCACGAAAATGCGACATGTCACGATATCATGACACTTTTGCTTTTCGGCCTTCCTACCCCTTATGAGTCGCGAAAATGCGACATGTCGCGATATCGCGACACTTTTCTCTCCTACGCCTCCTCTCGCATTTTGGTCGCGATAATGCGACATGTCGCGATATCGCGACACTTTTCTCTCCTACGCCTTCCCTCGCATTTTGGTCATGAAAATGCGACATGTCACGATATCGCGACACTTTTTCTCCTTTGCGCTTTCTTTTGTCCTTTGGTCACAAAAATGCGACATGTCGCGATATCGCGACATCTTTCCTTTTCGGCTCCTCTTTCTCCTTTTCGATCCAAAATCGTGACATGTCATGATATCACGACACCTTTCCTTTCTGACTCCTCCTCGCCTTTCGGGTCACAAAATCGTGACATGTCACGATATCGACGACAACTTTGCTCTCTGCCTTCTTTCTCTTTTTCGGTCACGAAATCGTGACATGTCACGATATCCACATTTTTCCTTCTCTTGCTTTCTTTCTCTCCTCGGTCGCGATTTCGTGACATGTCACGAAATCATGACATTTTCTTCTTTGGCCCTTCTGGTCTTCTTTCTGTCATGATATCGTGACATTAAGGCTAACACTTAGAATTTTTTTTGTTGATGCAAGATTGCTCTGCTGCCACCGGATGCTCCTGCATCAGACAACCGGGGTGGATTGAGAAGTGTCCTTCACTTCTATACTGTTGGAGGAAGACCCAGGCGGTCGACCTCTATTTTTGACAACCAAGTTGCATCTTCGATAGGCCTGCCCTTCCACTTGACCAGATATTCAGAATACTGCCTGTTCCTGGTACTTCTTCCTGCTCGAGTGTCTAGTATTTCCTCGATCTCGCCTGTTGCTGGAGTAGACGTTGGAATACTCCATAATTCTGCACTTGGTGTCTCGCTACTGCCTCCTTCATGATATTCTACCAAATCTGCAATGTTGAAAATAGGTGATATGTTAAGGCCACTGGGCAATTCTACTTCATATGCATTGCCTGAATCCCGTTTTCCTAGAATTTGACATGGTCCAAACTTCTTCATCTTCAGCTTGTTATAGGTTTTAGCAAGGAATCTTTCTTTTCTCAGATGGACCATGACCTCATCTCCCACAACGAATTCCTTGAACCGTCGCTTCTGGTCCGCCCTTGTCTTATATTGGTTATTCATATTAGTAATGTGCTTCTTCACTTCTTCATGCACGCTCCTCAGATGCTCTGCAAAGTCCTCAGCCTCGGCACTGCACCTTTCCCCTGTATCCATCTTCCTCAACTCAGAAGCATTCCTTGGACTGCTCCCATACACTATCTGGAATGGAGATTTGTTAGTACTCCTGTTGATAGAATTGTTATATGCAAATTCTGCCTGTGGCAAAACCAAATCCCATCCTATGGGCTTATCTCCTATCAAGCATCTCAATAGATTTCCCAGACTTCTATTCACCACCTCCGTTTGGCCATCAGTCTGTGGGTGGTATGCAGAACTGAATTTCAAATCTGTCTTCAGTTTCTTCCACAAAGTCCTCCAAAAATACCCCACAAACTTGGTATCTCTGTCAGAAATGATACTCTTTGGTAGACCATGAAGTCGTACCACCTCTTTGAAAAATAACCCTGCAATGTGAACTGCGTCACTAGTTTTCTGGCAGGGAATGAAATGTGCCATCTTGGAAAACCTGTCAACTACCACAAATATGGAGTCATTTCCCCGCTGTGTCCTTGGTAGACCAAGAATGAAATCCATGCTGACGTCCTCCCATGGTCTCTCTGGTACAGGTAATGGCTGATATAATCCAGTGTTCTGGTTCACACCTTTCACCCTCTGGCATACTCTACAGCTTTGCACAAACTTCTTCACATCTTGCTGTAGTTGCGGCCAATAGTAGTTCTCACTAACCAGGGCAATGGTCTTATCCCGACCAAAATGTCCGACCAACCCTCCACTGTGTTTCTCCTTGACCAGATTTTCCCTCATTGAACTCCTTGGAATGCACAATTGACTTCCTCTAAACAACATTCCATCTTGGATCAGAAAATCCAACCACTTGGTCCTGTCCAAAGTGACAGGTGCCAAGCAAGCCTTCCAGGCTTCTGCAAAATCAGGATCTTCAGGGTACAAACCCTTCAGTTCATCAAATCCTACCACTTCCACCTTCATTTTTGTCAACAAACACTGCCTTCTACTTAAGGCATCTGCAACTCTGTTTGACCTCCCGCTCCTGTGCTTCAACACAAAGGTATAACTCTGTAGAAACTCAACCCACTTTAGGTGCCTCTGATTTAGCTTCCCTTGGCTATTAATATACTGTAAGGCCTGATGATCAGTAAATAGAACAAACTCTTTTGGCAACAGGTAATGTCGCCACTTCTTTAGAGCCTGAACCATAGCATAAAACTCTTGATCATAAACCGAATACTTCTTCCTAGCATCATTGAGTTTCTCACTAAAGTAAGCAATAGGTTTACCTTCTTGACTCAAAACAGCTCCTATGGCACTGCCACTAGCATCACAATCTACCGAAATACCTTATTAAAATCTGGAAGTGCCAAAATAGGTTGCTCTGTAACCTTCTTCTTCAACAGATCAAAGCTCTTATCTGCTCCTAAGGTCCACTTAAATTCTTTCTTATCCCCTCTCATTGTTTTTGTAAGGGGTGCACAAATACTGCTAAAATTCCTAATGAATTTCCTGTAAAAACTTGCTAGACCATGAAATGATCTTACCTCAGTCGTGCTTCTCGGAGTAGGCCATTCAATGATAGCTCTCACTTTTTTTGGGTCCATTTTTAGACCTTCGACTGAGATGACAAATCCCAGGTATACTAACTCCTTCTTCACGAAATTACACTTCTTCAGATTAATTAACAACTGCTCCTCCCACAGCTTCTCAAAAACTCTTCTGATATGCATCAGATGTTCGTCCAGGGTTCTGCTAAATATTAAAATATCATCCAAATAGACAATGATGAATTTGCCTAAAAATTCTTTCAATACCTCATTCATCGACCGCATGAATGTGCTTGGTGCATTGGTTAGCCCAAATGGCATGACCAACCATTCATACAAACCCTCTCTGGTCTTGAAGGTTGTCTTCCACTCATCTCCTTCTCTGACACGAATCTGATGATAACCACTCTTCAGATCAATCTTTGTGAAGTACTTGGCTCCACTCAAACAGTCCATAATGTCATCCATCCTTGGCAATGGAAATCTATACTTTATGGTGATCTTGTTAATGGCTCGAGAGTCTGTACACATTCTCCACTCTCCATATTTCTTTGGTGCTAGTACTGTAGGTACTGCACATGGACTCAAGCTCTCCCGAATCAGTCCCTTCTCCAGCAACTCCTGGACTTGCCTGTTCAGCTCTTCAGTTTCTGTAGGAGTCATTCTATGTGTTGCCTTATTGGGTAAACTAGATCCTGGTACCAAATCTATATGGTGACTGATCTTCCTCACTGGTGGTAAACCCTCAGGCACATTATCAGATACAATGTCTGGAAATTCTTCTAATAGTCCTAAGACTTCTACAGGGGTATCCTTACATTCTTCCTTCCTAACTCTAGGAATTAATGCATAGCACATATGCTCATGCTTTAAACCATCCAAAAATCTTCCCCCTTCAACTAAACAGATTCTAGCGTTGCCACATACTTTTTCGCCCGATTCCTTCAAGGGCTTCAGCTTATGGCGCACTCCATTCTTCGTCACTGAGTAAGTGTTGGCGCGACCATCATGCACTGCACACCGATCAAACTGCCATGGCCTTCCCAACAACAAATGACAAGCATCCATAGGCAGGATGTCACACAGGACCTCATCACAGTAATTCCCAATATTAAATTTCACTGAGCATTGCTCACTGACCAAAGCCCTATGGTCCTTCTGTAACCACGCAATCCGATATGGATGCGGGTGGCTTCTCCTCTTTAACTGTAACTTAGTAACCATTTCTTTTGAGACCAAGTTATCAGTACTACCATTATCTATAATGATATTACAGACCTTACCCGAACTTCTGCACCTTGTGCGAAACAGGCTCCTCCTCTGGTCTGGTTCTTTCTCCTCATTCAACAGGGTCCTCCTGGTGACCATAACTTCTCCTCCCTCTGCCTCCTCAGAATGTTCTGATTCAGCACCTTCATCTGCCACAGCAGCTCTGGCAGGACCCTCAGGTCTCTTATTCATCCTTTCTCGGTGTTGTGGACACTCGTATGCTCGATGTCCTTCTTCGCCACAGTGGAAACAGGTTCCACGAAATCCTCCCCTTCCAAATCCACGTCCAGATCTACCTCTCCCTCTTGGGTAACCATTGTTCTGATTACGTGGTTGGTAGGTGTTCCCCTCTTTCTGGTCCTGGGTATTACTGGTTCCACCAGCCTTCATCTGATCCTTATATTTTTCTCCATTGGTCCTTCCACCAGTTCTTCCACCATGACCTCTTCCTCTTTGCTTACCCTCAAACCGTCTGTTCAGCTTCTCTTCAACTTTGAGGGCAAATTGGTAAGCATCCTCAATGGTGCTCATCCTAACCAGACTCAATTCTTCTTGAATACTGGTTCTCAACCCATTGATGTAATGGGCCACCTTCTCCCTGTTAGCCTCTGAATGGCCAGTTCTGATTGAGATCCGGAAAAACTCCTCTGTGTATTCTTTGATAGACTTGTTTGACTATCTCAAACTCTGCATTTTTCTCAACAGGTCCAATTCATAATCCACAGGAATAAACTGTCTCTTCAATTTCTCCACCATTCGATCCCATCTGGTTATCTTCTCTTTTTCGCTTCTATTCCTTTCTAGTTGCACTTCTTTCCACCATATGCAAGCATGGCCTTTCAACTTCATTTTTGCAAACTTGATTCGATCTGGATCTACAACCTCCTCATACTCAAAATACTCCTCCATATCATTTATCCAATCAATCAACTCTTCTGGATTGAGATTCCCAGAATACGTGGAGACATCAAACTTTGTCTTCTTCCCGATCCGAGATATGGCCTTAACCAATCTGGCTTCTGTAGGATTCATTGTTTCTTCTTCTTCTGAGGGATTATCAACCTCCCAAGCTTCATCTTCACTATGATCTTCTCTTCTTGGTTCAATCCCTCTTCGTAACTCCTCTTGCAGGGCTTGCACCTGCCTCTACAAAGCTCTAAAATCTTCTTCAGGTACCACATTTCTCCCACCACCATGGTTTCTTCATGGAGGCATTCTTCCTCACTCTCTTCTCACAACCCTTCCATAGATCCTGGTGCAAACTGCCTCACTTTCGATGATCTGCTCACACACTCAAGAACTCCTACTCTGATACCACTTGATGGGGAGCCAAATCGCTCATGCCAAATCTATGTTCTCATTCAACAATTTAGAAAAATATTACAATGATGGCAGTAGTCTACCAAATAAATTCCTTTATCCCGAAAGATAGTTTCTATTACAACATCTTTCGCCCTGGAGGAAAAATAGCCTAAACAGGTTCAGAATGGCCCTCTTGCCTTTACGTCTGCAACTCTGTCTCCATAGTTTTCTGACCCTTGTGCATGCCTTCGCTTCCCCTTTTAAAATCTCTGGCGTGACTCTCTGTTTCCCTTTTCTGACCCTTCGTTTCATTTTTCATGCCTCTTCGTTGTCTTGGCTTCCGAAACGTCTTCCTTTCCGACTCTTGATCTTCATCTGCTTTCATTGCACCTTGGTGCCACGTGCTTGTCCAGTGCTGCCATTGTAGACTCTGTCCACCTGTCAACCCATGATGACGTTCGGGATACCCATCGCTCGACAATTTCTTCTGTAATGGCCCCTGTAACCGCCTGCCTTTCCTTTCCTTTTGTTTGGTCGTGAAAACATGACATGTCACGATATCGTGACATTTTTGCTTTACTGCCTTCCTGTCCCTCTTCGAGTCACGAAAATGTGACATGTCGCGATATCGTGACACTTTTGCTTTTTGGCCTTCCTGCCCTTTGCGAGTCGTGAAAATGCGACATGTCGCGATATCGCGACACTTTTGCTTTTCGGCCTTCCTACCCCTTGCGAGTCGCAAAAATGTGACATGTCACGATATCGTGACACTTTTGCTTTTCGGCCTTCCTGCCCTTGTGAGTCATGAAAATGCGACATGTCGCGATATCGTGACACTTTTTCTCTCCTACGCCTCCTCTCGCCTTTTGGCCGCGATAATGCGACATGTCGCGATATCGTGACACTTTTCTCTCCTATGCCTTCCCTCGCCTTTTGGTCATGAAAATGTGACATGTCGCGATATCGCGACACTTTTTCTCCTTTGCGCTTTCTTTCGTCCTTTGGTCACGAAAATGCGACATGTCGCGATATCATGACATCTTTCCTTTTCGGCTCCTCTTTCTCCTTTTTGGTCGTGAAATCGTGACATGTCGCGATATCGCGACACCTTTCCTTTCTGACTCCTTCTCGCCTTTCGGGTCACAAAATCATGACAACTTTGCTCTCTGCCTTCTTTCTCTATTTCGGGTCATGAAATCGTGACATGTCGCGATATCATGACAATTTCCTTCCTTCCTTGCTTTCTTTTTGCTTCGTCGGTCGTGATTTCGTGACATGTCACGAAATCATGACATTTTCTTCTCTGGCCCTTTCGGTCTTCTTTCGGTCGCGATATCGAGACATTAAGGCTAACACTTAGAATTTTTTTTTGTTGATGCAAGATTGCTCTGCTGCCACTGGATGCTCCTGCATCAACTATTGGCCTGCATATTTGCAAACCGGATCTACCATTGAGTGTCATTGCATGCAAAAGTTACCATTAGGATTAATTGATAGAAAAAGCCATAGTAGTCAACAAGATTAGGAAAGTGAGGACTAAAATAAATCTCAGTTGTAGAAAATCTGAGATTACATCTAGCTAGGGTCTTTCCACAGAGTTGTAAAAAAAAACTCGTGAAGACTAGGACTCAACATTCAAGCCACTAGTTTGACAAATCAACTAGTGAAGATTATTATCTCTAGATTTATAAGTTCTTCCATTCCAGTCTCTAACAACTTGTTGCAGGAAAAGGAGATTCAACAAAAGGTTGGGAAGCTTCCTACAAGATAGTTAGGAAGAATATCTTCTTAGAATCACTCCAGTACTTGTAGCAACAAGGTAGAAGACTGAATATTTCAAAGACCTCGAGAAAGGTCTCATTACAAGAGTTACAATCCTACAAATTGTAGAAGTAAATAAAAGGCCATAATAGCCTTATAGCAGACTCAAGGAAGAAGAGACTCTAGAAGTTGAGTCATAGGAGGAGATAGGAGATTGGTGATCTCCATTCAAGATTAATACCTATAGAGTGCAGAAGAAGAATAGGCCAAAGAAGCCTAGAAGAAGAATAGGCCAAAGAAGCCTAGAAGAAGAATAGGCCAGAGAAGCCTAGAAGAAGAATAGGCCAAAGAAGCCTAGAAGAAGAATAGGCCAGAGAAGCCTAGAAGAAAAAGGCCATAGGAGCCTTGATCAAGAAGAAGGCCATAGAAGCCTTAATTCTAAAGAAAAATTCAAGAAGAATTCCTGATTCAAAAGAAAATTCTAATTCAAAAAACCAAAGAAGATTCCAAAAAAATTCAAAAAATTCATAAAAAAAATCCTACTAAAAATACTCCAAAGAAGAGTCCAAGAAATAGGAGATTGATGATCTCCATCAAAGACTACAAATTCCAGAAGAAAGAGAAAGGACCAGGAAAGTCCTATTCCAGAATCTAAAAGTAATAGAATCAGAGATCCTAGAAGAAGATCTCATCACCAACACTTCTAGAAGTAGAAGGTTGAAGAAAATGTCTCAATCAGAAGACCAAAGAAGCTACAAGATAGAAGACCTTGGAGAGGTCTCAAGAAGAAGAAAAAGAAGGCTTGGAGAGCCTTGTTGTAGAGCTCATAGAAGCATCATCAAAAGAGTTCCTAGGAGAACTCATTGGAGAAATCCACTACCAAGGAGAAGCTCTTGATAGTGAAGGACTTGGGACAATTATCACCATCCGACAACAAGCCCAAGAGAAGAAGAATTTGGCAAGGAGTGCCAAATTCGAGAAGAAGAATTTAATTTAAGGAGTGCCAAATCCCAGAAGAAGAATCCAATGAAGACCTCAAGAAAATTAGAATCTTGAGAAGAAGATCCTATTTGAAGTCAAAATTTGACAAGAATATTGAAGGAAGATTCAGACAGAAGAAGCCTACCAAATCTAGGAGATTTGGAGATTACCTCTCACAGCAAGGAGGTATAGTTCAGAGAAAGGAGTTCTCTGAATCTATAGTAGAAGGTCACTAGAAGGATCAAGCCACCAAATCCAAGGCTCAAGATAGAAATTTTGAGGCTACATATTGGTGAAGGAGAAAGTTATTCGAGATAACCAACAAAGAAGTTGTATATCCATTCACTACAAAGCAGCAACTTGGTGAATCAAAACACCAAGATCTACATCATCTACAGAAGCCATTAAAGGTAAGCAACTAAGGTGCAATTAGTTGAACTTCATATTAGGGTTCATTATCAAATTCCATTAAGCATCATATTTGGATTAAAAGTTGTAGAAGAATAGATTGCATTATAGTCTTCAAGAAAGTGCAAAAAGGAAGAATTCATTTTAAGGATTATTTGCACAATTAATAGGAGTTGGATATTTTTGAAAGAAATAAAATTATCATCTACCTATTTTCTATCTAGAAAGCAAGAAGACTATATCCTACAATATTGATTGTAGTGAAAATTTATAGAATACTTATTAAGGGTTCATTACAGATTACTCTTAAAAGTTGTAGAGATTATTAAGTGCATCTAAAATTATTTTGAGAGTTCATTTACTAGAGCAATAAGGTGAGATTATTGTTATCATTAAAAAGTGCATTGGCACTATACTAGTTGATCTCTAACTAGTTACTCTCAAAAAGGTTAGTTTGTGTTTGTTGATTGTTAAGGATCAAGAGCACAAAAACTAGTAGATTAATCAAAGTGTCTAGAGACACTATTTGGTGCATAGAACCTACAACATTTAGTGGCCAAAAGAAGCCACCAAAATTAGATCAGATTCCTCCAAGGAGTGGAGAAGAAAGCCACCATTAAAATCAGCAAGAGAAGCTTCAAATCAAGACTTGGTGAGTCTCAAATTCAAAGCAATAGAAGGGTTATCTACAAGGAAAAATTGTAGGAAATAACATAAAAAAAGGAGCTTCTATCTACGTGGTTACAAGCTTGGGTTCATTAGCCAAATATCCAAGAAAAAATGGGAAAGGTGTCTAATCAAAAGACAACCTCAAGATCCCCCATTGCCTTCAAATAAAACTATCATCAAATCAGAAAATCAGATCTACAAAAGGAGTGCAAAAAGAAGTGCAATAAGGGTATTTTTATATACAAAATATATTACATGATCTTGCACTATCCTAATATATTTTACATAGGGAAAAGGGCAGAGTTTTAAGTGTCTAAAAGGCACAATATTCTCAAGGCATAACAACCCATGATAGCCGAATACTTGCACACTCCAAGCAAGGCAAAAGAGCCCCATAGAAGGCTTGAATCCTCTACATCTTGGACAACCAAATATGCAAGCAAACAAAGCACAATACAAGGCAAAGAGAAGCATTATATTCAAGGGTAAAAAGGAGAGCATAATAGGTTGAAGCAATATCAAAGCTAGATGTACATCCAAGGAGCATTCTATACCATTATTGGAGGTTCACCAAAACTCCACCAAAGCTCCACCAAAGCATTGCTCTTCACTCCAGCTGGAACCAACTCATAAGCAAGCACCATCGAACAAAGGAAGAGTTGAGAATATTATAATATTTAAAGGTGCTCCAAAGGTACATTAAAGAAGCATTAGAGAAAGAGCCCATGCATAAGGAGGAAGTGACACTTGTCACTTGAAAAGAAATCCTAACGTTCCTTACATGAGCACCCATATTTCACATGTTCGAGCAAAGGAACATTACTAGCAAGAAAGGTGGTATATTAGAACAAGGGAGACACTTGTCTTCAAAGGAAATAAGTGCTCCTCCAAGGTTGTAATACCCATACATTACCTACAAGTGGTTTCAAGCATCTTTATTCCCTCCAAGCACTCAAGAAGTAACTATCGTGACACTTGTCACATAGCACAAGAACCCTCTTCTATTAAAAGGTGCCAAAGACCAAGGAAGTCCATATATTCCATATTCCAGCATTTACTCATAGCATAAGCCGAATTACAATGTGGAAGAAAGGTGAAAGAGCATTAAAATCTCTAGTCAAGGAGGTCAAAGAAGTCCAACATTGAAGCCAAGGGAAAATCAACGTACACCATCCTCCATAAGCGCTCAAGGGAAAGGCATTAAAGTGGACTATCATATACATCCAAAATCTGTGATGAATACGTAGAGAATACAACATCAAAGGTAAGGTCTCTACTTTATTAAATTTGCTTTCATTAATAGGGAGTTATAAGGTATAACATTAGGTTGAAATACTAAAGGAAATCAGCCATATTTGAAAGCAATATAAAAGGGAGAAACACATATTAAATAGCCTAATATTTGCAATATTATAACATAGGAGAAATAAGGAATTCTACTTGGAAATCAGAATTTCTATTATTGCAAATTTCATTGTTTTCTAATATTCCATATTAGGGAGTTATAAGGAATACTACATCAAAGTAGGTAATTGGAATTTAGAAACACTAATATCAAATTATTAAAGGCTATAAAAGGAGGTTTATTAAGGAAAATCAAGAGTTGGAAATTAATTGGTATACTTGTCTCAAAACACATTAAAGGGACAAAAGGAATCCAACTATTAAAACCTCATCAAATTAGAAAGTGCTTAAAGTTCAATAGGAGTAATAAGGTGTAAAAGAAGTTGATTTTTGCTATTCACAAAACTTTACAAAATCAACCCAAAATTGAACTATTATTCTCAAAAGCACTTTATCTATCATATAGCATTTCCAAAATCACTAGGGAGACATAAGGTATTCTACAAAACTTGATAACAATAGCATTCATCAAATATTATCAAGTACTAAGGTCTCTACAAAGTCTACAAGGACTCTACTGATTCACATCTCTTAACTAGGGAGATATAAGGAAGCCTACAAAGCCTAAGCTCATACTTCTAGGGAGTCATAAGGTAGGAAACTCTATCACACAAGATACAAGCTCTATACTCTAATCCAGAGAGCTATGTCTACTTCAAATAATACAACAAACAAATGCATGAATACTCCCTCAAAGGAAAAAGCAAGTGCCATAAAAATTGGAATCATGAATCTACTTATAAAGGGTAAAGCATACTTAGATCTTGCTTCTAAATTGATTCACAGTGAAGCCTTAGATGATGAGTTTGACACCATGGAACATTATCTACAGGTTCAACTCAAAGAAGCAATTGAAAAAGAAAAGGATAACATTCCACTTCCCTTAGATTTTGTAAGCATACTATATTTGGCATTACTTACATACAAATGCTGCAAAAATGAAAATGTTGAACTAAAAATATTGATAGAAGCTTATAAAAGGAAAACAAAACTAAGTGAATCATACTTAGAAAATATATCCTCATGCAATATTGATACTTCAAGAACTACTAATTCAAGATCTTGTCTTAATGTCTTGATAGATTGTTCAAAAACTCTTGGATAGAGTAAGGACAAAGAAGAGAAAACATCTTTGTAGGAATCAAGCAACAGTACTACCACCTACAAGAACACAAAGACCAGATTCAAAGGCAAAGCTAAAAAGGAAGAAGATGAACCTGATAAAGGAGGACTCCAAAGAAAAAATCAAATTGGTCAAAATCAAAGAGTAGAAGACTATTCTCAAGAAGAAGATCCATATTGAAGATTGAAATCTTCAATACCCAAATAATGTAATACAGGGGGTGTTAGAGTTAGAGTATATTACATCATTTGGGTCATGTAAATGTACCACCTTAGGTACATAGTTAGGATAGGAGATTACTTTAGGGGGAAGTTATCTAGTTACTTCAAGCAATGTAATAAATGCACAAGTGGCAATGTGCAAGTTGTAATGTGCAAGGTGTCCCCTTGTACAACTAGGTAGAGTGTTGGCCAAGGAATCTATCTTCCTATATAAAGGGCCTCATAGTAGTAGATTACAATCATCTTCATATTATCATCTTCATATCAAGATCTATCAAGTACTCTTGTATGGAGTACAATGTAGCTCTTTAGCTCATATCAATGGAGTGACCATTTCCTCCATATTGCATTGTATTTTTGTCACTTCTATTTATAGTATATTTCAGTCATATTGTTGTTCCACTTTCTTTCATGTTTCATGTATTTCATTGGGACCTATGTTAGATCTCTCCACTACATATATCCTCAAAAGCTAACAACTTCCACAAACAAGGGGAAAACAACCTTAACATCTTGGCTTGTGTTCTTTCCTCTTAATTTTTTTTGGCACTCTCTTTGTGTTGTAGCTTTAATATTTTGTCTTGTTGCATGTTAACTAATCTTTTCATATCACTTTTGCACCTAGTTAGCATCTCATTTTATCATTTTTATCTTTATTTCAAGTATAAAAAATATTTGTTTTCTTTTATTTGACAATATTTGCACTTCCAAGTCAAAGACCATCATTTCAAACATTAAATTAAATTATTTTGCATCTAATTTTATTTTATTTCTTTCAGAAATGAAAGCATCATTGTATTGTAGGTTTGATAACAATTGCTTTCTATATTACATACATTTATAATTTCTATTATTTTTTTACATCTATTTAAATAAGAGTTTGGTTATTGTTCAAGGGAGTGTAACTTTTTTTTCTAGGTTAGATAGGTCTATTTGCCACTGATCATATATTTTTATCTATTTTGTAGGAAAACGAAAGTGTCATTAGTGCTTATGTGAACTAGCAATACTTCTGCCTCTATGGCAAAAATGGATTCTTTTTTTTCAAATTCCTTTCATTAAAAGCATTTAGGATTTAGTTTTGTTTGTTGTCTAACTATATTAGTTTCTATTTCTATTTATTTAATAAAATAAGCAAAGAGAAAGAAGAAACTAGTTTAGTCTTAATCATATAGGGGACCAACTAAATCTTCAAGCTTTAGCATTAAATCAAAATTGCATATAGTTGCACTTAGGAATTGTTTGGTACAATTTCTTGCACCCTTGCCTTAAAAAAATAAAATTATCATTTAGTTCATCATGAAAAAGTAAAAGTATTTTAGTTCTAGTCCTTGATTGTTGCATTAGGACTAGATTAAGGTTAAGAAGAGGAACTAATGTGGAACAAAATTCTAACTTAGGAATATGCCATTGGAAATAAACAACTTATATAAGAAGAATGTCACAATAACCAATTAGAAAGCAAGAGGGCCAACTATCCTCCACACAGATACCACAAAGTGAGGAATCACACATAAGTGGGACCAAGGGCTTGCACCTTTAAGGTTGTTACCCAATGACAAAAAGTTTAGAAAATTGTAGGACTCATAAACCACCAAAGTCCCACAACCAATTCAATGTGGGAATATTAACACATGCACACATTACACTAACTAACCAAAAGGTGTATTAATATGGAACAAAATTCTAGTATAGAAATATACCACTGGAAATAAACATCTTGTATAAGAAGAAAATCACAATGAACTAGTTAGAAAGCAAGAAAACCAACTACCCCCACACACATGTTGCAACTCGATGTTAGTTGTAGCAAAATAATAACACCAAACAATAATATAGAAATGAACACTCTGCAAATAAAAGAATGATGTATCTTTGTATTAAACAGGGGAGCCTGAACCTCCCAATATTACAAATATTTGCTTTGAATTGCCCCAACTGTGTTGGGTGCAATATTACAATATATGAAACATGTGCTCAAATCACAAAAATGGGGCTTCTCCAAACAAATCAACTGGTGTTCTTCCTTCTTTCGCTACAGCTCCAAGGGGTGAGTGGGCTTCAGGTATCCGATGCAGGGACCACTCCAGCTACAGCAACTTCTCCAAAATACCTATCATCTACACACATGAAAACCAGATAGGAGTTAGTAGCACCTGCAAATCAAGACATAAAATAATGCTATAAAACCCTAGCTAGATAATCATGTAATATAAAAAATAGAATCAAATAAACCCAATGCCTTGCAAAATAAAAACTTACTGATCTAATGTGTGTCGTGTTCTCGGCTCTACGAAACCACGGATGTGCGGTGGTGACCTGGAAACCATGCACGGGTGGTGGAAAAACCGTGCAGGTGTGGTTCTGACTGTGAAACCGTGGACGTGCGGTTTGGGTTGAATGGTAGATTACCTCAAAAAATGGACCTTCAGGCTCTAGGTCTTGGTTCTCCTTGGGATGCGTGCAGAGCTTTGATCCTATTTCGATAGCCTGATGGTACTAATGTTCAGCCTCCTTTGGTGGATGGGGTGAAGGTGCCTTTATAGGCTCCTTAGGGTTTTGGAGGGAAATGAGAGGTGGCAAGCCAGGATTACCAAGTGGTAATTCTGGGCTGCCAAATGGAGGGGGCAGTTAGAGTGAGTCACCTAGGGTGTCTCACTTAACTGGGGTGATGTGGATGCAAGTGGAGTGTTATGTGGAGGGTTACCCCATGTGAAGGGACAAAGGGGACAAGGGTGTATGAGATGTGGCAAGGTGGGGTAGTGAGGTGGCTAGGACACATGTCTAGTGGGTAGGCAGGGTATCCTAGGTTGATTTTCTAGATTTAATAAATCTGGAAAATAGGATAATGTGTAGGATTTTATATACCTAAGTCTAAACTTAGGCATATAACTTTATTATGCAGGATTTGATGTGGGGTGGCAAATGGTGACTTTGTGGATGACCAATTTTTGGTGTCTACAGATGCCCCTTTTTGTACCGCATTGTGTGAAACATGATGCGGTGCAAAAACCAATGACACCTATCTTTATTGGATGGATGGACTCAACTCTTCTCGATGCACAAGAATGAATGATTTTTGAAAATTTTGATTTGTTTGCTTACCCCCTCAATTGGTGAATGGGTAAAGGATGAAACCCATGAGCCAATTGACCAAATGTGGATGATGAGGTGATGTGAATGATGTGAATGTGATGCAAATGTATGACATTGACTCAACTTGATGCCCCAAGTTTGGGATTGTTTGTGTTTTGCAAATTTACCTTTGGTTCATTTGTGGCAAATGTTGTGGTAAAACCATCAACCATATTTGGAGTTCTAGTTCCCTTGTGACCGTAGAAATTCCTTCCAAATGATGGGTTCAAGGAACCAGTCATTCTAGGAATTTGATGCTCGTGTGATTTTGATTATTACCAAAATTGATTTGATTGTTTTTCACTTTTGACCCAATGGAAGGGGTTGAAGGATAACCTTGTGCAAATTTAGTTTGAACACAGCCAAGCTCAAAATATTGAGGGACCTAGCTGATTAATGCCATTTTGATTTGATGATGAGTGTCCTTATGGTGAGCTATCCATCCTACCAGATTGCATGGATTGCTAGTCACTGCAACCGCCAGGTGTATAGGATAATTCACTAGATACGAGGTTCACTAATTGATGATGATGATGATGTGATGTTATGATGTTTGATGATGTTTGTTTTGTGGGGTTTTTTTTTTTATTTTTTTTATAATCGCACATGGGTGGTTCTACATCCCCTTAACCATGCATCCACGGTTTGCATCGCAAACCATGGGTCTACATTTTTGCGCCTTCACAAACATGGGTGCATGGTTTTCACCATGAAAAGCGGCTATATAAAGGGGAGGGGTTTTTTCATTTCATTATTGTGATGTAATTTCTCTGTGTTTGAGAAGAGAGAGTGAGATGGAGGTTGGTGAGGGGAGTGGAGTTGGTGCGGGTGCGAGTGGTGGTGGCTCGGCTGGAGCGGAAGCCGATGTCCGCTATGCTAAGGTAGGTGTCCTAAACTCTTAGTTTAGGTTTTATTTGTTTGTTTTTTTTGTTATTTTTGTTGTTTTTTTTTTGCAACCACTAAGAGGGGTTGGTAAAATTGTTTTTTTTTTTTTTTTGCAACCACTAAGAGGGGTTGGTAAATTTTTTTTTTTTCATATATGAGAAAGGTTGAATTTTTTTTTTTTTTTATCTAAAAATAATTTTTGTGTTTTTCTTGATTTTTCAATGCAATTACGCTAAGATGAAATGCTATGTTTTTGTGTTTTTTTTTTAATGCAATTTATGTAAAATAAGTTTTTTAACATAAATTTTTTTTTTTTTTATGCACTAATTTTATCTTTGTTTGTGCTCTAGGTTAAGTTTATTACTACTAGACACCGATGGCCCCACACTATATCCAAGGTGTGAAAGCTCTCACAACTGATGAGTGGAAGTTTCTAGAGGCTATTGGCTTGGAGGGGTGCGGATGGTTAGAGACCATTCGAGCTGATGAGGAGCTTTTATCCACACTAGTGGAGAGATGGGACCCAGATAAGGGTTCTTTTTAGCTTTCGACAGGGGAGCTAACTATGACTTTGGAGGATGTTTATCACATCTTCCATGTGCCTATCGAGGGTTTACCTATGAGGGTGGGCCATGACAAGAAGTCCTTAGTCCTATATATGGAGATGATTGGGATGTTGACTACGAGAAGGATGATATTCCTTACCTTGATCTATACAAGGGTAAGAAGTTGGGTGCCCTTTCAACTTCATGATGTACATACTAGGCAACATGTTGTTGCCTAATAGTATGGGCTCTAGGTTCCCTTGGAACCAGGTTTCTATTATATTGTAGTTGATAGTAGAGCCACAGATCTATGCTTGGGCTCTCATTCTCTTATGTCAGTTATATGGTGAGCTTTATGAGGTGAAGAGATGAGAGTGAAAGGGGCTCAATACAACTTGGTGCTCCAGATTTGGGCATGGGAGCACATCAGAGTTGGTCACCCAGAGGGGCTACCTTATGCCTATGATGGTTCACTTCCTCATGCTTACCACTGGTGGGTTAGTGAGGAGTCTTCTCCTACTCACCCTCCTTCTATCATAGAGACTTATCGAGATAGCCTGAGTGCTTTGACATATGATGACATATATTAGTGACCTTGGAGAGGTCTTACTTGGGAGGATGATGTGATGCAACTTCATCGGGTGAGACGAGGTAGATGGATGGTGGGTAGTCATGGGTGAGAGATGGAGTATATCCAGTTCTCATAGGTGATGAGATAGTTTAGCCTAGTGTAGGGAGTTCTAGATGCTCCTATGATGTACAAGTGATGGGGAGATGAGCTTAGTCTTCCCTTGAATCTAGATTTTTAGATTGTGGATGATGTAGTGGATGACAATAGATGTTCCTAACTCAGATGATGTGGGGACTACTACAGACTATGATGCTTGGTTTATAACACAACCTCCTTGGAGGCCAAGCTAGGTAGTGGATGATGCATTAATGAGGATGAGCCTAATACTAGTGAGCAGGCTCCTAGGTGATCGAAGCACCATCGAGGTAGTAGGGGTAGGAGGTAGTCTATCATTGGTACACAATAGATAGATGTTGATACTAGGGTTGGTGGAGATAGTGGTGATGAGGGCCATGATGTAGGGCATGATGTGGATGTTGATGTTGGTGATGATGGTGATGGAGATGATCGAGACTAGGATGCTCCTCCTCACCACATAGAGGAGGAGTGGGTGTACTTCAGGCTTAGCGGGACAATCTAGCTGAGGAGGTGATGAAGCTAAAGGGTGAGGTGACTCAACTTAGGTAGGGTGAGGTGGATGGGTTAGGGGAGGAGGGGAGGGTGATTGGATGGACTACAAGCTAGAGTCAAGTGAGGGTGACAATGCTACCATCATCATCTCTAAGGTGAGATAGCCCAGACGAGCACTGAAGGGTAGGATTTGGATGCTACTTAGAGATAGGCATGATACATGGCATCCCTTGAGGAAATTCTACACCAGCATCATATTTTGTTACCTCTAGCCATCTTCTTATGTTAGGTTCAAGAGTTACTGAGTCTAGGCCAGGTAGTTCGAGGTCTCATCGACCATCTAGCTCACATGCTTCCTAGGTCATCAACACATGGGCCTCATAGGAGTCATGGGGGTGCTAGCTAGTAGCACATTATTACCTCTTTTTGTAGTTTTCTATTTTTTTTATGAGCCTCAATGCTCTGATGTATACAACCTATGAGTATTTTGTACTTATGATTCATATATATATACATGGCTTTTATTATGATTATTTTGTTGTGTGCTTTTGTTTTATTGTATGTATGGATGCATATGAAATGATGTGATATATGATGTAATGGATGATTAATGCTATGTTCTAATGCTCATTTGGTATTTATAGACTCTTGCTTGATCAACATTATCTTATTGTTTAATCAGGGGCATAGATAGATGGTATTGACATGGATTTATGATATGTGGTAATGAAAATATTATGATTTTATTGGGTGGGTGATCTAGGGTGTTCTTACAAAGACTCAAACATCCTAGTGACTTCAAACAAACCCATTTATGTATTTCACAGATCTTCATTATGCAAGGGTTGTCCTAGTGGTTTCAAATTTCTCAAGGACCAACTATGTGTGCAATGATTATTCATTTCCTATTATGAGTTAGGTCAAACTAATCAATTGTAACTTATGCCAATAAGCTAGCTCATTCGAGAGTAGCCTTAGGTCTATACAAAATAAGGTCGCTAATGTAATAGATATGGCACCATGCATAAGGATACCTCATTTCTAGGCAGGATTCATTCAACCCATTATTGTAATGAGGATCACCCCACAATTTTTGAGACACTAAGAGTTCCAAGGATTCAAGCTCCTTTCCCTTCTTTTATTGCATTGGATTTTGGGGATTGCTCATTTTGTGATGGAGCATATTTTATTTGCTCATTTTGAGGAAGAGCAAGGGGATTTTTATTCTATTTTTTGATACTTTCTCATTTTGAGGAAGAAAGGAAGGGAACTTATTGCTTTGAGATACTTTTTGAGATACTTGCTCGCTTTGAGGAAGAGCAAGGGATTTTTTTTTTTGGGATACTTTCTCACTTTGAGGAAGAGCAAGGGATTTTTTTTTGGAATGAAGGTGGAGCTTGTCCTTTTGTCAACTCTGTAGCACTCTAGACCATGCACATAATTGGATGAATAGGGGAAACCTTTCACTTATGGCAATAGCAACTTTTGACTTCATTATTCCCAAGGCTCACAATGTTTTTAATGTGTTTTGTTGTGTGTGGTCCAAGAGGAAACTTGATTGACCAGGAATGACCTATTGCATCTAAATATTGTTTGACTTTGAATCAAGTTTGTTCAAAACACTAGGAGTGGCTGAGTGATTGAAAATATTGGAAATTACTTTATGGTTGATGTGGTTTGTGATGTTTGTGATACTTTCGATGCAATATTTTAAAAATTAAAAGATACACACAAAATAGTCAATGGTCGCATAATTGTTATTGCTAACAATTATACGATATCTATCCTACTTTATGTGAGTCCCTTAATTAGGAAAATATTATAAGGAAAGTTGCATATTATTGTGATTGATGGATTGTTAAGTGATGTAGGATGCCCCTGATTAAGGCAACAAGACATAGTGGATTAGTGATCATCCAAATTAACCAAATGATCCAATGTAAAGAATGGTATAAACAAAATGCCTAAAATGCATGTATGGAATGCATGGATGGATTTATGAGATGCAAATGAAATATTTTTATATTTTTTTTTTTTTTAGCCATGTATATGTACATATATATAAATTGCACTATGCATAAAATACCTTTAGATGTATTATGTTCAATGGCTCAGGTTCCAATATTCCTTCCAAGTTGGCAAGTCTATACGTTCCTGGACCCAACTTCTGCTTGAAAATGTATGGACCTAACCAATTAGCCATGAATTTATCTCTCAAATGTGACAATGCATTGGTATTTTGTTGATTCTCTTTAAGAACGAGATCTCCCACTTGAAATTCATGAGGATGGACTTTTGCATTGTAGGCACGTTTGATGCGATCTTGATATACTCATAGATGTTCTAAGGTATTGATATACCTTTCATCAAGGAGTGTTAATTGGTCAAGATGTGCTTGTCTAGTTATGTCATCATCCATGAATTCTTGCAATGTAACTCATAAAGAAGGGATCTCAAGCTCAAGAGGTATGATTGCTTTAGTGCCATAGACCAATGAAAAAGGTGTTGCCCCAGTTGGCATTCTGATGCTTGTTCGATAAGCCCATAGTGCCAAGGGGAGTTGAGTGTGCCAATCTCTATGATTTTCTTTGACAAGTTTCTTGAGAATGGCTATCACTAGTCTTGTTGGTCGCTTTGGCTTGTCCATTTGCTTATGGGTAGTAAGGAGTCGAGAAACTATGTTGGATATTGTACTTGTTGCATAAGGCTCGAACATCCTTGTTCTTAAAATACTTACCATTGTCTAAAATGATCTTGGAAGGAATCCCAAAATGATAGATAATATGCTGAAGTATAAACTCCGCTATTCGAGGTCCAGTCATAGTGGTCATTGGAATTGCTTCGACCCATTTGGTGAAGTATTCCATGGTAGTTATGATGAATTTATGTTGTCCCGAAGAGGTAGGTGAAATTTTTCCAATCAAATCTAGGCCCCATTGTGAAAAGGACCAAAGGCTTTGAATGGGTTGTAAAGCTTGTGATGGTACATGAGTCAAATTGGTGTGATGTTGATATTTTTGATATTTCTTGACATATTGACAACAATCACTTTCCATGGTGGGCCAATAATAACCCATGCACAAAATGCGCTTTGCAATGGCCATTCCACTAAAGTGGCCACCACAAGTACCATCATGGGCTTCAATTATAGCTCATTGTGCCTCAACGGGATCTAGACATCGAAGTAGGACTCCATCATAGCCACGTCTATACAACACATCCCCCAAGAGAGTAAAATGAGCTACTTTTTTTTGAACATTATTTTTGTAGTTCATATCATTTCTAATGGGAGGGTCCCAAACTTGAGAAAGTCTCTTATCTCATCAAGGTAAGAATTGTAGGGCTCCACATGGACCAAACAAACACTCTTCTCACCTTCAGAATCTACTCATTTGATTGCTGACTTGGACACTATTGTTATGATAAGTGGTTGGACTTCTCCATGTTCATTATTAGGAATCAAGGATCCCAAAGAAGCCATTGCATCCACAAATATATTAGTCAAATGAGGCAAGTTACTAATTTCATACCAATCAAATTTTTCTAGCAATTTCATTGCTACTTCATGATATTATTTCAAGATTGGTTCTTTGCATTGGTATTCTCCCTTCACTTGACAAATGATAAGTTGAGAATCACCAAAGATGCTTATTCATTTAATGCCCATAGCTATAGCTGATTGAAGCCCCAAGATTAGGGCTTCATACTCTACATTATTATTTATGCATGGGAAGTCGAGTTTGAATGATAAAGGAATTGGAATTCCTTTGGGTGTGTAAAACATGACTCCAACACCTTGTCCTCTTTTACACTTTGATCCATCAAAGAACATTGTCATGTCAATATCATCCTCGAGAGGGACTAGTTCTTCTTGTTCAATGATAGAAAATATCGAATCATCTAGAAGCTCAATAAGTATTGGTTGATCATTTGGTAATGGAGCTTCTACAAGTTGATCGACTATCACCTGACCTTTGATGGATTTTTGACTAATGAATTCGAGATCAAATTCTATTAAAAGCATTATCCATTTTGTGGTATGGGTGTTGTTGTATGTGTGAGTCATCATGTATCATAGAGGATTCTCTCTAGCTATGACATAGGTAGTGTTACTTAGCATGTAATGTCTGAGTTTCTTAGTGGTGAAAACCACTGCTAAGCACAAATTTTTGACATAAGCATATCTTGTCTCATAACTTACCAATGTTCGACTAATGTAATAAATTGCTTGCTCCTTATGATTTTCATTTTTCTGAGCAAGCATTGTCCCTAGTGCAAAATCTATTGTAGAGATATAAAGGTGAAAAGGGACTCCTGAACGAGGTAACGTAAGAACTAGTGGTGAAGCCAGATACTTCTTTATGTCATCAAAAACCTCTTGACATTTAGTTGTCCAGGAGAATATCACCCCTTCTATAGCAAGTGATTGAAAGGCCTACATTTATCTAAGAGTTGTGCAATGAATCATCGGATAGATTGAATCTTTCCTTGTAAACTATGCAACTCTCTCAGATTTGTTGGAGGTGGCATCTCGATGATGGCCTTGACCTTATCAAGGTCCACTTCAATGCCTCACTTGGAGACAATGAATCCTAGAAGTTTTCTTGATGTGATGCCAAATACACACTTCTTAGGATTCAACCTTACCTTATGTTCAAGCAATCGATCAAAAACTTTCTCTAGAACCTCAATATGCTCAAGACATGTTTTAGATTTAGCAATCAGATCATCCACATAATCCTCAATGATTTTATGCATATAGTCATGGAAGATGTACATCATGGCACGTTGATAAGTAGCTCCTACATTCTTAAGGCCAAAAGGCATCACCCTATAACAAAAAGTCCCCCAAGGTGTGGTAAATGTCATCTTGTGTTGGTCCTCAAGATTAATTTGAATCTGATTGTATCCTGAGAAACCATCCATTAATGAAAGCATTTCATGGCCTACGTAAGAGTCTACCAATTGATCGATATTAGGTAGAGGAAAATCATCCTTGGGGTATGCTTTATTTAGATCTCAAAAATTAGTGCATACGCGTACCCCCATTCAGCTTACGAATGGGTACCATGTTAGAGAGCCACTCTAGATAATCAATTGGGACTATGAAATTCATATCCAATAGTTTTTGTAGCTCTTCCTTGATAATTAATGCTATGGTTGGATGAAGTTTCCTTAATTTTTGCTTGAAAGGCTTAGCATATGGTGCTAAGGTAAGGTTGTGGACCACCAAATTGGGGTCAAGGCTAGGCATGTCCTTGTATGACCATGCAAATATGTCTTTCTTCCTTGTCAAGACATCGATCATACACTCTTTCTCTTCTATGAATAAATATTTTGTAATTTTGATGATTTGTGGATTGTTCACATCTTGGCTAAGGTTCACATCGATAGATTCTTTGATAAGCATATGGGAACCTTCCTCTAGCTGATGTGGAGTTGGGATGAGATGGATATCATCCTCCACATGCTCAAATGACTCAGAGGTCTCCCCTCTACCTTAGTTTGAAAAACTGAAGTAGAGGAGGATGAAGGTTATTGTGGAATGTAAGTATTTGAAGCTCACAATAACTCTTTAGATAGGATAAACTTAATGATGGATGGTGGGGATGAAATCCTATCCATGGTGATAAGGCTAGCATCGATCAAAATCAACTTCACCAAATCGTATGAGTTATAGAGTGGGGTGAACAAGTCAACAAAAATCATATTGACTTGGTGGAAATGAGGTGGCTATGATTCGAGGAGTGATGGCTCACTCTCTCTAGGTTGCAACTGACCTAAAGTGGATGAATGGTAATGCTATGAGAGCAGCCAAGGTGGTGGTGGTGGATCTAGCTTAGGGTGCTCATGCTCCTTGTTGAAGTGAAATATGGTGTGATCTATGGAAAACATCTTGGTATAACACTCATCTCTCTCGATGGGCTCTACAGGAGCCACATCATCTTGGGGACCATCAAATATTTAAATGATCCAATCTAAGTTTGCTTCCATCTATCAAAATTCCCCAAAATCTTCATCGAAGATATAATCCCCAAAATCTTCATCGAAGATGTAATCATATAGAATATGATCAATCATGAATGTATGCAATACAATATCTAAAAAGGCCTCATGTAAATGAGGTGCAAAGTTAGGGTCCAAGTATTCATCATCAATATCATCACAATCATCACAATCATTGCTCTCCTCATCCTCTTCTTCATACTCAAGAGTGAGTCATTGAAAGGTATGGTTGAAGGAAGAGTTTGAGGTAGAAGGTCTATATCCTAGACCAGAGTGATCATGTGCTTCTTAATATTCAAGCTCAAAAATGTGATGTGGACCCTGCTCATGTCATCCAAGTCCATATCCCTACCAGTTGACCCTACAAAAATATTGTAAAGGGAAATCTGGGTTGGATAGATATTCTAAATTTGCATTAAACTCTTGCAAGGGTTCCTCATTAGGAGGAGGTGGATCGGATGAAGAATCCACTCCCCCATATATGAAATTGATCCTATCAAGTCGAGAACCCATTATGTACACTGCACCTATAGCTAAAGGTGGGTCACATGGGTGACCATAATCTCTAACTGACTCAATAGGTGGTGTAACTGTGACACTTTCAATGATGTACTCACCAATGCTTGGATTGGCAAGATGTACTACAACTTGGGATGGTTGGGATGATGATGGCTCTATGGATGAGGAGGGTGCTTCGATGGTGGCTTGTAGTTTAGGTGGAGGTGATGGCTCCTCTCGGATAGGTGACCCTATCTATGAGACGATGGGTGGTGATGTTTGAGGTGGATTAGGCTTGATTGGGTTGTTAGTTGATGGAGTGGGTTGAGCTAAAAATGTGAATGGTGTTTGTGAAGTGGGTGGTGTGGCTAATGAAGTTGGTGATTGGTTAGAAGGATGATCAGGTGTGGTGGAAAAATGAAATGTGGTGGATGAGGGTTGACTAGAGTTGATGCTTTTAGATGCAAAAGTAGGATCAACTATCAACAATTCCTCTAGGATGGGAGCTTTTGATGAAGTGATGTTAGTGGGAGTGGTTCGGATGATGAGTGGTTGAATGGATAGGTGGGTTGATGGAAGCAATGGCTCATAAGGATTTGAGATCAAGTTGTAGTATTTAAAAGGCTCTATGTCTGCTTGGATGCAATGTACCTTACCCTCATGTACATACTTTAGACATTGGTGTAATGTCGAGGGCACACACTTCATCTCCCTAATCCAAGGGTATCCAAGAAGTATGTTGTATTGCATCACCCCTTCCAAGATGTGGAAGAGGACATGAATAGTTTTCACCCCCATGATGATAGGAAGAACTACGTTCCCCATAGTTGAGCATAAAGCATCATTAAAGGCCCTTAAGGTGAAGGTGGATGATGTAATGTGGGATGATGGTAGGTTAAGGTGTTTGATGGTGGGAGTGGTAATGAGGTTGATGGAGGAGCCGATATCAATAAGTACTCTCTTGAATGGCTTCCTATCAATATGAGTGACTATGTGCAATGGAGGATCTAGTAAATCTGATGACACACTCTTCTCCTCAAAGTCATAAAATGCTATCGAGGGCTCCATGCATTTTTGTACACTCCCCACAAAGGAGTTGAAGGCATTAGGGTCTTTTGATTGTACTTGGATGGATTTTAGAATTTCCATCAATACCTCTCGATGTGGGGGTGACTATTGTATCAGCTCATAGATTGATAGTTTTATTGATGCCATTTTCAAACTTTGTGTTAACCAGCTACCTAGGGTGATAGTTGGGTGAGATGGATTACTTGGATTATGAATGGGTGGAGGTGGAATGGATGGCCCTAGTTGTATGGGGACACTTGGTTGTGTTGTGGGAGCTTGGGTTGTGTGATTTGCTTGTCTCTACCCATGGGTGACCACACTGATAGCTCCTACAAAACCTTGGTGTAGTTGAGACACATAGTTGACTTGGTTGGGAGGAACTATAGAAGTTGATGCTCTCATTGCTTGTTGATTTACCTCATGATGAGGCAAAGGTGTCTGATATATACCAAGGTTATGATTAGATTGGGCTAGTGGATTATCGACTTTGATCTTTCCTACTTCCAATAAATCTTGCACAATACCTTTAAACCCATGGCAAGTTTTGATATCATGTCCTTTTTATCGATGATAGATGCAATATAAATGCTCTCTATAGGCCTTTGATTTTGGCTTGCTAGGGTCTTCGGGTTTAATCTTCGACAATGTGAAAATTTGTGCCACATACAACTTCTGAAAGATAGATGAGTAGGGCTCTTGCAATGGTGTGTAATTGTATCTAGGCCTAAAGTGATGTTGTTGCCTTTCTATAGGTTGCATTTGATTTTGTACCTACTATGGGGGTGGAACCGCTTGATAATTCAATTATTGTGGTTGTTGTTGTTGTTGTTGGGGTTGTTGGATCTAAACTTGGGCTTGTTGATTTGACTATGAAGGTTGGCCCAAGACTATCTGATTAACCTGAGCAACCTTGGACTAGTCATGGTTATTCCCTTTTGGTTCTTATTTTGCCACTCTTTTTTCTTAGGCTTGATCTCACCCTCTTGAATATTTATTTCCTCTATCACTCTAGCTTGGGTGAGTGCCTCATCGAATGTTCTATACTACTACAACTATAGCAACAAAGAGATGGGCTTGGCACAACTCTTCATGAACATTCTTGTTAATTCTATCATGGGGAGGGAGAATGGCAATTTGATCATAACCACCCTCCAATGGTTGCCAAAATCATGGACCGATTCATCATCGTATTACTTCAAACTAAGCAGATCGATCAATGTGGTTTTCTTCCTGACATTCAGGGTGAATCGCTCTAGGAATTGGTCCACAAGTTACTCAAAAGTGTAAACACTCTGATGCGGTAGGTGGTTGTACCAATCCTAGGCTTCTCCCCCAAGTTTCTGAGGAAAGGTGTGTAGCATGAGTGCATCATTATTTCTGATCCTAAAACACGCATTTACAAATCTTATCACATGCTCTCGAGGGTCCTCATCCCCCTTAAATGTATCAAACTTTGACATCTAAAAATCCATTGGATAAGGTGATGCAGGTACCGAAGCATGGATCGGGTGATTGAGTAGCTACCTTAATGTGGGCTTTTGATACTACAAACTTAGTGTCTACATGGCAAGGCTATCAATATGGTTCTATAAGAACTAGAACTTAGGATCTTCCATAGGGTTAAAACCCTAGTTTCTTGTTATTGCTAGTAATATTGTGCATTGTAGGTGGAATATGGATGATGAGGGATGTTAGGCTGAAATGCATGATGATATGATGGTTGATGAAAGTTCTGATATTGATGAGGTGATGGGGGTATGATAGCATGTTGACCTGATGAGTTAGCATACATGTGATGAAGTGGGTTAGTTGCTATGGTAGTGGTTGGGGGATGCAATACCCAAGATGGATCTTGGATAAAGGTATGGGTTTGGTGAGAGGTTGATGGTGGGTTCTGCTCAATCCTCTATACAATTATTGATGGTGGTTAGGATTAATGCTATGATTAGCATTATCTAAAATCATTTATTGTAGCTGCAAGAAAGCCTATTGCATAGCAATCATAGATGATGTGGGTATAGTCACATATGAAGTGGATGGTTGGGTTGGTTGTGAGACAACCAGGTCAGTAGATGTAGGTGGGAGGTAGGTGGTAAAAGGTATTACCATCGAATGAGGGGTGATATGATGTATGGGGCCCATAGGGGGATATATGGAATGGATGTGGGGATCTACGAAGTGACCTAAGTTGATGCTTCATAAAGGGGGTTGGTGCAGGTGATGTTCTGATGAGGCAATGTGATGGGTGGTTGGCTAGATGATGATGGATGGCTAGCCAGGGTAGCAATAGTCAACTCAAAAAGTGGATTTATAAAGATTTGTCTAGACTACTATAGGTGTGTGAAGGTAAACTCCTGATGTAATGATGGCATGGTGAGAGATGGGATGGTGAGTGGTGGCAATGATGGAAAAACCATACTAGCTGCATTTAGGTACATCCTAATGATATCCATGTCTACAAGTGTGACATGACCATCCATTGGTGTGGGTGGCTCACTCCTAGGGGTCTCAGGAATAGTGGTATGGGTAGCCCTATGCATGATGTCTCCATCTAAAATAGGGGCACTACTAGAGGGCCCTACATTTAAGTTTTGGGATGCATTAGGGACTACACTAACTTGCCCTACCATCGAGGTGTTAGGGACCTGACTGGAATGAGATGCCATAGGGGAAGACAACTGACTCTGAATTAATGCTAACTTTTTGGCTTGACCATGGGTCGTTACCATACGCTAAGGGTGTGATGATGTATGAAATGCAAGTGTAAGTGTGTGAATGTGTGAGATAGCACAATGTAAAACAACACTCAAAGAAAACAAACAAGGTTTTTGTTCCTAAGTTCATGCAAAGTTTGATTTTTTTTTTTAATTTGATTTTTTTAGTTTTGAAGTTTTTGTGATAAAAAGAAAAAGTGATGTGCAAAATATTTTTCCCTAAGATGAATCTAGGATTTCACCTATATACTCACAATGACTAAGCCTGGTGATGAAGTCCAGATAACCATACCCACCAAAATATGGAGATGAAACCCATATCCGATCAAGGAGCACAAGTCCTACCAGTCCTCACCCATACACATGGGTAATGATACACCCTCCGAAGAGGAATGCATGCTATTTTCCATGGCTAAGATAGTTAATTGGAGCTAACCTTGGCCAATAGGGTAATAATATGTTGGTGGTTGGTGATGAAATCCAACCTAGTGGTGATGAAATCCAGCCATTTCCAATGTTTATGTGAGTGTGTGAGGTTTGTTTAAATTATTGTGAGATGCAAACTATAATGCAATTCTATTTTTATGCCTAAATGCAAAAAATAGGAAATAGAGAATAGCAGACAAAATCAAATCAGGGGTTGAAAGTTGCTTTCAAGCAAGATTTTTGCCAAATTCTACTATCAAGGCCAAACGGAGTGAGTGGTTGGTTTTGATAAACCATATTTGGATGGTTTACCAACCACGTGTAAGCATTTGGGAGATCCCAACCATAGGTGTGGGGTCCAATTAAAATAGAATAGGGCAGATCAGGCCTGAACCCCAAAAAATATGCCCAAGTTATTGCTAACTAGGCTCATGCATATGCTCTATTACCTACTATGACAATGTAGATCCTCTTATTTTTTTTTTTATGTTTTGATGAATGCTTTTATTGAAAATAAAGATATCTATCCTAAGACCTAAATGCAAACAAGGCACACAGGACAGTGACCTCTAACTTAGCCTAAATGCAAGCACTAAAACCAAAAATAAGGGAATAAGAGGCATAGGGGTACAGACCTATGTTCCTTTCACCGCTCCTTCCAATATGCTTCCACCGTAGGTCCATGGTTCCATATTAACCTTTTATAACCACCATATGGTTTAATTATTTTTAGTACTCCATCAGGGTGCAGGGTTCCTCAAATCTAAACCATAGGTGCATGATTTCATAGTAACGAGGTCGAACAACAATAAGTCTCAGATCTATCGATCCGAGATCGAATCTATGGGTGCTTCCAACTCCCAAATCCTATAAATCATAGAAAACATAGATCAATAAATAAATCAAGGCAAAAACAAATAGGACCCTTAGGGGGTCCCACCATGATCACCATTTTCTATAACAAAATAATAACACCAAAAAAATATAGAAATGAACACCTAAAAATAATATATCTTTGTATTAAACAGGAGCATATAATATTATAAATATTTTTTGAATTACCCCAAGTATATTGGGTGTAATATTACAATATATGAAACACATGCTCAAATCATTGAAATGGGGCTTCTCCAAATAGATCAACTGGTGTTCTTCCTTCTTTAACTACAACTCCAAGGGGTGAGTGGGCTTTAGATATCCAATGTAGGGACCACTCCACTTAGTAGCTTCTCCAAAATACCTATCATCTACACACATGAAACCAAATAGGGTTAGTAGCACCTACAAATCAAGATATAAAATAATACTATAAAACCCTAACTAGATAATCATGTAATACAAAAGACAGAATCAAATAAACCCAATGCCTTGCAAAATAAAACTTATTGATATTATGTCATATTCTTAAATCTAGAAAACCATGGATGAGTGGTGAACGGAAACCATGCATGGGGATGGGAAACCATGAGATGCGGTTGACTATGAAACCATAGATGTAGTTTGGGTTGAATGGCAGATTACTTCAAAAATGGACCTTCGAGCTCTAGGACTTGGTTCTCCTTGGGATGCATGCAGAGCTCTGATCCTATTTTGATAGCCTGATGGTACTAATGTTCAGCCTCTTATTTGGTGGATGGGGTGAAGGTGCCTTTATAGGCCCCTTAGGGTTTTGGAGGGAAATGAGAGGTGGCAAGCCAGGATTACCAAGTGGTAATCCTGGGCTACCAAATGGAGGGGCAGTTAGAGTGAGTCACCCAGGGTGTCTCACTTAACTGGGGTGATGTGGCTGCAAGTGGAGTGTTATGTGGAGGGTTACCCCATGTGAAGGGACAAGGGGGACAAGGGTGTATGAGATGTGGCAAGGTGGGGTAGTGAGGTGGCTAGGACACATGTCTAGTGGGTAGGCAGGGTATCCTAGGCTGATTTTCTAGATTTAATAAATCTGGAAAATAGGATAATGTGCAGGATTTTATATGCCTAAGTCTAAACTTAGGCATATAATTTTATTATGCAGGATTTGATGTGGGGTGGCAAATGATGACTTTGTGGATGACCAGTTTTTGGTGTCTACATTAGTAGAGTTGAGGAATCCCACATGAGTGAGACCAAGACATTGCACCTTTAATCTTAAACCCCCATTGACAAAGACTTTAGCAAGATGGGAGCTTATAAACCACTCAAGTACCACAACTAGGTCAATGCGGGATTATTAACACATACACACTACACTAACTAAGCAAAAATTATATTAATGTGAAATAAAATTCCAACATAGGAATATACCACTAGAAATAAATAGCTTGTATGAAAAGAACATCACAATAAACCAATTAGAAAGCAAGAGGGTCAATTACATCCCATGCACATGCCATAACTTGATGTTAATAGGGGTGAAGAATCCCACAAGAACGAGACCAATGGCTTGAAATTTTAATCCTACTACCCCATTGACAAAGAGTTTGACAAGTTGTAGGGCTCATAAATAACTCAACTTCCACAACTAGGTCAATGTGGCTTTTTAACGCGCGCGCACACACACACACTTACTACACTGAGCAGAAGAGGTATTAATGTGGAATGAAATTCCAACATAGGAATATGTCACTAGAAATAAATAAATTGTATAAAAATAACATCACAATGAACTTATTAGAAAACAAGAGGGTCAACCACATCCCACACACCTATTGTGACTCAATTGTAATAGGGGTAAGGAATCCCTTAGCAGGCCTTAGGGCATGCACCTTTAAGCCCACTAGCTCATTGATCTGTTGTGGTTGCTCCACAACTAGCCCCAAATAATTTGGGGACCCACCTTTTGTTTTGGATTTGAGGAAATCTTGGTCTCATTGAAGCCACAATTTTGATAGATCTCATCCTGGGCGTTTGTAATTCCGTTCCAAGAGTCCTCGGTGAAAAGTGTCTTCGTTTTCTTTGTTTTCTTTTGTGTGCCCTGAAGGAGTCAGTGTTTGTGGTCAGGTGTTAAATTTATTGATTGTCTTGCTTAAATTTTAAATGGTTAATGGGCCATTCTCTTGTTATTCTCAATTGTTAACCATTTAAAGTTATATCATTGTTAAAAAAAATAAAAAAATAAAAAAAATTCAAAATATGATTATTTACATATATAAAATATTTTAATATACATTAATATATTATATATAAATAAACAAAAATAAATAAAACATAATATATATATATATAAAATAAAATAAAATAAAATAAAGTAATATATATTATTATCTTTATATACCTTATATATTAATAATAATATGTATTAATGAATAAAGAGCAATGATAAAAAGTGATATAATATTATAGTACATTATATATATTATACTATAATATAATATAATATACTATAATATAGAGTAAATAAAATAAAATTTGATTTGGTTTTAATGAAGGGTTTTAAAGTCTTTATACTCATGTTTCCCTTTATTTCAACGAAGGACAAGGTTATAAGGCGGAAGAAACGTCGCATTGGGGATAGCACTACGAATTTAGACGGTGAGAAGTCGCGGTAGGTTCGGCACTACCAGATGTCGATGCAGAAAGGATAACGTCGAAACGTGGATAAAACAGGAACAAAACTCCAGATATCGTCGGCAGCGGTTGGTCGAATGGTAAGTAGGTAAATTCATTTATGTCGAAACGTTTGTAACAGGGCAAGCATTGGTGGCTATTTTTTGGTAGCTATTTGCAGAGAAGTCGGTAGGGAGTCGTTCGAATCCAGGTGTGAAAAGCATCGGGTAAACTTAGACAGTGGGTAAACCATGATGACCATGCACTTCACGGTGAATGCACAACATGATTTGGTAGAGGACAGGAAGTGTTTAAGCGACGAAATCCGTGAGCGAGGAGACGCACGCTTTCATGTCGATGGTAGATTTGAGCTTCGAGCATATGAAGAGCACAGTCTTAGCGTCGAACGTGGGATAGTATCCTGAAAACAAGGATGTTGAACATTACTACGTCCTATGGTTTATTATCATCAAAATCCTTACGAGATAGCACACCCATATGAGTTATACAAATAAAAAAAAGATACAACATTGGATGATTTTGACTGATTGGTTACCCGAACACGACGTTCTCAACAACAACCAATAGAATCCGAGGTGACATGATACACGATGAATAGGACTAGCCCAATAGGACGACGAGCGCTTCCAATGGCGTCGAACGTGGCATTGCAGAGGGTAGAAACGACAAGTCGATGAGAGTGGACGTTCGGACATTAGCCACAACAAGGATATTCCTGGAAATGATGATAGTTTCAAAATAGACGAACATTATGGATGGTAATGTTGGCGGCAGATGTAGTCGAAATGCTTGGCAAGGTCGACAACAAAGTAGAGATGGGCGTTTAGCACAGCGTGGTAGGGATAGCCTGACGTGGGCAACCACAAGGGATATGGACGTCGGAGGAAGTAGGTTTGTCTTCGGTGACCATACGTTAGAAGACATGGCATCGGCGAGGTAGACGCAAAGGCCGAAGACCCCATAGTAATCAAGCTAACATTGACGTTTTAGGTAGGGCCATCACGGGTGCAGACCGGATTCTTGACGACATCACGGTTGGTGGTTAAATACTGGCAGGGTAAGAGCATTATGGAAGGCGTTATCCAGGTGTGGAGGATACATTAGAGACGTTCGACCAAGACACGCCACGTAAGCCTCGGTAAAAGGGGAGTGGCTCATTTAATAAAAAAAGGATTGGGTATTCAAATGTATTTGAATAAAACATTAAGGACCACTAAAAAGGTTTGTAATAAAGGAATCTTGGTGAAATCGTTATATTAGAAAGGAGGTCCTACATACACTGTGTTATAAAATATGGACTCGTTTCATACGAGAGATAGAGTATAAAAAAATAACGTGAAGAATAAAAGGAAATAGTTTAAGACGTTTTTAAAGGAAATGAATGGAAAAAAATATTATTTTTACCCATTACAAGTGTAAATGAAATGTTTCGGAGCCCACGTAAAGAAATAGAAGAAAGTCAAAGGAAAGGGAAGAAAATAGAGAAGTCGAAACTAAAGGGTCCAAAGGAAGAAGGGCTCAAAGGAAGAAAACAAAAGGGTCATTTTGCTAAAATTTTAGGAAAATGAAGTTGCAAGGGTTGGAAACTTTTCAGAGAAGATTGCAGCAATGAAGGCACGAGCTTTGGCATTAGATTTTTTTAAATGTTTTCCTTTCATTTGGACTAGCTTTTGGGAAAAACCAAAAATTTTGCTATTGTAAAATGAAATATTTTTAATGCAGAAATTTTCAAAAATTTGCATCTTATGGGCAAGAAAGGAGGAGATTTTTTCTGCATGCCAGATTTAATCATTTAACTTTCCCTCTCATATTTCGGACTTATAGTTGAAGTTTATGCATGTGTTATTGGTTGCTTCAGGCGAATGTTTGAAATCTGAAACTTATTTTGTACCCTATAAGCTAGCACCTAAGTTGTATTGATTGTACAAAATTGCAGGTCTAATAGGATAGGTTGCATGCATGGAATACCTCACATCTTCGGTTTTTATGGAATAGGATGGCATCATACTGATTGTAGCATACTTTGCATTTTCATCTTTCATTTTCAGTTTTTAGATTTTGTTTTTATTTTCAAACTTTTATTTTGAATTTTTTTAAAAATTTTGGACATTAAAATAAACAGTAAAAAAATTTAAATCCAAAAATAATTGCATGGTTGCGTAGAGCATACTTCATAATTCCATTATGCACTTAGACGTTTTTACTTCGGAGTCATTTTGCATTTTTAAAAATTATCCGAATTTGTTGTTTTTATTGCAGATTTTAAAATTTCAAAATTTTAAAATTTTCATTTTTGGGCCAAATTTAATTTTTTTCAGCTTTATATCTCATTCATGAGCCTATGATGGCATTTCCCTCATAAAAACTTCAATTTCATTGAAGGGGTTATGTTTTATGGCATTTCATAAATTACCATTTTGGGGTCCTAAATTACCTTTTCTTTATAAAATTTCTGATTTTATGAAAGAGGGGTAATTTCTGCACTACATTGAAGATCGTTATTTCAAATCACTAAATTATTCATGTTTGTGAAAATTTGATTTCATTTAAGAGGGATAATTTGAAGTGACATTTTAAAACCTCTATGTTAAGGCAATTAATAATAATCTCTTTGTGAAAATTAATTTCACCAAAGAGGGATAATTTATTAATCATATTAAAAGCTATCTTAATCTTCATGATAAGAAGCTACATTCGAAGACCCTATTCATCATTGAGGATTCACATTCATAGATAGATTTAATCTTTACTTTCATGCTTCAAATAGGATTTAATGCAAGATAAAACTTGATTAAAATCCACTTAATAAGGGAAGATAAAATCTATCTTAAAACCCTCAAGATAAAAGGAATTAAGGCACTACATCATGGTCATATGAGGGCCAACTCACATTTGCTTTATTTTGATTCAATGAACATTCATTAAAGTAGCATGGTAAAATAAACCAACACATGCCCCTTGTTTACAGTTACTTGCAATCACTAAGGTGTTCCAAGTATTAAATTGATACATCGTTATTTGAGATTACTAATACACATATGCAAATGCTAATATAGCGGAGACCTTGGAGAAGTTGTTTATTTAACTTCTTTTTAAGAGGGGATTTGAAATACAAATCCTAAGGGAGAGTGTGCTTTCACAATTGGGTGAAATTAACACTCAACATGACCAAGAGTTTGGCAAATGGTGGGGCTTATAAACCACTCAAGTCCTACAACCAAGTCAATGCGGGATTATTAATGCATCCACATACTATACTAACTAAGCAGAGGAGGTATTAATGTGGAACTAAAAACAACTTGTATAAGAAGAACATCACAATGAATTGGTTATAAAGCAAGGGATCCAACTACCCCACACACACATGCCACAACTCAATATTAGTAGGGGTGAGGAATCCCACATGAGCGGTACCAAGGGTTTGCACCTTTAAGCCTACTACCCCATTGAAAAATAGTTTTCTAAGTGGTGGGGCTCATAAACTACGCAAGTCCCACAATTGGGTCAATGTGGGATTACTAACTTACGCACACACTACACAAACAAAGCAAAAGAGGTATTAAAAAGGAATAATTTTCCAACGTAGCAATATACCACCAGAAATAAACTTGTATAAGAAAAACATCACAATGAATCGGTTATAAAGCAAGAGGGTCAACTACCCCCTACACACATGCCACAACACGATGTTAATAAGGGTGAAAAATCCCACATGAGCGAGATCAATGACTTGCACCTTTAAGCCTACTGCCCCAATAACAGAGTCTAATAAGTGGTTGGGCTCAAGAATCACTTAAGTCCCACAATTAGGTCAATATAGGATTATTAACGCACCCACACATGAGGTCAAAGAAATATCTTAGGAGAAACACAAGTTTTCTTCAATCAATCCATCAAATACAGAAGCTAAGCTAATAAATTGTTTCTATTCTCAAGGTGATATAAAGGGTAAGGGTCATGTTAGATCCCTAAGAGACCCTTTGCAATATCTCTTTCCATCCTATATCACAATATGAAAGGATGATCTCCAACAATGGAGTTAATATAAAAGGATTTAAACTGACTCATGCGAAAAAGATAATATCTAAAAGTTTGGTTTCTTAAATTTTATTTCATGGTTCTTCTAAAGAAAACCCTACAATGTTAGATGGATGTGATGTCTTTTTGGAATAATGAGGATGGAGTCCTTCACATACTGGAAATCATATAGGACTTCAACTAACAAATATGCAAAGTCTAGACCATTGGATCAATAATAATACTGAATAATGAGGATGGAATCCTTCACATACTTGAAATCATATAAAACTTCAACTAACAAATATGTAAAGGATCAATAATAATACTATTTTGAATGCATATCAATTATAGATGGAGATAATATGATAATATCTTAGATATGCTAATATATCTATAAAAAATGAATATAATGACAGATAATTTAATCAATTATAAAATTAATTTTTTAATAAAATATAAGTTTTAAAAGCTAATTAACCAAGGAAGATTACACATTCTAATAAAGATTATATCAAAATATTAATAAAAATTAAATATGTTGACAAAACTCTCACATAAGTCTGAGTTAAAATTATTAATCTAACAATAATGTGAAAATCATTTCTGCATGTCAACAAAGCTTCTTAGTGAATGTGAATTAAAATTACTAATCTAAAAATAAGATAAAAATTACCTTGAGTTTTTATTAACTTTTTATTTATTTATGGTAAAAATTAAGTATGTTGACAAAACTCGCACATAAGTCTGCGTTAGAATTATTAATTTAATAATAATGTGAAAATCATTTCAGCATGTCAACAAAACTGTGAATTAGTATGTGAGAGTTTTATTAATCTAATAATAATAATATGAAAATCATTTCTGTATGTCAACAAAGCTTTTTAGTAAATGTGAATTAAAATTACTAATTTAAAAAAATAAAAATCATTTTGATTTTTATTGATTATTTTATTTATTTATGTGAACACACTTGCATATACTGCTATAATTTAAAAAAAAAAAACTTAAAACCCAAACTAATAAGATGTACATTTATTCATATTATTTTTCAGTGAAGTTACTTCGCTGGCCATCTTTCCAAAATCTTCAGGGATGGACAAAGCCTTTATACTAATATCTCTAGATATTGATGCAAATTATCTTTCAGATAAGATAAGGACTACAAAAGCGTCCTGAAAGCAGTAGATTATGGATTGTAAGTGTTTTTGAATGTTATTTGGGTTAGATCCATGTTAATGGTATTAATATCCCGCGAGTGCAGTGCGTTAGATGGATGTTAATGGTATGAACACGTCGAGTGACTGGTGGCCTGAAGAGCCTTGGATTCAAATTTTGGAGTACTATTCATAACAAATTATAATATCCATAATATGGACAAATAATATTATAAAAAACAGTCCCAAAGTGAAAGCACTTTAAGTCGCTTAAACCAATAATACAACATACAAAAATATATAACTCCCTGCCTTATCAATTGAATGCTTTGGACTGGCCCATCTGCTGAGTATCCCAACGGCCGACCAACCGCCGGCATTATTGACTCTTGTCACTTCACTTCTACCCCTGCCGACTCTGTTAAATCATAGCCAACTCTTCTAAATGTTTGGCCCTACTCAAAGTTCACACAAGACCATCGGTCTGACAGAATGATTTTACTTAGTCCTGGACGCCATCAACTCTTTGAGCAGCGAACAATCTATCAATGAAAACGGTCTCCGTGATCTGTTCCCCATTACCTTTTTCAGCGCAGAACTAGAAAGACATTAACATGCTAATTTATATTTGCAGTCCACTCGCAGCGTGCTGTTGATTTATTCGTTTTACACGATATCTTGAGACATGATCATCTCTTTTCCTTCGAAGTTCGGAAGCATTTGCCATTAAAGAAGATTTCAAGCAAAGCAAAGGGAGTTGGTGGCGGTTGGTCATGATTTGGCAACTTCCCTCGGCATGGGCTCGCCTTCTGCAATGAATTGGGTCTCTGTCTCTTTTCTTTTTCATTGTTCTCTGCTCCCTATTCTCTACAGACGGTGTTATAATTACAGTACACGATACATCTGTTGTTCTGAACTTGAACGAAGCTACATGTTATCATTCACTAATTCATGTGTCATGTCGATTCAGTACGTTGTGCGAATATCTAGGAAAGAACATTACCTTCCATGTGAACGAGGGATCAATCGATTACTGGTTCTCCATCTACAAGAGGTTTAAGATCTAATCAAACTGTATTTTCAACTCTAAACTTCCATTGTTGTAAGCGATTAACAAGAGCGTAACTTATGAGGGTCTCTCACGGGTATTATTGATTTGTTGTTTATCCTTTACAGGTATAAGGATCATATTTCTGGAAGCTGGAAGCTGTTAAAATTAGGGTGGTCCTCTTAGGATACACAAGCTCATTCGTAACCTCATTTAGATGAAAGAAAAGCATAAAGATACCATTTATTATTTTGAATTAGGGTTTCGGAGAACCCTAGTAACTATAAATTTGTATCACAAAGGCATTGTAAAACCGGGCCACATTGATTGTATCATTTTGAAATCCATCAGCAATAATAAAAGTTTATCTATCTTGTGCAATCTTGTGTTATTTTTGTGCTTTTGAGTATTTTATCTTGTGTATTGGTGTTGCTTGATTTCGGTTTACACAACCTTAGTTTCTTGGGTTGTGCCCAATACATGTTCTTTGCAAAGCAACAAAATTCTATCAAAATCTCTTTAGAATAATAGAAATTCATCATCAGGTTATGTCATAATCTTACCACAATCTTGTGAAGGTCATCCTTTTAAGCATTCAAGCTATTATTTGATTAAGCATCTAAGCACTCAATCTCTCTCTAAGCAATCAACTCTCCAAGCATCAAGCATTCAAGCCTCCAAGCTCAAGCTTTCAAGTGTCCATAACCAAGCTAGCAAGCTTTCAAAAAACTTCCACAAACAAGGGGAAAACAACCTTAACATCTTAGCTTGTGTTCTTTCCTCTTATTTGTTTTTGGTACTCTCCTTGTCTTGTAACTTTAAGATTTTGTCTTGTTGCATGTTAACTAATCTATGCCTATCATTTTTGCACCTAGTGAGCATTTTATTTTGTCATTTTGATCTTTATTTCAAGTAAAAAATCTTTGTTTTCTTTTGTTTGACAATCTTTGCACTTCCAAGTCAAAGACCATCATTTCAAGCATTAAATTAACTTATTTTGCATCTAATTTTATTTTATTTCTCTCTAAAGTGAAATCATCATTGTATTGTAGGTTTGATGACAATTGCTCTCTCGATTACTTAGAGTAAAAGCATCGATAGTGCTATTGCCTTGTGGTGTATTTTCCACGAAGCATTTATTTCATACATTTATAATTTCTATAATTTTTTTACATCTATCTAAATAGGAGCTTGGTTGTTTTTCAAGGGAGTGTAACTTTTTTTGCTAGGTCAGATAGGCCTCTTTCCCACTGATCATATATTTTTATGTCTATTTTGTAGGAAATCAAAAGTGGCATTAGTGCTTATGTGAATTGGCAATGCTTTTGCCTCTATGGAAAAAATGGATTCTTTTGTTTCAAATTCCTTTCATTAAAAGCATTTAGGACTTAGTTTTGTTTGTTGTCTAACTATATTAGTTTCTATTTCTATTGATAAAATAAGCAAAAGGGAAAGAAGAAACTAGTTTAGTCTAAATCATATAGGGAACCAACTAGATCTTCAAGTTTTAGCATTAAATCAAAATTGGATATAGTTGCACTTTGGAATTGTTTGGTACAATTTCTTGCACCCTTGCCTTTAAAAAAAAGAAAATCGTCATTTACTTCATCATGAAAAAGTAAAAGCATTAGTTCTAGTCCTTGATTGTTGCATTTGTATGTTGCATTAGGATCAGATTAAGGTTAAGAAGAGGTACTAATGTAGAACAAAATTCTAACATAGGAATATGTCACTGAAAATAAACAACTTATATAAGAAGAATGTCACAATAACCAATTAGAAAGCAAGAGGGCCAACTACCCTCCGCATAGATGCCACGAAGTGAGGAATCACACATAAGTGGGACCAAGGGCTTGCACATTTAAGATTGTTACCCAATGACAAAGAATTTAGGAAATTGTGGGACTCATAAACCACTCAAGTCCCACAACCAAGTTAATGTGGGAATATTAACGCATGCACACATTACACTAACTAAGCAAAATATGTATTAATCTGGAATAAAATTCTAGTATAGGAATATACCACTAGAAATAAACATCTTGTATAAGCAGAAAATCACAATGAACTAGTTAGAAAGCAAGAAAACCTACCTCCACACACACGTCACAACTCGATGTTAGTAGGGGTGAAGAATCCCACATAAGTGAGATTAAGCCATTGCACCTTTAATCTTGCTACCCCATTGGCAAAGACTTTAGCAAGTGGGGGGCTTATAAACCACTCAAGTCCCACAACTAGGTCGATGTGGGATTATTAATGCACATACACACTACACTAACTAAGCAAAAAAACATATTAATATAGAATAAAATTCCAATATAGGAATATACCAGTAGAAATAACTAGCTTGTATGAAAAGAACATCACAATAAACCGGTTAGAGAGGTTCAACTACCTCCCATGCACATGCCATAACTTGATGTTAAGAGGGGTGAAGAATCCCACAAGAACGAGACCAAGGGCTTGAACTTTTAGTCCTACTACCCATTGACAAAGAGTTTGACAAGTTGTAGGGCTCATAAATAACTTATGTCCCACAACTAGGTCAATGTGGGCTTTTTAACGAACACACACTTACTACACTAAGCAGAAGAGGTACTAATGGGGAATGAAATTGCAAGATATGAATATGTCAGTAGAAATAAATAACTTGTATAAAAAGAACATCACAATGAACTTATTAGAAAGCAAGAGGGCCAACCACATCCCACACACCTATTGTGACTCAATTGTAATAGGGGTAAGGAATCCCACATGAGTAGGACCAAGGGCATGCACCTTTAAGCCCACTACCCTATTGACAAAAAGTTTGGCAAATGGTGGGACTTATAAACCACTAAAGTCCTACAACCAAGTCAATGTGGGATTATTAATGCATGCACATACTATACTAACTAAGTAGAGGAGGTATTAATATGGAACGAAAAACAACTTGTATAAGAAGAACATCACAATGAATCAGTTAGAAAGCAAGGGGTCCAACTACCCCACACACACATGCCACATCTCAATGTTAATAGGGGTGAGGAATCCCACATGAGTGGGACCAAGAGTTTGCACCTTTAATCCTACTATCCCATTGAAAAATAGTTTGCTAAGTGGTGGGGCTCATAAACTACTCAAGTTCCATAATCGGGTCAATGTGGGATTACTAACTTATGCACACACTACACAAACTAATCAAAAGAGGTATAAATTTGAAATAATTTTCCAACATAGGAATATACCACCAGAATTAAACTTGTATAAGAAGAACATCACAATGAATTGGTTAGAAAGCAAGAGGGCCAACTACCCCTACACACATGCCACAACTCAATTTTAATAAGAGTGAGGAATCCCACACCAATGACTTTCACCTTTAAGCCTACTGCCCCAATGGCAAAGAGTCTGATACGTGGTTGGGCTCATGAATCACTTAAGTCCCACAATCAAGTCAATATAGGATTATTAATGCACCCACACATGAGGTCAAAGAAATTTCTTAGGAGAAACACAAGTTTTCTTCAATCAATCCATCAAATGCTAGAATCTAAGCTAATAAACTGCTCCTATTATCAAGGTGATATAGAGGGTAAATGTCATGTTCGATCCCTAAGAGGCCCTTTGCAATATCTATTTCCATCCTATATCACAATATAAAAGGGTGATCTCCAACGATGGAGTTAATATAAAAGGATTTACACTAACTCATGGTAAAAAGATAATATCTTAAAGTTTGGTTTCTTAACTATAATTTTATGGTTTTTCTAAAGAAAACCCTAATATGTTAGGCAATGTGATGTCTTTTTGGAATAATGAGGATGAAATCCTTCACATACTTGAAATCATATGACTTCAACTAACAAATATGCAAAGTCTAAACCATTGGATCAATAATAATACTATTTTGAATGCACATCAATTATAAATGGAGATAATATCTTAACTATGCTAACATATCTATAAAAAAATGAATATAATGACTGATAATTTAATCAATTATAAAATTAATTTTTTTAATAAAATTTTAATTTTAAAAACTAATTAATTAATCGAATGAAAAATATATCAAAAATCCGTTTATGTAGAGGAGTTGGAGAGCAAGTGGGTAGTTAAAACTCTCTAGTTATGAAGAGGTCTAAGTTCAAATCTCTCCCTTCACATGTTGGGGATATGTTGTATATAAAAGATTCCTCATCAAAAAAAAAAATTATATCAAAATATTAGTAAAAATTAAATATGTTAACAAAACTCTCACATAAATTTATGTTAAAATTATTAATCTAATAATAATGTGAAAACCATTTCTAATGTAAATTAAAAATAAAAATTACCTTGAGTTTTACTAACTTATATTTATTTATGGTAAAAATTAAGTATGTCAAAACTCTCATATAAGTCTGCGTTAGAATTATTAATCAAATAATAATGCGAAAATCATTTCTGCATGTCAACAAAGCTCTTTAGTGAATGTGAATTAAAATTACTAATTTATAAATAAAATAAAAATTACCTTTAAATTTTGTTAACTACTTTTTAAAATGTTAGTTGATCTTTAATTAAATTCATTATTATTTATGATAACAAACTCACGGCACACTTTTTAAACCTCAAAAAACCTAAAACCCAAACTAATAAGATATCCATTTATTCATATTATTTTTCAGTGCAAGTTACTTCGCTGGCCATCTTTCCAAAATCTTCACGGTGATCGATGGTGACAAAGCCGTTATACTAATATCAATTTGAGATAAAGATTACAGAAGCAGTGTTTTTTTAGTTTAAAAAATCTAGGTTTAAATTTTAAATGTATTATTTGTGTTAGAGGGATGATGGTGGTACAAATACCCTAAAAGACTAGTGGTCTTCATCTTAAACCAGGTAAACAACAACCAAACAAATAAAAAATTATAAAAACAATCCTAACGATTCCCAAAAAAAATCTTTTAAACCAATAAAATAACATAAGAAAATATATAACTCCCTGCCATATCAATTGAATGCGCTTTGAACTGCCCAACTAAAAAATATACAACTCCCTGCCTTATCAATTAAATGCTTTGGACTGGCCCAACTGGTGGGTGTCCCAACGGCCCATCAACCGCCGGCATTATTGACTCTTGTCACTTCACTTCTACCCCTGCCTACTTTGTTGAATCATAGCCAACTCTACAAAATGTTTGGCCCTACTCAAAGTTCACATAAGACCATCGGTCTGACATAATGATTTTACTTAGTCCTGGACGCCATCAAGTCCTTGGGCAGCGAACAATCTATCAATGAAAACGGTCTCCGTGATCTGTTCCCGATTACCTCATTACCTCTTTCCGCGCAGAACTAGATAGACATTAACATGCTAATTTATATTTGCAGTCCACTCGCAGCGTGCTGTTGATTTATTCTTTTACACGATATCTTGAGACATGATCATCCCTTTTCCTTCAAAGTTCGGACCCATTTGCCATTAAAGAAGATTTCAAGCAAAGCAAAGGCAGTTGGTGGCGGTTGCTCATGACTTGGCAACTTCCCTCGGCATGCGATGAATTGGGTGTAATACTGTAGTAGGCTTAAAGAGAAAGTTATTGGTCACAGAGACTTTTCACCTGTATTAACATTAATATGTATGGAGTAGTTGGTCCCTTATTCATATGATACTATTCTTATACAAACTGTTTATAACATATTCCAATATTAAAATTTGGTACCATTTTAATACCTCCTCTGCTATCTATTCTCTACATACAGGATACAGCTGTTGTTCAGAACTTGAATAGGAAGCTACATGTTATCATTCACTAATTCATGTGTCATGTCAATTCAGTACGTTGTGCGAATATCTAGGAAAGAACATTTTCTTCCATGTGAACGAGGAATCAACCGATTGCTGATTCTCCATCTGAAGGAGGTTTAGATCTAATCAAACTGTATTTTAAACTCTAAATTTCCCTTATTGTAGGCGATTAACAAGAGAGTAACTTATGAGTACTAATGTTTGAAGTGAAGGCGGGGTCAGAGAGGTGGATGGGATGAAACCCTAGTGGGGGGCCACCTGATGTATGTTGGGAGGACCACGGAAGGCATTTATTCTCTATGCAGGTCACATTGTTGTGGAGTCAAAGAACGTTATCAGGGAAGGACTGGTTTCCTGACGCCACTTACAAATCACGTCTTATCTTTGATGACTAACGGAGGGTCCGAGATCTGGTTTATGACTATGGCAATATTTTGAATAGCTATAAATAGTGGAAAAGCTTGGAATTTTGCTGCAGATGAGAGTTGAAGAGCGCCTTTTGAAAGATGATTTGGTCATTTATATGTTAATACCAGTGATTGAGGGATTTAATAGCCTTTTCAGTGATGTCCGGCTTAGCTGAAATACACTTTGCAGTTGAGAAGCGACGTTTGTTTCGTCCTGCATTGAATACCGTAAGATGTTTTCATTTAAGGTGGAATAACTTAAAAAGCCAATTTTGGGCTTCTTATATTTTTACAGCACCTTTGAATAGTGAAGGGTGAAGGTTAAATATAATATTAAAATATTACATAGGCATTTTTTTAATATGTTATAGGATTTTTTCCAATTATTATAATTTTTTTCCGGATAAAATGATTTTTTTTTGTGGATGGAAAAGTGAGTTTTTAAGCATGGCCATGGCTATGGCTATGGCTATATATATATATATATATATATATATATATATATATATATAATGTTATTTTAAAGATTAATAAAAAATATATAACATGATAAAATTTGAAAGAAATTATTTGGAAAGGTTGAAGGGAAAAAATAGATTTCTTATTTCTTTATGGAATAAAGTTTATAGAAGAGTATTTTTAAAGACAGGATTACAAAATTATAGATTTAGGAGTTTAAGAGGGTAGGCTTACAAAATTATAGATTTATGTATTTGGTATTAAGGGAAAATTAGTTATAGATTATTTAAAGACAATTGAGTTGGAGTTGGAAAAAAATATTACTTCAAAGTTATATCAATAAAATTGTTAAGTCAACCCAAGGCTAGGTGGATTGGTATGGATTGTTAAGTGCTTGTTTGGCCAGACACTTACCAAGAAGACACCCAGGTTCATACCTCGGAGGCAGCCTATTCGTAAATTTAGTAGTCTGAATCCTCTGAGGACACGCCAGATCGATGATGATGGTATGAATACTGAGCGAACCGGTGGTCCCCTTCATGTATCAACAATAACAAGGCGAAATAGGTTTGATGGGAGCAGATCCTATGGTTTGAATCCTAAACTTGTCAATTACTGAAAATAGTGTGGTTGTGACCAACTCTCATGTGTAATAAAAAAAATTAACGAGGCGAAATAGGTTTGGTAGTAGTAGCTCCTATGGTTTGAACCCTAAACTTGTCAATTAAGTGATCCTCAGACTATATATTAAGGAATTTGTAATTAATAAAAAATATATTAAGTGTTTTTGTTAATAAAAAAGATTTTATAAATTTTTAGTCTAATGTTAAAGGAAAACTATTAAAACCCCTTCCAAGGGCAGCTTTGGTTTGAGAAACCATGACCAGGGGTTCTACACCGTCAAAATCACTCCGCAATCCTTCAAGGGAGATCCCTGGTTGAATCTCCACCCTACCAAACACACATTGGGTAATGAGAGTCTTATCTTATCCTCTTATTTTGCTTCCACGATTTGGAAGTATTAAAAAAAAATGAGAATATGTCGGATCACTCACTGAATATAAGAAGAGTTGATGAAATGATAAATAAACTGGTTAAAAGCTAAAACATTAAGCATTTTATAGAGGATTAGTCTTCTTGTTATTTTTTTGAAGTTTATGGGTTGAAGGAAAACATAAAATTTTTAAAAATAAATCTCAAAATCACATCAAAATATAGATTTATACAATTGCTTCTCTTGAATAATGCTTCCAAACATGGTGATCGTTGTGAGAAGTTATAGGTAAAAAATAAGAAGTGCTAAAGCTTGGTTATAAGATTTGAAGATATATGAAGGGGTGATTTGCATAATGAAGTTAATGTAAAGGATTTACACCAACCAAAAATGTTTAAAAGTTAGGTTTATCAAATTTAATTTCATGGTGTCTCTAAAAGAAACCTGAAAAAAAAACAAAAAACAAACAACTATGTATGAGTATTTTTGGGATGATAAAGAAAATATCCTCCTTACATACTTATATTATTTAGGGCTTCAACAAACAACTATGCAAAGACTAGACCACTTCTTGCAAGAAACAAACAATTAAACAAAGGCTAAACCACTTCTTGTAAGAATCAAAATAATATTGAATTTTTTTTAAAAATATATTAAAATTTATAAATATTTATATTTTGTCATTGTGAGATTATTTCTTATAAAGTTTGTTCTTATTTTTTTTAATGATTTTACACTAGTTTTTATGAGAAGTCCAATGCCCTCTAATTGAATGAGGTTTGAACCTTGGACCTTTCAAAAATAAACCAAAACGCTTATTACTGTAGTAAGGTTGCAACTGCTCACAAAATTATTATTTTAAATTAACATTATTTTTCTAATTATTAACTTAAGGAGGGACTCTATTGATGTCAAAATCAAATATTGGACGCAATTTAACTCGGTCTATATAACATAACGGTAGGGAGTTTGACTGGGGTTTAAGGTTCAAACCTCCACGTGTGGGGCTGTGTGTTAATCCTCTATTGATAAGTTTAGCTAAGTTTAACTTTGAGCGTTACGAAGAGTCATGCTTGAGATGAGAATCCGAAGAGTTATGCTTGAAATGAGAATGCTAAATCCTAAGAGTTGGTAGAAAGAGTCATGCTTGAAGAGTCATGCTTGAGATGAGAATCCGAAGAGTTATTCTTGATATGAGAATGCTAAATCCTAAGAGTTGGTAGAAAGAGTCATGCCTGAGATGTGGGGATGTGTGTTAATCCTCTATTGATAAGTTTAGCTAAGCCTTAGGAAGAGTCATGCTTGATATGAGAATGCTAAGTTGGTTGAATTAGAAATGTGTAAGAATTTATCACACTAACCAAATAAATAAACTAGCTTAGATATAAAGGATATATATCTAAAAACACAGAGAGTTATCAATTTCGAGGCACCTATCTATACAATATTTTATTAAACAGTTGCAACGATTGGTTAGTTAGCTGTTTTAGTTTAAATATTTTAAATGTTTGCAACGGTTGGTTAGTCGGTTGTTTTAGTTTAAATATATTAAATGTTTTTGTTAAAGTCGATTTTTTTAATAAAAAAAAATTGTTTAGGGCGTGACATGTATGACCTCTTTGCTGCGTGTCATTGTAGGAACACCTCTCGAGGTAATAAATTTATTATTTTCCATAGAAGTATTATTTATATAAATAAAAAAAAATGTGCATTTTATATCTAAATTATAATTTAATCCTTTACTGATAAGTTTAGTTTTCCGTCTTACGAAAAGTCATGTGGGGTTGTGTGAAAATCCTTCATTAATAAGTTTAGCTAAGTTTAACTCTCGGCCTTATGAAGAGTTATGCTTGAGATGAGAATGCTAAGTCCTAAGAGTTGATAGAAAGAGTCCTACTTGAGATAAGAATGCTAAGTCCTAAGAGTTGATCGAATTGGAAATGTGTAAGAATTTCTCACACTAACTAAATAAATAAATTCATTCTTTTCCTTAGAAGTATTATTTATATAAGTAAAAAAATGTGCATTTTATATCTAAAATTATATATTTTCAAATATATAATAAAATAAATTGAAGACAGATTTTTTAACAATTAATTTTAAAATATACAAATTTCAATAAATTTATATACATTTAAAATAGATTATCTTTATAAAGATATATTATTTGTTTAATGTATGGTAGTTATTTATTTAATGTATGTTTATTCAATTAATTAATCATTTATAATTTAATTAGAATTTAAGATGTTTTCTGTACAATTAATTTTTAAATATATAATTTTAAATAAATATATATAAATTTAAAAATTAGAATAGTATTTAATATAGGTTATATGAGACCATCTTCATGGATGCTATTTATTCAATATGGATAATTTATTTATTGTGTTTATTCAACTATACTTTATTTTTTTTTGGTAAGTAGTGTTTGTATTTACAGCTGGTTTTAACAAGGATCCCAAAACCTCGATTACATAAGCAATGGGCCTAGGGCATCAATCCCTTGAAACTCGAACACCAAAACGAAATCCCGCCTAGCGATAACAGTAAGCATGAAATAATCCCTCTCGACGGGAAACAAAAAAATAAGAAAGAAAGTAGTTTTGGAGATCCACCACTGGGAGTAGCCAAAAAACACCATTGAGAAGATCCCGCCTGACAAGAAGCAAAGAAAAACTCGTTACAATAAAATCTCGCCTCATGGGAAGCAATCAAAACCACCACAAACGGTCCCGCCTAGCGGGAAGCAACGGGGAAATCCCACCATCCGGGAAACCAGCGAGAAAGAAAGGATCCCGCCTCGCGAGAAAACCGATGGATTTGGCGGATCCCGCCCTGTGGAGAAACCAGCCGCCCACCGAGAAAACATTCCGTTCAGCGAGAGCCATCCTGCAGGAAGCCGACAACCAGCACAGAGAGGATCCAACCCATCAGGAAGTGACCAGAGAGTTACACCACAAGGAACCCGCCCGGGAAAACGAGAAGAGGATCCCAAGAAGCAGGGACCAAGAATCTCGTCCAAGCACAGAGCCTGTCGAGGATTCACAAGAAAAAATGGGGAAGCTGTCCAAACCCTAAACCGTCACCTCCATCGCACCGAGAAACGCAGGGGACCAGATCCACGCGAATAACCTGCAAAAAAACCCCAGGGGGAAGCCTGAGGGAAAAAGGGAAGGGATCCCCAACCAAACAGGGATCCCTGGGAAGCACCAGTCCGAAAAAACAACCAAGGAAACCCTAGCCGACTGGGAGGGACGCAGATAGTGGAGAAGGATCTCCCCCGGAGATCATCTGCAAACAACCACTCCCCGGGAGGGATGACCTGGGTTGAGCCAAGGACTGGGCAAGAACCAGGAGCCATGGGAGGGGGAGCAGGGGAGGGACCAGAGCCCTCCCCTCTCTACTTTCTTCCAACTATACTTTATTTAAGCATGGTTTACAACTTTACTTTATTAAATTCAATCCTTCAACCTCTTATTCAAAATTTCAAATTATTTTGTGAAATTCATAAAACAATAAATAAATAAATATATATATATATATATATATATATATATATATATATATATAAAATAATTTAATTAAATTGTTCCTTCACTCTTATATTGTTCATAAAGAGATTTTTTCTTTCGTAGAATAACTTATACATTATAATTTTTATTTTTTTAGATTAGGTTAGTGTGAGAAACCTCTACAAGTGACGCTTAGGAGTAAGCAATCCCCTCCCAGCCATGATTCTTTGTAAGACCGAAAGCTAAACTTAGGGCTGAGCAGTCCCCTCCCAACCATGACCCTTTGCCATGACCCTTTGTAAGGTTGAAAGCTAAACTTCGGACTGAGCAGTCCCCTCCCATCCATGATCCCTCATAAGGCCGAAAGCTAAACTTAGGGCTGAGCAGTCCCCTCCCAGCCATGACCCCTCGTAAGGTTGAAAGCTAAAGTTATCAATAGAGGATTAACACATATAGACACACACACATAGATTTGAACTTTGACCTCTCGAAAAAAAGCAAACCTCAAACTCTCTAAGTGTTGCAATCTCCCTCGGATGCATTATAATTTATTAAGAGATGTTATATGAATCTTATCTTGGTAGGTTTCTTATTGATTGTTTTTTATACAGAGTCGAATGGGTTACATTTACAGTCCTTTTTTACTACCAAGTAGAGTTCAAATATTTGGGTTGCTCCTATTCCACCTCGTTGTTGTTTAATCCGATGTGAAATGGATCATCGATTACAAGAGAAACCCTAGAACCGCTCTTAGGTGATGGACATTATCATCCCATCTAAGTATACCACTATCTATAGGAAAGCCACACAAGAGATTTTTTATGTCCTATCGGTATCATGTCTATATAGGGTTTCCAACTTGAGACCTCTCAAATGGAGGAAGTTGTTGGCAATCACCACACTTGTGGACTACAATTTTATTTAATAAGATTTTTTTTTCAGCACATTCACACGCACACAACCTAGCTACAACGCACACATACATTATCATGGTTTGAACCTGGATTTCAGGAAGAGGGTTTGAAACCCTAACCACTGCATTTTCTCGGTTGGGACTTATTTTTACACAGTTTTTTATAAGAGGTTTTAGCCCCTTCATACTAAGTGGGGTTTGAACTTTGGACCTTTCAAAGAGAAGCCAAAACCCTTCTGAACTAAAATTTTATTTAATAAATGTTTTATTGATTATTATTTATAATATATTTTTTTAATTATGTTAAAGGTTATGTGATTTGTAAGATGTTTAGGTTTATAAAAAGAGTCTTGGTAAATTTTATATATTAATATTAAATAAAAGTATCTACGAGGACAACCATTTGGCAACACTCAAGTTAGTGTGAGAAACCACCCTAGTTCATTAGATTAGATGAAGTCAATGGGAACCTAATTAATCCTTAGGGGCATTGAATTGGGCAAGCAAATTCAATAGGACCCCAACCCTTGAGGGCATTGAGGACACCTTTGAGGGTATTAAATTATGACAATCAATTGGCAAACACTCAGTTACTACTATCCAACATATCTTTGTATGAGTGCATCTATCCAACATATCTTTGTATGAGTGCATCGGGTTTGAACCTTGTACCTCTTCAAAGAGAATCCAAAGCCCTAACCACTGCGTTGTCTTTATTAAACAAAATTTAAGTCTGGTTTGAACCTTGCACCTCCCCAAAGAAAAGCCAAAGCCCTACCACTACGTTGTCCTTATTGAACAAAATTTAAATTTAAATGAAGGGTGGAAGTAAGCGACCTTCAAATTCCAGGGCGTTAAAATCCCTTTTAGATGAACAGGGTAAGATCCTGTGGTCTATAGGTTATGGCAGTCGCGAATAGAGCAATAGCTCTTTTGAGAAGAGGAACTCATTTATCAATAATCCCAGGGGATTTCGCTTCGACACGTCTCCGTTCGGAATAGCACGACTGGGTCTGTCGAAATGCCAGGAATGGGAGGGCCAGGCCCCACCTTGATTATAGAACTAGGCCGCAGGGGAGGTGATGTCAATAGTTCCGTGAGGTGCATGGCGGGTTTATTCGTGGGGTGAATGCAGGTCTATCTAATAGTCATAGGAGTGAGGCTGGCCCTCTTACCCAAATTTTTTTATTTTTGTCTTTTATTAGGAACCTCTATAATTTCTAGTTGGTTGGGTAAACATAAAGTCAACGAGACCTCGGTGGTCCCAATCCCTTGTAACCAAGGTCTGAACTAAAGTCTCTCGAATGAAAATCCAAGAACATACCACTACAAACCAAATTCTCCTTTAAATAGATTTTGACACAATGTAGAATACATCAATTAAACTTCAAATCATCAAAAAGGTGGTTTGGGTTTTTTAATGTTAAAATATTATAATTGTAGGTTTTGTTTTCTTAGTTAAATATATATCTTTAGTGAAGCTTACTTCGGAAACTTTGAGGGTGAGCTTGACTTGTATTTTTTTTATTTGGTTAGTGTAAGAAATCTCTATGACTGACGCACAGGGTTGGACAGTCTTCTCCCAACCATAATCCTGTAATCCTGTAAAGTTTTTTTTTGAAAAAAATGAAAAATATGTTATATTTATAGAAGTCTGTATTACAAGGTAAAATGAACTGGACAGGCATCAAGGGAGACAGAAAATCCTCCTCCAATCCCTCCTAGCTCAAAAATTACCCATAAAACATTACCTTACATAATGCAGATATCCATACCCTCAGCACTACCATAGCTGAATTCCAGTTTATCCAATTTATCTGAATTCCGTAAACTATCCATTTATCTTCATGTTGTGTTGCTCTGTGGCCTAACTGTGATAGATTCATTAGACTCACTGTCTACTCTTCTTGTTCTACTATCTTCTTGTATCACCTCCTGCATCCCTTGGATTCTTTGGCACAAGCTTATCTGATTTTCCATCTGAGAGTCCACATATTGCCCTTTCTCCAGATCTTTTCCCCATTTTGCTAAATAGTCTGCCACCCTATTTCCCTCTCGCTTTATATGTGTAATAAAAACATCTTGAAAAACTTGCCAGATCTTCTGGACTGCTTCCACCTTCCTTCTCTCTCCAATTCCTAGCACCTGAAAGGGCCTTATCGGATCTAATATTCCAGCCCATACCTGAGAGTCTGTCTCTATCCACAACTTATGTAATTGTAGATTTGCAGCTATCACTGATGTTGACAAGATCGCCTGTCCTTCCGCTTCATTATTAGTTGCCTCCCCCATGCCTTCTGCTCTCCAATACACCTGTTCTCCTTTCCAATTTTGCATGATAATACCAAAACCAGCTTTCCCAGGATTTTTAGTAGAAGCCCCATCTGTGTTTGCCTTCACCCACTCTTTAGGAGGTGGCCTCCACTCTATGTTATTCAAGGGGATCACACCTGTGTACCCATCCTTAAGTTGTTTCTCTGTTACAGTTATTCCAAGGCTCCGTAGGATAATCACTTCCTCCATTTTTATATTTGTTTCCTCCTGTAATCTGATAAATAGTGTTTCTGTTACCTTGCTCATAATACTCTCCCATACTTGCTCCCTTGTTCTGTGCTCTGATCTAAATATGCATGCATTTCGTTCTAGCCATAACTGCCACCATATGAAGCTAGGTCCTAGTTTCCATGCAATTTTCATTGTTTTAGTCTTAAAGCTGCACTGTTTCCATTTCTCATAAAAGCTTTCCTGGCTCTCAAAAACTTCCCAATGTTGTCTCATTTGTCTCCACCAATTGATCCATATGTCTTTAGCAAAAGAACACCCAAAAAAGAGGTGATTCAAGGTCTCCTCTGCCTTTCCACACAAAACACATTTAGAGGGCCCAAAAAAACCTCTTTTTATCAAATTATCAAAAGTCAAGCACTTTTTGTGGTTAATCAACCATGAGAAAATGTTAATTTTTGGCCATCCTTCCTTTTGCCAGACAAATGTCCATGGAAAGGGTGATTGGGTAATCTCGTATCCACAAACTACCTTGTATCCCTCCTTTGCCTTATAAATTCCCAACTTACTTCCTCCCCATCCAAGTATATCCCTCTTAGAACCATCCTGAATTGGGTGTCTTTGAAGATATCTCCACAGTTTTTCCATTAGTTCCTCTGTACCCCTCACTGGCCATTCTTGGGGATGTTTCCACTGTAATAAATCTGGCACATGTTGATTCCATGATTTCATATAGTAAGAGGCTTTCCACCACCCTGCTTTTTGGAGCTCTGATTTCCAGCTCTCCATCTCTGGGAATGTCTGAATAATTGGTTGTGATTGATTCCATGAATCCTCCCAAAATAAAGCATCCTTTCCATCCCCTAACTGCCAATATAGGTATGGCTTTATTAACTCTTGGCCTACTAACATTGTCCTCCATATGGTAGATCCCTCTCCTTCCACTTTGTATCTTGGAATGTTTTTCTCATCCACTCCCTGGGTAATATTTAGCTTGTAAGAGTCTACTCCATAAACCCCGAGTAGTTGTAATCCATCTCCAATATAGCTTCCCAGCTAGTACCTTGCTGCTCTGGAAAGCTGATCTTATCTCCAATCCTCCTTGTTTTTTTGGTTGGCATATCTTCTCCCAACCCACTAGTGCTAGTAATCCTGTAAAGTTGAGAGCTATGCTCATCAGTAGGAAATTTAACACACACCCACCACACACCTACCCCTTACCCATGTTGCGGTTTGAACCTTGGAGCTTCCAAAAAAAAAACTAAAACCCAAACTGTTACTGTTACGATGTTCTTCTTTAAGACTTAATTTTATTAATGGTTTTTTGATCTGAACTAAAGAAAACAATCATGAGGGAAATTGAGGGGAGTATTCTGACCTGCATAGACCGTGGTGCATGCATTATTATATCAGGGAAATTGAGGGGAGTGTTCTAACCTGCATAGACCATGATGCATGCATTCTTATATCAGGGAAATTGAGGGAAGTATTCTAACCTGCATAGACCCTGGTGCATGCATATTATTTACAGTGATCCATGTTATTATTTATTTAATTTATAGTTATTTAATTATAAAATATAATATACAATTTAAATTTTATATAGTTTATCGATGATTCATTATATGATTCATACTCATGTGTTAGTCCTCTTGGCTGGATTCTTGCATTTTGTACTTTACATGTTATTTTTTGTTGCTTGTTTCTCATGATATACATTTGCCATCTACCAAAACAACAATTTTTTAGACCGTTTTGTTAAATTATATTTTTTATTAAAAACTAATATTATATTATGTTATTAACTGGAATGTGATGTTAACATTATCTACTAGTAAAAAATCAAAATTAATTGTAAAAGGTTAAGAAATTTAGTTGTACAAATGCATATTGAAGAAACCTTTGCAGAATGGTTTATGGTACATGTGTAGGTGTAGAACTCACACCGAACAAGGGGTTTATAAAGATCCTTGGCTAAGGGTGTAGGTGTGGTAGATGAGTGAAGATTGGAACAATCGTCGCTATCCAACAATAAACCAAATTTTGTGTAGGAGAAGTATTCGGGTACAAGTAACCATTGTGTGGGATGTGAGGTTCCAATGGTAAATGAAACTCCATCCCCGATGTTCTCCAATGGTAGACAAAACTCCATCCCTTGATGTTCTTCAATCTTAGGTTTCCCAGACTCCCTTTGGGAACCTTGCAAGTAGTCCTATGGAGCATGCAAATCCTGAGAGTGAGAGGAGGGTACTAGAGGGTTTCATTGTTGACTCGTCAATCCTTGATCTAGCAAAATCTCAACCAAATGTAGAGCAAGGTAAGCCCTTTTCAATGACTCTTCTTGATTCCTTTGTTGAAGTAGCCAATGACTTGTCAAAACACATTATTATTTTATTTTTTAAGAGGGATTCCCCTTGAGTCTGAACTTCTTAAATGGGTTAGAGGGGTTTGGAAAAATACCAAAGGATGGATAGTTGAGGCTATTTGAGGATTGGGAAGGGGGTACATAGTTGTCTCCTTTGCAAATCCTAAACATGCCCAAAAAGCTCTCCAATACGAAACATGGGTTATCTATGGGCAAACTAGCTATCTTTAAGGCTAGTCTTTGGATTTTCATCCAAAGGGTCCCTCTAGGGAAAAATACCCTCTTTGGATTGAACTTCCTTTTTATCTCTTTCATGTTGCCCCTTTCTTGATAAAATTGCTTCCCTCCTTGGTAGGGTTTTGTGGTCTCACCCTATTTTAGAAAAATATCTAATTATAGAATTCACCCTTGTATTTGTGTGGAAATGGACATATCCAAGCCATTGCCCCCCTCCCTCAACCTCAATGGGCCAGGTTTCCATGTTAATCAACCTCTCATCTACCTAAACCTTCCAAATGCTTGTTTTTACTATAGAGAGGTTGGACACTTGATCAAGAATTGCCCAAAAAAATAGCAAAAAAATAGATGGAAGCCACCACTCAAAAAATAGCTAAAAAAATCCCTGCAAATGGCCCTCATTCAGAAGCCGTTGCTTAGAATCTAGCTAAAAAATTCCTTGTCGATGGCCCTCAACACCCCCTAACTTCTAAAAACCCTTCTCCACTTCCTCAAGGCCATGCCCCCTAAGAATCCCCTTGCCTCTTCCTCATCTTAGACTCAATCCTCAGATATTCTTGTTAATCCCCAAGCCCCGTTGGATTCAGTTGTGGACCTTGAGTTAGCTCTCATTCCTTCACCAACCCCCATCAAAGATAACCCTATGACAGATGGGTGGAGAATGGTAGGTAAGCGACAATGATCATCGACCCCCCAAAATCCCTCCTTCCAACAAGAGGAAAAAAACCTCTATCAAAGATCTTGCTAGATCCTTCTCTCAAGTTGCCCAAAATATGGTTCTAGCTCAGCATACCTACAATACACAGTTGTTGCCCTTCAATGAAAATAAATTTTAGTCTTTAATTCATGAGGTCGAGCAACCTCCAAATCAACCCTCATGAAGTTAAATCTTCTTTCTTGGAATGTTAGGGGACTCTCCCTCCCTTATCGTAAGTTTCAAGTTTGAAAGGTTGTAGTAGAGAATCATATTTTTGTTCTTTTTCTTCAAGAACTGAAAGTCTCTAGTCAGGATCTCTCCCATTGTATGGATGTTATTGGTTGGGGATATGCATCTACCTTTACTACATCTCATACCAATGGTAAAGGAGGTGTTGCCCTCTCCATATCCAAGTCTCTTTGTTATGCTATTCTAGACCATGGTGAAGATCCTGCTCATCATTGTGTTTGGGTTAGATTGGCTCTCAACTCTCTAGTTCTTGGATTTTGCTCTATCTATGCTCCTAATGACCCTCCTAGTCATATAGCCCTCTGGGAATGGTTAGTTGTTTCTCTCCCTCCTACAGAATGGATCATAGGAGGTGACTTTAATATGATTGAAAATCCTAGTGACAAAAGTTGGGATGGTAGCAAACCTCTTTCAACAATTGAATTTGGTAGTTGGTTGTTTTATCACAATCATTTAGGTGTGCATGACCCTCTCTTTGGTAAATCCTCCTCTCATAAGGATAATTGGTTTACATGGTCCAATTGTCATCAAGGTTCTGCCAAGAAGCTTGTTTATCTGGACAGATTTTATTTCAATAATTATTTTTTGGATAAATTCTCCATCCATGAGCAAGTTCACATTCTTTCGCACACAACTTTGTTTGATCACCTCCCTATATTTTCTTCTATCAAAACTTCCTCAATCTCCCTTGATTCCATGTAACTTCCTTTCAAATTAAATATTTCCCACCTTGACAACCCTACCTGTTGCCACCTTGTAGAGCATGTTTGGAACAAATTTCCTAGACCAATTGGTAATACTAGCTGGATCAAATGGTTTGAAACAACTATTTCCAATATTATTTCTTCCCTTAGATGGTATGGGTGCTCTATTTCCAGGAGGAAGAAGATTCAAGAGAGTCACTTTCATAAAGAGATCTCTCATCTTCATTCCATGCTTATGAAAGATCCCACTAATGTTGCTATTCAATGTGACCTAGCTAATGCTAAAAATTAGGTGAGAGGTTATGAGTCATATCATGCTAGAGGGGCACATATTAGATCTCACCTCAATTGGATCTCCCAGGGTGACAAGGGAACTAAATTTTTCTTTAACTACCTCAAGCATAAGAATATTTTAGAAAGGATTACTGAGTTGGAGGACCCTTCAGGTCATTCCCTTTCTAACTCCAATGAGATCATGAATCTTTTTGTAACCCACTTCTCTCAACTTTTTACAATGGAGCCAAGGGATGACATCCATCTTCTCTTAATGGAATATGTGTAGGAATAGATTCCCTCCCTAGTAGACCCCATTATTTGAGATCAACTTGAATGTCCTCTTTCTATGAATGATCTACATAATGCTCTCTTTTCTATGAAGAATGACAAAGCTCCTGGTATGGACGGTCTTCCAGTGGAGTTTTATAAAAAAATTGGCATATCCTTTCCTCAGATCTTCATCATGTTTACCTGGAAGCTCTCTAGAATAATTCTCTCGAAGCTTATATCAATGCAGGGTTAATAAAACTTATTTCTAAAGGAACGACTTGTAATCAAATCTCCAATTGGAGACCTATTACCCTCCTCAATGTTTCATACAAGATCATAGCTAAAGCTATAGCTTTAAAAATCAAACCTATTGCACAAGCTATTGTTCGCCTAGAACAATCTGGTTTTCTTAAGGGTTGTTATATCTTAGATAATCTTATGATGGCCTGGGAAACAATGCAATGGGCTATCGACTCCAATCAAGATGCCCTCTTGGTTAAGTTAGATTTTGATAAAGCATATGATAGAATCAGATGGGATTTTATTCTTCGTATGCTTTCTTGGCTTGGTTTTGGTCCAAAATTCTATAATCAAATTGGTATGCTCTTTGGTGATGCTTCAACTTGTGTTCAGGTTAATGGAGCTCTATCCCCTTCCTTCCCTCTACAATGGTCTATTAGATAAGGTTGCCCTCTTGCTCCTTTTTTGTATGTTCTGGTTGTCGATGCTCTTGGTTATCTTCTTCATAAGGCTCAATCTGATGGCCTCATTCAAGGTATTAAGCTTCCTGGGGATAAACATGCTCTTAACTCACATTTTGCTGATGATTCCCTTATTTTTCTTCAAAATACCTAGCAAGAGGTGGAAACGGTTAAAGAGATTGTACAATTGTTTTGTGATGTTTTTGGCTCTCGTATCAACCACTCTAAAATAAAAGTCTTCTATACTTCTTCCAATCCTAATGGTTGCAACTCCTCGGTTGAGTGGAAGATCATCCCTCATGGAATGATCATTCGTTACTTGGGAATCCCCTTTGGGATTAATATTTCTCCTAAAGATATGTGGAACTAGGTTATGGAAAGACTTTAGAAGAAGTTCAATGCTTGACCAACTTGGTTTCTATCCTCAGTAGGAAGAATTCAAGTTGTGAATAAAGTTATGGCAACCTCTCATGTTTACTACTCCTCTTGTTGGATGGCCTCAAAGGATGCCTATAACAAATTTACTCAGGTCATTCATAATTTTTTATGGACCAAATGGGATGGGGAGGTAGGCATGACAACCATCTCATGGAAACTTTGTACTCAACCAAAGGCTTTAGGAGGTCTAGGTATTATTGATCCTCTTACCCAAAGTAAAATTTTGGTTGCAAAATGGGTTGTTAGAGCCATTACTAGAGAGGAAAATTGGAAACACCTATTCAGATATAGAATCTCCCAAGCTACTCACAAAGGTAAATGGAAAGAAACCCGGGGGGGGAAAACACTTTATGGTTAAAGGATCTATTCCTCTTACCTGTAACTGGAAAGCTTGGCAATTAGTTTCTCATTTATTGGCTTGGAAGTCTGACTCCTTACGACATGGTTTAAGCATCGGTCTGAACAATCTTTGGTGGAGTAAACTTATCCTCCATAATGATAAACCTTTAGCTTTGTGCAATGCTCTTCAAGGACTAGCATTTTTGAAGAAAGGTATAAATAGAATAAGAGATATTTGGGATCCGAGTAACTATTCAATTCTCACCTGGACCCAGATCCACAATTATTGTTCCCTTCCCTCTTCGTTCAAGGAGTCTTATGGCTTTGTTGTGGCTTCCATTCCATGTGAGGTCCTTATAAAGTTGGGAACAACTACCTACAATATATGGATTGATTAGAGATGGCTTAATGACCATAGAATCTCTTCCATTAAATCCAGTTGGATCTACAAAAATCTTGTGTCCTTTACCATTGGACTCTAAGCTCAATGTCAAGTGGTAAGTCAATTTTACCAATGCCAAGTGTGTTAGATTTTGATACAATATCCAAAGGAGATAACAATCATGAGATGCAAAATAATATGAAAGAAAGTAAATCTGCAAGATGACTGAGATATGCAATAAACATAAATTATATATAAATGAATACAATGTAGCTATGGAGGAAATAAACACTCCATAAATAAAGCTACTGAACAACTTGCATCCATCACCAATGGGTGGTGATCCACACATAACTAAACTACCTAAGCTACTGTGTCACTGATACTACCCTTGCTTGTCTATACTAACAATAAGGTCTTCCTTATATAGGTAAAATAGGATACTTGGCCAACACTCTATCTAGTTGTACAACTGACACCTTGCATATTTACAACTTGCACATTGACACTTGTGCATTTATTACATTGCATGAAGTAACTAGACAACTTCCCCCTAAAGAAATCTAATGTTCTAATGTACCCTTGAAGATACATTTACGTTACCCAAATGATGGAATATAAACTATTTTTAACAAAGTGGAAGTCTCTTATTGCTCAAATTTGGAAAGATCCTATTGAATCCAAAACCCAACTTCTTGTGCAACAAGTTTTGCATCAAACTTTCAATTTCTAAAAGTTTGGCTCCAATTTTACATATTTCTTCTAAATGCATTTTTTGTAATGCTTTAAAGCTATTATTCACTTGTTTTGGTTCTATGACATGGCTAAATAATTTTGGGATGTTTTCTATACTTTTTTATTCTCATCCTTCACTAGATATTGGAAGCTTGCTTTGCTTGGTTTTTCTTAGCAAGATCATTGTCCCAAACTTTGGGATGTTTGTAGACTTATTTTTCTCAAACATATTTGGAAGTTCAAATTCAAAAAGGTGTTTATCGGCTCCACTCCTCCATGGGGTATTGTTTTAGCAAACTTGTCCTTTGATATTTTGTTACATTTGGGATGCATTCATTCCCATGTTGTTGGAGCTTCTAGAACACTAGATATTATCGATAGGCTTTATCAGATATTTCACATGATCCAAGATCTTCAAAAGTTCTCACAGGAAAAAAATAAGAAGGTAGTAAACAATGATGAACTAGAAAATGAACTCGTTACTTATTTTTCTTCCTTGAAGAATTCGGAAGATATAATGGAAGACATGATCATAACTTCTCCACATGACAGAATATTCCAAGAATGATTGATGATTTCACATATATTATAGCATGATACAACAATAGTCTCTTTATTGCTATTAACTTTTATTCTTATGTGTACTCAATTATGGATGCTTTACTCTTTATTCTTCTTTTGACATAAATTTTAAATTTTGGCTTCTTCCCATATTAATCCTAGGGTTTCTAGAGCACCTAGAAGGTTTATGCATAATGACTAATTTTTGTCCATACCAAACCTTAGTTTGAGTGTCTATTTATTGTATCATTTGTACAATTGTAACTCACAAGTATACTAGTGAAGCAATAAAGACTCACAAAACTATTTTAGACCATGAGATTGTGAGATTTTGTTCTTATAATTAATAAGTTTGCAAACATTTTTCTAAATTTTGGAACTCTCTTATGCAATAAGTTTTTACAATATTTATTTACTTTTTATACAATTTTTAATTCTTACACAAATGTTTTTATAAATTTATGAGTATATATGTTTGAATATGCAGCTTTCATTGATCAAAATCAATTAGTTATTATTAAAAAAATAAAGTCCTAATGTAGTTGATACCTACTAGATGAAAAAATTTGTAGAAGCTCTTACCTTAGAGGACCTAAAATAATCCCCTAAGATTATAAAACCTTATAAGGCTCTAGGAATTGATGGTCTACGTATTGAGTTTTTCAAAGACCTTTGGCCTCTACTTCAAAATGATCTCTTAATAATTTATAAAGAAGCTAAGAGTAGGAAACCCTTAGGATATTTTGTTAATAAATATCTTATTAAGCTTATACATAATACCTCTAATGAAGACAAAGTTTTTGGTTACATATCCATCACATTATTTGATGTGTCTCACAAGATAATATCTAAATCTCTTGCATAGAAGTTGGCTCATGTTGTAGAAGGTATTATCAGATAGAAACAAATTTGATTTCTCAAGGGTAGGCATATCTAAGATATTTTGATGTGAGATTGGGAGATTGCCAATTGGATTTCTCAAGGGTAGGCATATTTAAGACATTTTAATGTTAATTTTGGAGATTGCCAAGTGGGTTGAAAATTTTGTTCAAGATGCCTTGTTTATAAAGATTGATTTTGATAAGGCCTATGACAAATTCAAATGGGAATTTATCCTCAATATGCTAAAATAATTGTATTTGGACATATTTTCTATCAAAGGATTGATATGCTCTTCAAAGATACATAAAATTAGAACTAAATAAATAATAGTTTATCTTCTTTAGTGGATCTTCATAGGCCTATTAGATAGGGTTGTCTGATCACTCCTTTGCTCTATATTATAACTATTGATGCATTGGATTACCTTTTACACAAAACTTGCAAGGAAAATATAATTTATGTAATATCTCTTCCTAGTGGTGGTTCTATCTTAAGCTTCTACTTTGTTGATGACTTCTATTCTTCCATGTCAAGAGATCTTCGTTATAAGTAAATTCCTTTAGCTTTTTTGTGATGTCTTAGAATCCATCATCAATAACCCTAAATATAGGTGCTTTACACTTAGTTTAATCCTACCTAATTCAAAATCCCAAATTATTAGAAGATTATTAGCAAAGGTTCTATTATTCATTTCCTTGCCATCTCTCTCACTAAAACATGACATTGATTTCTTGAAAAAATCCACAAAAACATTAACTCTTAGACTTGTATGTGACTTTCACTCATTGGAAAAATTCAAGTGGTCAATAAAATATTCATTGCCATTTATGCCTACTAACGAGCATCATTAATACTCTCACTTTAATCTTATCAATTTGAGGTGGCCTCCTATGTCTATATGCATTAGAGGTTCAAGAAGTGTATCAAGTATTGTGTTTCCTATAGTATTTTTATGGAAATGTAACTTCAGGAAATTGAAAAAACTCTCAATAAAAAAAACTCCTTACTCTTAATAAAATAAATCTCACTCTTTGCAATAAAGTAGATTATACAAACTAAATTTCAAACCTTACAATAATATAAATTAAACCAAAATGTACACTTGCAATAAAATGAACTTCACACCTTACAATAAATAAATCTCATTCTCTTGTTGAAATTAAAGATAAAACATGAAATAAAACTTGTAATTATTCCTAAAATATTCCCTTCCACTATCCTAGAAGAGTGGACCATTGCTTCAAAGTCTAGTAGGAAGACGAATGAATAACATAATAAGCTAGTCTTAAATGGTCACAAACTCATAAAGCATAGATTAAAATATCTATTTTTTATTTAAGTGTAACAAACATAACAAGAAGTTACATCTCTCTAACCCATTACATTTTATCTTACATAATTATTTATAAGTGTTGGTTGGCAATCTAGCACCGCATGGAGTGCAGGGGCGGACCAGCGCCAACATCGAACTACCGCTGAGTCAGGATGGGGTAGTCAATCTCCGAAGGAGGTTGGTTCCTCAAGGGTGGTTCCAAATATCTATACCAAAAAGTGGAAAAATGAAAAATAATGAAAGATATGGGAAAATGGTCATAGCTAGAACTCACAAGGATGGGTATAGCCGCATCAAGACATACACAGGAATCACCCCTTGGTAGAAACATAGATACCACACCTAACAGATCAGCCTATAACGCCTTCATTAAGCTCTTCGAAGTTGTGGGCGAATAGTGAATTCCAGAACCAAAGAATAGGTGCATGAAATCCAGGATGCAGAATTAGAGCACTCCTATCCGACTAGCTTTAGCAAAAATAAACCCCCAACCCGTATTTATAAATGCACACTCCCGAGTCACTAAGAAAATCCCATAAAATCCAGATTGTAGAATAATATGAGACCACTCAAATGACTAAAACAAAAATAAGCATTCATACATTCAATAAAAACATGAAGGCAAAATTGAAGACCAAACAATGATGAATCTATATTTACACAATGGTGAAAACCTTACATATGAATTGTAATGGCTAAAGACTGGTGCTTTCAGTTGCGTAAAAGGTTTAAAATGATTGTGGCATGGTGGTTATAGGGGCGGACTATGCAAAGATCTGTGTGGCGGCTTTTGGGGTAGACAACGCAGAATACTGTGGCGGCCATAAAAGCTAGATAGCCTGTCGGAATTCGTGGCGGCTACCGATTCCACCATGTAAATTCAAAAAAAAAAAAAAAATTGTAATGGCTAAAGAACCGCCCTTAGGAATGGCTTCATTCCACTATTTACGAGTATTTTTATATTAAATTAAAAATTTTAACATTAATTGCGATTGATAGGAAGACAACACTTGATCTGACATGCGCTCAAGTGGTATGCTACTCCTTGGGATGGTGGTGATATTATAGAAGGAGGTAGATGCATCTGGTTCAATTTGAGCCCTTGAAACTACTAATATTTCTAACCAATTCATTAATTTTTGTCTACTTCATCCTTTTACTTGGCCAGCGATCCCTTGGTTAGGTGGCGCATGACTGGAATTGAACCACCTTGGAAGAAATGTGCCTCAAACCAATCATTTATGTGTATGATTGTCAGGTACCTAGACTACTGCAACAATGAACGCTCCTTCTATTTAAATTCTAGATGATGGCGAGAGCTCTATGTGTCGGGTGGGTACATTGTTTATCCTTCTTTCTGCCCATGGAACCATTGGGAATGAGGACGACTTGTTTAGAGTTTCACCCAGTTTGTGCCCGCATCTTCCACCCAGGATGTATGGGAGTTTTTGTCTTCTTTGTGGGTAGGGTTTTTCATCATATCTGCCCTCGTTGGATACTTGAAATGTTTACCCAACATTCGGGTGGGCCCTTTTGAATTATTCTTCCCAAAGAAAAAGGTGGTTTTTCCACCCATTTCCTTTTCTACCCTGCTCCTTTAAGCAACCCATCATCCACCTATTGTTTTTATCTTCCCATAATTACTACCACCATTATACATCTTCCGCTCGTCCATCAATATTTCTAAAATTTGGCAAAATACTAGAGCATAATATTGCAAAAAGGATGTGGGTCCAGCAATGCAAAATTACACCCACACTCTTGGTGACTCATACGTACTATTCTCTTGCAGGAAAGGAGGACCCAGAAAGCTACATCTTGAAACACACAAAACAAAAAGAGGAAAGGGGACAATGAGGGCACAAGCAAAAGCAGTTGAGGGAGGCTACAAGACAATGGATGAAGAAAGCCAAAGGTGAATGGAAAACGAGGGGGAGAAAAGCGAAAGAGAAGAAAATAAGGGAGACAAAAAATGAAAAAAATAAGCAAAACCAAGAAAGAATAACAAGAGGGGAAGAGGGGAGGGAGGGAAACACAAGAAGAAACAGAAGCAAGAAGATAGCTCCTACTAACATTATCAGTTGGCAGTAGGAAGGAACCGAGGAAAGAAAAGGAAGCAAAGGATACACATAAATAAAAGAAATAAAAGAGAAGACAATCCATGAGATACCCTCGTAGACCACATTCCTATTAACGTACCCCATCAAGGATCATGAAAAATTTAAGAATAGATAGAATGCCAAGGGTATTTGCCAATTTTGATGTAATACCTATTTTTGACGCAATCACATAAGAACCTCATTTTCTCATCTCCACTCTTCCAAGGAATCTTCGGCTGCAGTGCTATTCTTAGATTCATGTTCCTTAACTCATGCTACTTCTACCCTTTGTGGTACCTTTTATAATCCAATATTTCCAACATACGAGGAATGGGTACTACTTTCAAAAATGTAGTAGATATCTTTTAACGAGATTGCGCTTAGAGATGCCTAAATCTTGAGCCTTAGATCCATTGGACATGGGGTCACAACAACAAACAAGGGGAAGACATAGGGAACACACATGTATTTCAACAATGAGGTATTTGATAATCCTCTCCCAATTACCAATGACCATATTATGCAACTCGTCACGTGCCTTAAGCACTTTATTTATCACATGGTTTATGTACACAAAATTGTAGTGTGAGTGGCACACCACAACCATTGATTTGCTTTGGAGCTCATCCAATGAATCTGCAATGGTCAGACCATATTGTACTAAACTTGAGATGCTCTTTGTAGTCCGATCGACATTGCTAGTCTTTCCAAGCCATAAAGTATTCACAACTTGGTAGAATATTATGCATACTAATACTTTTGCAATTGATGATCAATGTGGCAATGTATTTTTCCATGTGAGAGCCTTCCTTTTGTATTGGTTCACCTGAAAATAGGTTCCAGTGTTACTAGTCCTCAGGATCCACCTATTATGAAATCCTGGCTCCACACACCTCCGTAGTCCTTGTGTACTTTTTCCTACAGGCTTCATTAATTGAGCCTACTATTGATGGGACCTCCTCGAGAATTGGATGCTAATCGACCAAGCCACTGTAAATATGACTTGACCCTTGCTCGTCATATCCCTAGACACAAAAAGGGTGCAAAATTACTCCCTCTTTGTGGATGGAATTCCCGACCTGGTCCAAATCCTCCATTTTTTGAGAGAGGGGGCAAGCAATAAGGTTATCATTTTCAGGTTCATTGATTACACTTCTCTTACATGGGCTCGAGAAGAAATCCATCCCTTGTGTTCTACCAGACTGTAGCCTTAGAAACTGCATAGATTGAGATGACATCCATGGTGGATGTTGTACAGTAGGGAAGGAAATAGCAATGGTTGGAAAAGGGGATGGGAGGGCGGAGTCATCTGAAGATGTATTTCCTGCTTGAAGCAGGAGTAACTCTATATGTATGGCCTCATGAAATATTTAAGGGAATCTCCTTTTCCTAGATTGATACAAGAGGAGGCCGATACTTGAGTTGAGGGCCTGAACATAGTACAAGTGATCCTAGGTGCGTGACAACTGGTACACAGGGGGGATCCTTTTCTAGCTCCTCTTGAATAAAATGTTGAAGTCTATGATGGATTTGAAAGGGGTCCTCTTGATGAATGATAGATGCATCAAGAGTTGGAAGGGATCCATGGAGTCAAAAAATATTTCAATGAGAGATCCCACCAAATCCACCCATGATTAGATGGATTTTTACCCAAGGGATCGGTACCACAATAATACCCTTCCATCTAGTGATAAGATCAAAAGCTTGATCATGAAATCTTCATGGGTTATATCGTGGAGGGGTGCTAGTGCGGAAACATATTCCAAATGTTCTTAAGAAATTCCTAAGGTGCAATTATATTTGGTTAGGGATTTCAAGGCACTCTTAGGAATCTCATGCCAGCATTGGAGGTTCAGTGGACTACGATCATTTCACTAAGAAAAATACGACTGAGCCATCTTGGCACTAGTCTTCAAAGGTCCCAGTTCTTTTGTTGGAGTCATAGTCAGAGTCTCCAGATGAATATACTATCTTCGCTAACGAGGTCAAGGTTGTTCATCGTACCTTGATTACTTTGGGATGTTTATATCTTCAACACGAGTAGGAAACTAGTCTAAAGATCTAGAAGTATCGCTCAGTCGGAGTCACTAGGTAATTTTGAGAGGATATGGAAAAATCATAGTGTCACCAAACTACGATTTCCTAAAATACGTAAACTCAATGAGTTCCCTAGCAGAGTCACCAAAAACCATTGGTCAACAATCCAGTATTGTGTGAAGGGCGAGGGTGGACCAACGCCAACATCGAAAGGCCATCAAGTTGAGATGGGGCGGCTGATCTTCAGAGGATGTTGGTTCCTAAAGGGTGGTTCTAGCTATCTATGCCATAAAATGGGAAAAGAGATGGAAAAATGGTCATAGCTAAAACTCACAAGGATGGCTATAGCTGCATAAAGACATACGCAGGCATCACCCCTTGATGGAAATACAAATACAACACCTAACAGATCATCCTATGACACCTTCATTAAGCTCTTTGAAGTGGTGGGTGAAGAGTGAATTCTAGAACCAATGAATAGGTGCATGAAATCCAAGATGTAGAATTAGAGCACTCCTATCTGACTAGCTTTAGCAAAAATAAACCCCCAACCCGTATTTATAAATGCACACTCCCAAGTCACTAAGAAAATCCCATGAAATCTAGATTGCAAAATAATATGAGACCACTCAAATGACCAAAGCAAAAATAAACATTCATACATTCAATAAAAACATGAAGGTAAAATCAAAGACCAAACAGTGATGAATCTATATTTACACAGTGGTGAAAACCTTACATATGAATTGTAATGGCTAAAGAGCTACCCTTAGGAATGACCAACATTCCACTATTTATAGGTATTTTTACATTAAATTCAAAATTTTAACATTAATGGCGATCAGCGAGAAGACAACACTTGAGCTGACAGGTACTCAATTGATACGCTGCTCCTTGGGATGGTGGTGATATTCTAGAAGGAGGTAGATACATCTGGTTCAATCTGGGCCTTTGAAACTACTGATATTTCTACCCAATTCATAAAATTTTGTCTACTTCATCCTTTTACTCGGCCAACGATCCCTTAGTTAGGTGGCGCATGACTGGAATTAAACCACATTGGGAGAAATGTGCCTCAAACCAATCATTTGTACGTACAGTTTCTAGGTACTTGGACTACTAAAGTAATGAATGCTCCTTCTGTTTGAATTCTAGGTGATGGCGAGAGCTCTACATGTCAGGTGGGTACATTGTTTGTCCTTCTTTCTACTTGTGGAGCCATTGGGAATGAGGGTAACTACTTGTTTAGGATTTCATACAGTTTGTGCCCGCATCTTCTACCCGAGATGGGTAAGAATTTTTGCCTTCTTTGTGGGCGGTTTTTTCATCATAGTCTCCCTCACTAGATGCTTGAAATGTTTTCTCAATGTTTAGGTAAGCCTTTTTAATGGTTTATCTTGAAGAAAAAGGTATATCATCCACCCATTTCCTTTTTCACCCCACTCCTTTGAGCAACCCATCATATTCCTACTACTTTTATCCACCCATCATTGTTGTTTATGCTTCACATATTCTGCCCGTCCATCAATATTTTTAAAATTTGGTGAACTCTCCTAGAGCATCATCTTGCAAAAAGGATGTGGGTGCAACAATGCAAAATTGCACCCACAATAAGGAGTTTGTATAACTACTTTGCATATTGCTAAGCGCTTATCCATTAAAGGATCCAAGATAATTGATAGAGTTACACCTACCAGACCATCAAAGCAATGTTGTGTGATTGAATTCTCCTCAAAATATAATTGTGAATCTAATTGGATAAAAAATACAAGTGTATATCCAATTAACAAAAGATAAAACATTATTTAAATGAGTAATCCTTGTTATTTGGGTGTAACAATCATTGAAACCTCTAACGTCTTCCTCTTTTTCAAGTTTAGCATTCATATTGCTTCATATTATGTTCAAAATAAGCTATTCTAGCACTGCACATGGTCAACTGGTTTTGGCACTACATGTGATCAAATATTTCTAGCACTATGCATGGTAAAATAGTCCTAGTGTTATGCACATGAAGTGATTCTATTGTTGAGCAATTATCAGTTATGTTTGGTATACAAATGTCTCAAAACAGGTTTTATGCATATATATTTAGGCATACAGAAAACTCTAGTGCATAGGTATTATGGAATTCAAATATTCTAGTGCATATGTATTTTTGCACACAGATATTTGGGTGCACATACATTTTTGAACAACAAATATTTTTGGAGTACTTGTTCGACAAATAATTTCTTGGTCTTTTAGGTCTTCTTGTTTTGGTACCAGTTGTTTTAGCATATAAACTTGAAAGATATCAATAACCTAACCATTTCTTGAGTGGAAATCAACATGCAATTAGACCTTTAAGAATACATGAAACCATTCTAAACAGTTAAATAATACATATCCTTTATTTACTACATTTAACATTAACATTATCATAAACTACAAATTAGTCCATTGTATACACATATATTAGTTCAGACAAAACAAGCACAAAGGGATTTACTTGGTTGCATTTTATGAGGTAATTTTGGAGCATCATCACTCCTCCACACCTATTCTAATGCATGTCATCATGCATTTTTCCATCCAAATTCATATTCACATCACGGTATTTATCTAAATTAGACTAGAAACTCTCTAATGAAGGGTGATATCCCCTCTCCTTTATGATTTCTAGAAACAACTATTTGAAGTGATCTTCACTCTATGGCCCAAAACGATCATATTATGGAACAAGGCTTAAGATGGTAGGTGGCCAATACTTGAGTCCTATCCAATTGTGTTTGAGCATCAATATTACTTTAGTGAATACTAGAACTAATTTGTGGGACCATATTATATTTAAAGGGAAAATTGAATCCCTTTTATTTATTTGTAAATGCATTTCATCCCATATCTATTGACATGCTACTCTAGCACTATCTAAATAATATTTACATCATTCCATGAATTCTATTAGACATTTATCAGCTACAATCTATATTTTTTTAATAAGCTCATTTACCATCAAAGTGTAGTGTGTTCTAATAAGGCCTTTGGGGATAAGTTGCTCATTTTACAATAACAAACCAAATTCTACTTCACTGGTTTATTATTGTCTCATTCTATCCTACCAATGAACTTGATTGCAAAGGACATAAGCAAAGGCTCTTAATTGTACATCCCTAGTGTAAATATGGGAAAGGAACCATACATCTTCATGGAGTGCATATTTATGTAAATAAAACTTTGATAACAAATTATTTTGTTCTATAGGGCTATGCAAGAAAGCTTCAAGAAAATCTTCAGTAGAATCTAGCTGATAGGTTAAGTCAAAACGAATCCTCATTACCTACCATCGATAAAATTGTTCCCTTAGGAACATATTATAAATTTTGGTTGGTGCCCTGCATTCCACTAGCCTTTTTGTGATGTGGCAAGAATCTCATAACTTAATCTAAAGAATAGTTTTTTCTTGGGCTTACTCTTAGTTTTTCTCCTCAAGGGCTCTAGGTATCTAAATTTTATCCTTCAGGTAGTGACACCTCCTTATCCATCTTGCAACTATGATATTGTGGTTATCAAGTGTCACCATTCTTGGAGTAGTAATAATTATTGGCCTTGGAATTTCTAGAACTTTAGTTTGAGTACCCTATTTAATATTTGTTGGCTCTGTTTCCACAAATTCAATTATGACCTATTTTATTACTATTTTTATCTCTAGTTCATCTTCCTATGTTTCTAGTGCATTTCGATGTTCTTGTGCCATTACTAGTGTAGCCTCCTATTATTTCAATTCCCATTTTGGCACTTCCTAATCTAACACCCGTTCTAGTGTTTCTTTTTTGGTGCTCATTCTGGTTCCATTCCTTGTTTTGGCACCCTACACCATTGTGTGGAAGTTTCTCCCACTTGCATTGGTTCTTTCCTCTTTTTGTAGAGAATTTATTTTCCTAATATACCAACATCAACATATATATTTTTTAATAATACCATCCCTTCTCTAAAAATAGTAATGCTTCTTATTGATCATTAATCCTAGTAGAAATTTCTAATAAAATAACAATGATTTCATCACCAAAATTTGTTCAAAAGGAACATTCCTTTCAAATTGATTATTTTCACCTTTAAATATGTAATGCCTAATTATTCTAAAACCTAATAAATGTACCTTTCTTTTTCTTATAGCGCCAACTATGTTCTTTATAACTATTAATGCTAAGATTTAATAATTAATATGGCATATGCTACTGTCAATCTATCCAGGGCTTTGATTTCTTTTCTTGTAATATTTGTGTCTTATTTAAATTTGGGGGTCCTTGAACTGCATTAAATTTTGTGGTATCTCTATATTGCTTCTCTAGTGATAGCTACAATTCAGTAGGCACACAACCATCCTCTTGTCGAGGTTTTGGGGGTTTTCATGATTCAAAAAAGACATGAATATATTCATATTGTGGATCATATAGCTCAATGGAGATATTGAGGTCTTTCTCATTATTACCATTATCTATTATAAGTCTTCCTCTTTTTATTTTCTTGGTGTTGGATGTTTTTGGTGCTTGCTTCAGACTAGATATTTTTTTGGACATGACTAGTATGTGCCTTCCCTTTGTCTTCTACTCAATGGCCTTTGCCTCTGTGGTTCATATTCCTCACTTCCATCAATAAATTTTGGAGATTTTTATTTTTGTCCCCATGTTGCTTTGCCAATTAGTAGATCTACTTCTATTGTTTATTCTCCTTTTTGATGACTTAGGTGTCATTGATGTCTGTCCATATTTCTTCTCCTACATGGATTGACTAGATTTCCTTTTGCTTTTGCCAGATCTAACCCTCATAGGCGTGTCTTATTCCATTAACACATGGGTTTCTACATCTAATGGCTTTTCTACAACCCTATGATATATTTTTCTATTACTATAACTTTTTGCCAACTTCTTGAACATGTTGTTTAGGCATTGTGGTAGATCCCTAGTGGCCAGTAAATTGTTTCCAGGATTCTTCACTTCCATCAATTTGAATAAAATCATCTTTGTATAGTAATTGAATGAGACCATGATGTACCACAAATCCATGACCTTCCTGCATTATTTTTGCCATCATGTGTAGGAAAACATGTAGATAAACTAGTAAATTCATCCTTGCACAAGTTGACACCATGTCTGAGATGCATCAAGATCCTTATGTGTGGCCCTGATAATACATCATATTGACCATCATAGATAACGTATTTTACGATCCACATGGCCACACTACCCCATGGTTCCTTTAAACTAAGGTGTTTCATGCCCTCACACTAGTTGTTTTTAATTTCATACTCTAGTTATGTGTCATCTTCTTCTTTAAATTCTCTAAATATTTTAGCAAGAGTTGCCCTAAATTTCTGTTAGGTACCCAAGATAGGTACTTAATATCTAATAACTTAGTATTGTATTGTATAATGGTATGAGCCATAAATTAATTATTAAGGAAGACCACATGCCAAAATAGAAATAGGTATGTCATTGAATTATATTTGTAACCGTTGGGGGAATATTTTCATATGTAACCACAAGGAATATTGCCATATCATTATGTACTTTGTAACTCATAGAAGGTGAATCGCCACATGGGTGATCTTGTAACTCATTGAAGGTGAGCCATCACACTCTTGTATAAAGAGAGATGTACCTCCATTGTAAAGGAATCTATGATGTATTCTTGGAGAAGTCTTGGCTCGTGGAGGTAGAGATATTATGGAGCGACTTCCTTCCAAAAGGAGCATTGTATGGTATTGCTCTACCTCAAGGGTATAATCAATCTATATTTTATTGAGTAATTTATTGTGCAATTAATTTATTTGTGGATGCATATTGAATTTTTATGCAAATTGTTGAAATATATATGGAATAAGAAGAGATGTTCATTACATTTGGTACCAGAGCAGCGATTTGGGAAAAGTGGGTTTGTTTTTTGTAGAACTAGGGCATGTTTTTTTCAAAAAAACGTCATATTTTATGGAGGCCATATTATTTATTTCAACAGTCATGTTCAGATGGTTTTTGCTCCATTGTGTAGATATTTTTTAGTACTACAAAAATTACTGCTCATTGTTAAATTCTTATGTGTATTGAGAAATATATGGCTATTTGAATTTGAGTTATTTTTGCTATTTTTTGACCATGCGAATATTTTTTCAAAATAAAAAAAATCGTATTAAACTTTTCAGCAGTAATTTGCAAAATATTTTGGCACCAACATATAGATTATTTTGATTACTATAAAAACGACTACTCATTTGTGGATTTCTGATAAGTTTTGAGAAAGTTACAGTTGTTTGAAGTTGGGTTGTTCAAGCTATTTTTTGGCTACGCATTTTTTTTTCAAAAAGAAAAAAATCGTATTAAATTTTTTAGCAGTCATTTTCAAAATATTTTTGCATCAACATGCAGGTTATTTTGAGTACTACAAAAATGACTACTTGTTAAATTTTTATAAGTAATGAGGGAGTTATAGCTATTGCAATTTGGGCATTTGGTGCTATTTTTTGGGTTGCCGACAAAAGAGGAAAGATTCATAACTTTCAATCCAGGTAAGCAAATTAGTTATCGTTTGTTTTTTTTTTTTAAGAGATTTTGCTGATTTAATGGTTGAAGAAGGGCAAAGATGTAGATGAGATTTCAAAATTTTTAATTTTTGAGAAATTTCAGTCATTTCAAACTCTAGCAACTTTCAAAAAATAAAAAAATAATAATTCATGGAGTTGCCAAAATTCAATGGAGAGGATGATAAAGATGTTGGGGTATGGTGGAAACTTTATAAGTCTTCCAATAATTCTAATTCTTTATGGAGATATTGGCTTTATGATTATTTAGACGGGGAAGTTTTATCTTGGCTTGAGAATTTTTCTCGTGCCCATAATTTTATATATACACGGGAAGAATTTGAAGTTGTATTTTTAAGCAAATAGGAATAAAAAAAAATGATAATAATGTGCATGCTAAGGAAACTACATCTATTGTGTTAGGGCCAAATAATGGTCACAAATATTTGTTTGAATGTAAAAATTCTATTTTGCAAGTTCATGGGTGCATTCAAAATCAAAAAATTATTGTTTCCATTAACCCTAGCAGCAAATATAATTTTATCAATATGTCTTTGACTAAGAGGTTGCAAGTTCAAGAAAATAAAATCAAGGACATACAAATTGAGGGAGAAAATATTCAAATTTTTGAAGATTTGAAGCTCACCATGGATAAATATGTTTTACATTCAAATTTTTATGCTATTGAGATGAATGATGCAAATATTGTTCTTGGTTATCCTTGGTTGCATTCTTTGGGTACTATTAACATTAATGTACAAAATAAATTCATGAAGTTATGGTACTGAAATAGGAAGATAACATTACAAGACATTTCTCAGTTTAAGGAAAAATAGGTAGCTATTGTAAGGAATTATGTAAGGAAAAACAGGTAGCTATTGCAAAGGAAAATAGTAAAGAACAAGCAAAAGAATATGAAACAGAATCTCAGCAGGAGATCAAAGAAGAAGTAAAAGAAAGGGATAAAACAAATGAAGAAAGAAAGAAGGAAGAGTAAATAAAATTAGAACGTCAAGTCAATGTTGCACCATATCGCCACACACACCACCATGAGAGGCAACAATTTTGGAGGTATGGCTTAAGGCAACAATCATATGGTTTTACATGGATTCAACAAGGCAACAACTACAACAAGTTTTGGCAAAGAAAGCATAGTGAGTCTATATTTTAGAGCGGTGTAGACGTATCACAAAACAAATGGACTCATCATCAAAGTTGTAACAACCCAAGCCTATTGACTCGTCTGGTTGCCCTAAAAATAATACATGCAACTAGCAAATAATTTTTTTTGAAAGTTTTCTAAGCAGACCCAAAAGTTAATTGTCTATGTTCTTAGATTTTTTTACATGATCACATGGTTTGAATCATCCAATGACATTTTAAATGTTCATTGACTACTTAGAACAAGCATACTTAACCATATTTGGGTGTAATATTGTTGCAGACAGCCACCCAAGTGGACGAGATTGACCATATCCTGTAGAGTAGCCCTTCAGTGGAATCAGTTAGTCTCATTTATCATCCACATATAAAGATATGAGGACTGACCCATGACTAGGGTTATCCTCTAGGACCCATAACACCTATAGGGGGACACTTTTATTCCCTACCTCAACATATTAAACCCTCGACTAACTAGTCAATCTGTTCTTAAACAATATGGAAGAGGTTAGCGTGTTTATGCTTCCATGACTAACTATTGGATCCCTTAACCTAAAGATAGTTAGCACCATGTCAATACCCTAACCTTTGGACTTATTTTCCCAAACCCAAGATAACTCATAGTAGTTTATCCCATACTAAACTCTGTGTCTAATCCAACTAAGTATACTGAGTGTGGTTTTTATCACAATGTTATTCAAGTTCAACCTAGAAAAGGTGTCCCATACCACATTTTTTTCTTGATCAACCAAGTCTCTTTTGACCAATTTTGTCGATCATCAGCAAAATCAAAACTTATTGTGTGCATACCCGCACCTCAAAATCTTCTCAAGACCAAAGGTTATGGTTTTAGAACCTAATCTTACTAAGGTTTTCCTTGATCCAAACTCAACAACCATATCTTACTAGAATAAGCATACAAGTCTATAAGCAAATCTCTCAAGGGCATGCCATATAAGAAAGACTATTTTTTTTAAAGTGATAGGTTGTCGAAGTCCAAATTATATTATCACTAGGGTTTAAAAACATTATGAAAAGAAGAGTTGCTTCCCAAATTCCCTATTGGTTTGGATTTTAAAAACATAAACATGAATAAACCAAATAATTTACAAGTTTCTCATACTAAAATGAATGTTTTTGGTTTACCTTTTAAATTGGATTAACAACCATTCTGGTGACAACTAGGCAATCATCTTACTCTGGTTGTAATGAAGCTTAACAACAATAATTACTAAGTTTATGTAGATAAAAATAGTTTCTCTTGATATTCCCAAGAATTTTCCAACATAAACATGTGTTTTCCTTGCTTAATGAATATCCTATCACAAAATGTAGCAACACATTTAAATATAAAGTAGAAGTCAATATTACGGGTTCATTAATTAGTTATAGGTTTTCACCTCGGCTCTACCATATGCATACACCGTCATTTTAAATAATTAGGAGTCTTAAATTTATTTACAACAAAATCAAGACTTAAACATAAATATGCTTCTAATTTGTCCATGACCCTCTTGAGTTTAAGCAAGTTGATTTATTAAATTTCTTACTCAAGAATTCCAAATTTACAATACATCAAATAGATTACAAAAACCAAAAACCATTATCATTGAATATGGAAATAAAGTTTTAGTACACTTATATTACATATGCTACATCCGGCTTCACTAATCTCATGATGTCGCTTCCTAGAACATTTAAATCCACTAAAAAAAAGCAATAATACATGGGGCTTCACCCTTTCCTTAGAGACAAGGTTTCATGCAAACATTGTTTAATGATCAAACTATTTTTCACCCTAAGGTTTGGCTTATTCAATAACATAGTCGTTCTTCCCTCTATAAAATTGCACTTTCGTACAGACCAAGATAGCCAATTTATTGTCTCAGTTGTGGCTTTAGCATATAGTTTCAAACTGCAATAGTGGTAAAATATTTCTCATCCTACAAAACTATTATTTTCAAGCTCACTTAGCACAGTATCGATGGTTTCCAAGAATATAGTAGCTCATACAGAGGAAACTTGGGTGATGCTAGTGATCAGACATGGTTCTCTAACCATGAATATGCAATATTCTACCATGCACACAAGAAACTACACTAGAAACATTTAGAATATTCACCAATCTCCTTTCCCGAGATCTCCCAAGAATTTTAAAACATGTTTCCACAAATAAACCTATTTATCTCATCAAGAAATTCTTTCTGGTTTCAAAGGAATATAAGTCTAAAGTTTTTTCCTATCATTTTTCTTAAGAAGGAATATTGCTCATACACAACACCCATCCCAAAATTTCTACTAAACACAAAATATTTTACTGCACAACAATGTAACAATTATTCCTTGTTTGCATACCAAGAAGCACATAGTATTACATTGTTTCACAACAATACAATATTATCAACATATGTAAATCAATACAATAGAACAATAATACTTTACCAGTTATACACACTTATTTTAATATGAGTTAATTTATCCATATGACATAATTATTTCAACACTTCCATTGCTTCCATTTACCTTCTACTTTGCACGTTAACATAGCAATGTATACACAGTGAAGAGTATTCCAACATGACAATGATTTATTAACAATTCCATAGCTTTCAATTTCTATCTCTTATCACAACCATATAACAATAGCACACAACAAAGACAAAAGTTCAATTAGTTTGATTTAAACATGGAGAACATGTTCGATGTCATAAAAGTCACAAACCTGTTTCTCTCGCTTTTCCAATCAAACTATTCATGAAACCTTCACTCTCCCACTGCCTATTCTTCTCCTTCATCCTCTCCCCATGACATATTTTGAAAATACCTTCCCTTATTTTGTTTTCATTCCTCAAAACGATATGTGAGATTAATGTGAGTTGTTTTCTTCTTCCTCCATGCATAATTCTAGATTTTCGATATTCCTTCCTTCTACTTTGTGTATGTTCCAAGTTATCATGATCCATTCATCATTTCATGATGCTACTTTAACTATCCTCAAACATAGGAAATGTGTCCACCACATGGAGGTTTTAATAACACATAGTTATGCCACCCTTTAATTATTTTTTTAATATTTAAGGCAGAGCTATTTACATAATAGTGTAAATTACTTTACACATAAATTAAGTAAAGCAAAATTAATAATATCATAGCCATTGTCCTATTTTCAAAATAAAACTAGTGGATCCCATCATCATCGCCACCTAAAGCAATATTTTTCATTCCTTTTCAAACAAGCAACACTTGAATCAATTTAACCCATGTAGATATGTAATATGCAATTCACCTATATGATATGCAATTACGAGTTTCCATGTACTCATGAGTCGAATCATCACCTCCTAGACTCACCTTTTTCCCCTGAATTTCTTCCTTTCATTGTCGTTACGTAACTGTCATGCACTCATAGAAGCTGTTAGTAGTACCATGGTTCATAGGAAAAAGGTAAGTGTATACATATTTTACTATATTTCATAAATTGTGTGAGGAGGGTTGTTACAAAAGTAGATCAACAAAATCCTGGAGTAAATCCAAAATTTTTGGATACTCAAATGGAAACATGGCATATCAACATCAAGGAAGGCCACCACCCATAAGAGTTTTCATAGGATGGATGGATGATCAAGATTGGTACCAATACACAACATGGCTTAAAAGATCCTATTATTTAGCCTCTTCTAACATTTCAAGGATGAAATATTTGTAAGAGGGGTTGAATGTTAGGTATCCAAGATAGGTACGTAATATTTAATAATTTAGTATTTTATTGTATAGTGGTATAAGCCATAAATTAATTATTGAGTAAGGAAGGCCACATGTCAAAATAGAAATAGGTATGTCATAGAATCATATTTTTAACCATTGGGGGAATATTGTCATATGTAACCGCAAGGAATATTGTCATATCATTATGCACTTTGTAACTCATGGAAGGTGAACCATCACACTCTTGTATAAAGAGAGATGTACTTCCATTGTAAAGGAATCTATGATGTATTCTTGGATAAGTATTGGCTCGTGGAGGTAGATATCTTGTGGAGTGTCTTGATTCCAAAAGGAGCATTGTATGGTGTTGCTCTACCTCAAGGGTATAATCAATCTATATTTTATTGAGCAATTTATTGTGCAATTAATTTATTTGTGGATGCATGTTGAATATTTATGCAAATTATTGAAAGATATATGGAATGAGAAGAGAGGTTCACTACACTTTCCATTTGTATCTCCCTTTGTATGGAATACCAAAAATATTGCTTAAGATTTCAAGAGCTACTTTAATTGTGACTCCTTTGATTGTTGTGGCACTCTCCTGAAGTGTAAGTACAATTTTTGTAGCTAATAATTCCATATGCCCTTCAAATTTGTATAGGAAATCCAACCATATTGCTTAGTGGAAGATTTCCACCACCTCTAGATGTTGTTCTAGCTCTGAGGTATTGTTCCATTCAATTTTTCACTTTTGTCCTCCCAAGGTATCTTTCCTACTATTTCTCACTTAGAAAAGGGGAATAATATTATAACCAATAATTTGCACAACATATCTTCCATATCTATTTATTTGGCAGTATTTTCTTGCTATAGTTCTTCTAGTGTTGGTTTGATTGAATCTGTCACGCCATTTGAATCAACAAAGACAATAAATATTCACTATTTTTGGAGCCTGTAGGTTTACAACATTGGGATAGAGTGGGATGGTTGTCTCAGGAACTAGGTAATCAATGCATGTATATAATTTTTTGCCTTGATGCTTGGAGTCTTTGCTCACATGCCTATAAACATCTCCATTCTAGCACTTATTTCAAACTTCACATTGTTATCATACAATCGGGAGATGTGTCATTCTTTGATTCAATCATGTTACTACAATGGATCTTGCAAATAACTATCTCCAATGGCGATAAAATTATCATTAATTACTCCTTAACCACTATGTCATTTCAAGTTGATTTAATTTATCAACATGATATCCTCTTAGTAGTTTGATTGATTTTATTCATCTCTACTATGCCACTTCTTTGTAAAATGTGTGACTACAGGGATAAACATAATTTTTGTAATGGATTTCAAAGATATACCTTTCATGATGCAGATGATACGTATCCCTTATGTTTACCCATGTATAAAATACAATTATTCATATTTTGTTCTAGAAAGGGAGCCTCTTCCAAAACATAGATATCTAACTATGAAAGAAAATATTAAAAAAAACATCCTTAGTAAGTGGCTTATGGTACAATTACAAGTGATTTATATTCATCACTAGTCTATGTCTTGAATCATTAATGGAAAAAGTCATACTGCACCATTATCATAGACTTTTTCTATCTCATAATGTCCTAGCCAATGGGTATAATTTACCAGAAAAAAACAAAATAGCAGGAATAATAAAATAATGTCCAATATTCCTATTTGTATCCTCTAGTCTTAATGTAACTATAATGTCACATATTTATTTGTTTTTGAATAATATTCATTTGATGAAGTGCTTCTAATCATAGCTCATCCAATGCATTCAATTATAAAGTCCTTTCTTGTTATACCTATAACAACTCAATGTCCACTTCCAAAGATGTATGGAGTGTTAGTAATTCAAACTCTATAAGAAGAATAGGTTTCTTATCATAAACCAATTCATATGATGTGAGACCTATGGTAGATTTCCATGTGGTATTGTATGTCCACACAACTTATGATGACCTCTTCATCTAATCCTTTCTTATGAGAAGCCACTATTTTCATTATTATATTTTCTAGTTATCTATTAGTGACCTCTACCTGACCATTGGCATGGGGATGATATGGTGATGAATTTGTGTGTTTAATTTGATAAAATTTAGTAAATGCCTATATTAAATTAGATATAAATTTTTAACCTTAATATAAAACAATAGAATGAGAGGCACCAAACTGTTGAAAATTTTGAGTATATAGGAAATAAACTACCTTTTCTTCATGAGCATAATTTAAATAACATATCATAGCCCACTTTGTCACTTAATGTGTTCAAATAAAGATGTGTTTTTTTCCTTGAGAAGGTGGGTGAATGGGTCCAATGAAGTCCAATCCCCACCTTTCAAATGGTTCTAAAACTAGTTGAGGTTGTAAGGGTATTTCATTTGATACAACTAGTTTTTCCATTCGTTGGCATTATTTAGAACCATTATTTAAGACCATTTGAGGTTGTAAGGGTATAACTAAATAATTTCATCCTATTGTATCATCATGACATGCATAGAGGATGCCATACACTTCATATTTTCAAACACACCTACGTAGAACATGGTTAGGTCCACACTTAAACAATAAACCATTAATCCATTCAAAATATGAACTTTGATTAATTGTTGCTTTCTTTGTAAGTAAAATGAGAAGGAGACTTTCCTATTGATAGAAAATTAGTAATATCAGCAAACAATAGTGATTTTGTTGATATTACTATAGTCACCAAATATTAGCCATTTATATTTATATATACATAAACAAATCCTAGCTGCTAATCATACTCTAATCCTAGCTTACCACTTGGCAATGCTACCTTGCCACTTCCAAACCCTAATCCTAACCTTCTAAAAGGTTATAAAATTTCATTCACTTTTGTGAATGGGGGACCAAAAAGGAAGCACCAAAAATCCATAACGACTCTACCAAAATCATGCTAAAATTGTGAGAGTAACCCTAATTGAAGTTTGGAGGTTGAACCACTAAAATTCCTAATCGATCTTGATAGTTCTGCAACTTATATCCAAATGGAACAAGGTATCTACATCCAGATGTGGCTTTGCATCTACACATATGTAGGACTACATTTAGCCAATCCCCAAATGTGGCCCCGCATCTGCTCGATGACTTTTTTAGCCTTGGAATACATAGATCGAGTTAGGTATAAGCAAGGTAATTTGATTTATTTGTTTTCTATATTTTGTGCATTGTTTTTACATTCTACAAACATTCAAATTAGGGTTTTTGTAGCTTTATCCATATCAAAGAGGGCCTCATATAGTGGAGGCCCTCCAAGTGCTACTAATATTATTCTTGTTTGTATTTTACACAGGTGCAGGAGATAAGTTTTTGAGAAGTTATTGAGGCAAAGAGTGGCCCACCAAGGATACACAAGCCCACTCACAAAATTGATTGTAGCAGAGGAGATCCAAGACACCCATTTCTAGTTTGAGCTTCCCAAGAGGATTTTCACCATTTTTTGAGCATATTATAATATGAAACAAGCATCATTTTGTAACCTCTACAAATATAGGGTAAATATTGTAAAAAGAGAGATCAAGGCTCCAAAATTTAATACAAAGTTTTTTATTGTTCATTGCAAACACTTGTTTCAACATTTTATTGTTTGGGTGTTATTTATTTTGCTTACAAAATGGTGATCATGGTGGGACCCCCAAAGGGTTCTATTTTTGATTTACCTTGCTATATATGATTTACTGATTTATGTTTGTTTTGTTGCAGGTTTTGGAGTCCCATCGCATGAAAAGTCAAAAATTTGATTCGAGAGTTCTGGAGCTTGTTCGGGTCTATTCTGAGTCTGAGAAGACATAGATCTATATCTGGGAAATCTAAGTAGATGCACCTCTACATCTAGTGTCCTGAGTAGATGCCCCTCTGCATCTAGGATCCTAAACAGATGTGATGCCATGTTTGGAGAGTTGGTAGGAGAAAGCGAAAGGCTTCCAGGTAAGCCATTTTTGAAACCCTAGCTCTATTTTTTTACTTTTGAAAGAAAAAGAAAAATAAATATTTATTGTTTTATCTCTTTTTTTAGTGTAGGTAGTAGATCAAGCATTTTGTAAGCATTTTAATATTTTGTAGGTATTTTAAGTGTTTTTGCAAAAATCCAAAATAAGATGGCATTTTAGGGTATTTCTTTATCTTTTTAAGTTGCAAAAATCATACTAGTTGCATCTAGGGGTAAATTTACATTCTAGAGAGCATCTTAGGTCACATTAGGGTTCTAGATCTACCCTATTCTATTTTTGATACATAGTTAGAGATGCAGATCTATGTTTGGTTAACTCCAAACGTGACCCTACATTTAAGAAGATACAACTCTACATCTGAGTAGATGCAACTCTACATCTGCTCAATCCTAGACACACCTCTACGTCTAGATTTATGTTTTAGAAGCATCCTAGGGCCTATTTGGAGCTTATTTTTTGCATTTAAGTTAGGGTTTTTATTTGTTTTACCTTTCTATCTACTTTTGTGTGTTTTTTGATTGTATTTATAGGCAATAAATTTGAATTGCATGGTAGATTTGCATCTTAGGGTAATTTTTATACTTTTTTTTTATAAAAACCCTAGAAAATAAAAAAAATAAAAACATCACACACTTTGCACGTATCATCATTCTGCATCTTTGCATGACAAGTGCGAGGAAAACCTCCTGAACGAGTTGGATTTCATCACCAACCATCAGAGAGCCCTAGAATAAGCCATAGTTAGTTACGATAGTTTCTTGGACTTCATCACCAAGAAACTAGTTACTCTTGAGGATAGCTCGAGGTAATCAAGGTTAGATGCCCTTCATTCCTAGGGCTTAATAATTTATGGAATCATAATTATCATTTATGCCCAAGCTCACACGAGGGTGAAGTGAAAGTCCAGATGGGCTGGTAGCAAGGCACTAGATAATGTGACCTCTTCCAGAGGTATTTTGTTCCCCTAGGTTACACCCATCGCCAAGCCTCATCTAGGAAGCTCTTTTAGTCATTCATGATTCATCCTTCATCAAAGGGGTGGGTGCGAACACACCTTTTTAGATTCATTCCACCACCCACCTTGCATAGTTTTCTAGGCCTAGGGTTTACATAAAACACAAAAACAAAAAAAATTAAAAAAAAAAATCAAATTCAAACATTGCAAAAATTGAAAACTCTTGTTTGCTTGGTGTGATTGTTTATTTGATTTATAAGTAGATCTCACATATTCACACACACATACCTTGCACATTCATTGTTTCCCTAGCTTATGGTAATGACCCAAAGTCAAGCCAAAGCTTTGAACCAGTTGCCTGAAAGCCAACCACCTTCACCCATGGAGCACTTTACTCAAACTTCCCATCCCCCAACCACTTCTATGGTTGGCCAAGTCAATGTGTCATAGACTATGTATCTCAACTTATCTACTGGACCCTCCAATACAATATCCACTTCAAACATCAATATGATGCAGAGGGTTATCCATACCCCCATCCTTAGGACTCCTCACATTGAACCATCCACACCTACTGATAACCACATCACCTACATAGATTCTAATACCATCAGAGCCTATGTGAACTTGGCCTTCCCATATTTTCCATCCCTTACCATCCCACCTATTCCTACCTTTTAACAAGAACCCACCTATTCACACCCTAACAACACTAGCCATCTCTTCATTAACCCCCTCTTTGAACCAACATCCCTAAACCAAAATCCACCATCATCATCCAACCCATACATCTCAATCCCATCCACCCACACCACCATTTGTTCTAACCCACTCTTTGAGGCATAGACTAGTGGTGCTTTACAAGTACCAACCTCCATTCCACCTACATCATCTAGATCCATTGACCCTATGCACCATACCATTCCTCATTCGATTGTGATCCCCTTCGCAACTTATCCTCCACCAACCTCAACCCATGTCATAGCCACTCATCATATGCAAACTTCTACCACCCATACAACCATGCAACCTCCATATATAATTTCCATACAATAAATATTGCAATATTTACAACAATTGCTTATAGGTAGTGCCAATCAAAGCATTCACCCCACATCACAATACCAGTCATAGGTGGTAGATTTCAATCATCAACCCACCTCAAACCAAAATACCTTTTTCACTCAAGATCCATCTTAGGTGTCTCAACCACCCACAATAACCATACCCACCCATCCACTTAACAACATCATCACCTCACTAGCTCAACACACAACCATCCCTCCAACTCCACATCATCAACAACCCCCACCTCATCCACATCAATCACTCCACAATCAATTCCAACAAAACATTCAACATCATCAAATACCCACTCACATCAATTCCTTAGCCAACCAAAATCTCATCTCATCACAACAATTCATCACTCAACAAACCCCACCCACCTACACTTACCAAGCAAACTAAGGCTTCCAAGCACCATTGGAGGATCCCAAGTTCCAATTTTTACAAAATCAGATTGACAACTTGGCTATGCAAACAGCATGATATACCAGAAACCAACCCTAAGACAATTGGTCAATCAACCAATTCATCCTTCGGTACCATCACCACCCTATCCTACAAATTTCACATTATCAAAGTTTAATAAATTTAAAGGGGATGAGGACCCCAAAGAGCATGTAAGTGCATTCATCAATGCATATTTTAGAATACAAGAGAATGATCCCTTGATGCTTTAAACCTTCCCTCAAACATTTGGAGGAGATGCTCTAGAATGGTACAACCATTTACCACATCATAGTATTTATACATTTGAGCAATTGGTAGACCAATTTCTAGAGTGTTTCTCTCTAAATATTAGAAAGAAAACAACATTCATCGACTTATTCAACTTATGATAATTTGAAGATGAGTTAATTTATGATTTTGGAAACCACTGGAGGGCAATTATCACCAAGTTGCCATTCACCCTCCCTATGGTAGAACTCACAAGAATGTTCACAAGGAGTTGTTCCAAACCTATCTCCTTGCTACTACAATTGCAACAATATAGAACATTCGAGGAAGCTCTCGCCCAAGCCCGGGTCATTGAAGAAATCAAAATTCAAGAGGGTAAGATAAAACTTAAAAAGAAAGAATGGCAAAATAAAAATTCAAGGGGAAATAACCAGGGCCAGTCAAAATTGGTCAAGTCAATCAAGTGGTCTTGAGTCAACCACCAAAACAAATACAACAACCTCAAGTACAACTTCAACAACCCCCACAACAACAACAATCAACAATCAACATATCAAGTGGTTCCACCCCCACAATAACTACAAAACCAAGCTCCAACTATAGATAATCATCAACATCGATAGTATACTCGACCAACTCGCAACTACACCCCATTACCTAAGCCACTTATCCAACATTTTCCAATGGTTGTATGAGGCACAAATGATTACATTGCCAAAAATTAAACCAGAAGACCCCAACAAGCCATGGGGAAGAAACTTTAAGGAGTACCAATATTGCACCTTTCATCATCAAAAAGGTCATGATATTAGTAATTGTTATTCATTCAAAGATATAGTCCAAGATATGATAGACAAAGGGACTATTAATATTGATAACCCTTTAGCACAACAAAACTAGAACCTTGGTATTTATCAAACACCATTTCCTCATCATGAGGAAACACAACAAACAACAAGGGCATCAACTTCTATAGTTACCCCTAACCAAGTCAACCATATACACAATGCACAACAATACCAAGGTTTTATGGGTGCTATCCACATAGTCACCTGAGGTCAAAGGAATACCAATCGAACACAACAACCAAATGAACCAACACCAGTGGTACTACCTCCTATGGTGCCATCACCCATTGTGCCTCTACAACCAAATCACACTCATCCACCACCTACAATTCATCTCCAAAACCAACCACCAAGACCAACCATCACACTGAGGAGTCGGTTAACACATAGCCTCAAGTTGGCCTTGGCTAAATTATCAATATATGAGCTCATACAACAATCTCCCCCACATAGAGAGGCATTGATGGACATCCTAAAGTCCATTGAAGTTTAGACTCAAGATCCCAATGCCTTTAACAACTTTGTGGGGAGTGTTCAAACATGCATGGAGCCCTCGATTGCATTTTATGATTTTGAGATCAAGACAATGCCATCGGAGTCACTAGATCCTCCATTGCATATCATTGCTCATATTGATCAAAAACCATTTAAGTGAGTGCTGATCGACACTGGTTCCTCTATCAATATCATCACCACCACAACACTTCAACACCTTAACCTCCCATCTTCACATATCACAAAATCAACCTTCACCTTATGAGCATTCAATGATGCCCTATGTTCTATAGTCAAAATAGTTGTCCTACCTATGAGAGTGGGGGTTAAGACTATCCACATCATATTCCATATCCTAGAGGGAGCCATGGATTATAACATACTTCTTGGGCACCCTTGGATTAGAGACATGAAGAGTGTTCCCTCAATATTGCACCAATGTTTGAAATATGTGCATGAGGGAAAGGTCCATTGCATCCCAGCTGACATTGAACCATTTAAGTACTACAACTTGATCTCAAATCCATATGAACCATCACTCCCATCCACTCATCTATCCATCACTCCACTCACCACTAGATCCAAAGCACCCATTCTAGAAGCACTCCCACATCATCTACATCACCAATCATCAATCATCCTTCATCATCCACACCTTCAATTTCACAAGCACCACCCATCATCTCATCTCAACCTAAACCCCTAACCATTAACAAATTTATTCAGCCAAATCCACCTCTGTATCGATCAACCAATGTTGCATATATTAATTTATCTATTCATGAGATGCCATTATAACATACACCTTTTCCTCCACTTGAGCCTCAAGTCACCCTTGAGCCCTCTACCTTTGCACCCAAGTCATCCACATCAACACCCACACAAGTTGTAGTCCATCTCACTAATCCTAGCATTGGTGAGTACATAGTTCAAGATGTTGCAATCACACCATCTACTATTGAGACTATTAGAGACTATGATCATCCATAAGACCCACCTCTAGCCATAGGTATAGTTTATAACATGGGTTCAACTCTGAATAGAATTAATTTTGATGGGGAATCGATTCTTCATTCGATCCACTTCCTCCTGATAAACAGAAAATAAATTTATGCCAATATAGAACATATGTCCAACCTAAATTTTCCAATGAGATACTTTTAATAGGTTAACTAGTAGGGATATGGCTTAGGATGACATGAACAAGGTATTCATGATATCATTGAACCTCACTATCGAGAGGTGTATGATCACTCTAGCCTAGGATATAGGCCACAATATTCCACTTCCTCCTTTGAACAAGCATTTCAATAACTCACTATAGATCCTAAAGAGGATGGTGAGGAGGATGAAGATAGTGATGATAGTGAGGATGAATACTGATGGTGAGGGGTATGAAGGTAGATTAGTATGAAGAGCAGGAATGGAAAAACCCACCCTCCACATCGTAGCCATCATTTTTCCACCAAGTTAACATGATTTATGTTGACTTGATGACACCCCTCTACAATCCATATGATTTGGAAAAACCAATTCCTATTGACATTAGCCTCATCAACATGGATCGAATCTCATCACCCCCATCCATTTTTAAATTCATCCTTTCAAAGGAATTTTTAAGAGCTTCTATCGCTTACATTCCTCTGCAACCTTCACCTTCACATTCAACCTTCACTTCTTCTATCTTTCATGCTAAAATGGAAGAGACTATGCCAAAAGAGTTTGATAATGTCATTGATGATATTCATTTAATCTTGATACCCCATTCACAAGAAGGGTTCACACATGGCAATTGAAGATACTATAGATGTGAACCTAAGCACAGATGCAAACAACCCACAAATTGTAAAACTTGGAAAGAGAAAGAGTGATTCATAGACATACTCATAAGAAAGAAGGGCATCTTTGCATGGTCTTATAAATATATGCTTAGCCTTGATCCTAATGTGGTAGTTCACAACCTCACCTTGGGTCCTGACGCTAAGTCGATTAAGAAAAAGTTAAGAAAGTTACATCCTACCATAGCCCTCATGGTCAAGGAAGAACTTTAGAAGTTATTAGATGTGGGTTTCATTCAACCCATTGACTACCTTGAGTGGATTTCAAATATGGTACCCATTCATAAGTCTAACGAGGTGATTCACATTTGCACCAACTTTTAAGATCTCAATAAAGCATGTCCTAAGGATGAATTTCCTTTACCAAACATTGACACTCTCGTAGACTCTACTATGGGCCATGAAATGCTTTCTTTAATGGATGGTTTTTTAGGATATAACCAAATTCAAATTAATCCTGATGACCAACACAAAACAACATTCACAATACCTTGGGGGACTTTCTGCTACAAGGTGATGCCATTTGGCCTCAAAAATGTAGGAGCTACATACCAACGTGCCATGACATACATCTTCCATGATTATATGCATAAGATCATTGAAGACTATGTAGATGATTTGATAGCTAAATCTAAAACACGTCTGGATCACATCGATGTATTGGAAAAAGTTTTTGATCGACTTCTTGAGCATAACGTGAGGTTGAACCCTAAGAAATGTGTTTTTAGAGTTACATCAGGTAAACTTCTAGGGTTCATTGTGTCCAAGCATGGCATTGAAGTGGACCCAAACAAGGTCAAGGTCATTATGGAAATGCCTCCCCCAAAAAACTTGAAGGAGTTGCATAGCTTACAAGGAAATATCCAATCAATTCATCACTTCATCATGTAACTCTCAGACAAATGTAGGTCATTCAATCACCTACTACAAAAGGGGTCACATTTTCATGGACCAAGGAATATCAGGAGGCTTTTGATGATATCAAATAATATTTAGCCTCTTTACCAGTCCTAACACTACCTCGCTCGAGGGTCCCTTTTCATATTTATATCTCAACAATGAATTTTGCATTAGGGACAATGCTTGCACAGAAGAATGAAAACAATCGAGAGCAAGCAATTTATTATATTAGTCAAACATTGGTAAGTTATGAAACTAGATACGCGTATGTGGAAAAATTGTGTCTAGCAGTGGTTTTCACCACTAAGAAACTTAGACATTATATGCTAAGTCACACCACTTATGTCATAGCTCAAGAAAATCCTCTGTGCTATATGATGACTCGCACATACAACAACACCCGTACCATAAAATGGATAATGCTTTTAATAGAATTTGACCTTGAATTCATTAGCCAAAAGTCCATTAAAGGTCAGGTGATAGTCGATCAACTCATGGAAGCTCCACTTCCTAATGATCAACCTTTATTTATTGAGCTACCAGATGATTCGGTATTCAATATCACTGCACAGGAGGAAGATATTATTCCTAAAGATGATGTTGATATCACCCTATTCTTTGATGGTTCCAAGTGCGAGAAAGGACAAGGTGCAGGAGTCATGTTTCATACACCACAAGGGATACCCATCCCTTTATCATTCAAACTCGACTTCCCATGCACAAACAATAATAAAATAAGAATCCCTAATATTAGGACTTCAGGAAACTATAGCTATGGGTATAAAGCGCATAAGAATATTTGGTGATTCTCAGCTTGTCATTTATCAAGTGAAGGGATCATACCAATGTAGAGAACCAGTCTTAAAACTTTACAATGAAGTAGCAATGAAATTGCTAGAAAAATTTGATTGGTACGAGATTGACAACTTGCCTCATTCGACTAATAGATTTGTAGATGCGATGGCCTCCCTAGGATCATTGATTCCAAAGAACTTTATAGGGGAGGTCCAACCATTGATTATCATGATAATCTCTAAATCTGCAATCTCACGAGCTGAGTCTAAGGATGAGAAGGATGTTTGTTTTATTCAAGTAGAGCCATATGAGCCTTGGCTTAATCAGGTGAAAGACTTTCTCAAGTTTGATATGCTCCCACCAGATCTATCATGCACTACCAAACAAACTTTCAAATAGAAGGTAGCTCATTTCACTCTCTTGGGGGATGTGTTGTATAGACGTGGTTATGATGGAGTCCTACTTCATTATCTCGAGCCTACAGAGGCACAATGAGCCATATTTGAGGCTCATGATGGTACTTGTGGTGGCCACTTTAGTGGAATGGCCATCACAAAGTGCATCTTGTACATGGGTTACTATTGGCCCACCATGGAAAGTGACTATTGCAATTATGTCAAGAAATATCAGAAATATCAACAACATGCTAATTTAACTCATGTACCATCATAGGCATTACAACCCATCCAAAGTCTTTGGCCCTTCTCACAATGGGGCCTTGATTTGATTGGTAAAATATTACCTCCCTCTTTGGGACAACACACATTTATCATCATTACCACAGAGTACTTCATGAAGTGGGTCGAAGCAATTCCTATGACCAACACGATAGGACCTCGAATTGTGGAGTTCATACTCCAACATATTATCTATCATTTTGGCATTCCCTCGAAGATAATATTTGATAATGGTAAGTATTTTAAAAATAAGGATGTTCGAGCACTGTGCGAGAAATATAATATCCAACATAGTTTCTCGACTCCTTACTACCCATAAGAAAATGGACAAGTTGAGGCAACCAATAAGACACTGATAGCCATTCTAAAGAAACTAGTCAAAGAAAATCATCGAGATTGGCATACTCAAATCCCCTTGGCATTATGGGCTTATCAAATGAGCATTTATATACCTACAGGGGCAACTCCATTCTCATTGGTCTATGGTGCCGAGGCAATCATACCTCTTGAGCTCGAGATCCCTTCACTACACATTTCATTACAAGAATTCATGGATGACAACACCACTAGACAAGCACATTTTGACCAACTCACGCTCCTCGATGAAAGGTGAATCAATGCTTTGGAGCACTTACGAGTGTATCAAGATCATCTCAAGCATGCTTACAATGCAAAAGTCCATCCATATAAATTCCAAGTAGGAGATCTCATACTTAAAGAGAATCAACAAAACACCAATGCATTATCACATCTTCATGATAAATTTATAACTTGGGTCTATATATTATCAAATAAAAATTGGGTCCAGGAACATATAGGCTTGCCAATCTTGAGGGAATAGAAGAGCTCGAGCCATTGAATATTATCCACTTGAGAGTATTCTATGCTTAATGTAAATTATATATGTACATATATACATGGCTTAAAAAAACATTTTCATTACCACTCAATCATACACATTGCATTTCATGCATCCATTCATGCATTCCACCTACATTGCATACACGCATTTGTATCAGTTGCATCCATTAAGGTCACTCACTATATTAGTTATCATTCGATCAGTTTAGATAATTCTTAGTCCAACAAGTCTTGTCACCTTAATCAAGGGCACCTTCGGTCTAGCATCAGTCCCATTTTACAATTCACAAAAATCATGTCAAAACAAAAAAAGTTGCACTACTAGGTATTTTCGATCACTCAACCACTCCTAGTGTTTCAAGCAACCTCCATTGAACGTCAAGTTTCCTCTTGGATCAAAACACACTTTTCACTAAGAAAATTTTGAGTTATGGGAGTTGACTCTACCATTTTTGAACCAAACACATATCACACTTATTAATAACATCTTGTGTTAGAGAGGGATGACACCATGATTGGGTTGAACCTTGAAGTGAAAAGTTCTTCTTGCTTGTCCCATTATGCACATAGTCCAAAAAAAAAACAATGAAAACAATGGTTTTCACCACTTTAAAATATACATCTTTGCTCAATTTACAAAAATGATAGAAAGAGTAGTAAGGATAAGGGCAAAATTCTCATCAGGACTCGATTCGAGTGGTTGAGAATATGATTCCCCAAAGCTCTAATTCTTGTCACAACAACAATCTCATCATAGAGTGAGTAGTAAGGATAGGGTAAAATTCTCATCAGGACTCGATTCGAGTGGTTGAGAATCTGATTCCCCAAAGCTCTCTCTTTATAAACACAAAGTAATAATAATAGGCCTTCAAGTAGTAAGGATAGGGTTTAATTCTCATCAGGACTCGATTCGAGTGGTTGAGAATCTGATTTCCCAAAACTTGAAGACCCTAATATTGGACTATGCTCATGCGTGGTGACACATCTCTCTTCAAGAGACCTCTAAACGCACATAAGGACAAGCTAGCTTTCTGGTTCTCTCCATGACTGGTTTAATCTCACCTTACTCAAGATGGGTAAATGAATTCATTTGCACACACAGTGGTTCTTAATTGGCTTGAGTCATTACCATGCTCATGATTGGTAAATGAACATCCATTGCACACACAATTGGTCCTTGAGAAATTTGACTCCACTTTTCCAGATTAATAGATGAGTTTGTTTGAAATCACTAGGATGTTTGAGTCTCTACAAAACAACTCTAGATTCTTATCATAAGCAAGCTTACATTCCATATCATCATCACATCATTACATAAGTTTCATAATCCACTTCATATTTCACCATTATATGTTGGTGTCCTTGATTAAGCAACAAAGATAAAATTGGTCAAGCAAGAGTCTAAAATCTCTATGAATGATCATTAGACCATCAGTTCATTTACATCCATCATCATAATAAAGTATGCACATCATTCATAATACATTCATACCACCATATACATATGCATTCATACATACATCCATAATAAAAGGAACACAAAAAGTGCAACACAAAATGATACACAAAAGAAAAGCCATGTATATATATATATATATATATATGAATCACAAGTACAAAGTATGCTCGAAGGTTATATACAATAGAGCATTGAGGCTCATATACTAAAAAAGAAATATTAAGCGCTACTAGCTAGCACCACCATGATCCCTAGGAGGTACAAAATGAGGCCCATGGCCAGAACCCTATGACACTGATGGATCAAGATGCCATGGAGCTCTAGAGCGAGAACTATTATGCCTGGACTCGCTTTACCTACTAGTATCGGATCTCGAAGAAGAGGGTCACAGAGGTAGTGATATACCTCCCTGCACAAGTTGATCCTCCAACAATCAAATGTATACCTCCTATGACAACGTATGATCCTCCTCTACATGAAGGAGAGATAAATCTTATCTCATCCACCCATCCTTCTCTACTATCTCTATATGAAGGGTAGCTATCATAGCTGCATCATCACCTCCACCTAGGGCACTCCATAGTCCCTCCACCTCCCTCCATAGCCATGCAATTTCAGCATCTCAAAGCCTTACCAACTCAGCATCCCATGCATCTCACTCTGACAACTCCTATAGGAGCCAATCTATCTCCTCAACCAGGCTATCTCACTCAACCTGGAGCACAACCCACTCCTCCTCACTTCATGCTGGAGGTCTCTCCAAAATCTCTCCCATATCACCTCCACCATCACCTCCAATCTCAAGAGGTTGATCTACCTCAACCCTCAACTGTCTCCCTCCATCACTGGCTCGATGATATCTCTATCATCGAGGAGTCTCCTCTATCTCAATCATAGTCTCCCCATCATCACCACTAACCTCATCCACCACCTGACTTGATGCCCATGGAGGCTAAGAGATAAACCAGGCATCATAGTCATCTATAGTCCTGACATCATCCACATCTAAGATATCTATATCGACATCATCCTCCAACTCCACCACCCAATCATCAGCATAGGGTAAGCCCAACTCATCACCATGATGCCTATAGATCACTGGAGCATTAGAAACCCCCTATCATATCCCAAACTATCATAAGACATGTGAGAATTAGATCAACTCTAACTCATTATCATGGTGCTCGACAACCCATCTAGCCCATTTGGTCCATCATAGTTGCTCCCCATCCATACCCCATCTAGCCCCTCACCATGACCACCAATACACCTACTCAAGTGTCAATATTACCCATAAGTCCTTGTACTCCTGATCATTATGATTGGGATCACTCGGTCATATCTCCTCAATTACTCACCACTTGAGTGCATAAGGATGTGCCATATCCCACTCACAAGGTAAACCCATAGGATGAGCTACATTGAAGTGCTCCTAGCCCTAGATCTGAAGAAGTAGATTGCACCCCAATCCTTTTTCCCTTACCTCTTCACCTCGTACAACTCCATGTACACCTGAGCTAGTAAGGTAGGTACCCAAGCATACACCCGAGGCTCATCAATCATATCATACACCAACCTAATCAAGTTCCAAGGGAACCTACATCCTATGTTGTTTGGCAACAACATATTGGCTAAAATGAACATCACATAGGTTGGTAATACCTCCAACTCCTTCGAGTACATCTCCAAATACTGGATGTCACTCCCAATATCCACATCCTCCTAGGCATCACCATAAATATGATCAATCTCAAGTCCCTTATTTCATCCCATAGACACCTAAAATGCATCATGTCAAGGTGACTACTCATATGGGACATGCTAGAAGACCATATGGAAGATCTTGGATAGATTCCAAGGTATAGTAGTGGTTCTAACCACTCATTTAGGTAGTTTGGCCTAATCAGTGTTGGTCGCGATTGACACCCATGGTTAACAGAGCTGACCATGCCTCAGAGCCATGGCTAGCCTCAAAAATTAGTTGGACCTTGGCCGACCCAAAATCAGTTTCAATGGCCAATTGGTTGTAGATCAGAGTGGTTTGAGAGCAAAAAGTTTTGGAAACTTCCCTCCAACTGCCTCAACTACCCTTTCTTGATCTTGGCTTCTCCATGAAGCTAAGACATGGCCTTCCAAAATGCTATAAGAACCCCCTCTAAATTGGGAAATAGAGAGATGAATCTTGAGTTGAGAAGTGGTGAAGCCCTATCGAATTGCATACTCACTTGCATTCATTGATAGGAACACTTTTGCTGCCCAATTGGAGATCACATGGCACTTGGAACCAAGAAGGCTATGGAGGGCTAGGAGGAATCAAGAAATGCAATCGAGCCCATTCCATCACCGATCTGAGCAATTCAATCACCAAATCTATCAGAGGACATCATGGTGACCCTTGATCATCAATTCATTAGAGTGAATTGAGGAATCAAGCCTTGATTTGGAGAACAAGGACATTTATACCTCAATCATGGCTATCAACCATAGCTAATAGTGCCAACCATGCAACAGACCCACGATCAAGGTTTAATCCTCAATTTAGCCAGTTTTAGTGATATATTTCCATTTGTATTTTTTCATTTAGGTATAGTTAATATAGATTGATTTTTTGTGTTATCATTAGATTGTTAGAATCATTAATATTAGGTAGATTCCTTTCAATTTCAAGTGTTAGGCAATTCTAGATTAGATGTCATTATTTCATGCATTTATGCTCTCAATTGTTAATTAGGGTATTAGAAGATTTGATCCATGCTTCTTTTACATTTCTTGATGGTCAATTATCATGTTTAGTGTAGTTTACTATGTTTCTTGCACTTTCTTGATTTCAAGCTTTCATGGCATATTTCATATAATTTCCTCCAAAAGCCTCATCAAGAGAGGCCTCCTTTGTGTTTAATTGTTTCTTGTTGTTTCTTGAATGCAGGATTAATAGGGTTTTGCTATTCAACGCAACAAATACCTCTAATCATGGAGAAGAAGGCTACATTTGCCTTGGAGCAGTTCGTGACAATCTAGGAAGTCTTTGGATTACACCTACCCTTTCGTGGGGATTTTCCTATTATTGTAATAACTGTATCACATTGGGTATCCCTAAGAGGGATGGATTTGTAACCGAGTTTCAATGGAAATTTAATAAAGGAAACCCTTCTTTATGTTCATTTGCAAATTCATCTATCTTTCATGCATTATGTTGATTTTCAGTTATTATTAGCTTAGGTGTATGCTTTTTAGGTTGCCACAAAAGGTGATCACGATGGAACTCCACAATTTATGCGATTTAAAAGCTAACTTGCTCTATTTTTTTATGTCTGGGCTTAGCTATGATTGGCAGTCACGGTTAATAGTTACCATCGCGCCACAGAGCCACAGGCAACAGTTGCAGCTATGCTTGATAAACGTGGTCAGTAGAAAATATAACAGACAACAAGCAGCCATATCTGTAATTTCTTGTCTGTGTATTTTTATGGTAGAATGCAAAAATGTTAGGTTAAGTAGAAAACATAGCAAAAGGTAGAATGGGAAATTCGTAGATGCTTTTTTAGTTTTCTACTAGTCGTTGCTAGGAATAGCGGATCTCTGATTGTAGTTTACCCTAGTCTCCAGTGGTCTAGGACATTTTGTGTTTTAGAGTTTGCATGCTTGAGGCCCAATCAGTGGCCATTCCTTCATAGATAATTGCATTCTCTAAAAAATCATATAGCATAGTCGTGCATTCTTTTAAAGTGAAACATTCTTTTGAAAAGCATGTAGGGAAAATCATTTGAGTGTTGCTTTATGCATTTTAATTTCATGCAAAGTAAAAAGAACCACACACACCATGACACACTGTAAACGCTAGTGAGTTGGAAGTCACATCCAACCACTAGTAGGGTTCAATGATGGTGGCAGTGATTTCCATCCATTGGCCCAACTCCCTCGATCCTTTTGTTACTAGACCAATACTGGATCCAATATGCCATCATAGCCCATGGAAAATTTGCATATACTCCTCTCCGAAGAGGTATCACGCTGATTACGGGTGAATAGGGTGAGGACCGAGAGGACCTGTGCTCCTTGACCATGTGTGGACTTCACTACCACACATTATAGGTGGGATTACGTAGCCTAGAGTTCATTTCCAGGTTGTCAAGCTATGAGTATACAGGTGAAAGCCCTTTAACAATTGAGTATATCATCAACATTTTGAAAACATGATGAGAGTTACTTTATGATACAACAAACTTGAAAACTCATCAAATAATTTAGGGCTCACAAATAAAAAATTTAAAAGAGATAATCATTATTGTTTACTTTGTTTGCCTTAAAACTTACATACGAGATAATATAATATCATGGTGGTTACACGGAGAGGTCGATCCAGGCATAGACCCGAGATCGAGGCCGAAGCTCCACCCTCAACCATAGAATCCTCATGAACATCATTCGATGAGTATTAGAGGGGATAATTCTACACATGAGGATCCTGTTGAGAATACCCCAGTTAGAGGAGCCACTAGACACTCCTCGAGACATAGATCAGAGCATGGGGCTTCCTAGCATGGGGGTCCTAAACATGGTAGCATTTACCATGATCACACTCCACGTGCATCCATGGGATCTACTGAAGAGTTTGTCATAGAGGGATCCATATTGGTACCCCTTTGACCTATGTCTAGGGGAGGCTTGAGGCCTCCACCATCTGAGTATAGATGAGTTCAAGATCTACCCATTTAAGGGTAAGTAGATAGGGCCACTTCTGAGCGTAGGCCCATGCAAACTCCCAATAGAAGTGAGCCTTGTAGGATCACAATAGACATGTCTAAAGTGGGAGCAAATGGTATGCCACCTCATGAGCCATGGTGTAGTAGATAGTTAGATGGTCTAGATAGAGTCTTAGGATAGCTAGGTTATAAGCCTACTCCTACGCCTTCTCATTCTATGAGCGTGCATAGTGGTAGTACAATTAGGACCATCAGAGAACCTAGAGAGTGCTCCAAATATTCTCATGATATGCATACCCTGGCATCCCATGCGGGCACAGAGTATAGGCAATAGCTAGATGTGAATGCCATCTTCACAGACAAGGGCAAGAGTGTAGCAAATCAGTCCATTGGGGGACACACCCACAAAGTCACTCGAATAGAGCACACACACCAGAGGCCTCATACGACTGATCACATAGATAGATCTCACAAGCTGGTGTTAGAGCAGAGATGTCAGATTCTCCAAGACCAATTGGAGGATGTTCATGCAGAGTGGGAATACCTAAAAAATGAGAACACTCAGAGGCAAAGGTTCATAAGACAATGCTTATACGAGCAATGCATGCATGAAAAATGCATCCTTGATCAAAAGGAGCATGTTGAGAGGGAGGACCGATTGGCCAATGTTGGGTTACCTCCCCATAGTGAGCATAGGGAGAGCATTGATAGATGAGCTACTTCATAGCCCGATTTGCACCCTGAGTATATAGACACCCATGCTCACCGTACGACCCAACATAGAGATCGGTGCCTTGCATTCGAACATCATGGGCATAGGTAGTATGAAGAAGAAGTGGGAGAGGAATTAGATCAAGAATATCCTAAAATATCCCAAGTCAAAGTGGATGATGAGCCTAGTCCTCCACCTCGATCGAAGAGGAACATGCCTCCAAAGGTGCCTCAAAGGTAATCCAGAGAAGAGGAGTTCTTATCTTCATAGGCCTATAAGGCCTTGGTAGAAAAGGTCAGAGCTATCGAGAAGCAAGGAATGACTTATCAAAAGCCTACCTTGAATAAGATTCATAATGAACCTTTATGCCCATCAGTGCCTATTCTGGCCTATCCTAAGCATTTTGAGATGCCTAGGCTGGAAAAGTTTAAAGGAGAGGAGGATGCTCAAGAGCACATGATAGGTTTTCTAGACATGTGCTTTCAGATCGAAAGCAATGATGCCCTGCTCCTATGGACCTTCATTACAACCCTCTCGGGCCCAGCCCATGAGTGGTTTAATCAACTCAAAAGGCACAACATCACTAGTTTTGAGCAACTGGTTGATGCATTTCTTGAATGCTTCTCCTTCGACATCAAGAAAAAGGTGAACCTATCCGACCTGGCTGCTTTAATGCAACATGATGATGAGCTAGTTATGGATTATGGGAAATTATGGAGAAATATGATGGCAAAGCTATCATTCTCCATCCCATCCTTTGAACTAACTTGGATGTTCATGAAAAGTTGCACCAAGCATATTTCACTATTGTTGCAGTTGCAGCAATATCAGACATTCGAAGAGGCTTTGGCGCAAGCCAAAGTGATAGAGGATATCAAGTTACAGGAGGGTAACTTGAAGCTCAGAAACAAGAAGGAATGGAATAATAAGAGCACTGAGAAACAACCGGCCAAGCCGACCCACGTTAATCAGGTGGTTTTAAACCTTCATAAAGGGGATAAGGGGCAACAACAATGAAATTATCAAGCCCAACCTCCTCCTATGCAATATGAGTAGTGCAATAACAACCAGAAGGGTAAGGACAAAGAAATATACCCTCCTCACATATTCACTCAATTATCAGAATCGTTGACAATGATTTTCCATCAATTATGCGAGGCAAAGGCAATAAACTTACCCGAGGTCAAATTAGTGGACCCTAATCAACCCAAGCCTAAGGGATATAAGGATGATCAATATTGCATATTTCATCGAATGAAAGGTCATGACATAGAGGTATGTTGGTATTTCAAACATTTAGTGCAAAATATGATCGAAAGAGGTACGCTTCTTGTAGACAATCCACAAGCGCCAGACAATCAGAATATGGGGATTTACAAAAATCCTCTACCCAACCATGAGGTACCAAGGAATAATGTTGGCCAAGTCAATCAAGTATGCATCGAACCACCAACCCATGGGTTCATCAGAATGGTCAACATCATCACAAGACATGCGAGGTATGAAAGACCCAATCAACCTCCAGCTCCCATTAGAGTCCACGTTGTGCCTCCTCCAAGGCCAACCCAAAATGTGCCAGGCCCACCAACTAGACCGGTGGTGACAATCAGGAGTAGGTTAGTTCAAAACCTATAGATGACTCCAGCAAAGTTGTCTATTTATGAGCTGATTCAGTAGTCCCCCAAGCATAGGGAGATGCTTATGGATATTCTAAGGTCCATAGAAGTGCAGTCCTAGGATCCTAAAGCATTCACACACTTCATGGGACACATGCAACAGTGTCAAGAATCGATCATACAATTTTATGATCATGAAATCAAGATGGTTTCCACTATCACAGTGGACCCACCGCTTCATATCATTGCATGTGTAAACCACAAACCTTTCAAGCGGGTTTTTATTGATACAGGATCATCAATCAATATAATCATGACCAAGGCATTGACATACCTAAAGTTACCAAAGATGCATATCATACCTTCTACCTTCACGTTGAGAGCTTTTAATGATGCATTATGCTCAACTATCGGTACTATAGTCTTACCCATTCAGGTGGGACTAAAGACCATCCCTGTGATGTGTCATGTGATTGAAGGTGCTATGTAGTATAATATACTTCTAGGGTGGCCTTGGATAAGAGAAATGCATTGTGTCCCTTCCATTCTCCATCAATGTATTAAATACGTGCATGAGGGATAGGTTCACGTGGTGCCTTCAGATGAAGAACCATTCAAATACGTGAATCTAGTAGATTTATCGGGGGACTTCATGCTCCCCTCAATGCACCTGGACATACGACCAGCATCATCGATCAAAGAGCTAGGAGGTAAAATGAAAGAAGTGTGTGCCAAACCTACAACATCCGCATCTCAATGATCGGAGCACACGACAACTGCTTCTACCAGACCATCTACATCCATAGTGCATCGGGATGATAGGAAGCTAAAAGTAAAGGTGGGCAAAAAAGAGATAAAGCAAGCACCCAAACTAGTTGTTGTCGAGGTTCCTACTCCCATGGAAGTAGAGAATACTCAAGGAGAAGTCGAAGAGGCACCTCAGCCTACTTCACCTGCATCTTCAGTAGGGTCATCTGCACCATAGGTGACCATTCATTTGGTTAATCCTAGATTAGGGGAATATATTGTGTAGAATGTGACATTTACATCGATCATCGAGACTACATAGGACATGGGCCGACCACAAGCCCATCGCCTTCCCGTAGGGATGGTGGTACCACTAGGGGTACCTCCTAACCAAACCAATTTCATCTATGGAGGGCTCGACCAACTTGCATCTCACACTCCCATGGATGAGGATGATGATGAACCATTCACTATGAATGTTCATTATCTTTCTAACCCGAAGTATGCCTTACGATATTTTGAGCATTACCATTGGCATGGTTACGGTCTCAGATTATTCGAGCAGGGGCGTAGGAGGCCTTATGAACCACAGTATCAGTTGCCTACTGACAGGTTTGGGTTAGGATATTATATTGGAGGATAGGATGAACTCCTCATGATATCTTTAGACCACTTGTACCTCAATCTAGGGGGTGAAGTCGACTTCAATCCTTATCACCCCAATCCCTCCACCTTTCGAAGGGATAACCGGTTAGTGTCTTACGTCACTATAGAACCACCTGAGATATATCATGAAGACATCTTGGTGGAGACCAGTCCAGAGCACATACCAAGAGACAACTTGGATGAAAAAATCTATGAGGCAGCCGATGACACAGGCATGCAAGTTTAGATCGCTAGCATAGAGATAGATTCTGAGTTAGAAGATCATTCTGACGAAGATAGAGTAGAGTCCATATTTGAGATAGGTGGACCGAGTTGCATATATGAGAGTGATGATGATGATGAGTCCTCGAACAATGAGAAATATGAGGATGAGACTGAGTTGGCTTACTTGGGCCCTCTTAATTTACATCATCTGTTACCTTTGGAGACAGTCATCGAGGATGAGCAATCCTCCATGGATGATAGTAATTATCGAGAGTGGGCTTTCATGGGGCCCCATATTCTTGATCTCCCAGTTCTAGTAGGTAGCGATGAAGGTTTCTATTATGATAGTGATGATGAAGATGAAATAGAGAGAGCCTATTTGGGACCTCCCTACTTACATCATCGTAATGCACCATACACTACAATGGATATGTACAGAGATATCAATCTCCACCCGCACCTCAGAGGAAGAGCTCCTAATTTAGATAGGATTTATCATATGGTCTTCCCTGATCCATCGACATTCAGAGAGCTCCTTGAGCCTAGCGATCCTATTTTTGAGTCTATCCATAGACCGGATCCAGAGATCCCCATACCCCTAGAACCACATCTCGAGGATGGAAGTTATATAAATTTAGAGTCACATGCACGTGGTCCTGGAGATATGATCCATTCCATCAATATGATCTCCATTGATTTGACCACTCCACTTCACAACCCAATCGACCCCTCCAAACCATTATATCTTGATATAGATGCTATTGATTGGGATCATATTGACTCACCACTAGAGCCTGAAGATTTCTTCCCTAACGAAGAAATGTTGCAACCTTTTCATTTTATGCTAGGCTATGCACATGATGTTTATCATGTTGAGGATGCTTCCAATGTGGAACCCATAAACCCAGTAGATGACATCCACTTGATCCCTACGCCTCACCAGCTTGAGGAGGGATCCCACATGTCAGTAGAGGAAACCTTTGAAGTGGATATCAACGATGATCCCACGAATCCTAGGAAGGTTAAATTTGGAGAAATTTTATCTCCTGATGAGCATGCCAACCTCATCCCTCTACTGAAAGAGAGACCTGATCTCTTTGCTTGGACTTATAAGGACATGTCGAGTCTAGATCCAAAATTGGTTACTCATAACCTTTCGCTAGATCTCTCAAAAAATCCAGTCAAGCAAAAACTTAGGAAGATGCATCCAACAATAGCCTTAATGGTTAAATATGAATTGCAAAAGTTGTTGGATGTAGAGTTTGTCATTTCCATCGACTATCCAGAATGGGTATCAAACATGGTGCCTATAGGAAAACCTGATGGAAGGATCCGTATCTGTACGGATTTTAGAGACCTCAATAAGGCAACACCAAAATATTCATTTCCATTGCCGAACATAGATGCTCTCGTAGATGCAACTGCGGGTCATGAAATGCTCTCCCTAATGGATGGTTTTTTTGGTTACAACCAAATTTGGATTAAGCCCGAAGACCAGCATAAGACCACATTCATAATGCCATGGGGGATATTTTGCTATAAGGTTATGCCATTCGGCCTTAAGAATGTTGGTGCTACATATCAGTGGGCTATGACATATATCTTTCATGACTACATGCATAAGATCTTGGAAGATTATATCGATGACTTATTGGCAAAGTCATTGCTATGTTTAGAGCATGCAGAGGTCCTAAGAAAGGTCTTCGATCACCTGATAGAGCATAATGTCAGGTTGAATCCTAAGAAGTGTGTGTTTGGCGTAACTTCAGGAAAGCTCTTGGGATTCATCATTTCAAAATGAGGGATCGAAGTTGACCCAGAAAAGGTCAAGGCTATTTTAGAAATGCATCCTCCCATGAATATCAAGGAATTAAGAAGCCTGTAGGGCAAAGTAGCATCCATAAAGTGATTTATCACACAATTATCAGATAAATATCGACCCATGAATCGACTGCTACACAAGGGGGTCCCATTCAATTGGGATGAGGACTATCAAGCAACCTTTGCTGAGATTAAGCACTACCTAGCAATGCCACTAGTACTAGCTCCACCAAGACCAGAGGTACCATTCTTGCTATATATCAACAACTGACTTTGCATTGGGAACCATGTTAGCCCAAAAGAATGTGCAAGACAAAGAGCAAGCCATATATTACATTAGCCGAACCTTGGTGAGTTACGAGCTAGGATATGCCTACGTGGAAAAGTTGTGTTTAGCAGTAGTGTTCGCTACAAAGAAATTGTGGCATTATATGTTAAGTCATACGATGTATGTCATATCAAAACAAAATCCTTTGTAGTATATGATGAGCAAGACATATCATAATACACGTACTACGAAGTGGATCATGCTATTGATAGAATTTGATTTGGAATTCATTAGCCAAAATTCCATTAAGGGATAGGTCATAGCTGATCAACTGGCTGAGGTGCCTCTAGAGAATAGTAGGCCCCTCACCATAGAGTTACCTGATGATGTAATTTTCACCTTATTAGAAGCACCTAAACCCGAAGAACCAGATAACAAAGCTGATATGACCTTGTTCTTTGATGGTTCGAAGTGTGAGCAAGGGGGTGGTGCAGGAATAGTGTTGTTCACACCACAAGGTGCTCCCATGCCCTTGTCATTCAAGTTAGACTTTCCTTGCACTAACAATAATGCTGAATATGAAGCCCTAATCTTGGGCCTCCAAACAACTATCACCATGAAGATTAAAAGGTTAAATATCTTTGGTGATTCCCTTCTCATTGTCAACCAAGTGAAGGGACTTTTTCAATGTAGGTGTCCTATCCTGAAGGTCTACAAAGATCTTGTTGATACTTATCTAGCTCAGTTGGAGTGGTATGACATCGAGGCAATCCCTCATTCATCAAATAGATTCGTAGACACTATGGCATCTTTGGGATCCTTAATCCCTCAGAATCTATCTATCGATTTTACTACCATCCATGTAAAAATGTTGTCACACTCTACTATGCAATGTGAAGCTTTGGATAACAAAGAGTCAATCAACATGATTCAGATAGAACCAAACCATGAGTGGTTCTACAGAGCTAGAGACTTTCTCAAGAGAGTGCCATGGGGGTCATTGATCTCATGGAGGTCCTACGGGGAATGGTACTACCATTCACCATAAGGTTGTTTCCCAGTATGCATTTGCAAATGTTAAACCATAGGGGGAACATGTTGTCTTGTCAGTTGAGGCCGAGGTTTATCAGAATTGGATGTCATAGATATATGACTTCCTAAAGCTTGGTGTAATCCCTCAGGGATTATCGCATGCCGTGAAATACATATTTAAATAGAAAGTGATAAAGTATGTCTTGTTAGGAGATATTTTGTATCATCAAAGTTACGATGGAGTTCTCCTTCATTGTCTTGAGCCCCAAGAATCATCTTGGGTAATTTCACAAGCTCACGATGGTACGTGTGGTGGCCATTTCAATGGCATGGCTATCATCAAGTGCATCCTTCGCATGGGCTATTATTGGCCTACTATGGAGAAGGATTGCAATGTGTATGTCAAGAAATGCATTAAATATCAACATCATGCTAATCTCACGTACCTGCCATCATAGGCCTTACAACCCATTCAAGTGGCTTGGCCATTTGCTCAGTGGGGTTTGGATCTAATCGGTAAGATCTCTCCTCCATCATCGGGTCGACATACATTCATTATTATAGCTACTGAGTATTTTACTAAGTGGGTGGAAGCAATCCCATTAACAATGACAACTGGAGCGCGTATTGCTGAGTTCATACTCACCAATATCATAAGTCATTTTGGGATACCATCCAAGATAATTTTGGATAATGGAACATCATTCAAAAACAAAACTATGAGGGCTTTGACGTCCAAGTACAGGATCAAACATAGTTTTGTGACTCCATATTATCCGTAGGAAAATGGGCAAGTTGAGGCTTCAAACAAGACAATGGTATCCATATTGAAAAATATGGTACAAGAGCACCACAAATATTGGCACATCTAGTTGCCCCTTGCATTATGGGCTTATAGGACTAGCATTCAGACACCCACTAGGGCAACTCCATTTTCACTAGTATATGGCACTGAGGCCATTATGCCCCTAGAGTTGGAGATTCCAATGCTATGCATCACATTGAAAGAGTTCATCGATGATGACACTGTGTGACAAGCTCACCTAGATCAATTGATGCTACTTGATGAACATTGCATGAATGCTCTTGAGCATCTCCACATTTATCAAGAGTGCTTAAAATGAGCTTACAATAACAAAGTCCATCTGAGAGACTTTGAGGTTGGTGATCTTGTGCTGAAAGAGAACCAACAGAATTCAAATCTACCACCAAAACTATGAGACAAATTTATGGCTAATTGGTTAGGTCCTTATATCATCTCTGAGAAGATTGGACCTAGGACATATCGCTTAACATCGCTTGAAGGTGTTGAAGAGCCTGAACCTCTCAACATCCTTCATATTAAAGAGTTCTATGCCTAAAACCATTAAAAGGCTCCAAAGGCATTTGTAAGCCTTTGGTCATCGATAAAATTAAGCCCTTTGGTCATCCAATAAAAATCTCCAAAGGCATCTGTAAGCCCTTTGGTCAAATCAAAATTTCAAAAATCCATAAAAATTAGACAAAGCAATAAAATCTAAAAAATTGAAAAATATAAAAAATTCAAAAAACATTGCATTTCATTTGCATCATTGCATTCCATTTACCACATGCATTTCATTTTACATTGCATTAGGTATTTCCATCCACCGCACTTGCATTAGAATAAGTTGTGTTTACAATATTACAAATGACACCACGTTTGTGTTTCAATCATGCATCTATGCATTATCACCTTCATCCATCACCCTTGTGAGTAATTGTGTTTTTCAACACAACCCTTCCTATTGCTATGAAGAATATACTAAGGTTTTTCGGTCATTCAACCATACCTAGAGGTCTTCTCAAGAGTTGGTAGAAAGCTTGCTTTGCTTTTGTAGATGAGGTCTAGTTTTGATAGCACTTAGCATATCAGAATCCTATCACTAATTTACAAACTAAACAATCCTAATTAGGACAAGGGAAATATGAAAGCTACGAAGTGGGACCAGGTATCCTGAGGTGAAAATTTTATCTTGCTTATCCCCCTATGCGGACGGTCCGAGAAATGTTGACAATTGGCAAAAGGACAAGTTTCCCCTACCCATATGAATCCCTTGCTTACATCAAAAGAAGCAAAATCCCAAAAATAAATTCCTGAATCAAATCCTAGAATGAAATCCCAAAAATCAAGTCAAATCAAGTTCAAGTTTACCAAAAATAAAATTAGTATCAAATCCCTTGCTCAAAAAAAAAAAAGAAGTACAAAATAAATAGTGGTTTTTATCACTAAAAAAAAGTATATACAAAATAAACAATGATTCTTATCACTTTATATGAGCAAGTATCCCAATAAATTGAAGAAAAGAAGGGAGTGAACTTGAATCCCTAGAATTGTTAGTACTACCGCACCTTACACATGATGATATATCTGATACATTAGCATATTGCTTTTGTGCAGACCAATGTTTGAATGTGGAAGAGCTAGCTTCAGGTGTCCTGTATCACCTAGTGGTCTAATCCAACTGAAATCCAAACCTAGGATTGGATAGACATTTGAGGATCCCCAATACAGCAATGGGCTGAATGAATCCCGCTTGGCACTGGGGTATGCTTATGCCTTATCTAATATACTCATTTGCACACACAGGGGTAATGAATAGTTGGGTCTATCCTAGAGAAAGCCTTATGTTTCAGAAGTCTAGTATGGTCAGTATACAACTTTTGATAAGTCAACTAGGGTGTTTGAGTCTCATGGAAAACCTCAAAAATTCCCAAATAGCAACAATCAAATCGCAATCATCAAATATCAATTTCTTTTATGAGAGTTTGTTTATTAGAATGTTCATAATATAGGTTAGATACCGGATGGATGTCAGAAATGATATTTAAATGACCATTGACTATGTTATCCATATTATTTTAATTTACAAAAGCTTATGAACAGAAACAATATATCATTTCATAGCACACATGGGTGTTTAATTGATCAATTCTTATGATAAGATATATCAATTACAATTCATGATTGTTATACATTCTGTGGTGTCATCCATTAGATTTTCAAACTCATATTGCATTCATACATTATGTTTTAAGCAATTAAAGCATACATGTCCATTTCCAGTAAAATATCATCATAAAATTATGCAATACATACATGGCATGAATTATGTCATAACATCATAAGGTAAATGCATACAAGTACTATAAATTGAACATGCAGTTAACATCCAATATTGCATTCATATACATTCATCATAAGTAGTCCATCCACACATGTATATTACTGCATCTAATCATACATCGCATAGCTATCTAGTGCATGTCATACATACATCACATCATATAGCATAAAATAAACACAACATCAGCATTGCATCCATATGCATCTCATAAACATAAAATAAATAAAAATTGCACATATAATAAGTCTCAAAAGTTTGATCATATATATATGTGTATCAAAAAATATAGAGAGTATATCGACATGTGTCCAAAATACCCGTAGGCTACAACTATGTAGGTCCTCGACCTTACACTCAAAAATGGTACAAAAAGCATCTAGCATAGATCTGTACTAAGCAGGGCCTACACCCCCAGTCTGAGAGGCTCCACCATCACCTCCACCCTCCCTGTGAGTCCATATAGAGCTGGCACCTGAGGTCCTCTCTGATCTATGTGACCTATGACTAGAGTGAGATGAGGACTGACCTGTCTCCCTGGTCTACATCCTCTGAGATCCTGAAGCTATGGTCCTCTCTGAAACCTCACCCTCAAGTAGCTCAATATCTCCCCTCAAGGTAGAGATGTATGCAACATCTGATGATCTATCATTGATGTGTTGCTGCACTAGATCCCGTAGTCTCCTGATCTATGCCATCGGGTCCATCACTGCTAGTCCATGCACTACTGGCACTATTGGTACTCTTGGAGCTGCTACAGTAGCTAGAGCCACTAGTACAACCTATGAAGCTAAGGGGTCCTCCCTCGTAGCCCTGAGTGAGTCACGCTCTATAGTCATAGCATCTAGCTATGACTGTACAAGGATGCGCTACCCTGTAACCCTATGGAATCTGATGTGTGATATAGTGATCTATGCCTAGAGAGCAGCCTTCTCCTCTGCATACTCATACCACTAAGACTGCCCTATGAAGCTGTGCCTGGAGGTCCTTAACCCATGCCTCTAAAGTAGCTATGGAAGTGTCTCTCCCTAGCATCTACATCTGGAGTGTGCCTACCTGAGTCTGTAGGCTAGCAACCTAGGCCCTGAGCTACCCGATCTCACTATCAAGTGGTGCCTCACCCTCCTCAAGAGCATCACCCTCCTCCTCAGCCAGGGGTGCCTCCTCTATGGCTCCCTCACCCCATCCACCCTCAGTCCTCTAATGGACCCGATGATCATGAGGATCAACCTCTACACCCTCTGCACCCTCTACTATAGTGCCATCTATTGGTCAGCCCAAGGGGCCCTCCATGCCCCACCATACCCTGGTAGTCCACCAAGTGTCATAGTCAGGTGTAGTCCCTACATCTGTCAAGCCTGACTCCTAGAAATCATCATCCTCATCACCTAGTGGAGTCACCCTAGGCCATGTCAAGTCTCTCTCTAAAGTGAGGTGATGATAGATGGTAGGAAGCTCTAGAATGTCCTACCTAATGCTAAACTATCTAGTGATATGAGAGAAGTAGAAGAACTCATGTACCTCAAACTTGCATTCGAGGAGCCATCTATCTCTATATGCTCGATGCAGGTATCTATCAGCCTCCATCCATGGAGGGCAATCTAGATAAGAGTTCCACTCAATCTGGTCTACCTGTAGTCATGCAAATTACCCAATGTAATAGTCTAGGTCCCCTACATGAGACCTACTCTAGAAGCCCTCCTGCTCATGAGGCCAACATGTTGTATAGCACTGGCGCACTACCTCAATGGTATCGATCTCGAGTGGTAGTCCTAGTAGGGTGCTCAATATTAATGTGCTACCACCCCTAGATCTGAAGAAGTAAGCTACAATTGATGCCCACTCTACTCCTCTGAGTGATATGGTACAACTCATTATAGAGCTATGCTAGTAGGGCACTCCCCCAGGATAGGATCAAGGGTTGATCAATGCTGCTCGCTAGGACATCCTACATCCTAGCTAGGAGGTTCCAAGGGAACCTCACTCTAGAAGTGTTAGGGAGCATGATCTACACAATCAGGTGCATGAAAATGGCTGCTCATTGAGAGAAAACCTATTGTGTGTACCAATGCTCAATATGGACCCCTCCGTGGTCCGAGTGTCATTATGCCTCATCACTATGATGATCAAAGATATGATCAAATATTACCTTCTTCACATTGATCGATGAATATGTGATGGCCTCGCCATCCAAGGGGAGTCAAAAGATGTGATATACATCCTCTAGAGTCATAGTCATTTCACCATATCCCAGCTTTGGGCCAATGCAGTCATGTAGGCCTGATCAGCTTGGATGGTGGGTAGGCATAGTACATAGCTAAAGCCCATGACTCCAAACCAATTCAACTCTACATGATTCAGGGCACCATGCAGGTTATGAAGGATATCTGATTCCCTCACCCTCACAGTTAGAGTCTAGTCGAAAGCAGAATAATAAGGGAAAAATAATTAAAAATCAACCAAAAACATCAAAAAATGACTTAAAAATGACAAACAAAATCATAAAATCACAAAAGCACATAAACATAAAAAAATGCACTCAAAAATTTAAAAAAAATGGACAAAGTACTTTAAAAATTGAAAAAAATCAATTAATTGCTTTTAAAACTCAAAAAAATTGAAAATTTTTGAAAATTTTCCTAAAGTGGTCAAACCGCGGTTTAGACCCGCGATCGGGATGGCAGTCAAATTTACTGACCGTTGGGATTTAATCCCATCGCGACTGACAGCCGCGGTCCCTAATTTTCCAATTTGGGACCACGTCTACCAACCGCAGATAAGAAAATAGACCTTTTTAAGGTCATTTCTTATCCCGAGACACCCAAAAAAAAATTAAAAACCCTCCCCTTAATCTAACCTAAGCTAAACCTAACTAGGGTGAGGTTAATTACTAATAGTTTAATGATATTCATTTAACCCATTACTTAGTGAGGTTAATTTTTAAACCGGTAAAAGTAAATAATGGTCAAGGGTTTTGTGTGCTTCTACCTTAGTCGCACTGGCTCCTCCAGGTTGGTCTACCATCAATTCAGGTGGTAGTGAGGTCGAGTTTGCAGTAGCATTTCACGTCAAATTTGATAACTCACCTCTCAGAGCCCTCAGGTTTTGCAAGCTGTTAGTTGGAAAATGATAATATTTTTTTAAATATTTCCTATTTTGCTCTTGATCGTGGCTGACACCCACGGGCACAGAATTAGGGTTTTTCGATCGTGGGTCGGAGCTGCGACTAAGGAAATTTGCAAAATTAGCTATGTTTGCCAAGAGTGGTTAGCAACCTACAATAAATGCTCCAAAATCCTACCGTGAGGAGTTTCAAAATGCTAAATTAAAAATACCCACCTGACCAGAATTGTCAAAAATATTAAAAATAACAAAAAAATTAGATAAATCAAAAACCAAATGCGCCTCATACCTAGTCATTTACCCTATACACTTGGTGGTTGCAGTGACTTGCATTCCATGCAATCCGACAAGATGAGTAAATTACCATAAGGACATTTGGGGTAAATTAATCATCATGGAATTGATATGCTTCATTTTAATCCCGAAGAAGGCCTTGACGGTCGGACTGCTCCATGGGAACAAAGTGTTCATCTCAATTCTTCTATGATATTTTTAGTAGATCATCGATAATATGATTCAACACATGCCTAATTGGAATTGTTATCATTTTGATTCCCTAAGAAAGCCTTCATGGCTGGACCACTCCATGGGATAGAAATATACAATTACTATTAATAGTTGCAATCATAGCTGATTAGGCCTAATCAAAGTATCAAATGCTAAATCTTAATTTGTTCAAAGTCATTCATAGTGGTCAAGCGACTCATCGCTTCATTTAATTGTCATTACCCTCATCGACTCGTCGCTTGAGGGGGTAGTCATAATGTCATAATCATAATCAAAGTCAATAGAAGATCCCTTGATCTTGTCAAAATTGCATTCATCTTACGAATCATTGCCAACGACTATCATAAGCTTACCCTTTGTTGGGGCAAAAAGCAAATATGATAGTTTAGTTTGTAGCTCTCTTCCTTTTGGATACATAGGGTGCGAAAGCCTATAGTAGCACTGAAGCTACCCGAATGCCACTGGAGCTTGCCAAAGCTCTTTCAATTTAAGCCTTCCATCCAGTTGGAAGCAATGATTCTAGGATGTGCATCCTTTTGTAGGACCTTGGGCATCTAATGTTGATCAGACTAATGATCATCATCCAACCTACGACATCATTTTAGGAGGTCTATTTTTGCTCAGCGTTGTTCGATCTCACAATGCATCTCAAAAGGGGCATCTGTAGACACCTAAAATGCATCATGTCGAGGTGACTACTCATATGGGACATGCTAGAAGACCATATGGAAGATCTTGGATAGATTCCAAGGTATAGCAGTGGTTCTAACCACTCATTTAGGTAGTTTGGCCTAATCAGTGTTGGCCACGGTTGACACCCACGGTTAATAGAGCTGACCGTGCCTCAGAGCCGTGGCTAGCCTCAAAAATTAGTTGGACCTTGGCCGACCCAAAATCGGTTTCAATGGCCAATTGGTTGCAGATCAGAGTGGTTTGAGAGTGGAAAGTTCTAGAAAATTCCCTCCAACTGCCTCAACTACCCTTTCTTGATCTTGGCTTCTCCATGAAGCTAAGACATGGCCTTCCAAAATGCTATAAGAACCCCCTCTAAATTGGGAAATAGAGAGACGAATCTTGAGTTGAGAAGTGATGAAGCCCTGTCGAATTGCATACTCACTTGCATTCATTGATAGGAACACTTTTGCTGCCCAATTGGATATCACATGGCACTTGGAACCAAGAAGGCTATGGAGGGCTAGGAGGAATCAAGAAACACAATCGAGCCCATTCCATCACCGATCTGAGCAATTCAACCACCAAATCTATTAGAGGACATCATGGTGACCCTTGATCATCAATTCATCGGAGTGAATTGAGGAATCAAGCCTTGATTTGGAGAACAAGGACATTTATGCCTCAGCCATGGCTGTCAACCATGGCTAATAGTGCCAACCGTGCGATAGACCCGTGGTCAAGGTTTAATCCTCAATTTAGCTGGTTTTAGCGATAGATTTCCATTTGTATTTGTTCATTTAGGCATAGTTAATATAGATTGATTTTCTGTGTTATCATTAGATTGTTAGAATCATTAATCTTAGGTAGATTCCTTTCAATTTCAAGTGTTAGGCAATTCTAGATTAGATGTCATTATTTCATGCATTTATGCTCTCAATTGTTAATTAGGGTATTAGAGGATTTGATCCATGCTTCTTTTACATTTCTTGATGGTCAATTATCATGTTTAGTGTAGTTTACTATGTTTCTTGCACTTTCTTGATTTCAAGCTTTCATGGCATATTTCGTATAATTTCCTCCAAAAGCCTCATCAAGAGAGGCCTCCTTTGTGTTTAATTGTTTCTTGTTGTTTCTTGAATGCAGGATTAACAAGGTTTTGCCATTCAATGCAACAAATGCCTCTAATCATGGAGAAGAAGGCTACATTTGCCTTGGAGCAGTTCGTGACAATCTAGGAAGTCTTTGGATTACACCTACCCTTTCGTGGGGATTTTCCTATTATTGTAATAACTGTATCACATTGGGTATCCCTAAGAGGGATGGATTTGTAACCGAGTTTCAATGGAAATTTAATAAAGGAAACCCTTATTTATGTTCATTTGCAAATTCATCTATCTTTCATGCATTATGTTGATTTTCAGTTATTATTAGCTTAGGTGTATGCTTTCTAGGTTGCCACACATCCAACCTGAATACACAATCCCTCCATAGGTACACAAAATATGTAGTAGATATCCTTGAGTGTCACCATTATCGCCCTTGTTGGGAGCTGGAAGGTCCCCCTTTCTGGATACCACCTCTCTTATAAGGTAGAGAGGTACCTTTCATCTACCCTCACTAACTCAACTTGTGCACACCCATCCAATCCCACCTTCTCTAGCCACTCCCAGTCAGCTTCCGTCATTGCCTTATTTACCTGTTGGCATTTTTGCCACATTTATTGTTATTATTAATTATTAATGCTTAAATTGTTGGCCCAAAGCAGTTTTGTGAGTTTCAAGGAGGTTTTTCCGATTTTCAAAGATTAAATGCTGCCCCGAATTAAATGCTTTGCGGATTTTCAATGCGGTCAAGCTCGAAGAGCACTCAGGCCACCAAAATTAAAGATTTTCTTGGTTCGAAACTCCTGGTCGTGGATCATTTTAACGGTTTTTCATGCACATGTTTAAAAAACAAATTTAATGAAGGTGGTTCTTCGAAGATGACATGTACATTGCATTCAATTTTGTGGGTCTCCAAGGCTGCAATTAAGGGGATCGTGTGCATAATTTCCAATGCATAATTGTAGATCACAAGGAAGTCGGTTTCAAATATTTAATGCTGCAAAGAGGACGACCCTCTATAAAAACCAATGTAAGCTTCATTTGAAAGTGTGGTTGGAGAGTTCTCTGCTAGAAACTGGAATTGTATCTGCAAGAATAAAAGTATTGGCTTCAGATTTTCAGCAACGGTTGTATGAGTGATTTTCTTTTCTGTCAGGTTGCATTTATTATAGTATTCGTATTTCTTAATGGTTGTATTTAAATTCTGCATCTTGGATTTAAATTCTGCCATGAGAGTATGATTTCTGGAGTGTAATATTGGAGAGATTTGCTACATACAGTTGTGTGAGAATTGAGCTGACATCTTATGTTACTTGCTGTTGTCGCATTTTTAAGTTTCCTGCTGTTATCTTCCGATCCCATCACTTCGGCCTGTGGCTATATTTCCCATTCCTTTCTGCAACTTTTTATTTATTTCCAGCAACCCTTATCTTTAACCAGAAATTTAGAATAGTAAAGGGAACCAGCCCACTCTGGAGATTGTTCTGGAAGCCATTTCTTGCTTCCAGCCTTTCAATGTTGGCCGGGTCTAGGGTGCACTTGTAAAATCCTTTCCTGTGGCAGATTTTGGACCAACATTACCCTAGGTAGGATAGGCAAAAATCTATGTTGAGCCTCCAAAATCTTCAACTACAGTGCAAACAAAACAATAAATACACATCAGTATATCATACAGGTGTAAAAATAACATTTAAAAATAATTCCATACATCTTATTCAAAAAAATTCTCCCATTCTCTTTCCATTAAAAAAAAACTTTCACCCTTCCCCTTTTCATCATAAAAAAATAAATTTTTGCCCTCCCCACAATAAAACTACACAACTTGAAAAATAATTACACAAATAAATGAGAAGGTTCGAAGAACTTACCTTCACCACCCGCTTGCAAGCTCTAACCACCACACCATCTCCCTCCATCGCCATTGAAATCATATCCTCTACTCTTCTCTTAAGCACTGATTCACAAACACAAGAATAAAGTGAAAATGACCTCCAAAACTCTTTTATAGCCTAACTTGCAATCATAGATGCACCCCCGCATCTATCCGACGCATCCAGACGCACTCTCACATCTATCAGGTACGTCCAGATGTGGGATTACATCTAGAAGGAACATGTAGATGTACCTCTATGTATGAGTATGCATAGACATACCATTACATTTGGAAGGCACATGTAGAGGCATCCCTACACCTGAGAAGTCATAGACGCAATCTTGCAATTATTTTCAAAACACTACAAAATGATTCAAAAGGTCAAAAAACATTGCAAAACCCCATAAAATCATCAAATAAGCTCATCTAAACATTAATTACATCATTACATCTTATTATGTGAAAAAATGAATTGATTTGGATGCTTAATATTTGAATGCACCAAAGTCACAAAAAGCCCCAAAAGCCTTCAAAATGTTCCAAAACAATCCAAAAATTCACAAAATCATCAAATCAGCCAATCTGTGCATCCAAAACATCATCACATATCATCATGCTTAAAATCAAATAAATTTGGTCTCTCAATTTGGGAATGCACCTACATTCAAGAAAATTTACTCATGGTAATCATCAAACCCTCTCTGTGGGGTTGCAAAGTGGAAATCTCTCTCAAATTACAAAAAAGTAATGCACCATGTCACAAACGGGTCTCACATGCAGTGAAAAATCCTAGTATCACATGCATACCCATGTTGGCTAGTCCATTTACCACTCATAAATTGCACATCAATTAACCAAAAGAAATATTTCAACAAAGCAACCCATTCTTTGACCAATCCCCGTAAGGGGGGTAGAGGTCCAAGGTTCGCATCTCGGGCCTCGTTAGACTGAAAACTTGTCCCTTTCCTGGTGCTTTTAGTGAATAAAAGGTTTTAAATAATTGTGGCATGGTGGTTATAGGGGAGGACCGCACAAATATCTGTGTGGCGGCTTTTGATATGGACATCACAAAATACAATGGCGGCCATAAAAGTTAGACAACTTGCCTAGATTCATGGTGGCTACCGATTCCACCATGTAAATTAAAAAAAAAACAAATCAACCCATTCCAAACTTGCGGCAATCAACTTGATCTTGATTTTCAATATTTGCATCCATCACATATACCCCTTTTTATCATCCACATTTGGTCAATTGACTCATGGGTTTCATTATTTACCCATTCACTAATTGAGGGGGTAAATTCAAAATCAATATTTTTCAAAATCATTATTCCTGCACATTGAGGAAAGAGTCAATTTCTTCATCTAATAAAACCAAGTGTCTCTTTTTTGCACCGCATTGTGTTTTACACAATGCAGTACAAAAAGGGGTATCTGTAGACACCAAATCCTAGTAATTTGTTATTTATATATAAATATTTTTTATATATTTATATTTATATATATACATAAACAAATCCTAGCCGCTAATCATACTCTAATCCTAGCTTGCCACTTAGCAACACTACCCCACCACTTCTAAATCCTAATCCTAGCCTTTTAAAAGGTTATAAAATTCCATCCACTTTTGTGAATGGAGGACCAAAAAGGAAGAACAAAAAATCTATAATGACTCTGCTGAAATTGTGTCGAAATCATGAGAGTAACCCTAACCAAAGTTTGAAGGTTGAACCATCAAAATCCTGAATCAATATCGGTAGTTTTACAACTCAGATCCAGATGCGATAGAGCATATACATAGATCCAGATACATCTCTGTGTCTACATAGATGCAAGACTATATTTAGCCAGTCCCCAAACATGGCCCTACATCTACTCGATGATATTTTTAGCCCTGGAAGATACAAATCAAATTAGGTATAAGCAAGTCAGTTTGATTTATTTGTTTTCTATATTCTATGCATTATCCTTACATTTTGTAAAAATTGAAGATTAGGATTTTTGTAGCTTTATTCATATCAAAGAGGGCCTTATATAGTGGAGGCCCACCAAGTGCTACTAATCTTCTTTTTTTGTATTTTACACAAGTGCAGGAGACAAGTTTTTGAGAAGTTGTTGAGACAAAGAGTGTCCCGCCAAGGATACGCAAGCCCACTCACAAAATTGATTCTAACAAAGGATATCCAAGATACCCATTTCCAGTATGAGCTACCCAAGAGGATTTCCACCATTATTTGGGCATATTGTAATCTGAAACAAGCATTCTTTTGTAACCCCTACAAATACGGGGTAAATATTATAAAAAGAGGAGATCAAGGCTCCCAAATTTAATACAAAGTTTATATTATTCATTGCAAACACTTGTTTCAATATTTTATTATTTGGTGTTATTTATTTTTCTTACAATTACAAATAAATATTCATCTGGAAAGGAATCCTCCACCGACTCTGCTTTACTTGTAATATTTAATCTTAACAAAAAATTAGCTACCACGTTAGATTTTCCTGGTTTGTCAACAATAGTAATATCAAACTCTTGTAGTAGTAATAACCATCATATGATTTGACCACTAACCATAGGTTTGTTCATGAGATATTTTACTATTGCATGATTAGTGTGAACAAACACTTGATACCTAGTATGTAGTAGTGAAATTTGTTAATGGAATATACTATTGCCAAGAATTCGTTTTTAGTGGAAGTGTAATTCCTTTTAGCTTCTATCAAGTTTTTTCCAATATAGTAGATAGCATAAATATTACTATCCTCAACTTGTCCTAAGGCTACACCTACTACAATATTTGATGTATTAGTTTGAATATAGAATGGAGGTTTCCAATTCAATCCTCGTAGCATATGTGGAGTGGTAAGTTTTTCTTTCAATTTATCAAATGTATTTTGAGATTTTTTGTACATTTAAATTTGCCACATCTATATAGAAAAGCATACATATGATCCACAATTGTAATAAAGTCTTCGATGAAATGACGATAAAAGCCAATGTGTCCTAAAAAACTCCTGAAATCCATTTGAGTTTCTACAAGAGGTAAGTTTTTAATGATATCCATTTTCTTTAGATCTACTTGTATTCCTATAGACGAGATATGGTGTCCAAGCACGATGCCTTCATCCATCATCATTAAACATTTTTTAGGATGAGGATAAAATTATAAGTTTCACAATGGGTCAACACTTTATCAAGGTTATTGAGGGTTTCTTCAAAAGTTTCCAACACACTATGAAATCATCCATATAAACTTTTAACACATTTATTTGCCAAATCAACAAAAATGGTAAGAATAGCTTGCTAGAAAGTTGCTTGAGAATTAGATAGTCCAAAAGGTAAAACAAGATAAGAAAAGGTACCCCATGGATAGGTGAAATTTATTTTCTCTTCGTCTTTTGGTGATACCTATATTTTATTGTATCCACTAAATCTATCAAGAAACAAAAATACTTCTTTCCAGTAAGTGTGTTGAGTACTTGATCAATAAATGGTAGTGGGGAAACCCATTGACTATTTGAGATAACTAGTGATGATAACTAAGCAACATATATAAACATTTTTCTTAGGGATGATAACCAATAAATACATACACGTATTTTCATACTATTCAACACATACACGCATTTTCCCATTTTTCCTAGGGATGATAACTAGTTGGGAAACCCACTGACTATCTAAGACAGGATAAATAAATCCTACTTCAAATAATGTTTTAATGTTATCCTTGACAATAACACATAAGGAAGGATTCAATATCATTTGTAGTTGTTGAATAGGCTTAAATTTTTTGATGTAGATGCGATGAGTACATATATCAGGATGAATGCCTATCATATCATGATATTCCCATGCAAGGGCATTGGGATGTCTACTCAATAAAATAAACATTTTCTCTTCTTGTTCATTATACAACCAACTATTAATGTTAAAAATTACTTGTTTGTATTTCAATTTTCTTTGTGCTAGGATGCATTGAATTAATTCCCTCAAAGTTATTTATTGATGAATTCTAAGGACAATTATGACACAACAAAGAATGAAATATTCTAGTATTCTTGCCAAAAGTAATTCTTGAAGGGATAAGGTTTATTAAGGGGCACTGAAAGGATGAAATGAGTTGTCAATGTCATCTATGTGGTAAATTAAATGAATAATCTTGCATGAATATAGGTGGTAAGTACTTAGGTTCCTCTTCTTCATACTTCCAAAGGATTTGATGGATGGTGGATTGTTCCTCTTAAAATCTAGAGTCATATAGGGTATTAAGTAAAACAGTTCCATCTTAAAAATTAACCCTTTCTAATGGATCCAACTCCTCTACATTCTCCTTTATAGTGATTGTGACTAAAGTTGAGATATTGATACATTCTCCCCATCTTCTTCATCTAATTCAGGAAACTATAAATGACTAGAAAATTTTGTTGAGATTTGATTGGAGGATACAATGATATTTTCTTAGAATCTATTCCATTTGAAATGGTCATGTCCCCTGAACTACAACCAATAAAGGCAGCTATTATACTAAGTCATGGTCTTACAATAATTAATGGGTAATCATTTACTGTAGTATGAGGCTACAATATTAATAAAATTATAGGATATTCCCATGTTGTAATCACCATATGAACATTTTCTATTATATCTTATGGTTTTGCAGTTGATCGATCAACCATTTCCAATATTGTGGATGTTGGTTGTAAATTTGTTAAATGTAATTTTTTATTATTTCCTTTTTCATGACATTAATAGTAGCTTTAAGGTTGATTAAAACATTAAATATCTATATTGATCCTATTGAAACTATAACCATGGGGATTCCCAGATCTCCATACTTTGGTGGAATAAGTTTTCCCACAAGAAGTTTTTCAAGTTTCAATCCACTTGCATGGTTTTTAGATATGTTATTTTCTTTCTTCCTAGCTTCCTAATGCATAATTATTGAACAATTTTATTAAGTAGAGAGACATATTTGATTTCCTATAATAAATGAATTGTGATTTTTAATCATTTTAATTATGTTATTAGATCAAATTATGTGGAGTTTTTTTTCTATTCTCTCAAGTCACTTAGGATAAGTTATTTTTGGAGATGAAGGAGAATTATTTTCATGTGATTTTGATTTCTACTGACAATATGGATCAAGAAGATATGTTTCTTGTTGCTTATTCTCATCATTTTCCATCTCTATTATAATAGGTGGACTAGGGTCATAGAGTGTTTTACTTTATCGTAATTGGATGTTATCGTAGTTGATAACATTAAGTGTGGTTGTATCTTCTGATTTAGTCATATAAATAGGTATTACCTATATATTATTATTGGGGTTTGCCACAGGTTGAGTTGGAAGTAGAGGTTTCTTGACTTGTTGTGGCTGTTCTTGAGAAGGAGCATTAGCAGGTCTAGAAAATAAAACTTGTTGTTGATATCGATATTTCCCCTGGTGTGATTTATTCGATTGGGATTATTGTGTCCAATGTTGATTTTGCATAGGTGGAGGTAACCATTATTGATTTTGGGGTATCCATTGTTGAATTATCCATCTAGGAGGATTCTATTCTTAAGGTTTTACCCAAGTATATTGGCCTCACAGTTGTGTGGGTAGTGGAGTGGACCATAACATAGACCAAGGATTGGTTCCCCAATTCATAGGTACCTGCAGGGCATATTGATTTGGTATGGAATGTGGGATAAATCATTCCCTTGTCTTTGTCATATAAAATTAAGTTCTTCCATAGGATGAATCTATTTTTCCATGGCATTTTTTAAATCTAGTAATAATTGATTGATTTGTGGGATGTCTCTTTTCACAAATACCACATAAAGCAATATTATTTATAGGACATTCATGAAGAGCATGCTTCTTTCTACACCTTCGGTGATACACAACTAAAGGTTTAGTAGACCTATTATTTGCATTCATTTCATCTAATGTAGTGTTGAAGTGCACTATGATATCAATTTTTATATTAGCAAATTTCTTCTTTAAATCCATGTCATTACTATTATTAGAAGGTTTATATCTTCCAGTTTCTAATTTGTACAAGAATAATTCTTGAAACGCTATGTGATATTTGTAAAATCAATATTGTTTATATCCCCTTTCCCATAAGTTCAAAGGATTTCCTTGGCTTTTCTTGCAATCCTCACAAGAATATTGACTTGCTTAACTCTTGGTCCATTCTTGTCCCACATATTCTTTGAACAAACAAGAATATGTCCAAGTAATATTCTAAATTCTCATCCTCTTGTTATTTCATCCTAAACAAATCATCCTTCTTATTCTTTACTCTATAGTATTCTTGGTATTTATCCAAGAATGCTTTATCCATTTTAGCCCATGTGTGAATTGATTCAGGTTTTAAACCCATAAACCATCGCATTGTGGAGTCCTTTAGTGTAGAAGGAAATAGTTTGAGTTTTTTTTATCATGTATGTGATCATATGTTTAACACAAAAATTTGAATTTAAACAATAATTGATTAGGGCATTGTGATACGATTCCCCTAAATATTGTTAATACAAAGGGAGAAATATTCTTCATTGGAACCTCTATGCTAGGGTTCAATTAGATGGGATATGGAAAATTTATAGTGGGATTACAAGTTTCTCCAAGATGGTGCACATCACTATGTATGTCCCCCTCTTCCTATATTTCTGCCATCATGTTTTCCCAATACAAATTATAGATTCTCTCAAAAACTTTAGGAGATACAAAATAATCTAGAGTAGGTGATGGTGAACTACTTGTCTACCCTTCCTACTATCCCAGTTTGGGTGGTTCCACGGTTCCAAAAGTTGATGATTTTTGTCCTTCCTAAGAAGTTTTGGCTTCCTCACTAGAGCTGCATTGGGTGGCTCAAGGATTGGTATTGATGCAACCTCATGATGTGGATGTCTCACTCCTATGGTTGATTTGGTGATTTTGTCTAATAAATCTACCTCTTTCATCCCTAGGTCTATAAATACATCCTATAAAAGAAACTATCACCTAATATAAATCACAAACCCTCTATTCATAAAAAATCTAGTAGCATTTTATTACGACCCAATACTTTATCATGTATATTCTTAAAAATATACATGATCAAAGTGCCTAGGTTCAATTATCTTGGTAGATTTTAAAATTCTATTTCTCCCTTATTTCATCCTATAAGAGCATCTACATATACATATTAGAATTCATTCTAGATGTGGTTTGTGTCAAGATGGGCATAAACACCTCTAATATCTAGCAGGATTACATGTGGAGCAACAACTATAAGGTCCAATGGTTGTTAGCTAACTTCCTCTATCAACTTTTTGTTTTTACATTTGTTATCTCAAAAAAACTCAATGAAAAGTGGAACCTACAAGTTTTCAAGAATGGTTGGCTTTATCTTATCAACCAAATTTAGAAAAAACCATTAGGAGTAGGTATGCAACTCCTTACTTGGATATTGATACATCAAAAAAATATAATCACTACCTCCTTATCTAAACTTTACATGTTCTCTATCGACTATCAGTTTTGCTCTCAATCCAAGGTTATTGTTCATGCTTTTTGGTAGTGTAAGATGGTGGTATGTCTTTGGGACTGTACACTCTTCTTTATATTTCCCCACTTCAATGATCCTCCCAAGTGGAAGCTTTCTCTTCTAGCTTTTATTAGATAATGGAGATATATATGGTTTGTAATATTTGTAAATTATGCACCATTTTATTTATATGGAATAAAATATGTAGTAGTGTGTTTACTAGAGCAAACCTCCTTTTTGGACTTACTTTTTGTACTCTAATGGATTAAATTTTATTGTATATTGCTCATATTTAAGGGTAGACACAAACCAATGACACTAGAATACAAGAGATTTGTGGAAGGATTGAACTACTTCGGTAGAAGGTAAGTGCTATAAGGGAAACATTTTAGAATATTCACTCCTATACCACTACCATTATTGTTGTTTTCAATATGAAGGAAAAAGTTACTAGTCTATAGGATGCTACCCTAATCATAAGTCTTGCATGGTTTATCATCTTCCTAAGATTATTTCCATGCTCGTGAGACATGATTCATATGCTTAGTATATTCTATGTTTTTGCTTTTTAGTTAATATGTGTCTTAGTTAAATCAATTATTGTAATATGTCATTTTGGTTGTGTCTAGATCATTTTGACTAGCTTCATTTTATTTGTCTATGTCAAGTGTATAGTAGTGTTAGAAGTTACTTTAATCCACTGTGTCTAGAGTTAACTATGTTAGGATTGACTATTTTGATTCTTCTCTTGTTTGTATAGGGTTTTATATTTTTTGGTTCCATTCTTGCTGACTAGTGGCAAGTACTATGTCCACATTTCATTTTGGTGTTGGTGGTGGATGAGTAGTTATTTTATTTGTTTTTATAACCCACTTTTATTCATAGTAGCATAAACAACATCTTTGATAAAAGAAATATCATATATAAAAAAATTATTTATTATAAGATTATTATTTGATTATTTTGTTTAAAATATTATAGATTATTTTTATTTTACCCAATGTTGTAGTGTTTACTTATAACCCTTATGATAAGAAAAACTTACTATAATAATTTTTTCATTAGGAACCATATTTTAAAAACACTAATTAAATAAAAATTAGTTAGGATGATAATAATCTAAAAAAAAAAATACCAAATGGCATTAGCTAAATTGTGTAAATTCCTTAAATTTTAAGGAGATCTAGGTTTAATCTTGTCAAACAATACATTTATAATTGCCAAATTATTATAATACCACCATATGATCATGATGTAATACAAGTGGGGCTTGTTTCAATCCCATATATAATTAGTTAAAAATAACAATCCAAAAATAAATGGCATGAGCTCAATAGGTGATATCCATCGATTTTCAAGGATGAGTCTAAATTCGAATTTTCTTAGATAAAACATGCATAATTAAAAAAAATACTATTGTAAAGAATACTATATGGTCATGTTGTGGGGCCTATTTCTACCTCATATAATTAATTTAAAAAATATTAATAATGTAAAATCTAAAGAACAAGCTAGATTTAGAAGAAGCTCATACTCTACAATTGCTCACATTATTACACTTAGAATTATTATTGAAAACTATTATAATAATAAAGATAATATAATTCCTTAGTTTAATAATATAAAAAAGGTTTTTGGCACTATCTTTAGAGCAAAATTTTGAAACTATAAGAAACAAATTAGTATATGAATGGATTATTGTTAAATTGAAAGGTAATAAGGTTAATCAAAATAAAATCCGCTATAACATTTTATTCAAACAAGGATATCCTTTGAATTCTACACCTTTAAATCTTACATAGATAAACTTGAAATACTTATTAAAGAAGAAGGATGCATTGTCATTAGACTATATGACCATAATACTCATGCATGAGTGTAACATTGTCTTGCTTTCCAATGGTCTCATAATAGTGTAACATTAATACAAATTAATACAATAAATTATCTCAATTTTTTTTAAGAAATTAAAATCTTAGATAAGTTAAGAAAGTAGTCATCCCACAAATAATTGATTCAATGATTTCTCTCCATATTTACAAAATTCAACAAAGATTTTGTAATATTGGCATATAAAACATTAACTAATCTTTAGAATAAAGAAAATATAGTAAATCTTAACACTAACTTTAAGATCAAAGATTTTATAAAATAGTAAACAAATATATATGCCTAAGAAAAACTTTTATTTTGTTTATTTCACAACTCAAATAAAGAAAAATAATTGTTAAACATGAAACACCATTTCTTTTGATATAATCTTATTAATTTAATAAATGGTGATTTTTTCTAAATTACATGCACTTGATTTGCAAGACTTGAACTTTAATGAACTAATTTTCTATAATTGAACATAAATTATAGAATATTATTTTTAAAAGAATGCAAATTTTTATAATACTATTTTGTTCATTTTAGCTCTATAACTTATAAAATTAAATGCAAATCAAAATTTAAGTTTCTTCTCTTGATAGTTTGAAATCCATAGTTGTTTTAAAGGCAATATACTTTATTCTTTTAAATATAAATACCTTGTTTACTATAAGTCTTGTAATCACTAACAAGGGTCTTGATATCCCTTCAAATGTTATTCTTCCTTACAAAGAAGGGTAAATAAATTGTGCTTAATAAAAGAAATCAAGTTCTACTTTTCAACATTTAATCTTGAAGCGGAGGAAGTACACTTTTTTTTTAAATATACATAATAATTTTATCCATCATATATATATATATAATTAATAAATATTATTAAATATACACTTAGAAAGCAAAAAATATTTGAAATATATGAAGCTTAATTTTAAAGGTGAAAATAGTTGATCAAGACCAAGTGTAATTAGGAGGTATGACATCAATACATTTATAAGAGTCATTATTTAGTTATAGACATGAATATTTTATTTTTAATGAGTTATGTAAGGCTTCTATTAAACCATTTCCCTCTTGTTATAAGGTCAATTAAAACATATTCAACTTACATTTTTATCAAATATATTCTTCATATTTTTCAAAGTGATATACTTTTGCAATCAATTCCTTGAAATTATTTTCATTTAAAAAAAAGTCTCACTTGACCATTTTCCTTCTAAAATTTAGATTTTCCTGAGACAAATATCAACATCATAGTTGGCTTAATTATCAACTACCTAATTTCCTTCTTAAGATATGCTCACATTTCCAAGAGATTGCCTCCAATAATAGTTAAATAACATCAATAATAATATTATTTTTTTTCCAATCTTCGCATCCAATTTTGTTGATGATATTAATGAAAATTTGTGAGTCCCCCTCGATCGAAGTATATTTTTATCAAATTTTGATTGTAATTTTGATCCCTGTAATAAGTTCCCTAGCCTCTACATAGTTGTTAGTTAAATTTCCATATATATATTTTTTAAGCGAAAAACCCCTTGCAAGGCCTCCTTGGTCTGAGAGACCACGAACAAGGGGTTCTACACCATCAAAGTCATCCGGGAGTCACACCCGACCTTGCTCGCACCAACATTATCAATTGGATTTTGGATACCCAATTCAAATTTTTGGTAGGGTGGAGATTCGAACTTGGGACCTCCCTTGGAGGATTGCCCTCTCCTCTCCAACTCACCTACAACACCTGGGTAGTTAAATTTCCATATGATTCTAAGTATGTAAGGAGCATTATTTTGAAAAATACCACCTCCACTAAATTTTTATGGATTTCCTTTAGAAGCACCATCAAAATTAATTTTGATAAACCATTTTTGGAAAATTTAATTTTAACATAGATTGAATTAGATCCTTTGTATTAAATCCATTTTTCATAAATGACCCTTCCATGTACATTTAATTCCTATAAAAAAGAGGCTAGCGCCTTATTTTTCACACTTTAGATTTCCTATAATGAGCACCATGTCTATAAACATTCTACAAGAGAATAATATTGTTCTAAACTTGGGCATGCTTTTCAAATTTATTTTTTTAAATTCTATTATTCTTTTCAATCCATAAATTCCAATAAATAATGCTAGTACCAATCCTCCCTAGTGTTGGAGAATATTACATTATTTGGTACATGTGAATGTACCCCCATGATACTATTGTAAATATTAGATTAAAGTGAGAGTCAATAGTTTAGGATGTGTGATTTATATTTCCTTAAAGTATGTGTCTATGTGTAGGATGTGTACAAGTGTCATAAGTGAGAAAGTGTGCAAGTAAATAGAAAGTCAAAAGTCATGTATATAAGTGTCAAGATGTAAATCCAAGAGGCATAAAGGATTTGGATTATGCGTGGAATAGAAAATGATGCATCTTCTAGATATGTTAGAAGAGCAGTAGTCAAAGTATTCAAGAGTTACCTTTCTAAGATTATATTATGGAGATAAATTTCCATGTATTGCAACAAGAACACCAAAATATTTTCAAAGAATATGAAGATTGTATGCAATATTTAGAATAATTATATTGTAAGTTTGCTTATGCATATTGTTATTGATATTGACAAGTTAGGTCATATTATTGTTATTTCATGAATGTTATATTAATTGATATTGTCAATTTATATTGATTGCTCTAATATTTGAGTCTACTCAAGATCCTAGATTTTTAGACCTATGATTGAATCTAGCTAAAAAGCCAACATCTAGAATGGATACTATTTTAGCTTTAAAATAATTAATCCAATATCTCATTAAATATTTTAATGTTGATGGAGCTACCTAATACGTTCTCATATTCTTGAAAAAATAGCCTCAAATGATGAAATAAAAGGAACAATGAAGAAGTAAATGATTTAGATCCTTCTCATATAAGATACATCCAAAAGACCCGTGATATCCTATTCTTTGTAGAATCTCTTGTAAGAATATAGCTTTGGGATGCTAATGAAAGGAATGTTGATGCCTCAAGGAGGGCCTCTAGATACTAAATATTCTTTCAAGGAAATTCAATGGAAATATAGTTTCTCTAAGTTCTCATATCTTAACTTGATAAAAAATCCACCATATTTTGATAGATTCCAAACCACTCATCCTTCCATGTAAAAATAGGAAAATAGAAATCTTGAAGAATATTTTGAAGTGCATTTGCTATTTATTAGAGTTCCTCTCCTTCAACTAGGTTAATAATAGAAATCTATGATTAGGAGTCTTTGTTTTCTATAATATAATATTTTATCTTTGGACCTTTATAAGCTAGACATGCTTGAGCCAACAATTGCCATTTTGGATTAGAAATAAGAAGATAAAGATTCAACCAAGCATTATAAACTATCTAATATGAAGTTACATGTTTGTGATCCTCTACGTAGGGTTAATTCCTTTAATAATGTCATTGCATCAACAAAAGCTATATATTTTTGAAACAATATTTATCTCAACTCTTTCAAGATTTTTTAATAATATCTAGCCATGTTTTTCCCTTAATACTAAACTGATAAATTTCTACAATCCCATCCCTCTAATATTCTTTCTTCTACAAACCTTATCCCACTTACAAAACAAAACCTAAATTTTTCCTCACACCCTTTCCAAAGAAAATATTTTTGAATTTGATCAAATTTGGATGATATACCTATTGACAATATTAGAAACGATATCATACCTAGGGATGGATTGCAATGTATTATTTATGAGTTGTAGTGTTCAAACTATATTTAATAACTTGTCTTTCCAACCTACCAATCAAGATTGTATTATATCTAAAATCAAATCCCAAAGATCCTTCTTTTCCTTATAATATAAAGGAATAGCCAAATATGTTGATGAAATTTTTTAAAATTTGGGCCCTAAAATATCTAAAATAATTTGTTGTAAATCTATGGTAGTTTTAACAAAAAATATCATGGCTTTTGTACTATTAACCAACTATCCAACAACCTTGACATAACTTGATAATATTGATTTCAACTCCACAACCTCACTGACTATGTGATGACCCAAAATAAAAGTATTATAAGAAAATTTACAATAAGATTCAAAGGAATCATTTATTAGAACCTAAATACCTTCCTTTTTTCCTTTGACGGAGATCTCCCCAATGCCTTTGCAAAATTAATAAATAGATAGAAGATAGCAGGTCACCTCAAAAAAGTTCATGAGATGCTTCAAAGTATTTAGCAGAGGATCCAATGGATCAAAATAAAATATTTTTGAGTGTTATAACAATATCTAGTGCTTTCACACTCTCCTTGGTTGAAACAAAATAACTGATAATACCAGTAGAAAATTTCAACAAACCCTATTTTAATTTGTTCATATCTAATTTTATAAGCATACCTTCCTTTTTCATGGAATAAAAATATTGTAAGGACTCATATTCAATGATTATACCATTAAAAATTTTCTTACCATAAATAAAACCACCTTATTCCTTTAAGATAACACAAAGTAGAATACTTTTTAGCCTATTTGTCAGAACTCTTGAAATGATCTTATAAATTATAGAACAAAGGTTTATTGGATAAAAATATCATAATATTTTGTTCTGTATTTTTTGGGAACTAATGCAACAAATATGGCATTGAGTTCACTTATTTTAGTCTTTTTTTTTCATCCACTTCAACTATAGCCAAAATATCACTCTTCAACAAATCCCAAATTTTTGAAATAAAATTATATAAAATCCATTGAGGATAGGTGCCTTGTTATGGTTGAAGGAGAAGATTACCTCTTGTAGCTCTTCCATAGAGATATTCATAATCAATATTTCACTTTGTCCATGTGTGATAAATAATGGAATATTTTGCAAAATCTTACCTTGAACTTTCTTACCTTACCCAACATCTCATGGAATATCTTTGAAATATAAATTGCTTCCTTCTTGATATTTTATTCTCCCTTATTATTTCTTCCATGCGGAGTTGAAATGTTTATGATGTGATGAAAAGACAAATTTGCTTTAGCTATAGCATGAAATAATTTGGCATTTGTATCCTCGAAAAGCAGGGGATTTTGTTCTATTTTTTATTGGCTGTCTCGCATTTCTAGTAAGTTGTTGAATAGTCGGCATTCTCGATTCTATGTGAAATTGACTGGTTTGGATTGATCCTAACCAACCATATAAGGTCAACACCTTCAGAAAGCCATCTCTCCCTAGATTTATCATATTAATATGATGACTCATTTTTAGTATATTAAGATAATGATAAAGTAATCATTTTTCTTGCACATAAGTATTCGTGTCCATTCCATTGAATTCTACTATCTCTTGTAAAATTTTGAGCTTGAATTCAATTTCCTCCTTTACTTTAAATATATTACCATATGATTTGATATTCCAAATATTCCTTTGTGTCTTTAGATATTTTATATTTGGAATAAAACTATACATATATAATCCTTAAAATTTTACTTCATCTCATAATAACATAACCATATGGAATAAATTAGGGTCTTAAAGCCACATAGACTAAAAGTAAAATGGTTTTGGATGACCATTATTGAGTAAATCACATCTCAAGAGAATGGGTTTATGATTTGATCCTAATTATAATAAAATATTTGAAGATATTGTATACTCTCTTTATAACCATATATTGGATAACAAAAATATATCCAATATTTCTACTATATGAGTTTACATGATGCATATATTATTCCATGTACATTGAAATCTTGAACGAATAGCATTTGAAAGTCCGTTTAAGTTGAAAAATGAAGCAAAATATTACATTGATTTAGACCTTATAGGAGTACCGCCCTTCTTTTTTGAAGAAGAAATAATTGTGTTGAAGTCCATTCAAAAATTCAAAAATATGTTGAGGTCCTCCCAACATTTTTCATAAGTAATTATAGTTTAAGAATATAAATTTATAACCCAACTCTGATATTTTTTATTTCCTAGAAAATGGACTAACAACCCAACAATTCTTCACTACTATCAATTATCCATCCCAATTATGTTTATTATATATTTTTGCAACACCTCTAGAAGCTCCTATAGAAGAAATTGCTAAACAATCCCCCATCCTCCAAATATTGTTGAATGCATTCATACATTTCTCACTACTCAATTTTATTTATTATATTAAAATAAACTCATGGCTATGAAAACCTAGTAATTCCTTAATATCTCTTCTTTAGAGGTCTTATTCATACCCATAACATTTCACGATATCATCATAATCATCATTATTTATTTATTTATTTATGAGCTTGGACCCACTTCTTGTTAACACCTATGATATTTGCTTTTGGTTTCCTAATTGATATTCCTATGAGTTTTATTTTTTCTTTATTCTTGCTTTGATATGTTTTCTCTACTTTTTCCCTTTCCACCAATACTTTTATCTTCATAAATCTCTTCTATTTTTCTACAATATTTACAATGAGACTTATATTTTAAATATTTATATTGATCTAGAGAATTCTAAAGTGCATGAAATAGCCTTAGAAAAACTTTCTTATTTAGTTTTTTCAAGAAACCATAAAATATAAAGGTGATCATACATGGTAATTCCTTTCTTAGGTTGCTTCGAATATTCAAAACATTTTTTGAGGAACCCTAATGTGAAAGGATAATCCTCTATAGTAATAAATTTCTTATGTTGCTCATGAAAGCCTAAAATTTCAAGGATATAATCTATATTAATTTCTTTATTATGTTTATCTTGAAACCCTAATTCAAGGGATACACTCTATATTGATTTTTTTGGGTAAAGAAATTACTATATTAAGTTATTCAAGGAAAAGAGATACATCACCTACCTTTATATGTAAATGAGCTTTTGATCAAATATTTAACAATTGTAGTGATATAATCTCTATCAATTGGTCTCCTATAGTAACTCGTGTATAACAAAAAGAAGCTAATACAATGAACTACATAACTAAACACATCTAATGTTGCTACCATCAAGATATAGGATAGAAAGAAGAGCTTCCCTAATCTTTGTTGCCCACCATCTAGGGGGTAACCATAACAAGTGATGTTATATTTTTCTAGAGCCCAATTTACCATCACATATATAAATATTTTCTATTATCTAGGGATGTGATTGTATTATATTGATAGAAATATTACCTATACCATCTGAATCTTCTCTACAATTATCCTTAGTGACTTAGTCTCTAGTCAAGCTTCCTATTCTCCATTTGATTCCTTAGATGGTTGATCATGACTTATGAGTTGGATTCCATCCTACATTTATTGCTTTCTAGAGCCCTCTGAGGATACCACAACCCTATGCTATGTTTTTGGAAAGTATACTAAGATTCTTTGTGAATATGACAACCAAGGTCCCATTCGATAGTATTTCTATCCCTCCTTCACTAGCTCTTCCTAGATTCCCCTATGAGGCTCCATCCATGTTAACTTCTTCCTAATCCTCTAGGGGATCCTTTCACTTTAATTTTTTGACTACTTTTATTTACCTTATGATCTTCATTTGTTTTTTATAATCAATAAGAGAAATTTTTATTCTGGTCATGATTTGTTCCCACCATGGGTGGGGTTCTCAAGGATACTATAAATTCTGCTAAACTATGTTTATTATGCTCATTGTGGTATTTTTCCAAACATAGTGGATGTCTAGAGACTCTTATTTGAAGATGCAATTGTTCCTTTCTTTCCATATGTTCCAAGGTAGGAGAGTAGTTCCTACCCATACTATCTACCTAACATACTAGTCTACTCCATCCTATGTAGTCCATTTCCTCCACATATTCTCTAGGGTGGTAAAGTTATAAAAATTAATACAAATTAAGGTAGCCATCATCTTCACACCATAAAGGACCATAAAAACATCTTTTCATAAGTTGTTCCCATATTAGTACCCTTTTATGCAGTAGTAGCCAAATGAAGAGACACCTTAGGCCATAAATTTTGTGTCCATATTTATTTGAATGTCTCAAAGTAGGTTATAAGTGATTTGACATAGGTTTGCATATACTTGTGCTATTATATGCTCCCCTTGACTCATGTTGTCACATCCAAGGGAACCCTCTGCTTAAGACTGTGAAAGTGATCTTATTTCTAGAGTTTGTTGGATATCCATCTTCTACCTCTCTAAGATTTGAATTGGCCATTCGACGATGGGGACCTGCTTAGTGATACATCAGCCCAATTTCCAACATACAACAATGGTTAGAATAATGATTTTTCTCTCTTGCAAGGGAACATTTATTTCCCAAGGTTTGGGTGATAGGGTATGCTATTATCAAATATTAGATCAAAAGAATAAAAAGAGAAGGTTGATGGATAACTCAGAGGTTACATATAATTGTTACAAGGACAAATAATAATTCATTATTAAGGCTTAAGGAATGTAAATTCTTTTCAATTTCTCAACTAATTATCAAAATATGAATATTGAAATCAAAGAAATCAGGAAAAGCAAGATTCTAGGCTTGTTTCCTTAAAATCATCATTATATCATATACATTACATCACTATCATGAATATTATAACACATAGCAATGTATTTTCTGAAAATTATAAAATATATCACATAAAATGAGCTTCAGAGATGAAATGCAACTAATTTACTACTCTAAGGATATTTCAAAGAAAATTCAAAAGGAAAGGGTTAAAGAAAGAAAGAAAAACAAGTCATTGCATTATTGAAGATTTAAACTAAATTTGTTGAAGCAACAATTTTGAATTAAACCAACTCTGACTTGACCATCCTTTGCACAATCTAAGATCAAAGTGGTGCTATCTTTAAAAGGAAAAGAAGCAATACACTAGGATTAACTTAAATGAGACCACCATCAACATGCACAAACCACACCAAGAATTCCCGTATCTTGTATCGATTAAAGATGTTCAATAATTACATTCTTAGACTTGCTAGCATCATGTGATTACGAGAGTAATTCTACAAGTAAAATGACAAGGGTGCAAATTTACACCATCTATAAAGAAAAGGAAATTTTAAAAGCCTATTGCTAAGAGCATAATTATACCATTTGGAATAGGGTCTCAATGACTAATTATAACCTTACAAATTTAAAATTTTAGTGCTTTACAATTGTATTCTAGTGGTTTATAGTTGGACTTCAATGGTTTATAGTTGGACTGATGAGCTATCTCCTAGATGATGTGTCAATTTGTGGTTCCTCTTGGTCTAGATTTATAGGTTCAGTCGTTGATTCTTTTAACTGCTTTGGTAGCTTCGCCTTGAAGTTAAGTGAGTTGAGTTGTAATGTCCTAGTTGGTCAAAATTAGGTCCAAGGTCACTATATTTCTTTTAAACTTTCTTCTAGACACTTGGTTGGCTTCCAAATTTATCAAGGCCTTCCTTTATCCTTCTTTGTTTCTCATTTTGACTACAACACAAAAGAAAAACACACGTTAGTTCAAATTTATATTTGGAAGAAGAGATATTAAAAAAAATGTTCGTTCTAATTATCATATTACTAGTATTCTCATTTACTTATTCGTTTGTTCATTATTATTATTATTATTATTATTATTATTATTACTAAGGTTGATGATTATTAAATTTTATTAATTTATTTTCTAAGGTTTTAATTTCCTTGAATTTTAGGTCCAAAGTATTAGATTTAACATTAAAGTTTCATTCTAATTTTAATGTTAAAGTATTAAATCCAATACTAAGGTTTTATTTATTTATTTAATTTATTATTATAAAGGTTGGAGTTTAGCCATTAATATCTAACATTTATTGCTCTCAATTTTAAATTTTTCTTATGATAAGACTTTAATTTTCTTTATTATGCCTTAATATCTCGAATAATTCATTTCCCAAAAAAATGAGCTCTTATTAGTTATTTGATTTGCTTTAATTTTATATCCCAAGTATTAAGTTGAACGTTTAGATTATTCAATAATTTTCATGATTTTAATGAGAGCATAAGGATGAGGAGCGAAATTATTTCTTTTATTTCCTTAGGTTTTCTAAGCCTTAGCATTAAAGATATATGAGCACATAGGAAAAAAAATAAAAAATAAATTGATCCTTAGTGCTATAGAGAAAAACTTAAACCCTTTGAATAATTGGTGTAATAAAAAAAGAGAAATTTCTTTTTAAACTTCAAATCTTATTAAAAAAAATTAAATGACATCATCAAGACCAATCAAATTTTAGCATTTTATTCCTTGTTAAGAATTCTAGGCCATAAATCTCCCAGCTATGCTTTCGAGCCATTGATTTTTCGGACTCACCCAGGTCGTAGATCTATCAACTCTAATTCGGTCTGTTGATTTTATCTTCCAATAAAATCACATCTTAGTGCTTCCCAGCTTTGATTCTGAGTTGTTAATCTCTTGACTTTATTTTTGAACCCTAGATATGTTCATCCAATAATACGTCCTTCTAATGATTTTTTGATTTGATCTAATAGCTCTCAACTATGCATCTAATCTATTGATTTCTTAGCTTTGCTTTTGGATCATCCATATTTTATCTAATAAAATCATAGCTTAATGCCTCTGCATTTGACTTATGGATGCGGTTCCAAACCGTCAATATTTCGAGCGTGTTTTTGAGCCATCCATTTTTTATCCAATAAAATTACATCTTATTGCTTCTTGAATTTGACCTAATGTCTCTCAGCTATCCATCCAAGCCATTGATTTCCCAGCTATGCACTCCTAGCCATCCATTTTTTTAGCCAATGAAATCATGTCTTAGTGCTTCCTGATTTTGACCTAATATCTCTCAACTCCATTTTTTTAGTGGTTGATTTCCCAATCATGGGCTTCTAGTCATCCATTTAGGGTTCTTAAGATAAAATAAATTATCCTCGATAGTAAATGTTAATCTTTAAGATTTTTGATCTTACTGACTGCAGGTCCTAGCCATAAATTTCTTGGCTGTGTGTCCTAACCACTATATTTCTCTGCTAAGTGTCCCAGCCATTATATTTCCCAGGGACTTTGGATCATAAATTTAAGATTGAGGTCAGGGCATTAGATTTATGAGTTATTTTTGAGCTCTTTGGTCTTACCAGTTGTAGGTCCTAGCCATAGATTTCCTGGTTGTGGGTCCTACCCATAAGATCTACGAAAAGGGCAAGGAATATTGACCCTTCATATGACACTATTGAATTTTAGCTTATCAATTATGCTTCTGAACCATTGATTTGTTGGTTTTGTTTTTGGACCGCTAGATTTACTTGTGAATAAGACATTGTTTTTTTACTCTATTATGACTTTGAAAATATTTAGCTTTACCAATCCCATATTTGAGTCGTCAATATTTTAGATGCGTTTTCGAGATGTCGATATTGGTGGAGACAAGACAAAAGACATTGACTTTGATGGGAAGTATTTTTAACTTTCGGATCACCAACTATCCTTCCTAGCCTTTTATCTCCCAACCTTACCTCATGAATAAGATAAAAACTTACAAGAAGCTTTAGGGAAGTCTTTTTCAAACATATTATTTCTTAAACCCTAGGTAGAAAAAATACAAGTATAACCAAGGGAACATATATGAACATCGATCACATGGTTATTTTGCTCTATAGGGAAAATGAGATAAGGGGGAGCGAGATAGTGAGACTTTGGCCTAGGACTTAGGGAGCGGGATCTTAGGAAGAAATTCTGAACATAAAGGCATAAGACAGAAAGTAAAAAAAATATTTTATGCTTGAGTGTCTTACGAAATTTAGGTGATGATTTTAATTAATGAAGACTAAGGTCAATGAATTATATTTAGGCGTTATGTTTCAAGTATTTTTATCTTACCAATTGTGCCTCCTAACCATAGATTTCCTGGCTATACCTCCTAGTTGTTAGATTTAGGGTACATACGACAAAATAGCCTATCATTTATTTCATGAAAAACTTTAAGCGATAATTTAAATGGATAAAATGGACCTTTAGCTTAGAATTCCAAATTATCTACGTACATGGGTAATTTAATGGAAAATGACCTTGATGTATTTCTTTTATCTTAGGTTTTTAAAATCTTAGTGCCAAAATGGAAAATTGAGTGTATAGACTCGTAAGCTCAGGGTTATTCAAGGATTTTACCCTAGTTTATAGATTTAAAAAATGGCATATATGGATTTATGAGACATTGGAGGGATATATGATGCCATTATTTGTGGTTAAAAGCAAAATTTAAATTTAAACTTTGCATTGATTTTCTAGCACCAATTGGATTTAAATTGGATGATCTAGATATCGATAAGATATACAATTAACATGGGCATACTTATATTCGCTAGAAAAATAGTTTCAAACCTTATTTAATGAGGAATGAACCTCATCATACTGTACCTATGAGATTATTGCATGATTAAGAGCTCAAAATAGTCCTATGGTGTAAAATATGGTAAAATTTCAAAGTGCCTAGAATTTCATGAAACATTACATATTTCTAAATAGACCAAATGGGTATCCAAAATAGTTGAAATAACTAGAAAATTAATTATGGATAAAAATATATGGCCTTTTGAAATTTGTAGACTGTTATGGGGAAATGATGTATGTTGAATGGTATTCTCATCTAATTTTATGAATTATTAATTTTGTGTATGCAAGCTTGGTAATATTTTAAATATAATTTCAATACCTTTCTATCAGGCTTTGAATCAGATCAAACGGAGTTTTCTAACCAAAGTTATGGTCATTTTAGGTTTGCAACTATAAAAATGGTAAAATTTAGAAAAATCTAAAAACGGTTTTTAAAATGGGATTTTCTAGAATCTGAAGAGTAATTGAAATCCAATCCATTCTAAAATATTCAATTTCAGAAATTTTAAGAACTTATTCAATACAAGAAAATGTAACACATGGGTGCAAACAAATTTAAAACCTTGGTGTAAAACTAAAAAAAAAATCAAGTGGGTCCCCAATTGGGATGAGTTGTGCAATGGCAACAAAAAATGGCGACTCTACTGGAAAATGCTCTTGAGCATTTTGGATAAATAACCCTACTTTAAATAAGTGAAATTTTAACTAATAAAATGCAAATCGCTTGGTAATATTCTAAAAAACTAGGGTTAAACAAACTTTGCTTGAAATTAATGCTCCATTTTGCTTCAGCTTAAATTGTGTGCTAGTGCATGAATTTTTTATTTTTTAGATCCATTAGAATTTTATCACTTGGTTTGAAATTCAGGTTATTAAAGGTATCACTCATAATAAATAATTTTCCTTTGCATTGCTCCATTATAGGTCAAGTGTTTATAGCTCCAATGGAGATGACCTTGATCCGTTCTAGACATTGCTCTACTACTAGCTATGCATCTATAGCCTCGATAGAGGTTATTAAAATCATCCAAGCACTTTATTTTATTGCATTATTTTCCTTCTTAATTAAGTATTTTGATCAATTGAAAAATATTGAGTGTGCTTTTAGGTTAGGGATCTATAAGGCTACAAGTAGAGTGTATGCATTTTCACCTAATAATTAAACCAATATGACTTCATCCTTATGATCTAATAATTATTTAAAGGTTGTTAATAAATGTGAAGTTTCAGCACCATGTTACACTATTTCTAGCTTCATTATATTTTCCCCATAGTCAAAAAATAATATTAAATAATTTGATTCACTAATCCTTAGCTTCACCTAATTTTAAACTAAGTAGTTCATCCTCAATTAATTGAATACATTTCCATTTTGAGGAACCATGTGTCAATTGTAATTGTATGATCATGCCACAATTAGAGGAGCAACAATGCATATGGGAACTAAAACCATAAAACAAAAGGAAACTCACAACAACAAGATCTACCTAATCCAAAAAAAATAGAAAAAAGTGAATCAAAATAAATCAAAATCAAACAGAAAGCACTTTAACAAAACAAAACTACAAATCTGAGAAAAAATGAAGACTAAAGAAGCAAGAACAAACTATAGTACATGACACTTTTTTTAATTACTTTGAGAATGAAAGTAATGTTTTAGAAACTTTCCATTGACTCGTAGAGAGATATCTTCTCCACTCATATTCTTCAGTCTAAAGGCATTCTCACCTAGAATTTATGATATTTGATAGGGACCTAGCCAAAGGTTATCAAACTTATCATGGTCTCTTTTCTTTTCATGTGCTTTATCCCACAATAATACTAAGTATGTAATTCTAAAGGATTTGATTTTGGCTCTTTTATCAAACCATATCTTAACTATCCCTTGGTGTTTGCTAAAGTGTTGAAGGGCATCCTCTCTCTTCTCATCTAAATTCATTATATTTCTCAACCTTGCTTCTATCTTGTCATCTGCTTCTAAGTAATATTTCATGAACCGTAATTTCCATAATTTTAAATTGGTAGTAAATATAGGGTTTTGGCCATATACCAGATGATAGGGTGATGTACCTATTGAAGCTTTTATTCTTGTCCTATATTCCCATAAGGTATACTTAAGTTTTTTGTGCCAATATCTAGGAATTCTTTCTAGGATTTTCTTTATTATCATTATTAAGATTTTATTAGTTTAATCAGCTAAACCATTCCCTAAAGGGTAATAGTTAGAAGAAAATTTTGAAGTTACTTTATTATCATAAACCTATTCTGTGAACTGAAGTGAGGTAAAGGTTGAACCATTATCATAGACTAAATAGTAAGGCATTCCAAATCTGGTGATGATGTGTTCTTCAAGGAATTGAATCACAACATTTAAGGTGTAATTCTTAGTAGCTCTAGCTTTTGTCCATCGAGTGCAATAATCTGTTGTAGTCAAAATGTATTTGTGACTGGCTAATGAATTAAGATTTTTAACTCCTACAAAGTCTAATACCATTGGGCAAAAGGATGATCCTCAAAAACTAGTTGTAAAGGCATTGCAACATTTATTTCTCTATCAATAGCAACTTGGTAAGTATGATAGGATTTAACATGGGCATGGATATCAAGGAAAGTAGTATTCAGCTCCCAATATTTGATGTGCAGTGGCATTAGTCGAACCATGTCTAGTTTCATATTTACCATAAAATTCATTAAGGATTTGAGTAGCTTCATATTTATTTAGGCACCTAAGATATATCCCTTCATGGTTTCTTCTATATAGAGTACCTACTTTGATAATGAAATTAGCACTCTTTAGACGTAATGCTCTTATTTGAGTAGCATTGAAATTATTTGGGCATTTGTTGTTCAATAGGTAGAACACAATATCTTGGTACCACTCATCATTTGTGATGTTATCCATAGAATATTGTTGGCAAAGGATTTGAGGATTTATTTTAGCTAATGTTTTACTTAATCCTTGACCTTTGACCAATTTCATAGGTTGGATCTCTAAATAAAATTCCTATAAGGTTGTTATCCATTTACCTCATTTTTTCTAATTCATTTTGCATTAGCATGGTTTTGACAGTTGGATCTAGCACAATCACAAAGATTCTACTATGTAAAATATAATGCCTAAATTTCTTCATTGCCTTTGATAAAGCATATACCTGCTTATCTATAGTTGTATATTTTATTTGGGCATATTTTAATAGGGATCTCATAAAGTCTATTGGTTTTTCTTCACTATTTTCATTCTTGTGTTAGGACACTAGCATTTGAATGTTCAGAAGCAAAAAAATAGATGTAAAATGGCTATGTATAAGTAAGACTTACTAAAACTAGAGCATTAGATATAACATATTTATTACCTTGAAATGTTGCTTGGGCTTCAAAAGTCCAACAACATCTTTCTTGAGCATATCATTCAGTGGCATGACTATATTTGCAAATCCTGAGATGAAATTTCTAACCAAATAATGACCTTAGTTCTTTCTTACTACATGGGACAAGAATTTTCTATATTGGCTCTACTATTTCAAGGTCAATTGAAATACCATCTTTAGAAATAACATGACCTAAAATTTTTACTTCCGTTACTCCAAAACACACTTTTTAGGATTTAATGAGATACCATGTTCTCTACATTTTTGGAATACATTTCTCAAATCATTAACATGATTAGCACGTTTATTTGAAAACACAAGGATATCATCAACATAGATGACTATGCACTTGCCAATTAGGTCTCTAAAAGCATAATCCATTGCTCTTTGAAAAGTAGCACTTGCATTAATTAATCCAAAGAGTACTTTTATAAGTGAAGGTACCCCATTTAGTAGCAAATTCAGTCTTCATTCTATCCTTAGGATCTATCATAATTTGGTTATATCCAGAATATCCATCTAAGAAAGACATCATTTCATATCCATTTACCATTTGTAAAATATGATCTATGGAAGGCAAAGGATAATTATCTTTCTAAGAAGCCTTATTAAGATTCCTAAAGTCAATACATAGGCAAATTGTTAGCTTTTGATGCTTAAATCTTAATGTAAATAACCACATAATCAAATATAAAGTTGCAATATAAAATACTCAATAACAACAATTATTTATTCAAATATAACTCACAAATAACTCATAAAATGGACCCTAATAAATGCTCTTAAAAATAGTAAAATGATATAGAATAAAGGTCACATACATCCTCTCCTTTACAATGCTCACACACACACATATATATATATATTATTGTGACTCTTCATATGGAGTACTCTTGACCTTCACTCTTCTATAAGACTCTTCACTTTCCTATTCTAAGGACACATGTGCACTCTTACATAATGGACACTTGTGCATATTTACACTCACCACACTTGCACACTCAATTACATGACACTTGTGCATTTCCTGCACATTATTACATTACATAAAATATTTACTCACACTCTAATATAGAACACACTCCTAATATAATTATGTACCCAAGGTGGTACATTAGCATGTACCAAATAATGTAATATACTCCAACACCCCCTGTATTACATTATTTGGTTATTGAAGACTTTAGTCTTCAATATGGTATTCATATTTTGTCTTCAATACAATCTTCATCCTAATCTATCTTTGTAAAGAATTGGACCTTGATCTGGTTCTTCTTCCTTTTGATTGTCTTCATATTTTAGTCTACAATCTACCTCCAGTAAATTTATATCTAGAGTCTTCAAATAAGTATCTTCTTTAGGTTCAATATTCATCTTGCCTCTCTTGATCTGATTTCTTTTCTTGTGTCTTCTTCTTCTCTATTTTTGTACTTTCACTGATGGTATGTCTTCAATGCAATGAGTTAGTAAATCATCACAATAATATTGACTTGGATTCAATGGTTCATTACTAGTATGTTCTTCTTTCTTTTGTTTCATTCCTTGAAAGAATTCAAAAGTAATTAATGATAGATAAATCATCAAACATTCTTTTGAGGAAAGTATAACTATGTTTTGAGAACTCCACCAAGTCTTGAAAAGTACTTCATGAAGATAACCAATCAATGTCATAAAATTCTCTTCTTTTGCTTCCTTAAGAAACAAATAAAATATTTCTTTTATATTGGTAGGCAAATATTTGTATCCATCAAAGGTATCTATTAAGTTTTGTGAATAAAACTTAAGTTCATGAAATAGTTCTTCACCATTTTCATTAAATGCATTCTTCACTATTTCATCCATAATTCTCTTAACTTTGAATAATGAATCTTTCAAATTTCTAAACCTTTGAGGTTGACTACCTTATGTCTCCCTAGTGTTTGGATGAAAACTCTCAAAAACTTTTATGGTGTAAACTTTTATGTCTACCTTAATTTTCAAAAATCTTTATAGTCGACTTCTCTATGCCTTCCTAGTTTTTGAATAAGAAACTTAAAGATAATTTTTCAACTTTTCTAAGCTCTTGAGTTGAATTCCTTATGTCTCCCTAGGTTTGAATATATAATTACTAAACTCTAAATTTCACAAAACTATTTTTGATGTTGAATACCTTATATCTCCCTAATAATCAAACAATAGTTTTTGATGAAGATTTCAATTCTCAAATTTCTAGGTTGAATACCTTTTAACTCCCAAATTATAAATTTATCAATTTTGTAAAATAATATTTGCAAATTTAATATTTCTAATTTTATGTAGAAAACCTTATTTCTCCCAATCTCAAATTATTTGCAAATAATAAAATTGACTTTCCAATTGAATAAATTAATTACAACACTTGTAATTTAATTCTCAAAAACTTCAAATTGACTTTTCAATAATTTTCAAAAAACTTTTCAAAATACCTTTATAAGGTTTCTAGGGTTTCAATATTCTGATTTGAAAACTTATCTCTCCAATCATTCAATTAATTTTGTAAAACCTTAAATAAAATAATATCTCTCAACCTTATAACTCCTATCTTTAGCAATAAATCAATAAGCAATTCAAATTACTTTTACCTCCCAAAGTGGCGCGTGAATTTTTAGTCAAAGTTGTTTGACCTTCTCCTAAGAAGGCACTCCTTGGCTAATCTTCTTATTTCTACCATGCTCATACTTCTTGCTCAAATTTTGGTGAACGTATTAAGGATCCTAATTAGGATTCTTCAATTGCCTATTTTTTTCATATGGAACTTTGTTTTATGCATTTATTGACACATAAGAGATGTTTCATTCTTCCATAATGGTGGTTGGTGCTCCTCCTTCCATCAAGACATGTGGCACTTGGGCTTTTCAAATTTGAATGGTGCTTCTTCCTTCCATCAAGACATGTGGCACTTGGGCTTTTCAACTTTGAATGGTGATTCTTCCTCTTGAACATTACAAGATTCTCTTTAGCAAGAAAATGCCATGTATGGACTATTGTAAACATTTTTGAATGATGAATCTTCTTTCCAAGGTATTTCAAACTTGATGTGTGTTTTTTGAAGAACTTAAACGTTCAATCTACCTTTTCTTGTTGCGTTCTCCTCAAACCTCCAACACTTGACATTTCACTTTCACTTGCCTATCATTAGGTCTTATATAGAAAATAACCTCCTCAATTGCTACAACATATGGGTTTTGGATAACCTCCTATTGGTGACTAAGTAATCTAACTGTGCTGTTGATTTTGATGTCTGATACTATACCTGATTTGATGCCCGAGATACTCTAAGATCAACATCCTTTTGAAGTGTCTTTAGACACTGTGATTTCTCCTTTATTTTTATCCCTTTCTCTGAATGATATTTGGCCAGATAATGCAGCTCTTTGACTTGATATTATGACTACTTTTGATGTTAGAAATCAATATTATCTCCCTTGCTTCTTGGATAATATTTTCCTTTAATTTTTTCTATGAAATCCCATCTCTTACTTGGCTTCAATAGTGCTTGTAAAATCTACACTTCATTGGATATATTTGATGTTTATCAAATAACATTTACACTATGTTTTTAAATCAATACTTCTCTCCCTCATTGCTCCTCTATGCCATCTCTAACTTACCTTTTTGCTATTATAATATGCAGGTTCAAAGATAATGAAGATGCTTACTCCTTCAACTTGGAAACATAAAACTTAAAGCTTTCCTTTTTTTGTTTTAAAGACTTGAATATGGTGCTTTCAATACTAGAGATAAATTCACTATTTTCACATAGAAAAAATATACTTTTAAGCACCACTTTGCAAACATTTTTTTCTTCTTATTCCTCCCTTGCTTTCTTGATGATTTGACTCACATTTTCGCTGTCCAAAATTGCTACCCAAAGCTGTAAAAATGCAGCACCTTCTCTTCTCGAAAATATTGCCCAAAATATGTTTTGTCTCCTTTCAAAATGCTTCCAAATAACTCTGAAATTCATATCTATTCTCCTCCAAATGTTGTCCAAGAACTTCTCTTTCTTCTTTCAAATAGCTATCACAAAACACTAAAATTTTCAGCTCTTCTACTTATTCAAATACTTCCCAAAATATGTGTTCCTCTTCTTCAAATTTCTATCCAAAAAATAGTCTCTATCTCTTTCAATTTATTTTCAAAACTTTCTGAATTTTGTAGCTTTAATTCTCCTCCAAATTCTGCTCAAATTTGCTGTCCAAACAACCTTCAAATTCTGCCCCAAAATTTCTAAAATTTCTTCTTCAGATTTTAGCCTCCAAATATTTAATGGCTACCTTCAAAAATATCAATTTGTAGCCTCTTCTATCTCAAATTTCTCCTTCAATATGTTGCTGATTTCTATGTTAAAATTTTGGCCTCTTTTGCTGGACTATTCTTCAAGATTCTAAATGTATTGAAGTCTTGAAAATACTTTTCAATAATTGACAAAATTATTTCCAAATCTATCCTCCTTGAATCGATTTCATAAATCCTTTTGGGTTTGTCGTCAAATGGCGATGATTGTCCCAAATTTGGTATGATTACCTCTTTTCAGGAGTTTCTTCTTCTTGTAATATTTTACCTCAAAATTTCTTCAAATCTTCTCCAATGGCCACTTCTTCAACTTTTACAATAGGGTTTCTTTATTCTCCTTCTTTCTCCTTCAAAATTTCAATGGGACATTTTCCTAGGTCTCCTCAATATTCTCTCTCAAATATCATATCTCCTTTCTCAAATCTTCAATGGGACCTCTTTTCTTGGGTCTCCTTTTTCTCAATATTCAATAGGGCTTATCTCTTCAATTTGCTATGGGACATCTTCTCTTGGGCCTCCTTAATATTCAATGTATACTCTTTTTGTTGCAATCCCAAAAATATTTCCTGTACGAGAAAAGCACATAGACCTTCAAGCAGTCGAAGGTGAAATTATTATCTATCTATTATCAGAAGCTTCTCAAATTATAAGAACTAATTTTTTGTAACAAAATCTTAGACAATAGCAATCAAATTCATTCATAACTTTAAAATTTTGAAATCTATAAACGTCACTAGTTTTCCTTGTGGTAAAATCTATGTTGAGTCCTAGTATTCACAATTTTTTTTGCAACCCTGTGGAAAGACTTTAGCCAAATGCAACTTGAGGTCTTATTCTACCTTCAAGTTTGCTTTTACTATCAAAATTTTTAATAGGACCTCCTTCTTGGGTCTCTTAATATTGTCAATATCAAGATCTATCTTCAAGACCTAAAACTATGTTTTAGATTGCCTTCTATTCTAAATTTATTCTTGGAATAGGTAAACTTAATCCATCTATAATCTTCACTAGTTTTCCTTCAACATAGTGGAAATACTATCTTCTCTAGTTTTTATTCTCTAGAGGTAATATCTTCAACTTCACTGGTTTCTCCTTGATCAGTAGAAATGTCCTTAGACTATTTACAACTTTTCAAAACCTATGCAAGAAAACCTTATTGTAGCTTTGATACCATTGTTAGCTTTTGATGCTTAAATATTTGTGTAAATAACCACATAATCAAATATAAATTTGCAATATAAAATAGTCAATAACAATATTTATTTATTCAAACATAACTCACAAATAACTTCATAAATAACTCATAAAATTGACCCTAATAAATGCTCTCAAAAATAGTAAACTAATATAGAATAAAGGTCACATACATACTCTACTTTACAATGCTCATTCACATATATAATAGATTTTGACTCTTTATATGGAGTACTCTTGGCCTTCACTCTTCTATAAGACTCTTCACTTTTCTATTCTAAGGACACGTGCACTCTTACATAATGGACACTCATGCACATTTATGCTCACCACACTTGCACACTCAATTACATGACACTTGTACATTTCTTGCACATTATTACATTACATAAAATATTTACTCACATTCTAATCTAGAACACACTCCTAATCTAATTATGTACCCAAGGTGGTATACTAGCATGTACCAAATAATGTAATGTACACCAAAACGAATCTCTCCAATTTTATTATGAATATGTACTATATTAGCCACCTAGGTGGGTGCCTAATGGGAAAGATAATACGTGCATTTAAGAGTTTTTGAACTTCCTTATGAATAAAGGGTTCTAAAAATGGATAAATAGGTCTTTGTTTTCGTCTAAATGGCTTCGTTTCTGGTTTCAAAGGGATAATATGAGTTATAATTTTTTGATTATATGTTTTTAGATCTTCATAGATCCAAGCTATGATATATTTATAATTTTTAATATCTTGTATGATTCCTTCTCTTTCCTAACTATAACAAGTTTTTCCTATTAAAACATTATGAGGATTTTCACTAGTACCTATATTTATTGTATCATATTCTTTATCTTGAAATAAAGGTTTTTTACATTCATTACTTTTATAGTCTATATCAAATAGTTTTTCAAGAGAAACCATACCTTTGGGAATTGTATTGGTTTTCAATGTTACCTCATTGTCTACATCAACTTCATCCATGATTCTATCATCTTCATCTATGACCTAGTTTTCAAAAATTCCAAAATTAGTCATAAAATATTGCATATGTTTATCATTTTCAAACACTTGAAAATTATGTATGTTATCTAGAATGGATGGGTAAGCTAATAATTATATGAAAAATATCTTAAGCCTTTTTTTATCCATGGGTTTCAGTTTACTTATTGCCACTACCAAGGAGTCTGCAATTCTATTGCTCCTTCTAGAAATTAGTTTAATGTTAAAAGCATCGAACTCTTTAATTAAATCTCTTACTCTATTCCTATAATGGATCGACCTTTTATCATAGAAATCATATTAAATTCTCAATTGTTTAACCACCAACTCAGAATATCCTAGCACCTTTAAGCATTTAATATTATTTCTTAAAGCTAACAACAATCCATATATCAATGCTTCATATTCTACAGTATGACAGGTACAAGGGAATTGCAGTCTATAGGTTGATAGAAAATATTTTCCTTTGGGATTAATTAGCTCAACACCTGCTCCACTATCCTTTCTAGAATTGGATCCATCAAACGTAAGATTCCAAAATAGATTTTTTTCTTTACTTTACTTGGTGATATCTCAGTTTTAGATGATTGGTTTCAAGAGTGTAGACTCCTAATTCTTATTCATTATAGAGAACTTCATTGGTATTATTATACTCTATAATAAGCTCTTTAAGTCTAGTTTCTCTTTCTATTTTAATTTTATTTGCAACTCCTCACCAAGGTAACCACATGTGAGAGAAATCAATGGCCATGTACCCATTCAAGTTTTTAGACCAGTCCCTTCTTAATAGCATTCCATGTCCATCTGAGATATCTACTCCTTGAATATCTATATACTGTTATATTCTAGGTTGAAGGTTGTGAAGCTTATTGCATATGAACATGTTTGAGTACACCAAATACATTGACTTTTATTTTGTCTAGTTGAACTATTACTCGATTGGAAGGATCAGGTTTTAAATCTAAATTTTGGCAAACAACATGTGGCATGACATTACCTGAGGCTCTTGAATCAACAAGACAATTATGCAAATTCTTATCTGCAATTGTCATAGTTAAGAGGAAATGAGGGGCTTCCCCTTTGTATTTTTGTGATACAAATTGGGCATCCGTGGTTTTCTTAGATTAAATTTTATTTTGATCACTAAATGCTTTAATTAATAGTTCTTGCTAATCATTTAGTTGGGTGACTTTAAACAAATATATGTTTACTTTTATTTTCTTTAAATCTTCCATAATGTTATATGTAGGTTTATCCTATTCTAAACCTTCGTGTGGTTGTGGTGGGACATTAGCCTTATATGGATTGAGATTATTGTTGGCTTGTGTGGCAGGAGGAATGGAAGTATGATTAGATGGAATAGAAGAAATGATAAGTGCTTTATCTTTGCTTCGAAGCATATAATTGTGATTTTATTTCTTAAACTATTTGTAATCTTGTACTTCTTCTTCTAAGGATTCAAAAGTTTCTACTACTAAGGTTATTCAATTACTAGTATTTTCTTTATTTGTATTCTCTTCATTTGGTATTATTTCCATATTTTGCATTTATTTTTTAAGTATATCTAAAGCCATTTTGAACTTAGGACAGTCACCTTCACTGTGTTGTGTCATGGAATGCACTCTACACCAATTTTTTAATGCTAAATATGAAATATTGACTATGGTATTAGGTTGATTTTGATTGGCAATGGGGTTTGGTACTCCTCCATTATTTGGATGTGTATTCCATTGATGATTAACTATCTAGAAATTGAATTTCCTATTTTGATGTGGATTATTGGGAGGAGGATTCTAAGGTACTTGCTTTTGCAATTGAATCATATCATTACTATTTTTTGGACTAGTCTTTGCAAATTATCTAATAGGAAATTAGCATTATTATTTTGTCCTACTGTAGTCTAATTCGTTGCATTATTTACAGGTGCAATGGGATTCAAGAAAGTAGGTATGTTTTGATTTTGGGTAGCATTAAAAAATGTTGGTGCAGTCAGATTTGCATTAGTATTTAGAAAGGTTGGCATGTTTAGATGAGGATTGATGTTCAAAAATACATTATTTTAGCATTCTTATTAGCAATAAATTTGTTATCTAAGTATCGAAAAGTAATAGGATGGGTAGGGTTGGTAATAGGATTATATGGTTGATTAAAATTTGTATATAGAAAAGTATTCATCATGGGCAGCTACTATGAAATATCTTAATTAATCATTAAGACCTGGTTAAATACACCTAGTTATCCTAGAGAAGGTAATTGACCAATTCCAAAACCATGAGGTATTAACTATTGTTCTACAACTAAGGTTTCACTATATGACATGGGTAAAGTGGTGATATAAGGTGCTCTCCTTACAAACATAGATGTAAGAGGATCTATAGCTCTAAATACATTTGTATGGATACATTAGTGTTAATTTTGTAGAGTGGAGCCAACCTACTATACAACTTGTGGAATCTGGTATTGAATAGCCTTAGAGGCTCACTAGGCTCCCTTTTGGTTGTTGTAAATTGATGATATATGATAGCAGAGTCTATGGGCATTCTAAATTGGTTGATGAATGTTGTTTCAAGATCAACCCAAGAAGTGATAGAATTTACAGGTAAACTAATGTACCAGTCTATACTAATTAATCCAAGGTGAGGGAAAATATTCTATAGGCAAAATCTTCATGTTCAACCTGTAATCGAATCAAAGCATCCTTATAGGCTTGTATGTGATCTTTAGCTATTCTAGTCCCATCATGTCTATACATAGACAAATATCTTTAAGCATTCTTAAGCATATCATGGGCTGGTCCAGGAATATTCAATGGACTACTACCACCTAACCAGGGTGCAAACGTTGTCATTGGTGTATCTAATGGAGTGACAAGTGGATCAATATCAGGTTCAATAAATCAATGAATCAAATCAAAAGTAAAGCCATTTGTATCAATTAAAACATAAACGCTAGGCTATTAAGATATTTAGACCTACAGTAGTAGTTAATCATAAAGTTTAGGCATTTTCAAGCCTACAATAACAATGTAAGAGAACTTGCAGGTCCTCCTTCTAGTGTTTTTTCCTATTGAGTGATACATCAACCCAATTACCAACATACAACAACAATTAGAATAATTATTATACTCTCTTGAAAGGGAACATTTGTCCCCCAAGGTTCGGGTGATAGGGTATGCTATTATCAAATCTTAGATCGAAAGAATAAAAAGGGAAGACAAATGGATAACTTAGAGGTTACATATAACTGTTACAAGGGTGAGTACCGATTCATTGTTAAGGCTTAAGGAACGTAAATCTGATTCAATTGCTCAACTAATTATAAAAGTATGAATTTTTAAATCAAATATTGCATCAAAGAAATTAGGAAAAACAAGATTATATGCTTGCTTCCTTAAAATCATCAATATATCATGTACATTGCATTGTTATTAGGAAAATTATAGTACATAATATTATAAAATATATCACATAAAATGAGCTTTAGATATGAAATTCAACTAATCTTCTCCTATTCTAAGGAGATTTCAAAGAAAATTCAAAATAAAAGGATTAAAGAAAGAAATAAAAACAAGTCATTGCATTATTGAAGATTTAAACTAAATCTATTGAAGCAACAATTCTAAATTAAACCAACTCTAACTCGACCAACATTTGCACAATATGAGATCAAAGTGGTGCCATATTGAAAGGAAAAAGAAACAATACACTAGAATTGACTTAAATGAGACCACCATCAACATGCGTAGATCACACCAAGAATTCTAGTATCTTGTATTGATAAAAGATGTTCAATCATTACATTCTTAGACTTGCTAGCATCATGTGATTACGAGAGTAATTCTCCAAGTACAATGACAAGGGTGTAAATGTCCATCGTCTACAAAGAAAAAAATCTAAAATTCTATTGCTAAGAGTGGAATTTGACCATTTGGAATGGGGTCTTAGTGGCTATTTATAACCTTACAAATTTGAATTTTTAGTGTTTTATAGTTGTATTCTAGTGATTTATAGTTGGACTTCAATAGTTTACAGTTGGACTTATGAATTGTCTCCTAGATGTGTCAATTTGTGGTTCCTTTTGGTCTAGATTTTATTTTCAGCCATTGATTCTTTTAACTGCTTTGGTAGCTTCTCCTTGAAGCTAGATGAGTTGAGTTGTCATGCACTAGCTAGTCAAAATCATGTCTAGGTTCATTGTATTTCTTCTAAAATTTCTTTCAGGCATTTGGTTGGCTTCCAAATTTATCAGGGCCTTCCTTTATCCTTCTTTGTTTCTCATTTCACCTGCAACATAGAAGACAAACACATATTATTTCAAATTTATATTTGTCGAGAGAGATTCAAAAAATATTTGTTCGAATTATCATATTATTAGTATTCTCATTTACTTATTCATTTGTTCATTATTATTATTATTACTAAGGTTGATGATTATTAAATTTTATTAATTGATTTTCTAAGGTTTTAATTTCCTTGAATTTTAGGTCCAAAGTATTAGATTTAACATTAAAGTTCCATTCTAATTTAAGTATTAAATCCAATACTAAGGTTTTTGTTATTTATTTATTTAATTAATTTATTATTACGAAGGTTGGAGTTTAGCCATAAATATCTAACATTTATTTCTCTCAATTTTAAAATTTTCTTATGATAAGACTTTAATTTTCTCTATTATACCTTAAGCTTTCAAATAATTCATTTCTAAAAAAAATATGAGCTCTTATTAGTTATTTGATTTGATTTAATTTTATATCCTAAGTATTAAATTGAACGTTTAGATTGTTCAATAATTTTCATGCTTTTAATGAGATAATAAGGATGAGGAGCAAAATTATTTCTTTTATTTCCTTAGGTTTTATAAGCCTTAGCATTAAAGATATATGAGCACATAGGAAAAAAATAAAAAATAAATTGATCCTTAGTGCTGATAGAGAAAAACTTAAACCCTTGGAATAATTGGTGTATTTAAAAAAAAAAGGAATTTTTTTTTAAAACTTCAAACCTTATTAAATAATATTTAATGACATCATCATGATCAATCAAATTTTAGCATTTTTTCCTTGTGAAGAATTCTAGGCCATCAATCTCTCAGCTATGCTTTTAAGCTATTGATTTCTCATACTCACACAGGTCGTAGATCTACAGGCTTTAATTTCAATTCATTGATTTTACCTTCCAATAAAATTACATCTTAGTGCTTCCCGACTTTGATTTCAAGTCATTGATCTCCCAAATTTATTTTCGAACCCTAGATCTCTTCATCCAATAGGATGTCATTTTAGTGATTTCCCAATTTGATATAATATCTCCTGGTTATGTGTCTAAGTCGTTGATTTCTTGGCTTTACTTCTAGATCGTCCATCTTTTAGCAAATAAAATCACAACTTAATGCCTCTGAATTTGACTTAATTCTTTCGGATGTGCTTCCAAATTTTCAATATTTTGGATGTGTTTTTGAGTGGTCCATTTTTTAGACAATAAAATTGCATTTTAGTGCTTCCCAAATTTGACCTAATGTATCCTAGCTATGCATTTGAGCCATTTATTTCTAGGCTATGAATTCCTAGCCATCCATTTTTTTAGCCAATGAAATCATGTCTTAGTGCTTCCCAACTTTGACCTAATATCTCTTGACTCCATTTTTTTAGTCGTTGATTTCTCGATCATGGGCTCCCGATCATCCATTTAGGATGCATAAGACAAAAGGTATTATTCTTGGCAATAGATGTTAATATTTGGGCTTTTTGATCTTACCGACTATAGGTCCTAGCCATAGATTTCCTTGTTACGTGTCCTAGTTGTTAGATTTCCCAGGGACTTTGGATCATGATTTTAAGACTAAGGTTAAGGTATTAGATTTTTGAGTTATTTTAAAAGCTCTTTGGTCTTATCAGTTGTGGTTCCTAGCCATGGATTTCTTGGTTGTGGGTCCTATCCGTCAGATCTTATACAAAAAGGAGAAGGGATATTGACCCCTTCATATGACACTATTGACTTTTGTCTTACCGACTGCACTTTCAAACTATTGATATATTAGTTCTACTTTGGATCGCTAGATTTACTTGTGAATAAGACATATTTTTTTACTCTATTACGACTTTAATTTTTTTTAGCTTTATAGGTTCTATCTCCGAGCCATCAATCTTCTAGATGTGTTTCCAAGTCATTGATCTTGGTGAAAATAGGACAAAATATATTGCTTCGATGGAAAATAGTATTAAATTTTGGATTATAAACTATCCTTCCTAGCCTTTGATCTCTCAACCTTACCTCCTGACCATTGGATTTTATCGAATAAGACAAAAACTTAAATAAATATTTAGGGGAGTCTTTTTCAAATGTATTATTTCTTAAACCCTAGGCAAAAAATATATAAATTTAACAAAGGAAAAAAATATGAACACTAATCACATGGTTATTTCGATCTATAGGGAAAATGAGAAAAGGGAGAGCATCATAGTGAGACTTTGCCCTGGGACTTAAGGAGCATGATCTTAGGAAGAAATTTTGAACATAAAGGTATAAGACAGAAAGTAGAAAAAATATGTTATGCTTGAGTGTCTTACAAACTTTAGGTGGTGATTTTAATTAATGAAGACTAAGGTCAAGGCATTATATTTAGGTATTATGTTTCAAGTTTTTTTATCTTATCGATTGTGCATCATAGCCATATATTTTCTAGCTATGCCTTCTATAGTGACCCCGGGACGCACACACCACTCTTTACTCTACTTGCAATGTTATTAAAAACCCAAGATGAAATGGAAGACAATGAAAAGCATATAACACGAAAATAACAAATATGGATCTCTTTATTCGTATTGAAACCCGGTTACATGTCGGTCCCTCTTAGGGATACCCATTTCGATACAATAAGGTTACAAATAGGTAAAGAGTGCCCCTTTCACGAAGAGGTGGTGCGCTTTCAAAAAGCTTCCCGGTTTCGCACACGAAAATGTATGAGGGCTTACAGATGCCTCCTTCTCCAGGTCTATTTCCTAGAGGGATCCCTTTTGCTCTCGTATGTTGCAGACTTCGTCCGATGAACCTGTGGCCCTGTAAGCAATGAAACAACAACACACGCTTAGATGTCCGAGAATGCCTCCCCGGATGAGGTTGTTAGCAATGGATATAACAAATGAAAGCAAGTGCAAATTAGACTAATGCTATGAATGCAAACGAATGAAATGATGCTATGCTAATGATATGCTAAAATAATGAATCTAATGTCTAAAACCCTAAGCTAAGCCTACGGGCCACTGTCCAAGACAGCGACCGCTAAAGTGACTCTCATCCTCTTTGCTCCAAAGCTATGGATCAAAGCTTGTATCCGATGTTGAAATAATGGGTGCTATGCTCTCCAATCTATCAGGGCTTCATCGTACACATGATCTCCAAGGGAACTCTCCAAGTCTCGAAAGCTCTCCTCAATGACCAAGATTGATGGATAAAATATTGATGATGATGGATATGTCCTCCTGGTGCTCTTAGGCTTGCACCTTTTATAGTGTGAAACCCTAGGTCTATGTCCAAGCCCTAGGAATGAATTTCTCATGCGTAGTGCAAGTTAGCATGAGAGGCTTTTTGTCTTTTCTATGTTTGGAGGCCAGTTAACTGAAATATAACTGCCAACTTGAGTCTCCTATGTGAACTGGTCGTTAGCATGAGAAGCTTTTGTCCTTTGTTTATGTTTGGAGGCTAGTTAACTAAAGTCTAAATGCAAACTCAAGTCTCCTATGTGAACTGGTCATGAAAAGGAATGCAAAGTTACTCCCGCTCACCTTTATTGCATGCAGACTACCACTTCCACCCGTGATTAGGCATGTTTGTCGATAAAACTACTTTTAGGGTTTAGCCGCTGTCATCTGTAGTGACTAAGATCTGGTCGCTATCATCTATAGTGGCTAAGGTCTGGCCACTCTAGGCTTGAGCGGCTAGGATCTGGCCACTCTTGGCTTGAGCGGCTAGGCTTGGATGGCTTGAAAAGGCCCCAAATGAGTGGTGAGAACCACTGTTAATGCTTGGAAAGTCCAATATTATGTCATCTGATCTTATGAATGTGTCTATGTGAGTAGCTCCCCTAAGCATGACACGATTTAGGTGTCTACAGATGCCCCTTTTTGCGATGCGCTATGTGGAAAACACAACGCTGAGCAAAAATGTAGACTGATCTATTTGTAGGGTGTATGGTGATCAATGGTCTGATCAATGTCGGATGGCCCAATCATGCAAGATGGTGTGCATCCCTTGAATCATTGCCTCAATGTTCGGAGGACTTAGCTCAGTGGCTTGGGCATGTTAAATTGCACTCATTCCTCAAACTCAATCGGGTAGCTTCAGCTGCTACAACAATTCTGACCGATAGGAGAGCTACAATTGAAGATGTCATGTCTGCTTACGTTCCCAGAAAACAAGGGAAATTTGTGATTGTTGTATGCAATGATTCGTAGGACGAACATGATTTTGCTATGATCGAGTGATATTTTGTTGATTTTGATTATGATTATGTTGAAGTTTTGAACTACTTCCTCACACAATGGATTGGTGAAGAAATGACAATGAATGAAGCGACAAGTCGCTTGACCAATATGACTAATCTGGTTCCTTTCTAGCATTTGTTGCTTTTAATGGGCAATCCCACATCCAAGTGTGATTCCAATTGTTTATGATAATCATCTATCCCTATCCCGAGGAGCGGTCCAGCTATCAATAGCTTTCTTAGGGAGTTAGGATGAGTGATTCTATTTATGTTCATATTGTATCACTTTGGCTTAATGTTTTTGGTATCATAGGGGAATTAGGATGATCCTTTCGCACCCATGGAGCAGTCCGACCATCTTGGTCTTCTTCGGGATTGAAGGGTGGCACATCGTAATTCCAAAATGAAATGCTTTTGCCCCAAGTGGCCTTATGGTAACCTACTCATCTCATCGAAATGCATGGAGTGTGAATCGCTGCAATCGCCGAGTGGATAGAGCAAGTAACTGGGTACGAGGCCTGCTTGAGATTATGCTTTTATGTGATTTTTTTGTTATTTTGGTCATTAAGATGACTTCAATTCATCAAAATGTGTTTATTTAATGTTTTTGTCATCCCTCCATGGAAGGGATTTTCTTGTTTTTATCTATGGAGCAGGCCGTTGTCAGGTCCAATGGCCTTTGAGTTTCTGCCTGTGGCCATTGTCACCTTGAGCGGCCATGAAGTTCGGGCCGCTGACGTCAGCAGTGGCCAAGGCATAATTTGAAAATATAAAAAAATGCATTTTAGGGTTTTGACCTATCACTTTCATTTGTTGTCAATCCACTTTTTAGAGCTCTGGTGAGACAATGATAGTTGTGATTTCTGAAGCTACCTGCATCGAGGACATGGCTGCACAGGGTGAGGCATCAGCTGCTGGAGGAGCCGGAGCTTCTCGGGTATTTTATTTTTTAAACCCTAACCTCTTTTCCTTTTTGGGTAAAACTGAACCTCACTAAGTAATTGGCAAATGAACCTCACTAAACCTGTTGGTAATGAACGAAATCCGTAGTTAGGCTTAGTATAGGTTTTTAAGTGGTGGGTTGGTCCCCATTTTTGTTCTTTTTCAATTTTTTTGAATTTTATGGCCTAGGGTTCATGGGTTTGCCGTGTCACCCTTCGACCGTTGTCACTCAGAGCAACGAAAATTTGGCCATTGTCGCTCAGAGCGGCTAAGTTTGAACCCCAACGGTCAAAAATTTGACCATTGGGATTTGGCCACTACTATCTCCAATGGCCAGATTCTAGCCATTATAGGTGACAACGGCTAATCCCCTTAGCCAATTTTGCATAATTTTTTTGCTTTTTATTGGATTTTTGAGATAGTTTTTGATTTTTTTGAAATTTTTGAACTACTCTTTAGCCTGTATTGCACTGTAGTTATGTTTCATCTTTCTTTTGCTTTGCTTAGATCCTTACTACTTGGGCTCGAGACCCGAGGCTCATGAGTGACCTCCTACCTCTTCTGGATGACATGGATTGGAGGTGGCTTAAGGCTCGTGGGCTCTAGTATGTTACCAGATTACCTCACATTATGTCGGACCAGGCTTACCTTATGGCTTTGGCCCATCGTTGGGACCCTCGGACTAATACCTTCCACCTCCCGACCGGTGAGATGACCATTACACCAGAGGATGTGTACAGGATCTTCCAGATCCCTTTTGATGGGGTGGCTATTGTTTCTTCGACCACTAATGCTAAGGTGGTCGTCTTCACTCGGGTGTTTGAGAGGTATTCTGAGGATGCTCTCAAGGACAACAAGTCTGGAGGAGTGTCTATCATCCACTAGTACCGAGAGCATGTTTTCATAGTGAGGCATGCGGTGTTATTGATGGTCATCAACAATGTCCTTATCCTAGATTGCTCAAGCTTGAGGTTCCCTTGGAACCTCCTTGCGATGGTTCAAGACCTGATGGACAGTGAGGAGCCTATCATATATGCATGGGGTAGGTCTCTATTGGCTCAGTGTTATGATGAGTTATACCACATCCACTAAAGGGGTCATGTCAGCATCACCTATAGTTGGCTTCTACAGATCTGGGGATGGGAGCACATTAGGGTAGATCACCCTAAGGGGCTTCCTATTGAGATCATAACTATGGATAGGAGGATGCAGTGCTATGATGCTAGATGGGCTAGAGAGAGCGAGGAGTGCAAGAGCCACACTTTTGCAAGGGAGCTGACTCATTACACTGATACTTTCACTGGACTCCAGGATGGAGATATCATATGGTACCCGTATCATGAGTGTCCTACTTGGGATGACCCTGACAACTTTACTGCTAGGACGCGGTGTGAGCGATGGCTCATTGGCCATAAGGTTAACATCTGGGAGCACTTCTTCTACTCTCGAGTTCTTCATCAATAGGTTGCAGTAGGATGTGCCACTAGTACCATTTTTGTATAGGTGCATCGAAGCAGAGAGAGACCTCCCTCCTCGATAGGTTACAGAGTTGGCTGATGAGGAGGATGCCCCAGTTGTTGATCTTGGAGTAGCTGGTGGAGTTACAGAGGCATTTGCATGATGGTGGGGTGACCTGATGTGGTATGGTGAGGGTAGTCTAGGCCGAGAGGATGATGGTAGAGATGGGGTAGATCCATCAGGGCGTAGGGTTCATGCTAGGACTATGGTGTGGGGCCAGCAGGTAGAGTAGGTTGTAGTGGAGGAGTAGGAGGCTCCTAAGGAGGTGGAGGAGGAGATGGAGCCTGAGGAGAGAGATTCTCCTCTTAGGGCATAACTACATGATGTGGAGGTCGAGCTCCAGTCGACCAAGATATAGGTACAATAATGTGATGCCATCATAGCTCAGAGGGATACTACTATAGCATAGCTATCGAACCAGATACAAGCTTTGTAGGCTGCTATAGGAGGAGCTACCCAGATGCAGGTTGTTGTTGCCCCTCCTACTCTCGAGGATCCTTCGAGGGTAGCTCTCGAGACTGAGATCCATCATCTATAGGGTTTGTTGGATGAGAGTGATGTTCAGATTGTTGAGGATGCAGCCCAGATTATCGCTCTCTCGAGGTAGATCAAGAGGCTAGGAGCCATCCCTAGGGAGAGAGGGGCTACAGGTGGGTCACAAGTCAATAGGAGCTCTACAATAGGGTAGTCTTCCATCCAGCCTGGTCATGGGGCCCGAACTCGTATTGAGAGACCAACAGGGTCCAGCTCGCACCATTCTCCTAGAGATCCATCCATAGGGGGTGGTGCTTAGGGGGTGCAAGCCCAATATTTGATTGATGATTCTCTTGGTTTTGATTCATTTTTGAGGTCGAATGACCTATATGACTATCGCCCATGGGCATTTTTGTATATCCATGGACTTGACACACATACTTTTATGATATATTTGCATTATGACTCATTATGTGTATCATTTATTGCTCATGTTTTTGTTGTTATTTTATTTTATGATGTGATGTGATGATGGTGTTATGATGATTTGATGTATATGTTAGATGATAGATGATATTGTAGATGCTTATATGGATGTGTAAATGCTTATATGATTTGATGATATGACGTGATGTATTTTGATGATGAATGATGAATTCATGATTGTATGCAAATGGATATTGCCTATATGTTTTATGATGTGCTTTATGATGTGATGATGGATGATTAATGAACTTGTGTTTGTGGATGCGATGTTATTGTTAAATGCATGTTTAATTTTGCTTTAATTGTATGCATCTAACTTATGTGATGGGATGGTATAAATGAACCTGTATGCTTTAATCACTTAAAACATAAGGAATGCATATGACATTGACAATCTTAATGGGTGATACCACAGAAAGTAAAAAAATAATCATGAATTTAAATAATCACTCTTATCATAAGAATTGATTAAGTATTCATATATGAGATGTAATGGTGTGTAATGTATTTTCTTGATAAGTTTCTGTAAATTAAAAGATATAAAGTAGTCAGTGGTCGTCTATATACTATTTCTAATATATATGCGGTATCTGTCCTACTATGTTGATACCCCCTAATTTATAGAATCTTATAAAGAAAATGATGGTGTGAATGATGTTATGATTTGTTGCTATGTAAGAATTTTTGGGGCTTTTCAGAGATTCAAACACTCTAGTTACCCTATCAACAGTTGTCTACTGACCACTCTAGACTTTTGAAAAGTAAGGCTTTTACCATGGACCTAGTTTTTCATGATCTCTGTGTGTGCAAGTGATTGTATATTTTGAGATAGAACTCAAGCATTTCCTCCGATGTCGGTGGGATTCTTTCAGCCCATTGCTAAGATCAAGGATCCTCAAGTGTTCATCTCATCCTTAAGTTGGACATAGTTGGACTATACCACTAGGCAATATTGGGTTACCTAAGCTAGCTCATCCACATTCAAACATTGGTCTACACAAATGCATGAAGCAATTGTGATAGACATATCATCATGCGTAAGGATCTCTCCTTCCAGTTTTGTACAATGTTGAGAATTCCAAGGATTCAAGCTTTATTCCTTTTTTGGCTTCCTTTTGGCTTTGGATATTTGCTCATATGTAGTGATGAAAATCACTTTTTATTTTTGATTGATTTTTTCTTTGAGCGAGGATTTTGTAGTGATGATAATCACTATTTATTTTTCTCATATGTAGTGATGAAAATCACTATTTATTTTTTATTTTTCTTTGAGCGAGGTTTCTTTGAATTTTTATTTGTGTATCGGATCATTGCTATGAAATCTGGATTGTATGCTTGGCTTTTTGAATATGTACTTTGCTTTGGGATTTTGCTTATTTTGATTTAAGCAAGGGATTTGGATAGGGCAAAGCTTGTCCTTTTGCCAATTCTCAACACCTTTAAACCGGTTGCACAGGGGGATAAGCAAGGAAAATCCTTTTCGCTTAAGGTAACCTAGACCACTTTTGCAACTTTCATATTTTCCTTGTACCAACTAGGATTTTAGTGTTTCAATTAGTGACGGGATCTTGAATATCCAAGGCATTATCACAGCTAGACCTTACCTTCTACTAATCAAAGTTGTTTTCCACAAAAGTTGATAAGATCACTAGGTGTGGTTGATTAACCAAAAAACCTTAGTATATTATGTATAGCAACAAATAATGGTTGTGTTGAAAAACATAATTACACACATGTGTTAATGGAGGTATGAATTTGAATGATTTGTGTGACAAACTATGGTATCACTTTTAAGGCTCTCATGACATATGCAATTGTAGTGGATATGAAAATGCAATGCAATGATGTGGATGCAAGATATGAGATGCAATTGTTTTTGTATTTTTGATTTTTATGTTGTTTTTGTATTTTTGTTTAATTTTGACCAAAGGGCTTATTATGCCTTTGGGGCTTTTTGATTTTTGACCAAGTAGCATGAAGTACCCTTGGAGCTTTTTATTTTTGACCAAGTGGCATTGAATACCCTTGGAGCATTTTGATTGAATTTGACCAAGCGGTTTGAATACCCTTGGAGCATTTTGAATTGATTTTGACCAAGCGGGATGAATTACCCTTGGAGCCTTTGATTGTATTTTGAAATTTTATGTTTTTATGATTTTTTGTTTTTTGACATATTTGAATTTTTTGATTTTTGACATATTTGACATTTTTTTTTTTATATTTATTTTTTTTTTTTATGTGTAGAATGCCTTTAAGTGAATGATATTGAGAGGTTCAGGCTCCTCAACACCATCTAATGATATAAGGTGATATGCTCCAGGCCCAACTCTCTATGAAATCATGTATGGGCCTATCCAGTTTACCATGAACTTATCTCGTAGATGCGGTGATAGATTCAAATTCTACTGGTTTTCTTTGAGCACTAGATCTCCAACCTTGAATTCCCTTAAGTGGACTTTACTATTGTAAGCTCACGCAAGGTGATCTTGGTAAACGTGAAGATGCTCTAAAGCATTGACTCGACATTCATCAAGAAGCATCAACTGATCAAGGCGGCCTTGCCACATGACATCATCAACAATAACTATAATCTAGTGGCATGATGGCCTCAGTGCCATATACTAGTGAAAATGGTGTTGCCCTAGTGGGCATCCGTATACTAGTCCTGTATGCCCATAGTGCAAGAGGTAACTGCATGTGCCAATCCTTGTGATTGTCTTGCACTATCTTCCTCAAGATGGAGACTATTATTTTGTTTGAGGCTTCTGCTTGCCCATTTTCTTGTGGATAATAAGGTGTTGAAAAACTATGTTGAATATGGTATTTGTTCATTAAAGCATGCACATTTTTGTTCTTGAAATATGGCCCATTATCCGATATTATCTTAGAAGGGACCCCAAAATGACTTATGATATTGTGGAGTATAAACTCCACAATCCTTGGTCCAGTTGTTGATGTTAAGGGGATCGCTTCCACCCATTTAGTGAAGTATTATATGGTCATTATGATGAATGTGTGTCGGCCTGAGGATGAGGGTGAGATCTTCCCAATCAAGTCTAGTCCCCACTACGAGAATGGCCATGCTACCTGGATGGGTTGCAAGGCTTGCGATGGTAAGTGCATTAGATTTGCATGATGCTAGCACTTACTGCATTTCTTGACATACTCATAGTAGTCCTTTTCCATGGTGGGCCAATAGTAACCCATTCTCAAGATGCGCTTAACGATGGCCATGCCACTAAAATGCCCTCCACATGTGCCATCGTGAGCTTGCAAAATTGCCCAGGATGCTTCTTAGGGCTCAAGACAATGGAGTAATACTCCATCATATCCTCGTCTATAGAGGATTTCTCCTAGAAAGATGTATCTTGTTGCTTTCTATTTGAACATTCACCTTTCAGTATGTGACAAACCTTGAGGTACTATTCCAAGTTTTAGGAAGTCCCGTAGTTGGGAAAGCCAATCTTGATAAGCCATGACTTCTATAGAAAATATGGCTTGCTTTTCCTATATTTTGAGCTAGTGAACATGGATTGAGGAACAACTCTATGGTGTATGGTTGCACCACACTCCATAGGTCCTTGGGAGATCAAAGACCCCCAAGGTGTCATTTGCAAGAAATATCTAGCTACGAAGGACCAATCCTGATTTGGCTCGATGTTGATCATGTTGATTGATTCTTGATTGTTAAAAGCTTCATGACGTATTGTTGAGTGCGAAAGCACTTTCACATGAATGGTTGTAAAATTAGTAGATAGATTCTGAGGGATTAAGGATCCCAAAGAGGCCATGGTGTCTGCAAATCTATTTGATGTACGAGGGATTGCCTCGATGTCATACCATTCCAGCCGAGCTAGGTAGGTGTCAACAAGTTCCTTGTAAGTCTTCAGGAGTGGGCACCTACATTGAAATAGTCCTTTGACCTAGTTTACTATGAGCAAGGAGTCACCAAAGATATTCAATCTTTTAATGCCCATTGCTATGGTTGTTTGGAGTCCCAAGATCAATGCTTCATATTATATATTGTTGTTTGTGCACGGGAAGTCTAGTTTGAATGATAAGGGCAATGGAGCACCCTATGGTGTGATAAAGACAATCCCTGCTCTACCCCCTTGTTCACACTTTGAACCATCGAAGAACAATGACATGTCTCTTTCTTTCTTAGGTTCTTCGAGTTCTGGTGGATCTGATAATGCAAAGACCGCATCATCAAGCAATTCTATAGTGAGAGGCTTGTTATCCTGAAGAGGCACCTCTGCTAATTGATCTGCTATGACTTGTCCCTTGATGGAATTTTGGCTTATGAACTCTAGATCAAATTCTATCAATAGCATGATCCACTTTGTGGTACATGTATTGTGATATGTCTTGCTCATCATGTACTACAAAGGATTTTGTTTTGATATGATGTAGGTCATATGGCTCAACATGTAGTGTCACAACTTTCGAGTTGCAAAGACCACTGCTAAACACAATTTTTTAACATACGCATATCCTAGCTCATAACTCACCAAGGTGCGACTAATGTAATATATGGCTTGCTCTTTATCTTGTGCATTATTTTGGGCTAACATGGTGCCCAATGCAAAATTAGTAGCCGATATATATAGTAAAAATGGTATGTCTAGCCTTGGTGGAGCCAATACTGATGGTGTTGCCAGATAAGTTTTGATCTCTACAAAGGCTTGATGGCATTCTTCATCCCAATGAAAGGGGACCTCCTTGCATAGCAACCGATTCATAGGTCGGCATTTGTCTGATAATTGCATGATGAATATTTTGATGGATGCTATCTTGCCTTGTAGGCTCCTCAACTCCCTAATGTTGGTAGGGGTGGCCATTTCCAATATAGCCTTTACCTTTGCAGGATCTACTTCGATGCCTCTCTTGGATACGATGAATCCCAAAAGCTTGCCAGAAGTTATGCCAAATACGCACTTCTTAGGATTCAATCGGACATTGTGTTCTATGAGGTGATCAAAGACTTGTCTAAGGACTTCGGCGTGCTCTTGCCACAATAGGGACTTGGCCAGTAAGTCATCCATGTAATCCTCTAAGATCTTATGCATATAGTCATGGAATATGTATGTCATGGCCCGATGATATGTGGCACCAACATTTTTGAGACCGAATGGCATCACTTTGTAACAGAATGTCCCCCATGGAGTAATGAAAGTAGTTTTATGTTGATCTTCGAGCTTAATCTAGATCTGGTTGTATCCAAAAAACCATCCATTAGGGAGAGCATCTCATGACCTACGGTTGCATCTACAAGAGCATCTATGTTTGGAAATGGGAATGAATCCTTTGGTGTTGCCCTATTTAAATCTCTAAAATCCATGCAGATACGGACTCTTCCATCGGGTTTCCCCATGGGTACCATGTTTGACACCCACTCAGGGTAGTCGATAGGAACTATGAATACTGCATCCAGTAGTTTTTGCAATTCGTTCTTCACCATCAAAGTGATGGTTGGATGCATTTTCCTCAGCTTTTGCTTGATCTGGCTTCTTCATGGGATCCAATGAAAGGTTGTGAATGACTAACTTTGGATCTATCCCTGGCATGTCTTTGTAAGTCCAAGCAAAAATATTTGGCCTCTCTTTGAGGAGAGGAATTAGGATGGCTTGTTCCTCTGGAGATAGACTTTCTCCAAACTTGACTTTTCTTGGTTGGGTAGGATCATCGCTGATGTCCACCTCGAAAGTCGCTTCTATAGCCATATGTGACCCATCCTCTAGCTGATGAGGCATGGGTATCAAATGAATGTCATCGGCGGGATTTACAGGACCTACTGACTCAGGTTCCAAACCAACATGGAAGACGTCATACGCACAACCTGATGCAAAATGGAATGGTTGTAACATCTCTTCATTGGGGAAGAGGTCTTCAGGCTCTATGGGTGAATTAGCATGATCCCAATCAATAGCCTCTACATCAAGATGCAATGATTTGGTAGGATCTACTGGATTATGAAGTGGAGTGGTCAAATCAATGGAGATCATATTGATGGATGGGATGAAATCTCCAGGACCACATGGGTGTAATCTTATCTCAGGGGTTTCCCTTCCATACTCACGATGAGGTTCTGGAGGAATGGGAATTTTTGGATCTGGCCCATGAGCAGGGTGGATAATAGGATCATTGGGCTCTAATCACTCTCTGAATGTAGGCGGAGGGGGATTGACCATCTGGTGAATGGCAGCTAGGTCAACAGGTCTCCCCAAAAATCATAGATGAGGGTCTATAGCATGGAGTGCCACCTCTCTCTCTACTAGCTCATTGACTTGTCGCAAGTGGTGAGGTCCAAGATAAGCCATCTCGGTCTCATCCTCAAAGTCATCATCACTTATCCAAAAACCGTTAGCATTGGTATGTGGCCCTAAGACAAGGGGCTCATGTCTTGGCCCTAAGTAGGCCATCTCTATTTCATCTTCATATTCTTCATCACTTATGAAGAATCCATTTGCATTTGTCTCTTGCCCCAAAGTCAGGGGTTGATGGCTTAGGCCTAAGTAGGCTCTTTCTATTGAGTCTTCTGATTCATAGTCACTTTCATCTGATGTATACCCACTCTCATCATGGATGGACCATGTGAATCTTTGTAAATAGTGAGGCCCCTGGTAGGCTAAGCCAAGTTGTGCCTCATCATCACTTGCTTCATATCCATTCTCCTCATCCCATGAGTTGTACCCTATTGGGGTGGAATCAATTGAGATGTTTGGATGATAAATTTTTGGTGGTGGTATGTTTACCATGGCCACTTGTCTGTTGCTCAAATTTCCTATTCTTAGGGGGTGATAAGGAATGAAATCAATGTCTTCTCCTAACCCTAAGCTTAATCTATCCAATGCCACTGCAAGAGAGTCATCTCGACCTCCGATATAATAGCCTAACCCAAACCTATCGGAGGGAAGCTGATATTGTGGCTCGTATGGCCGCCTGCGCCCCTGCTCATATATACCAAGGCCATAGCCATGCCAATGGCAATGCTCAAAGTAGCTTAGAGAAAACTCGGGATTAGAGAGGTAATGAACATTGACCATGAATAATTCATCACTATCCTCTTCTATGTCTGAAGACTTATGGGTGCAGTCCAGGCCGACATAGACAAAATTGGTTTGGTTGGGAGGGATTCCAAGTGGAACCACTATTCCCACTGGTGGCCTCAAGTCCTTAGGTCTTCCCATGTTTTGTGTAGACTCAATGATAGGCATAAAGGTAATGTTCTACACAAGGTACTCCCCTATGCCTATGCTTGCCAAGTGTATTGATGCATGCGACGTGGATGACCCTACGGATGATACTGGTGAAGTGGGGTGGTAATCACTATCTTCATATTGATCTTGAAGATCTTCTTCTTCCATAGGACTTGGCATTTCAGCAATGGCTATAGTTGGCACTTCCTTGGGCCTTTCTTCTTTGACTAAGGGTGCCTTTAGCTTCTGATTATCTTTTGGTTTTGATGTTGATGGTACTTTAGAAGCATTGACTATTTTGAGTGCACCAGGAGGTGTTGATGTGCATGGGTCTTTTCTTACCCTTTTGTCTTCGTTATCCATTTGTGTGGTTGGGGATGAAGGTGCTACGTATAGGTGGGTAGAAGGGATTACAAATTCTCCTAGAATGTCCACCTGATGGACGTATTTAAAAGGCTCTTCATCGGCCAGAACCACATAGACTTTGTTCTCATGCACATACTTGACACACTGGTGCAAGATCGAAGGCACACACTTCATGGCCCTTATCCAAGGATGCCCTAAGAGGATGTTGTACTGCATAGCTCCTTCCAAGACATGACACATCACAGGGATGGTCTTGTGCCCCACCTTGATGGGTAGGACTATCATTCCCATAGTATTGCATAAAGCATCATTAAAAGCTCTCAATGTGTAAGCTCCTGGAATGATATTGGACTTGGGGATCTTGAGGTGCTCTATTGTTGTTGTTGTAATGATGTTTATTGATGAACCTGTATCGACCAAGACCCTCTTGAAAGGTAAGTTATTGATTGTCACTATAATGTTTAGCGGAGGGTCTGGTAAGGTAGTAGGTACTGTCTTAATCTCATAATCATAGAATCAAATTATAGGTTCCTGGCATTCTTGTACTTGTCCCACAAAGTGAGTGAATGCATTCGCATCTTGTGGTTGGAGCTCAATTGTCCTTAAAATTTCCATTAAAGTCTCCCTATGCTTTGGGGACTATTGTATGAGCTCATAGATGGATAACTTAGTTGGAGTCATCTATAGGTTTTGCTCCAATCTACTCTGGATAGTTACCATAGGTCATGTTGGTGGACCTGGAAGGTTGTCTTGCCTCTGCCTAGGTGTGGCTGGGACATTCATGGGAGCTACAGGAGGTTGTGGTTGACCATACCGCCTAGTCCTTGTTGCTATGTTAACAATCTCAACCATCCCAACGCATCCGTGGGTAGGTATATCAGCTCGAACCTGATTGACTTGGGCCCCTTGCTCTCTAGGGGCCTCATGATTGGGCAATGGGTTTCTGTATATGCCCATGTCTCTATTATCGGGAGCCAGTGGGTTGTCAACTTTGAGTTCTCCCACCTCAATCATGTTTTGCACTTGATGCTTAAAACCAATGCAAGCCTCAATGTCATGCCCCGGTATCCTATGATAAGGGAAAAATTGATCTTCCCTATATCCTTTTGGCTTAGGATGGTTGGGATCTATAAGAGGTATATCAAGAAATCTGATCCTCCTGGCCTCGCTCAACTGATTAAATATTGATTGCATTGATTCTGTCAGAGGCATGAAATAGCGAGGTGGCTTGCATTCTCTGTTTCTTCCCTGATTGTTCCTTTGGTCATAATTGGCTGGTGGGGGATGTGCTTGATAGTTCTAGGGTTGTTGTGCACCCCCATCCTTGGGTGTAGCCAATACGACTTGATTGACTAGAGTAGGGTTGCCCTGCTTCTATTTTTACTTGTCATTCTTACCATTCTTGTTCCACTCCTTTTTGTTTTGGAGTTTAATGGTTCCCTCATCTACTTTTATTTCTTCGATGAGCTTGGCCTGTGCCAAAGCTTCCTCAAATGAAGGATACTACTGAAGTTGTAGTAAGAGGGAGATGTGTTTAGAGCAACTTTTGGTGAACATGCGAATGATCTCTTCTATGGGAACGGAGAATGATAATTTTACCATGACTTTTCTCCATCTATTCCCATAATCCATTACTAGCTCATCATCATACTATTTCAAGTTGGCCAGGTCTGAAAGGTTCACCTTCTTCTTAGAACCAAAGGAGAAATACTTTAAGAATGTATTTACTAGTTGTTCAAAATTGGTTATGCTATGCTTAGGTAGTTGGTTGAACCATTGAGTGGCAGCACCTAAAAATGTCATTATGAATGTTCTTAGCATGAGAGCATCATTGTCTTCAAGATGAAAATAGGCATTGATAAAATTGGTGACATGCTCTTGTGCATCCTCTTCACCCTTAAAATTTTCTAACCTAGGCATCTCAAAGTGCTTAGGATATGGAGGGCTAGGGATTGATGGGCACAATGGTTGGTTGTGTATTTTGCTCAATGTTGGTGAGTTCCCAGCTGCCTCTTGTTTCTCAAAGGCTTTCATCTTTTTAGCAAGCTCTTGAAATACCTTTGATGCATGGATTTCCTCCTCTTGTAAGCCTACTCATAGTGGCAATGGAGGTAACTCTCTATCCATTTGATTTGTTCTATTTTCCTCCCTCCTATGAGGGGACTCAGGATTGTGATCCTGGTTTGTTATGTTTGCCCTTTCCCCACTAGTTGGATTTCATTCATGGTTTGGTGGGGGATTTCATTGTGGGCTATCTTGTCTAGTGTGCCTCTCCTTAGGTGAGTCAGCGCATCTAGTTCTTTGGTGGTCACCACCATTTGTCTATAAATTGTTAAGAGCTAGCCGCTCAGCTTGCTCTCTTAAGCGTTGCTCATGTTGGCGCAAGAGTCTTTCTCTTTGTTTATCCTATTCGAGAGCTTCCACTAGCTCTCGCTCCTTACGTAATGCATTTTCTAACCACCTCATTCGGTCAGTTTGCACTATCATAGAAGACTCATGTTTATCTGACTCTGTTCTTGTTGTCTTGACTCATAGATTCCTCGAGGAGGTTTCTGTTGTACCTATACTCTTGCTAGCTAATGTGACTTGTTCAGTGTACTATTGAGTATCCCTACGATCAGACTCTAGTCATCTACTATGGGGTCACTCTGAGGTACCCCCAGACTAAGAGATGTGTTTAGAAGTCATAGTTCATGAGCTTCCAGATGTAGAGTTCTCAGTAGCTATAGTTCTTTGAGTTGGTCATGTAGGAAACCGATCCAACCCATCTAGCTATCTTGTTTTCCATGGCTGGTCCCATGGGGTGCCATTCACTCCTATGAGGTCATAGTCTATGGGAATATTTCCTTTTGTGTGAAGGGTTTCTTCTATCTGATTCCCATGACTAGATGTAGCTCTAGTTTCCTACCCTTCAGTGGGTAGACCTGTTTCATATGTTTCTTGTGAATCTTGAGGTGTTGCGACTCTTGCTTGCCTTCTTGATGAAGAGGGCTTTGTGGTGACATGTTTTCTCCATGTGGATGGAGATGTAGTAGTCTCATCATCCCTATGTGAAGAATGAGTTTTAGAACCTTCTTTATGTCCATGTGAGGAGGAAGCCCTTGAAGCTTCCTCACGTCTTTGAGATGTTTCTATGTGTTTAGAGGAGGCCCTTGAGGTCTCCTCATGTCTCCTTGATGAGGATGGTTGTGAAGCCTCTTTTTGTTTATGTGAATTTGTTCCATGATGTGGTTCCCTACTTGGGGTTTCTCGAGGAGATCCCCCAAGGGTTGAGTTATCACCCCTTAGGCTCATGGAGCTACGTCTCACGGTCTTACGGGTAGGTCATTCAATGTTACTACGACTCCGCCTATGGGTATGAGTTGCTTTAGTCTCTCCCTCGGTATCAGACCGAGGGTGTTTACTTCTTATTTTGACCATGTTGTCTATGAATTGATCTTTTGAGTTGTAATTTAGGAATAGCCACACAATACCAAACAAATGTTTATCTTGATTATCGATTTAAGTGTGCCCTAAACTGTTTGGTGTGTTTTGATGTGTTGTTCTTTCGATTTCTTGCTCTTGTTCTTGGATTAAGAATGAGAAGACTCATCCATAGTGATAATCAAGTACACCCATGCCAAACATGATTTTCTCAAAAGAAGCTAGGGTACACCATTGAAGACCCAGTGGGGGGTTCGCCTAGCTCTTCCACTCTGAACCAATGATTGTTCCAATAGTGGGAGACAGTTTGAGCACAAGTAACTTAGTATCACTATAAGTAAGTTTCTCAATCCATTTCTAGGAAGCTCTAGGGGGCAAACCAGTGGAAGGAGATGAATTCCAATGTCACTGGACTGAATTGAGGGTTGGTGATGAAATCCAACTCCCCAATGTTTAAATGAGACGTGCGTGTGTGGTGTTCATTTTAAGCTTGTGTAACATAAAGTGCATCATATAGCAGCAATGAGTCTTTCCTATATGCCTAAGTGCAAAAATACATTTCAATATTTAGAAAGATGCATGAACTACTATGATTTGTATGAGCGCACTTTATTTTGTGTAGCTATGGCCTCTAGTAGGGCCTCAAAGCAAGCAAACAACATACAATGTCTAGCACGTTGGATTCTAGGGTGAAATTTTTAGGCATAAGCCATTGTTCCTAGCAATGCCTAGTGGAAATCTAAAAGAAGATCTAAGATATGCAAAATGCTTAATTCTTTCTCCTTTTATTCTTTCAATTTCCAAACATAAATGTGCTTTAAGTTCTCTATTTTAGACACACAAAAGTAGACAAAAAGCTGTAAAATATCAGATAAGTTGTACCAACCTTTGATCCAGCTCAGAGAGTCGATGTTTTGACCTCTACTGCACTCCAATTCTGGCCATTGTTGACCAGAGCGGCTGGTTCTTGGCCATTGTTAGTGGGAGCGGCTAAATCTCTATTGGTCATTGTAGCTCAGAGCGGCTGATTTTCTAGCCACTGTAGCTCAGAGTGGCTAGACCTGCACACAAAACTAAGTTAGTATTCTGGTAGAAAATGAAAAATTAGTGGAGGTCCCACCATGATCGCCATCTGTAGTGACCCCGGGATGCACGCACCGCTCTTTTACTCTACTTGCAATGTTATTAAAAACCCAAGATGAAATGGAAGACAATGAAAAGCATATAACATGGAAATAACAAATATGGATCTCTTTATTCGTATTGAAACTCGGTTACATGTCGGTCCCTCTTAGGGATACCCATTTCGATACAATAAGGTTACAAATAGGTAAAGAGTGCCTCTTTCACGAAGAGGTGGTGCGCTTTCAAAAAGCTTCCCGGTTCCACACAGAAATGTATGAGGGCTTACAGATGCCTCCTTCTCCAGGTCTATTTCCTAGAGGGATCCCTTTTGCTCTCGTATGTTGCAGACTTCGTTCGATGAACCTGTGGCCCTGTAAGCAATGAAACAACAACACACGCTTAGATGTCCGAGAATACCTCCTCGGATGAGGTTGTTAGTAATGGATATAACAAATGAAAGCAAGTGCAAATTAGACTAATGCTATGAATGCAAATGAATGAAATGATGCTATGCTAATGATATGCTAAAATAATGAATCTAATGTCTAAAACCCTAAGCTAAGCCTACGGGCCACTATCCAAGACAACGGCCGCTAAAGTGATTCTCGTCCTCTTTGCTCCAAAGCTATGGATCAAAGCTTGTATCCGATGTTGAAATAATAGTTGCTATGCTCTCCAATATATCAGGGCTTCATCGTACACATGATCTCCAAGGGAACTCTCCAAGTCTCGAAAGCTCTCCTCAATGACCAAGATTATGGATAAAAGATTGATATATATATTCCTCTTGGTGCTCTTAGGCTTGCACCTTTTATAGTGTGAAACCCTAGGTCTATGTCCAAGCCCTAGGAATGAATTTCTCATGCGTAGTGCGAGTTAGCATGAGAAGCTTTTTGTCTTTTCTATGTTTGGAGGCCAGTTAACTGAAATATAACTACCAACTTGAGTCTCCTATGTGAACTGGTCATTAGCATGAGAAGCTTTTGTCCTTTGTTTATGTTTGGAGGCTAGTTAACTAAAGTCTAAATGCAAACTCAAGTCTCCTATGTGAACTGGTCATGAAAAGGAATGCAAAGTTACTCCCGCTCACCTTTATTGCATGCAGACTACCACTTCCACCCGTGATTAGGCCTATTTGTCGGCAAAACTACTTTTAGGGTTTAGCCTGCTATCATCTGCAGTGACTAAGATCTGGCCACTTTCATCTATAGTGGCTAAGGTCTGGCCACTCTAGGCTTGAGCGGCTAGGATCTGGCCGCTCTTGGCTTGAGTGGCTAGGCTTGGATGGCTTGAAAAGGCCCCAAATGAGTGGTGAGAACCATTGTTGATGCTTGGAAAGTCCAATATTATGTCATCTGATCTTATGAATGTGTCTATGTGAGTAGCTCCCCTAAGCATGACATGATTTAGGTGTCTACACCTCCTAGCCATTAGATTTAGGACGCATAAGATAAAATAACCTGTCATTTATTTCATGAAAAAATTTAAGTGATAATTTAAATGCGTAAAATGGAACTTTAGCTTAGACTTTCAAATTATTTACATACATGGGTAATTTAATAGAAAATGGCCTTGATGTAATTCTTTTGTCTTAGGTCTTTCAAACCTTAGTGCCAAAAAGGAAAAATAAGTGTATATACTCCTAATCTAGGGTTAATAAAGGATTTTATTTTATTTTAGAGATATAAAAAATGGCATATATGGATTTATAAGACATTGGAGGGATATATGATATCATTATTGGTGGTTAAAAGCAAAATTTAAATTTAAAATTTGCATTGATTTTATAACGCCAAATGGATTTCAATTGGACGAGCATGCTTATATTCACTAGAAAACTACTTTCAAACCTGATTTACTGGGTAATTAACCTCATCATATTGCAACTATGAGATTATTGCATGATTAAGAGCTCAAAATAATCTAGTGGTGTAAAATATGGTAAACTTTCATAGTGCCCAAAATTTTATGAAACTTAACAAATTTCTAAATAGACCAAATGGGTATCCAAATCAGTTGAAATAATTAGAAAATTCATTATGGATAAAAATATATGGCCTTTTGAAATTCATGGACTACTATGGGAAAATGATGTAAGCTGAATGGTATTCTCATCTAATTTATTGAAGTGTTAATACTATGTATGCAAGCTTGGTAGCATTATAAATATAATTTTAATACCTTTCTATCAGGACTTTGAATCATATCAAACAAAGTTTTCTAGCCAAAGTTATGGTCATTTTAGGTTTGCAACTATCAAAAATGTTAAAATTCAGAAAACCCTAAAAATAATTTTTAAAAATGGAATTTTCCAAACTCTGAAGAGCAATTGAAATCCAATCCATTCTAAAATATTCAATAACAAAAATTTTAAGAACTTATTTAATACAAGCAACTGTAACACATGAGTGCAAGAAAATTTAAAACCTTGGTGTAAAACTTAAAAAAATTTCAAGTGGGTCCCCAATTGGGGTGAGTTGTGCAATGGCGACAATAGGACCCAATTTTTCTTAACTTCTAAATTTTTGGTCTAGTTCCTATAATATTTTTTGACCCTTATCCAATTTGCTTTATGTAACTTCTCAATGAAAGGTCTCCACTATAGAAATTGAACCACCAATGGTTGGTGCCCATCCCAAGAGTTTGTCTAAAAGTTTGCATGTCAACCATTGTGAAATATACAAAAGATCTTCTTTATCAGCTCCTCTCCTATCCTCGAAACTACCAAGATAGGGAATCATATACTAGGAATTTGGTGGTGAATAATTTCTATTAAAATTTTATTTTGTGCATATTTAGCTCTCAGATTTTGGTTCCACATCACATTGGGGTTGTTCAAAATCCTCCAATACAACTTAGCTACTAGTGCCTTAATGTTCTTGACTGTTGATATGAATCCTAGTCCTCCTTCATTTTTGTGTAGATATAATGTTCCCACCACACCAACACCCATTTATTTTCCTCCTTAGTGTTCCTCCAAATGAACCAATGAGTTATTTGATCCAATTATCTCACTAATACCTTGGGAATGTCCAAAAATGTTGAGACATACATAGGTGTAGACTATAGGACTAATTTAATTAGAGTCACTCTTCCCTTTGATTATAGCCATTGACTAGTCCATTTTTCTATTTTCCTTTTTAAATTTATCCACTAAGTAGGTCCAATCCTCCTATCTTCTTGTTTTAAGTGGTAGGTTATTGGGAGGGAGGTCTTTTGGTATCGTAATTTATCAAGAATCATTATCGCCTATCTAAGTAAGCAATGGAAGAAAATGTCTTTGGAATATTTCTCATTGATCCATTGTCCCATGGTTCTTGAGAAATAACTTATTATATGTTTAATTCTTGAGGATTCCTTCCTCGTTGCTTTCCCTAACAATAGAGTCATAAAAAAATTAAAGGTGAGTGATTGGTCTGTCTACATTTGCAATTGTGATTCTTGTTAATGTTTGGTTTTTCCTATTTTTGCCATTTTTATTCCTAGCCATTTTGCTAGTATGATGCATAAGTATGGGGAGAGGGATATCCCTTCCTAATACCTTTAGACATTGTGAATAATTTTGAAGGACATCTATTAATCAGTAATAAATAGAACAATATCAAAATACAATCCTTGATGCAGTTTGTTCATTGATGGGAGAAGACAATTTGACTCATTTCTTTGAGAAGGAAATGCTAGTTCACCCTATCATATGCTTTGGATAATTCTAATTATATGAACATGGATGGGGATATATGTGATTCCATGTAGTGGATAACATCTTAAGCCAATACTATTTCATCCACTATATGTTTGCCTTCCATAAAACCACCTCGTTCTAATGAGATAATATTATGCAAAATTTGTTTAAGCCTCTCTAACATTACCTTGGTGATTATTTTGAGCAAGACATTACATAAAGCTATTGGTTTGAACCCGACAATGTGCTCTACATCTTGTGCTTTTGGGATCATTGCTATATACATTTTTAATTTTCTTTAGCACATATTTATCTTTCCTATCTTCTTCTACCACAACCAAAAGGTCCTTATATAGGATATCTCAAACTATCCTAGGGGTCTTTCCTTTCTACATTTTGAAGACCATATGTTATAACTATTTGGTAGTTATTAGTGTAGTCAAAACTAAATTATCCTCATCTATTATTAGTATAGGTATCTCATGTAACACTTCTTATTGGGATTCAATATCCATAGGTTATATTGTGAATAAAAATGAAAAATTGTTTATTGAAATAGACCCCATACCTTCCCATGTGTGGATAGAATCTCTTGCTTCTATTCTTAAGGATGGGATGAAGTTGTACGATCTATGGGTTAAAAGGGATTCATGGAAGAAGCCCATATTTTGGTCCCCCTATTGGAGCCATTGGATCCTATATTTTTACTTCCATAATAGCTCTTCCTTTTTTCCCATTCTTCTAGTTGGGATGTAAGTCTGATCTTTGCCATACTCAGACCCTCTATGAGGCCATCCATGTAGATCTATTCATTCAAATATTTGAGTTAGGATATCACTTCTAGCTTTTTCTTTTTGACATATCCAAAATCTTCCCACTTCTAGATCCTTATCTTATATTTTATGTACTAAAGCCTCCTCACAAAGTAGTACACCTTAGTTCCATATCAAGGTTTATCTTCCTAACACCATTGTTGCACTCTGGGTCTGAAAGAGATGTGTCTAGACCACATTAGTTGGAATTAAAATGGAGAGTATTTGGTCTTGGATCTCCATAATTCTATCATGGTCATCCAATGATATGATCCTACATTGTTTAGGATCTTCACCCTAGGAATGAGTCCATGAATCAAAAATTGATTAATAGCAATAACCTATCCAATTTTTCTAGAATACAGGAAAAACCTTATATCCTATTATACCAAGTCACTAGAACATTTTTTGGCATGACATACAAAAGATGGATTTTTTTTATTTATTTCTTTATGAGGTTCATGATCTTATCTAAACTACTATTACACCTAGATTCTCTTCCAAGGAAAGTATGGTATTGAAATATCCTCCTACTAGAGCCCATGCTTTAGGGAACTAGGTAATAATATAGTTTATGTTATTTCAGTATCTCTATTTCTCCTATAGGGTAGACATTCATGGAGATCATAACTTGGTTTGATTGCCTTCTTTGTGTTGCTACCACCAGGAGACCCCAACTACCCATCACTTGGTGGATAACTACCTCTTTAGGGTCCCAAATTCATGTAATACATCTTGATACCCCTTGAGAGCTAAGGGATTCCACTCTTATAGCAGTCCATAGTTTCCTTAAAATTTTCTCAATCTCTTCCATTGACACCTTTGTCTCCTAAAGAAAGACAAATTGTGGCCAACTTGTCTTTATCATTCTTTTGATTTTGTTTTATTTTTGGGGACTCCCCTTGAGTCCTCTAATATTCTAGGAGATGATATTCATTAGTACTGGGGACTAAATATGTGGGTAAGGACATTAAAATTCCCTTTTACTATTATATTTTATCCTTATTTTGTCACGTGGTTTTGGTTGGTTTTGCATCCTACCTTTTGATTAGTGTCCATTTCAGCTTCTTACTTATCTCCTAGATCACCCCTCTAGATTCCAGAATAACATCCAACCCTAGAGTATGTGTATAGCAGTAAGGTATTGTTGGTGGATTTGATGAGGTCTTCCCTAGGCTTTGGGTTCTTTGTGGTTTCTACCTTTAATAGACTATTACTCTTATTCTTATTTTTCCCTTTTTTTTTGTTGGTAGTATGTTATTGGATGATTTAGTTCTTCCTATATGTTTCTTTGCAAGGCTAGGGTGGTTTCAAGGGTTATATTTACCTCTACTAGCATGGATTCATTCCTTCCACCATAGAACTATGTCTCCAAGACTTATGTATCCATAATATCCTCCTCGTTATCCAAAATATCATTAATGGGGAGATTACCAAACATTTTGTTTGACACCACCACATATTTCTTCACTGTCATTTTTTTATATTCTTTTTTTGTACACTTGGAACCCTTCAAGATTCGTTTCCTCTCTTCATTGATCGGGTATCTTATGCATGTACTCTCTTGCTAAATAGCCATATTCATGGTAGATTTTGCTATGTAAATGCATGTTCTTGTAATCAACTTCCTACTTCCATGTTTCCTCTCCAAAATATAGTGTGATATTTTTTGGAAAAGGTTTGTTAAATTATTTTAAGACGCATATCCAAGCATAAAATAATTTATTTAAATTTATATGTACTATCAACAATCATCATTAATATTCCTAGGGTATTCCCAATTTCTATAAATACTATTAGATTCCAAAATTATATTGGAACGCCAAAAAGTCTCACCAAATTATATCTTCCTATGCTTTGAATTTAGTATGCCAAGATTTCAAAAATATACCTACCCTTCCAAAAAAAATAACCCCCCTTGGAATATATGTTCCCTATCTTCTTCAGTAGCAAAATTTATAAGAAAATAAACATTGGGGTAAGCAGAGATTTTGAACTCATATTTTGTTTGCCATTGTTTATCGACCCATAATTTAAACACTTATCAGATTGGTTTAAACCCCATAAATCAATATATTAGCTCTCTTCTCTCCATGTCTTCTATTCCATTTTGGATGTCCTTCATGTCCACCTTCACTATCAAGGAACCATATACCACATTTAAACACCATGTCTTAGTTTTCTTGGGACCCATATTAAGCATCCTCAAAGGTCTTTGTGGTGCCCTTGAGTTATTGATTATATTTGGCTAGGGTTGTTCCCCAAAAGGGCATCCCTAAAATTAATTTTTGTGGGTAGCTCCCCCAATTCCTTCCCCATATTGGGTATTAGTACAATCGACCACTTTTTGTGGTATACCCTTAGATTATTTTTGCTCAAGTTCTATACCATATCAATTCTTCTTGCTTTAATTCTCTTATCTGGTCTACTCCATGTATTTTGTTCCTTGTTCTCATCAACCCTTGGCCTTAGTTTCATGGTATACTATGATCTCCCATCTTTTTTTTTACTATAAATTAAAAGTACTTGTTACTTTTCCCATCACTTTGAGTGGCTTGTAAAAAATGATTGTCTACTATATTTTGAATCCATTACATTTCCTCTAGTTGTGTCTTTTCATTACTGTAATCATCCAAGTTGAAATATTCTAGCCAGTCACTAGGGCCAATAGGCCCCTTCCTCTATATTTTCCCTACAATTTTGTTTAAAACCCTTCAAAACCTTTGTCTGAGCTCCCCATCGTTTTCAATTTATCCTCTACAATACTTTTATTTTTATTACAAATAGAAGATTTTATACTACTTAGGAAAATGAAGATGATTTACTTGGATTAATCTTGATCTATTTTTCCTTGTTAGATTTAAATTGCCTCCCCATATTCCTCCACAACTTTATTTCCTTTTGAATTTAAACTTGTGCATTGCACTTCCTCATCCCTTGTGCCCTTAATTATTTATTTTAATAGTTATTCTGAGTAAACTATAATGGTCTTTGTCATTTGATGATGTATAATGGATTTTTTTACCACTTACTTGGGAGTGGAAATTCATTGATTGGATCCAAATTCTACTGTCATGTGATCTCCTTGCTTCATATTGAAGTTTGTCTTATACCCAAAATTTTCTTTTTTATTATCCATCATTTTCACTTTGCAATATCTTTCCATATGTTTAGTCTCATATTTATTACAATATTAGAATGCAACATTTTCATAATCCACTTATTGATACCATTCTCTTGATTTATATTTAATATTGGTGGACTCTATCAAAGGATTTGATGTTTATGCAAACATATATCTAGGTATATTCAACATGTATTTGCTTCTTAATATTCAGCCCCTCCTAGATGAATTCCCCTAGATTAGAGCCAATATTATTCAAAACATCCTTATTGATAAGTTGATATTGAAATCCAAAAATCCTAACCCACATCAGAATCCTTTTATAGTTTTTGTCTCCATAGACATATTTTCACTCCATGGTCTTAAATATAATGCATTTTCCCCCCTAAATCATGGGATATTGCCCATTATTTTATTATTATATTTTGAACCAGATAAGATAAAAAGGAAAAATATTTTTGGAAGAAAATAATAAACTAATTTGAATGATCCTCACTTCCATTTGATCCAATCTTAAATCTTTGAGAAACCTAGCCAATATTTATGGAACTTAGATATTAAACCTATGCTTTTAAGAACCATTATGTCATGCACTTGTTGAGCAAGGTGCAGCAAAAGCATTTGAGAAAGTATTGTCATTGTTGTCAACACAGACAGATTGATGCAGTTGATGCAGTTCAGAGGTCAATCAGATCAAGTGCAGAAAGTTTCAAGCAAAACGAGAGGTGACCCAGATTCAGAAATTGGCGAGAAAGAGACAAGGAAGAAAAGCGTCGCGATATCGCGACATGTTTTCGTCGCGATTCCGCGACAAAAAGGAGGAGAGAGAAAATGCACGCCAAAATGTCGCGATGTCGCGACATGTCGAGTTTTCACTGAGGAGAGAGAAAATGTGTCGCGATTTCGTGACAAAAAGGAGGAGAGAGAAAATGCACGCCAAAATGTCGCGATGTCGCGACATGTCGAGTTTTCGTTGAGGAGAGAGAAAATGTGTCGCGATTTCGCGACATAAATGGAGGAAAGGAGCTTGCAATGAAGAGAGTAGCGATTTTGCTACATGTTGAAACAAAGAGAAACTAAGGTGTAGCGATGGCGCTACATGTTGAAACAAAGAGAAACTAAGGTGTAGCGATGGCGCTACATGTTGAACAAAGGGAAAGCAAGAGCCAAAAGGTCGTGATTTCACGACATGCTTAAGGATGACGTCAGCAAATGTTGAAAGTGTCGCGATATCGCGACAAGATGGCAGGAAAGCTTCCAAGAGCCAAAACGGTCGTGATTTCATGACATGCTTAAGGATGACGTCAACAAATGTTGAAAGTGTCACGATATCGCGACAAGATGCAGGGAAAGCTTCCAAGAGCCAAAATGGTCATGATTTCGTGACATGCTTAAGGATGACGTCAGCAAATGTTGAAAGTGTCGCGATATCGTGACAAGATGCAGGGAAAGCTTCCAAGAGCCAAAACGGTCGCGATTTCGTGACATGCTTAAGGATGACGTCAGCAAAAGTTCTAAGTGTCGCGATATCGTGACATGAACAGAAGGAAAGCTTTCAAAGCCAAAATGGTCACGATTTCGTGACAGCAAGGGCATGAAGTGTGCGGCTTCAAAAAGTGTCGCGATATCGCGACGAGTAATGATCTGGCAGGTAAAACCCGTAGGAGCATGCAAGGTGACACGTGTCGGAAAAAGCGAGATAGGAAAATCATGCGACGATTACGTAAAAAGTAAGTGATGTCGATCCGTGATTACAAATTGACGGGTGTCGATCATGCACTAGAACAGTTGTATACTCTTGATTGAAAAAGCATTCGATGCATCACATATGGAGTTTCGAAAAAGCATTCGAAAAGCCGTATTCGAAGAAATTGAACAGATCGAATATGGAGAATCAGAAAAGCTTTTTAAAAGACGTATTGCAGGGTTTCGAACAGTCGAAGTGCATGGAACCGAACAGCCGTATTGCAGGGTTTCGAACAGTCGAAGTGCATGGAACCGAACAGCCGTATTGTAGGGTTTCGAACAGTCGAAGTGCATGGAACCGAACAGCCGTATTGCATGGATTCGAACGGTCAGAGTATGTGATTCGATTGCATGCAGGATTGAAAGGTTATACAAGAATAATCATACAGAGAAGATGTTGCTGCTATTAGAGAGAAATTGCTATAAAAGGAGGGTAAGAAAAGAACCAAGAGAAAAATAAGCGAGCCGTGAGAGTGTGTAAATTTGGGTTAATTACGGACCAGTCGGGGTCATGCATGAAGTGAAGACATTTTTATGTCATTCTAAATTGATCAGATTTGCAGTCCAAGTTGGTGCTTGGTACTAGGGGTTGGTGCTCCATCTGTTGCGTGAGAAAATTACGGGGGTTGGTGCTCCTTCCGGTGGATCTTTGGTAAAGAAGTTGTAAAATTGAAATTTTGCAAAGAGCTGGATTTGGATTGAAGTCCAAGCAGTTAATTTTTGAGGAGTAGCCAAATTGGTGAACCTCGTTATATTGTGTGTTGTGGTGTGCTCTCATTTTGTTCTTTTGGTTTTATAAGTTTTATGTGCTTCAGTCTTTGAATGCTGTTGTTTCGAAATTAAATAACTACATTGATTCACCCCCCCTCTCAGTGTCATTGTGTGAACATCAATTGGTATCAGAGTGAGGTTCCTTGTACAAGCTTAATCAGCTAAGGAGATCTTGGAAGAAACAATGGCGGGCGGTGAAGGATTTTCATCCAACAAAGCTCCCTTATTTGATGGAACAAATTACACCTTCTGGAAACTCAGAATGCAAACATATCTGAGTGCATTGGGATATGATATTTGGGATTACGTAGATAGTGGATACACAGCACCCACTACTCCTCCAACAGATACTGCTGAGAAAAAGAAATTTGAGAACAACTCCAAAGCTAAGAATGCCATAATGTGTGGGCTTGTTGACGGTGAAGCGATAAGAGTCATGAGTTGTAAATCAGCAAAAGACATGTGGGATAAAGCTGAAGAGCATCCATGAAGGAGACAGTAAGATTAAGGAAGCAAAGCGCAAACTCATCGAGCACGGTTCGAAGCACTGCAAATGAATGAAGATGAAAACATAGAGACTTATATCGTTGAGAGTCAACGGAATTATTAATGCAATCGAGAGGACTCGGTGAAGAAATTGATGATGCAGTTGTTGTGAAAAAGGTTCTCAGAACACTTCACAAAAGATTTAACTCCAAAGTCTCTGCAATAGAAGAGGCAAAAGATCTAAACAACTTCAGCATGGATGAGTTGCATGGTTCCCTGACAGAATATGAAATGAGAATAGGACAAACCAAGTCTACAGACAGAGAAGCAGCTTTTAAAGCACACAAGAATGTAAAAGCTGAACATGAATCTGAGGATGAAGGAACACTTGGATGAAACAGAAGCCAATTTTGTTCGAAAACTCACAAAAGGAAAAGGAAAATATAGAGGGAAGCTACCTTTTAAATGCTTCAATTGTGGAGGAGTCGGTCATTTTGCAGCCAAATGTCCAATGCGGGAGAGAACCAAAAATGGTGAAGGTTCACACCAAGAAAAAGGTGACTGGAAGAAGAAACAAAATTTTAGAAAGAACAACTTCAAGAAGAAAAGCTTCATAACCAAGAATGTCGGCGGTTACGAAGAAAGCACGGATGAGGAGTCCGAAGAAGAAGGAGGTGAAGCTCTTTTCATGGCACTTGAAGAAGAAAGAACGAGAGAAAAATCGGGAAGGTGATGAAAATTCCAAGGATGAAGGTGAAGTGTATTTGGAAGGAGAATTGGTTGCTTGCACTTGAAGAGTTGAGTGCGAGAAAGGAAGAAGAATAAGAAATTTTCAAAGAAATTAGAGAATGCCACAGACATAATAAACAATCTGAAAATACGAGACGAGAGGAATTCAAGAAAATGTCCGAAGTTCTTGATGAACAATTAAGCTGTAAAGACAGGTTGAATGCGGCAAGCTAGAGGAAGACATTGTTAAGTTAAGGATGCGGTTAGAGGAGATGAATAGAAAATTGAAGCTGTTTTCATAAGTTTGAAGAAAGTACTGTAAAGTCTGGATAAAATGTTAAATAACCAAAGGCCTTACGGCATAAAATTTGGTTTAGGCTTTGATGAAGGAGAATCTTCAAAGGATTCAAAGAACTTGAATATAGAACTCATAAAGAAAGAAGAAAAGATCGGGGTTGAACCAGGAAAAACCAAATCTTGCAAAAGAAAACAATAATGCCGGATTCAAGAAGAATACTTGACAAAGATGGATTCACAAAAGTCACACATCCAAGGAGGAGAAGAGTCATGGCTCCTACTTCAAACTGGCAAAGACCGGCACCCAGGTTTAATCATGCATTTTTTGGTTATTGTTTTAAATGCAATGCTTATGGCCATAAGATTTCAGATTGCAGGCATAATGTATCTCAAAGGAATTTTACCAGTAGAAATGTTTTTTCTCCTTTAATGAATTATGCAGTTGAATGTTATAATTGTCATAATTTTGGACATATTGCTAGAAAGTACAGAAGCACTTTTGCATCAAATAATTATCGGGGTAGAAAATCTCAGCCAAGTGGGTTGAAACAAAACCAAAAATTTCTTGAAAAACGAGGCACATGCTAATGAAAGGACAAAGGCAAAACAAGTAGCAAAATCGGCTATCAAACCAGAATGGAAAGAAAAGGAATCTTTGATTGTCCAGGCTGCTTTTAAAGCTCAGAACAAATCAGCACCTTGGATACTTGACGGTGGTTGTTCCAGTCACATGACGGGTGACAAGCAAAAGTTTGAGAATTTACAGAATTATGAAGGTGGTTACGTGAAATTTGGAAATAATGATGGAGCAAAGATTGTTGGAAAGGGATCAGTCAAGATCAGTGATGGCAATATAAAATCAAAAGAAGTCTTGTTTGTAATTGGCATGAAGCATAACTTGCTAAGTGTAAGTCAAATATGTGACAGAGGCCATGATGTAATCTTCAAGAAGGAGGGCTGTGAAGTAAGAAAGACAAAAAATGGAAAGTTAATAGCCACTGGACTGAGAACTTCTGGAAATATGTATACACTTTCAGAAACTACGGAAGGAACATGCTTGATTGGACGGGAAGATGAAAAGCGGCTATGGCACAAGAGGCTTGGGCATATTAGTTTTGACAATACGGCAAAAATCAGTTCAAAAGAGCAGTTAGAGATATACCAAACATTGGCAAACATGTAAATAGCATCTGTGAGTCATGCCAAAAGGGAAAACAAACCAGAGCCACTTTCAAAGCAAAAGAATACTTCACTAGCAAGCCATTAGAACTAATTCACATTGATCTATGTGGACCCATGAGAACTGAAAGCATAAATGGACACAAATATTTTATGTTGTGTATAGATGACTACTCAAGAATGACATGGGTACTATTTACGAAACTCAAGTCGGAAGCCTTTGAGATGTTTAAAACCTTCAAAAATCTTGTTGAGAATCAATCGGGAAAAAGAATTAAATGCCTAAGATCGAGACGGGGGAGGAGAGTTTATCTCCGAAGAATTTGCAGAATACTTGTCAAAAACATGGGATAAGAAGACGAGTTTTCAGCGGCTAGGACACCTCGGCGAGAATGGTGTTGTAGAAAGGAAGAATAGAACGGTGCGAGGAAATGGCAAGGACAATGCTGGCAGAAAACAAAATAGCTGACAGATTTTGGAAAGAGGCAGTTCATACTGCAGTTTACATTCAAAACAGGTGCATGCTGAGACCACATGAAAGCAAAACAACTTATGAGTTGTGGTTTGGCAGAAAGGCAACAGCAAGACATTTCAAAGTATTTGGCAGCAAGTGCTACATAAAACGGACTGAAGATAACCTCGGTAAATTTGAAGATAGAGCTGATGAAGGTATCTTTCTTGGTTACTCAACAAAAAGCAAGGCATACACATGTTACAACAAGAGGTTGAAGAAAATTGTTGAAAGTTCTGATGTGAAAGTTGATGAAGGTAGAGAACAAGAAACTACTTATCAAGAAAACTACCCTATGTATGAAGAAGTCATTGAAGGTGATGATGAAAAAGAAACGAGAGAAGAATCGAGAAAATTGATCCGAGATGGTGTAAAAGCCGAATACGAAGAAGAAGAAAACAGGAAATTTAAAGCAGGCAAGCTGGCGGAAAAATCATCCAAGTGAGCAGATTATTGGGGATCCCACGAGATGGTATTGAGACAAGAAGAACAGCGGTGAGGAACTATTCTCTGTTATCTAGTATTGAACCTAAAAATGTTGCTTGAAGCAAGCAGCGATGAAAGTTGGATGAAGGCAATCAATGAAGAACTAGATCAGATAGAGAAAAACAATACATGGGAATTAGTACCTAGACCAACAAATAAAAACATAATTGGCACTAAATGGGTTTTTAGAAATAAATTGAATGAAGATGGGCAGGTTGTCAGAAATAAGGCAAGATTGGTATGTAAAGGCTATGCTCAGGTTGAAGGCATTGATTTTGAAGAAACTTTTGCACCGGTAGCAAGACTAGAGGCAATCAGAATGTTTCTGGCATTAGCAGTTCATAAAAACTTCAAAGTATATCAAATGGATGTAAAATCAGCATTTTTGAATGGAAAAGCTGGAAGAAGAGGTTTACATTGAACAACCGAGATGGCTTCCAACTTGGTGACAATCCAGATTTTGTTTGCGGAGTTAAAGAAAGCTTTATATGGATTAAAACAGGCACCCAAAGCATGGTATGCAAAGGTTGGATAATTATCTAATTAAACAAGGGTTTAAGAAAGGTTTGGTGGATAGCAACTTATATGTCAAAACAGAGAAGGGTCATCTTATTGTTCTTGTTGTTTATGTAGATGACATAATATTTGGCGACGACATGGATGAATACTGCAAAGACATATCAATTAAAATGAAAAAAGAATTTGAGATGTCAATGATTGGTGAACTTTCTTATTTCTTAGGACTGCAGGTCAATCAAAATGAAAAAGGCATTTTTATTTCTCAAGTTAAATATGTAAAAGAAATGCTGAAAAAGTTCACAATGGAAGATAGTAAACCGGTCGACACTCCCATGACAACGAGTGCCAAGTTGAGCAAGGATGATAAATCTCCAGGATGTGGATCAAACAATGTACGGGTCTATGATTGGAAGCTTGTTGTATTTAACGACTACTAGACCGGATATACTACGGGCGGTATGCATGGTTGCTAGATTTCGAGGCAAGTCCCAAAGAAACTCATGTCACGAGCTGTAAAAAGGATCTTCGGGTACCTCAAAGGTACCATGGATTATGGGTTGTGGTACCCAAAAGGCAAAGACTTCACTTTGATTGCATATTCGATGCAGATTGGGCGAGGTGCATTGATGACCGGAAGAGTACAAGTGGAGGAGCATTTTATCTTGGAGACAGGTGGTAGCATGGCACGACAAGAAACAAGAATCGGTTTCTCTATCCACTTGGAGAGGCGAGAATACATTGCAGCCACAACTTGCTGTACACGGATATTATGGATGAGACAAACTTTGAAAGATCTTGGTATCCACTTCAAAGAGCCAATATCAATAAAATGTGATAACACTAGTGCTATCAACATATCCAAGAATCCGATTATGCATTCAAGAACCAAACACATTGCAATCCGATATCATTTTTTGAAGGATAAAGTTGCGAGAAGGAGAAGTCAAGTTGGATTTTGTTCCAACTACGGAGCAAGTAGGCTGATATATTCACAAAACCATTGCCCAAGGATGTTTTTGAGTACCTTAGGAATAAGTTGGGAGTGGTCACAATTCCCAAGAGCCGACTATCATTAGGGATCACATTCTCAATGGATGCATGCATGCCTATACTTATAGTTTTGCTTATGTTTATGATTTTTGCTAACTATAACAATATTTTCTCGAGAATGGTGTACAGAGACTCAGGGGGAGTCTGCAACAACCCTTTGGTATTATTGGCAAAGGGGGAGAAGAAGTTGAGCAAGGTTGTTGTGTGTTGCCAACAATTCCAAAGGGGGAGATTGTTGAGCAAGGTGCAGCAAAAGCATTTGAGAAAGTATTGTCATTGTTGTCAACACGAGACAGATTGATGCGATTGATGCGATTCGGAGGTCGATCAGATCAAGTGCAGAAAGTTTCAAGCAAAACAGAGGTGACCCAGATTCAGAAATTGGCAGAAAGAGACAAGGAAGAAAATTGTCGCGATATCGCGACATGTTTTCTGTCGCGATTTCGCGACAAAAAGCAGGAGAGAGAAAATGCACGCCAAAATGTCGCGATGTCGCGACATGTCGAGTTTTTCTGAGGAGAGAGAAAATGTGTCGCGATTTCGTGACAAAAAGTAGGAGAGAGAAAATGCACGCCAAAATGTCGCGATGTCGCGACATGTCGAGTTTTCACTGAGGAGAGAGAAAATGTGTCGCGATTTCGCGACATAAATGGAGGAAAGGAGCTTGCAATGAAGAGAGTAGCGATTTCCATGCATGTTAAAGATTTCGCTACATGTTGAAACAAAGAGAAACTAAGGTGTAGCGATGGCGCTACATGTTGAAACAAAGAGAAACTAAGTTGTAGCGATGGCGCTACATGTTGAAACAAAGGGAAAGCTTCCAAGAGCCAAAACGGTCGCGATTTCGCGACATGCTTAAGGATGACGTCAGCAAATGTTGAAAGTGTCGCGATATCGCGACAAGATGCAGGGAAAGCTTCCAAGAGCCAAAACGGTCGCGATTTCGCGACATGCTTAAGGATGACGTCAGCAAATGTTGAAAGTGTCGCGATATCGCGACAAGATGCGAGGAAAGCTTCCAAGAGCCAAAACGGTCACGATTTCGCGACATGCTTAAGGATGACGTCAGCAAATGTTGAAAGTGTCGCGATATCGCGACAAGATGCGAGGAAAGCTTCCAAGAGCCAAAACGGTCGCGATTTCGCGACATGCTTAAGGATGACGTCAGCAAAAGTTCTAAGTGTCGCGATATCGCGACATGAACAGAAGGAAAGCTTTCAAAGCCAAAATGGTCACGATTTCGTGACAGCAAGGGCATGAAGTGTGCGGCTTCAAAAAGTGTCGCGATATCGCGACAGGTAACAGTACGGCAGGTAAAACCCGCAGGAGCATGCAAGGTGACACGTGTCGAAAAAAGCAGACAGGAAAATCATGCAGCCAGTTACGTAAAAAGTAACTGATGTCTGATCAGCAGTTACAAATTGACAGGTGTCGATCATGCACTAGAACAGTTGTATACTCTTGATTGAAAAAGCATTCGATGCATCACATATGGAGTTTCGAAAAAGCATTCGAAAAGCCGTATTCGAAGAAATTGAACAGCCGAATATGGAGAATCAGAAAAGCTTTTTAAAAGACGTATTGCAGGGTTTCGAACAGTCGAAGTGCATGGAACCGAACAGCCGTATTGCAGGGTTTCGAACAGTCGAAGTGCATGGAACCGAACAGCCGTATTGCAGGGTTTCGAACAGTCGAAGTGCATGGAACCGAACAGCCGTATTGCATGGATTCGAACAGTCAGAGTATGTGATTCGATTGCATGCGGGATTGAAAGGTTATAAAAGAATAATCGTACGAGAGAAGATGTTGCTGCTGTTAGAGAGAAATTGTTGTAAAAGGAGGGTAAGAAAAGAATCAAGAGAAAAATAAGCGAGTCGTGAGAGTGTGTAGAGTTGGGTTAATTGCAGACCAGTCAGGGTCGTGCATGAAGTGAAGACATTTTTATGTCATTCTAAATTGATCAGATTTGCAGTCCAAGTTGGTGCTTGGTACTAGGGGTTGGTGCTCCATCTGTTGCAGCAGAAAATTACTGGGGTTGGTGCTCCTTCCAGTGGATGTTGGTAAAGAAGTTGTAAAATTGAAATTTTGCAAAGACTGGATTTGGATTGAAGTCCAAGCAGTTAATTTTTGAGGAGTAGCCAAATTGGTGAACCTCGTTATATTGTGTGTTGTGGTGTGCTCTCATTTTGTTCTTTTGGTTTTATAAGTTTTCTGTGCTTCAGTCTTTGAATGCTGCTGTTTCGAAATTAAATAACTACACTGATTCACCCCCCCTCTCAGTGTCATTGTGTGAACATCAGCACTATCATTTCTTCCTTGATAATCACTTATAGTGTAACATCTGCTACCTAGATATGGTTTTCCATATATTTCACCTCCCTCTTGTTCCCAACTATGGAATCCATACTTGCAACTAGGGCATCCTTATTTCCAATTAGAAATTTCAAAATATTTTCTCTACAATGATACCTATATTTTTCTCATAAGAATCCTATATTTTTTAATTTCCATAAATATCTAGAAGAAAAAATATGATGCTTTCGCCTTGCTCATACTTGCTTCTTCCTCACATGTGCTTCTTGTTCACACCCATAACTCTTGCTTGCTTTCTAAAATAAGAAGGTGAGGTTCACTCCTAGCTCACACTCACTTCCAACCTATAAAAATATTATGCAAATGAATATTATTTAAGTGGATTTATTTAAATCACATCTCCCAATAGATATGGATAAAATGAAAAGGAAAAATTATATTTTAGTGAATACGAATTATTTTAGATGGCATCAACTTATTGCAACTTTTATTCTTTTTTTGTGCTTTTTAAGTAATAAATTTAAAATGATTTATTTTATTTTATTTATAGGTTAACTATATATTAATATTAATTGCTCCTAAAAATAATAATTAATAACCCCATTATATACTTCTATATATTTATAGAAGATAGAAAAATTATACACATAATCATACATTTCTTGATTGGTTATCCATAATTTTGGATGCAAAGACCAACTTAGTTGCCATGATTAGGGGGTATCTCTTCCTCTAAATTTACCCAAGACTTACACTTGACCATATCCATTGGGTACGCCTTCCCAAAATATTGAATGCAGTAATTTACCCAATACTTTCCACTTTTACAGATTTGGAAAATATGCACATATCACTTGGCAAGTCTTGAACCTAGGCCTCTGCTTTCAAAACCTATATTCGTAATCACTTGAGCACATGTGATTTGATCATATAATCATACTTACAAATAAATTTAATTATTAGCTAAATTTTTTTTAAATTTTGGTAAAAAAATATAAATAATACTTCAAGAAATAAAAGGTTTTAGATTAATATATATCTACTATATCAATAAGATAGATTTTAAGTGGAAGTAGATAAATCGAAAAAGAATATTTCTAACATATGTAAAAAATATTTAAAAAAGTGACCATCTTAGACAAAAAGTAGGAGATTTTGAAATGATTTTTTCCTTTTGTTTCCTTATGAAATAAATTTATTTTTTGACATAACCCCCAAATATGGTGTAGGTATATTTATCATTAAATTTAACCATATGTTGCCTTTAAATAAATCCTAGTAAGTACAAAGTATCCATAAGATCTGCCCATCCATCCCTTCACTTTGTATAGTTGGTCACAGGTCAATCATGGAGATAGCTCCACCCGGTTGACCTGTTAAAAATGAAGGGATAAATTTAGCTCCATACTTTGAATGCAACCAAACCAAAATATAATAATTTCCATTACTAATCCAGTTAGGACCCTATATTTTTTATAGCCCCAACATGTGAGTGGATTTAGGAATAGTAGGTGATAGAGTGTGAGATCCATACAGGCACCTCTATGATGGTGAAAATGGAGAACCCCAATTGGGCCATGCTAGATATGAAAATCCTTGAAGAAGGAAGAAACGAAGGGAGAAGAATACGAAGTAGCTCACCTTCTCCATGAAAATATGGAGTTATACAACTAGGAGTTATCTTTTTCTAATAACTTCATTTTGTGTTCTTGGTCTTTGCTCACCTTCTCCACACATATTATTGTATTGTATTCTAAGGATTGAAATGGTCATTCAATTGGTCACAACTTGTTTGTTTTTGAATTTTTATTGTATAATTTTTCCTTCAAATTTTTATTTTTGGTTAAAATTTATTAATGAAGGAAACATATCATGGAAAATGTATGTTGATGACCACCTAATGTGTAATATTGGATGGGTTAATGAGATCTTTGTGGCCATTATAATTAGTTATGATGGTAGCATCTGGACTTAGAGCAAGAGCTTCCTAGAGATAAGGGCTATTGTTTTTTTAGTGTGTTAGTCGTAGCATGTCAAATTAGGTCTTGGGTTTTAATTGTTAGACATTTTATGATGCAGGTTAGTTTTGGATTTTGATTTTGGATAGTGTTTGTGGTTGATCGGTTTGTATATATTTTTAGGGGTTGGATTTTTAATGGAAATGGTTATTTGTTATGTGGAGTTTGTGTCTTTGTAAGCTTGACATGGAATTTGTGTTATTTAATTTTAATATGAGTTACTATTGTAGTTTAGTTTGAGAAGGATTTTTTTATTAAATCATGAAACTTTTTATCTTGTTTTTTAAATGAATTTTAGTTATGAATCCCTTGTTTTAGTATTTACTAAAAAAAAATTGTGTAACCCTTATGTTTTATTTAGATTAAATTTGATTTGTGAAACATTTGTTTAGATTGAATATGACTTGTGAACCCTTATTTAGATTAAATTTATATTACACAACATGTATATATAATGTCTTAATATTTCTTCATATTTCATTTACAATACACATGTTTCCTTGCATATATATTTAATGAAACACCTAAACAGGTTTCCATAAATAATTTATATGGTGTAATTTGTCTAGCCTAAGCTAGAATCCCTTGTGCAAATTAAAGGTTTGATCTTGATGAATTGGCTTATACCTTATCTATTAACTACTAAGATGTTAATGTGTAACATAAATATGGATTCCCAATTTTTACATGTAAAATGGTCAGACTCTGAGAACATTTAGATATGTTCTTAATTATTCTCTTTTTTGACAACATGCAAAAGAAATCTAAATGTAAGTGTTGGGCACCGAATTGACATCAAGTTTTACTTGACACTGTGACTGTCTATCTTCCAATTTTCTATCCAGGCATGCACCCGATAGTCATAGCTCAACACTCAACATTGGATGGACCAAATGTTAATTCAGCCCAACCTCTAGTGTAGGTTGGTTCCTTGTCAACTTAGCAGGGTGTTGACACAATTAAAGCTCAATTAGGGTTTGAAGAAAAGGGTTAGAAAAAGGTTTAGGGTTAGAGATATTATGCAAAATAGTGGTCGGATAGGCTAACAACATAGGCAACTACAACAAAAAGCTCCCACAAACTATTTCTAGTGTCCCATCACTCAAAATTAGCAGCACCCAAAACCATGAAATCTTCATACATTTAAGCACAAAATAGAGATATGTTGCAGAAAGCAATTCCAATATCCAATATACTGATAATCCAATTTAGCAGAATTGACCAATAATCAGATTTAGCAGAAATAAACTCCCTATCAACATAGATCTAACTATGAACAAATTTCAATTACTTTCACAACTAGTAATCCAATAAACTGGAATGAACTAACCGCTAGAGCATTGACAGAAATGCAATTCACAACTTTGAACCTCTTGCATGAAAGATAGCGAAGATAACACGTTCTTGAGTCAAAAATTAGAGTAATGCTCCTTCCATTAGTTTGCAAAGAATATTTATAGTAGGGCAAGCAAACGCACTAGAGCCAACCCTTAAAAATGAGGGTTCGACCTCTATTTATAGTTTTACAAAATGAAATATATTAAGGAGACATTACAAAGATTACAATTTTACAGCTCAATAGAGAGCTTTGTTGGCATTATCTCATTGGTTGGTGAAGTCCTAGAAATCCACTGTGAGTAATCCACCATGGCAGCTCAGCTCTGCAACTTGTTGGTTCATTGATGGTGGTTGGGCCTCAAGTCGCTATGGAAAATAGATCTGGTCCATTCATCATTCTTTGAAACCTCATTCCACCATAGATCTGCAACCACTCTGGTTCTTGATCTTGAAAACCCTTTGACGCTTCACCTTCCCACCTTCAAACTAATTGTTTCACTGATCCAACAAGAATCTACCTTTAAATACTTTGACAATGTCAGCAACATCTCAACCATTGATGCTTTTTAGTGAACAGTGATGATTAAAACTCAAAAATATTCTATAAAGCTATGGGGAAAAACAAAATACCATTCTGCACTTTTATAGATGCTGACATCATCTTCAATGGCTTTAGCTAGCGGAATCAAATTTCGGTGAGAAATACACTAGGTTGTGAGTGAAATCGGATCCAGCATTAATCCACTTACTTAGTCTCCAAAAATTTTAACTCTTCTCTCATATCCATGGCATAAAGCGCAAGTTGTAATCCACACAAAAATATGTTGATATCATCTTTGACTTAGTTGGACTATAGAATCACCAATCCGCTCTAGAAGTAGTGTAAATAGCCTTTGATATCATTCCACTACTTTTACAATGCTTTTGACCTTTTGTCACCATTCCACCAATAAATGAGCTTATCTCCATTCCACTCACTTTTAGTCTTGGGACTCAATGAAATCAGGCTTTTCAATACTTAGTCATTGGAGCATGCAAAATAAAAGAGAATCACCATTCCACACTTTTTATCGTGCTGATATCAGCGAAGCTCAAAAGTTTTGTGGATTGAGAACCTATCAGAGTCCACTCCAAAATACACTATGTCTCGAGTGGAATAAGAACTTTGCTCAAAAAAGACTAAGTGTTGAGCGGAATCGGGTCTCTTGCATGGATCCGCTCCAAAATACTCTATGTCCTCAATGGAATAGAGATTTCCATGCCTTAGAATAAAATTTTCAAAATTTTTTAAGGATGTGGCCATTTTGGGCCTACATTCTGGCGCCTCCTAGGTGGATTTTCTCGTAAAGCCATCGAACTCAGAGTCTTATCCATTGGGCATCAAGAGTCAAAAATGCTTATCTTCAAAAGAATGCTTCAAAGAATAATTTCCATATGAACACTACCCTCTGAAAACTTTATGGACATCCTAGAGGATAAATGTTCATATTGAGACCATACTGGAAACACAACTATCTCTGCTACTCCTTCAAAATTGCACCAATGCTTTAACAAAAATAAAGCAATGCTCTCTTTATAGGCCTTTTCAAAACAAATGATATGAATGCCTTCACACAAAATTGTTGTTCTCTGTATCTCTCTGACCTCATGCTTTTATTATTTCCTTCTAACAATGTCAGAGTAAAAATAAATCAAATAAAATACAAAACTTCTACATGACTACAAAATGTACAAAACAAAAAATTCTAAGCTTGTGTCTCTTCTGGGTCTACAATAGCTCTATTTGGTTCTTCATCCTCTTGTTGAGCCTCTTCTTCAGCATTATCTTCTTGCTCTTGCTCAACTTCTTCCTCAGGTGAACTTTGCTCTTTATTTTCCTCTTCAACATCTTTTCCAAATAATTGGACCATCAGCTTCAGAGTTTGTAGGGCCTATTTCCAAACTATTTTAGAAGGGTTGGAAGTTTCCTTTAGCTGCTTATGAATGTACTCTAGCTCACCAATGTCCTCATAGTTTGTAGCACTTCCTTTATTTACCAAGTCCTCCATTAGATCTCTGAGTCTGGTAAAATCAATAATTATTTGTGAAGCCTGCTCCTGGTCAATTGGCTCTTCTAGAGCATCAATCTCAGACTCATCTTGAAGGCTCTCAGTAGTACTCTTCTTAATCTCTTCTACTGATAACAAGGTGTTATCTTCCATCCATAGCCCTCTGAAACCATTCTGAATCATTTCCTTATTTATATCCACTACATCCCTGATCATATTCTCAACTTTATCAAACAAAAGCCAAGCCTTTTGGAGAGCTCTATGCTTCTTCACCACAACTCTAGCAACAATTCTAGCAATATTCCATTCCTTGTTAGGAATAGGCTTAGCAATCTGATTGAACCTGCTATCTACCAACCTATAAATCTGCTCAACTAGGACCACCATAGGTTGAAGTTCTCCAGTGAAGCTATCCAAATCTTCCTAAATATTCTAAAGTAGATGACTAGCATCATCCATATAATCAATAATAGGTTGTAGCTCTAAGCATTTTTCTAGAACTTTAGAGAGCAATTCTTTTCTCACTTTCTTTAGTCCAGCTTTAGAGAAACCTGAAGACTTAGCCTTTTTAATTTGAAGTTGTTGCTTCAAGCTCTGTATCTCCTTAGCTTATTCTTCATTTTTCTTCTTTTGTTCCTCCATTTGCTCCTTGAGCTTATTAGCCTCTTGAAATTTTTCTTACCAATTCTTTGCTTCCTTTTTTAGAGCTTTCTCCACTTGTTTATGATTATCAATGGTCTTCTAAAGCTTTTCTATTTTTCTCTCCAACTTGTCCACCTTTTCTTTGTATATATCAATTTTGACATAAAAAGTGTCCAAGTGAGCTTTTGCTATGACCAATTCATCTTCTACAGGTAACTGCTCAATATCCTCTGTATGTTCCTCTAGATGATAGTCTTGAGCAGTCATATCAGTTTTAGGCTTACTCACAAGAGGAATCATGGATCTAGATGTTCTTTGCCTTGAAACTGGATCAACAAACATGCTTCTCCTCTTTATGGCCATCCTCTTGGAAGGTTTGGATAACTTCTCTACCCAAAAATCTTGAATTTTCTATGTAGCTTCCTTCTCCTTTTGCAAAATTGCTTGGGTAGGATAACTCACAGGAGGAGGAGAAGAGGTTATAAGGTATGAGAGTGCAGAATCAATAGTTGACAATGGCTTGGTAGAAGTGACTACAGTGGAATCTATGACCACTATTTTGTTGCAATTGGTAGACTCATGGAAATTGAAGCAAAACTCATAGAAGGGTGAGTGGGTGTGCTTAAAATAGTTTGTTTCTCAGATGATGGAGGTGGTTGCAATGGCAAAGATGGAATTATGGGAGATGATGAAGAAGGAATTTTAGATGATGAAGAAGGAATTTGAGGTGACCTTGGAGGAGATGGGTTGATTTAGCCTTCAGTATTGACTGATGAAATAGGGGGTGAACTATGAGGGGGAGAAGGCACCTTTGTTACAATCTCTTGCTCAGAAAGGGAGGGAGATTTCTTTGGGGAATCTGAAGGAGGAGGAGGAGAAGGGAGTAGAGACCATACCTTCACCTACTGATGTAGGGTGTTTTGTAGCTACCTCTGTGCTCTTTTGCTACATTGATTGTACCTTTTTTATAGCTGAAATAGGGGTTTCCTTAACAATTTTCTCCTTATCCAACTTTTGCTTCTTAGAAATCTCCTTCTTAGCTCTTTCTAGTGCCCTTTTGGCATTTCTATTAAAGACTTGGAAGGTTATTGATTTCTCACTTTTTATGTCTTCTCTAGACAACCCTTCCTATATTGGTTCTTCCTAAAATATTTCTTCAACAATAGGATTTAATTCCATTATGGTTATAGTGGTAAAACTGACTAGAGTGAACACAAAGTCCTTATCCTTATGATTCCAATCTATCTATGTATTCGAGGGCTGTCCACCTAGGGCTAGGTGCTTGGGCCTACTTACTATCTGAATGATTGGTGTACTAATAGCCCTCTCATCAAAATAATGCATCTTACTCATTAACTGTGCCCCTTTTGGAAATTTCTCTATTTGTTCAGTTGAAGGCTGAAATATCTTCAAAACTTCAATAATAGTTAATGGAGTATCAACTCCTTCTTCTTGAGCTTCTTCTTGCAAAGGTGGGGATGGGGAATCTAATCCATTTTATGACTTCTTATAGATTAGCACTATATTCCTTGGATCTTTTGCTTTCCAAGTTGTGACATTCTTGTCATATTTATCAGAAAATTCATCATCAATTTTCAATCCAAACTTGGATTTCTCTTTACCAATTTCAACTCTCATCCTCCACCAATCTACTATCTTGGCTTCATTCCATTTATTTTTACTTTCAATACCTCCGATGGTAGACTCTTACAACTGATTTTCCTCTTTCTTATCTATTTTTTTCTCAACATCTTTGATAGTAGACTCCTACAACCGATGTTTTTCATTATTGTCTAGATCAAAATCAACAATCTGCTCATAGAAGTCTAACCATGGAGGAAGTTGTTCCATATTGGCAACATTCCACTCCAAAAGAGCATTTTCCTTATTATTTCTACCCTATTCAAAATGAGGCCTAGATTTTTTCTCAAATTTATAGGCCTTTTCTCCATTAAGGGCTATATTCCTCTTGTAGAATATATCATCCGGGTCATAACTCCATCTCTAGGGAATGTAAAATAGGCCCAACCTATCAAGATATTGGTCAATTTGTTCACCTTGTCACTTCTTGGTAATGGTTATATCATCAACACTATGGTAGGTCAACGAACACCTTCTCTTCCTTCCAGAGCCATAGTTCATATTTATGAATTCTGCTTGCCTCAAATATTCTAGGGTGAATAATCTATCTGTAACAAAATGGGGTAGCAGAAAAGGCTTACCAGTGAAGCCATACAGTCTAATGATTATGCCTTCTATTAGGAGGTACCAATATCCTTCTTCGACACCTTCTATTCTTAACAATTTCTTGGCCAGTGGAGGTAACCTAGGGCATTCCCCATACATTATCTTCAATGTTGGCCCTAAAAATTCCAAGTTAAATTTATAGAAAGACTTAGTGCTCCTCAGATGAGAAGTCCAATAGTAAATAGGAATGGGGTCTCCCTAGTCATTATTTACCTTGACTAGAATCTAGGGCATCATATCCTTTACAATAGCAAAGAACATCCAAACTAAGCTTGAGCAATGCCGAAAAGAGGGTGCGTCAGAACTCCTTTTCATTCTCACTAATTGCTCATGTATTATTTGAGCAAGGAAAGTTAGCCAATCAAAGAAGATAACCCTAATGCCCTTATTTTTTACACCTTCCTCATACATTCTCTCATTTGAAATGTAGTATGCAGTGGCTATTTGCCAATCTATCACCATTCGATCAGAATCCAAACCCTCCATACAAGCTAACATTGAATAAAGCTTCGGGTTAGCAAATTTGTCGATGGATATTGGAACTTTAGGAATTTCATATTCCTCTCTTATCCTTCTAAACTTGATAATAATAGCCATATTTCTAAGACTTCATTATTTATAAAGCCATTAATGAAGAATAACCCTAGCTTGTTTGGATATATCAAATTCTTTAGACTTTAAAGGTGGGCTCACTCCTAGGGAAAAAAATATGATAAAGTCATTAGTAATACTAAATAGTGGTATTCCACTAGGATTTTCACTATCCTTTTCTTAGGGTCATAAAATTTAATGATAGTAGACACTAACTCAAGACAATGATGAACAGAATCACAAATATAAGAAAATAAGAAGGATTTTTAACACATATACCTTGAGATGAATTGTCTCCTTCTTCAAGTATCTAAATTCAAAATTACTTCTCAAGAAGTTCCTCCTTACTTGGGTCATTACTATGTCTACCAACCACCTAGTCTGGTCCCATGGTCATCTAGATCTGCTCCCATTTTTTGTACTTCTATTAGCACTTTCTTTGGAGGCCATTTTTGCAAGCAATTTTCAAAATGTTTTCTCTAGAATTTGTAGATAATGCTCGACTATCATTCTATTATTTCACTTGGTAAATGTTGCTCTTTATCGAATGAATGTATTCTATGTTTTTAGCACTTTTAATTTCCCATGCATGCACACCCTCCACCATTAATGTGATCATTGCATGAACTACCCATTGGCATGCTTTTCAAATTATACTCATTCCTTTTGATAGCTTGGAGATGCCATACTACTTTTTGATTGGCTGAAATTCAAATACCTTCCATGCCCTCATGGTGTCACTCATCCTTTTCTTTTCCATTGGAGTAGCACAAGAAACTTGAGCATTAATTTGTGCACTATTTACCTTTTAGAAGGGATGAAAATTCATTTTCCACTCAAAAGTAGTCGTGACTTCAGTGGATTAGAAACCTTTATTATTCCACTACCACCTTAGTCTCTTTAAGCTGTGAAATAGATGCATGTGGCATTCCACTAGCTCCTTAGTTCAATTGAGTGTGGATTGGAGCTCACTCATCATTCCATCTTACTTAGTACATTTGAGTGTGGAATGGAAACTTGTTGCTTTCTATTTGACACTTAGCTTTATTTGCAACTTTTCCTTTTATTATTTTTATATTTTATTTTTATACAACATTTCATCAAAACAAAACTTGAAATACAAAATGAAAGGATATGATACAAAGTATGTACATATATTACAATGAGCTATAGCTTAATCAAAATAGAGTTTAAGATGGAAACCATTGACTAGAATCGGTTGTATGTTTCCCTCAAGATCTTCAAGCTAGAAAACATTGGTCTCTTTAACCTCTACTATCTTGAAAGGGCCATCCCAAAAGGAGTCAAACTTTTGATGATGTCCTGGTTTAGCTCTTTCAACATTCCACCTGAGTATAGAATCTCCAACCTAGAATTTCTTGAACCTTACCTTCTTGTCAAACCATGCCTTGATGTCAACTGAATGCTTTTGGAAATCCTCATATGCCTGAGTCCTCTTTTCTTCTAACTACAATAGGTGTGTCAACCTTATTTCCACTAGATTTTCTTCAGATTCCTCTTCTATGTTTATCAGCTTGAGTGCTGGAATCTCCAAATGGATAGGTAACACTACCTCCTTGCCATAAACTAAGGCATAAGGGGAGGTTTTGATGGAATTTTTAATAGTAATTATGTCTACCCATAGAGCTTGCTCTAACAATAGGTGCCAACTTCTTTTATTACCCTCTAATGATCTCCTCAAAATCCTCAACAAATTTTTGTTAGTTGATTCTGCAAGTCCATTTCCTTGGGGGTAGTAATTTGAAGTATTCTTTATGGTAATGCCATACTTGCTAGAAAACTCAATATATTTGGCTCCTATGAAAGTTGGGCCATTATCACTCACCAAGGCTTCTAGAACACCAAACCTTGAAATCAAGCTTTCCATAAAATTAATCACCACTTCTTGGTCTGATTTCTTTGTAGGAATAGCTTCTACCCATCTGGTGAGGTAGTCTATAGTAGTCAGAATGTACTTGTGATCAGCTGAGGAATGTGGATTGATAACTCCTATGAAGTCCAAACCCCATTGTTGAAAGGGTTCTTCCACTTGAATTGGATTAAGGGGGAATGATGCATTCCTTGTCCTCCCTACATGCTGCTGGCATTTATCACAGGCTCTAGTGACTTTGAAGGTGTCTAAAAATATGGTAGGCTAGTAATAGCCTACTATGATAATATTCAAAGTTGTTACTCTCCCTAAGAAGTGTCCTCCAGATAGTCCTCCATGGAACTCCTCTATGACCTTTTGTTGTTGATCATATTTTAAGCACCTAAGGAGAACTCCATCAAGGTTTCTTTTGTACAGACCTTCTGGAAGTAAGACATACTTCAAAGCTTATAGTCTATATCTTCTTCTCTATGATGCATTAATATCAGGAGGGCATACCCTAGTTTGAAAGTACTTAGTCATCTGATCTACCTAGTCTGATTCACTTGACTATAATTCTTCAATCTGATCATCTATTATTGACTGACAAGCTATCACTTCTACTAAAACTATTGCTTCTATCAGACCTTGGCATAGGGCTCTACCTCTTACCAGCTTGGTAGGATGGATTTCCACATCATATTCTTGGATTTTAGTGATCCAACCAGCTCTCTTATCTCCTAGTTCTCCTTGTAGAATAAAACTTCTTACATCTGGATGAACAACATAAACCAGGGTCTTACTTTGAACCAAATATTACCTAAATTTTTTCAATGATTTCATTACAACAAATACTTGTTTCTCAATGAAATTATACTTAACCTAATATTCATGGAGAGTCTAGCTCCAAAATAATATAGGGTGCTCCTCTCCTTGATCATTCTTCTGGGTGAGCACTGATGCATAGCTTTCCTCAGCTCCATAAGCATAAAGAATGAAATCTTTACTAAAATCTGGATTGACTAGCACTGGAGTTGTAGCAATGGACTGCTTGATGATTTCAAAGGCTTGCTTTCTTACCTCAGTCCATTTGAAATCTGCATCTTTCTTCAGTAGTTCAGATATAGGCCTCACCTTTGAGCAAAGTCAGAGATGAATTTCCTGACAAAGTTTATTTGACCAAAGAAGGACTACAAGGCTTTCTTGTTCATAGGTAGTGGAAGAGCAAGAATGGATTTGATTCTATCTGGATCAATGGCCATACCTTCCTTTGAGACCACATGACCTAGCAAATTTCCCTCATGGACTACAAAGAATGACTTCTTAGGATTGAGGGAGATGCCAAATTCTCTACACTTCTGGAAAACTTGTTCTAGGTGTGCCAAGTGGTCTTGCTTATTATGGGAAAACATAGTCATGTCATCTAAATAGATCAGAATGACCTTGTTAATCAGTTCCCAAAAGCATAGTCCATTGCTCTCTAGAATGTAGCCCCTGCATTAGATAGCCCAAAAGGTATTCTTTGATATGCAAAGGTTCCCCATTTTGTGGTGAATGTTGTCTTGAACTGATCTTCATTCTTCACCCAAATTTGGTTATATCCAGAGAAACCATCTAGCAATGAGAACCTTTCTACCCCTACCACTATCTACAATATTTGATCAATCTATGGGAGGGGGTAGTGGTCCTTAAGTGATGCTTGATTGAGATTTCTAAAATCTACACACAGCGGATGTCACCATTCTTCTTCCTGACAGGTACCAAGTTGGCTACCCAAGTTGAATATTTTATTGGATAAATGATCTTAGCCTTTAGCAACTTCAAAAGTTCTTCTCTCATTATGGCTTTGATCCTAGGATTTACAGGCCTCTGTTTCTACCTGAATGGTTTTGCATTAGGCTCTAGCTCAATGGTGTGTTGGATAACCTTCTTGTCATATACTTTGAGGTCCTCATATGACCAAGCTACAATATCTTGGTACTTCTAGCATAAAGCTTTGATATCCTCCTCTTCCTCTAGAGAACATCAGATTCCAACCTTGAGCTTCTTTTCTTTTTCTATTTCAACTTCTTTATAGATTTTCTCATTGACTTCCATGGATCTGATCTTTTTCCTATCTTCATTATCAAACAGGCTCTCTAGAGTGACCAAACCTCTAGGTATGTGATTGTTCTTAAGTTGAATGACATCCTGTTGATCAATTTCTTCTAGATTTTCCTCTTGAATAGTGGATAGATAGGCTTCTCTCACTAGAAAATCAATGATTTGTTCATCACTTTCAAAGACCTGCCAAAAAATTTGCTTATCTAGCACTACAGGCCTGAAAATCATTTTGATCCCTTTGTCCTTCTTAACTCCTATGTCTATAGAAGGGTTGAAGTTAGCTCCCCTTACTTCTAAGGAATCTTCCAAAGTATTCTTTCCTCTAGGAATAAAATTTATGTTTAGGGTATGAAAGGATTCCATAAAATCCCATACCCTATTTCTATATGCTTTCAGGTAATGGTGCTTACTATTGCACCTTTCTCTTACCTGATTTACTATCAATTCAGAGTCACCATATATGTTCAAGATCTTAATGCCCATGTTTTCAGCTTGCATCAGTCCAAGGCATAGAGCCTCATATTCTACAACATTATTAGTGCATGACCATGTTAGCCTATAGGAAAAACTCTTTGTCCCTTCTGATTGGGACTGTAATACCACACCAGCACCAACACCATTTCTACATCTAGCACCATCAAAGTGCATGGTCCATATTTCTATTTCTCTTAGATACTGATTAGATATAGCAGGAACCTTCTTCTCTATCTCTACAGAAATACTATATGTGCCCATACCTATCCCAAACTAGCTGTAATCCTCTCTAAAAGGTAGTTCATATTCAATTTCCAACTCCTCAAAGTTATCCACTAATTCAAATTCCTCAAGAGGAGTGAGATTGCACATGTCTCCTTCAATTTTTTCAATGTGGTAAGACACTAGCTTCTCAAGTGTTATTCTTATCCTCTTTCCTTTGAAAGGAATAACCATGTTGGAATAGTCCATATACATGCATCCACCCAACTTTACAGTGAACTCTCTTGAAAGACATAAGCCAAAATAAGGCTCTAGATCCACCACTACTATTTCTTGTACTATAGTTACCTCAGGTGCTCTATGTAGCCTCATCAAGACATCTTTTATTACTCCCACTATCTTCATAGGTGTCCCATATAATTGTAGAACTCTAGGGTAGGATCTGGTGTATTCCATACCCATATCCTCACAAACTACTTTAGGCATAACTGTAGTAGATGCCCCTGAGTCAATCATACAATTTTGGACAACCCAACCTTCCATCCTTAAAGAGATATAAAAAGGAGGAGGTTTATTCTTTAAAATAATAGGGGATATTTCTTTCTTTTTAGAGGGTATACTAAGGATTGTGGTGGCCTACTTATCCTATAGATATTTGTTCAAGGAAGCTTTTAGCAGGTCTATTTGGCCAGGAATGAAGAGGGTATCATATAGACTAGCTTTTGATGGTATCTTCTTCATTTCCTCCATAATGTTGTATTCAGATTTAGCCAAGGTGGGTCTCTCAGGCCTTCTCTCTGGCTCACCATATTTTCTCTTATATTGTTGAGTGGCCTCAATTCTCTACCTTTTAGTAATGGAGGGGAATCTAAGCCTCTCTTGGGCTTCATCCTTAGACCTCATTCTATCTCCCTCAGTTTCTTTCTCAAATATTTTGGGAAGACTATTTTATTTTTCCTTGGCCTAGGGAATAGGGAAAGTGTCACTACTTTGGGGAGGTGGATCACTCTTCTTCTGAGAGGGGACCTAAAATTGACCCATCTTCTATGGATCTACTTGCAATGTTTTCTTGCCTGACCTTGTCATGACAGCAATAGGTCCATCCTCATCAAGATCTTTTCCAACCATGATCTGGTCAGGTTGCCAGAGCATATTCACTCTTCCTTTCTAATTTCTTTTTGCTAGATCCATAGCCTGTTGTACATGGTGTTGGTACATAACACAAGATTATGAATCATGAGGATCATTACACACTAAACACCATACATTCACCAAACTTATCTCTGAAGAACACTCAAGCTCTTCATATGTTGCATTCACTCTAACCCCAGTACTATTGCTAGGACCAGGTCTTTGATCTTTATTCACATAAGGAAATATCCTTTGTTGAGACCTCTCCATTTCTCTCTTCTCCATTGAATTCATCTTGTTGCTAAGAGTTTTCAAAGTATTATGTATATCAAGGATGATAAAAAATTCTTAAGGAGTCTGAGAAGGAAGTGGAGGGAAAGGAGTTGCAGTAGATGGTGCTTTTGGCTGAGGAATGGGAGTCATCTATGGGAATGGGGATGACAATGGAGGGGGGTCCATATAATATGGAATAGTAGTTTGAATTTGGATATTAGTGGTTTCCAAATTGTAAGGTAGCACAACTTTTGGAGGTAATCTCCCAACATTAATAAGGATATTTTCTGCATGAACAATTGCATTATAAACTTATGGAAAAGTTTCCACCCTAGATTGTTGGGTTTGTAGGCCTAAATATGATCCAAGAGCTCTGATATAATACATATAAGCAAGGCTTGCAGCTGGTCTAGCTGTAGGGGAATTCTCTTCTAGGTTCTGCTGAACCTCAAATTAAAATCTGAAATAGTTTCTTGTTGATGTTTTTGCATAGATGTGAACTGATTGAGGAGGGAGAAAGGATCAATAGATTCATTAAATTCCTCCACAAAGGGCTCAACTAATGCTTCCCATGAGGTGATGGTATTGTCCTCAAGAGTCCTAAACCAATGCAAAATCTTTCCTCTAAAGGATAGGGCTAGAATCCTGACAATAACATCTTCATTCTTTATATTGTGGATTGCTGCCAGATTCAAAATATCTTGGTAGTGCTCATATGCAGTTTTTCTAGATCCATCATAAGTGGGAATAGCCTTAGACACAACTTGAGGAATGTCATGCATATGGGCTAGTCTAAGGGGGCCAACTATGTTCCAACTAGGGTACTTCTACAAGGGCTGATTTGGGACTACATTTTGTGCCATGTTTCTAGGTGTAACTCCTATTGGAGGTGCTATTGGATTAACTATAAGATTTTCCTTAGGAGGATTTTCTTCTGAATGAAAATCTTGGTTTAAATTCCTTATAATAATAGACCCTCTATAAGGTAACTCATAATAGAAAAAGGAGTCTAGGTTATTCCTCTTGAATGACCTGGTATACATGAAAAACTATGGTCTACAGGGATAACACTTTTTTTAGGTTTAAAGACCAGGGAGTCACTAGGTGAATTTGCTATTCTCCACTTAGCAAGGTCAAGATAATTCACCAAATCTTGATTCCTTTAGGTAAAGATAAAACAATAAATCATATGATGGGTTTTAGTGTTTCTTGTAAACTGGTCCCATCGAGCGTGCCAAAAACTATTGGGCACCGAATTGACATCAAGTTTTACTTGACACTGTGACTATCTATCTTCCAATTTTCTATCCAGGCATGCACCCGATAGTCACATAGCTCAACACTCAACATTGGATGGACCAAATGTTAATTCAGCCCAACCTCTAGTGTAGGTTGGTTCCTTGTCAACTTAGCAGGGTGTTGACATAATTAAAGCTCAATTAGGGTTTGAAGAAAAGGGTTAGAAAAGGTTTAGGGTTAGAGATATTATGCAAAATAGTGGTTGGATAGGCTAACAACATAGGCAACTACAACAAAAATCTCCCACAAACTATTTCCAGTGTCCCATCACTCAAAATTAGCAACACCCAAAACCATGAAATCTTCATACATTTAAGCACAAAATAGAGATATGTTGCAGAAAGCAATTCCAATATCCAATATACTGATAATCCAATTTAGAAGAATAGACCAATAATCAGATTTAGCAAAAATAAACTCCCTATCAACACAGATCTAACTATGAACAAATTTCAATTACTTTCACAACTAGTAATCCAATAAACTAGAATGAACTAACCGCTAGAGCATTGATAGAAATGCAATTCACAGCTTCGAACCTCTTGCATGAAAGATAGCGAAGATAACACGTTCTTGAGTCAAAAATTAGAGTAATGCTCCTTCCATTAGTTTGCAAAGAATATTTATAGTAGGGCAAGCAAACACACTAGAGCCGACCCTTAAAAATGAGGGTTCGACCTCTATTTATAGTTTTACAAAATGAAAGATATTAAGGAGACATTACAAAGATTACAATTTTACAGCTCAATAGAGAGCTTTGTTGGCATTATCTCATTGGCTGGTGAAGTCCTAGAAATCCACTATGAGTAATCCACCATGGCAGCTCAGCTCTGCAACTTGCTAGTTCATTGATGGTAGTTGGAGCCTTAAGTTGCTATGAAATAGATCTGGACCACTCATCATTCTTGGAAACTCTGATCCACCATAGATCTACAACCACTCTAGTTCTTGATCTTGAAAACCCTTCGATGCTTCACCTTCCCACCTTCAAACTGACTATTTCATTGATCCGACAAGAATCTACCTTTAAATACTTAGAAATATTCTTGATGAACGATGGTGATTAAAACTCAAAAATATTCTGCAAAGCTGCGAGGAAAGACAAAATACCATTCCACACTTTTATAGATGCTGACATCATCTTCAATGGCTTCGACCAATGGAATTAGATTTCGATGAGAAATACTCTAGGTTATGAGTAGAATCAGATCCGATGTTAGTCCACTTACTTAGTCTTCAAAAAATTTAACTCTTCTCTCTAGTATCCATGGCATAAAGTGCAAGTTGCAATCCACTCAAAAATGATGCTGACATCATCTTCGACTAGGTTTGACTGTGAAATTGCCAATCCGCTCTACAAGCAATGCAAATGGCCCTTGACGTCATTCCACTACTTTTACAATGCTTTTGGCCCTTTTGTCACCATTCCACACTGAAAGTAGTGTAAAATGAGCTTATCTCCATTCTGCTCACTTTTAGTCTTGGGACTCAGTGGAATCAGGCTTTTCAGTACTTAGTCATTGGAGCATGCAAAATAAAAGAGAATCACCATTCCACACTTTTTATCATGCTGACGTCAGTGAAGCTCAAAATTTTTATGGATTGAGAACCTATCGAAGTCCGCTCCAAAATACACTATGTCTCGAGCGGAATAAGAACTTTGCTCAAAAAAGACTAAGTGTTGAGCGGAATCGGGTCTCTTGCATGGATCCGCTCCAAAATACTCTATGTCCTCAGTGGAATAGAGATTTCCATGCCTTAGAATAATTTTTCAATTTTTTTGAGGATGTGGCCATTTTGGGTGTACATTCACGTTTATTTTAAAACTAAAATTAGACTTTATTTACATATTATTTTAGATTTATTTTCCCTTCCTAAAATAAGAAAATATGGACTTTGAACAAATAAAGTAAACTTTTATTGAAGTCCTAAGGAACTTTAATGATAATTTCCTAATGTATAATACGTAGGAGCTTCTCTAAGATCTTTGTTTGATACAGGAAATTTAAGGGTTGTCACTTGGCTATAGGTATGAATAACCAATATCATGGATTTGGATAAATTGATTTCAATGATCGTTTGTGTGCAGTTACATGCAAATTTTTATTAATTTTTTTAAAATAATGTAAGGTATATCTCATTACTATCACTTGAGGCAAATACAATCTTTCTTTCCTTCCTTTATTTTCATAATTGTTTTGTTTTGGACTCATGAAACCTTTAAATTTAAAGTTTATTTTATTGTCTTAGCTCATGAAGCTTTGGATGGCCATGAGCATGAAGTCCATAGTATATGTGTTAGTTTTACATATCCTTTCAAGTCAACTCAAGTGACACTATGTTAATTTTGGTATTTTATGTGATGATGATTAATATTTATTTTGTGTATAGTAATATAATATTTGAGGTACTATATAACCAAGCATATAATATGTTGTATCATACTTGTTTTGGTAGATAGTTTCATGATAGGTTCATTTATCATATGTTCTTATCGGTTCTTTATAAAGGTCTAGATTTTGTATCAATAAATAAAGTTATAAATGTAATCTTACAAAATATATTTTAGAATGTAATATGTAGTTTGTCCTTGGGGATCTAATAGCAAAGAAGCATTTTTTGGCAAGTATCTTCATGCTATTTTGTTGATAGAGTATATCATAATATTGTAAGTTATTATATGTGCTTCCATACTTTTTATGATGTAGGTATGGTGGGAAATGTTCCAATGTAAGGACACATGCCAATATCTATGATAGGATAGAGTTAATTAAGTGAATTTGATACTGCATTCATAATATGAATGTTTATGATGATTTCAAGAAAAACTATTATTCATTCCTAACAATGCAACTTGTTACTTTTAGAATAATAATAGTTATAAAAAAAAATTATTTTTTCCATAATGCAACTACCCATGATAATATCAAATAGTTTGAGTGGTTTCATTTCAACCAATGTAATCAATTTGAAAGAAACTACACAAATTAAGAACAAAAAAGGTGGGTATAGATAGTAATTTTACTCACTTTTTAGGTAACATAAAGTTGCCATTTCCATTTGCTTGTGGATTCGACCCTATATTTTTTGTTCCCTCCTTATCAACACTTCCCTTCTCCATCCCATTGGACAAACCATTATAGTGAACCATTTTATCCTGCACCCCCTTCTCGATGTATACACAATTTTTTATGTTTTGCATTTTAATATTATGACAATATTTGTCGATAATTTTATCTATGGAACTCTCTTCACCACTATGCCTTATTTCAATTGCACATTATACTGACCAAATTTGATCCCAAATTCACTCTTCCAAATTATTTTTATCTTTGGAACATTTGAGGGCACCATGATTGTTGGATTTGATGGGATTAGAGATGACAACAATATAAGTCATAGGAGTATTGCTAACCTTGGAAGATATTTTGGGTATAAATTTTATCAACCTTGAGGAGGATATCAACACAACCACAATCATTAAAATTTCTTGCACAAATGAATTCTTTTATTTTTTCCCTCCTTTTACTCTTTTTGACTTAGTTAACTAGAGAGTTAAAATGAGGGAGTTAACTATGAATAAAGTTGATTAATTCATATTTTTGGGAAATAATAGTGTAGAATACTATTATTTTTAGGATATTGGCACACTCTTTTTGGTGAAATTAAAAAAAAAAAAAAAAAAGATGTCAAAATTTACAATTGTTTTGCCACTGTTTCTCATAATTCATATGCATGTTTTTTACCAAGGAGATTTGGTGGAAAATTTAATGTTAGTAAGATATTTTTTCTTATTTATGTAATTTGCAACTATACCTTTTATTTTGATGCTATCCAATGATAGTTACCTAAGAAATTTAGGGTCAATTTTTTTTTAAATATTATTATATTTGTCATATGCAAGTTACTGTTGACACCCAAAATAGATCATCAATACATTTGAAAATCAAAAGTTACTTTATCAAGATCAAGGCCATTATATTTTTATCCTTATCTGGTAGCATACCTATACTTCAATTTAAATAGTCATGTTATTATTTTAGTAGTGTAGGTGTGATAACATTCATACAACTACATATTTATTATGATAATAGTAAAATAAAAGTAGACAACTAATTGCTCAATAACATGCAAATTTCTTAGCACCCTAACTCCAATGGTCCACATGTATGATCATATATTTTATGTCATATTTCTTCCTTGACTAAGCCTTATCACTCCCCTCAATTGTCACTTCTTCCATTGCACCTACCACTTGACTTCTACATCTCTAATTAGAACTAATGGAAACCATCACAAAAATATATCTACCATTCTATTTTCTTTGGTAGAGTTGATCATGAGTTTAATCATGCAATGAATAAATCCAAAACCTAACCAAGCCACCCTCCAACGACCAAGAAGTCTATTTAATTAGTAGTTGATATTGACACCATCTGAGCTCCTAAGGTCAACTTAGAACAAAAATATTTGAATCAAAAAAAGGACTAGTCAATTCTTTTGGTATTCTATGAGGATGCATATTTGCTAAGGGTAAAATCTATCATAATTACTCTATATATTATTGAAATTTACATGTATTTATAAAAATAAGCAAAAGCAATCCATCCACTCAAATATTATATATAAAGTGTAATAAGGACAAAATAGAGAAATATATAATGGATCCTCATGTGCACCATAAATAATGACTATATTATCCATAGATATAAGTTATAACACTCTTATACAATGGATGGAGTAACGGGGTATTTATACCAATACCAAAACCCCAATTACATTAATGAGTTTAACCTGAGATGACATAACAAGAAGGCTTAAGGTTAATTACAATTTATAAAGTGGGTTTAACCATAACAAGGTTAATTGTGACCCATAGGGCTTATACAATAAAATATTACAATAAATTAAATACAATTATACAATGTTTGCCTATAGGCCTATACAAGATTCCATCATACAATATTGGACTTGGCCATAAGTCAAATTGCATGCTCAACACCTCCTAATAATCTAAACTAAGAGGCCAATAAGAGAAGACATTAGTAACAATAATATCTTCCACCCATAATGGATTCTATAATGTTCCTTCATGCTTGTGGAAGACTCATCTAGATCCCCCTCATCATCTAAAATCCATTGCTACAAAAATATCTCTACACAAGAATTTTCTTATGCTAGAACATGGTTAGTACTACCACTATTGGATACTCCTATACATCTAAAGAACACTTCTACTAAGACTTCAAATGAGGAAGAGAAGTCAATATTAGCACCTCTAAAAAAAATTGCTTCAATAATCTATAGTTACACGATGTATAACTTAGGGACATAGCTTTCCACTTTATATCATACATCCCCTTATTTGGAAACTTTAACTTTCCATTATGCCACCTATTTTTTTTCACTAAAATATACCTTTCATAGACCTACTTAAGAAAATAGCTAATATAAACTTCCAAGAGGACCTGAAAAAAGAATAGAATATGGAAGAGATAAAAAATTATTAGATATTTATGAGTAAGTTGAATCAATAGCCCAAAGGATAGAGAGGATTGACTAAAGCACATTCTGAATCTTGTTCTTGTATGCATCCAAAGGACTTTAAACCTACTAAAACTACTATAGATAAAACTACATATTCTACAAAAATAGAACAAAGATTTTGATTGCATATAATATGGTAAACTTACCCTTTCAAAATAGGACAATAGGACTTAAGGACTATTATACATATTTCAACTCCTAACACTAAAATAGATTTGTAAATCGATATCACCAAATATGTAGAGCTTAAAAATTCATGCAATTTTAAAAAATAAATGGGATTAAAATGCTTTCATATGGAAAAGATATAGCCTCCTATAGATTTACCCAAATAGTCCTTAATAAAGGAAAAATTAAATCCTCAAACCTTAGAAAAATAGCATCCAAGTGTAGCCCACATATCCTCCACCGATTCATAGATGTCTTCCATTAATATCTTGTCAGTTGGGTGTACTAGATTGTTTGATTGGATGTCGTTTTGACATATGATATTTGTTGATTGGCTAGATGGGTTTAAATGTTGAAAATCTGAGCAAGTTTTGTTGTCATTTATGTCAAGAGATTGATATTCAAGTTTTGTCATCATTAATGTCATCGGGTGGTTCTTTTCCCAAAGGTAAGGAAGAAGTTGTAGACACCAAAATCCAGCCACTTGTAAGTCATCTATACCTTCCTGCCAACCACGTGTCAGTCATCCATCCTTCCCGCCATTATTTGGCCCAAATCCACACTTTCCCACCATTATTTGGCCCAATTTCACTTTTCCCACCATTTTTCATCCCCAAATTTATTTAAATTAATATTTATATATATTTTTTAATATTTTAATATATTTTAATATATATATAAATAAAGTTTAAGTGATTTAATCTGAGCCGTCCATCCTTCATTTAATCTCATTCGTCCATCCATATTAATCCGTTTCACAACCTAGATTTATTCTCTACCCTTGGATCCACTTTAATCTTAGCCACACGTTCAAAGTGTCGTTAAAACCCTAAAGTGTGCCCTAAGAGTAGATTATAAATTGAGTCACCTTGATGGCTCAAACCCTATCTATCTCTTCGGCTAAACCTACTTATCTTCCCTATCTAAGTCTTGAGTTGGCTATTGCTATTAATCCTGAGTCTTTTGAGTCTTCTACGACCCTAAGTCTGAACTAAACCCTTTCGCCGCATCCATCGCCGCCGCCTGGTCCCACCGTGATCGCCATTTGTAGATTAAAGATACAACGCCAAACAGAAATAAAGAAATCACAATAAAGGAATGCAGAACAGTTGTACAAAATGAATGATTTTTATTAATCATTGGAGTTTAGAAACTCCTTTTAAGTACAACAGGGGCTGTAACCCTTTTCATGATACAAAGTTACAATTTGTGCTAGGGTTCTCCGAAACCCTAGCTGGCACAATGTGGTGGCGTCTCCGAAGAATGTATCCTTAACCTCAACGGGAATGAGTGGGCTTCGTTGTATCCTTTGGCTCGGACCACTCCAGCTTAAGCAGCTGCTATTAACAAATCAGATCTACCACTAGAATCCTGCACACATTAAAATTATCAAAGAGTTAGAAACTAATAAGAGGGCTCCATTTAAAACAGTAATATCTGGATTTCATCACCAGATATTGCTTGAAGTTTAGTGACGGTGTAATTCATCTCCATCCATTAAACTTCTGCCTCAGACACCATAGGTCACCCCCGAGCAAACTTGCTGGATTTCATCACTAGTAAGAATCTCGTTGTCCTTTCCTAGCCATAGTTTTTACCTTTTTTTTGTGAATAATTCAAGATTAGATCACATGCAAAACTCATAAACTGGACACTTAAAATTTACTATAGATTAAGATCAGAAAATAAGTAATTAACCGCAGGTAAGACACATTGGTTGAAACCTAGGTTGTGACTGTTTTCTGATAATTTCTTTAGTGTAAATTTATCATTCAAGTTTTGCATTCTTCTTTTCTAAATTTGTTTAGATTTATTGCATTATGGTCTTAACAAGGAATCAATCTAAAGTGTTAAATCTAAATAATCAAATGAATAATTCATAGAACATCCCCACCACCAACATGACCACTTATCCTAGTGAATTTCAGGCAGGTTCGCCTGCAGGTCTTTCACGTCCTTCTACCGTCTATCGCATGGCCATGCCCATGGAGGAAGACAATTCCTGTCATATTACCCACATTGATATGGCCCAAGTGCAAACTCACTTAAGAGATGGCACTGGTTATATCCTTGAGCAAATCCAAGATTCCCCTATGCAAGATTCTATTTTTCAGCGAGGATATTGCATCAACCTTACCCATTGGTTTCACTCGGGTCTACACTAACCCTTTTTTTGAGGCTAATGTTGTATCTGCTCAGCCGACTTCATCTCCAACATCTTCCCAGATGCTCAATTGTCCTCCTTTGGAGACAAATGTAGTGTCTTCCCGGCCACTTTCTCCTCAATTTATCCGGGTGTACACCAATTCTCTCTATGAGGCTGGTGGAACCTCCTCTAGCCATGACCAATTTCAACCATCTTCTTCCCAAACCATTTATGGTTTCACCCTACCTGGGGCACAGTCTATTGTTTCTTCCCAGGTACCGCCTACTTCAGCCACCTTCATTGCCCCTGCTACGCAGTCTCCTGTGACTACCATGGCAGCCTACCCTCCACCTTCATCCAATCATCCCACATCCCTTGGGTTAGAAATTAATAAGGTTAGGGAGTACCTCGACAAGTTGCTTCAGCAACAACAGCAACAAAATGCCCAACCACCTGTCGTAGTAAATCCTACACCCCAACCAATTTCTACCCGACCGACTTTTCTTAGCTCGGGCCCCACACAGGTACCCCAATCTTCGGTGGTGTCCATTCCTACCCCACCTTTCTCCCAACCCGATCCTAGTTCATCATTCACCCCAATCACCTTCTTTTCGGTATCATCCATACCAACAACTTGTCCATTCCACACCGCCTAATCCAGGCAATTTCATCCCATCTCATCATTTTTCCACTCCTCCATTGCATCATCATAATCATCAAACGAATCAAAATTTTCATGAAGATTCTCGACTCCATGCTATGCAACAACAAATTGACAACCTTATGCTCAACATGCTTGGCTCATCTAGTCAGAAACCTACGCTAAGGTCATTGATCAATCGACCAATTCATCCTTCGGTACCTTCACCGCCATATCCGACTGATTTCACATTACCGAAGTTTGAAAAATTTCGAGGAACTGAGGATCCTCACGAACATGTGAGCTCATTCATGCATGCCTGCTTTAGAATCCAAAATAATGACGCTCTTATGCTTAGAAATTTTCCTCAGACATTAGGAGGAGATGTTGTACAATGGTACAATCATTTACCTCACCATAGCATTTATGCTTACGAGCAATTGATTAATCTATTTTTAGAACGATTCTCCCTAAATGTACAAAGGAAAGTCTCATTGTCCGACTTATACAAGCTCAAGCAACATGACGATGAGACTATTTATGACTTTGGAAACCGTTGGAGGGCTATCATTAATAAATTGCCATTCTCCCTACCAATGGAGGAGTTAACCAAAATGTTCACCCAGAGTTGTCTAAAACCTATCTCTTGGTTACTCCAATTACAACAATACAGGACTTTTGAAGAGGCTTTGGCCCAAGCAAGTATCATAGAAGACATTAAAGTCCAAGAGGGTGTTTTAAAACCCCATAGAAAAGAATGGCAACAAAAGGGCCAACAACGAAATAATAATTATGGCCAAAACAAACAAGCACAGGCTAGTACAGCCTCAAATGTTAACCAAGTTAATCAAGTGGTGGCGAGCCAGCCCGTAATGGCTCAACAACAACAAGTAATGCAAAGTCAACCACAACCAATTGCTTATCATGCGGTACCCGCCCCTCCTCAACCAGCTCACAATCTTTGGGCCAACCATGGAAACTCGACCTTGGCAAACAAATCGTCCCAAGCGACAGTTCACACCTTTAGATGAACCATATGCGGTCATATTCAACAAGTTATATAGCACAAATCAGTTAACTTTACCTGAGTTTAAACCTTTAGAACCATCTAGAAGGGGGAAGTATTACAAGGAGTACCTATTTTGTCCTTATCATAGGCAAAATGGACACGATATCAATAATTGTACAGATTTCAAACATGTGATCCAAGATCTTATTGAGATTGGAGCCATTAAATTGGATAGCCCCTTAGCCCAACAAAATCAAAATCTTGGTGTATTTCAAACACCCCTTCCACATCGGGAGGAAGCTCCAACAACTTCAGGGGGAGTAACTCAGGTAACTCCTCCTAATCAAGTCAACCATGTACAACAATACCAAGGTTTTGTGGGTACTATTAACGTAGTAACCCGGGGTCAAAGGGCGAACCAACCAAATCGAGGTTGAACCACAGCCACACTGTACAAACTCCCGAGTCCACCTCGGGTAACGGTGACCCAACGACGTGCTAGTACTTCTCAACAACCGCTAAATCATTCTACTCAACGCCAACGACCCATCATGTCATTGAGTAGCCGATTAACTACCGGTTTAAAAATGGCTTACGCCAAGTTATCGATCTATGACCTCATTCAACAATCTCCCCCGCATAGAGAGGCATTAATGGAAATATTAAAGTCAATCGAGCTTCAAACTCAAGATACTAATGCCTTCAACAACTTTGTGGGGAGTATTCAAACATGCATGGAGCCCTCCATCACTTTCTATGATTTTGAAATCAAACCTTTGTCAATAGAAAGTATAGATCCTCCATTGCATATCATGGCCAAGATCGATCACAAGCCATTCAAGAGAGTCTTAATTGACACCGGTTCCTCAATCAATATCATTACAACATCGGCGTTGAGTCATCTAGATCTGTCGCCATCCCTTATCACCAAGTCGACTTTTACTCTTAAAGCATTCAATGATGCTTTATCTTCCACGGTTGGCACGGTTATCTTGCCCATTGAGGTAGGGGCCCGAACTTTGCATACCTTGTTTCACATCTTGGAAGGGTCCATGGCATACAATGTATTGCTTGGACGGCCTTGGCTTAGGGAGATGAGATGTGTCCCTTCTATCTTGCATCAATGTCCGAAGTATGTATATGAGGGACAGAGTTCATTGTGTACATGCTGACATTGAACCCTTCAAACATTGCAACTATGTCTCAAATCCTTATGAGATTGTGTTGCCATCCACTCATCTTTTCTTGACCCCATCTACTTCTTCTATACCATCTTCTTCTAAATCTCCCATTCTCGAGGAGCTACCCATCATATCGCAACCATCTTCCTCTTCCGCTATTCCATCTCATTCACCACTTTCTTCATCTCCTAATCTTCCTTCTTCTTCATCGGTGACCACATGCACATGTGGCCATGACCAATCATCTCTTTCCACGTCATTACCCCCTTCTTCTACACCTTCTTCAACATCACCTATTATTCCTCCATCTTCCCAACCATCACCGGTGATGTTTCACAAGTCGGTGAAGCATCAACCCAACCAAATCCTTCCAATTCTTCTATCCCACATTCTTCTATTCCATCATCTAGTCCATCTCCCTCCCAAGTCAAGGTCCATCTCAGCGATGCGGGTATTGGTGAGTATGCCATCCAAGATGTCCACATCACACCGTTCAATGTGCAAACGAGTTAAAGATTTTGGTCGTCCACATGACCAACATTTATCCATTGGATCGGTTTATAACATGGGTTCTATGCCAAATTCCATTAATTTTGTATATGGGGGAATAGAGTCATCTTCTAGTCCTACCACCATACTAGAACCCAAGCATCCAGTCCATGCCAATATCGAAAGGATGGAGGGTTTTCCCTCTCGCTATTTCCACGAGACATAATTGGCGGCAATTTGGCCTAGGTCGATACGAGCAAGGGGTAGCTGAACGCATCGATATGCCATACCGAGAGACCCACGAGCGTTTTGGTGCGGGCTACCAACCACTTCCATCCCTTTCTTCTTTTGAACAAGCTTTTCAAAGCATTAATCTTAATTCGGAAGAAGAAATCCTCCACCCAGACGAATCCGAAGATGAAGCCTATGAAGAATTTGACGTCATGTCAAATGGTGATGAATCTGAAAAAGAGTCGGCGCCCATTGTTCCCCTCATTGAACAAGACGAGTTTTATCTCCAATTGTTCCCTCTCCAAGAGGCCATCTTTCGCTTGCTTCTTCCACAAGAACGAGGTGAACCACCCCCTCCGCCACATCCATAAGCCATAATCCAAACCTGTATTATATGTATATACTAAAATAGTGGTTTTCACCACTACCAAAAAAAAAAAAAATCAGAAAATTCCCAAAAAAAAAAAAAAATCAAAATATATAAAAATACTTTATTGCTTTATGTATGTGTGTAATAGTGGTTTTCACCACTACAAAAAAAAAAAAAAAACTCAAACTACAAAAAAAAAAAAAAAAAAAAATGAAAAACTATGTTGTTTTGCATTTCAGGTCTTCCGAGGTCTTCACCGGTTTTCCCTTCCATTCCGCCCATCCTTTCTTCCATAAGTCGACAATGAATTTTGAAGACTTATTCACACCGCTCCATAATCCATATGATCCGGATAAGCCAATCCTGATCAACCCAAACCTGATTGACATGGATCGGATTTCATCTCCTCCATCTATTTCAGAGTTCATCCTTTTCGAGGAATTGTTAAGGGCTTCCGCCAACTACATTCCTCCTTCACCTCCACATTCACCTTCATCTTCTAAGCCAGAGGTCTTCCGGGCAGACATAGACGAGAGCAAGGCACAGGAGCTCGATGACATTTTAGATGACATAAATCCGATCCCTACTCCCCATCGGCTTGAGGAAGGTTCCCACATGTCTATTGAAGAAACTATCGATGTAGACCTTAGTCCGAGACCAAGATGGCACCCAAATTGTGAAGCTGGCTAAAAGTCTATCATCGGAGGAACAAGAGCAAATGATTGCTCTACTCAAGCGGAAGAAGGAGATATTTGCATGGTCTTACAAAGACATGCCGAGGCCTAGACCCTAATTTGGTTGTCCATAACCTCACCTTACAAAAAGATGCTAAACCTGTCAAACAAAAACTTAGGAAAATGCATCCTACCGTGGCCCTCATAGTTAAATCGGAGATTCAGAAACTTTTGGATGTTAAATTTGTCGTCCCGATTGATTATCCTGAGTGGCTTTCTAACATGGTACCCGTTCGCAAGCCTAACGGGGGAATACGTGTTTGCACCGATTTTCGAGATCTAAATAAAGCGTGTCCTAAGGATGACTTTCCTCTTCCAAACATTGATACTCTTGTCGATACTGCGTCTGGTCATGAAATGCTTTCGTTCATGGATGGATTTTTAGGATACAACCAGATTCGAATAAACCATGAAGATCAACACAAAACAGCATTTACCACACCTTGGGGAACTTTTTGTTACAGGGTGATGCCCTTTGGCCTTAAGAACGCAGGTGCAACCTATCAACGAGCCATGACTTATATTTTCCATGATTATATGCATAAGATTATCGAAGATTATGTGGATGATTTATTGGCAAAATCTAAAACTCGACAAGAGCATTTTGATGTATTGGAAAAAGTTTTTGATAGACTTCTAGAGCATAAAGTAAGGTTGAACCCTAAGAAATGTGTCTTTGGTGTTACCTCAGGCAAACTCCTAGGTTTTATTATCTCTAAACGAGGTATTGAGGTGGACCCAAACAAGGTCAAAGCCATTATGGAAATGTGTCCCCCAACTAATTTGAAGGAGTTGCGTAGTTTGCAAGGAAAGATTAATTCAATCCGTCGCTTTATTGCACAACTTTATGATAAATGTAGGCCATTTTGCCACCTACTACAAAAGGGGGTACAATTTTCATGGACAGATGAGTGTCAGAAAGCCTTTGATGACATCAAGCGATACTTAGCGTCTCCGCCGAGTCTTAGCTCCGCCTCGTCCAGGGGTCCCTTTCAATCTTTATATCTCAGCAACGGACTTTGCCTTAGGGACAATGCTTGCACAAAAGAATGAACAAAATCGTGAGCAATCTGTCTATTATATTAGTCGAACATTGGTAAGCTATGAAACCCGATATGCTTATGTGGAAAAGTTGTGCTTAGCGGTGGTTTTTGCCACTAAGAAACTTCGTCATTATATGCTTAGCCATACAACATATGTCATAGCTAGAGAAAACCCTCTGCGTTATATGATGTCTCGCACTTATAATAACACTCGTACCGCTAAATGGATAATGTTGCTTACCGAATTCGATCTTGAATTCATTAGCCAAAAATACGTTAAAGGTCAAGTTATAGCCGATCAACTTGCGGAAGCTCCACTACCTAGTGATCATCCTTTGATTATTGAGCTCCCGAGATGATTCGGTATTTGCTATCACTGAACAAGAAGAGGACATCATTCCGGAGGAAGATGTTGACATCACGCTATTCTTTGATGGCTCTAAGTGCGCGAAAGGTCAAGGTGTTGGAGTTGTGTTTCATACACCTCAAGGGATTCCCATCCCTTTATCATTCAAACTAGACTTCCAATGCACCAATAATACAGCCGAGTATGAAGCCTTAATTTTAGGTCTTCAATCAGCCATAGCTATGAGCATTAAGCGTATTCGGATATTTGGGGATTCTCAACTCGTGGTTAAACAAATTACGGGAGAATACCAAGCCAAAGAACCTACCATTAAGCTTTATCATGATGTAGCAATGAAGTTGCTCTCTAAGTTTGATTGGTATGAGATCACTAGTTTGCCTCGTTCGACTAATAGATTTGCGGATGCCATGGCCTCTCTTGGATCATTGATTCCAAAGGACTCCCTTGGAGAGGTACAGCCCCTAATCATTTCCACAATCTCTAAGTCTGCAATTGTCCGTGCTTAGTCTAAGGATGAAAAAGATGTTTGCTTTATCCATTCGGATCCATATGAGCCTTGGTCTAGTGAGATAGTAGCCTTCCTCAAGTTTGGAACACTCCCATCTGATTTGTCTCGAACTGCCCATCGTTGTTTTAAGCAAAAGGCAGCTCGTTTTGTTCTTTTGGGGGATGTGTTGTATAAACGTGGATATGATGGAGTACTCCTCCGCTGTCTAGAAGCAGGTGAAACACATAGAGCTATTGCTTGAAGCCCATGATGGTACTTGTGGTGGTCATTTTAGTGGAATGGCCATTGCGAAGCGTATTTTACGTATGGGGTATTATTGGCCCACTATGGAACAAGATTGTTGCAAATATGTTAAACAATGTAAAAAGTGTCAAGAACACGCTAATTTAACCCATATACCATCACAAGTTTTATAGCCCATCCAAAGCCTTTGGCCCTTCTCACAATGGGGTCTCGATTTAATTGGCAAGATTTCACCTGCCTCTTCAGGACAACATACTTTCATCATTACGACCACTTGAATACTTCACAAAGTGGGTTGAAGCTATTCCTCTAACCGATCTGACAGGTCCTAGAATTGTGGAGTTTATACTTCACCATATCATTTGTCGTTTTGGTATTCCCTCTAAAATTATTTATGATAACGGCAAGTCTTTTAAGAATAAGGATGTTCGAGCTCTTTGCGAAAAGTATAATATCCAACATAGTTTCTCAACTCCTTACTACCCACAAGCCAATGGACAAGCTGAAGCTTCCAATAAGACCATAATTGCTATTCTTAAGAAACTTGTTAAAGAAAATCATAAAGATTGGCATACACAAATCCCCTTAGCATTATGGGCTTACAGAACAAGCATCAGAACTCCCATTGGGGCAACGCCATTTTCTTTGGTCTATGGAGCTGAAGCAATCATGCCTCTTGAGCTCGAGATCCCTTCCTTGCGAATTTCTTTGCAGGAATTTATCGATGATGATATTGCTAGACAAGCACGTCTTGATCAACTCACACTCATAGATGAAAAATGAATCAATGCTTTAGAGCATTTGCGAGTTTATCAAGACCGATTGAAACGTGCTTACAATGCCAAAGTTCATCTAAGAGAATTTCAAGTAGGGGATCTTGTCCTTAAAGAGAATCAACAAAACACCAATGCATTGCCGCATCTTCGAGATAAATTCGCGGCTAATTGGTTAGGTCCATATATGGTCACTTAAAGAGTGGGTAATGGAACTTATAGACTTGCCGGTTTAGAGGGAGAGGAAGAACCCGAACCACTTAATGTTATACACTTGAGGGCATTCTACGCATAGTTTGAATTTTATATGTACATATATACATGGCTTGTACAACAAAAAAAAAAAAAAAAAAAACAAATAAAATAAAAAGAATTTGCATTTCATTGTTAGTTGCATACATCTCATTCAAAAACATTGCATTTCATGTGCATACATCTCATTGAAAACCATAACATTTCATTTTCAGCCATAGTTGCATATCATGTTAGAGACCATTCTATCTTTTGGATATAAAATTTGGTCAAGCAAAAGTCATGTTGCCTTAATCGGGGGCACCTTCATAAAATCCATCAAACCGAATTGTCATTCGTACACCCATTTTCCATTTGCACATATTTACATTGCCAAAATGTTTTCGAGTCACTCGACCATTCCTAGTGTTTTAAGCAAACTTCGAAATGCATGTCAAAGTTCTCTAGGGCCATATCACAAATTACACTAAATAAAATCTTGAGTATTGGGAAATGATTTCAAAAGCGGTCTTGAACCTATCACATTTTCACATCTTAAAAACATCTTGTGTCAAAGAGAGATAACACCATCCTTGGGTTGTGCCTTGAAGTGAAAAGGGTAATCCTCGTTTGTCCTATCATGCAAACATAGTCCATAAAACAGTGGTTCTTACCACTATCACAAGCAATCACAAAATATAAATATAAACAGAGTAGTAAGGATAGGGTAAAATTCTCATCATACTTCGGTTGAGAATCCGATTCCCCAAAGCTCTAAGGAAATGAACATTTTTCACACACCACTGATCCCAAATAAGTTGTAAGGATCGTACTACTTGTCCGGTCAGACGGATAGGTAGTCATCCCAAAGGCTTACAAAGGTCAAAAACAACATGGACTATGGAGTTAACCTTCACCGGGGCTATAGACGCTTGAATGGCAGTGGAGTATACTCATTGCGTGGCGACATGTCTCTCCTCAAAAAGAGACCTCTGAATGCTCATACGGACAAACTAGCTTCGGGGTCTTCTCCATAACGGGGTTACCTAATTTATGCAAGATGAGGTTAATGAACACACTTGCACACACACAGGTTTTTGATTGCCTAGAGTCACTACCATGCTTCGGATTTGGTTAATGAACTCGCATGCACACACATTTGGTCCTAGTTGAATTAGGCGGTGTTAGTAAGTTTGTTTGATACCACTAGCATGTTTGAGTCTTTGTAAAACAGTCTTCCATATCAACCTCCATATCACCCTCCATATCTTCTTCCATATTCATGTCATTCCATACGTCATCCATTCACAAGCCACCAAGTTCGGTGCCCTTGATTAAACAATTATGATAACAGTTCGCTAAATCTAACTATCTAAAAGTATGAGTGCTTCTTAGTGCATATTTCATTTACTTAGTCTCGCATTAATCATCTATAAGTTTGCATTCCATTCCATCACATATGCATCAAAAACATTAAAACATATAAAAACATGCATCACAAAAACATAGGCATTCACACAAAAGAGAGTAAAACACCAAATAAATAAAAACCATGTATATATATATATGTATAAAGGACAAACTGTACAATGAATGCCAAAAGGCTACAATATACAATAGAGCACCAAGGCTCATAAAGAGTGCATCTAAGCACTAAGCTAACCATCAAAAGAGGACCCCTGAGACCTAGTAGGAGCCCTAGACCTAGTGGTGTGCCTAGACTCACTACGCCTAGAGACAGAGGAGGATGGAGGATCAGGCAACACAATGTGATGCCTAAACAATGTGTCCTCCAGAGCCTCAATGTAACGAGTCCTAGACCTAAGCCTAGCTATGTCTATCCCGTGCCGTCGCTCCCATCTCCGCCATAGCTCCCGCGTGCTTCACTTTCCCACACAACCTTTCACTCCACTTCACTCCACTCCCTCAGCACTCTCTAAGCTCGAACGCACAAATGAGCGAAATTCTCGCTAAAACTGTTTAAATAGCTGATTTTGGCACCTTGAAACACAGTAGGGTGTTTCATGGTGGATTCAGACGCAGTCCTGCGTCTTAGAGCGCCTAAACACCGATGGGCGTCTCTGCCAACCACAAACGCAGACCGGCGTTTGGTGTCAGTATTGAATAAAGGAACAAAACTTACAAAATTGAAGCTTACCTCCTCCAAATTTCATCAAATTGCATTCATCCATTCTTCTTATCATAATAAAACATTTTGTGAAGGTTACAACGAGTTTTGGACACAAATTTTGTCATTTCTCTCAAAAAGCGCATCATTCATCATTGTTTTACAAATTGGGTTAAAAATATTCAAAACCTTCACAAAATTAACCACATTCATCAATTCTTCGGATCTATCGTCAATTTCATTCATTCTTCTTTCATCATGCATATTTTTGCCAAATCAAATTAAAGTAAACCTCGTATCTAGTGGTATATTCTATCACCTTGGCGATTGCGGCGATTTGAATCCATGCAATTCGGTAAGAGGATTAAACCACCATAAGGACACTTACCATTTATCATCATCAATTATTTCACTTTTTGAAAATTGGAAATCAATTTTGGGTATTCTACTTTTCAAGTGACCTCATACCAAGATTAATTTGCTCAACGGTTGTCATTGATGGCCTAGTTCATGGGGCCTTAAACATGGACAATCTTTCATATCGTCATTATTTTAAGTCTTGCTAGAGATTGTGGCTACCTAGGTTGATTGGTTCCGACCCGAGGAATTATCCATACGAGTCACTAGGAGCATCTACGAGTTCCGGACTCTTTCATGCATCTTTCATCTCTGCATATCAATGGCGCCAACAAGGCAATTTCATCAACAGTATGGATTCACACACGGGAGTTGGGGCATCCGTTATCAATTTCTAATTTTCCTATAGTGGAATTCATCTTACATGATCATGGAATTTACAGTTTGGCAAAAATCCCTTTATAACCGTTGGGGCGAGAAAACGGTCCATCTTTCACATCACTCATATCGTCTTCAATCATATTCTTTTTTGGTTTGTACACCAACCCCTTTTCTGTTGGGACATAAACAGATGGTGCATGCACCAACCCTTTTTTTTTCACCGTTGGGGCAAAAAACGGTTCATTATCTTCCGAATTTCTTCCAATTGGCTTGTGAGAACCATTCTCGCTCGCCAATTGAGGGGGTAAGCTGAAAAATTTTAAATATTCTTTTATTCTTTGGTCTTCAAAGTTGTGCTTTAGTCTTGAGAGAGAGTTGCGTCCGATCCAGACTTTTCGGGTGTCTTAAGTTTTTGTGCTACATTGTGTCTTCACACAAAGCGGCTCAAAAAGGGGCATCTGTAGACACCAAAATCCAGCCACTTGTAAGTCATCTATACCTTCCTGCCAACCACGTGTCAGTCATCCATCCTTCCCGCCATTATTTGGCCCAAATCCACACTTTCCCACCATTATTTGGCCCAATTTCACTTTTCTCGCCATTTTTCATCCCCAAATTTATTTAAATTAATATTTATATATATATATATATATTTTAATATTTTAATATATTTTAATATATATATAAATAAAGTTTAAGTGATTTAATCTGAGCCGTCCATCCTTCATTTAATCTCATCCGTCCATCCATCTTAATCCGTTTCACAACCTAGATTTATTCTCTACCCTTGGATCCACTTTAATCTTAGCCACACGTTCAAAGTGTCGTTAAAACCCTAAAGTGTGCCCTAAGAGTAGATTATAAATTGAGTCACCTTGATGGCTCAAACCCTATCTATCTCTTCGGCTAAACCTACTTATCTTCCCTATCTAAGTCCGGAGTTGGCTATTGCTGTTAATCCTGAGTCTTCTGAGTCTTCTACGGCCCTAAGTCTGAACTAAACCCTTTCGCCGCATCCATCGCCGTCGCTTGGTCTCGCCGCGTTAACAGGAAAAGGTATAGATTCGTCTAAAGCAAGTAATCTTTCTTTATGTATTAATCTACTGTTGAATTCTGCATTCTGTTTATTTTTATTTCATAAATCTAGGGTTTTAGACTATTTCTGAGGGCTCACACAGTGGAGCCCTCTTATTAGTTTCTAACTCTTTGATAATTTTAATGTGTGCGGGATTCTAGTGGTAGATCCGATTTGTTGATAGCAGTTGCTTAAGCTGGAGTGGTCCGAGCCAAAGGATACAACGAAGCCCACTCATTCCGTTGAGGTTAAGGATACATTCTTCGGAGACGCCACCACATTGTGCCGGCTAGGGTTTCGGAGAACCCTAGCACAAATTGTAACTTTGTATCACGAAAATGGTTAGAGGCCCTGTTGTACTTAAAATGAGTTTCTAAACTCCATTGATTAATAAAAATCATTCATTTTGTACAACTGTTCTGCATTCCTTTATTGTGATTTCTTTATTTCTATTTGGCGTTGTATCTTTAATCTACAGAAGTTAAAAGATATAGGATATAATATTTATTTTAATATTATATTCCTAAAGTGGCCTAATATATTTAATACCCAAGGAAGAAGAAGAAGGTTTAAAAATAAATCCCAAGAAAGGAGAAGCAGTTTTAAAAGGAAATAAAAATATTATAATATTCTAGGTCCGAGGTGTAGACCAATTGGTTGATCCAAACCCCATAAGGGTGACGAAGGTCCAAGGTTCAAATCTCGGGCCTCGTCGGACTGAACACTTGTCCTTTTCATGGTGTTTTCAGTAGCATAAAATTTTTAAATTGATTGTGGCATGGCGGTTATAGGGGCGGACTGCGCAAAGATCTGTGTGGCGACTTCCAGGGCGAACATCGCAGAATACTGTGGTAGCCATAAAAGCTGGACAACCTGCTCAAATTCATAGCGGATACCGATTCCACCATGTTAATATATATATATATATATATATATATATATATTGGGCAAAAGGTTGAGGTAAAGAAAAACGAGGTCCAAGGAATCATTAAGAAATAAATCCTTAAAAGACCCATTTGGCAGATTATTAAAAGGTTAAAATTTAATTTAAATAAATATTAAAGGTTCCATAAGTCTAAGTTTAAAATTCGAATTGGAAGCGCTGACGTGTTGGAGTGCATAGCAAAAGGTATAAAAACCATGCAATTTGAATGCCCAAGAGTGTAAAATAAATTCATGTGTTGTATTAAGAGAAGAAAGAGGATTTGCATGTGTTAAGATTAAAATGGCAGAACTTTTAATAATACCAAGTGGAGCATCAAAAAACTCACCAAGCACTTGGTAGCGCAAGTGGCGATTGGCAGCTATTCAAGGCGTTTGTGCAAGTTAGGTGAGGGGTTCGATTTGCATCCCCTTTTTTTTAGCACAACAAGGTTTTTGTTTAAATTCAAAAGGTGTTGAGAGCAAGGTGTAAAAGGTGCATCGTGCACCTTTGGTTTTGTCTTGGTCATATCACCCAACGATAGCCAAGCCTTAGGTCTTAAGCACCATGGTGACGGTTGGTCGTAGGTTTGAGCATGTTGCCCAATGGTAGCCAAGCCTTAGGTCTTAGGCACCGCGGTGATGGCTGGTCACAGGTTCGAGTCGAGTGCAGTCCTTGAGAGCGCTAATTTTAACATGGGTCATATTATAAGGTAAGCACTTGATTTATTTTTTTTTAAAAGTGTGAATAGTTCTAGGGGGCCACGTGATAGTTGTGAAGGTGCTTTGATTAATTTTTTCTAAGGTGAAAGATAGGGAGTCATAAGGGTGTTTAATATTTTGATTTTTAATTAGCATTAAAAATAAAATATTGGAGATATAAGGTATTTGAAAGGAAATTAATTGTGTTGAATATTATTGTGTGAAGATTGGAGTTAAAAGTGTTAAACAAAGGAATTAATTTTTATTTTTGATAAGTGTGAAAATTGGGTTTATAAAGTGTTATCAAAGGAGTTTTGATTGTTTGTGAATTGAATATTATTTTGTGAAGTTTGGATATTATAAGGTGTACTTGAGAGCTAATATTTTTGTATGGTGAATTAATTATTGGAGAGAATAATTCTGTAGAGATTTTGAGATAGGTTGTTGTTTTATAACCTTGAAATTGGCAAAAGAGAATTTGATTGTGATCAAGACAGGTTTTTAAGACATATCTCCATCAAAACAAAATGTATGGGCACATCTTCCTTGTGAGTGAAATAATGTTTGATTGAATGTTGTGAGATGCAAAGGTGGAGTGAAAAGGATTGTTTGATAAGCATTGTTGGAAATATTTGAGTGAGCCTTCATGTGCATGATTAGGGTTTGTGAAAGAACATGAGTATCATTGTTATGTGATATCTTTTGATAAGCATTGTTGGAAATATTTGAGAGAGCCTTCATGTGCATGATTAGGATTTGTGAAAGAACATGAGTATCATTGTTATGTGAAATTGAGAACTATCTTGAGCTAGTTTTTTGTGAAAGAACATGAGTATAATTGTTATGTGAGTTTTTGGAAGTAAATTAAAACACTTGGTTAAGGTTTGTAAGCAAGGTTTGTTTCATTAAGTGAATGTTGAGTGAATTTGATTGCGCATTATTGATTGAGAGCATTGGAGTGATAGTTCAAGATTTTTAAAACAAATTACTCTTTATTTCTGAATTGATTTGATAGTGAGTTTGAAAGTGATAAAGTGATTTGTGATTGTGAAACATATTGAGTCTCTTACCATTATCTATATGTTTCTATGATTAAGAAATATTATGAGTGAAACTTGTTTGTGTGATTGAAGAGATTTTTTGAAAATATTAAGTTGAATTATGTATGCAAGTTTTGAAATTGATTTGAATAAGATTTGGTGAAAGCTAGTGGATTTTTTTGAGTAAATCCTAGAGGGGACTTAAGGACAGAGATAATCAAGCTTTTGTGAAATCTTGTGAGCAGAATTGAGTAAGTCCTAGAGGGGACTTAAGGATAGAATTGAGTAAGCTTTTGTGAAAGCTTAAGGATAGATTTATGTGAGCTTTTATGGAAGCTTACAAGCATATTTGAGGAAATTCTAGTAAAAACTTGTTGAGCAGATTGGATAAGTTCTAGAGAGGACTTGTTCAACAAATTTGAGGTAAATCTAGTGAAGACTTGTTGAGCAGATTGGACAAGTTCTATAGAGGACTTGTTGAGCAGATTTGAGGCAAGTCTAGTGAAGACTTGTTGATCATATTAGACAAGTTCTAGAGTGGAATTGTTGGATAGATTTGAGGTAATTCTTGGTGAATACTTGAAGAACACAAGCTTATACTGAGAGGGGGGTGAACAGTATAAGACCACTTTTTACTTTTCTTTCCAATCAATATTATGCAATGTATAGATAGCAATATCAACAGCAGTAATCAAAGCAATGCACAAATCACCACACACAATAGAGACACCAATTTAACGTGGTTCACCCAATGTGGGCTACTCCACGGAGAAAATATTTCACTAAAATTTTCTCAATCAATCTCTTGGGAATCCTTTCCCTATTACAATGTTTATGGACCTCTGTCCAAAGGAGACACCAATCCCCTAATCAAGTTCGTGGATCTCTATCCACAGGAGAACTCCTTTCTCCTTAGCTCTGGTTGGTGATCTTCTAGAAGAACTACTGCCTCCACTGCACCGGCTAATGGATCTCTATCCACTAAGAGACTCTCTAGTCCTCACTCGGAAGATACCTATCCTCACTACCCTGGCTAATGGATCTCTATCCACTAGAGACTATCATCCTCTATACTCTATCACCTCCAAAGCTTGCTCTTTGCTCTATCTCAAATCTGCACTAAACATAGTCCTTCGGTCTAGCACAAATCTGCTCAATCTCTATCTCTGGTCTGGCACAAACCTATCCTCAAATATACACCAAACTCTATCCTCAAATCTGCACTAAACATAGTCCTTCGGTCTAGCACAAATCTATCCTCAATATCTATCCTCAAGCCTTAACACAAAGCTTGACTCAATCACAAATCAACTCTACTAGATCTGCCCCAAACCTTAACTCAAGGTTTGAACAAATCAATCAATCAACTCTGCTCACAAGCCTTCTCAAAGACTTATCTCAAATCTACCTTGTAAGCTTCCACAAAAGCTCACACTAATCTGTCCACAAGTCCTCTCTAGAACTTGTCCAATCTACTCAACAATATCTATCTTCAAATATGTATTGTAAGCTTCCACAAAAGCTCACATCAATCTATCCACAAGTCTTCTCAAAGACTTACCTCAAATCTGCTCAACAAGTCCTCACTAGAACTTGTCCAATCTCATAGAAACATATAGAGAATTGTTAGAGACTCAATATGCTTCACACTCACCACAATGCTCAATTACTTTCAATCTCTCTTTTTACCACAGAAACATATAGAGAATTGTTAGAGACTCAATATGTTTCACACTTACCACAATGCTCAATCACTTTCAATCTCTCTTTTTACCACAAAAACATATAGAGAATTTTTAGAGACTCAATATGTTTCACACTTACAACAATGCTCAATCTCTTTCTCAAAACAATTCAGAATATAGAACAATTTGTTTCACAGAACTAGAACTATCACTTCAACACTTCCACTTGACTAGGTTCAATCAACTCTACTCAACCAATCACTCAATGAAATAATTCTTGCTCACAAACCCTAGTCCAAACTTATGAACACTCACTCAAATATTTCCAACAATGCTTATCAACCAATCTCACATAACAATGATACTCATGATCTTTGCAAACCCTAGTTCAAGTTCTTCACTCAACCAATCACTTCAACAACAATGCTTATCAAGTAATCTCACATAACAATGATACTCATGATCTTTGCAAACCCTAGTTCAAGTTATTTACTCAACTATTCACTTCACAACAATGCTTACTCATATTATTCATAAACTCTATACTCATAATCTTCAACTACTTCAACAACAATGCTTATCAAAACAATCCTTTTCACTCCAACTTAGCATTCACAACATTCAACAATCACTCACTAGGAAGATGTGCCCATACCTTTTGTTTGATGTAGAAGTGACCTCAAAACCTATTTTAAACACAATTTTCTTCTTTGCCAATTTCAATGGTTAGATGACAAAAATATCTCACTAACTCTTTTCAAAAATATTTCTTAAACACAAAAATAATCAAACTTGATTACACCTTATTACTCCAACTTTATAACTCAAACCTTCCAAAATTAAAATAAAATATTTAATTTTAAAAACCCTTATATCTCCCTCAAAGACCTTAGCCAATATTTATTTATCACAACCAAACACCTCCAAAATCTCAAACCTTCCACAAACACCACGGCGCATACCACATACAACCTTAGCAAAAATTATGGAGCATACCTTGCACTCAAAACATCATGGTGGGTTTCGAATGCGTGACTACTCCTTCGCCAAGCGCCTTACCAAGGTGCTAGCCCACCACATGGGCTACTAGCTCCCACGTGAAGGGGAAGGCAAAAGCCTTCCTCTTATTTCTTTCGTTCGTCGCGATGCCCAAAAACCTTTACACTCTACCTTGTAAAAATGAAGTCGGTGGGCTTCGAACCTTGCACCTCGAGCCTATCAACCTTAGCGCCTCCCATGAATTCTAGCTACGCTACGTAGTGTTGTGCAATGAAAATGGAGCACCGCTCCCCTTTGTCCTTTCCTCTACAACCAATAACTTTGAAACATGAAATCTTCCTTCCTCCTTGCACGATAGTCGAAGTCTTTAGCACTTTACACGAATTGCATTCGGATAATTTTTAATCAATGTTTTACCCCCTTTTTATATGCTTTAGGCCATGCTTTTATTGACGTCGATGGATGAATTCGATTTTTGAATTCGAATTTGAATAGACTTTATAACCCATCCTTAGGGTTAATAAATTAATTTTATTATATCCCAACCTTAGGATTAATAAATTAATTTTATTATAACCCAACCTTAGGGTTATAGATTAATTTAATAATTAAATTATAATTAATCTATAATTAACTTAATAACTTTTAAAGTTAATTAAATTAATTTATAATGAAATTATTTAAATTAATTTAAATCTTCCCTTTTAATATTATAATAAAATATTATAATATTATTTGCTTGGGTCTCTTCTTTGCTCTCGAAACTCATTTTGACCACCTAGAAGTGGACTTTCCTTTTGCACCGATTTGTGGAACTGCTTCTTCTTGCACTCTTCACTGAAACTGACTCTTGACATCAATGACCACTCAATATGCTTACGGAATCACTTCCTCTTGCACTGCTTCACTGAAACTGACTCTTGACATCAATGACAACTCAACTACTCAAAATGTCCAACAATCTCCCCCTTTGTCATTGATGGCAACCCAATTACCTTTTCAATTTCCTTAACCTTTTTTTGTTCTACTCCCCTAGGAAACTGCTCCCCCTGACTCAATGCTCTCTTCTTAAATCAAATCTCTCCCCCTTACTCAAATCTCTCCCCCTTTGACATCAATGGCAAAGGGTCACCTTTGGGGCTCGGGGCTAAGAATGAGTCTCTTAGCTTAGCCCCTCCCCCACCTCCTCTTGAGGTGGTTAATTCTAGGGTGGGAGTATTTCTACTCCCAGCATACACTGATCTTTACCTTTGTCCACTTTCCTTCTCATATGATCCTTTTGATTCCTCTGACTGTTCCTATTCTTGCTTGTCTCTGGAATTTTTGCTCTACACCACTTTGTTGTGTGTCCATCATTATTGCACTTGTAACACTTAATATTGTTATTCCTTGAAGGTGCAAATATCTTGGGATTTCTCCTGGTGAAGCCATATCTATTCCTATCATGAACCCTGCAATTCATTGCCTTGTGACCAAACTGATTACATGAGTAGCAATACCCATGAAATAATTACATGTTCCTGAAGTTCCCATATTCTTATCTTTCATGTGTCCTGCACTGTGAAGCCTTGTGCCCAAATATGTGACATGAGAAACATCATCCATTGAAATTTCCTTGCCTTGACCTCATTGGTCTCTTAGTCTCTCTTACCCTGTGTTGGTTCCTATTCCATCTATTTCTCTTTTGTGCATTGTTCTTTTCCTTGTTGAACTTTCTATTGTCCAACTCATCCTCAGAAGTCTCACTTTCTCTTACACTGTCTTCTTCTAAAGTTTCTTCTTCTTTAGAACTTGAGGTTGACTCTTCTTCTTGTTTCTTTTGAGCCTGTTCAAAACCAAGACCTGTTTTGCTTGATGTAGGCTTTTGTGTCTTGATAATCTTATCCAAATTCTTTGAGCTCCTTCCAAACTTGTGTAGCTTATCCTTAGACTTCTCTACTTCTTCCCTTAGTAGAGCTACTTCTTGTTCTAATCTTTCACATTCTAAGACCTTTGCTTCTAACTTATCCTTGAACTTCTTTGTCTTAGCTATTGACTTATTTAGATCCTCTATAAGCTTTCCTCTCTCTTCATCACATTCTTGAAATTGAAGCTCAAGTTGGGAGTTTTGCTTTCTTACCTTCTTTAAAGTTTTAAGAGCATAAATAAGCTCTCCCTCAAGATCAACTTCTCCTTTTTTTGATTCTTCCTCTATTTGTTTACCTTTGAAAACATCTTCATTCTTTTCTGACTTGTCTTCTATAGGATCACCTCCTTCTTCTTCTAGTGCCATTAGAATATTCTCTTCTGGTCCTTCAAGTGTATCCTCATATTCATCATCACTAAAACTGAAACCATTCTTTGTACAACTATCTTCAAGATGTCCAAAATTACCACATCTAAAACACTTGAGAATTATTGGTGACCTTTTCTTAACTTCTTCTTTTTCTTCTATCATAAATAGGACTTCATCTTTATCATTATCTGAGAAACTATTATCACTATCACTTGAGTACTTACTTGCCTTGTCTGCATAGTAGCTCCTCTTTTGTCTTTGAAAGAACTTCTTTCCTTGTCTGCCTTGTCCATCCTTGCCTTTCTTTTGGTACCTATATTTTTTGGATTCCCTGTTCTTATGATCCTATTTTTCTTCATCATTGCTATTTTTGGCTTCTTGACAATCAGTTGCATAGTGACCATACTTTCCACAATTGAAACATCTAACAGATTTTGCATCTTTAAATCTTCTTGAATCCTTATTCTTTCTGCCATAATTTGCTTCTTCATCACTTGGATGACTCATTGCTTGAATCTGACTTCTTGCCCTTTGTCTTCTTAGTAGCTTTGAAGGTTGCTTCCTTCCGGAGATTAGGTTCCTCTTTTGTTCTTATCTCAAAAGTTGTAAGAATACCAAGTAACATATCTCTTGTCAAAGAATCACCATATTTTGATTCCTCTATAGCAGAAATATTTTCACTAAATATTTTTGGAAGAGATCTTAAGATCTTATCACAAACATCAGATTCTTCAATCTCAAGTCCAAGTCCTTGCATGGCATTAACAACCTCATCTACACGAAGTAGATAAGTACTAATATTTTCCTCATCCTTCATTTTTAAATCTTCAAATTATCCTTTGAGATTTCATATCTTTACCTTTTTGACACTTTTATCTCCTTCATATATGCTTTGCAACTTATCCCAAATTCCCTTTGCTGATTTGCAATGCATAACCTTTATGAACTTTGTTCTATGCAAACCTCTCAAAATTGCATTCATTGCTTTTGAATTGTAATGATGTAGAAGCTTACCATATTTATCTGTAGGTGGAGTAGTTGGTGGTGTGTATCCATTTTCAACTACTTCCCATATTTCATTGCCAAGTGCCATCAGGTGAATCTTCATTCTCATACTCCAAAATATATAATCACTTCCATCAAATACTAGTGTTGAATTATCTGAGGACCCATTCTTAGAATCCATTGTGTTCTTGAAATATTTTCCTTCAAGCTGTTAAACTCTTTCGAAGGAACCCGCTCTGATACCAATTGAAGAACACAAGCTTATACTGAGAGGGGGGTGAACAATATAAGACCACTTTTTACTTTTCTTTCCAATCAATATTATGCAATGTATAGATAGCAATATCAACAATAGTAATCAAAGCAATGCATAAATCACCACACACAATAGAGACACCAATTTAACGTGGTTCACCCAATGTGGGCTACTCCACGAAGAAAATATTTCACTAAAATTTTCTCAATCAATCTCTTGGGAATCCTTTCCCTATTACAATATTTATGGACCTCTATCCAAAGGAGACACCAATCCCCTAATCAAGTTCATGGATCTCTATCCACAGGAGAACTCCTTTCTCCTTAGCTCTGGTTGGTGATCTTCTAGAAGAACTGATACCTCCACTACATTGGCTAATGGATCTCTATCCACTAAAGACTCATATCCTCACTCAGAAGACCTATCCTCACTACCCTAGCTAATGGATCTCTATCCACTAGAGACTATCATCCTCTATACTCTATCACCTCCAAAGATTACTCTTAGCTCTATCTCAAATATACACTAAACATAGTCCTTCGATCTAGCACAAATCTTCTCAATCTCTATCTCTAGTCTGGCACAAACCTATCCTCAAATATACACCAAACTCTATCCTCAAATCTGCACTAAACATAGTCCTTCGATCTAGCACAAATCTATCCTCAATCTCTATCCTCAAGCCTTAACACAAAGCTTGACTCAATCACAAATCAACTCTACTAGATCTGCCCCAAACCTTAACTCAAGGTTTGAACAAATCAATCAATCAACTCTACTCACAAGCCTTCTCAAAGACTTGTCTCAAATCTACCTTGTAAGCTTCCACAAAATCTCACACTAATCTATCCACAAGTCCTCTCTAGAACTTGTCCAATCTGCTCAACAATATCTATCTTCAAATCTATATTGTAAGCTTCCACAAAAGCTCACATCAATCTATCCACAAGTCTTCTCAAAGACTTACCTCAAATATTCTCAACAAGTCCTCACTAGAACTTGTCCAATCTCACAGAAACATATAGAGAATTGTTAGAGACTCAATATGCTTCACACTCACCACAATGCTCAATTACTTTTCCAACTCAAAAATGTTTCACACTCACCACAATGCTCAATCACTTTCAATCTCTCTTTTTACCACAGAAACATATAGAGAATTGTTAGAGACTCAATATGTTTCACACTTACAACAATGCTCAATCTCTTTCTCAAAACAATTCAGAATATAGAACAATTTGTTTCACAGAACTAGAACTATCACTTCAACACTTCCACTTGACTAGGTTCAATCAACTCTACTCAACCAATCACTCAATGAAATAATTCTTACTCACAAACCCTAGTCCAAACTTATGAACACTCACTCAAATATTTCCAACAATGCTTATCAACCAATCTCACATAACAATGATACTCATGATCTTTGCAAACCCTAGTTCAAGTTCTTCACTCAACCAATCACTTCAACAACAATGCTTATCAAGTAATCTCACATAACAATGATACTCATGATCTTACCCTACTTCAAGTCATAACTCATACCATATCACTTCAACAACAATCTTAGTTCAAGTTTTTCTCAACTACTATCATCAACAATGCTTATCAAACAATCCTTTTCACTCCAACTTAGCATTCACAACATTCAACAATCACTCACTAGGAAGATGTGCCCATACCTTTTGTTTGATGTAGAAGTGACCTCAAAACCTATTTTAAACACAATTTTCTTCTTTGCCAATTTCAATGGTTAGATGACAAAAATATCTCACTAACTCTTTTCAGAAATATTTCTTAAACACAAAAATAATCAAACTCGATTACACCTTATTACTCCAACTTTATAACTCAAACCTTCCAAAATTAAAATAAAATATTTAATTTTAAAAACCCTTATATCTCCCTCAAAGACCTTAGCCAATATTTATTTATCACAAACCAAACACCTCCGAAATCTCAAACCTTCCACAAACACCACGACGCATACCACATACAACCTTAGCAAAAATTATGGAGCATACCTTGCACTCAAAACGTCACGATGGGTTTCGAACACGTGACTACTCCTTCGCCAAGTGCCTTACCAAGGCGCTAGCCCACCACGTGGGCTACTAGCTCCCACGTGAAGGGGAAGGCAAAAGCCTTCCTCTTATTTCTTTCGTTCGCCATGGTGCCCAAAAACCTCTACACTCTGCCTTGTAAAAATGAAGTCGATGGGCTTCGAACCTTGCACCTCGAGCCTATCAACCTTAGCGCCTCCCATGAATGCCAGTTGTGCTACATAGTGTTGTGCAATGAAAACGGAGCACCGCTCCCCTTTGTCCTTTCCTCTGTAGCCAATAACTTTGAAACGTGAAATCTTCCTTCCTCCTTGCACGATAGTCGAAGTCTTTTGCACTTTACACGAATTGCATTCGGATAATTTTTAATCAATGTTTTACCCCCTTTTTATATGCTTTAGGCCATGCTTTTATTGACGTCGATGGATGAATTCGATTTTTGAATTCGAATTCGAATAGACTTTATAACCCATCCTTAGGGTTAATAAATTAATTTTATTATATCCCAACCTTAGGATTAATAAATTAATTTTATTATAACCCAACCTTAGGGTTATAGATTAATTTAATAATTAAATTATAATTAATCTATAATTAACTTAATAACTTTTAATTAAATTAATTAATAAATTAATTTATAATGAAATTATTTAAATTAATTTAAATCTTCCCTTTTAATATTATAATAAAATATTATAATATTATTTGCTTGGGTCTCTTCTTTGCTCTCGAAACTCATTTTGACCACCTGGAAGCGGACTTTCCTTTTGCACCGATTTGTGGAACTGCTTCTTCTTGCACTCTTCACTGAAACTGACTCTTGACATCAATGACCACTCAATCTGCTTGCGGAATCACTTCCTCTTGCACTGCTTCACTGAAACTGACTCTTGACATCAATGACAACTCAACTACTCAAAATGTCCAACAAAGACTTGTTAAGCATATCGGACAAGTTCTAGAGAGGACTTGTGGACAGATTTGAGGTAAGTCTTTAAAGAGAATACTAGAAAGCAGAATTGATTGATTGATTTGTTCAAGCTTTGTGGTAAGGCTTGAGGCAGATTTGAACAAACTTGATTTGTGATTGGATCAAGCTTTGTGTTAAGGCTTGAGGATAGATTTGAGGCCAGATTATGGTGCATATTTTGAGGATATATTTGTGTGATAGCAGATATAGATTTTGGTGCATATTTGAGGGTATATTTTTTCTAAACAAGAGACAAACTTGTGAGCAGATTTATGCTAGACTGAAGGATAGTGTATAGTGCATATTTGAGACAAATATTGAGCAGAGCTGAGAAGCAATCTTTGGAGGTAACAGAGTAGAGGATAGTAGTCTCTAGTGGATAGAGATCCATTATCCATGGCATTAATGACAAAGGTCTTCTGATTGAGGGTAAAGGTATTCAGTGGAGAGAGATCCACAATCCAGTGCAGTGGAGGCAGTAGTCTTCTAGAAGATCACCAGCCAGAGTAAAGGAGGAGTTCTCCTATGGATAGATATCCACAAAATAGCATAGGGGAAAGAGTTCTCCTATGGATAGAGATCCACAAACTTGATTAGGGGATTGGTGTCTCCTTTGGATAGAGGTCCATAAACATTGTAATAGGTAAGGATTTCCAAGAGATTTGTTGAGAAAATTTTGGTGAAATATTTTCTTTGTGGAGTAGCCCACATTGGGTGAACCACATAAATTTGGTGTCTCTATTGTGTGTGATTATTTGTGCATTTATTTGATTACTGTTATTGATACTACAATTGATTATATTGGATAATATTATTTGGGAAAGAAAAGTAAAAGTGAGTCTTATATTGTTCACCCCCCTCTTAGTATAATCTTGTGTTCTTCAATCGGTATCTGAGTGGGTTTCTTCAGAAGAGTTTAATAGCTTTAAGGAAAATCTTACAGGAACATAGATGGATTCTTAGAGTGGAACTTTAGGAAATAAGGCACCATTTTTCGATGGGAATAACTATGAATTTTGGGGTGTGAGAATGAAGATTTATGTAATGGCACTAGGAAATGATATATGGTAAGCAATAGAGGATGGGTACATACCACCAGCTACTCCATCTATAGATAAATATGGTAAGCTCCTACAATTGAATAATTCAAAGGTAATGAATGGAATATTAAATGGTTTATGTGAAACAAAATTTGTAAAATTAATTCATTGCACATCAGCAAAAGATATTTGGGATAAACTAAAAAATATATGAGAGAGACAAAAAGGTCAAGATGGAAAAATTACAAAATCATAAGAAAACATTTGAAGACTTAAATATGAAGGATGAGGATGATATTGCTACATACCTACTTCATGTGGATGAGGTTGTTAACTCCATGCAAGAACTTGGATTTAAAGTGGAGGAATTAGATGTTTGTCAAAAGGTTTTAAGATCACTCCCTAAGAGGTATAGTGAAAAAGTTTCAGCAATAGAAGATACAAGAGATATTCAAAATTTGACAAGGGATGAGTTACATGGAACCCTCACAGCTTTTGAGATGAGAATAAAAGAGGATTCTATTCTCCATAAATAAGTAGCCTTCAAAGTTACAAAGAATACAAAGGGTAAGAAGTTGGATTCAAGTAATGAGTCATCCAATGATGAAGAAGCAAACTATGGCAGAAGGAACAAGAACACAAGAAAGCACAAAGGTACAAAATTAGTTAAATGTTTCAAATATGGTAAATATGGTCACTATGCATCTGATTATCCAGAAGCCATAAATAGCAATGGTAATGATAAATAGGATCATAAGAATAGGGAAGAAGGAAAATATGGGTACCAAAAGAAAAATAGGTATGGACAAAACAAGCATGAAAAGGAGTTTTTCCAAAGGCACAAGAAAAGTTTTTACGTAGATAAGACAAGTAAGGATTCAAGTGATAGTGATGGAAGATCCTCAGATAATGAAGAAGAAGAAATTATATTTCTGATAGTAGAAAAAGAAGATGTTAATAAAGGTAAGAAAGCATAACTCAAAACTCAAGATTCAATTTCAAGAATATGATGAAGAAAAATGAAATCTTATTGAAGATCTAACCAACTTAATAGCTAAGACAAGGATATTTAAATAGATGTTATATGCAAATGTTTTAGAATGTGAAAGATTAGAGCATGAAGTAGCTTCACTAATGAAGGAAGTAAAAGAGTCTAAAGATAAGCTACACAGGTTTTGGAGAAGCTCAAAGAACTTGGATAATATTATAAAGGTACAAAGATATTCATCAAACAAGACATGAATTGGTTTTGAAGAAGAATATAGAGGACGAGGAGAGGATTAAATCTCAAGATCCAAAGAAGAAGAAGCTTCAGAAGAAGATAGTAAAAGAGAAAAATAAAACTTCTGGGGATAAGTTGGAAAATAGAAATTTCAACAAGAAAAGAACAATGCACAAATGAGGAACAGATGGAATAGGAAACATCACAGGGAAGAAGAGACTAAGAGACAGTGGGGTCAAGGCAAGGGTTATTCAATGGACATTGCTTCTCATGTCATAGGTTTGGACACAAGGCTACGTAGTGCAAGACACATGAAAGATAGGGATATGTTTTCACTAAAAGGAATTTTAGAAATGGGTATCTATTTCAAGGGTATTGCTACTCTTGTAATCAGTTTGGTCATAATGTAGTTAATTGCAGATTTCATGACAGGAAAGGATATGGCTTCACCAAGAGGAACTGCAATATATTTGCATCTTCAAGGAATTACAATATTAAGTATTATAAGTGTAGTAATTTTGGGCATATGGATAAGTGGTGTAGAGCAAAATTTCCAGAGACAAGCAGGAACAGGAACATTCAAAAAAAATAGAAGGATCAGTTGAGAAAGAATATGGACAAAGGTAAAGAGCAGTGTATGTTGGGAGTAGAGATACTCCCACCCCAAAATTAACCACCTCAAAGAGATGATGTGGGGGAGGGTTTGAGCTAAGAGTCTTATCTTTAGCCCCAAGACCCATAGGTGGCCCTTTGACATTGATGATAAAGGGGAAGAAACTTGAGTTAGGGGGAGAGCATTCAGTCAAGAGAAATAGTTTCTTAGGGGGAGCAGTTTTTGAAAAAGAAAAAAAAGAATGGTTAAGGAAAAAGGGTTGCCATCATGAAAAGGGGGATTTTGTTGGAAATATGAGCAAGTTTTGTTGTCATTGATGTCAAGAGATTGATGTTCAAGTTTTGTCGTTATTAATGTCATCAAGTGGTTCTTTTCCCAAATGTAAGGAAGAAGTTACAATATATAGAATATAATATTTATTTTAATATTATATGCCTAAAGCGGCCTAAAATATTGAAGACCCAAGGAAGAAGAAGAAGGTTTAAAAAGAAATCCCAAGAAAGGAGAAGCAGGTTTAAAAGGAAATAATAATATTATAATATTTAATATTATAATATTCCAAGCAAAAGGTTGAGTTAAAGAAAAATGAGGTCCAAGGAATCATTAAGAAATAAATCTTTAAAAGACCCATCTGGAAGATTATTAAAAGGTTAAAATTTAATTTAAATAAATATTAAAGGCGCCATAAGTCTAAGTTTAAAATTTGAATTAAAAATTCAAATTGGAAGCACCGACATGTTGGAGTGCATAGCAAAAGGTATAAAAAGGGGGCAATATTTTTATTTCAAATTATCCATGCAATTTGAATGCCCAAGAGAGTAAAATAAATTCATGTGTTGTATTAAGAGAAGAAAGAGGATTTGCATGTATTAAGATTAAAAGGGTAGACCTTGTAATAAGACCAAATGTAGCATAAAAAAACTCACCAAGCGCTTGGTAGCGCAAGTAGCAATCAGTGGCTGGTCAAGGCGTTTGTGCAAGACATGTCAGGGGTTCGATTTGCATCCCCTTCGTTTTGAGCGCAACAAGATTTTTATTTATATTCAAAAGGCACCAAGAGCAAGGTGTAAAATTTTCATCATGCACTTTTGGTTTTGTCTTGGGCATGTGGCCCAACGGCAGCCAAGCCTTAGGGCTTAGGCACCGCGGTGACGACTGGTCGCAGGTTCGAGTTGAGCACAGTCCTTGAGGGCATTAATTTTAATGTGGGCCATATTATAAGGTAAGATCTTGATTTATTTTTAAAAAAAAGTGTGAATAGTGCTAGGGGGCCACATGATAGTTGTGAAGGTCCTTTGATTAATTTTTGCTAAGGTAAAATATAGGGAGTCATAAGGATGTTTAATATTTTGATTTTTAATTAGCATTAAAAATAAAATATTGGAGATATAAGGTATTTGAAAGGAAAATATTTGTGTTGAATATTATTGTGTTAAGGTTGGAGTTAAAAGTGTTAAACAAAGGAATTAATTTTTATTTTTGATAAGTGTGAAAATTGGGTTTATAAAGTGTTATCAAAGGAGTTTTGATTGTTTGTGAATTGAATATTATTTTGTGAAGTTTGGAGATTATAAGGTGTACTTGAGAGCTAATATTTTTGTATGGTGAATTAATTGGAGAGAATAATTCTGTGGAGATTTTGAGATAGGTTGTTGTTTTCTAACCTTGAAATTGGCAAAAGAGAATTTGATTGTGATTAAGACAGGTTTTGAAGACATATCTCCATCAAAACAAAAGGTATGGGGAAATATTCCTTGTGAGTGAAATAATGTTTTATTGAATGTTGTGAGATGAAAAGGTGGAGTGAAAAGGTTTGTTTGATAAGAATTGTTGGAAATATTTGAGTGAGCCTTCATGTGCATGATTAGGGTTTGTGAAAGAACATGAGTATCATTGTTATGTGAGATTGTTTGATAAGCATTGTTGGAAATATTTGAGTGAGCCTTCATGTGCATGATTAGGATTTGTGAAAGAACATGAGTATCATTGTTATGTGAAATTGAGAACTATATTGAGCTAGGGTTTGTGAAAGAACATGAGTATCATTGTTATGTGACATTGGAATTATCTTGAGTCAAGGTTTATAGTGTGAGTTGTTGGAAGTAAAGTGAAACACTTGGTTAAGATTTGTAAGCAAGGTGTGTTTTATTAAGTGAATTGTTGAGTGAATTTTATTGAGCATTATTGATTGAGAGCATTGGAGTGATAGTTTAAGATTTGTGAAACAAATTATTTTTTATTTCTGAATTAATTTGATAGTGAGTTTGAAAGTGATAAAGTGATTTGTGAGTGTGAAACATATTGAGTCTCTTACAATTATCTATATGTTTCTATAGTTTAGCAATATTTTGAGTGAAACTTGTTTGTGTGATTGAAGAGGTTTTATGAAAATATTAATTTGAGTTGTGTATGCAAGTATTGCAATTTATTTGAATAAGCTTTGGTGAAAGCTAGTGGACTATTTTGAGTAAGTCCTAGAGGGGAATTAAGGACAGAGTTAATCAAGATTTTATGAAAGCTTGTGAGCAGAATTGAGTAAGTCCTAGAGGGAACTTAAGGATAGAATTGAGTAAGATTTTGTGAAATATTAAGGACAAATTTGTGTGAGCTTTTGTGGAATCTTACAAGCAGATTTGAGGCAAGTCTAGTGAAGACTTGTTGAGAAAATTGGACAAGTTCTAGAGAGGACTTATTGAGCAAATTTGATGTAAGTCTAGTGAAGACTTGTTGAGCATATTGGACAAGTTATAGAGAGGACTTGTTGAGTAGATTTGAGGTAAGTATAGTGAAGACTTGTTGAGTATATTGGACAAGTTCTAGAGATGAATTATTGGACATATTTGAGTTAAGTCTTGGTGAAGCAGATTGGACAAGTTCTAGAGAGGACTTGTGGACATATTTGAGGTAAGTCTTTGATAAGACTTGAGAGTAGAATTGATTGGTTGATTTTTTCAATATTTATGGTAAGATTTGAGATAAATATGAATAGATTTGATTTATAATTGGATCAAGCTTTGTGGTAAGGCTTGGATAGATCTGAATAGAGTTGATTTATGATTAGATCAGGCTTTGTGTTAAGGCTTGAGGATATATTTGAGGACAAAGTATAGTGCATATTTGAGGATAGATTTATGCCATAGCAGAGACAAAATTTAGTGCAAATTTTAAGGTAGATTTGTGCCAGACCAGAGATAGACTTGTGATCATATTTGTGGTAGACTAAAGAAAAATGTTTAGTGTAGATTTGAGATATAGATTGAGAAGATTTGAGAAGCAATATTTAGAGGTTATAGAGCAGAGGATAGTAGTCTCCAATGGATAGAGATCCATTATCCAGGGCAGTGAGGATAGATTTATTTTTAGTGAGGATAAAGGTCTTCAGTGGAGAGATATCCACAAACCAGTGTAGTGGAGGCAATAGTCTTCTAGAAGATCACCAACTAGAACAAAGGACAAGGAGTTCTCCTATGGATAGAGATCCACAAACCAGTATATGGGAAAGAGTTCTCCTATGGATAGAGATCCATGAACTTGATTAGGGGATTTGTGTCTTCTTTGGATAGAGGTCCATAAACATTGTAATAGGGATGGATTCCCAAGAGATTTGTTGAGAAATTTTTAGTGAAATATTTTCTCCATGGAGTAGCCCACATTGGGTGAACCACATAATATTGGTGTCTTTATTGTGTGTGATGATTTTTGCATTGCTTTAATTACTATTTTTTATATTGCCATTGATTATATTGGATAATATTATTTGGGAAAGACAAGTAAAAGTGGGTCTTATACTGTTCACCCCCCTCTCAGTATAATCTTGTGTTCTTCAGTAAACATATAATTTTTTTTACTAAGTGGCATACAATGATGTAAATTTAGCTGCCATATGGACCTAGATCTTATGGAATTTAATTTATGCCAAAATTATGGTGCAAGGGGTTCAAAATGGAGCCTTCTATGGCCTAAACACCTTGATCTAGCCAAGGTGACAAGGTGCTTTTTAATATGATTAATTCATATTCCATCATAAGTAGAAGGTATTAGATCCAAAAAAGAACATTGTTAAAATTAATAGAGGGACTCAAAACTATGTTGGTCAGAGTGATAACACCTTCACAAGCTTCACATGACCATATTACTAGTGATGTTGGTGATGAATGGTATACCAGTGCCTTCATAAATAATGTCATACAAATCCAGGGGATTATAAAAAAGAGCTTTAATGATTCAAATTTCAAATCTCTCCCTTCCTATACCCAACTAGCCACCTTTTTGGATAGTATACAATGTGAAATTTTGAATATTTAAGGCACAAAAATAACTTTTAAAATGTGCTTTGTCCTAGAAAAGTTCCCACAACATAATGTATGTAATTTTAAATCTATAACCTATAGCAGAAAATATTTTGTATCACACATGTATAACCATATTGGCACCTTACTAGAGTATAATTCATGTGAATTTTCCTTGGAATAAGGCATCACCTTGTGATCACAAAAATAGCACCAAACAATAGGCATGTAATTCAAATTTGAATTTGTATTTTTTATGCCAAAATTTCTTTTATAATCCAAAGAGACTATAGTGGATTTCTCGTGACATAAAAAAAAAGAATGATGTCAATTAAATTTTAAATTTGTGACCAAGGAATAAAAAATATTTTGATGATAACAAAGCAAATTGCAAAGTAGGTAAAACAAATCAAAAAAAAAATATTGGTGAAGAATAGTAAAAAAAAATCTCCTCTTCACTTCTTATGTTGAAAAAGCTTATGAAAATTTGAGAAGTAATCCTCCTTGAAATTTGGAATAAGTATTGAAGGCTCCAAAAAAACTCTTTGTCTAACCAAGAAATATCACTCCATACCTACTCTAATACCATGTTGAAATTTACACCTATTTCCATAAACAATTAGAAGTAACCCATCCACTCAAATCTTATACAAAAAAGCATAAAAAGGGTGAAAGAGAGAAATATATAGTGGGGACCCATAGGCACCATAAATAATAACTATCTTATCCATAGATAACGATCACAACACTCCAATATAATGATGGATTTTTGGGGGTAATTATACCAATACCAAAACCCCAATTATAATAATGAGTTTAAACTAAGTTAACATAACAAGAGGGTTCAAGGTTAATTACAAGTTATAAGGTGGTTCTAGCCATAAAAATGTTAACTGTTGTACATAGGGCTTATATAATAAAATATTACAATAAATTAAATACAATTGTATAATGTTTTTCGCTAAGCCTATACAAGATTCCATCATATAATGTTGACCTTGACCATAAATCAAATAACACTTTCAAGAGATCTTTTACAAAACCAAGAAGCAAATAATATCACAATGAATCAACTTCACCTTTGCACTTTTTTATATCCAAATAAATGGGCCTTCCTACCTTCTACCTATAATTTCACATGCAAAACTCACCTCTATCCAATATCTTAATTTTTTGTATTTTATAAGTATGTTGTGTAGCATTTATCATCTTTACATTTGACATTTAAAGTAAATTTATCCTTTGATTAAGCCTTTATATCCAGATTTATCATATATAACCATTCTTATCTAAGTTATAAGTATTGAAACAAGGTTTTGGAGTTGTGGTTTTGGCTTCTAATCACAAATAAGGTAGTGTTTTCCTCTAATCACACATCCAGTAGTGAAGTTGCAACTCTATTAGTGTTGTTTGTTGCCTATGAATTTTTCAAATCTGAATTTGATAATATTTAATTACCAAAATCCAGTTTATGGTTATTATCTCCTATTATATATATTATTTATCTATAATATTTTAATCTATCAATCTCATCCTTTTTTTTTATGTTTTATCAATAGGTACAATTGGGAACTCAAGCCATTATCGTGTTGCTAGCCATCATACTCATTAAAATCTAAAAGTAATTCAAAATATCATCATAGAATAAAATTTAATTATCTATTACTTTGTCCTACATTTTTTCTCAAGTTGGATTTATCAAATATTTATTAAAAACTTGAATGTACTAGAGGCCTTGTTGAGGTAAACCCCTCACCTTTCGAATAATTTTTTTGTGTACATGTGTGAGAGTATTAAAAATTAGGATCTAATTGAAGGGATGTTTTAAACATTCATGATCAACATCAACCTTTAGAACCTTCTCCAAATACTAGATTCAAATATGCACTATCTTAACCTTCCTTGTATGCATTATAACATTAGCTTAATTTTTTTCAAGAATTTTGTTGCATAAAGTCTACTTAGTCATATATATTAGTATTAGAGAAATTTTTATTGCATTAATTTATCTACATGTGGGTGAAATTTTGCACCCTTCACCCACTCTTCCCATTAGGAAGTGATTCCCTTTATTCATAAGGAGCATGCCAAATTTTTAAATACATTGATGGTCGGGTTGAATATATCAAGTAGCGACACCAATAGTCATAGGTGGACCAAAGTAGCTAGCAGATGGCATATGGAGGCAAGACGGGTGATAAATAAGGTGGATGATCAATCCTTGGCCTTGGGTGGAACTCTTCTACAAACCTACCCACTTCTCGAGCAAAACATTTCATAAGGCCCACCCACTTGTGGGGCAGACCTTTCAAGCAGATAGTGAGGGCAAAAAAATTGTATAACCCTACCCTTGGGGAGTATGGAAACTCCTACCCATACTGGGTGGGAGATGTGAAGCACAAAGTAGGTGAAAGTCTGAAGAAATATCCTCCCTCTTTCCCAGTACCTCCACAAGCAGAAATATTGATGAAGAAAGTGTCCACATGACGTGCAAAGCTCCCACCATAACTAGAATTTCAAAGCTTAAGACATACACGCTACTACAGTAGTCCAAGTACCTGACATTGTGCAAACACATGACTAGTTTGAGGTGTGCTACTTCTAAGGTTCTCCAATGCCTATTACACACCACCTAACTAAAGGATCGCAAGTTGAGGAAGAGGATGAGGTAGTTGAGAATTGATGAACTAGGCAAAAATATCAGAGGATCCAAAGGCCCAGATCAAACCAGATGCATCTACCTCCTTCTAGAAGATCGATGCTATCTCAAGGAACAATGTACCAGTGTGGCACTTGTCAGCTACAAGAGTTGTCTTCCCATCTACTACCATTAATGTCCAAATTTTGAAATCAATGTAAATATACCTATAAATAGTGGAATGTTGGTCATTCCTAAGGGTGGCTCTTTAGCCATTATAATTCATATGTAAGGTTTCACCACTATGTAAATATAGACTCAACACTATTTGGTCTTTGATTTTTGCCTTCTTATTTTTTTTTCATTGTGTGAATGTGCATTTTTGTTTTAGTTATCTGGGTGGGATCATGTTATTCTACTATCTAGATTTTGTGGGATTCGTTGAGTGATACGGGAGTGCACATTCATAAATATGGGTTTGGGGTTTATTTTTGTTAAAGCTGGTAGGATAGGAGCACTCTAATTTTGCATCTTGGATTTCATGCACCTAGCCTCTGGTTCTGGAATTCACCCCCTACCCACCACTTAGTAGAGCTTGATGAAGGCATCATTGGCTGATCTATTAGGTGTTGTATTTATGTTTTGCACCCATGGTGTACCACATGCATAGGTCTTGATGTGACTATACCCATCCTTGTGAGTTTTGGCTACGACCATTTTCTCATTTCTCTCCCTCTCTTTCCATTTTTCACTTTCCCTGCTCTACGACATAGATAGTTGGAACCACCCCGAGGAACTAGCCTCCTCTAGATATTGTCCACATTGTCCAATGTGGTGGTCATTCTATGCTACATCGTTGGTTCACCCCTTACCCTGGTGCATGGTGTCGGATTGGTGACCAATAGTTTTTGGTGACTCTACTGGGGAACTCATTGAGTTTCCATGTTTTAGGAAATCAGAGTTTGGTGACTCTCTAATTTGCCCATATCTACTCAAAATCACCTAGTTACTCTGACTGCGTGACACGTCCATATCATGAAACCAATCGCCTATTTGTGCTAAATATCCAAACATCCTAGAGGACTCAAGGTATGATGAATAGCCTTGACCTCGCTAGTGGAGACAACATGTTCATCTGGTGACTCTAAATATGACTCCAAAATCAATGAGACATTTGAAGACCAGTGCCATCATGAATTTCTTGCACTAGAATGACTCTGGTCCCCTCAATCTCCCTGATCAACATGATATTCCAGAAGCTACCTTTGATGCCCTAACAAAATTTAGTGGCATCAAGGGAACTATGAAGGAACACCTTGAAAATGTGGCTTCTCTGGCCACCCTTCATAATATCATGCATGAGGATGTGATGATCAAGCTACTGGTCACTTCCCTTGAAGGTAGAGCATGGCTCTGGTTCAAAACCCTACAACCTAGGAGCATCTCTACATGGGTAGATCTAGTAGAGCCTCTCATGGATATGTTTGGTGAATTGGAGGACCCCTTCCAGTCTCTGAATCAATTCATATTTATCAAGAGGAACCCTCTTGAAAATGTGGCAGACTTCAATGTCCATTTTGAGAAGAGCTGGAAGAGGATTCCATGATAAATCCTCCCAACCTTCGCCCAAGCGTATCTATTCTACATCTGGGCTCTTGGTCCTGATGTCAGCTTCCTTCTACACCAATCTGGGGAAACCTATTTCCCATAACTTTATGAGGAAGCTATCAGAGTTGAGCAAGTTTTGATGTGGAGGCTCCATCCAATCAGTTCCTTTTAGGAGTTGGTACTAGATCATGCAACAGGCACATACCAGGAGCAGGTGTGCCACGATGACCATGTCCATGAAGGCAATATGATAGATCAACCCTAGACTCAACAAGATCTAGATGAGGATGTGGATTTCCATGAGTGGGAGAGGAACACAACATTGAAGGGAGAATCGACCACAAGATTGGAATGTCTAGACAATATCAAAAAGGGACAACATGAAAATTTTATCCCTAATAGCTCACCGCCTAAAGGGTGAAATATGGTGGTAAAAGTCTTTGCCACCCTAGGTTTCAAAGGCCTAAGCATTCAAAAGCTCAGGCAATACAATAAGAATTATGATTTCATCGTAATTTTGAGCTAGTGTGGATGGCACTAGATGGATTACAAGTGGTGCCTTAAATACAATGTAATCTGGTCCAACCACTACAGATTCATAGGATGATTTTCATGAGATATCCTGGCTCAAGTGTGCCTATCATGCCATAATTTTGTGGCCAATAAATAAAACCTTGCATTATGCAAGGCCAATGCATTGGGAATCACAAATTTTATCATCGACCATTGGAGCAACATAACCCTATGAAAGGTTACCACTTGGTCAGGCATCGAGAAGCACCAAGAAGGGATTCTCTAGGAATTATCTAGGAAATGTAACATTCCCCTCATATCTGTGTTGTCTCCCTAGTTTTCTATTCTTTTGTTTGTTGTTGTCGTGACCCCGTAGCCCAATGGACACATTCAAAAATTTTCAAGGTCTCTTAACTCATCCTCGGGAGCTACAACAAGCCTTGGGACTCACAAGCACAAGCACAAGGTAAGGCGAGTTTGCTATAAATAGCCCTTGTGGTTAGATGAAAATGAGACCATAAAGTGTAAACCACAAATTGTGGTTGAAGCTAAATGGCCTCCTGGTTGATAATAGTTAGTAAAAGAGGATCATTGTTGGGTCATGTAAAAAAAGGCCTGGGATAGAAGAGATAAGAAATATTGGCAATCTATCTACTCTTGGAATGTCTCAGAACCTCGATGGGTTACATTTAAGGGGATTCAATCCATAAGAATACCTCGTGGAGAAGGGTCTATGCCCTATCATTTTCACTTGATAGGCTTTGAATTGCTTTTCCCTTCGTGTCTCCCCATTTCCCCGCCCTTTCCTCCCCTTTGCCTTCTTCTCCCCTTTGTTGCCTATAACTCTTCTAGTTGATGGCAAGGGCTTCCTTGTCTCAACTATTTCCTATTGTCCCTTCATCCCATGTTTGTCTTTCAGTAAGCCTTTTGAGTATTTGCTTGTTGTTTCCATTGCTTGTCTTCCTATTACTCTTGTCCATAGTAGTTCTCTCTATGTTGGTCACCTTGGCCCCATCTCTCTGGATTTCTTTTCCTTGTTTCTCCCTTCCACTCTTGTTGGTTGTGTCCTTGTTCCTTTTCCTCCGCTCTACTTTTTTTCATGTTAAATATCTCATTTCTTTTGACATATTTTCATGCTTAGTTTTCTCCTTGCATCATTTTCTTCTTCACATCCTCCTTTCCTCTTTGCCCTTCCCTCCTCTCCTTCATCCCTTTATTTTGATTGTTGCATTTCCTAGTCCTTTTGGGTCCTTTTTTTCCACAAGATGGAAAACCCCTGTGAGTCGCCAAAAGTGTGGGTGAAATTTTACACCCTTCACCCACTCTTCCCTTCAGGAAGTGATTCCCTTTATTCAGAAGGAGCATGCCAAATTTTGAAGGACATTGATGGTCGGGTGGAAGATATCAAGTAGTGGCAACAACAGTCATGGGTGGACCAAAGTAGCATGTGGATGGTGTATGGAGGTAGGACGGGTGATAAAGTGGGTGGACGATTTGTCCTTAACCTTGGGTGGAACTCTTCTACAAACCCACCCACTTCTTTGGTGGAAATTTTCATAAGTCCCACCCACTTGTGGGGAGGACCTTTCAAGCGAATAGCGAGGGTGAAAAAATTGTACAACCTCACCCTTGCATATGATGGAAACTCCCACCCATATCGGGTGAGAGATGTGAAGCACAAAGTAGGTGAAAGTCTAGAGAAATATATGCCCTCTTCCTCAGTACCTCTATGGGTGAAAATATTAATGAAGAAAGTGCATGCTCGGTGTGCAAAGCTCTCACCATCACCCAAATTTTAAATTTGAAGACGTACACACTGTTGCAGTAGTCTAAGTACCTGATATTGTGCATGGATGTGACTGGTTTGAGGTGCATTACTTACAAGGTGATCCAATACCTATTATGCATTGCCTAACCAAAGGATCACCAATCAAGGAATAGGATAAAGTAGTTGAGAATTGATTAATTGGGCAAAATGTTAGATGATCCAAAATCCTAGATCAAACCAAATGCATCTACCTCCTTCCAAAATACCAGTGCTAGCTCGAGGAATAGTGTAACAATGTAGCACTTTTTAGTTGTAAGAGTTGTCTTCTTGCCTACCACCATTAATGTCTAAATTTTGAAATCAATGTAAATATACCTATAAATAGTGGAATGTTGGTCATTCCTAAGGGTGGCTCTTTAGCCATTACAATTCATATGTAAGGTTTCACCATTGTGTAAATATAGACTCAACATTGTTTGGTCTTCGATTTTTGCCTTCTTGTTTCTGTTCATTGTGTGAATGTGCATTTTTATTTTAGTTATCTGGGTGGGCTCATGTTATTCTACTATCTAGATTTCATGGGATTCGTTGAGTGACATGGGAGTGCGCATTCATAAATATGGGTTTAGGGTTTATTTCTATTAAAGCTGGTAGGATAGGAGTGCTCTAATTCTACATCCTAGATTTCATGCACCTAGCCTCTGGTTCTAGAATTTACCCCCCACCCACCGCTTAGTAGAGCTTGATGAAGGTATCATTGATTTATCTATTAGGTGTTATCTCTATGTTTCTACCTATGGTGTACCTCTTGCATAGGTCTTGATGTGGCTATACCCATCCTTGTGAGTTATGGCTATGACCATTTTCCCATTTCTTTCCCTCTATTTCCCTTTTTCCCTTTCCCTGCTCTGTGACGTAGATATTTGCAACCACCCCAAGGAACCGACCTCCTCCAAATATCGTCTACCCCATCCCAACGCGATGTCCATTCTATGTTGTATCGTTGTTCCACCCCCCACCCTTGCGCATGGTTTTGAATTGGTGACCAACACTACATTTAAAGTAATATCAAATATCATGCTTCTCATCATATTTTAGATTACATAAGGAATAGTAGTTGTTTTTTTTACCACCTTTAATCATTCTATGGTGCATTTTCTTATCTAAAATATAGAAAACATTTGAGCACAGGTGTTGAATCAATTGTAGTGCCTTAGTATTCTTATTTTTAGATAATAGCATAGGCCTTTAGTTGGGTATCTATTAATATATTTATTCTTCTATTAGCATAGTGTACTCACTATATTTCTATCATAAATAGGATAGTTACAAGTTTGACTATAAGACCCGATCAAAAGGTTTTAATATTGTCTAAGTGTATATATTCTAAAAATATAGCAATCTCATGTGTATGCATTTCAAAGGCATGTTGTTCATAGCATCAAACCTATCATGTGTTAGCTTAAATATGCATTTGAGAATCTCAAAATCATTTAGATCATATCTCCTTCCCTTCAATTCATTTTATTTTAGAAAAATAAAAGAAAATAAAAGGAATGTGTTTCCTATTCTCCTTGTAATTGATTAAGTTCTTAGTTGTTACTTAAGACTTTTACTTTTAGTTTCTGAGTTTATGCTTATTTGCTTATATTAGCACCTATAAATTCCCTTGTATTCATAGATCAGTTGTATCAACACCAAGGATGTATATAGGTTTATAGTTAATTGTATCAACACCTTAGAGTGGACCTAACATTAGTAAAATCATCTGTGCTATTAACTATTCATGTATATAACAAGAAACTTTCTTAAAAAGAAATATCAGTTATATTTCATATGAGGTCCTTGCAAAAAAGCATATATATGAGTTGTAAAATAAATTCTCTCAATCCCTTGGAGTGCACCTAATCCAACTAGCTCGATTTATACTATTCATTACATGTGTATTTATTTCATAAGCAATATTATTTACATTTCACATTATATATTATCGTATTATTCTTTGTGTAATAGTATGGTGAGTCATATTGGATCTATAATATGTCAATTGGAACCATAAAAAAATCACACATTTTAAGAAGAACTAATTGATCATTTAAAAAGCTTAAAAAAACATAGTCTCGTGGTATTTTCACTATATATTTTTTAAATGAAATAAAAATGAATGAAAATTTAAAAAAAAAATGTTGATACATAAAAACAACACAAAATTATTTTTAGCTCAAAATTTTTACTTTTGATCCCCAAAACAAAGTGAGAAACAATTTATACTAGGGAGTCATATTTTGATTATAACTCAAATAACTAAATTACAATGTAATTGACATAAATTCGTTTGACCATTTAAAATGATAAAATTTGGGGGTTTCTATATAGTCATTGTATTACACAAGTACTTCCTTCATAAGCAATATTAGTTACATTTCACATGATCTCTTATCATGTTCTTCTTTATGTGATAGTATTATGAGTCATATTAGATCTAAAATAGGGACCATAAAAAATTCACACAACTTAAATAGAACTAATTGATCACCATCTAAGAAGTTTTCAAAATAAAAACATATGGTCTTATGCTCTTTTGGCTATAATTTTTATAAATGAAGTAAAAGTGAATGAAACAAAAGAAGATTGTTAATACATCAAAATAACGCAAAAAGTTATTTTAAGCTAAAAATTTCACTTTTTTCCCCAAAATAAAGTGAGAAACAATATACACTAGGGAGCCATATTTTGGGTATAACTCAAACAAATAAAATTTGATGTAAATTTATTTGTCCATTTAAAATGATAAAATTTAGGGGTTTTGATATAGTCATCGTATATCATTCATATGAGATCAAATAATACTAAAATTTCTATTAAAGGGTTTTTATATCATGCATACCATTATCTTACTAAGAAACAACCCAAATATATTTAATTTGGACCTTGAATAAAAATAACCAAGATAATAATTTGGAAACATAGGAACTAAAGGTGAATGCATAAAGTGTCCAAGTTGAAAAGGGCAGATTCTAAGAGGAATATGACCAAGGGAAAACATGCAACATCAACTCCAAGAATATCTACGTCCTCATGAAAGCTTATGAATAAAGAAACATTGGTTAATCTTATATTTTAAAGAGGAGAAGACTAGATGAAGAATAATTACATGAGATTAGTAAGAAAGAAGAGTTGTTTTGTATGCATTATGAACAATTATTTTTTAGTAAATAAATATTAAAAAAACCACTAAGCGACACTACATGATGCTAAAAATATGTGTATAGTCATGTAGTAGCTAAACTACTACTAGTGTATTTTACTAGTGAAGTAACAGTATGGGTAGAGAAAGAGGGAAATTCTATAATGATCACACTCAAAACAAAATTCATGTAGCATCTATACCAGAGAAAATGATAAATTTTTAATTTTAACCAAGTCATAACTAGTGTGATTTATTTTTAGGATATCAAACTATTACTAAGCATAAGTGTGGAGAGAGACAATTTTCTCATCACCTAAGATCAAATCACTACATCAATAGGAGAGTGAATTATTTTCATCATATGGAGCAAATCACTCCCTAAGGTAGGAAGTCAAAAAAGGGGATGCATTTTAGTAAATAAAGTATAATGTAATGCCATGGAAGATGATATTTTATCTCCAAGTGAAACTAGTGCTGAAAGTATAAACTAACTTATGGCCAAGGCCAACATTGTATGATGTAATGTTGTATAGGCATAAGGGAAATTATCATATAATATATTTAATTTATTGTAATTTTTTATTATGCAATATCTATAGGTTTTAGTTAACCTTAATATGGTTAAACCTATTTTATAACCTGTAATTAACCTTTAATTCCTCTTGTTATGTTGGCTTAAGTTAAACTAATTTGGGGATTAGGTTTTGGTATAAATACCCCCCACCACTCCTTCCATTTTATTGAAGTATTGTTATTACTATCCATAGATAATATATTGATTATTTATGGTGCATATAGGCACCCAACAATTTGTGTCTCTTATAATTTATTTTGTCCTTTTATGCTTTTTTTATAATATTTGAGTGGATGTATGGATTTTGTTCCTTTTTTAGAGAACATTATAAATTCCAACATAGTATTAGAGTGGGTATTGATTGGTCATGCAAGAAGTTCACTTGGAGCATTTGATCCCTCTTCTGAGTTTCAGAGTGATTTGTTTTTCAAAACTTCATAGTCATTTTCAACATAATGAGTAAAGAGGGATTTTTCAGCCATAATTTATTTCTTTCCAAAGAATATATCTCTTCATCATTCTATTTTTTACCTTTTTGAAATACCAAATTATTGGAGTTTAGATGTGCACTAGTATCCCTTATTTCCAAAATTTATGCTTTAGAAAAGGTTTTTGGTGCCAAATTTTGAATTGGAAAGTTTGAATATTGGTGCACACTCATTGTATCACTTGGTTCGACACTATTTTTAGGGAATGAATTAGCACTTAGGCATGCTTGATATTGATCATGGAAGATACTAGCCCGGATAGTGTGGTGCATGCAAGGAAGTGAGATGATGAAGGTTTTAGGTTCAATTTGGGACATAATGTTTATTTATTTTTGTAATAAAGAGTAGGTTTTTTTATAAATCTAGAAATATTATGCATAGAAAAGTATGAATGGTAATATGGAAATGGATTAAATTTTTGGTGCATGAGTAGATGGAGGTTTAGGTTTTGAAACTCATATCTTTGTTATTTTTTGTTAAAAAATGCAAAATGCATTTAAATACCATGATCAACCTTTCAATTGATGCAATAGAAATATATATATACAAGTGTAATCAAGAGGGTATGAGGTCGACAGTTACAACTATTTTCCAAATTTTCATAACCTCCATAACCATAAGGTGAATATGTCAACATGGCAAAATATTCACAACATTCCCCTCTTTATTACATTAATGCTCAATCAAAGTACATACAAGAAAATTTCTAAATTTTACATGTGCAAGATATTTTATCAAAATATCTACACTTTGCTCCTTTGTGGAACAAAACTAGAGTTATATATTATGTTTTTGAACATGTTCATGTATGAAACGACATTGAACCTCAATGTGTTTTGTGTGCTCATAAGAAAATGGATTACAAATAAGATTTAGAACTCTTTGATTGTTACAACTTAGGATCATTGGTTTATTTTGTGGGATTCTCATTCCTAATAAGATGTTATGTAACCATATTTCCTTGTAGACAACTCCTATAACATGATATTCAACCTCAATGTAAGAATGAGCAACAACATATTACTTCTTACTTTCCCAAGAAATCAGATAGGATCCTAGAAATAATACATATCCAAAAATGGATCTGCTACCATAAATGGATCTTGTATAGCTTTCATCCATGAAACCTTTGAACAAGAAATGATCATTTTTATTATACTCTAGACTATACTTAGTAGTATCATGGATATATTTGAGTACTTGTTTTGCTACTTTTCAATGACACACCTTGATTCTTTGCATGAACTATAAAATTTTACAACATAGTTGATGTTTATTCTGGTGTATGTTAGATAAATGAGTCTCCCAATCAATTAGAAATAGATATTTCCATTCACCTATGGATATGAATCATAGCATGATAGTTGCAATCCTAATTTCATTGGAGTGTCCATGGTATTATAATATATCATCAAAAACTTCTCAAGCAATGCCCTAGCATACTTTATTTGTTAAATAAACACATGATTTTCAAATTTTCACACCTCCAAGATAAGACAATAATGTATTAACCTAATATCATTCATGTAAAATGAATGTTTCAATGTTTTTTGATATCTTAAATCAACTTCACCAAACTCCCTATGGTGACCAAGTTATCGATTTACATAATGATGATTATGACCTCTCTTCCTCATATTTTGAAGTACATGTTTATATCATATGGGCTACAATAGAATCCATGTCATAGGAGATGCTCATTGATCTTCATATACCAGGATTTGGGTGTCTACTTTAGCCCATAGAGATGTTAGAATATATTACATTATTTGGTTATGTAATGTACATCACTAGAATAGGATATTACTTTAGGGAGAAGTTAGCTAGTTACTTCAAGCAATGTAATAAATGCACAAGTGTCAATGTGCAAGTTGTAATATGCAAGGTGTCCCCTTGTACAGCTAGGTAGAGTGTTGGCCAAGGAATCTATCTTCCTATATAAAGAGCCTCATAGCTCCATTCGGATGTATCACTTCATTCTTATAATAAGATGTTGCTTTTCTCTCTTTCTCTTGATATGATGGAATGGTGCTAAAACCATCAGTGGTATCAGAGCCACGGTGAATCTAGAGAGGAATAGAGAAATCTACCATTGCTACTATTGGCCTACATATTTGCAAACCAGACCTTGTTGTGCACCATTGCATGCAAACACTACTACTAGAAAAGTTGAAAAAAAGGGGGCCCTAGAAGCCTTATTGCAAGACTCAAGGAGAGACTCCAGAGAAGAGTCCATGAGAAATAGGAGATTGGTGATCTCCTTTGCTGATTGAAGACTACCGAGGAGAAGCTTCTGATAGTGAAATAATTGGGACAATTATCGCCATCCAACAACAAGCCCAAAAAGGAAGACTACTAGATTCTACAATAAAATACTAGAAAGGTTCATAGCTACGAGCAACCTCCATTCCAAATAGAAACTTGGTGAATCAAATCATCAAGATATTCATCATCTTCAAAGGACATCAAAGGTAAGCAACTTAGGGTGCAATTAGTTGAACTTCAAATTAGGGTTCATTATCAAATTCCATTAAGCACCATATTTGGATTAAAGTTGCAAGGAGAAGGGCTCATATTATAGTCTTCAAGAAAGTGCAAAAAGGAGAATACATTTTAAGATATATTTGCACATTAAATAAGAGTTAGATATTTTTTAAAGAAATAAAATTATCACCTACCTATTATCTATCTAGAAAGAAGAAGACTACATCCTACAATATTGATTATAGTAAAAATTACAGATTATTCATTAAGGGTTCTTTATAGATTACTCTTAAAATTTATAGAGATTATTAAGTGCATTTGGAATTATTTTGAGAGTTTATTTACAGGAGCAATAAGGTGAGATTATTATTACCATTAAAGTGCATTATTAATCCATTAACACTATACTAGTTGATCTTTAACTAGTTACTCTCAAAAGATTAGTTTGTGTTTTATTGTTAAAGATCAAGGCACAAAACTATCAATTAAGCATTTATGCACAAACTCTTTTGCAAAAAAATCCACCAATACAAGTAAAAATATGGAGAAGGAAGCCACCATTAAAGTCCTTGAAGGAAGCCTCAAATCAAGACTTGGTGAGTCTCAAGATTCAAGGAATATATAAGGGTTTCATTTAAGTGCAAAGTGCATAAATCCTTACTTTAAAAATATTAAGATTATATTATTAGCTTGGATTAACTATCATTAAATTATCCAAGGAAGAGGATTAGTGAAAAGGAGCTACCTCATCAAAATAAAAAATGATTTCAAAAAATAAAAAGTTTGGCATATTGGTGCAAATCTAACTATTACAAAGCACCTATTTTGTTCCTTAAAAAGGACAAAAATGATATCTCATTTCAAGAAATAGCATGGCCATTATCTCAGTAGGTATTAGGGTAGAGTTCGAGCAAGAGGAAAGAGCCACCGAAGAGCTCATACTTCTCAAAAATCAAGGTGTTTAAAAACACCATTTCTCCACATCCAATCTAGCCCTAGAAGCAAGCATTTCACCTACAACATTGGAGCCATTACAAGAGGCTATTATCATCCAAGTCTACATAGAGAAAGGATAACATATAGAAGGAGATTATCTACATGGAATAGCACTATCAAGCTAAGCACAAGGGGCTATTAAAAAATCTACAAAAATAGCATAAAATAACAAGGGAAAGGTGCTATACCCAAAGGCATTACTTGGAGAGAATGACCACCAAAAAGGAGCACCAAAAGCTACCACAAGACCACCACTAGGAGCACCATAGAACCATGGAGCATTACAGCTGGAGCCACCCATTATCCTCATCAAGACAACATGCAAAAGGAGAAGAGGAAACACTTGCATTTCAAGAAACATAGCAAGCCACATTACAATACAAAGATATAGGTAAAGATAGGGTTACAACGCTCATCCTTGGAGCATTAGAATAAAGGCTTACATGCACAAGCCTTGAGTGCCACTTGGCACAAGAGTTCTAAGCACCCCAATGTTCATGAATAATCCAGTGCTCACCTAAAAAGGAGTTACAAATCTTTGGGAGGTTACCACCAAACTCATCATTGCATAAAGGTACATTGGAATATCAACACCTACTTAGTAATGCTCAAGTGACACTTATCTACAATATGCAAGGAAATAGTCCTATTTAAGGCACCCATTTTGGAGGAAGAACGAGGTCAAAGGAAGTCAAGCATTGAATGGTGTGAAGCATATTCATAGGGAGGAGGCTAATTCAAGCTTGTGCACCATTCAAAGGTGTAAGTCTGCATTTAAGAAGCTATCATAGACCAACAATACCAATGCCCCATTTGTAGAGGATATTTGTCATAGACCAAGCATTCATTAAGGAGAATATCAGCACCATTTATGGAGAAGAGAAGTGCTACTCAAGGGAGAAACCAACATCGATCAAAGAAGGCATTGAATGCCCATGAGCACCACATTCTAGAAGGTTTCAAATCCGCCACCTCACAACATCAAGGCAAGATAATCCAGAAGGATTATTAAGGTAAAATCTCATATTATTTATTGCTTGCTATAAACTAAAGTTATATTGGAGTTATAAGGGTACATTATATTTACTATTGCAATCATCCATTTAGCATTAGTAATATATTAAGCAAGCATATTTCAAGAATATTTATATTTGCAAATAATAAAGTAGGAGAAATAAGGATTTCAACTTGAAAATTAAAATCCTATTATTGCAAATATTATTGTTTTCTAATATTCCAAATTAGGGAGTTATAAGGAATACTACACCAAAGTAGATTATTGGAATTTAGAAACATTAAAATATCAAATATCAAAGGCTATAAAAGGAGGTTCATTAAGGAATATCAAGAGTTGGAAATTAATTGGTATACTTGTCTCAAAACTACATTAAAGGGACAAAAGAAATCCAACCATTAGAACCTCATCAAATTAGAAAGTGCTTAAGTTCAATAGGAGTAATAAGGTGTAACAAAAGTTGATTTTTGCTATTTACAAAACTTTACAAAATCAACCCAAAATTGAACTACTATTCTCAAAAAGCACTTTATCAATCATATAACATATCTAAAAACACTAGGGAGACATAAGGAATTCAACAAGGTCCTAGTTTTTAAACCCTTTATCAAGAGATATCATGGATTATTGGTATATAGACTCAGGAGCAAGTAAGCACATGACTGGAAATATTCATTGGTTCAATTCCCTAAAAAAGGTAAATGAGAAGCCAGTTGTTGTAGCAGATAGTAAAACATATGAGGTGAAGGGAATTGGGAACATCTCAATGAACCTAAAAGAAGGAAAAGGGATAATAAAAAATGTATTGTATGTCCCTGGATTAACTACTAATCTTCTTTTCATCTCCCAACTCATGGATCAAAACATAACTATTGAGTTTAAAGTCCTCACTAGAAGAAAACAATGTCACATTTCTAAACAAGGAAAAAGGATAGCATCAAGGTCTTATAGAAATGGTCTATTTGTTCTAGATATTGCTACACACTCAACTTTTTCAGTCAAAACATCAGATCTATGGCATAAGCGACTAGGACATACTAGTGAATCCTCAATGAAAGAATTATTCAAGTATCAAATGGTTGAAGGAATACCTAATTTTTCTCCAGAAGCTACTGTATGTCCAGAATGCTTAGCAAGAAAACAACATAGAGTTCCCTTCGAACTCCATCAACATAGAGCTCAACAACCCTTGGAAATAATATATACAGATTTGTGTGGACCAATGAAAATTGATAGTATTGGAGGACATAAGTACTTTCAATTATTTGTTGATGATCACACCAAAAAAATGTGGGTGTATTTCATGAAGTACAAATTAGAAGCATTTAGTCATTTCAAACAATTCAAACTTCAAGTGGAGAAGGAATCAAGAAAGACTATAAAAGCACTTCATTCAGATAGAGGAGGAGAATTTGTTTCAAAATAATTTGACTCATTCTTAGAAGAAAATAGAATTAAAAGATAACTTACTACAACATATTCACCACAACAAAATGGAATTGCAGAGAGAAGAAATAGATCAATAATGGAAATGGTGAGATGTATGTTGAAGGAGGCTCAACTTGATCATCAATATTGGGCAGAAGTAGTACAAACAATAGTCTACATACAAAATAGATTACCAACAAGAGTACTCAAACATATTACACTAGAAGAAGCATGGTCAGGACAAAAGCCAAATATAGGAAAACTGAAGATTTTTGGGTGTAAAGCTTACATGCATATTCCAAAACAAAAGAGAACAAAATTAGATGACAAAACCATGGCAGGAATATTTGTTGGTTATGACAATGAATCTATAGGGTATAGAATACTAGATCCATACACAAAGAAAGTTTACATTAGTAGAGATGTAATATTTGATGAAAATGTCAAGATCGATACAGAAAAAACCAGTAATGATGCAAAAATTCTTCTAAATATCTCTAATGAAGACACAACAAGTGAGGAGTCAGAATTAGAATCTCAAGAACAAGATACAAATGCATCTACAATCCCTCCTAGGAAAGAACCAATATGGCTCAGAGATACTCTCAGAGAATCAAATCTAGAAAGAATGCCAGATCTTACCACTACTAGACCTCAAACTCGAAGTTTGACCAGAATGAATAGAGGAATGCTAAGTAATACAGTGGAACCAACATCGACACTTCAGGCACTGAATGACTCACACTGGAAAGTAGCTATGGAATCAGAATATACTTCACTTCAAAAGAATAAGACATGGGATCTAGTAGAACTACCTCCAGGAAAGAAAATAGTAGGTTGCAAATGGGTTTACAAGATCAAATACAAAGCAGATGGAACACTTGACAAATACAAAGCTCGACTAGTAGCCAAAGGATACACTCAAACAGAGGGAATCGATTATGAAGAAACATTTGCACCAACAACTAGAATGACTACCATCAGAATAGTTTGTGCACTAGCAGCTCATCAGGGTTGGAAACTTCATCAGATGGATGTAAAAAGTGCCTTCCTTAATGGTGACTTAGAAGAGGAAGTCTACATGTCACAACCAGAAGGATTCATCATCAAGGGACAGGAAAATAAGGTATGCAAATTGAACAAATATCTGTATGGTTTAAAACAAGCTCCTAGAGCATGGAATATAAAGATCAACAATCACTTATTACAACATAACTTCAAAAGAAGCACGTCAGATCCCAGTTTATATACCAAGAAAATTGGAAATGACATACTCATTCTCATAGTATATGTAGATGATATAGTAATTACTGGAAGTTCTAAAAAATTAATAAGTGATATCAAAGGGGATCTAGAAAAAGCATTTGAAATGATAGATCTAGGTCTAATGAACTATTGTCTTGGTCTAGAGATTCATCAAGGAAAGGACAAGATAACTATCACTCAATCAAAGTATGCAGAAGCCTTGCTTGAAAAGTATAGAATGAAAGAATGTAAGTCTAAAGATACACCAATGGAACAAGGGATCCAATTATCCAAAAATGATGAAACACCATTGGTCTCAGCAACTATGTATCACCAGTTAATTGGAAGTCTTCTATACTTAACGAATAGTCGACCAGACATAGCATTTGCAGTAAATTATCTTTCACGATTCATGCAAGAACCAAGAGAAAGTCATTGGAAAGCTACAAAAATAATATTGCAATATGTCAAAAAGACTACTGATTATGGACTAACTTATATAAAGAATGACAAAGATTTTTGCCTATAGGGATACTCAGATTCAGATTATGCAGGATCTATTGATGATAGAAAATCTACCTCAGGATATGTCTTCTATCTTGGGTCAGGACCCATATCTTGGCACAATAAGAAACAACATACAGTGGCACAATCATCAACTAAAGCAGAATATCGAGCAGCAAGAGATACAACCTATGAAGCCTTATGGCTACAATACATATTATCAGATATGGGGATCAGATGAACTCCAACCATGATATTCTATGATAATCAAGGAGCACTCAACCTGATCAAAAATCCAATTATACATGAAAGGACCAAACACATTGAAGCTCAATGTCATTTCATTAGAGAACATTTTTAGAACCGTCATATCATCCTCAAGCATGTCTCTACAGAAGATCAACTAGCAGATATTTTTACAAAAGCACTTGGAAAAACCAAGTTTCAAACATTCAAAAATCATCTATGCAATTCAAGAGAACTTCATACCAAATAATGTAATACAGGGGGTGTTAGAATATATTACATTATTTGGTTATGTAATGTACATCACTAGAATAGGAGATTACTTTAGGGGGAAGTTAGCTAGTTACTTCAAGCAATGTAATAAATGCACAAGTGTCAATGTGCAAGTTGTAATGTGCAAGGTGTCCCCTTGTACAACTAGGTAGAGTGTTGGCCAAGGAATCTATCTTCCTATATAAAGAGCCTCATAGCTCCATTCGGATGTATCACTCTATTATCATAATAAGATGTATTCTTTCTCTCTTTCTCTTGATATGATGGGATGGTGCTAAAACCATCAAGAGATTTGATGATTTTGCATACCTTGTTATCCTGACTAGGTATGATAAATTTCTTTGGCTATGCCATGTAAAATTCATTGAGATCATCATTGAAAAATGCACTATTTACATCCATTTGATTCAACTTCCATCCAAATTGCATAGCCATTATAAAAACCATCTAAATGGTTTTGATATTTATTATCGGTGCAAAAATTTCATCATAATAATTTTCTTTCTTTTGTGCATATCCCTTTGCAATAATCCTTGCCTTATATTTGTTAATACCTTCATCATCTTTGTATTTTGTCTTGAATACCCACTTGCAACCAATGGGTTTCTTGCTAGGTGGAAGTTCAACAAGTTTTTACATTTTGTTCTTTATTAATGCTTGATACTTATTGTTCATGACATTCTTCCACTCCTTTAATGCAAGAGCTTTGCAAACTATTGAAGGTTCATATGTCTATACCATAGTTCTCATCAAGGCTAGGTAGACCTAATTTTAAACTCTTATTCAAGTTCTTGTTCTAGAATTAGATGTGTTTGGAACATGATCTAAATTTACATCATGAATTGTACTAATATACCACTTGGGTTTTTGAGTATTCTAAGTTAATGGTTTGGGATCATTAGCTTTTATCAAGAACATCTCCCTCATCATCATCAAAATAAATATCTTCTCTCTCAAAGGCTTTATCATAATTATTAAATAGGAAAACAATAGGTGCTTTATTAACACCATATGGTTTTAAAGAAGAGGTATACTTATTCTTATTGTCAAACACATATTTTTTGATGTGCAATTTCTTAGTGGAAATATCTATGAGACAATATCCCTTCAACTCACTATTATATCCAATGATGATACATCACTTCGATTTCTCCTCCAAATTCACCCCCTTTTTATTTGGGATGTCCATTAATGTAAAGCATACAAAGGCATGTATGTAAGACGTAGAAGGTTTATTTCCCATCCATACCACTTCAAGTATGGCATCATTCAATGGAGGTGTGGATGCATGGTTCAGCAAGTATATTATAGTATGAACAACTTCTATCCAAAAATCTAGCTCCAAATTGACATCGCTCAACATGCATTACATTATCTCTCAAATAGTATGATTTTACGTCTTTGTAACTCCATCTTGTTGAGGTGTGTAAGAATTTTTTAGTTATCAATTGATGTCATGTTGCTTTAGAAAAGTATAAAATTTATTACTAGTGTACTCCCCCTCAATCTAAGTAAAGTATAATGGGACAACCAACTTCTCCACACAAGCTTGGAACTCTTGGAAATAATGGAAAGCTTCATCCTTGGTCTTCAGGAAACACATCCACATTCATTGTGTATGGTCATCAATAAAAATTAAATATATCTAAATCCACTAAAATTCAAAACCATGGGTTTGTATATATGTGTATGCACAAGGTTGAGTGGACCAACTATTCTATGACTGCTTGAAGAAAATGTAGCTCAATGTTGCTTTTTGGACAAACAATTTGTACAAAGATCATGAGGCTTCATCAAATATGGAAGTCCATGTGTTGTGTCATGATATAGGAGTGACATAAAATGGTTGATGGCTAGATGTCCAAATCACCTATACCATAATGAGGCAACTTCATCTACTTTTGCTCCTAGTACTTGGTTTTCTTACATTACAACGACAAGCTAAAACATCTTGCCTATGTGAGTAGCATGAGTAAAGATCATTGAACCTTTGGATTTCTCTTGAATGAGATATATTTTATTTGCACCTATTTTCAAAAATTCAACAAGCAAATTGTGATCAAGCAATTTGTTTATAAAAGTCAAGTTTTTTGTGATGGCAAGTACACAAAGAACTTAATTCAAGCAATAAATATGTTCTCTAAGATACAATCTAACATTACCAATTATAGCGATGATGTATGTCATATTATTTCCAAGTGTTACTTGTCCATGATAATATGGATGTTTAAGGATTATGAACCATTCCTTTGGCTTGTGATATATGTGGTAGCTCTAGAATCAACATACCAAACTTGGCTAGATTTCAAAATGGAATTAGAAGATTGAATGAAACAAACATAGTCTTGTCCTTTTACATCAAAATCAATGTCCTTAGATACATTGTCATATTGGCATTGAGGTACATTCCTCCTTTTCAAATAAGAACTATTTTTCTTTCCTCCTAATGAATTTTTCAAGTGATTATTGGATGATACTTATGAGAATGTTTATATCAATGGTCTCAAAGGACATGTATTGGTTTTCCACAAATCAAATGTGTAGTCTCTTTGTCCTTGATGTTGCTATTCCTATTTTTGCCCTTTTTCTTTTTCCTCGTTAACGCACTTGTTGGTGGTCCTCCATATTTCTTCAATTACATCAACTTCTTACATTTTTAATGCATGAGCAAAGTACATTCATATTTAATATTCATCTCTCAAATCACTTCCACTTATTGAAACAAATTGAAAAGAGTCTCAAAATTGGAACTCTAATTTGTCATAGTTAGAGTTGTTACCAGATTGCTAAATGTTAGTGGTGGTGCATTTAGAACTATTAGAACAAGCACATAATCACTAATGATTTTACCTAATGGTTGTAGAGGATCACAACTCAACAATATATCATAAAAGCCTTTCATCTTCTCATCACTCTTTATCTTCAAGCAATGCAATTGAATCTATATATATATAGATTTTGGTTTTACTTATTGGGCTAAAAAATAGTATTGAGTTAGTCCTAAGCATCCTTCATGATGGAAACATCAAGATTATACAATTGTATTTCATTAGTTACATTGAATAGTATGATTAATCTGGATTTTTTATCAACTTTATCAAAATTTCTTTGTTTATATGGGTTAGTGACATATCTTTCCATAGTTTAGATATCACTTCTCATAAGTTTGTGAACTCTAGGTGAACCTTCAACTTCATCTTCCATATGGAATAGTTGTCACCTTTTAGTAATTATGAATCGGAAAACATATTTGGGGCATTAATAGCCATAGTAAATCTATATAAAATTGCAAAAATAAATTCGCCCATTACAATGGTATTGATAATGGATTTATAATATGTATATATACCTATAGTTAAACAATAATCAATGCCTCAAACTACAATAAAACAAGTCTCATTGGACAAAAATTCAAGTGTTGGGATTTGAGTTCTTTTCCCTCCAACTTGAATCTTTAGGGAATATTCCATCAATGTTCCAAGGTAATAAAAAATCCTAATCACCATTTTGTCACCTATATTTAATAATAATAAAAATAAAATTAGTTTTTAAAGGCTTTATATAGCCTTCCCATGAAGAATGTGGGATTTTTTTTTATTTAAATATATTGGTGTCTCCTTTCCATTTTTTGATGTTCTATTATTTGGATGCAATCAATCATGAGCAACAATTTCCTCATGGTAAAATATCATTAATGAGTATCTTTTATTTTTTTTTAATAATACGCAACATAAGCCTTCAGTCAATAGCACTTTACTAGTAGTTAACTTTTAGACAATCCATTCATTGATTAGATGGCAACTTCACAATATAAAAACTCATACATATTTAGATGACCTTGTATATAGATGAACGATCAATGAATAATAGGGTCAAATTTTAATTTAAATGACCCTTATCCAGATAACAATATTAAAATTCAACTCAAATGACCCTTCTTCAGATAACTCCTAATGACTCTTCTAGATGACAGGTTATATGATAGCACCATTGTCTTTAGACAACTTGTTTCTTTATACAATAATATCTACAAATGATAACTCTTCTATAGAAAATAGCTCTAGTTGATAACTCTTATCCAAATGGTAGTTCTAGACAATAGCTCTTCTCTATATGATAGCTCTAGATAACAACTCTTCTCTTGATGACAACTCTAGATGATAGTTCTTCTCTAAAAAGTCCAACTTTATGACAATAATGTGATTATATCATAACTCTTTTTTAAATGATGTGTTCCTTGCACCACATGCAAACATATTTTTTAGATTGTAGTGATCAATTTCATGATGAAAACTCTTCCAATATGAACTAAATACTTATTAGATGAATCTACAACTTCTATAATATTAAATAAATGCTTGCAATACCTACAAACACAAACAAGAATAACCCAAAAAAAATCTTCTCTAATCGGTAAGGTCTTATCCTTGCTCAAACATGTTTTTACAACTTTATAGATTCTCTAGTGGTAACAAGCTCTCAAGAACTCTAAGAGATATCTCCTACTCCTCAACAGCTAGATAATTTTTATAATTAAAATCTTTATTATGATATCATCTTGCTCTAATACCAAATGTTAGAAATACATTTTTGAACACTACAATAAACTTTTGCATTAATGTGATAGAATTATATGAACATGTGTAATCAAGAAGGTACGAGATCAATATTATAACTACTTTTCAACTTCCCATAATATTCACAGTAATTTATCATTCATCAGTCATTTTTGCATGGATGAAAGACTTTCATCATAGAGGAGTTGACACCTAATTATAAAAGATGTGCATTATTGTATTATCTAGCTGGAGTGTGCTAGGAATAAGGGGTTGCATGTTTATATCAAATTAATGAAGTTTTTATTGCTACTCATTTCAATCGAGGTAGGAAATATTAAAAATAAAAACTGTTATTGTCACCTCAACGAAGACTACGGGATCTTGGTTATCATGAAATACTTATAGCTCCAAGTTGACCTAGGATCAAATCCCCATTTTTGAAACTAGAAAGAAAAGAATTAAATCTTGGTTAACATAGAAATCAATGTAGAACCCTTGTGTACCACATCACCATTATTTTTCATTATATAAATCCCTCCAACCAATTATATGGGAACAAGTGTCAATGACTGAGTGGATCTGAGGAGATGAAGTGGTAAAAATAAATTATGATGTGCCAACAAATCAAAAATTGCTAAGTGGTAGGTTAGGATTTATTTTTGAATCTCTAAGGTTTGGAAATTTAATTTTGCATTTTTTAGGTCCATTACAACAAAACTTTTAGAGGCCATAACTTTTGCATATAAAATCATTTTGAGTCTATTTTTTTTCAAATCGCATATTTTTTTGAGCTCTATGAATTGGTAGCATTTGTACAAGGACATATTCTAGTGTAAGGGATCAAATTGTGTAATATAGATCATCAAGCCCTAGTTACTTGTCTCAAGGGGATAAATTATAATATTTGGTCAACCCAAATGATTGGACTAATATGCAATAATGATATGTCATACATCTTTCAAGATAAATTAAAATCCTTTGATAAATAAATTCACCAACATAGGAAATAAAAAGCTATGTGCCTATTCTTGTTGTTGATTGGACCAAAATTGCTTTTCCATTTAAAGAAGAAAGTGAACCTATAAATGTATGATTAAAATTGCTTGATTTATATGGGGAAGTAAAAACAATTAAGTTTTTAGAAACTAGAACTTTTTTCTCTCAAATTGGTTGAGTTTGATAAGGTTGAGGACTATATTGTTATATTTAAGGCATTAAGACCAAATATTGCATATTTTGGAGGAAAAAAGAAAGATGTTGTAGAATGTGTGAAGGTTGCCCTTGCTAATCTCTCTCTTCTTCTTTTCAGATTTTGAACCTCATGGTTCATGTGATTTCTATGTTCTTAGAATCGCAAAATAAAATATTCTTGATCAACTTTTCTCTCCTAGTTCATTTATAATAGCAATGAGGAATTGCAGTGGTACTTTACAAATACAAAATAATGCAAAAAAAATCAAATCTAAGGAGTCTAAGACCTAGGGTACCAATGGCTAGGCTCAATATTTAAAGAATTCAAAGACCATTTGTGGATACTACAAGAGGGAAGGATGTCCAAATAAGAATTCTATGCTAAAATTACAAAGTATTGAAGCTGAGTTTCTAAATATGGATAGACATATTCCAAATGATGAGGGGGATTTAGAAGGATCTAGATCAATTGTAGAGGCCCATTACAGCATCCATTATGGTGGGGGGAAGATATTATTATCACAAATATCTTCTTTCCTTGTTCCCTCATTTCAAATTATGAGGTGGTGTTGAAAGTGTAATTTGACTTATGGTCAAGGCCGACATTGTATGATGTAATCTTGTATAGGCCTAAGGGCAATCATTATACAATGTATTTAATTTATTATAATATTTTGTTATGTAATCCCTATAGGCCATGATTAAAATTTTTAGGGTTAAACCCATCTTATAGATTGTATATAACCTTAAAGACCTCTTGTTATTTTGAATTAGGTTAAACTCATGTATGTAATTTAGGGATTAGGTATTGGTATAAATACCCCCAACCACTCCATCAATTGTATCAAAACTTTGTGATTATATTTTCTATATAATATTTGAGTGGATGGATTGCTTATGTTTTTTTTTGAAAATAATGTGAATTACAAGAACTAGTTGAAGAATGGGAGCAACTAAAGTCATGTGGAACCAATTTAAAGGTGATTGTAGTCAGCTAAGCATCAATTTTATAGAAATATGCTTCTAAATAAAAACTTACTAGGAATATAATTATTTTGTATCAATTAAAAATTGGGTTAAATTTTTTCTATAAATAATAGCTAAGAGCTCATTTACAATGATCCTTTGGCCATTTTTTGAATATTAGAGCTACTCTCTATGATGAGAAATTATATATTGATATTAAAATTGTAATTAATAAAAATATTGAGTCACTTGGATCAACTGTGTTCTTTTACCTCTTGATTTGTTGATGTATGATGCTTATGGCCCTGTCCTACCTTCTTTAGTTAGTTTTTTATCTTTATTAATATAGGCTATTTGTAAATTTGATCACACAAAAGTTATTCACTCACTTTTGAGGATTCCCATTAGATGATTATTTTTTTTTAATTTACATGGTGGAATCGGTAGCCGCCACGAATCTGGATAAGCTATCCAACTTTTATGGCCACCACAATATTCAACATTGTCTGCCCCAAAAGCCACCACATAGTTCTTCATGCAATACATCCTTATAACCACCATGTCACAATCATTTTAAACCTTTTATGCCACTGAAAGAACCAAAAAAGGGATAGGCATTCAGTCCGACAAGACCCGATATTTGAACCTTGGACCTCCACCCCCCTTACAAGGTTTGGTCGAATCAATTGGTCTACACCTTGGACCTCTCATTAGATCAATGTTAATCTTGCTAGCCATATTTATTTTACTACATTTATTTTATCTCCTCGTATCCCTTTTCCATTAGATTTACTTTTTTGCATTATATTAATTTAGATTAGCTATATTAGTGGGAATTCAACTAAAATATGGAAGATAAAAATATTAAACCCCTTTCTTCCTATATTGAACTATGATATAATGAATATAACACTTTTATATGTTAAAAATTCGGGTATGCCCAATGGGACACATAAGAATGATTTCTAGATGAAATTAGGCCCTTCGCACTTGCATTTATTATAAGATCTACATAAAACTACTTTAGTTTTTATCATGTTAAAAAGGTTTATTTGTAACACTAAATCACATATTACCCATAAATATTTTGTCAGATCTACATGTTTTAACTTCAAATATAGTCATTTTGTGTAAGCTCTTTTTGCTTAGATCTATAATGACTATGAAATGGTGATTTAATTTTTAAGAACTTGATAATTCAAATTAGATTCAAAATTCTACATCAAATTTGTGAACAAATTTTTACGAATCTTGATTGTGTCTAAAAAAGCAATTCTATATTTTTTTAAATACATCAACTGTCCCAAATAAGAATTTGTTTATCTAGTTGAGAGTGATTTGTTGTACTTATTTAAAAAAATTCTTTCCAAAAGAATGATTTGCTTCCCAAGCTAAATAAAGCAATTCATCCACTTTTGAACATTTTATTTTCAAATTAAATACTAAAAATTTCTAACTTTGTATCATGATGACTCACTCCACCAACAAGTAATTTGACCTTGTTATAAATACTACTTACCAAATTTTACATAAACCATATATAAATTTTACAAACTTATTTTAGGGGTGATTCACTCTCACTATTACAAAAAAAATTGCTTATCAGAGAAGTGATTACCTCCATTCCTATAAAAAAACCCAAACTTGAGTCCATTTTCAAAGTATCAATTTACCCAAATCTTAAACAATGATTCACTCTTTAACATGGAAATTTTCTCTATAAATTTAAAATTGGTTTTCTAAATATTTTAAAAATAATTTATGCATTTTATAGATATAATAAAGTTAGAGCCCAAAGAAACAAAGCTTATGAATATAAGACCAAAATATCTCTAGTCAAGTAAATAAATTGAACCAGTTAGATTTCTTACTTGTTAGGGAAATGACACTATAGGGAATAAGCCTATCACTATAGTTTGGATACAAGATTCAAGAGAAGTATAAGAAACTAAAATGGAAATTAAAAAAAAGAAGGAAAATAAACAAATGATGAATGTAACTAAAATGAAAATAAACCTAAAACTTTCCCATACACATATGTCACTATCATCTCTGACCCCATTAGTGTAGGTTAATCCTTATACTTTAATAAGGCAACATAGTGGCTAAGTAGTTCTAGCAAGCACACAAACTAGTCAAATTCAAACCACAACTAACCCATGTATCTAAACAACAATAACAAACCCTTTAAATAATATTCTATACAATATATAATCCCAACCAAGTATTGTTAATCCACAATTTAGTTTTATCAAGTGGCAATCCAATCCTAGATTCAACAACCATAAGAGTCAAAAAATCTACAAGTAAGGGCATTGAATCAACAAGTTATTCAAAATCAATAATTAAGATCTAATCAAGAAACAAGCACTAGTAATTAACACCATCACATTTAACACATTAAGTAATCAAATGATTAGTATTGTATTAAGTGGACTATGATAATATTATGTAATCATAGTGATTAGAATTGTATTAAGTGGACTAAGATAAGATGTTTTTTTTAATTTTGACCCAAATGGTGAGGATGATTGGCAGTAAGGTTCAATCCTCAAAATATATTTATCACTTTCCAACCATCCTCACCATTTGGATCAAATTTTTAAACAATCACCTCATGCTTGTGTAGTTATAAGAACTTTAAAGAGGACACTATATATAATCAAACAAAATATTCAATAAGTTAAATTTTAAAGGAGATGAGAAAATTAGAAGAAACCTTCTATACTTATGTAAAATTTCCTTCATAAAAATTATATTAATTAGTTCATACAAAGATTATTTTAGTGAAAATAGTTGTGATGAGTTGATCTGCACTAGATTTCAACCTATAATATGTTGGAGTATCAAAAATTTGATCTTATTGGCCAAGGTTGAAAATGATAAAGTGGCTACAAGCACTCTTGATGTAGCCTATATGCATGTGTAAATTAATCCTACAAGTGTTCTATATGTAAGCTTACATGTGTTCTCTATATAAGCCTATGGGAATTCTTTACGTAAGCCTACAAGCATCTTTATGTAAACCTATGGGTAGTTTTTATGGATTTACCCTTAGAAATATTGATTAGATCGCCTATATGGTTATCCTTAATTAAAGGGTTTAATACATTTAATTTATTATAATTTAACCTTCAAGTCACGTTATATTGGCTTGATATTAAAATTTAATTAGGGATTAGGTATCACTATAAATACCAAAAATGACTAATCCATTGAATCATTTTATGTGATCATGGGAGTGCTTATGGGTACCCACCCCTTATTTGTATTACCTCTATTTGATTTCATTGATCTGCTTTTTTTGTTTTACTCTTTTGCATAAGATTGTGGTGAATGTATGCTTTGGGATATTTTCTAGAGAGTATTGTAAATTCCAACATGGTATCAAAGCCAATATGAAATAAATTATGGGGTTGCCCCCTAAGGGGTCTATAAAATGGTCTAGTGCTTTAACAATCAATAAATCTGAAGGTTGAAGGAGCATGGAAGGTTGGAGGTTGAAGGAGCATGGAAGGCTAGAGGCTGAAGGAGCATGGAAGGCTAGAGGTTGAAGGAGTATGGAAGGCTAGAGGTTGAAGGAGCATGGAAGGTTGGAGGTTGAAGGAGCATGGAAGGCTGAATGATGAGTTGATATTTGGAGTGTCAAGGCTAAAGGAGCGTGGAAGGATGGGTTGGATGAAGGAGCGTGGAAGGTTGGGTTGGTTGAAGGAGCTACAACAAAAGGTTGATATGTTGAGAGGAAGGTTGGGATGGTTGAAAGAACATGAAATGCTGATAAGGCTAAAGGAGAGTGGAAAGTTGGGCCGATTGAAGGAGCTACAACGAAATACTGGGATGCTGAGTGGAATGCTAGGAAGGTTGAAGGAGTATGGAAGGCTTCTTACAATGAGAAAAAGCAAAGTGTAAAGGATTAGGGTTTTTTCCTAAAAAACATCTCATATTTTAGGACCCATATCTTCACGAAGAGTTATCCGATTCAGTTGATTCTTTGACCAACTTGTACAAAATTTGAATAGCTTTAAAATGAGTGGTCATATGCAAACATCTAAGCAATATTGAGGGAGATATGATCCTATGAAGTCAACTATTCGAAACAAGGGCAGTGATAATTTTTCAAGTCATGAAAAATGAAATTACAAATATTTGCCAACTAGGTTTTGAACAATGGGAAGAGCAATGAAGGGTACACCATGGTCAAAAGAGATAAAACCTAAGGGTTTGAATAAAAAATTAATTAAAGCCTTGAGGGTACACACCTTAAAAAAATATTGGGCTATTTCAAGAGATCCAAGGGCAGCGCTTGATTACGATTTAATCGGACGACCACGCTCTCTTAAAAGTTCATAAAGTTACTATTAAAGGGGTTAAATGCAGAAAGATTAATTAGAGCTGCTAAGTGATATTAGTGAGGGTCTAACACATTAGCTAATTCCCCATTTTTACTAAATCAAAGGTTAAAAATAAATGCCCTTTGGTAACTAACCCCATAGGTTGGAAGAAATCAACGACTACACCAATCCTCATCAAGATCTGATGACAGCGCTCAAGTCAAAGTCCAAGCAATGGAATGGTAAAAGTATCGAGTAACATGGAGGTTAAATAATATCGACGGTGGTGCTTCATCATGATAAGATCTGATGAACGTGTGTTACCCAAAGGAGTCAAAGTTAGTCTTAGATCTATGCTGACTAAAAGGTAAACAACTCCAAAAATATCTAGCGATTGTGCTCTAGTGCAAGTCGATACAACGACTACAATCCCATGAAACCATCAAATTTTGACAAGTCAAAGAGCCATAGTAAATCAACGGTAGTGCTCGAACTAGCCTAGATCTAATGACAGCGCTATTTCAAAAGCAATTACAAACCAAATGGATATCAATGGCGGTGCTTCAACCTGCCAATATCTAATGACTACAAGTTAATTAGGGTCACATAAAAAGATATTAGCGTACATCATAGGTCAAATCTGATGGTCATGCTCATTCCAAGTAAATATTCGACGATTGTGCCTCACCAAAAATACATCATATAAAGACAAAATAGGATCCGATGGTAGTGCTCAATTGGGCAAGATCCAATGACAGAAAAGCAAAAGACATCAATGACCATGCTTAATCTCACTTGGATCCAACGGTGGTGATATCTCCAGATCAATTATAAGGAAGAAATGATCTGTGGTAGCGTTTTAATCTGCTTGATCTGACAATCATGCTTTCACCCAAATATATTAAGAAATATGGAGCGCCCATAAACGACCATGTACGTTCTCACAAAATATCTAATCGAGATACTTTATCGGAGCAATCACCCATTAAGAAGGCTACGATCTTATCAAATCCTATGGTCACGCTCTAACCTACCAGATATAATGGTGGAGTTTGGATTAAATAAGACAAACAATGTCAAAATGGTCATTGACTAAGTAATATTTGACTTGGATCGTGCAATCGTGCTTATCCCCAATTTGATCCAATGGCTATGCTCATTCATGGCCATCAAAGGAAAATAAAGTCCAATAAAATATGTATAGCTCTACCAAATCTAACGACAGTAGTGAACCTCGACCAGATTCGACGGTCGCGCATGACCAATTTACCTATATGTTAAAGGATATGGTTTATTTTTCCAGTGGAAAATTAATTAAGGTTAAGATAGGGTCTAACCACATTGATGATGACCCCCTCTCCTCAGTAAACATTGATACAGGTCTTGATAATCGTATGAACATGCAAGATTATGTGTTTGATCGGACAGTGAGCCACTAGCAAGATAAGCAAGTCATTAAGGGTTACGCATTAACCAAAGGTTAGTAATTTTTCAAATCACTTTGATTAACCTTTAATAAATCAATATTCGATGAAGGATAAAGCTCTAATTTAATGATTATTATTTTTAGTAAAATAAAAATATGAAATTGACTAACCGATAAAATCTTGGGGTATCTTCTATAGTACACGAGACCACCGCTGACATATATCTACTATATTTTAGGGCTAACACTTTGCAGGTGTGAAAGTATCAAATAGAGGTATGTGATGTGTGTTCCATCCAACCATAATCATGAATTGGTAGATCCAATAGGCACGATCCTCCATGTGCAAATATGGCGGACTACAACTAGAGGAAATGAGTAACTTCATAACAATGCAAGTTGGACTAAGGTGGTGGATCATTAATAGGTACAACCATTAAATAGAAGTAATCCAGCTGAAAACAAATAGCAACCACTACAAGGTGAATTGGAAATACAAGCAAAGGACCAGGAGAAATGACTAATTTAGGCAACAATCAAGAGACAAAATAAGCAACTATCAAATAAAATCACATGGACTATACCAAAGAAAGGATGATACAGACTATTCTGGTGATGATCTTTGTACAAAGGAATAAAATTAGATTTTTTAAGTGTGATCGCATACTACATAGGCAACAAGATAAGTTGATCTGAAATGAGACCATGCATGAGTCTGCTCAATTTATAAATAGGGACGATAAAAGGTGATCCATCCAAAGGGGCAATGGAGTGCAAGATACATAAACATGATCGTTTCTTGCTCTACATATTCAGAAGACATAAGAAGTGCAAGAAGAATGAGATATTATTTTAGCTCATCGAATGCTGCACACTCAGCGCTTCAACGAAATGTAGTTACAAAGGGTTCACTTCGATGGAATATAGTTATGGAAGTGCCATATAGGCACTTCCAGATCTTATTTTCCATTTCATCCTTCCTCCTACATATCACTTCCCTCCTCCTTCCAAGCATTCTCCTTTGACCATTGTCACTATCCACTCCACATAGCGCCATCTCTCCACCATCCACTGAGAAAATCAACTCCACCCTCATATCCACCTTGTTATCAATGCCATTCCATCTGTTTACCACCCACACTCCATCTCTTCTCTTCACCGTCACATCGAGACACCCTTTGTCTCACATCAGACTTTCACTATAGCAACCTAGTTGATCTTGAACGTTATAACCCAATGACTAGGATAAGCAAGAAATAAAAATATATATATGTATAATATCATTGTTTAACTGTGCAAAAGAAGAAAAACAAATATCGCCTAACCTATTCATTATAAGAGTTCCCTTCAAACCAAAATCAAATCCCGATAGGAAATCCAGGGTCACAATAGCTGGACAACATACAGAGGAGGTCGAACCAGATGATGACAAGTGTAAGGCCAAGATCAGGCCAAAAATAATAGATTCAAGAATCAGAAGCTATAAAAGGAACCAACTGCGGTCATAATCTACATCAAGCATTAGAGATAGCAATTTTTGCTAAGAGGTATACTTGAGTGCCCATTTGAGTTAGGTTGTTGTATTCCCATTGTGTCTATTTTCTTTACCATCCCTCATTCTTCCCTTTGATGTGCAGGTTTTTGATAATGTTGTGTTTGGAGAGCTAAGAATATTTCCAATATTTCTGAGATTGAAGTCCAAAGATTCTCCTTGCTAATATTTTAGAAGCAATATTGATGAAGTCTTGTTACATCATTTGAACAAGGCTTTCTCATTGTATTAAGCTTTGAAAACAAAGTTTAATGACATTCTGCCAACTCCGCATGTAATCATTATTTTTGAAATTAATACAATATTGGGTTTAATTTTTATCATTTCCTTATATTCAGTTATGTGTGTTTCCTCATAATAGGTTACGATATTTGAACATATTGTGAGTGTTTCTTTCATAGATTAACCCTTAGACTGGTTACGATATTCAAATGATTTTAATGGCATCGATTCTTCTTTTCCCCATTCTTTTTGTTCATATTTTGAATGTTGTTAAATTGCTATAACAACCCAATTGGATAGGCACCGGTCTACATAAGGTATAATAATTAAGTTGTCTCTACTTGGTCAATTTTATATAGATAATGTATAACTAAAATCTAGAGTGTGTAATACTTGTAAAATCATAAGTTTAAGGTTGGGGTTTCCTTACCCGTTCTATTAATTTTTCTTTAGCAATGCTTCTTTTATCAAAATAAAGATGCAGGTTGACCAGAGTCTATAATAGCTCATTGGTTTCAAATAATTTCTTACAGCATGACAATCAGAATTCTATGGCTACAATAAATGGTTCCAACAGGGAGTTGTTCTCACTAGTGACCTATAGCATAACCATGAGGAAAACACGCCATATTCTAAATATTTTGAGATGAAATTATAGTGGCATATTTTTTCAAGAATGCAAACAGGACATTTCACACCTTGGGCACAAATATTTTTTTACTATACTAGGGCAACTTTCTTTTATGATTGTCATTAATGCTCTCACTTTAAAAATGATAAATCCATGGTGGTGTCCAATGGTTGTATACGCTAGAGATTAGAGAAATGTATCTCGATATTGGATCTCCTAAGACTTCCTATAAAAACATAATGAAAACACTCTTTTAGAAATTAAATCACACTTGCAAAAATTAAAATGCACTTGTAAAAATTAAACACATTTTACAAAAAATAAAATAGCACACTTGTAAAAATTAAATCTACCCTAGCAGTTGCATGAAAACTATCCCAAGAAATTAAGTCATTAAATAATTTAAATAATATAAGTATGAATTAAATTATATATACAAGGCATTAAAATAAATAAAATAAGAATTCATTAATTATTCTATGGATATATTTACAAAATTAACTCTTTTCATTATGCTAATGGAGTGGGCCCTTACTCCTATGCCCAATGGAAAGTAATTCTTAACTCAAAATAAAACTAAAATATATATATAATTGAGAAAACGACAAAAACATATTTTACTAATAAAATGATGTAATCATCACTTTACAAAATAATATCCACTTTTATAAGCATATCATCCTTATTTATTTTTGTCCTCCCCATTTTTACATATATCTAAAAAACTGCCTTTTTGGAACATACAAGCATATGGAACTAACATGCATCTACATGTGGAACTAATTAACAAGCATTATAGAACTAACAACTAGTATTCTATCTTATATGCATCTCCTACATTGAAATAGCAACAAGCACATCCACACATTTTCATCTTATATAGATTTTTGTCTTATATGCATCTCCCACATGGAAATAGCAACAAGCATCTTCATGAATTTTTGTCTTATATGGATCTCCATGTGGAACTAGCATTCCACCATATATGCATTCAACACTTGAAAATAGAAACAAGCATCTCCATACATTTTTGTCTTATATGGATTTTCATCTAATATGCATTTCTACGTGGAAGTTGCTAGAAACTATATACATGTGCATTTTTTTCTTATATGCATCTCCACGCAAAATGTTTTGGAAACTAAATTACATGAATGATTGGAAACTGGACACCCACTTGTATAAGTCAACACAAGTGCAAATTCTATTGTAATTACCTTTGACCTGTGTAGTTCCAGAAGAAAATAGAATTTATTATTAATTCTAAAAAACAAAATTTGTTGTTAAAAACATCATTGGCTGTTATTTCCAAAAAAATAGAATTTTTTATTGAAAATAAAATTTGCTTGTTATTTATGAAAAACAAAACTTGTTGTTTATGCTTGTTGTAACTACTATTAAACAAAATTTGTTGTTTATTTTATTTATTTATTCATTTTTTGTGCCTACGTGAATCATTTTGCTCAATTTGGGTGCCTACTGGAGTGTTCTATTCATTTCTAATGCTATCTAGAATTATTCTACTCATTTCATGTGCATACTAGAGTGTTTGATTTAATTTTTGGGGCTTATTGGAATCATTTTGGAAAATTCTTGTTATCTTCTAGTGTCAAATTGTCAGAAGTACTCAACAACTCTAGAACACATTTTAGAGACTTACAAAGCATCACCTTTCTATCCAGATCCATGACTCTACTACTTACAAACCAAACAATCATAACTAGATGTAAAACTAAGCCCAATTTCAAATAACTTAGCAATGGATTTTGCCTATTCACCATGTCTAGTCAAAATATTGATGCAAATTACAATCTAGTCCATAGTTAAACATTCTTTACCAACACATTAAGGAGTTAGAAAGTGTTACTTTGATGCATAAAATGAGGTATTTCAGGGCCTCATCATTCCCCCAACTTAAACGCGTGCATGTCCTCATGCATCCCTTTCTTTAATTTCTATGTCAAGGTGATGATGTGGCATGCAATCGATATACATATATGTTTTCTCTCCCCAACTTGACAATTGATGTGTCCTATTGAAGGGAAGCATGACCACGTCGCATTTTTGTGGACCTCATTTTTATGGTCATTGCCCTTTTTTTTATAAAGTGATGGGGGCCAGAATAGTGTTGTCATGGAATCAAGCACTGAAAGAGTGTTGGAATAATTTTGATGCTAATTGAGTATAGACAAATTTTTATGTTAGTTATGCATTAAAGATATTCCAAAGTTGATTAGATGCTAAAAATATTTTGACATCATTAGGTATTAATTTTTTTTTTTAATTTACATGGTGGAATCGGTAACCACCATGAATCCAGGCAGGATGTTTGGCTTTTATGGCTACCATAATATTCTACATTTTCCACCCTAGAAGCTACCACACAGATCTTCATGCAGTTCACCCCTATAACCACCATGCCACAATCATTTTAAACCTTTTACTCCATTGAAAGCACCAGGAAAGGGGCAACATCATTAAGTATTGTTAGAAAGCATCATAAAACTTCTTTTTGAGCAAAAGAATCAATTGATTTTATTTTGAAACTTTGATTGTGTATGGTACTCCAAGGTAGAATGGGTCGTATATAAAGTGGACTAGATGTAGCTATGCATAATATCGAAACTAACCAATAGTAAAAAAAAAATGCATGTCTTGTTATTATAGATGGTTCGATTCTCCTCAAGGGTAGATTCAAATATTGTCATCATGAAGTTTAGCCATAAGAGGAAGACTCAATGTTGGAAATCTAGAGCAATATGAAGCTTGCATTGATAGTTGGCTTGTCCTTGATGTGAAGACCTAAATTTATTTTCAAAATAAAAAGGGTTGCCATTTGTGGTTTTCAACCGTCTTCAACTTTGACTGCATCCATAAGGGATTTTCACAACCAAATTATTTTATTTATAATATAGACATGTTAAAATCCATTTTTCTTGCAAGTCTTGGTCTAGTAGTGCCTCAAAGAGGTTTTCATCATTGAAAATTTTATTTTGCATGAATAAAGGATCTAGAATTATAGCATTGGATGAATTTTGGATACAATGGCACTTGGCATTGTATGAGGTTCTAATGAGTTGGCTTTGTATGATGTTCCAACACATTGGTGTTATATAGTGTGGTGGCATTGAATGATGTTCTAACACATTGGTGTTGGATGATATTCTAGCATAGGGCCACACATGGATGATTATAATTTGGGTGCTATCATTACTTAGGCAGATTATTTTGGGCATAAAAATATTTGTGAGCACTAGAATACCATATTTTTTCTTCTAAACATTAATGACCACCTGCTTACTTTTTTATATTGTTGAGTTTGCACTGTATACACTAGAAAAATTGAATATGGCATATATTTGTTGTTATGCATGATATTTAAACTAAACATCAATGAAAATTAAAATACATACCTTAATGTGTTGGAATGGCTTGTGCATGTCTAGGATAGTTTCAACATCATTATTATGAAAATCAAGACTCAAAGTCATCGAAATTTGGACTCATCCTAAATGTTTTAACCTGTATTTTTTTATTTATTATTATTATTATGAGCACCTGAATGGGAAGAGGAGGTCTCTTCTACAATGTGTAGATCTACCTATAGTTTCAATTTTTGGTGGTATAGAAAGGTGATATATATCTATTATTATTTGGACTTACCATAAGTTATGTAGAGTAAATATTACTTAACTTTTCATGGTTGAGTCTATTGTGGGGTATTGGAGGGGCCAGGAAACAAAGGTTGTTGCTAGTTTTGGAGCCACCATTACCCTTGGTATCATTTTTTTAGAGGACTATGGTACCCATGGTTGATTGTGCATGGGTTATGGTGTCCATGATTGGTTTTTTATGGGCTATGATGCCTATTATTGATTTGACCAGCCTAAATTGTACCATTCTTGAGGTGAATACCAAGGGTATTGTCCACATTATTATGTGGGTGATGGTATAGACCATGGCATGAACTAGGGGTTAGAAATCCAACTCATTAGAGCTCTTGGGATGTATTGATTTTGACATGAATTATAAATAAAATTATCCCATTACCTCTACCCTACAAAGTTGAGCTCTCCAGTTGATTGGATGTTCTTTCCCATGGCATTCTTGATGTTTGGCAAAAGATTATAATGATCTATAAAATGTATTTTTTTTCAGATACTACAAATGGTGGTCTTGTTTAGGGGGCATTCTTTGAATGCATGCTTATTCTTACACCTAGGGAAATACATGGCTAGAGGTTCATTAGATTTATTTTTTGCTTGTATTTCATCTATCATTGTATTTAGATATACTAAGATATCTATTTTGAGATTCAAAAATTCCTCCGTAAGCTCTTACATCATTCTTATTTTTACCAATCTCGTATGTTTGAATTCCTACCCTTGTATGTGAATAATTCCTATAGAGTTTTGCAATATCTACAAAATCAAGTTTATTTACATCATCTTTCCCCATAAGGTTTAAGGTTTCTTTTGAATCATCTTGTAGACCTCTAAAAAATATCATCTTGCTAAGTTCTTAATCTATTCTATTTCCACACCTTCCATGAACAAACAAGGATCTATCAAGATCATATTCCAAGTTCTTATCATCCAATTATTTCATCCTAAAGAGTTTCTCTTTTCGGTCTTTCACCCTACAATATTTTTTAGTATTTTTCCAAAAATGCATGTTTTATTTCTTCCCATGTTTGCATGTAATTTGGTTCTAACCCCATAAACCAATACATAGTCGAGTCTTTAAGTGTTGTTATCATTCATGTAGTCATAGGTTTGACAAAGCACCTTGAATTTGAACAATAATTGGTTCAGATATTTTGATGTAATTTCCCTTACATTTTTCACTATTGATGGCGAGATGTTTTTCATAGGGGTTTCTACCTAAGGATTTAATCGAATTTGGTATGTAAATATTCTAGTTGTATTGCTATCTTGTTTGACAATATGTGTGTTACTTTGTCCTTATGCCATGATATTTTCCCAAAAAATATTATGACTTCTCTTGAAAACTTGGGAAGATGGTATCCTGTTTGGACTTGGCAAGTAAAAACTACTTGATTGAGTGTTTAAATGTTCCTCAATATTTCCAAGCTTTGGAGACTTAAAAATTGATGATGGTTGTTCTTCACCAGAGCTTTCACCTAAGTTTACTTCAATTATTGGTAACCCAATGATTGGTTCAACCTATTGGTATTGATGTCTATTTTCTATGGCTCATTGGGGTTTTGACTTAAAGATATTTTTCTTATATCTCTAGGTCTATATATACATTCTATTTCAGCATAAAGGAGAACTACTTGTTGAAAAATAAATAAAATCAAAAACCACTAATTTAAAAGACCTAATATTTGACTCTAATTTTGCACTACAAATCAATACCTTAATTACTTTTTTGACAATAATATTGTCCCTGTTGTAATATTTCTCCCTAGCCTTCCTCTTACTCTTTCCAAGTATAATGATAGGATCACCTTTGTGTCACAAATTATAGACTGGAAAAAACATAATCATAGGATTACCTTAAGAAAAAGTGGTATCTATAGAGGTAGCAATAGATCAACTATAACTTATATAGGCTATGAACATGGAGATGTGGTTTAGCACTTGTCTCATAATATTATTAGTCACGATATCATAGCTATAGGATCATTTTTTGCTCATGCTAATAGATCAACTATTGTAGATATAAGATATGAATTAAGGAGATGTGGTTTAGCATATGTCTCTATGGATTGACTAAGGTGAAGAGTAACAATAAAAACAATAATATATAACAATATTTAAAATTCTCTAGCAACACCTAACTTCCTTGATAATAGTGCCAAAAAGTGACAAGTGTCATTAATGCTCTCACTTCAAAAATTATCAAATTGAGGTGGAAATTTGATGGTTGTATATGCTAGAGAGTAAAGAAATATATCTCGATATTGGGTATCATAAGGCTTCCTATAAAATATAATGAAAACACTCTTGCAAAAATTAAAACACTTGCAGAAATTAAAACATACTTATAGATATTAAAGAACACACTTTATAAAAAATAAAATAACACACTTTATACAATATAAAATTACACACTTGCAAAAACTAAATCTACCCTAATAGTTGCATGAAACTATCCTGAGAAATTAATTCATTAAAATAATAAAAAAATATATACAAGAGGTACTAAAATAAATTAAATAAAAATTCATTATTTATTCTATGGACATATCTACAAAAATAACACTTTCCTTTATGTCGATGGAGTGGGCCCTTACTCCTCAGCCCAATGAAAAGTAAACTAAAATATACATAGTTAAGAAAATGACAAAAACATGTTTTACTAAGGAAAGGATCAAATTACCACTTTACAAAAGAATCTCCACTTATATACATATCTCATTCTCCTAATTTATTTTTGTCCCCTCCCCTTTTTACATATACCTAAAAAATTGTTCTTTTCAAAACATAGAGGCGTATTTATATGTGGTACCTTTTAACTAAAATTCTTAGGAACTAACACGCATTTACATGAGGAACTAATTAACATGAAACTAACAACTAGAATTTCATCTTATATGAATATTTTTCTTATATGCATCTCCCATGTGAATTTAGCAACAAACATCTCCATGTATTTTCGTCTTATATAGATCTTCTCATGAAATTAGCATTCCATATTATATGCATCTCCCACCTAGAAATAGTAACAAGCATCTCCATGCATTTTTATCTTATAAAAATTTTCATCTTATATGCATTTCCACGTGGAAGTTGTTGGAAACTATATGCATATGTATTTTGATCTTATATGCATATCCACATGGAATTTGTTGGAAACTAAATTGTAGGAATTGTTGGAAATTGAATAGCCATTTGGATAAGTCAATACAAGTTATGTTCTAATTATCTTTGATAGAATTTATTATTTTTTAAAACAAAATCTACAAAATTTGTTAATAATAGCATTTGTTGTTATTTCCAAAAAAATAGAGTTTACTTTTTATTTTTGGAAAATAGAATCTGTTGTTTATTCTAGTTGTACCTACTATTAAACATAATTTATTGTTTATTCTATTTATTTATTTTGTTGTTATGGAGTGTTTTGTTCATTTTTGATGCCTATTAGAATCATTCTACCCTTCTTTGTACCTACTAGAGGGTTTTGTTTATTTTCAATGCTTGTTGGAATCATTTTGGTCATTTTGGACATATGCTAGAGTGTTCTATTCATTTTTTACACTTGCTAGAATCATTCTAAAATTTTATTTTTATCTTTCGATGCCAAAGCTTCTAACACCAAAGTTCCAAAATTACTTAGCAAATTCATAACACATTTTAGAGACCTATAAGGCATTGCCCTTATACCCAGCTCCATTAGCCTAATACTTACAAATCAAACAATTACAACAAGATGTAAAACTAAGCCTAAAATCACATAAAACCAATATAAAAAAACTTAGAAATGCATTTTACCTATTCACCATGTCTAGTTAGAATATTAGTGCAAATTATAGCTCAATCCATAGTTAAATATTCTTTACCAACACATTAAAGAATTTAGAAAGTGTTACTTTACTGCATAAAACAAGGCATTTAAGGGCCTCATCATTTTGCATATAGGCTAGGTTATAGTGGAGCAGCAACTTAGATGCCCTTAGTCCTAGTGAAGTCAAGTTTGAAAGCCTATATTTATATTTTTGTTGTAATTTTTTTTTGTTTTGCTCCTATTGGTAGAGAAATGGCCATCCATGGGTGTTTTTTTTATGCTAACTAACAAAATATCATAGTTATAGATAATAATAGCATAATAATAAATATTTATGACTATTTTACTCTAATTGATAGAGAAATATATATTGTTTAATGGGTGATGGTTTTCCTCTATTTAGATCTAAGGCACATATTATTGTGACTATTGAACATGTTATCTTTATTGATTGTTAGATTTAGGATGAAATCGCATATGTCATACATCACAAACATGTCTTTTGAGGTGAGGCAAAGGTTAAATTCATCCCAATATATTCTTAATCAAAGTAGCTTCCTTTTCATGAATTACGATGATGTTAGAATTTTTAGAGTTGGTAATGTGATGACAATGGGGGCATACAGATTTTGTGAAAAATAATTTCTTGGAATATTTTTAGTAAACCTTGTTTCTCCTCCTTTATGAAATACCATACTATGGATTATATTCAATAATAAAGGAATCATAAGAGATACCAATATAAATAAGTGGCCACCACATTATATTCATATCCATTGTGAGTCCCTTTAATTGTTGACCATTGTTAGAAGACTTCTTAGATAGTGCATAACTTTTAAATCCTTTCAAGTGGAAATTTATAGGTTAAATTCCCTGTGCTCTATTTAGTATGTGCTAGTTTTTTAATTCCCTTCATCAACATCATGATTTAAGTATGGCTTGACATTTATTTTTAGTTAGCATAGCCCCCTATTGTACAACATAACTATTCTAAAAATATTTCCATTGGAAGGTCATGAGGCCAAATCTTAGTAGATTATTTTCTATGCCTTTTTTGAGAGCACAATTTCCCATGTGATGTGCATGGATTACTCTTTTATTTAACAACTACCCATTGGCATGGAATTTGGAGCTATTTTTTTATCAAAGGAGATCTAAATTTCAGTTCTCAAATTGATAAACATTTTTAAAGGAGGCTCTTTGGTTTGTACTTTCTTTACTTGATTTAAGTGGTGATGTATTTTATGCTTAGTCAAGCCTATTGGTGGTTTGGCTAGTTTGGTCAACTTAGAACTTTGATGGCTTGGTTAGCTTGGCCAACTTAGAAATCTCTCTCTAACTGACCAAGGACCATATCTCATTATATGTTCTTTTTAACAACCATGATGACATGGTAGTTAATGATAATTTGGAAGTCAACATGAATCCAGTTGGCATTCATACTACTTTTTCAACTAATGATATTGACATGTGGTTTCTCCATTAAGCACAATTAACAAAATTATTAGTTAGAGAGGCAATGATGTTAGCACAACATAGGTGGAACCTTTATGATGTGATATGTAGTAGGTCATGACTAGCAATTTTTACCTCCCAAGGTTTTGAGGCTTAGTTTTTTATTTAATCCTACTAATACGTATAAACTTCTAGAGGTCATAACTTTTGCATAAGAAAGCATTTTGGGCCCCTTTTTTTAGATTCTACAGTTTTTCAATCTCTATGCATTATTGGCATCAATTTAAGGACTTGATATAGTATTGTACGTGATTTTTTGGCTCAATAGAAGTAGGTTTAATATAGTTAACATAAAGTATGACTTGTTACCATGGGGGATGATTATTCAAAAACTACTAATTGCTTGATGACTCAACTACTTTCGTTTGTGATTGGAGGACAAATTTTGGTTACCATATTTGTATGTTTAATATCTTCTCACATGAATATTAACATATCTGATCCAAAAGGTGGGGTTATGGCTTCCTGTTCAAGAAAGGATTGATCCAGTCCATGTACCTTTGGCAATATAGGATAAAATATTTTATGATAAAAAAATCATTGGACCATTCAAGCATTAATTATGAGGATATGTACCATCTTTAATATCTTCTCTCCTTAGACCCTTCAAATTATAGGGGGTGTTGTAATATCTATAGTTTCACCTTATTGGCCAAGTTTGACAATGATAAAGTGCCTATGAGTATTCTTGATATATCATATGGGTATGCATAGTATAAGCATATGGTAATTCTATATGTTAGCCTACAAGCATTCTCTATGTAATTCTATGGGTGTTTTTTATGCACTCCTATGGGCATTTTCTATGTAAGCCTATAGGCATATTTCAAGCATATGAGTACTTTTGATGTATTCACCCTTAGTGATATTGGTTAAACTACCTATATGGTTAGCCTTAATTAAAGGGTTTAATACATTAAATATATTTTAATTTAACCTTCAAGTCAGGTTATGTTGACTTGAGGTTAATATTTAATTGGGATTATGTATAACTATAAATACCCCTCAATGACTAATCCATTAAATAAATTTGGGATGTGATAGTGGGGGTGTATACAAGCAACCACCTCTTGTTCTTATTTTTATTATATATCTATTTTTTTTTGTCTATATGCTCATTATATTTCACTATATTCACTCTTTTGCATAAGATTGTAGTCAATGTATGCTTAAGAATATTTTTTGAAAAGTATTATAAATTCCAAAACAAATTGTTATTCCAATGCTTTAATGTTCAATGATGAGAAGCAATGAGATGAAATTAATTTTTTAAATAATTTTGAATTAGAAATATGGTGTATCAGATGATATCACCAAATAAATCCACTCAACAAAGGATAAAACTTGTTTTAATAATATTTTGAAATAATTCCATTCAATAGAAGGTAAAATAATGTTCTCATGTGTTGTTGCCTCTACATCTCAAAATGGCAATTCCTCTACCTTGAATTATTAATAAAAATATAGAGTCCCCATTTCCATAGATCAAGTACTCAATTAGTTAAAGAAATAAAAATAAAGATTGAGCATATTTATTAGTAAGTGAGCTCACCAATTGCTTATCCTTATAAAAGTGGGGCTCTACCCAAGTTTTAAATATCCAATAAAGTATTATATTAAACGAGATATTTATTTAAAAATTTAAGTTCTTATAATATATCTCTCAAGTAGTTTTAGAATATTAAGTACCTTGACCTATCTTAAGAGCTTCTCTAAAAGCTATATCCCCTTATATATTTTGAAACTGAGATTAAAGTTCAAAGAGTCGATTAAATAAATGACTAAAGAATCATATGGAGTTCTTATATAAAATTTATCTCCCTATTATAAGGATAGAGGATGTAAATTCATAAATACTAAGATGATATTGGCAAGTGGAAATAGGAGCACATGTAATAGACTAAATTGGGATCATACCAAGGTTTACCAATGACATTAGATAAAAGTCGAAGGAAATGCAAATAGTCAAAATCAATCAATCAAGTATTAGGCTAGGATAATATTAATAAGATAAGTATCAATCAATCAAGTCAATTGGATAAACATGGTCTACAAGCAAATCAATGTACCAAGGCCTAAAAGTTCCTTACTTAAAATAGAGAGGAGGCTCAAACTTTAAAGTAACTAAGTAAATATTGAAGATTTATAGAGCCCTCTTAATATTAAATATTAAAAACTTTAATGAAGAGAACTTATCTAAAATATATCTCCTACTCCTCAATTTTTGTAAAGCCCTCTCTTGGATAGATATCTTTAGAGGTAAACAGGTGCTCAACCTTATAAAAGTAGGGTTATCTCCCTCTTAATATTATGGATAGAGGTTTGATTAAGCACTTATAATAGACCTATAAATAGTTCTAAAGGTTAAATAAGGACAAAGATTATTAAAGACTTTTTAAATTGGCAAGTGAGTTTTTATCCCTATAAAACGCTACCTCCTTCAACCAATTAAGAAAGCTTGACCTTTCAGGTCTAGTTAAATTAGCCTCTACACCAACATTGAATAATATAAAATTTATTTAAAATTAGTGAGGGAAAATCATTGATATTTAGGAGAGATAATGGTATTGAAAGAGAAAATTCATATGAAACTCTAATGGAATTTTTTTTCTTTTGGTGAATAAATAGATAGCCAAAGTACACTAGCAAGCAAGACCATGCTTAAATTTTTAATTAATAAAATTCCCTCAAATAGTTAATAAATTTGATCTTTAATTTCCTCAAATGAAACCTCAAATAGATCCTTTTAAACACTTGAAGAGCTTCTTAGATTGGTTCCACTTGGACTGTGATGAAACTAGTCACTCGTAAAAATCGTCTATTTGGCATAAAAACTACTCTTCTATATCCAAAACTACTCATATATGTTAAGATCAAATAATGGATAGTCAATTAAATCTACTTTGAGTGCAACTATTTATTGTTGTTATCATATGATACTCATTTTTTCTCAAACAATCAAACTTGGTAGTTTCTAAGCATGAAAACCATATAAACCCTATAGAATGAAGTAAAATACAACTAAAAGTATGCATTAATGATAATAATAATAAAATAACATTGGTAATAGGAAGAACATAGTTCTTTATAGTTTGGAAAACACTCTAGGGGAAGAAAACTCATTTCACTATGTCAAGATTCATATCCCTTAAAAAAATAGAGAATAGACAAGAAATATTGGCCATCAACTTGGCCTTGGATGAGATGTGGAAGTACTATGCACTTTTTTGTAGCCTCATGTAGCAGTTCTCAGTGGATTCTTATTCTATTTTTTTATGTAACTCACTTGTCTCTATTTGTGGCTCTTTATAACCTACTTCTTCTACCTTTCCTTTCACTTTTAATGTAGGAGTGCAAACTAACATTTATTATTTTTTGAGGTTATTCCAAGCCTCAGTATGTATGGAAGCATTGTGTCATGCATCTTACCTATAGATATTCCCATTGAAACATACCTAATTCATGTTTTGGAAACCTTGCACATGCCAAATTATACCATTCATAGCCAACTTGTTATTTGGACTGTTTTTCACCTATGAAGGTCCAAATAGAATCCTCAATAGAATATATAATGATAAAATTTTGTGTACATATAAACAATGATAAAAAAACCTTTAATATAAATTGTCTTATTTGGAGATTTGAGGAGAATAAAAACATGATTGTATAATACGTTATATTTTGCTACTTTAGATAGTCCTAAGGATTTTTTTAGCATAAAACTTATACCAAACATAATCCCTTCATTCCTCTTTCACTTGCAAAAAGAATAACTCAATTTGGGCTAATTTTTGTTTACTTGTGTCTAAATACTACTTATTAGTCTTGATTTTTATTTCCTACTTTTTAGGATCAGATAATGTGTTTTGAGTTCAAATTAATTTTAATCATTATTATTGGTGTTGGTTCCTTTCTCTAAAATTTTGTTGAAACTCACCTTATTTTGAAGGAGTTATGACCAAAATATAATGATACACTCTTTTGGAAGCTTTTCAGGTTACATTCACTTGGTCATTCATAGTTTACATAATCATGTTATGCTTATAAGTCATCTATCATGGATCCATTTGGATAACACATCCCTAATTATATAAAATTTGGTCACTCAAAATCTCACTTTCAGAAGTTGGGAGGATTTCCTCTTTACTACCTTTACTACCCCTTACTTTTCTATGGAAGTGGCCTTCTCACTTATCCATGGAAGTGGATTTGTATTCCAATATGTTGTATACATCCTATCAAGTGAATTATAGCTAATATTATAATATTTTGCATCCTTAAAAATAATCATGTTAAATTGTATTTCACCTTTGCTCATTGCATGGTTCACTATTCACACTTTAGCATCTTGTCTCCTTCCCATATGGATTATAATGTTCTCATACTCAACTGATTTGTCAAGGTTTTGTTTACATTCCTTAATGTGTTACCAAACAATCCTATAACGAAACGAAATGTACAACTACTTGAATTCATTTTATTTATCTTGGAAGTTTCTTCTTCCTTAAGTGAATCATTCTTTTATGATTCCAACAATAATACAACTTATTCAATATTGGTCATAATGTCTTAATACTTGAAGAAATGCCTCATGAGTGAATGGTACTCATTTTTCCAATCAATACAAACTAATAGATGATCACTATAAGCTAATATAACATGTAAAAGTGTAATTCTACTTGTTTCATGGATGGTAATTTCTTGGTAGAGTGATGAAAAGTGACCATAATGCATCATATATGCTAACAAGTAACATCACAACAAATGCTTTAGTCTATTTCATGAATGTGAATGACCTACAACTTCTTACCTAACCTTTATGTTTGAAGTTTGTGCTTTGGTTATTTGATTGGTTTCTCAAGTTCCCTTGCTTGATTTCTTGTATTTCTTTCTCACTTGCTTAATTTTCAAGTGCTTGGTTGGTATACTTAGACCTCCAAGTGATTTATTTTTCTAGTTGTAAAGTGATTGCTTGCATCCAATTGCATTAACATGTTTATTTCTTAGAAGTGAACAACCATTAGCCTTCTCTACTTATGCAATCCTTCTTTGATTTGGATAACAACTCTTATATCCAATACAATATTCTTAAATATTTGTCATAAGAATATGATTTAATTGGTTATACAATATACCTTTTATCTAAATTCCCTCATGCTATAAGATGGTATACATGGTTGCAACTTTTCTTTATAGAAACTTTGGATTGAATGGACTAAATTTCCTCAATTTCATGATCCCTCAAGATTATCATATCTCATTGATGATTATTTACATCACTCATGGATGCTTTCAAGTCTAAATCCTATTGAGAGTTGTTGGAAAAATATATTTACTTACTTTCCTTGGTCATACATTGATAAAAGCAATTGTCCTTTCTTGTTAAAGTTATACTTTTATGTTTTAAGTGTAAAATAAAAATTTATCCTTCAACTATGTGATCCAAATTCTCAAATTCATTGTTTTCCTATTTATAAAAACTTGGATTATGTAACTACAACCCCATGTTTGGTTTCTTGGGAATGCTTTCTCCATGCCATAGTGTAGGTGGTGTCATATACTATTGACAATGGAGGATTTGAGGACATACATATATTTAATGATGGTAGTGATAATACTCCATTTGATTTAAGTGACCCAACCATAAACCATTTTCAATAAATATATATTGGCATTATGGAAATATTCTATAACTTTTTGTTTGTCTTTGGAAAACACTCTCTTGCACTTGGAAACCAAATGCTTTCTACACATTCTAGTACTATGTTAATTCTTTCCACAATGCTTAGCATTAATTGAAATCCAAACAAAACTAAGACACATAACCTTATCCTTCATAATGATCATAATAAATGGAACATAGTAGTTTCATGCATGTAACTTTTCTTACAACTACATGCTTACCTTTCTCTCCATTATTGGAGTTCAAATTTAGTTTGTCTAGTCTTTCTTCTTTGGAAAGCTGCTCTCTTGAAAATATTTGGAAAAATTGGATGGTTCTTTTGATGGTGATAATACCTCCCTTATGCATGCATTTTTGGAATGGTAGATTGACCTTCTATTTTGAAAGGACACCTTCAATATACTTTTAGCATTAACCATGCTCTTGGTATCTAAGCCCCATATTTGAAATTCTGCATTACCTCAATGATACAATTGATTCCTTATATATTTATCCAAACCCTCAATTTTCATAGCCTATTCTCATCATCAACTTGGATTCAAAACCACTTATATGTTGCTCAAAACTTTAAAAGTTATAATCTTAATTGTTTACCATGGTACATGCATCCTTGGTGGAAATCTAATTTTTCCTTTACATTTTATCATGTGCTTTTTGGAGTTGAGCTAGACATATCCCAATGGATGACAACCTCTCATACATTCATTTTAGTTATTGTATGTGATTTTCTTCTAATTATGATATGCCTTCATAATCAAGGTTACGTAGTTTCATGATTTGTTACACCTTACCAACTTGCTTAGAATAATAGGCAAGAGGACTTCTTGATCTTGGAGCTTCATTTTACTCCTTTCAATTTTTATTTCTCAACTTGAAAAATCATTTTTTTTACTTTTATTTTTTCTCCAATAAATTTTAAAACTTGCTCTTCTCCTCTCTAAGTTTGAGTTATCCATTTTGGTTAGATTTTTCTATGTGGATACTATGGTGCAGTAACCACAAACCTATGAATAAGCTACTTTGATATCAATATAATATATTATTTCTAAAACTCAAACTCAAATAGATCCTTTTGAAAACATGAAATATTTTTTGGATTATTTCCACTTGGACTCTTACATATTAGTCACTAGTCACTTGTAAAAACCCTTTATTATGACATCAAAACTACTCTTCTATACCATGAAATACTCATAGTTGTAAAAATTGGAAAATAGACAATTCACAAAGTTCTTGATGCAATGCTAATGAATATTTAAATCTACTTTTATTGTAACTATCTATAGGCGGTTGTCATATGATGCTCAATTCTATCCCAAATGCCCACACTTACTAGTTTCTAAGTATGAAAACCATGTAAACCCCATAAATGAAATGGAATGCAACCAAACACATGGATTAATCAGAAAAATATAGTTTCAATAGTAATAACATAATTATTTATAGTGTGGAGAATCCTATAGGGGAATCAAATTAGCATTTCACTCAATCAAGCTTCATATTCCTTGTAAAAATAAAGAATGGACAAGAGATAGCGGCCATCAAATTGGCCTTAGATGATATGTACAACTACTATGCACTTATTTGTAGAATCACAGAGTGTCTTTCATTATATTCTTTCTATCAATTTTTTAGAAATTTATTTCCCCTCTAAGTGGCTCTTTAAAACTTTCTTCTTCTCCCTTGTCTTCACCTAAATAAGCCTTGTCGGCTCCATTCTACTTCCAAATCTAGTAGTGCAACTAATGTTCCTTGTTAATGAGGTTATTCCAGGTTTGTATATGTAAGCAAGTGATATACCATGCTTCTTCCCTATAGATATTTCCTTTGATACCTACCCAATTCACTTTTTAGCCACCTTGTACTTGTCAAATTAACCCATTTCAAAACAACTTATGGACTATTTTTTGGCCTTTTGAAGGTCCAAATAGATGAATTTGAGTTATAATTTGGTAAGTGCAATGATAATGATGAAAAAATTACTTTCGAATAAATTGTATTTTATTTGGAGCTTTGAGAAGAGAAAAACAAGACTCTATAGTAGATTATGCTTTGCCACTTTGAATGGTCAAACAAATATATTTTGGTATAAAATTTATATTAGGCATATTTCTTTGAGTCTTATTTCACCTTTAGAAGAATCACTCCATTTGTATTTGTTCAATTAAATCATACCTAAAAGAATACTCATTGGTCTTGACTATGATTTACTAGTTTTTGGGGTCAAATGTTGTATCTTGAGATCAAATTATTACTAGAGTTGGAAACCTTCTTTTTGTTGAAATCTAACTTCATTTAGAGGATTTATAGCAAAATATGACACTATCTATTTTTGGAAGCTTGTCAAGTTACCTTCACTTGGTCATGCATCCTTGACACCATCGTGTCATGCTTGTAAGTAACTTGTCATGGATCCATTTGGAGAAGAATGATTTAAAATAAAATATTTTAAATTACAATGAGTAGAGGTCAAATATTATGATATGGATGAAGAAACCAACAACTAGGAAACAATATAGATAGTGAATATTTAATTAGGATTCATGCATGAAATAAATTACATAGTCTATATTTATTTTATGATGATTACTACCTAATATGGGTCTACCCGAGTTCACTTCTTGATTTTTGCTCACAATGTTTTCCACTTTTTAGTTCCCCACATCTTATTTGGTTCTAGAAATTCTTACTTCCTCATATATTTTGGGGTATTTGGTGGGAAAGAAACCAAAGAGTGTTCAAAAACTCCAAAAGAGACCCATATTTGTTCGAATTGAAGGTTATCAGGAGTGCAATGGAAAATATGGCTATTTGTCTTCGATATTTGGATGGTGGTATGGTTGAGGAAGCAAGCTTGGAGCATCTGCTTGGTTTTCCTCCAAATCTTGGACTTGTTGGACCCCTTTCTTTGGTCTAAATGAGCTCAGTGAGATGGTCCTCACCCCCCAATGGATGGGTTAAGCTTAATTTTTATGAAGCCTTTAAGGGGAACCCTGGTCTTACTAAGGTTGGTGGGGTAATCAAAAATGAAAGAGGGGTATTAATTGAGGCTTATGTTGAATTTTTATCAGTCTAAACTTCCCATTTTATGGAGGCTAGAGCCTTACTACAAGGTTTATTGTTGATTGATTCTATGGGTTTCCAAAGAGTATTAGTGGAAGGTGATTCATTAAATATAATAAATTTAATCAAATCCTCTAGCCCCCTAAATTGGATGATCACTAATTTGATCTCTGAAGCTAAAAAAATCTACAATCTAGAGAAGAAATTCAAATTCAACATATTTATAGGGAAGGGAATAAAGTGGCAGACATAATACCAAACTTAGGCCTTTCTCAGGAAATGCTATTGATTTGGAATTCCAATTTTCCTCATATCCTTTAGATATTTATAGATGATGATAATGGCTAAGGTTTGGTGCTTGTGTTTTCGGGTAGTTGAAGGGAGGTGCAGTTCTTTTGGCTTGGTTACTTTTCTTCTTCGCTCAGTCTGATATTTCATAGTGTTGGGAGCATTATGCTCAAGGGCACTAACATGTTTTGGTTGGTTCAAGGGCTCATTTAAATTTGAAATCTCCTCGATTATTTTTGGTGTCATCGTCCTCTGTTTAAGTCCTTTATTAGTGGTAAATCATCTTGAAGGACCTTTGAATCTTATTGGACCAGGTAGTATCATGGTCAGTGGTTATCATGTGGATGAGCATTCTAGTAATATTTTTTCTTGAGGTTGCAAGTTTATCCTTAGTATTGGTTTTTGGATTGGTTGGTTTTTCAATAGTCAGGGGGGACTAGTTTTGGCTTTCTCTTCCTCCCATGCTGGTGGGGTCTCCCTGTGGAGGTGGACTAATTTGTATGGCACAGTTGGATCTCATGGTTATATTTCAATTTGGTCATTTGGTTGATGATGTGCCACCTCATGATTCGACTACAACACATGCTTGTAATCCATTTAGAGTCTCTGCATAAGTTTTACTCATGGTGTTGGTAGGTTACTCGCTAGTTTCCAAGGATGTTTTTACCTAGAAGGCTCAGTGATAATGATGTGTCTCTCGCTTGGTTTGGAAACTATCATCTTCACCTATGGAATTCATGTGGGAAAGGTCTCCTTATTCATGCTTGGTTAGTGAGCAATGATGATAAGCATGAGATCCTTTGGTTGAATTGTGAGTTCTAGTGTGAATCCTATCAACATTGTTGTCCAGAAAGAGCATCTCTTAGTCTATGGTATTGCTTCCCTTAGTAGAATCTTCAAACTCTCATTGAAGCTCATTGCCTGATTTTCTATGAGGCTTTTTGTTCATTATTTCATTTTAAGGAGGCAATTCTCAACATAGTGTTATTGGAGTGTGAATTTAACATCTTGTTCCTTAGGTGTCTGGTGGTGCAAAATGGGCCAACAATCTATGTAGAAGGATTTGAAGGTCCCATTGGAACCTAATGCTTTATTGGTTGATGATGAAGTAAAGAAAATTTTACATAAAATAGGCCTCTTGGACTGTCTTAATCCTTTCATGGGCATCATAGAGGTCTTTCTAGAATGTTGGTGCACTCTTGGAGAAAGGGTTGGGTTCAATCTGGTGGGCTTGAGTTTCAATTTTTGGTGGTTTTAGTGGGTGAACTGACTGGTCTACCAGTCGACGGTGCTTACCATTATTGAAAAAAATATTCCCTAAAGAGGGAAGTGAGCTTTTTCCTGGATAATATGGAAATATTTGTCGAAGCTGCAAAATGGATTTGATGCCAAGGCTCTCAAAGCCCCATGGAATTGAGTCATTATGGTGATAATGGATTATTTTACCTTGGATGTGAACAGAGAGGTGATTCATAACTTTCATATGATGTTTCTGAACCAACTTAGGAAAAAAAGGCTCATGAACATCCCCTCATTTTTATTTCATTTTTTGGCAAAGTCTTTGAGGGATGTTAGGGGATGTAAAGGGTTGGACCCTATCCATCAAGGCATGATTTTGCTAACATTTGAACATGTGGTCAATTATAGAGGTATTGCAGAGGAGGAAGTGTTGACGAAGATTGAATTTCAACAAATCCTCTAGACCTTCAATCCACCTTCGACATCTTCTGGTTCTTCAAGCGAATCATCTGAGTCTGAGTCTGATGGTTTTAAGACTCCCTTTTCTTCTTTGAAATGTAAGGCTAAGTCTATGAGAAAGGTAGTGGTATCCCCCAGTAGTATCCGGGGGGGCCAAGTGTGTCTTTCAAAATACCTCTCGATGAAAGTGATGAAGATATAAAACTCCCCTATCTCAGTTGAGGTAACTAATTTAGAATATAGTCTACCAATGAAGAAAATCTCAAAGCTCTCAAAGTATTCAAAGGAAGCCAAGGAAACCTCCCCCTCCTCGGGACCCAAGTCCTCTATCATCCAGCCTTTCCTCAGCAAACTGGATGAAAAACACCAAGCTCTATTGGGTTCTATCCAAGTTGTGATCTCTTACATCAATGAATTTCATGGAATGGTGCAGCAGCAGAAGGATGATTTAGATCCCAATAAGATTGTGGGGATCTAATTCTTATCCTTTAGTGTCTAGTATTTTTGTTGTTGGAGATCTTGGTATTGTTTTATTTGGTTTGTATTCCAGTTCTTTTTCATGCAGGGTTATGTATTTGTTGTGTCCCTGAGCTCTCTTGATCCTTTTTTGTATTAAGGTTTGGGGTCCCTTTCAAAACCCCTTCTCTTATCTAATAAAAAAAATGATGCTAATAGTATGAGGGGAAATGGAAGTTTACACATGTTTAGAAGATAATCAGTATACTACATTATAGATATAGTCTCAAAACATGCATGAAGAAAGATATAAATGAAAATAAAGTTGTGGGAATAAAATTAATAATATATTTTGGATGATATTAGTCTTGAAAATTTTATCTATTTTTATTTTTTAATTTCTCAAATTATAGAGCCACATAAGTGGCTTTAGTCATCATAGGTTTAATGTAACCCTAATAATGATGATGGTCTTATTGTTCAAATATATAGTTATAAATATAGTAGCAATAGTGCCCTTTTGTCAAGTCATGGTGGGTGCAATTAAACCCAAATAGTGAATATGATCACGTTGATCAAATATAAGGTTAAATTGGTAGTGTTATTGGTTCCCTTGTGATGAAATAACATGGTGTCAAAGATCACATTTTAATGCCCTTGGATGCTAGACCTATGGTAGGATTTGTAAGGATGTAAGTGGTGGATCTCATTTTTGTTTTAGGTCATTTTAGTCAAGATATGGGTTCTATACATTTTCTAAAATCCTTATTTGAATAAAAAACAAATATTCTTACATCAAAGGTATTGCACCTACTCTTCTATAGAAGAATAGATCAACCACTTGATGAATGGGGATTAGGTCAACTTGATTGTAGAGTTAGTGCATCTTAAATTCTTATACAACAAAAGATTCAACCTTTTCACCATAAAATCCTTTGTATTATATATTTTATTTTCATGCTCTACATTATCAATACCAATAATGTTATTTTGATAAGCCATGATGGGTTTAATTCAATACGAATAGTGACTATGGTCATGATGATCACATATATGATTGTAATGGTAATTTTAGTGGTGTCCTTGTAATGAGCTAACATTTATGCTACACTTGTAGTGACCTAACACTAATGCTACACCTATGATGACATTTATAAGGAAATAATATTGCTTTCCTTTATGCAAATTAATCATGTTATGGGTCCTCTACTTTCTTTAAAAGCCACATTTGAATAAATTCAAACACTCTTACATCAAAGGTCTTGTAACTACTCTTTTATGGAAGAAGAATCAACCACTTGATTATTGAAAACTAGGTTAACATGAATGTAAATTTGATGCATTTTATAGCCTTATAAAATAAAATATTAAACCTCTTCAAACCATAACTTCCTTTGTATTCTATGATTTGATTACATATTCAATACAGTTATTTGCTACAAATCATTTTATAAAACTCTTTATTATTCAAAAAAACAGTTAGTACATCTTAAGTAATCAAAACCATTAATCATGTGATCATATCTACAAACTCTCAATCCATAGTTATTAGTTAATTTATCACTTAAAGCTTTTTGAAAAAACAATCCAATTTTGTTTTATAAACTATCTATATCTTTGTTTTCATTCTCCTTGACATGTAGCAAATGTCAAGGTACTTTGTATTTTACCTTTTTTAGATTCTTTCAACTTCCCTTAGTTGGGAGATAAGCTTGATTATTCTATACTATTGTAGTAAGGGAGAGGATCTATAGTACATTAGGAAAGCATGCCAATAATTGGGCATCGTGTATTTATATATTTTCCAAGATTATTTACTACCACTTCAACTTATAAAATTTTGTAGATATTAAGTTTATTATATTGCCTTAGTAGATATTGTGTTTCAACATTTTTTTTATTAGATAAAAGAAGGGGTTTTGAAAGGATCCCAAAACCTTATTACAAAAATAAATTGAAAGAGCTCAAGGCACAACCCAAGAGACTCTAACTAAAATATTCGACCCAACTAGAACAACATACTACCATAAAAAAAAACATTCGGATGCCCAAAACCACCATTGAACTAGAGAATCAAATCCTGCAAGGGAAAAAAAATAGGATTCCCATCCTACACAAGATGAACCCAGGGAAAACCCGAGAAGAAAAAATAGCTATGCCTTAGGATACGTCTTCCCAAAGTTCCCCACTTCCACAAGTTATTTTTTTTCAACATTGAAAAATGAGCATATATGCCTTTTTAAATGGTTGTTTTATACATATTAATGTTATATGTAAAATTTGTACGGATCATTTATTCACATATGTATCCTCTAGTAGTTGTGTAATTATATTAAAAGTTGTTTAACTCTAGATATACTATGTTGGATCTCAAAAACTCACATATAGCTATGCAATGTGACTGTGTCTTAATCTTTTTAGATATTCCTTGCTATAAATACTATGTGATACCCAAAAACGTTTTATAGTGATGTATTAACATACATGAGTACAAAAAATGTATGTTAAATTTATTAGTATCTTTATTTTCAAGTTAGAGATGAACAATGTTAAAAAACTAGTTTGTCTTATCACAACTAATGTATCAACTCATGATAAATGTATTGATTATTGGTCTTGACTCAACTATTGATCACTTTCCTCTAATATGGTAGACATAATAGAGAAGATATTAACTACATAACTATCATATTTAATGATAATTATTAATAATAGTATACATCTAGATCAACATATAGAAGACAGATAATTATTAATAATGAAGTAAAATGCATGAAGATGATGTGATGGATTTCCTCATGTTGACTTGGGTGGTGAGAGTGATTGAAAATTAAGTTTAAGCCTATATTTTTAAAAGAAATAATACCTCCTAACTAACATTTTTTTATTCTTCCATTTACAATCTTTTCCCATTTTGAAATATATATAGCATTGATGGGTTTTTTAGCTTGTTTTTTTTTTCCTATATAGGTATATGTCTTGTATCTTGATCTGACCATCCCATCCTATTTTGTTGTGTTTATAGTGTGTTTAGATATGTATTCTTAAAATTATAAGACCAAAAATATTATTCACTCTATTATGGAAGAAATATATATTATTTTGGCTACCAAAGGCAAGACAAAAAATATCCAAGCAGTGAATGGCCTGAGTGAAGGATTCTTCATCCTCAACTAACGTGAGGAATGAGTCATCTACAAAGTGTCCATTGATCATTTGGGACTGACTATTAGGAAGGGAAATACACTTAACGAGGCCCAAATTGGCTTGATGAGCTAAGAGATAGTTGAAACCTTCAGCTACAATGACATAGACAAAGGGAGCAAGAAGGCAACCTTGTCTGATTGAGCATAAAATGCCAATAGCTTATGGTTGAGTTTTGTTGACAATGAGGACAAGAGAAGAATCTGTAAAGAGGATCTTGACTACAAAGATGAAACCAGGCTTTGAGCATGGCAAGAATGAAGTGCCAACTCAATGTGGTCATAGGATTTCTCAAAGTTAATTTTGAGATAAATGGCTAATTGGTTGGATTTTTTGGCCCAAACAACCAAGACATTATCCAATATATGTTTGCTTCTGATGAAACTTGTTTGTTCTGGTTTAATGATGGTAAAAAGCAAATGGCATAGATGCAAGGCTAAGGCCTTGGCTATTATCTTGTATGACACATTGATAAGGGTGATTAGATGTCAATTGGTGATCAAATCAAGGTCTCTAGCCTTTGGGATAAATTTGATATTACCCTTGTTAATTTTTGGTCCAAGAGAGCCATTTTTTGAAGCTTCTCGATAAATTTGGAGCATAATAGGGCCTACAAGGTCTCAAAGGGCTTTGTAAAATTTACTAAGGAAGTTGTCTAACTCGGGAGCTTTATTATTGACCATTTGAGAGAGGGCTTTGTGCAATTTTTTGAGTGATAGTGGCCAATCATAACCAACTCTCTGATGCTCAAAGAGTTTGTTGGGGACTGCAACAAGACAATCCTAGAGGGCTTTCTCCCTCTAGTTTTAAGGCTCTTGTGAGGCAAATGCTTGTCTATAGTGTTAGACAAATGCTTGAATAACCTTTGGCAAGGCTTTAATTCAAACCCTTGCCTCTTGAGTAACCTTGATGTAAGCACTGTGATGATAGGGCGTAAGACAATGGAAACATTCCTTAGAGACCCTATCTTTAATTTTGAGCCAATGCATTCTAGCCTTGATATGGGCTCCCCTAGCATCATAATGTTCAACCAACATAAGTTGGTGACGAACTTTTGCTACATGTTATTGGAGATTGTGATTGAAAGGGCAAGACTCAAATTGCTTGGAAGCCTGAGCCAATTCTTGCTTGAAAGCAACATTGGATCGACGTTTGAACTTTACAACATATTTACCAAAAAAATCTGAAAAAATAAGATTATTTTATGAATGACATCCAACTACCATTCAATTCAACCAATAGTGGTGCCATAAAAAACCAAGATCCATATCCTTCTAATATATATTTAAAAAAGTGGGATGACAAAAAATATATATTAAAAAAAAACTGGAAGATAGAATCGGAAAAAAGGGAAAAAAGGAGATAAAGATTTAAATGGAGAAAAAGATGAAAAAATGACCAGAGGTGACATTAGGGATAGGCTCCACAAAAGAAGTAGAGCTAGCGAATAAAATAAAAGGCTCTTTGGTTAGGAATCTTTGTTTTAATTGTTCCTCTATACACTCAATAGAAAAATCAATCTAACAAAAATTGTGGCCAATACGACTGTAGAGGACCTACTAGAGTAGCTAGTGGGAACACTCCTAACTCTATACACTCAATAGAAAAATCAATCTAACAAAAATTGTGGCCCATACGACTGAAGAGGACCTACCAGAGTAGCTAGTGGGAGCACTCCGGTTTAGGATTCGAATCTTTTCATAATAAAATTCTTTCGAAGTTTAGAATTGAATACATTTATTCTATACTGACGTCGAAAGTAACGCTGTACAGTTCAAGACTTGCCGTTGCAGTTTGTTGGTCAAAAAGCTAGCCATCTTCCATAAAAGCACGCTTCACTGAAACTAAAGGCTGTCTGATAAGTTCTATCTGTGATGATGCGATGACGACGATCCACTCATCCCCTTTATCTTTCTTCCCTCGTTATAATTGGATGCTTTGGATGCTTTCCGTTAGTAATAACAATTGGTAGTTGATCTTTCAAGCGATTCTCCACGGGTGATAAATCAATCATAAAACCATCGTTCATGTTGATCTTTCAACTACCAGGAGTTGATTGTCCTAGGTAGATTGGTATTGCGGTTAGGTGAATTGATAAGTGTTTGTTCGATTAACTACTTACCAAAAAATATTCAAGTTTAAATTTTTGGGCAGTCTGTTTGCACAGGTAGTGAGCCACACTAACAGTAAGAACCTCCAGCGACTCTGGACCCTTCACATCAAACCAACAATAACAAAACCGAATATGTTTGATAGAAGCAACCGCATAGTTATGACCAACTCAAAAAACAAGCTCTCCAATAATTGTTCTTGGTCTTACATGTGAGCCTGTCTCGACTGTATTATGACGATCATGTGATTTTCCTGTTTAAAGTCGGACCACGGCCTCTCTGCGACAAACACCTCGCTTTCTCCCAATTCCGCACGCTGACAATGTTAACTCCCACCGACAGACTTCCAATCCACTATACCAGAACTACAATACAATATTCTGTTACATTTCACTTCAACAGAACTAACTACACAAGAGCGTTATTACACATGGCATTCCACAAGTTTTTCCTTCAGTCGCCATCCCATCCATGACGGTTGTCTCTGTGGGACCTCAGTGTTTTCACAATATCCCAAAAAAGAAGAAATCCCCATGGGATCCCCGTCCCTTTGAAAATCTTGGCATGGAAAAAATACGATATACAGTCACACGAATTTCTCTCTTTTTGTTATTGCCCAACCGCCATCAGCGGCTTTTAATGAGGTTCCCGATCACATGATCCTTGTGAATTGCGGGCTCCATCTGGTTTCCCTCTTTCACACGGAAGAATTCAATTACAGTCCTAAGCGGGGTCACACAGACTGCGCGCCAGAATTGGAAGGCATGATTTTAATCCATGGATTATTCTACTCAAGTTTTATCTCCACCCGAGGAAGAATGTCGAGTCCACGGGCCGCGCGTGGCCCAATCACGTACACTCATTGCGCAAATTTCTGAACTTTTCTGCTGAGTAACGGCAGTTGATAGTTATTTTAGATTGAACATCATTTTCCAATCTTGAGCCTCTTCCCCTTAAATAGGGACTCGGTCCTTCGGTTTTTTCATCCACAAAACGATGAAGACGCTTCTTCAGTCTCGTTGGTCTCTCGAGGGTCGTGCATGGCGGGTCGTTGTCTTAGGACTGAGTGTCTGTGTGAGTGTGAGCTTGGGTTTCGAACGAGAAGAGCTGGAATGGCGCCCTGCTACAGCTACCTGGTATGGCAGTCCTGATGGAGACGGAAGCGATGGTACTGTAAATCATTTTCTCTTAAATTATATTGTACCATAGAATGTTTTATACCTCTTAAAAACTAGCTATTGTAGAATGTTTTAAGAAGAGTTGTATTCTATTGGGTAGTTTAGCTAATCCCCATATGGATCACATTACTGGGCTTGGGCTTGGGCTTGGGCTTGGGCTTGGGCTTTCACACACGACATTAAGAGACTGATGTATATTTTATGGTGCAGGAGGTGCCTGTGGATATGGCAGCCTTGTGGACATGAAACCGTTCAGGAAGAGAGTAGGCGCCGTAAGTCCTGTGCTGTTTAAGGGCGGGGAGGGCTGCGGAGCATGCTATAAGGTTTGATATTTTGGTTCTCTGGTGTATGTTTAAATCCTTTTAGCTAGATGGGTAACAATAAATCTAAGAGGGATAGGCAGTTTTGACAAGTGATTGATTGGAATGTAGGTGAAATGCTTGGACGAGAGCGTATGCGCGAAAAGAGCTGTGACTGTGATTGTAACGGATGAATGCCCGGGAGGATACTGCGCATTTGGTAGGACGCATTTCGACCTTAGCGGAGCTGCATTCGGTCGCATGGCTGTTGCTGGAAAGTCCCCGGCGCTTCTGAACACGGGAGAGCTCGCCGTTCTTTACCGAAGGTATTCCTAACACACTTCTCATCAGACAATATTCCTTATCCATGGAATGTGTGTGAATAATCCCTAGGTTGTGGGATCTCATGGTTTATGAGTTCCAACACTTGTCAAACTTTTTTTCAATAGGGTAGCAGGCTTAAAGGTGGAAGTCCTTGGTCTCACTTTTGTGGGACTCCTCACCTCTATTAACATGGAGTCGCGGCATGTGTGTCTTGCTTTCTTACTTCGTAATGTGGGACTCCTCACCCTTGTTAACATCTAGCATGTGTGGGGTGGAAGCTCTCTTGCTTTCTAACCGGTTCATATGATATTGTTCATAATGTGGGACTCCTCACCCCTATCATGTGACGTTGTGCGTAATGTGGGACTCCTCACCCCTATCATGTGATGTTGTTCGTAATGCGTAATGCGGGACTCCTCATCCCTATTAACATCGAGTAGTGGCATGTGTGTGGGGTGGAAGCCCTCTTGCTTTCTAATCGGTTCATGTGATATTATTCATAATGTGGGACTCCTCACCCCTATTAACATCCAGTCGTGGCATATGTGTGAGGTGGAATCCCTCTTGCTTTCTAAGTGGTTCATTTGTTCATAATGTGAGACTCCTCACCCCTATTAACATAGAGTCGCCGCATGTGTGGGGTGGAAGCCCTTTTGCTCTTCAAGTCGCCGCCTATTAACATAGAGTAGCCGCATGTGTGGGGTGGAAGCCCTTTTGCTCTTCAAGTCGCCGCCTATTAACATAGAGTAGCCGCATGTGTGGGGTGGAAGCCCTTTTGCTTTTGTAACCATTCATGTGATGTTATTCCCTTACAAGATGTTTATTTCTAGATATGTAGTTCCACTTTAATACCTCCTATTCTTCTGATACAGGACATTGTGCAAGTATCCGGGCAGGAACATCACGTTCCACGTGAACGAGGGCGCGACGGACTACTGGTTCTCCATACTCATCGAGTACGAAGACGGCGACGGAGACGTGGGAGCTGTCCACCTGAAAGAGGTGGGTGCAAAATTCCAATTTACTCTGTTTCTAGTTCTAGAGTATGGCAATGGTAGACGTAACTTCTGTGTGTCTTATAACTTCGGAGTCCATTAAAAGTAATCTTGAGTGCTTCCGAACTGCAGGCACAGTCACAGACATGGATGGAAATGAAGCATGTGTGGGGGGCCAACTGGTGTATGTTAGGGGGGCCACTAAAGGCGCCATTTTCGCTGAGGGTCACATCCTTGTCAAGCAACAAAACACTGTCTGCCAGGAATATCATACCCAAAGACTGGTACCCTACCGCCACTTACAAATCACGCCTTAACTTCGACGACTGAAAAAGCAATAGATTCTGTGTGTTTGTGTGTAACAAGAGAGACCCACCTCCGAAGGAGGGAGGAGGTTTATTAGGAACCAAGTAAAATCGAATGCCGCTCGATGCCATCTCTCGGAAGGAAAGTCGGGCGAGAGGGTCTGGTATCAGTAGTAGGTTTAGAATTATGCTATGATAAAGAAGATGGTAGGTACGGTTTTATGGCTGTATTATTATGCAAATGTAGCCATAGTAATGAGCCCAATGGCTCTGCTAATCCTCGACGAAATGAAGCGAGTAGATTCCATTTTATTGTCACTTTTGTGTTTTAAGAAGTTCAATGCAACAATGCTAGAAGTTGTCGTGTCCTTTTCAAAAATCAGAGATTTTGTCTATAGTCTGCATGATTACCCACGTCAAGCTCATCAAGAGGTGTCTACATTCAAGCATTCACTGTTTATAGCGAATCTTGGCGCATTTTCTCTGCACATGGCATTATTATAATTATTATTTTATCTGGACATGGATATAAGAACATGAGTTCAGAAAGGACACTGACACTGTCCAAAATATCTACTAAACAAATTATCATTTTAGTTAGTAATATAAAATTGAAAAAGATTTCATTTTATTAAGTAATAATTTATAAGTTAATTTTCCTTATTATAAAGATATTACAAGGATCAAGATCTTGGTTATGTTAAAAAAAAAACTTGATTATGTTAATGGTAATAAGTTTGAAAAGTGGTGGGGCTCATAAATTATTCAAGTTCTAGAATTGGATCAATGTGAGATTATTAGGTATTATTCATACACACATTACACTTAGCTAAGGAGAATGGAGCATAATTCTATCATAGAAGTACATCATTGTGTATGTGGGGACATCCCAAATGATAATACACACATTACACTTAGCTAAGGAGAATGGAGCATAATTCTATCATAGAAGTACATCATTGTGTATGTGGGGACATCCCAAATGTATATCATTGGTATTTCATCTCGATGACCTAAGTTCGAATCACGGGAGAGAGGTCCCCGTTGGAATGTGGCCGTAGTTTTGCTACATGTTGTGCTTTACATTATTTCAAAAAACAAAAAGACAAAAACAATATATCACTGAAATATTTTTAACAAACCACATAATGATATTAATATAGTAATACTTTGACAATTATGCATGTATTGTTTTTTAAGTGTAACTAAGTAAAAAATCCTCATCTCAAAAGTATAATGTAAATCAACCAATCATTTAAGCAAAAAGCTTGATCTAAACTTTGGTGGGAAATTTAGATGACTACACAAAATTTATAAAAATATATGTTTTAAATCAGAAAAAAAAAAAAAATGCACTTTATTGATTTAAGAGAATGTTACAATTGATTTTTGTGTATAGATGTAGTGGTTACGACTCTATGCTCTAACACTTTCTCTAATTATCATTATGACGTCCTCTTTATACAAGTTGTCAAGGATGAAATTGTCATATGTGAACACATTGTTTGAATTAGCTATTCGTTCACATGTGAGCACATTGACTAAATTAGCTATATGGTCATATGTGAAACAGTGTCACATGTGAACAGTTTAACCAAATTAGCTATTAGGTCACATGTGAACATGACCAAATTGTTTATTCAATCACATCTGAAACAATGTAAACAATGTCACATGTGAACACTGTTCAAATCGTTCCTCTCCCTTAAAAGAAAATGGACCCTATTGCATCTAATTGAGGGACCGGACAAGAAAACTTCTATTGAACTTGGTTCTTGGTGAACCACTTTCACTTGTGCAACAACTAACCCGCCTTGAATAGGAGAATTTATTATTGACAAGTTCACTTCATTTTTGTGTCAATCATCTGATCTACAGAAAAGGGTGTAATAGAGTTAGGATTGATCTTAGTGCTTTGCAAATGTTCTTCCATGTCAAAAGTGTCTAAGAGTAGAGTAAAATAGGATCAAAGTAGCTCAGCATCAAAAACAAGTTGTAATCCAAGATAGGAAGACAAGTTAAGCTTGAAATAACTATCATCCACTACTTGATTATGGTGTATAAACTATAATGAATAGGCCAAAGTTATGACTGGGACCAATAAGGTGCTCCTACAAATGAAGCCAATCCTTGTCACCAACATGAAATTGATGGGGTATCCTATGTTGCTCACAGTACTTGTGCTTCTTATTGGTGCATTACATAATACCATGAACTTATTGTTATAACTATCACATTTGATCCACAATTTATGAGGCTTTGTCTAACTCCCTTTGAGCATGGGAATTTACCTCTTCCAACACAGGTGGCAAAGTGTGGCATCAATGGGGGTCAATGGCTAAAATCCAAGGCACACTCAAAATGGGTTATGTCCAATGAAGATGTGGACAACCTAACTGTAGCTTTGATACCACTAATCTAAATTTTGTTGGAAAATTTAGATAGGACAACACAAAAATTATACATTTTTTGTTATAAAATAGGAAAAAAATGATACTTTATTGATCTCAAAGAATGTTATAATAGATCTCTACATAGATATGTAGTTATCAAAATTCTAAGCTCTGCACTTTCCCTAATTATCTTATTCATCCCCTGTTTATAAAAGTTGACAAGTGTGAAATGGTATCACATGTGAACATGTTGACAAAAACACTATCACATTTGAAATTGTGTTACACATGAACACATTGACCGAATATTCGATCACAAGTGAAATAGTATCATGTGAAAATGTTGATCGATTTGGCTATTTAGTCACATGTGAAACAATATCACATGTAAACACATTGACTGAAACACTATTACATGTGAAACCATGTCACATGTAATAGTGTTATTACATGTAAAACCATGTCACATGTGAACATGTTGATCGAAATGGCTATTCAATCACATGTGAATGCATTGACCGAATTGGCTATTCAATCACAAGTGAAACAATGTCATAAATAAACACTATTCAGATCAAGGCTTATTTCCCTTCTTAATTAATCATTCTTGGGAAAGGGTAGGTAGTCCTTGAGGTACACAAGTCTTAGAAAACCTTTAGGATATCCTACCCTTTTACAAATCCTATTTTAGAAACCATTTGCTCTACTTGCTTATAAGCATGTAGAAGACTTTATGAAGCCTAAAAAATCCTTAAGAATCAATCCCTACTCTTAATTTTATTAGATCATCCATTCTATTAAGAGGATTAATCAATTTGACCAATGTACCAATTTATGATAAAGCATCCCACTCACTTTACTTAGAGTGATGAACTTACCCTACATATAACAAAACTCCAAATTGACTCCACATTCAACTTCTTCAGTCACCTAACTCATCCTTGATCTAACTAGTCTTGTCTGATTTTTGGTTGACTAATACACCACATATCATTTGGCACTTTTATTAATATAAATTCATATAATATAAATACCACATCATTTTGATTATTTTTGAGAAGAATTGATCATCAAGTTTGGTGTACATATAAAGATTTGTGTATTCAAATTTTTCTTCTTTAAGATCCCCTTCTAATCAAAATTCCTTTTTCTCTCCAAATTTGATCTAGATCCATCCTAGGATACTAATAGAGGCAGTAGGCAACCAATCACTATTATTTCATGGATAAACAAAGGAGAAACCACACTCCTTTCATCACTAGGTTAGTATTCCTTTAGAGGGATTACACTACTTCAAGGTCATGGTGTGGAATAATTAATCACAAAGGATATCAAGCCATTTTAGATTAAAGTCATTCAAGAAGAATCATCAAAACAAGGATCTCAAGAAGAAACAATCAAGATCATGGAAGAAGTCTTCATCAAACATTATAAATAAGATCAATACCATCTAAGGTTAGTAAATCTCTTCTTTCATCCTTTCGTTTCTTCACTTTATTTAACATATTGATTCAATTTCTTGTAATCATTTTCTTTACTTCTTGGATGGTCAATTTCCTTTACCTTATCTTGATATAATCAATTGTTTTCCTTGGAACACTAGTCTTGTGTGTTTATATGACCTATACCTTACTTCCCATGTCCATCCTTCTTATACTGTTACATACCTAAAATAATATAGCGTCGGCTATATTATGAAGCATTACATTTAATCATTATTTATCCAAGTGTAGAGTAAATAAATTATCATCTCTTATTATCATTTTTTATACTTCATTTGTGATCTTCACATATTTGCCTTTACGACGAGGGTGTGCCCACCTTAAGTGGCGAACCATTTACTTCATTATTGCTTTAATTGCTATTATCCATTCCACTATGTTTGTATTGGTTTCTAGATATCTACATTGAGTGTCTGAGCATTGGTGGATCATTGTTGAAAGGAACGTTTGTTCCTTTCCAAGTGGTATCAGATAGGCTTTCCTATAGAAGAACGGCCACACATTCCGCAAGAAGAAACCGCTTCAGAACCATGGTTAAAGAAATAGCACACACAGACATTTCGTCTGCTCACACAGGTTGTCCAAGGAACACTTCATGCGTGCAGCTGTGCGAAAGGAAGGTTACGAAGCGTCTGTTGTCCACATAGTCCTCGCCACGCAAAATTATGTCGAACCATCACAGAAAATGAGCGCACTACAATTCCCCGTCGTCGGCCAATCACCATTGTGAATTAAATGCCATTCGCAGATATTTCCTAAGGTTAGCGTCAAAAATAATTCATGGTAGGGAATTATCCCACATTCAGTGTGGGGAGGCATTGAAGTAATTTAAAAGACACGGTTCGCGTCTATTGAAATGTGACTTCGATCACATTCTTGGCTTCTCTCTCACGCGTGCTGTCCCATCTATCATTTATGTCGTCTTTACTGTCCACCGTCCAATTGTCAGGTTCGTTTGTCATGTCTGTCATCCTCATTATCTGGTCTGCTTGTGCCCTTGCTATCCATTGTCCTTGTGTCTTGTCGAGTCAGTGTCGTGTCCTCACTGTTCGTCGAGTGTCATCTCATTACGTCTGTTTCCTTGTTTTTTAGTCTACTTGTTTCCTCGCGATCCGTCATCCTCGTGTCTTGTCGAGTCAGTGTCGTGTCCTCACTGTCCATCGAGTGTCGTGTCATTATGTCCATTTCCTCACTGTCTGTCACCTATGTCCTCACTGTCCGTCGTCCTCGTGTCTTGTCAAGTCAGTGTCGTGTCATTACGTTTGTTTCCTCACTGTCTGTCGCCTATGTCCTCGCTGCCCGTCATCCTCATGTCTTGTCGAGTCAGTGTCTGTCTTGCGTGTTGTTCTCTATCATCTCAGGGTTAGTCCCAGTCTTGCGTATTGTTCTCCGCACGTCCTACCTTAGTCAAGACCAAAAGTCATCAAACAATAGATGTCGAAAAGTTGCTAAAGAAAAAGTTATTGTCAAAGTTGTACAAAAATTATCAAACTTGAAAAGTTGTTGTCAAAGTTGCTGAAATTGTCCAAATTGAAAAGTTGTTGAAAGTTGTTGTCAAGGAGGCCACCCAAAATTCAAATCCGCATCGTAGTTGGAGCGACAGTTGAAGCGGAACACAAATTTTTTTGCCAAATTCAACCAAATTTTCGCAAAAATCAAAGCTCAAGGATTACTAAGCAAGAAATTTTGAACAGTGCATGAGTAGAAGTTGGATCAAAGGACCTGACGGTCGACTATCAAGCTCGAAGACGACCAATAACAACACAAGAAGACCTCATCGAAGCCCAGGTACAAAAAATTCTCCTTCTCCTTTCAAAATTGGCAGTTATAATCCGCATCATCCACTAGTAGACCCCATGGCTACTAACCTTTCCCCAACTCACGACAACGTCACACAAGGAGAATCAGGCAACTCTGCCATTACCACTGATGAAGCTCTTCGACAATTACTAGATGGTATGCACCAAATTAATGTCAACCTAACTAAACTATTGAGTGCACAAAACCAACCTAATCCCAATACTAATCCCCAAAATCACTCCCATGAACAAAGGCATGAAGAAAATGATGACCAGGATGAAGATTGGGAGCAACAAAGAGGCAATCCGGATAATTACGAGAATCGCTATCATAGACAACGATATAACCAAGATCAGGATAGGGATATGGGTTATCACCAACCGAGAGGCCCTAATAATTTTCCACGCATTGATATGCCCACTTTTGAGGGTCATGATCCTCGTGGTTGGATAGCCAAAATGGAAGGCATTCTTGACTTATACCAAATTAAGGATTTTGATAAAGTCCCTTTCGCTGCATCAAAATTAGGCACCGAGGCTTACCAATGGTTCGTTTGGCTTAAACGCGAGAAAGGAGCTACTGTTTGCTGGAATAATTTCACTACCTATTTTTTAGAAAGATTTGATGGAGTTACATCATCATACACAGTAAGACTGTTATCTCTTAAACAAGAAAGATCAGTTAGTGAGTTCGTCTCCGAATTCACCAGTTTACTACCGTATGCATTACACCTCAGTCCAGACACAGTGGTAGGAGCTTTTCGTAATGGGTTGAAAGAAAATATTAAGGTGGAGGTGGACATTCAAAATCCAACCTCGTTGAACGATTGCATAAGAATGGCCAAGCTAGCTGAGAAGAGAATTCAGTTGTATACACAACATGAAATTTATAGTCATCCTTCATATGGCAACAACTCTTTTCGCAGAAATGATCAACCATCAAGATACTTCTGCTATAAATGTCGCAATCACCATCCCAGAGAACAAGCATGTGCACAAAAACAAAACTTTCATATTGAATGCGCTCAATATGAAGGAGAAGAGGAAGAAGCATACCACCAAGAAGAACCTATTCAAGAAGAACTATCGATTGTTCTAGAAGAGAAGGAAGAGGATACAATGGCTATTTTTGTGCATGCCCTCATGGGGTTAACAGCCCACCATACAATCAAGGTACCGGGATTTCTCCACCAGAAAAAGGTAAATGTGCTAATTGATTCAGGCAGTACCCACAATTTTATTGACATCAAAACAACAAAAGCTTTGAATTTATTCATTAATTCTTCCAACAAAGACAAATTCCAGGTTCTAGTAGCCAACGGGGTGAATGCTCAATGTGTTGGGAGAACATCTCAAGTCTCCTTTAAAATGGGAACTTATACCTGGTTTGGATCTCTTTTCTTAATGAATTTAGGGAACTCTGATGTTATTTTGGGAGTTGAATGGTTGGAAACACTAGACACGGTCAACTTCAATTTCAAAAAATTATTTGTGGAATGGAAGGAAAACGGACGGGTCATTCGCTTACAAGGTATTACTACTCCCCCATCACAGATGGTGAGCTCTCATAGTATGGAGAAAACATTAAAAAAGGTTGGATACGGATTCATAGATCAAATTAATTGTTTGAAAAAGCAATCTCGAGCAACTTTGGGTATTTCTGCTCCAGATTTATGGGACATCGTAGCACATTACGCAGAGGTCTTCCAAGAACCAAAGGGACTACCTCCCCAAAGATCCCATGACCATGCCAAGGTGATCGGCCAAAAAGTGAAATCTCAGTCAGAATTACCAATACTAGATGCAGAAGGGCGTATATATCTCCAGCCAGAAGCAATTCTACAAAGCAGAACATGCATACGGAGCTCTCGTCACATCCAAGAATTTCTCATCAAATGGCAGGGCCTACCAGATGAAGATGCAACCTAGGAATCTGAAAGTATTTTCCAGTCATTTCCAGCTTTGAGGACAAAGCTTTCCGAGGAGGGGAGTCATGTTACATACCTAAAATAATATAGCGTCGGCTATATTATGAAGCATTACATTTAATCATTATTTATCCAAGTGTAGAGTAAATAAATTATCATCTCTTATTATCATTTTTTATACTTCATTTGCGATCTTCGCATATTTGCCTTTACGGCGAGGGTGTGCCCACCTTAAGTGGCGAACCATTTACTTCATTATTGCTTTAATTGCTATTATCCATTCCGCTGTGTTTGTATTGGTTTCTAGATATCTACATTGAGTTTCTGAGCATTGGTGGATTATTGTTGAAAGGAACGTTTGTTCCTTTCCATATACCTAACACCTACTTCCTATTCATACTTAGTTTTTTCTCTAGGAATACCGTCATACCAAATATTAAGCATGCCTCCTCCAATATTACCTATTATGGAAGTCACTCTTCCTCAAACACCTCCCTTAACATTTTATGGAAATTAAGATGTCAAACTACTTTTTAAATTTATTTTACAATATTTACAAATATTGGTTACATGCTAATATAGATGCCACAATCCACGTTTTAACAATATCCTTTAAGGGACTTGTCTTGCAATGGTTTTCCACTCTACTCAAGGGTTCCACTACATCTTTCACCCAATTAGTGGATCTACTTACTAAAGAGTTTGGTCTAGGAAAGGACATATGATGCCTTAATATAATTTATTATTGGCAAGAAACACCTAAGTGAGAGCATTGATTCCTTCATTAAAATATGAAAAGGCCTAGGTTACTAAAGATAAATATAACATTGATTACGATGCCTTAAATAAATATTTATTGAAACCTTTCCATGAAATATAACATAATATTTATCACCCTCTTGTTATGTTATGTCTACAAAGCCAATTAGCAACTTAGACCAACTATGACCAAAATAAGAACTGAATGAATAAGTACCAATAGGAAACATAAGCCCAAATTGTTTATAGAAGATATATTTTACTTTTGGCATGACATATGTAGCCATGATTACACTACTTTTAATAAACTTAATAAATTTCTCAATGACCTAGTCTGTGTTGGCAACTTTGACTTTAATATCACTCAACAACAATATATATATAATTATGAAACCATGGAAACGAATTGTTAGTCCACTTACAAAATGTCTGAACCTTAAGATGACTCACCATAAGAAAATCAAGAGCCTTTCAATAACTAAATTGAGCAAGGTAACTTCTATATAATATAAGATAAGTTAATTGTCTTTGTAGACATATTTTATCCAAAGATGGTGGAAAATAAAAATACTTTAATATCAAAGTTGTCACTATATGTGGTCCCAAATATCAAAAAAAATCTCCTAACAAAGACAATGCTAGTGATAACAATACCAAGACATAATAATCCAAAATTAAGAATCTTGAAAAGCCCTAACCTAGCACTAGCTAAGGTTCTTAGTCCAATGATTCTTTACAATATCAATCATCCCAATCCATCAGTGCCAATCAAGCTCAAGATTCTAATGACATTTCTTAACCACCACTTCCAATAAACACTTACACAAATAATCTAGAATCATCAATTATAGATACCCTAACTCTCCATAACTATTCAAAGTTATCCCTTGGGATATGGTTAAAGAGTTAGCCTTTATACCTACCAAAAGTAATTGTTCTCATCTCTAAATGCACCCGTCAGGGGGGCAAAGCCCTAAGGGACACTCTATGGGACAAATGCACCCATGCCTTGCATAGAGCAAAACAATAGGAAGCACCATGAGCAGAAGGGAAGAACCTTATATGTGGTGACCTCAGGGGTTTTTAATCGAGGCTCATTCCTCATCGAATTTTAGCTTCTTTATGTGCAGTGACCTTTGTAAGTTGAGGCTAGGGGGTAGCAAAGAATGAATTTTAATGAAAGTAAAAAATGAATAAATTGAATCCTTGCAGAAAGTAAATCCTAAGTTACAAAGGCAATGTGCCAAATATTTAAAAAAGACCCCCAATTTATGACTACAAGTGGCAATTGAACACGAAAAATATCACCTATGGCTAATGAACACAACCAAGCAAAACACACTACTAGGAATTGAGACAAGTCAAGAGGAGGATAGACCAAAATTAGTTATGACTTCCATTAACATGCTAAAATGATTACAAGGCAATGAGGTTAGAAGGACTCGATGCTCCCTAGGCATGAGAAAAGGCTCGAGCTCTCCTTGTTATAGTAGGAAAGAAGGGTGAAAGGAAGAGCCCACAAGGTTGGGTACCAATAATGAGAAAACAACTTCCAATACTTTTTACAATAAAATCAGACCTATTTATAAGCCGATAGGATGGTTCCTTCCATCTGAAGTTCTATGTATAAGGCTTGTGGATATCTTTTGTCTCTATAGCCAATAAATCCTTCCTTCTACAAATTGTACAACAAAAACTTCAAGGTCTTTGGATCTAGGGCCATAAATATTGATAGATTCTAGGCCTTTGAATGATCAGTGTGACTGACTAGACTCTTTGTTGCTATGTCAGGGTGGCTACACTATAACTCATTTACCACACTCCTAGGATATGTTATTTTTTTGTAGCAAATATGACCTCCATGATTGGTGTAGGTGGATAGGGTAGGCTTATGTGTATGGTAGGTGATGGTTATGACTAGTGTGTGATTGGCTCTGATAGACTTAGCCATAAAAGTCAAGATTTATGACCACTAGTGGATGCCCTCTTTAATGCTCCTTTGCTTGCTCTTCTTGCACACAACTACCATGTGTCCTTGGATGGGGTGGAACCTCCTTTCGCCAATGGTGGAACTTCTCCTTAGAGAACTAGTTATTTCCTCCCTCAGGCTCCCGAATGGTCACCATGTGCCTTGTTTTGAATTTTTTTGGAGGTTTCCTCCTTTATTGGAACTTTTCTCCATCAGAAGGACTACATGACCTGTTGGATTGGAAATCAATAGTCTATGAGCATTAACACCCTTGATTTTGCCCCAATTATATGTGGAGCACTAGTCGTAGATGGGAGATCTAGTAGATGGTATGAATTCAATATTAGTTATCCTTCTCTTGAAGCTCTTTTATTTTGCCTAAAGATGAGAAGCACCTTTCAACAACATAGCCTTGGCTTGTCCTACTTTTAACTAGTTTATCTTGAAGTGAAGCAGGGTTGTAGGGAAAATTTCCCTACAAATTTGGTGGCTCTCAAGGGTACTCAACCTACTGGAGGAGTGAACCTAAACTTTCTTACCTTGTCCATTGGGTACTAAGTCAAAATTTAAAAGTTGAAAGATAGCTCATATTTTGTTACCATTGAATCCCACAGAGCATTTAGGGTTACGTTAAAGGTGAGGCTTTAAATTGTGGATGGCCTCCAATTTTTTCCCAAATAATTATATTGGTGTAGTGGAGAGATAACACATGCCATGGTTTGGGTCATGGGATCCCTTAAACGTAGTTTAAAAACTGGTCCAAGAACATATTCCCAAGGAAGTTCAATCGACTTGAAACCTCCTATAAATCACCCCAATCGATAATAATATCCTTTTAGTTATCATTGGGAGGGTTTAGTGGATTCTTCCACTGATGGGGTCTAACTTAGATATTATCAAGAGGGTTTTCAAATATGGAACAATTCATAGGCCATAAAATACTGGTGCATAGTCCCAAGCTTGTCCTGACAGTCTTGAATATCCATCGAATAACTTTCTTGACTAGTCTCTTGTATGACCTCATGTTATGAGTGGGTATGAACTATAAAATTTGGAAGCTCCTCTCATGATCTTAGATATGTGGGTATTGATATCAATCAAGGTTCTTATATAGAAAACTTCTTAGGTTACTATTATCATCCTTCATCCGATTTGTATAATGTCAACCGGTCATTGCCTACCTCCTTTAGGTTGGATCTAGATATCTCTCACATAGGTTTTGTCAAATTGAGATGACTCTCTATCGTATATGTTTTATATGTTACTTGTATGGGTTGTCATCATTCTATCTCATTCTATTTTTTCATATGTTCTATTTTGGTACCTCGATAGGACCCCCTACTTCACTGAGTCTCTTCTTGCATCATGGTTGTGTTCTTCCACTTTCCTAAGAATAACATTGCTCACAAAATGGTTAATACTAAAAACATAGACATATATACATATGTTATTTTTATTTTTATGGATACTTATTTAGGTAGATCCCATTCATGGAAATGGGAAATTCTTCTTCCTCCATTTTCTCTAGCTCAAATGCATTCTTAGATTTTTTATTAATGATAATTTATGGGTCACTCTAGAAGGCATAAAACTTGGTATGTCGACCCGACATAGTTCGTTCTTCATCCCACTTGAGAATATAATCGCCAAGCTTGAAATCTTGGGGTTTTTTGCTTTTGTTAAACCATTTATTGGTTGCCTCTTATTGTTGAAGTAATGGGTTTTGAGCCTCCTTCCTTTATTCTTCTACTCTGAGTAACTCCCCAATCCTTAGGCCTAGTGCATCATTTTCCTAGAGCTCTAGGTAGTGGAGTAACTGTAAAGCTAGTAATTCTATGGAGATGGGTAGCTTTGCTTATCTTCTATATACTAAAGTATATAAGGAGAACCTGATTGTATTTTTGGGAGTGATCTTATCATCTCGTAAAGCTCCCTTAAGGTGTAGATGCCATTTTCTATGGCTTTCAAACTCCACTCTTTTCAGGATCTTTAAATTTTTGTTTTTTGATTCAGCCATCCAATTTCCCTGGCAGTAGTAGTTTGAGGAATATTTTAGATAGATGCCATGTTGATAGAAAAATTTTGTGATCTTACCTCATGTGAATGATTTCAAATTATTAGTGATGATCGTATGAGGTACCCCAAACTGGGTTATGATTCTAAGAGTTTGATGATCACCTTCTTGGTTGCTTCGTTTAATGGCATTGCTTTGATCCACCAAGTAAAATAATTAGTGGCAATGAGAATCCATTTGTGTACTTTTCTTGATGGGGGATTGGTCATCATGATAAAGTACAAATCCCATTGGGAGAATGATTCATTTGTTGTGATTGGGTTTAAAGGTAACGATGTGTTCCTCTTCCTTCCAACAAAGAACTTACACTCATCGCATCTTCACACCCATTGATGGGCCTTTGTAAACATGGTGGGCCAATGATAGTCAACCTTCATTATCTTAGTAGCTATGGTATGAGCTAAAAAATATCCTCTCAAGAATCCTTGATGAAATTCCTGGAGTAGTTCTGTTTGATTAGATCCTACACATCTTAGGAGGATACTGTAAAAATTCCTTCAAAACAAGATCCCCTTGATTAGGATTAAATGGGTATTTTGTAGTTAGAAATTTTGATTTTGGGCTTTATTAAGTCTTGGTGGATATTTACCTAACTGTATATATCATATCCCCTAGCCAACCCAATCGAGCTCCTCTCCCCCATTATTGATTAGACTTATGTTCTTCCCTATTTCCTTACCAGCCACATCCTCTACCATTTTTTGACACATGGCCCTTCCTCTAACCAGTTTCATAGGTTTTATCTTTATGTAAAAATCTAAGATTTTTGTGATCCATCTGATTCTTTTTTTTTTTTATCTCTCCACCTATTATATATTCTCTTATGCTCGAGTGACTAACATATTTATGATTCTATTGTTAGAGACCAAGTGTTTAAACTTTTTTAGTACTCTGATTAGGGTGTATACCTACTTTTTGATGAAGTTGTACCACTCCTTGTATCCCTTTAGAGTTTGGCTAAAAATATGATTGGGGACTCTTTTTGGTCACTTACTTTCTAGTTGAGTAAAGCAAAAATGTTGGATTCCTTGTCAAAAGTGTAGAGTATAAATTATCTATTGAAGTTGGTATTGGCTAACACTGGTGCCTCCACTATAGCTATTTTGATTTCATCAAACTCTTTCTTCCTTTCTTCAGTCCATCTAAATGGTTGGTCATTTTTAAGAATAAGGGTCATAGGATTGATGATCTTGGCAAAGTCTGGAATAAATATTTGCATAAATTTTATTTGTTTTAATAATAATTGAAAGGCCTCCTTATGATGTGACAAAGAGAGGGGAGTGATGGCTTGTACTCTTTATAGACCAATGGGCACCCCTTATTTGAAAACAACATGGCCAAGTAAATTTACTTAAGGAGCACACAAAATACACTTCTTCAGGTTCAAGTATACCCTAAATTATTGACATCACTTGAAAACCTCATATAGGTGAGTCAAGTGGCTCTCATTATATTTAGAGAAAACAATCAAGTTATTAAGATAAATCAGGTTAATTTTGTTGATCCTACCTTTAAAAGCAATGTCCATGGTCCTATGAAATATTGCTCTTGCATTTGATATACCAAAGAGTATCCTTTGGTATGCAAATATTACTCATTTGGTGGTAAAGGTTATTTTATGATGATCTTCATCTTTCACCCATACTTGATTATATTCAAAAAACCCATCTAGGAGGGAAAACCTCTCTAATCCTGTAACTTTTTATAGGATTTTATCCATCGATGGAAAAGGATAGTGGTCTTTTAATGAATATTTGTTTAAATATCAAAAATCGAAACACAACCTTATTTCTTCATTTTTCTTCCTTAGTGGAACCAAATTGGAGACCCATTGGGTATGCTTGATAGGATATATGATCCTTGATTCAATCAACTTATCTAGCTCCTTTTGCATGAGGGGCTCAATATTTAGGTTGATTGGTCTCTAATTTTATCTTATGGTTCAAGCATTGATATTTAAGTCAATGGTGTGTTGTATGATATTTTCATCATATGTTTTTAGATCTTCGTGGCTCCATGCCATCACATTGTTGTATTTTTTACATAGGTGAACAAGGGCTTGTTGCTCTTTTGTGGTCACAATTTTCCCTATTTTCAACATCTATCCTAGAGCAACTTTGACCTTTTGATAATATCCTTTGTAAATTCTTATCCTTTCTTTCCTCTAGAGTGATCATTTGGATTAAACAAGGTCTCTAATGTGATGATCCATTTTGATAATTTATTAGAGCTCAGCTGGATGATCAATCATCATATGCTTCTTTGATCTAGGACCTCAACTTTTTGGAAAATTTGACTTCCTGTCTAATAAATTAGATGATTTATTCATTGTTTCCAAATACTTGTTAATAGGTATCATTTTTGGGAATAGCAAACCTAATTATCATCTTCACATTCTGCTAATTTTGGAGGAGATTGTCTACCAAGTCGAATTGTGACTATATAACAATCATGTGGTTTTCATCTGCATTCAGTTCCCTAGGAATGGATTGAATATTTATAGCATCAAATGCCTCGATCATATCCCACACTCGGTACCTATATGCTTTATTAGTCTATTCTTGGCCAAGCATTATGATCTTACCTATTTGACTACTATTTTTGCATCATCAAAGATTTGTAACATCTTGATTCCTCTTTTTTCTTGCTAATTGAAGACCAAGCATTAGGGCCTCATATTCAACTACATTGTTTTTGTAGTTAAATTGTAACATATAGGACTACAAAGCCTTGGTGCTCTCTAGTGTATTAAGGAGACTCTAGCATTGGCTCCTATTTGAATTTTGGTCCCTTCAAAGTATAATTTCCATAACCTATTCTTGATCTCTCCACTCCTAAATATATTAGACAATAGAGGTTCCTCCTTATGAATCAATTATGCACCTATCCTGGTTGGCTCAAGCACTCATTATAGAGAAATATCTCCTCCTTCAATTATTTCTTGGTATGCAAGGGGGCCCTCCCTAGGCTACTCCTATTTTTTGGTATCATTTGGAGCATCAATAGTTTGATCTAGGTGGATGTTTGGAGGATCATGACCTCTTTCCATTCTTTTTATTCTTCCTGCAACTGAACAACCACTTTCAACTTATTCCTTTGTTCATCTATGCTTAGGATATCCCAAAGGGGTATTTTCATCATGGTCTTCTTAAAATGATCCACCACATTAAAAGGTTCAAAAGGTAGAGCTTTCATCATGTCTCTCAGCATAAGGGATGAGCTTCATTCTCTTATCAAAGATCATACTAATGCTCCTACTATCTCAAGATCTATTCTAGTAGTCATTGGGATGGTTCATGCCTCATTCTTTAGAGGTGCTTATTTTAGAAATTCTTGCTATCCCTTGGCCTAATTAGTACATCCTATTTGGATTCATGACCTTATTGAAGCTAAGGATTTTGCATTACCTATAATGGTATATGCCTCTTCTTTGTCCTTGGTGGCAAATGCTTTCCTTGGGAGTGAGGGTTGACCATTGATAGGATAGTCAAGAGTTTTTGCCTTAGCATTCAAGTTTTTTATTGAGCATTTAACCTATCGAAGGTCATTGGTTTGATTACATGGTGTTTGTTTTCATCCGATGGAGCGGAGGGATGGAATTCGAGAGGTAGTCAAAAACCTTACCTCTATTATTCAAAGGATGATTTTATCCTACCTCGATGAGAGAAATTCTAAATAGTCTAGTATTTTTGTTGGGATGTGTGACTATTAAATAACTTATTCCTTACATTTTATATTTTGCTAAAATGGGTATCGTAAGGGTCAGGGGTATGGACTTGGCAAACATTAGGATGAGTCAAATTGGTGATGGGTTGTATGGTCGAAGAGAAAGGGCAGGGGTGCTAAATGGAGGAAAACAATGGTGGAGGTGGTATAGGATCTAACCTTCCTATTTGGATTAGGTCCATATTAGCTTGGATAGCTATCTCATAAGCCTCTAGTAGTGAATTACCACCCTTAGGCTTGATTATCATGGCAATATCAAAATTGAAATATTTTAGAAAGTAAATGAATGTCATACCTGGAGGTGGTTAAATATTCTTACGGATCCTTTGCCAAGTCTTACAAAATTGGATGTTGATATTTTCCATTGTATCTGTAGGTACCCTCTTTATAGTTATAAGTCGTTCTAGGAGGGATGCTTTGTTTGCTTTCTCTATGAATTGCTTTACTTGGAGCTCTACTAGTTGGTCCCAGATTTTGACTAATCATGGACTGAGACTAAGTTACTATTCATGATCTCCTTAGAAATAAGCAACCAATAGCCTCGAGGTTATATATTGCTTTTCAATAAAATGCACAACACTTAAATTTACTAGTTACTAAAAAAATTCTATTACAATGACAACATCTTATCTCAAGAAGTAGGGTAAATATTTGAGGGTTGAGGCAAGAATTGGGTTCTATGTGTTAAGTGGAACTGGAGGAATAAGGAGGTCTCTATAATTTCACACCAAAAACTTCTATAAGGTTAACAAGCCATGGCTACATTGTTGTGTCATTGGTCCCTCCATATTTACCTTTGATTTAGAGGTGGTACTAACTTTTACTTAATTAGCTCTAGAAAAGGCTTTGGTCACAGGCATTTCACTCATATAAATCTAGGTATTTCCTCTAAGAATGGAGTCACTAGATGGGGAATTTTTCTTCAACAAGTTGATGAGACAAAGACCCCCATCAAAATCTCAATATTTTTTTTGTTGGATGACTTCTACAAAGTTTATCTTTTAAATCTGAGCCATTAAACAAAGTCATAAATTAACTGTTTGGGTTTTTCTCTTTAAGGAGAAAGGCTATGATCTTCATTGTGGTCATAGTTTAACTTTCTTCAATCTTAGTGGGGCAAACGTAGAAGCTTGTCCCACTAGGTATACTAGACAAATTGTTTTCATCTCGAGAGTCAGGCCTTGGAAGAAACCCGACGTGATGGATGTGCCCATGCCTTATGTAGAATTAAACAACAAGAAGCACCATGGGAAGAAGGGAAGAAGAATCTATGGGTAAACCTCTAGGGTTTTTAATTGAGGTTGGTTCCTCATTGGATTTTAAATCCTTGATGTGTAGTGACCTCTATGAGCTAAGGTCGAGGGGGTAGCAACGAATGAATTGTAATGAAAACAACAAAAAATATTGAATGCTTGAAAAAAGTAAATCCTAAGGTATGAAGGTCATGCACCAAAGAATTAAAAAAGACCTCCAATTTTTTACTACAACAAGTGGAAAATAAACACAAAAAACTATCACCTATGGCTAGTGAACACAACTAAGCAAAAAACATTACCAATAATCAAGACAATTCAAGAGGAGGACAAAGAAAATTTAGCCATGGCTTCCATTAACATGCTAAAATTATTACAAGGCAATGAAGCTGAGAGGGCTCAATGCTCCCTAGGCATTATAAAAGACTTGGGCTTCCCTTGTTATAGTAAAAAATAATGGTGAAAGGAAGAGCTTGCAAGATCGGGTACTAGGCATGAGAAAACAATTTCCAATGCTTTTTACAATAAAATCAATTCTATTTATAAGCCGATAGGATGGTGCCTTCCATTCGAATTTCTATGCAAAAGTCCCATGAATATCTTCTATCTCTAAATCCAATAAATCCTTTTACAACTTGGATGACAATAAATTTGAGATCTCTAGATTTGAGACCATAAATACTGAGAGCTTCTAGACCTTTAGATGATCAATTCAACTAACTAGACTCTCTGTTATTGCATTAGGATGGCTACACCATAACTCTTCCACCATGCTCCTTCTAGGATGCATAATTTTGTTGATATGGCAGACATGGCCTCCCTAACTAGTGCAGGTGAGTAGGGTAGGTTTATACATATAGTGGATGGTGGTCATGGCTAGCATGTGATTGGATTTGATAGGCTTGGCTATGAAAGTCAATATTTGCAACCACTGGTGGATGACCTCTTTAATGCTACTTCACTTTCTATTATTTTTGTGTGCATGACTACCATGTATACTTGTTGGTCAAATATCTGCCTAATTATACAAACCTGCATTTGTGCACCCTAGACATGGCCAACATTGAAAGGCCGGAGGAAAGGAATGTCCTCCGTGCCAATCTCCAGAGAGGGTTGGCTCCCTTACTAAATCCTACACGAGTTTAAGACTAGAGTTGCAGGAAAGAAATTGGAAATGATAGAAAGAGATGGGAAATATGGCCACAGGTCGAAGGTGTAGGATTGGGGATAGACTAGCAGCAGGAAATCCACCCAAGCATTGAAGCAACATGTAATAAAAGAAGGCAATAGAATTTACTTACAACCTTGCAGAGACAACCTCCAGGATCGCATTCCAGAACTCACTCCCTCACCAACAATGTTCAAACTCAGATGCAAAATTTAAACTTAACAGCAGACAATGAATATGAGCGTAAAATAGAAATGCATAAAAATAGAAGGAAATCACACACAAGATCACTTGCAAATTTAGAAGCCAAGTATCTTCTATTGATGCAGAGAACTTGAATAGTTTTTCTGTAGAATGTCTAACCTCCTTTTACAATGGAAATTGATTAGTATTTATAGAGGATTTCACCTCTTTCATTAAATACACATGAAGACAAAATGCTCACAGATCAGGAACCTTGGTGAGACAATTCCTCCTTGAAGTCATTGAAAATATTTCTTTTGAGGCGGTGATCCAGCTTTTAAGGAAATTCTTCTGGGAAATCGGCATTTCTGGGTGTCGGTGCATGGAAAACTGCAAGGCTTGGTCGTTGACTTGGTACATTCGCCATCCTCAAAAATACGCTTCTGCTTGGAAATCATGAAAATCGCCTTGCACTTTTAATATTGCTGCTCTCTTTGCTCGAGATCCACAACCTGAGTTACTCTTTGCCACAAACATTTAATGTTTTTCATTCGCCTGCCTTGGTAGTTCTTGAAAATTCTTTGACATCATTGATAGTGCAACTCGCCCGAACTTAGAAATAAGCGAATGCATATTTACCTTTTCAATCATGTTTCTTGGTGAAGGAGGATGCCTTTATTGATTTAATAATCTCTATGCATTCCCCCAACATGACAGCCATCAACCTTTTATACTCTAGGTGAAAGCACCTTTAACAACTTCCTTGCTCCATTAAAATCTACGTTCACCCCCAAAAGAGGTGAAAGGAGTCATCACCTTCCTCTTGGGGTGAACGCGAAGTTGACTTTTCAAAGTCACTTCAAACTTTTGACTCTTCGCCCACTTTACCATTCATAGCACATTCACCCCTAGGAGAGGCGAATGGAGCTTTCACCCCTCAACCGGGGTGAACGCGAAGTTGAATTTTCAAAGTCACACTTTTAAATACGTTCACCCCAATTGGGATGAACGAAGCGTTCACCCCATATTTGGGGTGAACACACCTTCTTTAAAAGTTGCCCATTTTTGCTAAGTTTTACAATGCTCTAAAGACTTTCACCAATACACTTCAACTAACCAATGTGTTGGGAGCACATTTCTCCATATTTTTAGGATATTCACCCCAAAGTGGGTGAATGAACTTTCACCCAACTCTGGGGTGAACGAGTTTTATACCTTTTAACTTTGGGTAACTTCAACACTTATCTAATATTTGAAACTTGATTGTCTAATTTCTTCTTTCACCCCAATAGGAACAAAGGACTTTCACCCTAATTGGGATAAACATATTTGTAAAAGACTATCATTCACTTTTGGTTTTACGTTCACCCCAAAATGAGGCGAACGAGCCTTTCACCCAATGTTTGAGGTGAATGCGATTTTCCTTTTAAAGCAGTTTATCACTTAACTTTTAGCACCATTTTCAAATTTTTAAGTGATTTTAACCAAAGTCACAAATCATATTTCCTTAAAACACCCATTATTTTCAAGCCAAAAAAGGATCAAAAAAGAAGGAAAAAATAAAATATAAGTGCAACATATTATATCGATCAAAATACTATTTAATATTAATATATTTTTCATAAAATACAATCATCAAAATTTTAATGTGGCATATTACAAAACTACCAATATTTTTGGTGGCTCACGGGGTATCCAACTCGTATGGATGCAAGCGATCCTAGGCCTTTATCCATTGGGCTTCTATGGAGTCTTCTTAGCTTTGGGTGGCACTTTTGATGTAGATGCCTTTCTTTGCGCATCTTTTTTCTTCTCAATGCTTCCAGCCTCTCTTACTCGGAGTACTCTACCCTTGCTTCTTCTACTACTTTTTCTACCATTGCTCTGTTGCTACTCATTCCTCCTATTCCTTGAGGCTTTCAGAGGTTACCTCATAGACTATGACTACCTCCTCCCAAGCATGAGTGGTAAACAAATAGGGAACACTCAATGACTCATAAACAAAGCGTAAATTCTGGATGTCTTCTAGGCTGAGGTGCTTCGCTCGTTAGGCTAACTCAAACAATGCCAGCTCCATGCGAGTGAACTTCTACATAAGAGGCAACACCTGCGCTTCTGTGATGGGCTCCTCCCATGCATCAATCTTTGAGGTATCCTCCATAAACTTCTTCCAAGCCGCTTCCAATTGTTCTTTCGGTAGAGGTTCACCCCATTCATCTATAAAATCTAGAAATCCCATATCGGCAAGAGCATCAAAATGAGTCATGGAAATAGTATGCTCTCGCTCGATTGCATTAAGAATATTCTAACCTTCTCTCACCAGGTCCATCCTTTGAAAGTAGCTATGCAGCATGACTTTTGCAGTAGACCAAGCATGATCCATTTCACTCAAGGGGTGAATATGTATGCTAGAATGCGCCAAGGCTTGAATTTTTACAACCATCTCCATGTAGGGTTCCAACATCTCCTTAGTATTATCTATCAATTATTGCCCCATATGAATCTATATTCGGGCTTCCCAGAGGTAATGCAATACTTGAACTGCTTGTGCGACCAACTTTTCATAGTTTTGGGTTGAGCGAAGGCGTGCCTCCTTGATGCTTTTCGAAGAAAACCTATAGCCTATGTGGCCTTCTCTACTAGTTGATTATGTATGGCCTCTAGCTGCATTCGGAGTGCTTGCATCTCTATTCTTGTTGCATCCCTTTCTTTCAAGTGCACTCCTACCTGTTGGTGCAAGTGTTCATTCTCTATGGTTGTCTTCTCCTCTTGCGCTCTACTTTTGGCCAAGGCACTTTCGAGTTCGATAATTTTATTCTCATGATCAAAATATCTCTACTTATAATACTCACCATGCAAGTATACCGAACTCATATCAACCTGTATGTTGCCCATTTTCTCTATGGGATCAATCCTGGTCAGGTCCTCTATTATAGTCTCACAAACATAATCACTCGACATCATTTCTCCTTGTGGCTTCTGGACCAAGGGAGTGATTTTAGTTGTGTGAGCTTCCATGGCAACGAGATCAAAAGCAACCTTCTTGAGTGGCTGAGCTAGAGCTAGAGCTTCTTTTCACCTTTTGCTTTTCAACCACTATGATGAACTGAGGTGCACCCGATTGATTTTCTCCACATCGAGCTACTTCGATGCCACCTCAACTTTAGGCAGTACTTGCAACTCCAAAAATGGTGTGAAAGGTATCAAAACTTGTGAGCGATCAAGCTCAAAGGAAGTGGATGAGATGGCTAGAAGGGGAGGGACCAAAATGGTGGAGTGGGTGGAGGAACCAAGTTTGATTGTAGTTACGCTCACTCTAGGAGGAGCTTGCATACTTACAGCCTCAATGAAAGTGGTAGCGGCAATGGAAGGGGAAGGGCACAAAAATGGATTTGACCCTGATGCAAATGAACTGAAAGAAAGGGAGGCCGAAGAAAGGGGAAGAGAAGAAGGAGCAGTAGTGACTTGTGAAGGGAAGAAGAGGGAAGTGAAATGGATACAGGAGGGCATACCGAAAGGTGGAGAGATAGATGTAGAAACTGAGGGAAATAGGCTAACAGCCACTACATGCTCCAAAGAAGAAGAGGGAAAGGAAGATGTACCTTCGAGCACAGGCATCATATGCTCTAGTGATGGAAGTAGTTATGAAATAATTTCCTCCTATTGCTTCTTCACTTCCTCCTCAACGTTCACATCCTCCTCAATGTTCATGACCTCCACCTAAGGGCTCTCCATCTGCTGGTCCTCCTCCTATTCATGAATCATCAAAAACATTTGTGCAACCATCATCGGAGCATCTATCACCAATGGAGAGGAAATAATAATCACCAAAACAACTAGAACTATGGGAACTATAGCAACCAAAACTTCAATAGTAGAGGAGGAAGTGGCACCGGTCCTTGGTTTCTTCATAGCTTTGGGAAATGGGGGTGCATCTCGAATAGTCTACTTCTCTAGCAAAGGTGCCTCCTCAACTTTATGCTTCATCCACTATGACCTTCATTTAAACACATACTATTGTTCTTCCTCCTTCAGAGTCTCTTCTTCAACTATTGAGTGCTCTCCCTTTGCCCCACTTTCACCATTGTCAAAATGTTGGAAACTTTGAGGCAAGATCTTAGTGAAAGTGATGGGTTGATAGGCATTAACAAACTCATCATAGGTATCCAAAAATGCCTCATCCATATTCAACCCATAAGGAGACGTGGTTTTTCCTCGATGGACCCGCATTATCCACCAGTTCATAATTTTCTCCTCGATCCACAGGGGCTGACTTTATTTTACTTGACTAAACAACCTAGGTGGAGGAATCTGATTTTTGTACTTCATCGGATTATACTCAACCTCTTATTCATAGTAGTCATGCCAAGGTGGAAGTGACATCATATCTTCAATGTGCCACTCCAAGTCAGGTCCATCAAAATTATTTCACTTTTTCTCAATGTCGGGCCGTGGACAATAGTGAAATGTCTTGGCCTTTATTATCTCTATGAATTTTCCCAATGGGTCATACCTCCATCATTGTGGTAGTTCTATCAATCCCAGGTCCTGAAGTGTTACTGTGAGCAACCTGTTCTGCCCTACCTGGCTCACTTCTATACTACCAAACTTGAAAGGCATATTGCAAGTCATCTTCTTACCATGCCCTACTCCATATACATCATTCACATAGTCTGATTGGTGCACCACCTCCATAGCGAAAACATGTTCGATGGTAAAGTATGGCAGCAGGAATGGCTTACCCGTGAAGCCAAAAATTCTTACGACCATACCCTGAGTAAGCAGAAATATATCTCCCTTTTCTCTATAACTACTGCTTCTCTCATCTCCTATGGCACTCTTTCACATGTACCACAAAGTAGTTCTATTACGGGCCCCAAAAACAAATGGTTAAAACTATAAAATGACTCCCTGCTTGATAGAGCGGAAGTCCACATGTATACTAGCAGAAGCTCATCCCTCTCATCCATTTGCCTCACTACAATGAATGAGAAGTGTTGGTGTAGATGGAAGAAGAAATACCATACCAGAAAGGAAGTATGCATGAATGACGTCTCTTCTCTAGTTTGCAACCTCTCCAACTGAAAATGCAATTTTCGAGAAATAAAATTAGCCCAATCAAAGTAAATCGGATTGGTGCCCTACCTCATGGCCGATGGAGAGTAAAATTCCACCTGGCAAATGCATTGTGCTAGGGCCACCTACCACTTATGAATGGTAGAATCTATCGATAACCAACAACCCATGCCAACATTGAATAGATGTCTAGGCTCTTAAATTCTATGAGTGGCTTTGATAAGTTCGAAAGTTGCCCTAGTTATGGTTCCTTAATCAACTGTATCTCCATGAATCGATGCATCATTACAGTAGAGACATATCTGTCCTCCTGCTCATTGGTATGTAACTTCTTGGTAATCACATATGAAGGAGGCTTCAAACCACAAGCAAATGCTTCCTACACTTCCTCAAGGGTAATAGAAAAAAGTGCTTCTCTATTTGCCTTTCGCACCATCCTAGTAACCGGATTATAAAATTGAGCAATTAGCTTCACCAGCTCTGGATAAGGGTGTACGGGCGTACACAGATACCAAAATAATTGTGAGTGATATGGCACCATCAATGGGCTTCCTATTGTTAACCCTTGATTTACTATGAACTGCACATCCTGCCACAGTTTCTCCATGCCCTTGTTAGTAATTACACAATCTCCAATTTCTACCATTGTGTCAGCGTATGGGTCCAAATCCACATTTTCATTCCTTCGAGCCTTTTTGGATTTTGACCCACCTTCTTTCTTTCTAGACTTCTTGGGCTCTATAGCCTCTATCACCTCTTTGCTTCTTTTTCCCATTATTTCTCTCTGGTGATTACCCTAAAATCTCTCTATAATTTCTACAACAACACTCGAAAACACAGCGGTAATAAAAATTTAAAAATTAAACTGCAAAGCTTTTACCTATTCCTTTATATAGAGCGCCCTTCCAACCACCATAGTAAATGCTAAATTTCCCTTAAGTAATTTCGAAAGAACGTGCGCTTTGTTTCACCCACTCGACACTATTTTTGATGTTCTAATGGTATCAACTATTACTCATTACAAAATCATCCTTGGAAAGTGTGCCCTTCTTATCATATGATTTCATCAAAAAATATACCCTAGCTATTAAAGCTTCCTTGGGATAATAACCCTACCACCTACGAACCAATAAACACTTCTCTTTCGATGGTGTGAGATTTTGCTCCTCGAAACCCTCAAATCTCCCTCCAATGCAAATTTGAGTGCACATTTTAAATTAAATGCCTCAAAAATGTGCCTTAGCTTGCATGCACACTTCTCAAGATTTGCCACACTTCGAGAGGAAATCGCTTTGATAGAGCGCTTTTAAAATTTTGATTATGCTTGCAAAATCAAGAGCGAAAACATCTTTGAGGCGCACTTGTCTTCTTTCCTTTCACTCCAAAAATATTCCCTACTTGCTTAGTATAATTCCATGGTGAATGTCCTTCTTTTAAAACAACTTTAGCTTTTCTTTTCGCCCAATTTAGAAAAAGCATGATTTTCTAAAAAACTCAATTGTTTTTAGGGCATTTCTCTGTTTTTAGATTTTTTTTCTTTTTCCTTTTCATTCGTGCCTTGCATTAAAATTTTCACTTTATCCAAAAAACCAAGCATTTCTCTTTTCCTTTTTTATCATTAAAAATTTTTCTTTCAATACACCTTTAATCACCTTTCATTACCTTTGAATTGCACATTTTAATCGATATGTTCGCCCCAACAAGGGGCGAACGAACATTTCACCCCTTCTTTATGGTGAAAGCCATTTTGACCGCTTCCATAGCGCATTGACTTGGCGCTTTTGTTCTTCTTTGTACATTCACCCTCAAAGGGGGTGAATGGGGTTTTCACCCCTTCTCTTGGGCGAAAGCACCTTTCCATGTAATTGTTGTCTTATGTTTCAGAATGAGGTGAAAACCCTGTGCTTTGACTACGTGCCTTTGGACATAAAATATTTTCTCGAAGGCTCCTTCTTACCTAGGGGCTTTGTAATGTCATCTTTTGGAACTAGCCAAATTATTTCAACACATAATAAATTTAAGAATTGTAAACTAATTTTCAAAAGAACATTTCTTCTTTTTTATATATGTTATTTTATAAAGCAAATAAAATACTAAAAGAAAATATGTACATATTTACAAAGTGGTACCTCTTTTAATCAAATCATTGAACATAGGCCTTCAGATGAAGGCCATTAACTAAAATCAGAAGATCCCAACCATCCATATCTCGAAGATGATATGCATTTACTGAATTCACTACAGAGATCTGAAATGGACCTTCCCAGATCGCATCAAACTTGTGGTGCTTCCCCGGCTTGGCTTTATTTTCATTCCATTTGAGGACTAAGTCTCCCACCTGAAACTTGCGCTCTATTGTCTTTTTTCCAAACCACTTATGCATTGCTTTAGTGTGTTCAGTGAAAGCTTGATACACCTTTTCTCTTTCTTCCTCCAACTACAATAATTGAGCCAACCTTGCGCTCATTGGATCATAATCCTCATCTTCATATTTGAACAACTGCAAGGTCTGGAGGACAGGGAGCTCAATATGAGTGGGTAGAACTACTTCTTTTCCATACACGAGAGAATAAGGAGAGGCTTTAATAGACTTCTTCATAGATATGCGTCTACCCACAAATCCTGATTCAACAATAAGTGCCAACTCCTTTTGTTGCTTCCTAGTGTCCTTTTCAAGATTCGTAACAAGTTTTTGTTGGTGGATTCAGCCAAGCCATTCCCTTACGGGTAATAATTAGATGATATCTTGAGATAGATCCCATACTTACTTACAAATTCGGTAATCTTGGCCCCAATAAATGGAGTTCCATTATCTATTACAATGGCATCTAGGACACCAAAGTGGGTAATGAGTCCCTCCAGGAAAGAGATGACAGTAGCTTGATCTACTTTTTTGGTAGGAATAGCCTCTACCCACCTGGTGAAATAATCTATTATTGTCAAGATGTATTTATGCTCTATAGAAGAATGTGGGTCTATGACTCCAATGAAGTCAAGGCCCCACTACTGAAATGGTGCTTCCACTTGAATCGGGTGCAGGGGCAATGCTCCTTTCCTAGTCCTGCCAACATACCATTGATAATTATCACACTTTTGACTCACTTTATGAGCATCGATGAATAGAGTAGGCCAATAATATCCAACTCGAATGATCTTCAAAGCCATTGGCCTTCCTACATAATGACCATCAGATAAACTAGAATGAAACTCTTCCAATATTTTCTCCTTCTTTGATTCCTTCACACATCTGAGGAGAACTCCATCAATATTCTTATGGAATAGCCCACTTGGCAATAAAACATACTTGAGTGCTTGCAACCTAAACCTCCAACACTATGAAGCATCAAGGTGTGATGGACATCTTCCTAGAGGTAAATAATTCGACAAGGTCCTCTATCCAATCACGACCTATCATAGCATGATTTGCACAAATGCTTTCATCGATATCCTCTTTTTGTACCATAGCCAATGATTCAGATGTTGCACTTTTGGCTAATTCCTAGCAAAGAGCTCATCCATAAACTAGCTTTGTTGGTCAGATCTCCATATCATACTCTTGAATCTTTGAGATCCAACCTGCTCTTTTGTCACCTAGTTCCCCTTGGAGAATGAAGTTTCTGACATCTGGGTGTATAACATAAATGACCATTTTGCTTTGTGAGACAAAGTGCCAAAACTTCTTTAGGGATTTCATCACTGCGTACACCTATTTCTCGATGAAATTATACTTCTCCTGGTGTGGCGCAATAACTTGGCTCAAAAAAGCAATCGACTTTTCATCTCCATCTTCTTGCTTCTACGTGAGAACTATGACATAACTCTCTTGTTCACCCACTGCATAGAGAATGAAGTCCTTAGAATAATCTGGGTTGATTAATACTAGTGCTTGAGTGATTCTTTCCTTGATCTCCCAAAAATCCTATCTTCTTGCCTCGGTCCATTTGAAATCTGCATTCTTTTTCAAGAGCTCGGTCATAGGTTTCACTACCTGAGCAAAATCAGCAATGAACTTCCGAATGAAATTTATCTGACCGAAGAATGACTGCAAGTCCTTCTTGTTAACTAGTAGTGGTAGTTTCAAGAGTGCTTCAGCCCTTGTAGGATCAATCGCCAGTCCTTCTTGTGAGATCACATGACCTAACAATTTCCCTTCTTTGATAGTGAATATAGACTTCTTTGGGTTAATGGAAATCCCAAACTCCCGATATTTCTTGAACACCTACCTCAAATGAGAAACGTGCTCTTCTCTACGATGTGAAAACATAGTCATATCATCAAGGTAAATCACAATAATTCTATTTAATAACTCACCGAAAGTGATGTCCATGGCTCTCTGAAAGGTAGTGCCAACATTTGAAAGATCGAACGACATCCTTTGATAGGTGAACGTGCCCCACTTAGTAGTGAACGTCATCTTGTGTTGGTCCTCATATTTTACCCAGATCTGGTTATAACCAGAGAAACCATCTAACAATGAAAATATTTATGCTCTGGCAACCACATGGAGAATTTGATCAATCTACGATAGAGGGTAATGATATTTTAATGATGCCTAGTTCAGATTCTAAAAATCCATGCACAGACGGATATCTCCATTCTTCTTCCAAACTAGCACCAGGTTCGCCACCCATGTTGAGTGCTTAATTGGATATATTATCTTTGCTTCCAGCATCTTTAACAGTTCTACCTTCATGAGCACCTCGATCTTGGGATTGATAGGTCGTTGTTTCTACCAAAAAGGTTTTACTCCCTCCTGCAACTCAATGGTATGTTGGATTACATTCTTGTCATATCCCTTCAAATCATGATAGCTCCATGCAACGATGTCGAGGAATTCGTAACACAAGTTCTTGATATCTTCCAATTCTTCTGAAGTGCAATCGGTTCTGATTTTGATGATCTTCTCAAGCTCCAACTGCAACTCCTTATATTCCTTCGCATCTACCTTGATTTTATGCTTCTCAACCCTATCATTTTGGTCAAATAGACTTTCCAGTGAAATCAAACCCCTGGGAATGTGATTATTCTTCAATTGAATCATTCCTTCCATCTCCTCTTCGACAAGTACTCTATCATCTACGCTTGCAACTTCCTTAATCAAAAAATTGACTATTTTCTCATCATTGTCAAACACTTGCCAATAGAGGTTCTTATCAGGGACTGAGGGTCTATAGATTACCCTAACAGTCTTGGGTTTTCTGACTACTTGTTCCATGGGAGAGTAATTTGCACCAAGAGAGGCTAAAATATCTGCATGTTTGTTCTGCTCCCATGAAATCGCTTGAATGTTCAAGGTTGTAAAGGACTCAAATAAATCCCATACTTTGTTGTGATAAGCCTTCAAGTAGTGCTGCTTTGACACACACTTGTTTGTGGTCTGGTTGACAATGAGCTCAGAATCTCCAAAGATTTGCAGTTGTTTGATGCCTAATTTCTTAGCCTTTTTCAAGCCAAGACACAATGCTTCATATTCGGCTGCATTATTCATGCAACTCCAAGTTAATCTATATGAATAGGTCTTCTGTAACCCTGTAGGAGAAACTAGAACAATACCAGCCCCTATGCCATTTTTGCACCTGGCACCATCAAAATACAACTTCCATAACTGATCTGCAACAAGGTCTGGGGACTCAAGGACCTTTTCTTCAATCTGCTCAGGTTTGGTTATAGTATAACAACCAATGTCAGTTTTGACCATCGCATTGAAATCCATGAGTGAGAATTCATCTTCAAGGTGAAGTTCACCAAGCGCTTCTTCCATCAAGTCAACTTCTTCTAATTCTTCAGTCATCATGTTGACTATGCCTAGAGATTTTTCTTCTTCTTCCAATTTCTCTATATGAAAAGTGGATGGCTTTTCATTATAAATATGGATTCTCTTTCCTTTGAATGGAATCTCCAAATGTGAATAGTCCAAGGAAAGGTATCCTCCCAATTTCATTGTGAACTCCCTTGAGAGACACATGTTGAAGTATGGTTCCAAGTCAACCACCACTACTTCTTGGATAATAGTGATTTATGGCATGCTATGTAGAACAATAGGAATATCCTTGATTACTCCCACTATTTTGACTGGAGTCCCATCCAACTACAATACTCCTAGACTACTTCTATGTATTCCATTCCCATTACTTCGCATACTACCTTTGGCATGATAGTAGTTGCAACACCGAAATCGATCATACAATTGTGCATAATCCACCCCTCCATTCTGAGTGAAAAATAGAATGGGGGTGGCCTATTATTTCTAGTGGTAGAAGTTGGCAGTATCTAAGCCAACACTATCTGAGAATGACTTTTCTTTTGCTCTTTTGTAGTCTTGAGAGACTCTTGCAGTAGGTCAACTTGCCCAGGTAACTGCAATGCATCATATAAGCTTACTTTTGTAGGTATCTTCTTCATCTCTTCCATAATGTTATAATTAGAAACACTAGGAGCCTTTTCTTCTACAACCCACTCATACTTATCTCGAGTACTATTGAGTAGCTTCCACCCTTTATCGCTTAGTCAATGATGGGTACCAAAGGTATTCCTTGGCTTGTTCTTTTGCCTCATTTTGTGCTTGAGTAACTGCAGGTTGAGAAGTTGATGCCTTTATCTTCTCTTGAGCTTGCTTGGGTAGTAGATCTTTCAACAAGATAGAATCCTGCTACTTCGACATCGCACCAGGCACTTTCACTAGTGATTGCACTTTTTCATTTTGCACCTTTGGTTCTGCAGGAACCTTCAAAGGCTCCAACTCCACTGGATCTACAGTCACTAGCTTCTTTCTAGATCTTGTAAGAACTGAAACTTGCTCCAAATATGGGACCATAAAATTATGATCAACTTCCATTATCATATTAACTTGTCCAATAGAACTTTTTGCTAGCATCTGTACATAGTTCAGATGAACCATGCATGTGTCTTCTCCATGAGGATCATTACAAGTTGAGCACCAATATGCTCTTTCTGATGTACTGGTTTCTTCATTTGTCAACATAATTGTGTTCCTTTTAGGGCCCTTGCTAGTGGTTGCTTGCTCTTGAGTAATAGGTGGTGTTTGAAATCTCCTTGACCAAAAATCAGCCTCAACTTACTTCTTCCTTACTACTGTGAGTTCGTTTGACATTGTTCTTATGGCTGAATTAGCAGATTTCACCTCTTGTAACAACTTCATGTAAGGATCAAGATTCAAGGGTGTAGGAGGTGCCAATAAAGGTAGAGGTACTGATGGGGTAGGCAATGGTAGTGGAACTGGTGGCACTAGTAATATTGGGAAAGGAACAAGTGTTAGAAACTATGGTGTTACTAGAGTGGGTAACTATGGAAAACTTGGAGTAGGAAGTTGTGGGATAGGAATCAGAGTGACTTGAGGTGGACCCAAGCTCCATGAGGGAACTAGGTACATAGAAGGCATAGGCTATGAGAATGCACTTGAATATAAATATTGTGGAAGATCAAGAAGAATAGGCATGGTCACTTTTGGGGGAAGCTTGCCTATGGCGATCAAGTCTGATTCAGCCTTCTGTGCTTGTGTGTATAGATCTAGGAATGTATTCACATTGGCTTATCGAACAACCATGCCAATGTCAGAGTTAAATGCTCTAAGATAATAGAATGCAGCTTGTTCATGCATGGGCCGAAGACCATCAGGAACCCTTTGCCAACTTTGGGTGAACCTGACGTTGAAATCAACTATCTCCTCTTGTGGATGTCTTTGAATCATTGTAAATTGATGTAACAAGGAGAATGGATCAGCTTGTTCATGAAAATTCTTGATCAATAGTTCTACCAACTGATCCCATGTGGTGATAGTGGCGGGTGGCAAGGATCGATACCAATATAACAACTTTCCTCTAAGTGATAACACTAACAACCTTACCATAATATCTTCATCTGCAATATCATGGATCGTAGCCAAAGAAGCCACATCCTGAATATGCTCATAAGCGGTTTTACCAGTACCATCATAGGTAGGCAAAGCCTTCAAAGCTGCTTGGGGGACTAGATTTTGTGCTTGTAAATTCAAGGCTCCTGAGCTATTCCATGTTGGGAACTGCCTTGGTGGTTGTGGCTATTGTGGTGGTGGGTTCTGAGCCATGTGGACTGGTGTGTGTGGTTGAGCTTGGGGAATGCTAGTAGTAGTACTAACTAGACTTGTAGGAGCAGAAAACACACCAGCTAATCATGAGGATGTTATGGATGATGTATGAAGTGTATGAGGTAATGATGATGTACGATGTAAAGTAACTAATTGAGGATGCTCTCCTAACCTTTGGGTATCAAGTTCATAGAACTCAATAGGATTTTCAAGATTTTTGGCCTTCGATCTCGTAATCATGAAGCACAACTTTCATTGCCCTCATATTTGGAGGCTTCTAGGTAGAATCGAGTCGCCAGATGTTCTAACTATACAACATGAAGGTGAACATCAAACCTTAATACTATTGAAAGTGGAACTTTCGAGGTCCCATCGAGCGTGCCAAAAATTGTTGGTCAAATATCTGCCTAATTATACAAACATACATTTGTGCACCCTAGACATGGCCAACATTGAAAGGCTAGAGGAAAGGAATGTCCTCCGTGCCAATCTCTAGAGAGGGTTGGCTCCCTTACTAAATCCTACATTAGTTTAAGACTAGAGTTGCAGGAAAGAAATTAGAAATAATAGAAAGAGATGGGAAATATGGCCATAGGTCGAAGGTGTAGGATTGGGGATAGACTAGCAGTAGGAAATCCACCCAAGCATTGAAGCAACATGTAATAAAATAAGACAATAGAATTTACTTACAACCTTGTAGAGACAACCTCCAGGATCGCATTCCAGAACTCACTCCCTCACCAACAATGTTCAAACTCAGATGTAAAATTTAAACTTAACAATAGATAATGAATATGAGCATAAAATAGAAATGCATAAAAATAGAAGGAAATCACACACAAGATCACTTGCAAATTTAGAAGCCAAGTATCTTCTATTGATGTAGAGAACTTGAATAGTTTTTCTGTAGAATGTCTAACCTCCTTTTACAATGGAAATTGATTAGTATTTATAGAGGATTTCACCTCTTTCATTAAATACACATGAAGACAAAATGCTCACAGATCAAGAACCTTGGTGAGACAATTCCTCCTTGAAGTCATTGAAAATCTTTCTTTTGAGGTGATGATCCAGCTTTTAAGGAAATTCTTCTGGGAAATCGGCATTTCTGGGTGTCGATGCATGGAAAACTGCAAGGCTTGGTCATTGACTTGGTACATTCGCCATCCTCGAAAATATGCTTCTGCTTGGAAATCATGAAAATCGCCTTGCACTTTTAATATTGTTGCTCTCTTTGCTCGAGATCCACAACTTGAGTTACTCTTTGCCACAAACATTTAATGTTCTTCATTCGCCTACCTTGGGTGCTCTTGAAATTCGTTGATGTTATTGACAACAATTCACCCAAACTTAGCAATAAGTGAATCACATATTTACTCTTTTCATCATGTTCTTTGGTGAAGAGGGTGCCTTTATTATTTAAACTACAACATCAACCTTTTATACTCCAGGTGAAAGCACCTTTAACAGCTTCCTTAAACTCTACGTTCACCCCCAAAAGAGGTGAAAGAGGTTGTCACCTTCCTCTTGGGGTGAACATGAAGTTGACTTTTCAAAGTCGCTTCAAAATTTTGACTCTTCACTCACTTTACCATTCATGGCGTGTTCCCCCCGAGAGGGATGAATGGAGCTTTTGCCCCTCAACCGGGGCGAATGTAAAGTTGAATTTTCAAAGTCATACTTTTAAATACGTTCACCCCAACTTGGGGTGAACGCACCTTCTTTTGAAAGTTGCCAATTTTTGCTAAGTTTTACCATGCTCTAAAGAACTTTCATCGATTATGCCTTCAACTAGCCAATGTGTTGGGCGAGCACTTTTCTCCATATTTTTGAGGACATTCACCCCAAAGCGGGGCGAATGACTCGTTCACCCCCACTCTGGGGTGAACGAGTTTTAAGTGCCTTTTAACTTCGGCCCAACTTCGACACTTATCTAATTTTTGAAACTTCATTTTTTAATTTCTTCTTTCACCCCAATGAGGAGTGCAAAGGACTTTCACCGATTACTTGGGGTGAATGTGTTTGCAAAAGATTATCATTCACCTTTTCTTTACGTTCACCCCGAAGTGAGGCGAACGAGCCTTTCACCCAATGTTTGAGGTGATTGCGATTTTCCTTTCCGATGAAGCTCCCATAGTTTATGCACTTAATTTTTGAGCACCATTTTTCCAATTATTTATGGGTGATTTGAACCAAAGTCTCCAATCCATTCCCCCAGTCATTTCCCTTAAAACACCCATTATTTTCAAGCCAAAAAGGATGCAGGAAAACAAAGAAGGAAAAATAAAATATAACTGCAACATATTATATCGGTCAAAATATTGTATGTTAATATTAATATATTTTACCTATTACAATAAAAAATTCATCAAAAATATTTCAATGTGGCATATTACAAAACTACCAACAATACTTAAATGGTTTGGAACATCCTTTGACCAATGGTGGATCTTCTCCTTAGAGCATTGGTTGTTTCCTCCCTTAGGATTTTGACTAGTCGTCATGTGCCTTGCTACAACTTTTATCAGAGCTTTTCTCCTTTGTTGGTGATTTCCTCCATTGAAAGGACTATGTGGGACATTGAATCCAAAGTATCTTGATGGTTGATCATTTCTACGAAAGGAATTGTTGCGATACGAAGGACGACTATAAGTTTCACGCCGTGCAAACAACTGATTTCTCTTCTCAACCAGCTTAGCTATTCTTATACAATCGTTCAGCGAGGTTGGATTGTGCATGTCTACCTCCACTCTAATATTTTCTTTCAATCCATTGCGAAAATCTCCTACCATTGTGTCGAGACTGAGGTCTAAAGTATATGGTAGTAAACTGGTGAACTCCAAAACGAATTCGCTAACCGATCCTTCTTGTTTAAGAGATAACAGTCTTACTGTGTATGACGATGTAGCTCCTTCATCAAATCTTTCTAAAAAAGAGGTAGTGAATTTTCTCCAGTTAATAGTAGCTCCTTTCTCTCGCTTAAGCCATACGAACCATTGGTAGGCCTCAGTGCCTAATTTTGATGCAGCGAAAGGGACTTTATCAAATTCCTTAATTTGGTATAAGTCAAGAATGCCTTCCATTTTGGCTATCCAACCACGAGGATCATGACCCTCAAAAGTGGGCATATCAATGCGTGGAAAATTATTAGGGCCTCTCGGTTGGTGATAACCCATATCCCTTTCTTGATCTTGGTTATACCGCTGTCTATGATAGCGATCCCTGTAATTATCCGAAGTGCCTCTTTGCTATTCCCAATCGTCATCTTGATCGACATTTTCTTCATTTCTTTGGGCATGGGAGTGATTTTGGGGATTAGTATTGGGATTAAGCTGGTTTTGTGCTCGCACTAGGGTTTTTAGGTTGAGACTAATTTCGTTCATACCATCTATTAAGAGTCGAAGAGATTCATCGTTGGAAACGGCTGAGTTACTTGAGTTTCCTTGTGTGATGTTTTCGTGAGTTGGGGGAGGGTTAGTAGCCATAGGGTCTACCAGTGGATGATGTGGATTATAACTACCAATTTTGAAAGGAGAAGGAGAATTTTTTGTACCTGGGCTTCGATTAGGTCTTCTTGCGTTGTTATTGGTCGTTTTCGAGCTTGATAATCGACCGTCAGATCCTTTGGTCCACCTTTTGCTCATGCACTTGTTAACATAACTTGCTTAGGAACTTTTGAACTTTAACTGCTACAAAATGTGATTGAATTTAGCCAAAAATTTGGTTTTCGCTTCAACTGTCGCTCCAACTGCGATGCGGATTTGAATTTGGATTTGGGCTCCTTGACTGCAATTTTTTGACAGCTTTTGACAACTTTTCTTGACTGCAATTGTTTGACAGCTTTTGACAATTTTTGACAACTTTTCTTGACGAAATACGGGACTAACCACTAACCACGGACTGCCAGAAGATGACGGACAATGAGGACACAGGCGCAGTCAGCAAGGACACGATAAGACTAGATACGAAATGTGAGACGACAAAGCGGACACGAACGCGAAGCAGACACAACGGACGATGTCACAGCTGGACAGTGGACACAATGGACGACACGACAGCGGACACAACGAACGACGCGATAGCTGGACATAACGGACGACATGACAGCTATACAGTGGACACAACGAACGAACAAACGAAACAGACAGGACGTGACAAAATGAATGGACAAGACAGGACGCGATGAAACGAACGAATGGATAGGACAGAACAAGACGAAACGAATGAATGGAAGGACAGGATAGAACGGGACAGAACGAGACAAAACAAATCGAACAAACGGCCAGGACAGAACGCGACACGCGTAGGAGCTCCAGACATGTGACCACAGTCACGACGTAGAGGGTGAGATGCCCATGTTTTAAATCCGCCCGTAAACAAAACACGACCAATGTGGGACAAATAGCAAAACCCACGAAGGAGGAAAAAATTGTAACTGACGTCAGCGTCGAAATTAAATTAAAAACCTTAAGTTTTGCAGGCAATATGAAAAATCGCTAATTTTGATTGGCTGACGGCGTGAAAGAATTTGTAGGTATTTTTGCCAGATTTTCGAAGGCGTGGCGACTGTTTAACTGTACCGGGACCGCCTACGAGCTGAATGTTGCCTGTGGTGGCTGGGAAAAGTAGCATGCGAGCGAAGGATGTTGGCTGTAGTAGAATCGCAGCTGCTAAGGACGCCTGCGGTTGGGTGTGGCAGTGGATCGAAATTTGACAACTGATACCACTTAGAAGGATTCAACTTAGTTCGTTATAATTAATTCGGATCAATTTCCTTAAATGCAATATGATGAACAATAAGAAATCCATAGCAGTAAATAATTAAAATCAAATGGAATTAGTTCGCCGCTCAGGGAGGGCACGTCCCCGCCGTGAAGGCAATGCTGAAATGCAGAGAATATAAAATAAAAACGATGATATAATTTGGAATAGTCTAACTACTATATATATGAAATATTTTACTCTTGGAATACCTAGCCGACGACTAGGTTTGGTGTGTAACAAGCAACTATGGACATAACCATCCAAATAAAATCCATCAGACTAACCGTAGCAAATGTCTTTGAGCAGCCAATTCCCTCCTTTTGAGAAAAACCCTTAGCAATAATGTGTACCTTGTACTTCACTTGACTATCTAAAGTGTACTTGGATTTATAAATCCACTTACACCCAAAAACATTCTTCCTTTCTAAAAGAGGAACGAGTTCTCATGTCTAATTATTTATCAAATATTTATACTTCGAAACAATGGTATCTTCCTATTTTAGTTGACTCTTGGCTAGGGAATAGGTGAGAGGATATCTAAATTTATCAAACATCAAGAGCAGGGTATAAGAAGGGATATTTTGATGTCATTCCATAGAAAGAAATGTTTAAACATCCTGAAGAAGATTCCAAGCCCACTTGGGTGTTGGATGGAACATGGGAGTCCTAGGCACATACAGAGAAGAAGTAACATAAAAATCCAAAACTAAAACATCCAAATCATACTCACCATATAACTCAATATCTAATATAGTCACACACATCTTGGGAGGATCACTCCTAGATTTAGAAACTAATGATTCTAGAGAGATGTTGCTTGAAGAGGAGATAAATCATTAGGATTAATTATAGAATCCCCACTAGAGGGTGAATATGTAAGAACAATTGAAATAATACCAACAAAAATCTCTAAGGGGGTCTCTAGAAAAATTAGAGAAAATAAAGGATCTTCTTCCAAGATATTATGAAGAGGACTTGAAGGTGCTACTAGAAAAACCTCATAAAAAATCACATATTTCCAAATAAGAACCTCATGTATCTTGGGATCATATATATGATAGGCCTTGGAGGTATCTGAATGGCCCACAAAATGCATCTATGACCCTTTGACGCCTCTTTATTTCTAGTATCTTTGGATATGTAGGCCCATGTTGTGGATCTAAAGATATGGAAGCAGGACACATTAAGATTATCCCCTATCAATCTCTTAATAGGAATCATTCTCTGAAAGGATTATATTAGAACATAGTTGATACATGTTGCACAAATGTATGCTTCATCTCAAAATTTGGGCTCCATGCCTTAGAATGCAACATACATTGATCCATATCTACAATTACTCTATTTTCTATTTATCTATCCTATTTTACTCTAGAGTATAATGAACAATCCTCTGAAAGGTAATACCATGAAGAGACAAGAAATCTGAAAAATCATTGCTCACATACTCATCTTCTCTATTTATCATAAGCCACTTGATATTCTATTCTAACTGATTCTCACTAGTGCTTGGAATTCCTTAAACTTTCCAAAATCATCATCTTTGATATGAATAATATACAACCATACATATAAAGAGAAGTAATCAATGGGATGAAGAAAGTACCTATTTTTTGAAAGATACGGTGTACCCATGGGTTCAAAAATCCATTGTGAATGAGCTCCAAGGATTATGTGGCATGCCTAGCTATTCCTTTTGGAAAGGATTCCTTATGGTGCTTCCTAAAGCATATCCCCCACATATTGATCATGACTCATGTACCTCAATGAATCATAGCTAGGATGCCAAAGTATGTGATTCCATCATTGACCCTCATAATTTATCTATGCCACCATAGCCATAAAATCTATCTTTTGAGAGAAGAAAGTAGGAGGAATACGTTTTTTTGTCTAGATTGTACATTTAATCCAACTCATTATAATACCCTGAGGTCAATATCTTGAAGCTATCATTAATGTCCTTGATTAGGCAAGAATTACACCTTTTTATTTGTATGAGTGATACAATATATAGATAAAATATTGGGGCCTACACTTAGAACATGAAGAATCTCATCAAATGAGGAAGAACCAATACTTACCTCACCACATCCATTTACTTGTAAGGAGGAGTCATTCTCAATAACAAAATGCTCTTTAGAATGTTGTGTGTTGTAATCATGTAGAAGACGTTGATGCTTGGTCGTGTCAAGTTACCCCTTTAGTAATATTCTCATTAAAATAAGTGGATGTCTAGTATGCTAAATGAACAACTACATGTGCTTATGAGGTTTCATCATCATGATTATCCTCACCTTGAGCATAGAAGAGAGTAGCATCAATATCCCACATTTTGGATGCTTCTTCAAGATTTTTTAATTGACTAATATACTCAACATTGATGTTAAAAATAATGCATTGTTAAGGTATTAAGGTCTACCTTCAATCTACTGATTTATGTGGAATCAATGTGATCATACAATCCCTAAAATTTATGAAGCAAATCCTTAGGATCCATAATGTTGCTAACATGAGTGTCATAGATATTATCAGTATGAAGAGATATCACACCAAGAGCCTCATATTTCTTATACTTGAAAACCTACTTTCTTTCTTTAGAATCAATCTCTAGAGTCTTTTCATTCACATATTTGAGCAATCCCTTACTTTAGAGTAGAGCTCCAACTTGATTTTCTAGGTGAAATAGTTTAGACCATTCAACAAGGGCACATCCTGATCCATAACTTTCCTATCCAAGTACAAAATCCTACATGTACTTGTGACCAAAAACAACACTACCAATGCAAAGACCTAAAAAATATATGTACTTTAAAAAATGCTCAAAATGCTTACGTATGCAAAAGCTATGCCCCCTAAAGTTTATACTTGAAATCACACAAATTGCCTCTAAATTATTTGAAAAGTTAAAAAATTATCTAGTACCTATAATAAAAGGAAAGCTACCACATGTTACTACATGATTTTCTAATGAGGTTCTAATTGAGCATTGACTGGACAAAATATCATCAAATGGAAAGCTACTTTGTTTTGTTGTCCTATATAAGGAGGTGCCAATTGGGTACTAAATATGAAAGCCACTGGGTAGTGTATCGATGAACCAAAATACACCACTTGTCATGCCTTTATTCACTCTAAACTTGTAAATCTACACTATACCATTTGTCATTCTCTAATTTGCTCAAAAATTTATGCATTGCCAAGTTTGTTGCTAATTGTGCAACTATTGGATCAATAGGTTCAATGAATTGGAAAATTATGATTGGTTGAATTCATATTTATACTCACTATGTGGTGCTCTTCTTAAAACATTGACCTTTGATACATCTATTAGATCGTAACACTTTGAATAGATTATATTATGAAATTTAAAGGGTATTTAAATGCAATAGTTTCCCAAATATGGCATAACAACCTATAACTACCCTTATCCCCTAGTAAAGCTTACAAACATTGTGTTGAGTGGTTACTCAACTTACATTTACATTATACATGATGTAATAGCTCCTAAAATTCTCCCATTATTACATCATAGTATTGGAGAGGAAAATTTAAAATTATTCAAATTTGACTCATTCTAGTGGTTTGGTGAAGATGCCTACTCGTTGTTCTTGAGTAAGACAAAATTTGAGCTATATGTTCTATTGTTGAGCATGTTCATATATGAAGTGGCACTCCATGTCGATGTGCTTGGCCCTTCTGTGGAAGACTAGATTCCAAATAATTCTAGTACTACTTGGTTGTCCCAATGCATAATTGTAGGTTTATCTTGTGGTACTCCCATATTTACTAACATATGTTTTAGCCATATTGCTTCATAGACAACTTCTCTTGTTGCACGATATTCTACTTCAATGGAATATTGAGAAACTATTTTTTTTTTGGATTTCCCATGATATAGGTGTAGTCCCTAGAAATAATACATAGCTAGAGGTGGATTTTTGGTCATCAATACAACTTGTGTAATCTGCATCTATATAACCTGTTAAGTGGAATTGATCACTCCTCTTGAATTCTAAACCATACTTAGTAGTGCCTTGTATATATCTTAGAATTATCTTTATTTCATTCCAATATGCCATCTTTGGTTCTTGCATGAAATGTGAGAGATAACTCGTTGTAAAACTGATATTTATGTAGTTCAGGTAGGTGAGAGTCCCAACTAACTGTCGATAAAGTGTTTCATTTACTGGAGCAGAATAATCAAAACATGAGAGTTGTAAACTTCATTCCATAGGATTTTCTATAGGATTACAATCTTCCATGTGATATTCCTTAAGAAGGTTCTTGGAATATTTGCTTTGTGAAATAAATATGTGATGGTGATTCTATTTTACCTCCAATCCTAGATAATAATGTAATAACCTAAGATTGATGATGTCAAAATATTTTTTCAACTCTACTTTTGCATTTAAAATCATACTCTTAGAACTTCCTATGATGATTAAATCATGTACATACACATTGATGAATACAATCTCATCCTTTTCTCTTTGTGATATAGACTTGGATCATATGAATTCCTTTTAAAACCATGCTTTCCAAAATGTTTGTCTATCTATATGTACAATGCCGAAGGAGCTTTTTTGAGACCATAAAGAGATTTGATCATTTTTCATACCTTTGTTTCGTGTCCATACAACACCCCTAATTGGTAGACTTTACTTTGGATAATAGACTATGTTTGAGGAGAATAGTTAATGGTATAGCTTCAGTTAATGATGTCTTGTTAATAAAATGAATTGCATCCTTTTAAGCATGGAATATGGTACTACTAATGTAATTTTGGATGCAAGAACAAGTATCCTCTCTTGGGTGGGAAAACCATGGGGAAACCACCTATTGTGAGTGATATCTTAGGGAAATGATGATGATGACTTGCTCATCAACAAATCAGGGTAACAAATTACCCTTCATGTAGATGCATATCATTTTATTTATGTCTATGTTCACACCATTGGGCTAGGAAGTTGCTTGCTATGAGTATCCTTAAAAAGGATCAATGATAGCATTAGTCTATCTTAAAAGAAACTGCCTACTTAAGGATAAAACAATGGTGTGAAAACATTGTTGGAGTGAATGCATGGTTGTTCTTGGTAATGCTTAAATGTGGATTAAGTTATTGATCATTTGTTAGCATTAATACCTTAGATTCATGAAGTGATAATTAGCTTTTGATTTTAGCATTTATGAAATAAATCAAATGATGGATTTGAATATTTCTTAGACTATTAAACTTTAGATTGGATTCTAATATTGAGAAGTAAATTAATTAAACAACTAGTAATAATGGATTAGGGCAATCCTTTGTTTGAACTAATATTAATGCTTTATTAAACCACTTTATCATGCTTTGAGTGGTTCTTCATTAAGTCTTGAGGTGGCACACGCAAGTCTTGCGAAACACCTTTTTGAAAATTTTCCTTGCATACCTCCATGTAGGAAGGTGTGTCCTACTCCTCTTACCCCTTAAATCTAATGTGTTGGGCAGAGGCTGGGTTGGAGGAAAATAGATTTCGGGTTAGATGGCTTGTGGAGTGTGGACCTAGAGATAGTGCATCGTCAGAGAAGGGACATAAGAGGAGCTCAAACCAGGTTGCTTCCTTGTTTTATTCTATTGCTTTGCTTAAATTATCTAGTTATTGCTTGTTGTACATAAGATATTACTTTGCTTGTTGTGTTTTACCCTAAACTAGTGGATTGTGTGAGTTTAGATCTATGCCTATCTATCTTGTGCTCTTGTGTAGTAGTCTATCTCTTGGTTTTGGAGTTCTCAGTATGCTTGATAGTTGTACTTCATTGTAGATGCTTGTTGGATGGGTCCATGACTTACTTTCCATCTACCATATAAGCCATCCCTTTGTTAGGACAACTCCTTGAGAACCTGCCTGTATGTTTGTGCCTCATAGTCCTCAAAGAGTGTCATGTTGTTTGGATTTGTTTTGGTTATGTTGCTTGGGTTTCCTAATTTGTGAGGCCTGAGTGAGATCACCATCCATGTTGGAGCAACTCCTTGAGAACCTACCCATGTATGTTGTTTGTCTCTATATTGGCCAATGCATAGATTATATCAGCCAACATCGCTAAGTCTTATAGCTTGTTAAGGTTTAGTTTGGATTTTTTATCTTCTCCTTAATTGTTTGAGCTTAGAGGTATTGTTTGGTTTTGAGAACCCTTTTTATTATTGTGTGCAGCTCCTTAATTTATTTAATTCTATGGTTGTAGAACAGCAAATTTTTTAGATTGCTTAGTGAAAATGTGAATGAATGCAAAGTGTTCTAGATAATGTTGGAAAGTTATTTTTTTAATTAAGTAAAAGTGTATCTTTAAAGTAATGGAATTATGGGTTGTAATAAAGAGACTTCTTATCCATGATAGCTTGTTAAGATGAGTTATGTTTTAAATTGACCCTTTTTACTTAAATATGGTTATGATAGATTTGTAATATGATTTTGGTATGGAACTATGTATGTTCTTGTTTAAGGAGATTTTCATTTAAGATTTGGAATAAATGGTTTTGAAATAGAAACTATAATAATGATTTTCAAGATTCTTGTGGGTTAGGAGATCGTTATGAAGAGAAGTATGAGATTAATGGTTTTTGAAAGAAAAAAAAAAACTAAAATAATGACTCTTGAAGACTTGTGAAAGCTAGGAGATATTTAAGAGAAGAAGCAAGGAATTATCTTTGGATAAATTAAATATTGCATGTGGTTTTGAAAGAGAAACTATGATAATGACTTTCGAGACTCTTGTGGATTAGGGAATCATTATAAGACAATATGGGATTCTCTTGTTTTTGAATGGAAGTTTGCATGTGGTTTGAAAGAGAAGTTATGATAATGATTTTTGAGACTCTTGTGGGTTAGGGAATCATTATAAGAGAAGTATGGGATTCTCTTATTTTTAAATAGAAATTTGCCTGTGGTTTTGAAAGAGAAACTATGATAATGATTTCCTGAGACCTTTGTAGGTTAATGGATCATTATCGAAAGAAGTATGGGATTCTCTTTTGGGTTTTTGTATGTTGGTTTTAAAAGAGAAAGTATTATAATGATTCTTGAGACTCGTGTGAGTTAAGGTATCTTTATAAGAGAAGTATGGGATTCTCTTCATATAGCTTGTTCCTAATTATATTTTATGCATGGCTATTTGCATAATAGAAAATAACATGTTTCAAGTTACATTGCATATAGAGATGTCCTAATCCCTAAGTATTCCTCATAAGCTATGGGTGTATTTCTCATCACGAAGAAGCTTGAAGATACTTAGATGGCTTGAAGATATTTGGTGGATGGCTTCATAGTGCTTTGAACATATAGATGATGTGGAAAAACAAAGGCTATGTAAAAGAATATTTTGTTCAATGAGTTTTGTAAACTTGATTATTGTTCAAACTAAAAGATTATGTTGCTTTAATGATATCTAGGGTTTTATACATTAAAGTGTTTTGAGCAATCTTTTATTTGGATAGTTAGTATTGAGTACTATCAATTGTAAGAATGCATCTTAATGGATCTAAAAAATAAGTTAACAAGAACACTAATTCTCAAGATACTAGATCCTCTTGGGAGTTTTACCATATGTACCGATGCTTCCCTTGAAGGTTTGGGGTGGGGTATTGTCACAAGAAGAGGCTATAGTGGCCTATAAGTCCAGAAAGCTCAAGAAGCATAAGGTAAACTATGCTATGCATGATCTAGAATTGGCAATAGTGGTGCATGCCCTAAAGGTCTGAAGACATTTGTTGGGCAAACCATCTGAGGTAAGAACAAACCAGAGTTTAACTATTTCCCCTTCTTTCACTAATAGCAACACCAATCCCCAAATGAAAAATGTTGAGCATTGAACAAGCAAACAAGCAAACACCAAACACGACACTCTACTTCACCCCAATTGTAAAATTGGACACTAGTTCAATGTAGACTTCAAACTCCAAATCACCGAATTGTTAAACTTTGAATTCAAAATAAATACCAAACTTTTGATCTTCGTATATCAAATACCAAACTTTGCTTCACCCAAGCTATAAACTTGGGCAAACACTGCTACAATATGTCAAAATTTAAACTTTGGATGCCCAACGCTAAACCAAACTTCAAACTTCGAATGCCAAATGTTGAACCAAACTTCAAATGTGAAACACTGAACCTAACTTTGAACATTAGATGACGAACTTTGCATTGAACTCTAAACTCCCTAACTTTGAAGTCCAATCTTCAAACTTCCAAAGTCCAAACTTCGTAATCTGTCCAAAGTCCATAACTTGGGTAGTTAATTCCGAAACCCTAAAAATTCAAACTTCCCAACTCCTAAGTAAATTTGAACTCTACCCACACCCAAAACGTGGGTAGCACCAAACTCCAAACTTGCTTAGTATCTTCAAACTTTGCCAAAGTCTAGAACATGGATAACACCTAACTCTGAACTTCCTATCCTTGAAACTTCTTCAAAAAATTTCCCAAGTCCAAAACTTGGGTAGCTCCAAACTTCGAATTTTGTAACTTTGAAGTTTCAAACACTATCTCATTTTGAAGTTCAAACTTTGTAAAATGTTGAGCTAAAAAGCATTCACAAGATTCGAACCTATAACCTCATTGCAACACAGAAGCAACATTATTGTGCCATGGGCATGGTACAACACAAAAACACATAGATAAGAAACAAAGTGAGGAGATCGAACTTCAAACACCAAAAGCCAAACATCAAAGTGTGGAGATCAAACTCCAACTATTGAACATCAAAATCCAAACACCAAAGTGTGAAGATCAAACTCCAAATACCAAACACCAAATGCTAAACTCCTTTTGCCAGATCTAAACACAATGTAGTAGAGGTTTCCATTGACCACACAACAAAACAAAATGACTACAAAGGGACAAATTGCAAGAGACAGGGGCAATTTGGTTGAGGCAAGCAGTGTGGGATGAACTCCTTACTTCTGTGACTCTGATACTATATAACATTTAACACAAGTCATACTATTCACATATCATATTACATATATACAAAAGCTTCCATACTAAAGTTAGAACTTTTGCTAGTGATTTCACATCCTAACTATTCAAACAAACTAATCAACAATCAACAAATACGTCTAGAATAGATATAACTATCTTAACTTCTAACCAAACAATATTTCTCCTAATAGAAATTACCTAAAAAGAGTGTTCCTATGTTTGTCCAAGGCGTCTTGAATCAGCTTCTTGATGTGCTATGTCTTGGTCTCTAGTTGCGCAATGAATTACTCCATTTTTGACATTCCTTTGTAGGTGTGGCATGCTTCATGTACTCAAACACAGAACCTGGTGCAACTCCTTGCTTCTTGTACTATGAACATATTTGAACGGACATTCAATAATGAGGCTTACTAGGAGGTTCTACTGCAAACAAGAATGACTTCAAATTGAATAAGTGAAAAGGAGATCAATAAGCGAGAAAGTATACTCTAATACCACTTGATCCATATTGTAGGGCTCAGGATGTGGTGGCACAGAGGACAACTCCCAAAACCAACTATTGGTGCTTGAAAGTTATGTTCAAAGTTGCACCTCAAGAAGCAAGGCACAACAAAGTATCCCTTTCAAAAAAATGAAGAAATGCACCTCATATAACATTCACAATATATGTTGAAAATGCAAAAAAACACTTTAGAACTAAGTTACCATTAGTTTTGGGTTTGGGTTCGAGTTTGGGTTTGAAGAACTCGATTTGCCCGTACGACAAAAAAATTGTCTTGGGTTCGTTTTGGGTTCAATCGTTAATATATTAATTACTAAATCAACATTTACAAATTGAACTTAAATATCATCATATTTCCACAGTGGGGCTTTTGGATCAATTCTAAATCGGGACTTGCCTATAGAGCTTGCACTTGTTGCCATTCTAATTTATAATCTGCAAGTGAAAGTCTAAAAATTTGTCCTTTGCAAGCTTCTCAATCACCTCTAGCACTTGTATTAGCTTAGGAATGCAATAACAATGAGTTTACACCTTTACCTGATGAACTTTGGACCTGAAATAAGCAGTGGCAGTCAAAAATAGCAACAAGTTGTGAGGAAAAAAAAATTCAAATGCTTGGTAAATGATTTGTGTTGTTTTTAGTTTTGTTAGTGTTGTTTAGGTTAGTTTTAGGGTTGCAATTGTTTTTTATTGTTTTTTGGTCATGTTTGACCAGTCAAAAGCGAGTTAAAAATATTAAAAAATAAAAAAACACTTTTTTTGGGAAATAACACGGGTCTCTCCAGATTCTCCCTGGGTTCTGCTTAGGGGATCCAAATACGTCTGGGTTCGTCCACGCATGTTCTCTCTGGGTTCACCCCGGGTTCTGCCTGGGGAGTCCAGATATGCCCGGGTTCGTCCACGTGGGTTTACTCTAGGTTCTGCCTGGGGGATCCAGATATACACAGGTTCGTCCAAGGACAAACTTGGACATATCCAAATACCCCAAGCAAAACCCTGGACGAACCCATAGGCGTACTGATCCCGAATCCAAAACGTGTATGGCCCATACCAGGATTCGGGGGTCCTAGGGAGCAGAACCGGTACCTTAGCTTTAGAATATAAGACATGTATTAAGAAAATTTTACAAATGCTTAATACAAGGATTTGGTGTCGTAGGGTGCAAGGCACTTTGTTTTGTTGGAGTGGCAAGAAAAGTTTGTAGAGGAACAAGAAAAGCAAGGATAGAAGCGGAACATGAAAGGAGACCAAGAAGAAACCAAGAGGGTAGAAAGGAGTTCCTACACTAAAATCTGCACATGATATGTATAATAGTTACAAAGCAATTGGAAGGTGAAATGCCTCAGCTTCTAACTCATCAAGAAGTGGTTTTCAAAAACAGTTCATGAACTACCTCTTCAACTTCTTTGCGTTTGGCCCTAGTCACTAAATGGATAGGTGGCTGAACTCAGCCTGTGCAGATAGGTGTCTGGCATCTTACGCTAAATGATGATACATGGAGTTGGTGCCTAATGGTTGTTGGCTTCTCACCATTAGTGCCACTCAAGTTGGTCTCACAGAGTTTGCGCCAAAGAAATCATTGTGCCATAGTGTGACTTGGTACTAGCCTTTCTGGCAAAGAGCCCAAATAGGCACCAAGGGCTGCAATTTGTGATGGCTTTGGCATCATGCTCCTTGGGACTTGCAGCAAACTGTCCTTTGAACAGATCATAAAGGTGGGGACATTTGCATTCATGTTGTGATGTTCACAGAAGTACTTTCCCAGAGTTATTATGAGACTAGTCCGTGTTGTACTACTTTGAAAAAGTAAAGAAATATCTTTGTTGTTCTAATGTATCATAATTGTAAAATATTTTATTTCAATGCACATTGCTTTCTTGTTACTTTTTGCTCTATTGTTTGGACTACATAAGCCTGTATGACAATTTATAATTCCACGTGGCCTGCAGCTTATTTATAATTGATTCTATTCAATCCAAAACACATAATGCTAAAAAAAATGAAATGTGATACACACAGGCTTTACTCGGATGGAATTGAATGCAGACATAAACAACTCTTGTTTGATTTGTGTATGGGTGTATAATAGAGGCTATACATAGCATTAGTCTGTCCTACACACTTTAGGAGGGAAATGACCATGTGACCAACTCATTCTTTTTTTTCCATCCATTACATCTTTTCTTTCAAATATTTACATTGTCAAATACCACTATCACTCACCCACATATTTTTGGATTTTTAACATACCCACGACAACAATGTAAATGAATGCATAATAACATGACTATGCTAAGAGAAATAGACATAATATGAGATAAACATTAGTAAAATCTACACAGGTTTTTTTCACTATGAACGAGGCTTTTATTACTGCAAATAATGGGTACATGAGCATTGGTCTGTCTTATTACTACCTATCAAAATTTGTACATGAAGGGAAAGATTTGGACAGGGGAAATAATTTCATTAAATGTCTGTTATATTTATACTCTAAATGGCAATTGGTTTCTAAAGCAAACTATTGCAACTGTGCTTGTGAAACATCCTGAACCAACCAATGCAACAATTGTTAAACCTTCCTACAGCATACATATAGCATACTTAGAACAACGGCATTAATTATCAATAAAAACGAAAAAATACAATAAAATAAAATAAGCTATGGAATGAAACTTAAGTGTCCATATGTGACTGAATTTGGATAGCATATATCATATATGTTAGTCACTCTATTTGACAATCATTATCACCTTCACATTCTACAAATATCAATGAGAAAGACATTGGCAATGAATGAAAAACAGTTTAAAGTGGGTGTTCCTTATGGGTTTTTCACTACCAACCGGTACTCTTTTGTGTGCTTATTCCTTGTGGGTTTTCTCAATACAAATCCCATCTCCATTTTGTGTGTGTTATCATCAGGCTGTGATTATTATGAAAGTATTATTAAACCCCCTACAGCACCCATGTAGCACCAAGATGTTAAAGTAGCATGACAGCATTAATATCAATAAAATGAAAAATGATAAGCTATGGAACGATATTTAAGTGTCATGTGAATGGATTTGGATAACAGTCACTCTAGATGACAATCATAACCACTTCTATATTCTACAAACATCAGTGAGAAAAGCAATGGCACATAGGTTTCCCCACTACAAACTCCATCTCCATTTTGTGTGTGTTACATTATCAGACCATGATTACTATGGAATTATGAATATCATGAAACGTGTATGAATATAATAAATAATGTGGCTCCCATTTATTAATCCTACTGTGAGGCCAACGACAAAACACAAGCTGAAGATTTCAGCTTATGCCTAGAAATTCTGTTTCAAATCTTAAGCTCTTAAAGATTTAAATACAATTGGGTTGTTGATAACAGAACCAAACTCAAGGCTACTGTCCAATGTTTACCTTAACTATGCTTAAAAGTAGGCAAGTTGCTCTTGTAACCATGAAGCGCACCATCAAAAGCATCTCTCTTGAATCTTTACTGTCTATGTTCAAAGAAATTTATAGAGCAATGTATATAAAAGCTCGCAGTAATAACAGACCAATATGATATAATCAGGTATAGAATCTAACAAAAAGAGTTAGGGCAGATCCCAAAGAAAATAAGAGAGTACAATGGACCAAAATATTTAAAAAAAGAATAATACTGCTGAATTGAACTTTGCAGACTTCTTAATATTGAACTGTCGGCTAGCAAGAATGATAAAGAAGCTGGTCTCTCAAAACTAATAAATATGTCAGTTGTACATGTGCAACAGCCAACTTCTATAAAAAAATGGCTATTGGCCTGACTTTTGCACCTCTTATCCACCATTGAGAACTGTGTTATTACAAATGCATAGACGTTCATACAGGCCACAGCTATCCAAAATCAATGCTCTAAACACTCAAAGTATGTTGGACAGATAATAATTACAACTAAGTTAGTATCCAATCATTTCATTTCTTGTACATACAATGCAGGGAAAAAAGAATAGGAAATGTAATTAGAACTTATAAAGGAAGCAAACTGCAATATAGGCATTTCTCACATGCTATCTATTGACCACCTATTTCTTGAGCTACTTGAGATGTACATGAAACAATAGCCGACTTAATCCCATCTCTGTCAAGTGATGCCTGAACAACAATCTGTACAAAAATAGCATTTCAGCATATCACTATATTACCATAATCAACTAAGAATGAACACAAACAATCTTGCTGGCATTTACCTCTTGTACCCTATTTCCAGACCTTGCAAGAATCTTGTACAGGTCTCCATATGACTCAGATAAATAAACCTGCAAATAAATATAAGCAGACAGAGTGACAGTTAATTTTACATCTGTCATTCCAATAAAGCTGTGAAAAGTATACTGTCCATGTCTGAAAATAACTCAGGATCAGTGGCATGACATCATAATGCAGTTGATGGATAATGATAATTATCGTGCAAGCTTTAATAAACACAAAATCAAATTTCATAAGATGTATAAAATTTATTACAATCATTTCATCTTCCTCTTTATAGCAATTCAATAAGAATGCAAATGTTGAACAAAGGAAAGAAGTAAACCAGTCAGATCATAGAAAACAACCAGAGACTTCAGCCAAATGCAGCTACCATTCAATTGTTTGCATACCTTTGGGCTAAGATTAAGAGGCCATTCAAACAACAAGCAAAAAAATAGAACTGGCATGTTGGGCTCGTATTCTTCCTGTGATCTAGAGTTCCATGATGACATTGAGGGTCTTACCTTGTTTCCTAGACTTCTAAATACATTGAAGCTGCAAATGCTAAAAATCAGAAGGCAATAGAAAACTCAACTCTAACAAGTAAAAGAAATCCTGCACAGAAATTGGGGGGTGCACAAAAGATCCAAGACCATGCCAAACACTTAAACTGTCATAGAAGCATTCTTATCAGAATCTGCAATTAATAATGATTTTCTCCACCTGAGTAAATCTACAAATTTGAAAACATACATCAAGTTTTCAAATGAACTGCAAACTTCAATATTATTTTCCCCTCCAAAAATTGTGTTTCATCTGGAAATATTCCCATTTTTTACAAACAACTGCCAAAAAATTTCTTTGTTTTTCAAATACTGCTCTCTATTGTCAGTGTTTTTTTCAACTCTGATGATTTGCCAGCCTTTTCCAATTGTTTCCATCATGATTTTGACAATACTGCATAGAAGTCTTTCAACCCCACAAATGGTAAATTGCATGCTTAGAACAATTGAGGATGGAAGCTAGAACAAGAAATTACGTTTTGAGATTAAACAAGTGATAAAAAACTCGATTATCATGTCCTGCTCCAATGAAAGATTTTGGATGTGTTCCAAAAATAATGCAATATTGTTGCAAGTGTCATGATGGGCATTGCATTATCTAGCAACAACTCTTTCAAACAAGTTATGAGGAATGCCTTTCTATAAGCAGGAGAGAGCAATTAACTGGACAGTTATCTTCAATATGTTTGCAACAGATGTTGTACTGCAGGGTATTCCAAGCACACACAAACCAGAAAAATGCAGTAAATTACAACATAAAAGAAACTGTAATAAATAAACTCTATGCAATTAGAAGACAAAGATGTAAATCACATGAAAGTAGAATAACAGAATATGTCTCATTAATCTCTGGATCAGCAATACATATCAACGACAACTTGGTCAAGCATTCAGTGCTTTGACAACAAGAAGTGATAAAAGACTCAGATTATCATGACCTGCTTCAATGAAAGATTTTGGATGTGTTCCACAGATAATGCAATGTTGTTGCAAAATTCATGATGGGCATTGCATTATCTAACAAGAACTCTTTCAAACAAGTTAGAGAATACCTTTCTACAAGCAGGAAAGAGCAATTAACTGGACAGATATCTTCAATATGTTTGCAACAGATGTGCTGCAGAGTATTCCAATCACATGCAAGGCAGAAAAATGCACTAAACTAGAACAGAAATGAAACTACGATAAATAATAAATATCTACTCTACGCAATTTGAAGACAACAATGTAAATCACAAAAAACTAGAATAACAGAATAGGTTTCATTAATATCTGGATCAGCAATACATATTGCTGACAACTTGGTCGAGCATTCAGTGGTTTGACAACAACACAGCTATCACACACAGCATTGACAGCAACAACACAGATAACCACCACTCAACATCGGCAAAGGTGAACATAATATATAGGTACCACATAAAACACGAAGTGGTTGGCATCTGCCATACCTGTTTAACAACCACCACCTAATACCATTTAGCCATACACATGAAAACAAAAAGCACCCCATAATATTTGACATAATTTTTAAAATTAGATTACATCACACACCATCATGAACACCTATACAAAAGACAAAAACAACATATATAATTACTGATCACTGACTTGGCTCTTGAGGTGTACTACGATCAACATGACCGCCTACAACAGAAAAATTGAAAGATAAATTACAGGGAATTTTTACAGGACAATAAATTTAGAGGGCACTGCCAAACAACTTAACTTATTATGTCCATTTTTCAGTTGATTGCAAACCTTATGTGACAACTGAGATAGACAGTTGTATATTATGAAATGCTGACTCATCATGCTTCCACTAGGGGGGGTATGTGCTTGGAGGTTGGAAACGTGTATTTTGTATAGCCAGTATGCAACAATTGCATCTGTTCTTTGGTTTCCCTTAATGTGAAGTTCAAAGATACTTTACAAATAATGCATTGGCACAATGTTACAGAGAAGCACAAATATAACCCCATTTAGGTGACCTTGAATGACACGGCCTTGCATTATAAAAGTACATATGTGGACATTTCAGACGACTGGCATGGGACTTTGCCTTAAATACCTCTACGGTCCAATATGTGTAAGTTTTCTTTCACTTTGCCAAGGGACTTTGGTTTAAAGTTCATGTTTTTGAATGACATAATTATGCCTCTCCACTTGATAACAAAAAATGATACCCTTTCACGTTAGCCTTTATCTTATTGTGATTGCATTTTAAAATTCTTTTAATGGCCTAATTAATATGCATAACATTTCAACCAGTTAAGCATTTGTTGGCATGTTCTTTTTTCTTCCTTTCTTTTTTCTGTGTGTATGTGTGTGAAAAGAGATTGATAGATGGAAAGTGATTGAACCTTAATCTAAGTTGTTGGAATTGTACTAGGAGTCATTAGAAGGGCATAGTATGTTGTATTTCACTCCTATTTTCAGAAATGAACAAAGCAATCCATCCACTCAAATATTATACAAAAAGCGTAATATAGTGGGCACCCGTAGGAACCATAAATAATCACTATTTGACAAGGAAGATGATGTAAGGCCATCTGAGAAGGAAGTAGATGATCCGTCTAAGGTCTGGACTAGAGGCACAGTGTTAGAAGAGCAAGGTGGTTGTCTGAATATGATCCAGAACAAGGAGGGTCGTCAAAACAACCAGGTAGGGCCATTTGACCCCTTGGGCTGTCCAATCCAAGTAAAGGTAAGGTATTTTGGCCAACTAGGCCATTCAGGCCAACGGGCTAGGCCGTCTAGGCCAAGACACCAATGCAGACTGGGACAAGGCATGCACACCTTCTCAGCAGGCCCACAATGTGCAAGGAGGAATAAGGAGCCAAGGACAAAAAAGACAAAATTGGCATTGCTTAACGAGCAATCAGTTATGGGAGTTGAAGTGGCAATTAAGGGAGTGAAGGGGAGTTGCTACATTCAATCCAAGAGTCCCCCTACCTCCCTCAACTTATAAAAGGTATGAGGAGCTCTCATTTGCTCACTTACACACGTAGAGCTGGGAAGCAACAAAGAGAACAAGGAGAGTGTACCATTTAGCCACACTTGCAGTAGCTAGGGCACATCCTAGGGCACGCACCAAAGTGTCTAAGAGCGAAACTGAGGACACCCCATTGTGTAGAATTCTAACAACAAAGAGAAAGAAAAACCAACCATTTAGGAGGAAGCTGCACCAAAGAAGTGAACCTCGGGCATGCCAGAAAAGCAGTAGCAGTAAGGGTTTGGCTGAAAACCCTTGCACGAAGGCCAGAAAATTGAAAATTTTGGTGCAGGTGAGGAGCGAGTAGCACAAGAACATTGCGGCTGGAAGCAAGGGACAAAAGAGGTTTTTCGGCAAAAAGCATCTTGCACTAGGTGAAAGGAGGAAGAAAGAGGGTCGTCCAAATCCTGTGTAGTGCCTTACAAGTTGTCCAAGCATCGTGCACCACCGTCTGGAAGAAGGTGAAAAGCGGAGTTGAGTGGCTCAGATTTCAAGGTAAAAAGGAGCCCATTTTACCGAAAGAGATTGATGTATGCGTCATTTGGAGGGTCATCTGATAAAGGAAGGAATCCATACCAACAACCATATAGGTTATCTAGTTGAAAATACAAGTCGTACAGACCATCTAGCGGAAGGGTTAGGCCATTCGAAAAAAAGCCGTCTAGAGGCAGGTTGTCCGAAGCAAGGACATCTAGGCAACATGGTCAAGGCCATCTGGAGGTAGGTCGTCCAAAGCAAGGCCATTTGAGGCAAGGCTGTCCAAAGTAGGGCCGTTCAAAGCAAGGTCGTCTGGGCTTGGAGCTAGGCCATCCAAGGCATGAAGAAGGTCGTCTAGACATACAACAAAGAGTGGAAAGCAAAGGCAAACAAATCGAGAAAGCAAGTTGCATGAAGCACAAAAGATGTGCCACATGGAGCTATGCTAAGAGGCCACATCAGCAAAGAGACAGTTGGGATAGTTGGGAGTATGTGTCGCTGGGGTTCAGAACTAGAAGCCTACAAAGTAGAGTGTAGTTGGAATGCAGTGCAAGCCAAAGATAGCCTAAGGAATCAAGGAGGCACCCTCCAAGAATTGTGCCAAGAGTTGTGTCGTGACAATGACCTTGAATGCATGGTAAAGTCGATGCAAACTTCTTCAAAAGTCGCGTGGAGCACGCACAGCACTGGGAGCAAGAGTGTGAGATGGAAGTCAAACGAGGGAGAATGCAGCAGCACAGAGAGGGTGGAGGTGATTTGAGATCACGGTCGTAGGTCAAAAATCTAGATGAAGACCGACTAAGGAAAGGAAAAGAGCCGACAACCTCACCACAACAAAAGATGAAGGTGAAGGAGTGGATGCAAATCCCCTTAGATGAAATAACTTGGACAACACCTATAAGAGAGTTTTGCAAACTATGGTAGCAAAATAATCCACAAGACCATCCATTGCAAACAACCTTTCAAAGTGAAGTAGTCAACCATATAATGCAGGTCCCCAACTTTGAGAAAGACTTCTTCAAGCATTACTTGTTGGAGATGCTAGAGAAGTATGACATAGAGAAGAAGAGGAGCAAGGTTTTGTTGGGTTACAAGAGAAGGAGGTATGGGTGTCCTCACTAAACAGTTTCAAGAGAGTTTCTCTCTACCTACTACAAGCACTAGCCGATCGATGAAGGAGTTGGACCATACAAGTTGAAGATGTTCGTGGACAAAGTAACCTATCTTAGTTCAGGAGAGGTTGCAAAGTTGATGAAGCATGGCAGTCACAGACTGAAGATGCAACATTTGAAATCCGAAGAACTACATCTACGATGACACAAGTGACGACACATACTGCATTAGTATCGGAAGGGGAAAAAGGGAACCTAGCTGCTTTGAGTACGTATGGTGGTAGAAGGAGCATAGCAGCAAACTGCCAACAAAGTAACCAACAAAAGGAAGGGGGACGATGGATACTATAGGAAAGTAAGTTGATGTCGGGCAACAAGTTCATGTGGAGAAGGAGCCACATATTCAAGATGGAAAAGTTGCCAAAGCAAAAATCAACTTTAAGGGACATGGTGGGAAGGAGAATGAAGAAACCAACAATGGTGATGATGAGACCAAGCATGACCCTAAGCCTAGGGAGGAAGGAGAGACGAGCGAGCACGCACTCATCAAAGTGTCGAATTTGAGCCAGCCCCCAATTTATGGCACAAGGAAAAATGAACAGATTAACGGCTTTTTCGAGAGATTGAGGGGGGTGATTGACTCAGTACGAAGTGAATTTAGAGTGAGTTGCCTTGGGGAATGGCGACTGTGGCAGTTGCCATGGATGCTGAGTTGGGCAGATTGCCCAATGGGGCCCAAGACAAAGAACGGATGAAAAGATTTAAAGAAATCCACAAAATTCAGCTAAGGGAGCTTGGTACGGGCAACAACAACATACGGTTAGTGATTGGAATGACAAAGTTGCCTGAAGGGACTCCAGTGTTGTACCAACACCCACCTTGTATGTACATTGGCGAGGACAAATTTGATGAATTTCTTGAATCATGGGGGATCAAGAAAGTCAAACTGACACCTGAATTAGAGAAAGCATATGCTAGATTGCATTTCTTGGCTTATTCGAAATAGTAGTTGACAGCTGGTTTGGAGACATTTTAGAAGATGGTGAACCTGAATTGAAGGAAGAAGAACAGTCTAACTAGTTGCAAAAGATACAAGGACAGCTTTGGCAAGTGCAGTAGGAGGCCGAAGCAGGACTGGCTAGGACGTAGCAGGAGGTAGATCAACTCAGGAAGGACAGGATGAGCAAAATCAGCTGATCGGGCAGCTGAGATCGGGGTGGGCAGTGAGGGAGCAAGCTCTTGAAGCCAAGGTGCAGGAGGTCGCTCATTGGGATCAGCTAATTGCAGACCGTGACAAGCAACTTGCAAAAACAGCTAGGAGGAAAGCAGAATCAGCAAAGAGGGAAGTGGAATTGCTGGCAATGCTGGTGGAGATCTTGCAGAAATCACAGCATTATGGTTTCCAGTGGGCACGATACCAAGCCTATGCTAAGCACTTAAGGGAGAAACTGAATCCCTCAAACTGCAAGTTCAACAATTGGGAGGAATGCATGTTCAGATTCTATCTACCCCTCACTGCAGCAGAGCCAAAGCCCTCAGGAGCAGCAACAATCATCAACGAGGACATCGACCAATCTAGAGGGGAGGGCAGATGTAGAAACCTGTTCTAACGTGGAGCCACCTCAAGACTGACAGAGTGTCTATGGAATCAAGTACGCAAATACAATTTTGATTGTATATATCGTTTTGTAATTTTAAGTACAATTTGGTGCGTATGCTAAGTGTTAGATGAAATGTCCGTATGTGTAATTAGAATGTACATGTAAATCAAGATGCCATGTAGCTATGTGTTGGGGCAGTTAGTTAAAAGGTTAGATATGAGAAAGTTGTGTACTTGCAACTACCTCCCCTTTCCTTCGAAAATGTATAAATAGACCCCTCACATATTCAAACGATATGTGCATCAGAGAAATTCATGTATGTGCAAAGCCTGGAGATAACCAGAAGAACATCCATTCAGCCATTGTTGTGTCTGAGTGTATGGTTGTGTTGTGCATGTGATTGCATGTGCCTATGAACAAATGCAATGCTGTTCTTGATAAATGTGCATGGCCCTCTGAGCATAGTACAAGTTAATTTAAGCAGAATGGAAAATTTAAGCTTGCAGATAATAACAAAACTAGCCTCACATGCAAAAGACATATAACTCCACATTCCTTGTTTTGTTCAAGTAGACTTCAAATCACTCTCAGCAAAAGTAGATAAACAAGAAATGGGCATATGACAATTGGAATATCAGAGTACTGTAGAACTGCCAATGATTTCACAAAGGTATGTGAATTTCCTAGTTTATCAATCTGGGAATATGCAACATACAGAGACATTGGCAAAACCACTAATTGAAAAAAGAATGGTCAATGATATTTCATAAAAGATAATAGTCTAGCCCCAAAAGTTCTTCAAAATTTAAATCCCACAAAAGCAAGTTCTATGATTGTAGAAGAAAACATTCACAGGGACATCATTTTGTTTTTTAAAAGAAAAAGACAGAAGTGAAGCATGCAATCTATCATGACATTCATCAAAATTTCGAATATGTGTAAGGAAACAGAATATAAATACCCTTTTGTGAAAAAGTTCAAAGAAAAACTGTACCTGGAAGCTAGGTGCCAACCCAGGACTGAGCAAAAAGCGACCCTTCAAAACACTTTGAATGCCATCCACCAGCTTTAGTTCCCTTATGAGAGATTCAACCTCAGGCCACTGCACAGTCATAATGCTACAATCTTAAAATGGAAAATTTTGATATAATAGGCTCGAGCTTTACATCTTTGATAGCCATTGAGAAAAAAATCATAAAAAGGGGTATTACAAAGGAAAGGCATAGTAAAGCATGCATAAGTACAGGTGGAAGATTTATATACATGCACAAGTGGAAGCATACACAAGAACAATGCAAAGCATACATGTGGAAGATTTCCCAAACAGAGGGGGAAGAAAAACACTAGATACATAGCAAGCCACATCGGATAGCCATTTATGAACTGTCTAAAGGTTCCAATTTGTAGCACTCAAGATCCACCATAGAATTTCTTCTGAAACTTAGAGGCAAAGGAAAGTAACTAGTATAATACTGCAAAACATATAAGTCATTTCTAGTATAGGAAATATGACGAAGATTCCGCCATGAAAGCATCTAAGTACTGGACCAACTAGCATCACTGCATCCTTGGATTTATCTGAAACAGGGAATTGAATATAGCTTTTAAAATGGAGATGGCATCAAAAATACAACCTTGGAAAACAAGGAATTTAAGAAACAAACATTAAAAGAAAATAAATGGGGACAAAAAGAATAAAAAGCAAATTACAAGGAAAATTATCACATATATCTCTGTAGCTCAAATATTATTATTAACTTTTGTTGTTTCTTCAATCTGTGATGTTTTAGGTGCTTATCAAACATATGGTCAAGAGCTTATGTGATATTAAGTAGGATAACTTGGGATTCTGCATTGTTTAACTAAATGGATACTAGCCTCCTAGTGCCCACACTAATCTCACATTATATTGGTTTGCCCAAATTCTATGTTCTCTTCGAAATGCTTTCCTTTTGCTCCTATGCATGTTCCCCAAAATAGGGTGGCATTTTCGAGGAATAATATGAAAAAAAAGAAATACAAGGGAAATAACCTCTACCTTTATTCTTGAAGAATTCTTATATTACACATGGCTTAGTCTTTATGTCGGCAGGTTGTTACTGTGGAGCACAACAGTAAATGTAAGCATAGTTACAAAACTCGGCAAGTTTTTCAGTCCATGCCTGAGTTGGCCCTCCCGGGTTTTTTTGACTCGGCGAGTTTTTCTGGACTCGCCGAGTTTTTTTTTACTCGCAAGTCTGAGAAAAAAACCCAGCTACAGTGGCAAAACACAGAAAAACGGCATCAATTTTTTTTTTTTCTAAATTGGCCTCATTTTTGCCATTTCCACTTGCAAAAAGAGCAGAGAGAAGGTGAAATCAGACCCAAAAAAAAATTCATTTGCATCCTAAACCCAAAATTTTCCTCGTTTTCAAGAATCTAACAGCCACCCAGCAGCTACATTTAAGGTAAAAAAACAAGAACCAAAAGGAAGGCTAACACCACAAGGCCCACCTGATTACAAAGGACCAAAGATGAAAGGAAGAGAAAAATAGGTCAGCAAAGTACAAGGATAAGGTCAAAGAAGATCAACAATGGAAGTTGAGACCATAAGGGTAGACAACATTAAAAGGAATCTAAACCAATCTTGTATGGAGTTCCATGGCATTATGTCCCACCCCATGCAAAGTGTAACACCTTCAATAATCAAGAGCAATATTTCATTACACTTCCCTTTAATATACATTCTCTAGAACATTCATCTAACCACTGGGCCTAGGAACGAATAAAATCTTCTGAAATCCTAACCAACACAGGAAACATTCACCATGTTTGAGGCAATTCAAAGGTGTCAAGAATTAGACACGAAAGATTGGAACAGTACAGTGCTTGGGCACTCTCACAATTCTAGTGAGATTTAAAAGACGCACATAAAAAAACAAAAGGCCATTTGAAGAAGCACACAATGTCCTTGAGGTTTCTTTCTAAGGAAGACAAGTTGACTAATAATTTTGATATGTAGTTACAGCCTTTGAAGGATAATCTACTATCCATACTCTGCCAAAGAGTAGCATCAACCATATTCAGTGTTTGTTTGAGCATTGTGCCTATGTATGGCCACAAAACCAGAATGAGAGTTAACATGACTTGAAGGATTTTCTAACAGTACCAGCCACAATCTGAGAACCATTAGTCTATGGGAGGCATCCCCTAGTACAGCCACAATCTGAGAACCATGGAAATTAGAAGGGATATGTACCAGCCTTATGTGCTCTCTCTGGACTCTGACTCAATCTGAAATATTAGCAAACATTACATATTCACCAGGAGGAAAATAATTACAAATAAACAGCATGTAAAATAACAGAAAAAGGACTAAATCTAACAGCAACCCAGCAGTTACATTGATGTGTGTTTTGTCACTTTCACATGTAGTTTAAGGTTGTATCGCTTACAGTATTAATTTTGGATTTGTATAATATTAATTAATTGTGATATGCATTAAAAAAAAATCCAATGAATTTGCATTTTCTTCAGTTTTTTTTTTTGCCAAATTTTTTTGACGAGTCCAAATCCAAGTCAAAAATTGTCCTTGCCGAGTCCGAGTTTCTCTACTATGAATGTAAGTTTCTTCCTCATCAACCAGCTATTGAATATACTCATGACAATCCTCATTTTGTTTTGCTCTAGCATGGTATACTGGATTCTTCCACCAACTTCAAAACACCCTGATTGCCAAAATAAAGTGGAAATGAATGGGAACACTCTATTGGAAGAAAAATGAATAATCTCCTCAACCAAACAGCATCACTAACAGCACTGACTACTCCTCTATATTTTGCTTCAATGGAAGGAAAAGAAACAACTGTACACTGATTTTTGCCAAGCCTTATCACCCATGCCAAGGTTTAAAAAAAATATAGCTTCTAGTCAATCTTTGACAAGTGACCCAGCTGAATCTGAATCTATAGCTTCTCACAAATTGAAATCTCCAGACGTTCAATGCAAGATGCCAAATTCGATTGTTTCTGCAACATACCTGAGTACTCATATTGTTGTCTGTCCATGATCTGTCTTCGATTTAGAGATAAAGTGAGAAAGATATTTTATTGCAAAGCACAACCCAGGGCCTCGTAAATGTGAGATAGATCAGACTATCCACCAATTGTTATACATTGATTCATGGGCCGATGGAGATTTGATGTGAGCTGCTAATTTCAACCCAACTTCCATATGTGTAGATGTTGGATTGTCTTAATTCATCCTAAACTTCCCCATCAATTTTTTTGCATACTTATGAAGAACAAATAATTGGGGAAGTCTTCCAAAATTCTACATCTAAGCAATAATGTTGGAGGCCTAAATTTGTCATGTTAAAGGCATTATATAGACGAGGGTTTCACCCATTCAATTACGTTTGCCCCATAATCAATAATAGCAACATTGTCACACTACATAGTAGCATACTTATGAAGCAAAATAAGATGGTAAGTCTTCCAAAACTCTACACCCAAGCAATAGCGCTAGAGGCCTAAATTCACCACATCAAAGGCTTTATAAAGATGAGGTTTCACCTGTTCAATTACATTGGCCCCACAATACAATAAGTCTTCCAAAATTCTACACCTAAGCAATAGCGTTGGAGGCCTAAATTTGCCATGTCAAAGGCATTATAAAGATGAGGTTTCATCCATTCAATTACAATTGCCCCATAATCAATAATAGCAACATCGTCACACTACATAATACTTAATAGCATACTTTATGAAGCAAAATAAGATGGTAAGTCTTCCAAAACTCTACATCCAAGCAATAGTGTTGGGGGCCTAAATTCACCACGTCAAAGGCTTTATAAAGATGAGGCTTCACCTGTTCAATTACACTAGCCCTACAATCAACAATAGCAACGTTATGACACTACACAATGAGCACCACAATGTCATCATCATCACTTCTAACATTGAGACTGAAACTAGAAAGACAAGTTCTGAATCCAGGATCTTAATACAAAGACTTCACCAACCTGCAAACCAAATGCTCTTTGCAAGGCACCCAGAAACCCTAAAGCTGAACCATATAGACTTCTTCCTCCACATCCTTGTTCAAGAAGGCACTAATCACATCCATTTGATACACCTTCCAACCAAATTGAGCAGCAATGGAGAGAACCAATCAGGTAACTACAACACAAACAAACAAGAAAATAATATAATACCAGTTTGGCAGTTGGGGCAAAAATTTCTTCATAGCCCACCCCTTCCTGTTGCATAAACAGTTGGCAGCAACGTGACCCTTGTATTTTTGCCCAAATAAACATGTGCTTTGCAATTTGCTTTGTATGCCCATTTGGATCTAAAAGGTTTTTTCTCGAGGAATAGTTCAGCCAACACCCAGGTTATTTTAATAAAAACATCAAATTTTGCAAACATTGGATATTTTCATTTTGGCTTACGCTTTGATTCATCATGCAATGTTATTTCCAAAAAATTTAAAACAGAATGAAAGTGAAATTCATGTGCTCAAAACCATGAATAAATTGCTTGCTAGGCCTTATAGAGCAACCCTAATAGCCAAAGGTAGTGGAAGTTCATATTCTCGCACATCCTGCACAGTGGAGTAATATCACCTTGGCCTCCTCTTATATGCTTCATCTCTATTTGGAGTTTGGGTATATTCTTGCTCTTCACTCAAACCCCCCAACACATAGTTTCCCTTGGTGTCAATGTTGTTAAGGTTTGTTTGGAAGTACCAACACCAAAATACTGTTTAGACAACTTTGTATCTACAACATCATTGCAATGAATGGGAACATCTAGAGGAGAGTCTATTTTGTCTAGCTTATTAAAGAAAAAAGATGCTTTTTACCTACTACTATATTAAATCTTTATTAACAATCACTTTGTTGGCATAGAAATCTATCGACCCATATGCCTTCGACTGTTTGCTATAACCAACAATCAAATAGTTCTCACAATTCATGTCCAACTTAGGTCTCTTTTCCTCAAGAAGCAAACCAAAAGCAACAGAACCAAAGATCCAAAGGTTATTAACTTGTGGCTTTTACCTGATCATGTCTCCTTTGGAGTAATATTTTGCAGTGACCTGGAAAGGTTATGGTTGAAAAGATATTCCAATGTATTTATTACCTTTTCCCAGTATCTATAGGACCTTGCTATGTGTCATACACAGCCATTTCTATAACCATCCTATTTCTCCTTTCAACTACCTCATTCTATTATGAAGTGTAAGGAGTAGTAAATTACCTGTGAATGCCCATTTTATGTAAAAGTTTGAAAACTTCTTTGAAGTAAATTCTCTCCATTGTCAGATCTAGAAATTCTCACATGTTTACCAATTTGTTTTTCAATCAGATCATTGAAATTCATAAACTGAGATAAATAGTCTGACTTATTTTTTGAAACTGGACCCACATTTAATGAGAAAAATCATCAACCATTAAAAGAAAATATGTAACACTGGTCACTGTTGATGTGTTCAAGGTCTACAAAGGTCATCATGGATGAAGTCAAGTATCCCCTTGGCATGCCAGGCATCGATAGTCACAGAAATCGCAATCTATTCAGGCCTGCTGAGATTCACTCATTAAATTGGAAAATTTGCAATTTTTCATGGCCCATTGTTTTTACCCCCAAGTATGGCAATTTTTTCAGAAAAGAAAAATAAATAGAATTTGGCCAGGAAAAATTTGCAAAAATTCTATAAAATTTTGCAAAGGGTGGGGCCAGAAAAAGAATTGTCAATTTTCTCCTGATAACTTGTCAATATAATTTTTTTTTTTGGATTTGTTGTTAAATTGTTGATCACAATTTTTTCAACTTTGCTATTTTTTTTTAATATATATAATTTTCCCATCCTCCTAGACAAACAAACTGCACATACATCCTAATTCTCTTATATGGAAGCAGCCCATGAACTGAAAGATACTGAAATGAGATGCGTCCCCCTCCCACCCCATATAACTGTTGTTCTGTCGGTTGATAATTCATGTGAACTAATTGCACCAAAAATCACCTAGGGCACCTTTTCATCAGCCTCTGAGGCAATGACTTTATCACTCTGGGAATCCTTCACCAAACAGTCGTTAGCTTAAAAGGAAAAAAATCTAAATGGAAGTTCTTTGTGATTTCACTAATTAACTAAAGACTCCTATCCATAGTTGAGAAAATCTGCAGAATCCCGATTTTTTGCCAATTTTTTAAAATGCCGATGCAATCGGCAAACTCTTGGCGATGCAAAGATTTTTTGACGATTTTTTAAAAAATCTGCAATTTGTTTTTTAGGCTGCGGCCGATTTAGGGTTTTTTTATGCAAGCCCTTTTTTCAGCTGTTAATGTTTGAACTTCGAAGTTTAAAGTTTAAACCCTAAACCCGAAACCCTATTTTAAAGTAAATATTGCTGCTTGATAACTATGTATGTAAGCCCATTTTTTAGCTGTTAATGTTTGAAACTTTGAACTTTGAAGTTTAAACCCTAAAACCTAGGGCTTGGGTTTAGATTTTTTTTTTTTCTTCCTCTTTTTAAGTAAATATTGCTGCCTGGTAACTATGTATGCAAGCCCATTGTTCAGCTGTTAATGCTTGAATTTGAAACTTTGAACTTTGGACTTGAAGTTTAAACCTTAAACCCTAGTCTAGGCCCTAGGGTTTTGAATTTAGGTTTATTTTTCCTCCTCTTTTTAAGTAAATATTGCTGCCTAATAACCATGCAAGCCCATTTTTCAGCCGTCAATGTTTCAATTTTAAACCCTAGCCTTTTGGTTTAAGGTTTAGGTTTTTTTTCCTTTTTTTCAAATGATTGTAACTTTGTTGTTACTTGTTTCCGTGTGCAGGCATATAAAAAATGAAACCTTGTTTTCCTTCTTGACTTTCAACTCTGTACCTTTTCATATTATAAGTAATACAATATGTGTTTGGTCACTTTCATGTGTACTTAAAGCTTGAGCCTTGTATGATGTCTTGACATGAATTATTGATTTTATTGCAATATTTGATTTGCATAATGTTAATTCATTGTAATATGCATGAAAAAAACGCTTTTTCAATGAAAAATTTTGTTTTCAACTTTTTTTTTTCTGATTCTTTCCCCATTTTTTTGCCGATGCCGATTCTTTGCCGATATTGATTTTCTCAACTATGCTCCTATCCATACTACATACATATAACACATTATGACCTGTGTATTTTATACCATTTTTCATGTCAAATCTCACATAACCATGTCCAACAAAGTGAATCCATCCATCTAATACTACTAATTCTGATTAATGAGCCTTCAACAAAATTAATATATTATTCTTTACTGCAAGTTATGTGTTCTTGAGCAGTGAAATCGAAGTACAAGGTTGTGGGAGGAGATTTTTACCTCCTGTTATCCCATAAACACGTATTCCTCTCTAGACTTCCGTCCTTGTCCATCAAATTCTGCAACTTTTACCTGTTTGTGAGTCTTTTTATGGGTCAAGTCATATTGCCTTTTGTTGGATGTGTTGTATCCTTTCCATGAAAAAGAAAAAAAAAGGTGGGGGGGTCTTATTTTTGGGGCAGTCTCCTGAATTAGCAAGTATGGGTGGTTTTAGCCCATGGTCTTATTTTCGGGTACTGTGTGATACCTATATATATATATATAGTAACTACCTTGTAAAAGTGCACAAGACAATAATAAATAAAAGAGTAAGAGGTGCGGCTTTGAGCTTCTGTTGGTTTTTCCCAATCAAGGGTTTCCAGGATAATATTCGTGTTTATTGTGTATGCATATTATTTTTCCTTCTATTTTACAAATTTGTTTGCATTAATATCTAGAACAGGATTATCAAGCTCTTCATCTGGTATCAGAGCATGGTTATTGGCTTTAGGGGGACGCCTTTGTTGCTAGGATTCAGCTCGATCTGAGAAGAGCAAGGGTATCTTGGGTTTGCGATAAACCTATTTATTGAGTGGGAGTTTTGTGTAGGTGAATCTAGTGTGAAGGAAAATGGTTAGCAATACAAGGATCGAGATCGAAAAGTTTAACGACAAGAGCTTTGAGTTATGGAAGCTAAAGATGAAAGATTTGCTTATGGATAGAGATCAGTGGGTTGTGTCAGGAAAAAAACCCGTTGATATGTCACAAGAATATTGGGAGAAGCTAGACAAGAAGGCAAAGAGTACTATCCGGTTGTGCCTTGTAGATTCAGTGTTGATCAATGTCTCTGGAGAAAACAGTGCTAAGGGGCCATGGGAGAAGTTTGGGACTTTATATCAGTCAAAGTCCCTGGTAAACAAACTGTTCCTTCGGAAGAAGATATATCTCCTTCGGATGAATGATGGGGATTCCATGGCAGAACATCTCAATGCTTTTAACACTATGGTAAGTCAATTAGCCTCTATTAATATTAAACCGACTGAAGAAGATAATTTTATTACTTTTTTATGTTCTTTGCCAGCTTCATGCGATAATCTAGTTGTGGCCATTGGGAGTACTACTGCAACTACTTTAAGGTTTGAAGATGTGGTTGCATCCTTATTATCAGAAGAAATGAGGTAGAAATCCATGGAGGGTTCATCCAAGGATGCCTTGTTTGTAAGGGGTCGTTCCCAAGATAAAAACAAGCATAACTCGAGGCATAGGTCGAAGTCAAGAGGGAGATCTAAATCTCTTGGAAAATTTATACGAAAAATGATGGAAATGAGGTAAAGTTGGGCATTTGAAGAAAGACTGTCAATCCAAAAATATTGATAAAAATAAGGGATCTAATGATGTTTTTTCCACAGAAGCAAAGACCTCAATAGGAGGGGATGTATATTTGGCATCTTCGAGTGCACAATCAAATCGTGATGCATGGTTGATCAACTCAAGGGCTTCTTTTCAAGACTCCTCACAAAGAATGGTTTTGTGAATATGAAAAGTATGACGAAGGTGATGTCTTCCTAGGAGATGACTCAAAAACCAGAATCATAGGGCGTGTAAGGGTCAAACTGTTGCTGAAAGATAGGGTTAAAACCCTCCCTAGTGTTCTGCATATTCTAGGGTTGCCAAAAAATTGATATCTGTGAGTAGAATGAGTGACGCAAGTGTGTAGATAGTATTTGAAAAGGATACCTATAGGATGGTTTGAGGAACAATGGTGTTGGCAAGAGGAGTTTAGATTGGAACATTGTACAAGCTATTGGGAAGCATTGTGACTGATGGGTGTAATAGTTTTGTTGTTCCTGAAAATGAAACAAACAAAACCCCTACTCTTCTTGTAGAGAAGACAATGCTTTGGCATCAAAGAATGGGACATATCGGATAAAAGGGCCTTCGAGCTTTGCATACTAAAGGTATGGTTGAAGTATTTATGACTGTTCTTTAGATTTTGGTTTCTGTGAACAGTGTGTATATGGTAAACAAAATTAAGTAACTCCATACACTCCTCAACAGAATGGAGTTGCAGAAAGAATGAATAGGACATTGATGGAAAAGGAAAGGAGTATGCTCAGTGGTGTAGGATTAGCATAGGAATTATGGGCAGAGGCTATGGACATTGCATGTTACCTAGTAAATCGATCACCTACATCAGCATTGGTTGATAAAACTTTGTATGAGGCATGGACTGGTAAGAAACCCTCTCTTGAACATCTTAGAGTTTTTTGTTGTGATGCTTATGTGCATGTTCCAAAGGAAAAAATGAATAAGTTAGATAATAAAGCAAAGAAGTTTATATTTATTGGTTATAAAGATGGTGTAAAAGGCTACAAACTTTGGAACCCAGAAACTAGGACAGTTATTTATAACCGAGATGTAATCTTCAGAGAATTTAAAAGTGCTCTCAAGCAGGAAGAACAGCCAAGAGAGGAAGAACTAGAAAAGGTGCAGTTTGAGTTCATGGATGGACAATCTGACTCAAAAGAAGATGAACCAGATCCTCAAACTCCAGTCTTGAGAAGATCGACTCGAGAAAGAAAGAAACCAAAAAGGTACAGTTCACCTAATTTTCAGTCTACTTTTGATGATCCTAGAACTGTTAGGGACGCAGTTAATGCAAAGGATGGTAAATTCTAGAAGAAGGCAATGGTTGATGAAAATCTTTAGAGAAAAATAAGACATGGGATTTAGTGAAGTTGCCTACTGGAAGAAAACCAATTGGTAGCAAATGGGTATTCAAGAAGAAGTTTAATGCAGAAAGTAAAGTCGAGAAGTATATTGCTCACCTAGTAGCAAAGGGATATTCCCAGGTAAAAGGAATTGGTTTTGGTGAGGTTTTCTCCCATGTTGCTAAACTAACTTCTATTTGATTTCTTTTGTCTATTGTTGTTGCATTTACCTAGAAGTAGAGGAAATGGATGTGAAGACAACATTTCTAGATGGGGATCTGGAAGAAGAAATTTGTCTCAACCAGAAGGATTTACAGTAAAAGGAAAGGAAGACTTGGTATGCAGGTTGAAGAAATCTTTGTATGGTCTAAACCAATCACCTAGGATGTGGTATCAAAAGATTGATACTAATGTATTGGGACTTGATTTGTCACGAAGCAAAGTTGATCACTGTGTGTACATCAAACAAGTTGGTGAAAACTTTATTGTGGCATTGTATGTTGATGATATATTGTTAATTGGAAATTACAGGGAAATCATCCAGAATTTTAAGTCTCAATTGTCATCTCAGTTTGATATGAAGGATCTTGGTCCTAAAAATTTCATCTTGGGCATGCAGATTAAGAGGGATCAGTCAAATAAGAGACTGGTTGAATTAGAGAAAATATATTGAGATAATATTAAAGAGATTTAATATGTATGATTGTAAACCAGTCAAGACTCCCATTCCTTTGGGTGTAAAGTTATTTGCAGAATAGTATCCAAAGACACAAGAAGAGGGAGAGGAAATGTCTCGTGTTCCTTATGAAAGTACTATTAGGAGTTTGATGTAGGCCATGGTATGTACCAGACCAGACATTGCCCATGTGGTGGGAGTTTAAAGCAAATATATGTCAAAACCAAGGAAAGAACATTGGACTATTGTAAAACAATTTTTCAGATCCTTGCGTGGCACAATAGATATTTTGATTTGCTATCAAGGGAGGCTTGAACCAAACAAGGTATTGAATGCACAAGGTTTTGTTGATGTAGATTGGGCTGGAGATCTTGATCACCGAAGATCCACTAGTGGTTATGTATTTCGCTTGTTTGGTGGAGCAGTCAACTGGATGAGCAAGAGGCAAGTTGTAGTGGCACTTTCAACTACAGAAGTTGAGTACATGGCAACAACTCATGCAAGTAAGGAAGTAGTATGTTTACAAAGGTTGTATTGATGTTGGGTTCTTAGCGGGAGCTGTAAGGATAAATTGTGATAGTCAAAATGCAATCTATCTGACAAAGAACCCTGCTTATGATTCTAAGACAGCATATTGCAATGCAGTACCAATTTATTAAAGACATGGTTGAAAACAAGAAGGTGCCACTGGAGAAAATTGATACTCTGATAAATGTTGCAAATTCATTAACCAAGCATGTGAGTACTGAGAAGTTTTTTGGTGGATAGAGACAATGGACTTAGTTGCCCCAAGTAGTTGAATTTGTGATTTGGGTAGGCCCACTACAAAGTATTCAACAAGTGGGAGATTGTTGGATGTGTTGTATCCTTTGCATGAAAAAGAAAAAAAAAAGGTGGTAGGGTCTTATTTTTGGGGCGGTCTCCTTAATTAGCAAGTATGGGTGGTTTTAGCCAATGGTCTTACTTGTGGGCAGTCTCCTTAAATTAGCAGGTATGGGTGGTTTTAACCCATGGTCTTATTTTTGGGAACTCTGTGATGCCTATATATATTGTAACTGCCTTGTTAAAAGTGCACGAGAATAATAAAGAAAAGAGCAAGAGGTGCGGCTCTGAGTTTCTGCTGGTTTTTCCCGGTCAAGGTTTCTAGGATAAATATTTGTGTTTATTGTGTATGCATATTATTTTTCCTTCTATTTTACGATTTTGTTTGCATTAATATCTCTAGAACAGGTTTATCAATCTCTTCATCTTTTCCTACAGTCCTCTCTCTAATGTCTAAATTTTGTGGCAACGGTAACATCTGAAAAATGATTTCAAATTAGAAAAAAGGAATCAACTGATTTGGAGGATTTATTCTCTCTTCCTCAGGTTTTTTACCTTTGCCTTTGGAACTTGAAGCAAAGGCACTCTTTGGGTTTCAAGTCTCAACCCTTTGACGAAACTCATGATAAATTGAGTTTTTCCAATCTGTCTAAGCCCCAGCTTTATGGAGAACAAGAAGCCCAGTCCACATTGTTTGTAATAACCCTCCCTATCTAGTTCTCTAGGGGTTTACCAATTCTTAACCTTTTTCGTGAATTTTTGATATACAAAATCACAAACACAGAGCAATCTAGAATTCTCGAAAATATTGCTTTATTCTTATATTAAAACTAGGGCACAAATTACAATGCAAATACCTCAAATGCTGATGAAACCCTAGCTGCTCCGTACTCTATAAATGATGATGAAGGCTCAGCCCTTCTGATGTGAATATTGTGTGGTGTCCCGACTCCAAATATTCCCTGTATAATCTCTCAATGACCCTGTGTGGTAACCCAACTCAAGAAGTCTTTAAAACTGAAGTCCAACTACAATCCCTATGTGGAAATGCCTAGATTGACCTAAGGGTAATCTTGCAACCCCGAAGCCAATGTCCCTGTAAGAGGTTGTCGTCTCTCACAAGCTCCAGAATCTCTCGTAAATGGCTCGCTGCAGAGTCCTCCAAAAACCAGAGAGAAATAATAATCTTCGCATATCTCCAAATGAACTCAAAACCTCCTTTTATCTCCTCCATAGGTCGACTTAGGGTTAGGTCACTTTTAGGATGAGCAAATATAATTTTATCAATTTTTAATTCCACCTTGTTTCTCCTTAATTTATTCACCCCCTTATGCCTAGGCTTAATGACTTTTTAAGTCGTCACTTAAAATGACCCCTTTTAAGTATAAAATGATTTTATAATAAAATAAAGTCATTGACTTTACAAAATTAAATTAAATAATCACTTTATTAATTTTATCTTCGACCATTAAAATTTCCAACCTCTGCCCATCCGAATTGAAATCCGCGAATGGTTTTGGACACCCATTTCATTGAAGAATATCACTGCACTGTCTGTTGTCCACTGAAACCCTAAAAATGGACATGGCTAAAAATAGTAACTTCGATCAAACAAATCTCCGAATGAGCCCAAATCAATCAATAGCTCTCTGGGTACTGACAAAGATTTTGATATCTCCAATGGCTCCCCTCATCCGACTTAGCCTACGGGAGCTCGTGTCTAGGCTAATCTGCTCTGCACCTAACTGCGTAGAAAAGGGGACATTACATTGTTAGACCTTGTAATTGTCATAAGGTGAAAACTTCTCCTCCATACACTCAATGCAAATCTCATGGCAAGGCTTGTATAACTAGCATTATGACTTATAGGGGAAAACTGACCTGGAATGTTAGGAGAACTAGAGAATATCCCATAACCTCTGAGGATAGTTCCATATTTTCCTAGGGCTGCCTACTCTTTAGAGGTTATGATTAGACTATGGATAGGTGATTATAAGATAGTTGATAACCTTATGGACACTCCTACTACTAACAAAGCCTTGGGGTTTTTACATTGTTGTATTCACAGGGAGTATACAAATATAGCTGTTGTCACACAATCTATTAACTTTTTAAAAGCTGCATTTTACTTTTGTTTTATTAAGATACTTTAGTGCTTTCTATTCTTGAAGGTGTTTCAGGCACTTCTATTATTAGCATAGCAGGTTGTATTTTTTTAGTCCCATTGAACTACCTAGGTAATTTGTGAACATTATTATAACCGTCTTATTTTCTTCTTTAGGCATGTAATTGTCCATACGTATTGAGTGTTGTCTGCCTATAGCTAAAAGTATCCAGTGGAGACAAAAAGGGCAAGCACAGATATCTTATCATAGAGAAATAATAGCATAGATTGTCCTGTCAGACCCATGAGGATTACTACTGAGCATGACCAGAATACATGTCTTTTGATGTTCATCAACATTCATGTGATAGTCAACAAAATTGTAACATCTGACAATCCATTCAAAATAAAGATCTTTAGTTTCATACTGACCATATTGGAGTCAGCAAAGAATCGATATTTTTAAAAATCGGCAAAAATCAGAAATCGGCAAAAAATCAGAGAAAGAATCAGCAAAGAATAGACAAAAAAAAACCGAAGAAAACGAAAATTTTCATTGAAAAAATGTTTTTTTTCATGCATATTACAATGAATTAACATTATGCAAATCAAATATTGCAATAAAAGCAATAATTCATGTCAAGACATCATACAAGGCTCAAGCTTTAAGTACACACGAAAGTGACAAAACACATCTTGTATTGCTTATAATATGAAAAGGTACAAAGTTACAAGTAACAAGAAAGAAAAAAAGGTTTCATTTTTTATATGCCTGCACATGGAAACAAGTAACAACAAAGTTACAATCACTTGAAAAAAAGGAAAAAAACCTAAACCTTAAACCAAAAGGCTAGGGTTTAGGGTTTAAAATTGAAAGATTGACAGTTGAAAAATAGGTTTGCATACATAGTTATCAGGCAGCAATATTTACTTAAAAAGAGGAAAAAAAAAACCGTAAACCCAAAACCCTAGGGCCTAGACTAAGGTTTACGGTTTAAACTTCAAGTTCAAAGTTCAAAGTTTCAAATTCAAACATTAACAGCTGAAAAATGGGCTTGCATACATAGTTACCAGGCAGCAATATTTACTTAAAAAGAGGAGGAAAAAAAAAACCCTAAACCCAAAACCCTAGGGCCTAGCCTAGGGTTTAGGGTTTAAACTTCAAAGTTCAAAGTTTCAAACATTAACAGCTGAAAAATGGGCTTACATACATAGTTATCAGGCAGCAATATTTACTTAAAAAAGGGTTTCGGGTTTAAACTTTAAACTTCAAAGTTCAAACATTAACAGCTGAAAAATGGGCTTGCATAAAAAATTCCTGAATCGGCCGCAGGCGTCAAAAAAAAAAAAAAAATTGCTGATTTTTTGAAAAAATCGGTGATGCTGATTTTTTTCAAAAAATCGGCAAAAGATCTTCAAAAAAATATTTGCATCACCGAGAGTTTGTGGATTGCATCGGCATTTTAAAAAATAGCAAAAAATCGGGATTCTACATATTTTTTGCAGATTTTCTGAATTGTGATACTGACAGACCATGACCAAGACAGTAGTTACTGGACATGGGTCTTTTGCCAGCCAAAACCACCTAATCAAGACATAAAGTTTTATAACTTGATAAAAGATTGCTGACATTCTTTCTTCTAATGTTGGTTGTGGATTTCTTTTCCCAATATTGGGGTCTTTCTCCCATGTTAAACCAATATTATGCTCTCTACATTTTCATTTGTGACACTCTGATGGAGGAATACTAGTATGATTTCCAAGATGTAAGAATCTGTTGTTTGCTCCTCTTCTTTATTCTTTTTTAAATATTTGAAAACTCCAATTTTAACTGACATTTTACTATAGCAGAATTTTAACAGCAGTAAATGAACAATTGCCAGATTTTATAGCAGCAACTATAAACCAAAATTGTGGTACAAAGAGATCAGATTGTAATCAGGCCATTCTCCATAACTTTATTGCTTCCCATATACCCTACCAGTTCACATATCTGACTTCAATGATCCCCTAGATCTATTTTCAGCCCTCCAAGGAGCTTTTGTTGGCATTCTGCATAGAAACCCACGATGCACCCTGGAAATTATCCTTCATGCTGTGTGAATTCCAAGATGCTTGCTTTACTATTAGACATGGCATACTTTGCATGTTTCGTAAGGAAAGAATAATCATTATAAAACTAAAAGCAAATAAGCAGGAACTAAAATGCAAATCTGCTAATACAAAGATATGACAACTGATTGACATTCTTTCCACAGGGCGCTCTTACAAAGGAAATTTCACCAAGAAAAGGTCTTCTTCATTGAAAGACCCCTTGGAATCAAGATCATCAATGATAGTTTTAGTGGCAAGAAATAAACAAAGCTCAAAAATTAAATCATTCAAATAAAGCAGCCTTTTTAGACGTTTGCCAAACTTCACCTCATGCATACCTTTTCCGATCACAATTGCAAGGAACAGGTCCCCATAGGAAGGATTAAAAATGGTTCAACAGTAAAAGCATCGTTTGCTATGAGGCCAAGGACTTATATGAATAATTAAGAAATGACCTTCCAACTGCTTGTGATTTAAACAAGTTTCAGGGTGCCACTGACACAGTAGAGTGTCAGCAGCAAGGTTGCTAAGAAATTTTAAAGTCAAGTTGAAACAAAATGTTTTTGGCTGACTTGTGATACATCATGGATTGGCAATAAAGGTCCGTCATCAAAAATTGAAATCTCAAATTCCAATTACCCTGCTTGTGGAAGGAAGGAAACAGTTATTCATGTGTTTTGGAGATGTTCACCTGCTTAACGATTCTGGCCTTGGTTCCAGGAAAAAATGTCCATATAATTTTCTTCCACAATCCTCTGGTAAAAAGTGGAGATTGGGGAGGATTGGATGACAACAAAGACATACAAGAACTATGGCATATGTATTGTCTTGTTGGCCTTTTCTTCTTATCAAAGATATACTGCCAAGCGTTTTTTCGAAAGGACACCTCTCCACCAAGTCTATGTAAGATAAAGCTATCTGGGCAAAATTAGCTGTTTTGGTCAAAGTACAAGTGAAATTGATCTGTAAGGATATTGATTCTTCTCCAAAGGTAGCAAAAAGCTAGATGTTTTCTTTACTAATTTATTTAGTTATGTTCCATAGAATTTCCCAGACAGGGATAACACAGTATGATGAGACGCATCTCCAAGACAACTGCAGTTTTGCCCAAATTTTAGGGACAGCAGTGAGACAGCTGGGAGATATATATATATATGTACAGAGAGAGAGAGAGAGAGAGAGAGAGAGAGATTATATGCAACTCTTTAAGTATGAATATGCAGAAGTACACAATGTAAAAGCAAAGTAAATAACATTACCTCAAAGGGCCCAAACACCAATAACATGTTAAACCCTAGGCATGCATTAGATTTTTAATGTTGAAACATTTCAAATTTGTAATTTCATCCATTGTCCAAGTTTCAACTGTGCAGTATATAAGCAAAACTTACAAGAAATCTAAAACCTGAAAGTCTAGAATTTATGTGTGCACATACAGACACGCACTTGTGCATGTATTAAATATCCAAAGGGTTGGACACCATCTATACATGGAGGCATGCCCGAGACTTTTGAGGGGGAAACTCGGTGTCCCTTGCTGTCTCAAGGACTTTTGGGCATCCTGGAAATTTTCCGGTGTCCTCAACATTCTACTGGGACCTTTCAACATCCCCATAGCATCTCGGAGAGTGCTGGGCATCTCAAGGACGGCATCCCAAATTGCATCCATCTTGATGATGGCTAGCTCCCAAATCCCTGGGATATTTGGGGATCGACAGCCCGAGGTCCCACAAAGGGTGGACACCAATGGGACACTTGTACCCATCCTTGAGTCCCCAAAACACTGGGTACAAAAGGATAGCGTCCTTCGCCCTCAAGATGGGTACCTGTGGAACATAGTTATTTAAAAAGAGACTTTGTGTAATCCTACTGTTCAATAGCTTACTTTTTCTCAATGATTAATGCATAATGAATGCTTTGTTTTCATTGAAAATAGGGGGAAAATTGCAAACCTAGAGTGTAAGGTCTTCATAGACACGCATCAACTAAAGAAAATAACATGCCTAAACCACAAAATTTGTAAGGGCCACCACAAGAAAGGTGGCATAGATTTTCTTCAGGTGCAAATATGGATAGAATCATAATGTCAGAAAGGCCAAATATCATATCAAATATTAATTCATAAATCTATAGCATTTAGGATTCACGGTCAAACATGACAAAGGCCTTCAAAAAAATGGCCTTTAAAAAGGAAATCCAGAAAAAAGGGAGGAAGAAGTAAAATGGACCATGGTTCTCAAAGCCATAAATTTTCTGATATTATAGTGTTGCCTAACTGATTAATGGCAAGTCAATAAAAATGAAGAAATGCTACATTGTAGACAGAATTATGGGCAGCAAACCATTACTAAGCTTGTATATTTCACTGATTTTGATAATTACCTCTTTTTCTAGTTCTCCATGCTCACCGTAACTGGTTATTTGATCATCATTTTCGTTAATAACTGACTCCAGAGTTCCAAGCAAGGGATCAGGCTGTCAAAATGTACCTCAAAATTAGTGTTTACTTTATAGCAGAAAAGTCTTTTTTAGAGGAATATGACAGTCCATTTAAATGAGCTGTGGATCTATTAGCATGTTTTCTATAAAACTCAGAAAATATGTAGGCACTAATATTCTTAACTGTCATGCCAGCTAAGCAGACATTGTAGGTGCAGGGCATCCTAATACAATTGATATAGGAAAACAAACTAAAGAGGACAAAAATTACAGTGATGACAAACAATAAGTTTCAAAGTATACAGTTTAAGCCCAAAACTTATGTATGCTTCAATGCCAAACAAAATGCCATATATTTGATTTTGTTCCTGGATGTACAATGATAAATATTAATTAGCAGGATATAACGTAAAGATTTCGGTTCTTTAAATACAAAATTGTGTGTCATACCTTTAATTGTTTCAAGGATAAGTTGATACGTTGACGAGAATGGTCCAGCCCACAAACTTTGGCCTTTACTACCTACAACATCAACAGTTCTTTGAGTAATGGCATATAAATCACATATATATGTTCAGCAAACCATTAACTTGTTACAAAAGATAAATTCAAGAACTGGTAGAAAATTGCCCATAGCATTGAAGTTGGACAGGTCAGAATATTTGGCTCACAAAGAGCCCACTAGGGTTCAATTCCTGTGTGTTCCACGATAATACGGTTTGTTGTAAAATCACTATGCAGTTTATTGAAATATCGCAGTTTTGCAGTCACAATGCAATATGGGCGGGGCCTGTTTCAATCCCATATAACCAATTTAAAGGGGAAAAAAACAGTCCATCTTTCAGGTGGGAATGGTTAATATAAATAATACTACCAAATCACCAATAGATTGCAGTATTTACATTGTTGGTTGTATTGAAAGGGAAGAAAAAACTACAAAAGAATCAGTGTACTAATGTTTCTACCTTATTCTGTCAAAATATGCCATGGAAACTTGAGAACATAATAAATCTTTCTTCTACAAAAACTTTCCTGAACAATTTCTAGTAATGGAAAAAAAAACTCAATGCAACATCAGTTAAAATTAATATAGGACAAATGAAGTTCTGTTTCTACCCAACTGAGATACAAATGCAGTTTGGTAATGAAACATATAAGTGAACTGGGTAAAATGTCTATCCATTCACAAACTGTAAAATCCTATAGTGGACTCCGCCAAATGTCTTCATAGAGGTATATGAAATTACAATTATTTTCGATTAGTTGGACCAGTCTGATTTTCTAGTCGCATTTAAGACAATGCAGCCTGCATGTGTGACCATTAGTCAATGATCCAATTTGAAATTTTGCAGCATCCTCGGCACACAGAATCCTTCAAGATTCAATAACCAAGACCCCTAAAAGTACATGCTACATTACAACGTACATAAATGATACTATGCAACCGTGATTCTACATCTGTAACAGGGTCCTCTAAAAAAGAATTCTTGTTTTATCATACACTACAGTATATGTCACTAAATCAAATGTCTTACCTTCAATGAGATTCAATCTGCAATAAATCAGTACAAGTGTTGTCCCAGGGAAATACGGAAAATCCACTGCCATTTTTTAGAACAGAATCTCATGGGCATTTTGCTGAAGTTTACAGTGGGCAAGCAAGTTGGTCCTCATAAGTCCACGATTTGCAAACATTGAGTGTATATTTTGGTGTTGTATTGTGTTGAGAATAAAATATGTAATAACAGCATGTGTTATACATAGTGGTGTATAGGGGTACATTTAATCTTGTTAGTGTGCAGATAGTTGGATGGATACTGCAGTTGCACGCCGCCACCCTGTGCCTGTGGAATATTTACACCCTACCATCTGGTCTACAGCATCAACGATGTACACTCGACCACAGCCAATTCCCAGATGGTATTGGAGACTGTTGGGAATCATATTTATTCATATTTGGGTCCATCTTGAATATGCATTGCATACGTGGTTGTGTATATGAGTTGATATTCTTCATTTGTCTTCATTTCTATTGCACACTATTTCATTGCAGATCATTGATGTCATTACTGTATTGTGTGGTATGATGGTGTATTGTGTAACTTGAATACTTGCCCCTACTCCATTTTTGGTGCCATTGCCGACACAGATTTGATTTGATGACTTGATAAGCAAAAGTAAGGCCCTGCTCCAATATAAAGACAATATTGTTAGTTATGAGATCGACCCAAAAGTAGATTAGAGAGAGGAAGTCCCTAGAAGACTTCTCTAACAAGAAAAGCACTGCATTTTAATTGAATCTGATTCAATTGGAGGGATAAATATTGTTAAAAAAGAAGCAAGACTGTAAACTTAAGAGAGAGTGCCAAAGCAAGCAGCCAAGATTGCCCAAAGTGCCATTGGTGGCAGTTTATGTATCTTGCAATGTACAAAGTTGGAGTCTGACCCAAAGTATTTAGAAGGTGGTGTTTTCCACAATGCATGAGGAGGGAATCCAAAACAAAAGAAACTGCAAAAGAGAGCATCCAGAGGTGTGTGACACAGAAGTCCAGAACAGGAACAGTTATGCATTTATGAAAGGGGGAAGTCATGGGATATTGGCAGTGAGGCTAGTGAATGGAGGCTAAAGAGAGACGGATGTAGAACAGCAGGAGTATTCCACACTTGGAGGAACAATTTGAATGACAGATTTAATAATCAGCCAGGACTCTTCACTTGTACTGCAATCACAACAGCTGCTTGTACTCAATATCACTTGTATGGCAGCATCACTTGAATGACAACACTTGGTCTGCAACTTTCACCCTGCATCCGAAACTTGAAAGGAACAATACAGAACCTATCTACTGCAGCAATCAACAATGACAACACATGCAGTATACATACAATAACAATAGCAGATGATAAATGAATATGAGCAGATCTTGTATTAACAGTGGCTTGTATGGTTAACTATGTACAGCATCTTCTTACATATACATTGCAATGTCTGTGTGGAATATCTCCTTCCAACACCTACATGCTTCAGCCAACAACCACCAGCCAGCCTCCTAACAACCACACAACCTGGCCTTTGACACAATTACTCCCATGAATGAGGGAAGGGTCTTATTTATACAACTAAAAAGTAGTTGCAACCTCCACCCACCCGATACCTCATCATTTTCTTAAATTAAATTCATTATGCATTTGACTTACATTTAAACTTCATTCGATGACTTACTTTATGACTTGCTCATACATAACTAATACTTCACTAAACATTACATAATATCACATATACTATTAAATTATGACTTTATTAATTATACGTACATACATTTTGCCAAACACTTTGCATACAAACTACAAAATAACACAAAATGGCAAAACTTATTTACTAATTAAGCAAACATGTCAATTTGCCTCCCTACAACAGACATCTACAGAACAAACTTCCCTCTTACCTAAGAGAAGTCCTATGAATGCCAACATCATCGTCAAATCAGATAACAAGAACAATCACAATAGTTGGGGAGAACTCATAACTTGGGAAAACTCGGCAGCCAAAATATAACAAGAAAAATCACAATAGTTGGGGAGAACTCATAACTTGGGAAAACTCGGCAGCCTAATTTTGGAGAGTTATTCAGCAACACAGGAAAACTCGGCAATAACTCGGAAAAAAAGAAAACTGAAGAATTTTTTTCAATAAACAGAAAAAAACAATTGGAGAGCCAATTTTGTATTAGATATTCATTGCAATGAGTACAATTACAGTTTATAAAACAACAATTCAACCCAAATGGCAAATACAACATAAAATGTAAAACAGTTATATTACTTAATATGGATTGCCAAGCATGAAACTAACTATAAACTAACAGTGTGATTTTAACAAAGGAAAAGGCAACCTATGTCACATTTGTGTACATGAAATTAGGATAAGTTATATCATTAAGATAAATATATTTTATGTTATTCAGAAGATACTGTTATATGACTCAGATAGAATATGGTTTCCTTGAGCGTTGAGCTTAGAGTTTTTAAAAATTTATTTGATTATCTGAATTAAGTTCAGAAGAATCATTAAATATACTTTTAAGTGTCTCTATAATTACATGTGATATCATTCCGTACTGTCTTTTTTTTTTTTTTTTTTGTGGAAAACACCCCAAATGGGATGCCACTTTTGGGTAAGTCCCAAGGAGGCAGAGGTATCTATTCCACCAAAAATGCCCAGGGCTCGCACCTGGCCTGCCCCCTTTGGCACACTCAACGAGCATGCCTAAAACAACAAAAACAATAACAAACAAACACAAAACACAAACAAACACAAAAAACACAACATCAAAAAACAAAGACAAACAAACAAAAAAATAAAAACCACAAAACAAACAAAAACAACATAAAAGCATAAAAACAACAAAAAACTAAAAAAAAACAAACAAATAAATAAATAAAATAAAATAAAATAAAAAATAACAACAAAACACAAAACACATAAGAAAACCATAAAAACAACAAAACAACACACAAACACTTTAAAAAAACCAAAAACACAAAACCACAAAAAACAAAAACATAAAAAAACAACACAAAAACAAAACAATACAAAAAACACACACCCCTCGAAAAAAAAAAAAAACAAAAACACAACTACGACCTTTCTAGGCAAAGACTATTAAAATAACAAAAGACTATTAAACAAAGAGGAAACATAGGAAAGATATGTCTAAGCTAGGGAACTAAAATACCCTGACCGAACCAAAGAGAAGCAAAAACAAAGCAAAAAGGAACTAGGTACCTCTAGTACTAGAGCCATCCAAAGAAAGGATAAAAAGTAGAGCTTCCCTTATTTGTGAAGCCCACCATCTAGGAGGGTGGTCGTAGCAAGTAAGATCACCTTTGTCCAATGCCCAATTAGCTAAAGCATCAACACTCATATTATATTCTCTGACCACATGATTGTAATCCACTTTCAAAAAGCCCATCTGGATTAATTGAATCTTCTCAACAATTCTTTTTATTCTCCAATCAACCTTATGATTCTTAGGAGTCTTCAGAAGATTAATCATGAGTTGGGAGTCAGATTCAACCAACACCTTTTCCCATCCAACCTTAGCAACCTCTTGAAGGCCTCTGAGGATACCATACCCCTCAACAAGGTTATTGGAAAGGATACCCAAATTCTCAACAAAAGTGAAAACCAGGGAGCCATCTGAAAGTCTACCAATTCCTCCTGCACTAGCTTTTCCAAGGTTCCCCCTAGAGGCTCCATCGGTATTGAATTTTCCATAATCCTTAGGAGGAGGCTGCCAATTCCTTGTTCTTTCCATCTTGCAATTACTCACATTCCCTTTAAGTCGGTTGCCCTTAGAAGAGTTAATCTTCAATATTTGCATCACTTGATCCCATTTTTGGTGGGAGTTTTGGGGGTGATTAAGGAGTTGTTGGACTGATTCAACTAAGTTGGCAATGGTCTTTTGCCAGATATAGTGAATATCCTTTATTTCTTGATTGAAAATCTGGTTGTTCCTTTCATTCCAGATATTCCAAGGTAGAATGGTAGAACCCATCCAAACTAACTGCCTAATGAAATGATCAACACCCTCCTGTTTAGGCCAATCCCTCCAAAGTTGTTCAAAAGTAGAAAAATTGGACCATTGTAAGCCAAGTAAGATGGCCATTCTCCTCCATAGCTCAGAGGCTAAGGTACACTCAATAAAAATATGGCTAAGAGTTTCCACATTCTTTCCACACATTTTGCATCTAAAAGGGCCATGAAAACCACGTTTCATAAGTTGCTCACCAGTTAGCACCCTACGATGCAATAAAAGCCAAATAAAGAACCTCACCTTAGGCTAGAGCTTTTGAGCCCACAACTGAGAAAATATGTCATAAAATTGGTTGGGATTATTATGGCATAAGGCCAAATAACCTTGAGCAACTGAATACTCACCCTTAGTAGTGTTGTTCCATCCAAAACAATCTTTATCATGGGACCAAGAGAGAGATCTCATATGCAGGATGCGTTGGATGTCTTGTCTTTGAATTTCTAGAATTTGAATAGGCCAATCCTCAATAGGGATCCAATATCTACCAACCTCTGAATTACCAGTATGGTATCGATAGTAATTAGCCACCTTTATCCAATTAGCTCGGTGAAGCTCCTCCATCCAAGGCCTCCAATCAAGAAACTGAGTTATCAAAGGTTGGTGACCATCCCAAGAATCTATCCAAAAATTTACCTGTTGACCATTATGAATGATCCAAAATAACTTTTTCTTAATCAAATCCTCACCAGTCTTAAGAACCGCTAAAATGGGAGAACCTTTGGTAGGCAATTGATAGTGAACAAGGTCTTCAGGACTTTTGTTCTCAACATATTTAGCATGGAGATTATTGGCCCAAAGGGCATTGGGGTTATGTAAAATCCTCCAATACAATTTAGCAACTAAAGCTTTGTTGTTATTAATAGCAGATCGGAATCCTAACCCCCTTCATTCTTAGGAAGACATAAAGTGTCCCATTTCACCAAGGCCCATTTTCTTTTCTCCTTAGTACCACTCCAGAGGAACCGATGATTAATTTGATCCAATTCTCGAAGAACAACCTTTGGGATATTCAACATGGTAGAAACATAAATAGGTATAGCTTGAAGGATAGACTTTACCAAGGTAATTCTACCCCCAAAAGAAAGCCACCTATTGGTCCACTTTCCAATTTTCTTCTTAACTTTGTCCAACAACCAATTCCAATATTTATTTTTCTATCTTTGAGTATTGATAGGGATGCCTAAATAAGTGATCGGAAGGGAGGTCTTCTTATATCTTAATTTATCCAAGACCATGGATTCCTATCTGGTAGAGCAATGAAAGAAAATGACTTTAGACTTGTCTTCATTGATCAATTGCCCGATAGCCTTAGAAAAATAGCTAATGATTTGCTTAATTTTAGAAGCTTCCTTAACTGTAGCTTTACCTAACAGAGTAGAGTCATCAACAAATTGAAGATGAGAGATAGGCCTAGCTCCATGAGCAATGGTAACTCCCTCAAGGGTTTTCTTATCTCTATTTTTGGTTATAGTCCTACCCAAGCATTCAACAAGAATGATGAATAAATAAGGGGAGAGGGGGTCACCTTGCCTAATACCTCTAGAAGTTGGGAACAGTTGTGAAGGCCTACCATTGATAAGAACTGAGTAGGATACTAAGAGATACAACCCATAATCCAGTCCATCCAATCTTGAGAGAAACCAAATTGCCTCAAAACTTTGATAAGGAAGTGCCAATCCACTCTATCATAAGCTTTGGATAAGTCTAAACGAATGAACATAGAAGGAGATTTTTGCATTTCCATGGAATGGATGGCTTCCTGAGCAAGAACTATCTCATCCACTATTTGATGCCCTTCCACATAACCTCCTTGTTCAAGGGAAATAATCTTATGCAAAAGAGGCTTCAACCTTTCTGCCATGATCTTAGTAATGATTTTGAGAAGAACATTACATAAAGCAATAGGTCTAAAAGCTGAGATATGATAAGCCTCTTGAGCTTTTGGGACAAGAGTTATATAAGTTTTATTGATAACCTTCAAAATATCTTTGGCTTTCCTAGCTTCTTCCACCACCTCTAATAAATCAACATGAAGGATATCCTAGAACTCTTGGTAGAACTCAATGGGAAAACCATCAAGACCTAGGGTTTTCCTTTTTGCATTTTAAAAACCACTTGTTGAAGCTCATTAATAGTAACAGGAGCAGTCAAAATAGAGTTCTCCTTAGAAGTGATAAGAGAAGGGATCGCTTGAAGAACATTTTGTTGAGAAGTCGAGTCAAGAGGAGTAGCAACAAAAATATTGGAAAAGTAATTCACAACAATAGAGTTCATGCCATCCCAAGTGTAGACAACCTCTCCAAAATCTGAATTTAGGGAAGAAATAAAGTTGTGAGATCTTCGAGCTAGAAGATATTTGTGGAAGAAATTTGTGTTTCGATCTCCTTCTTTGAGCCATTGAATTCTAGATTTTTGCTTCCATAAGAGTTCTCTTTTTTCCCATTCCTCTAACTGAGTTGTGAGTCTAATTTCATCTATACTTCTGCTCTCTGTGAGGCCATCTAAATGGATTTTCTTATTCAAATTTTCAAGTTGAGCAATAACTTCATGTTTTTTTGTTGAACATCCCCAAACTCCTTCCAGTTCCAAGTCTTGATTTTGGATTTAATATATTGCAACCTTTTGGCAAAATAATACATCTTAGTCCCATATCTTGGTTTACCTTCCTTCCACCATTGTTGCACTCGAGGTCTGAAGGAACTATCTCTAAGCCACATTAACTAAAATCGAAAAGGAGAGAAACTCACATTGGTTTTCCAAATTTCCACCATGACTGGCCAGTGATCTGAACCAACATTGTTAAGAGTCTTCACTTTAGGAATGTGACCATGGATTAAGAAATGATCAGAGAGCAGGAACCTATCCAATCTCTCCATGATACAAGCTAAGCCTTGCCTTCTGTTAGACCAAGTCATAAGGCCATTATCTGGTTGGATGTCCACAAGATGAAGGTTTGCAATATATTCATTCATGAGGTCAGTGCTCCTATCCAAATTTCTATTTCCCCCATTTTCTCATCCAGAGAGAGGATGGTATTGAAATCTCCTCCTATCAAGATCCAAGATTCAGGAAAATGAGAGATAATATAAGTTATATCCTTCCACTATCTTCTCTTTTCCTCCAAAGAAGTCGGAGCATAAACAATTATGCAAAGCATAATTTGGTTGGAATGTCTACTTTGAATAGCAATAGCCAAAAGACCCCAACTGCCAACCATATGGTGAATAACTACCTCTTTTGGGTCCCAAAGGTAAGCAATGCCACCAGAAGTCCCCTAGGAACTGAGGGAAACAACTTTTCCAGCTGGCCAGATTTTACTAGCAATTGAATCCATTTCCTCTATTGACATCTTCATTTCTTGAAGGAAAACAAGATGAGGATGGTTTATCTGAATCATTCTTCTAATTTCATTTTGTTTTGAAAGACTCCCTTTGAGTCCTCTAATATTCCAAGTGATGATCTTCATTAATACTAGGGCTAAAATAGTTGGTAAGGGAATTAATATTACCTTCCTCTACAAGCTTTTCACCTTCTTTTACCATATATTGTTGATTGGTCTTGCGACCTACCTTTTGATTAGAATCCATCTTCATTTTTTTCCCTATTTCTTGACTTACTCCAATTGAATCCGAGATGTCTTCTAACCTTGAAGAATGCATGTACAAAGTCAAACTATTGCTGGAAGGTTCAACAGAGTCTATCTTGGGACCTATATTATTTGAAGTCTCACCATTTAAAAGATTGTTTTTCTTGTGTATATTTTCTCCTTTTTTTGTTGAAAACTTTTGATTTGTTGGTTTGTATCTGAGTTATTCCTTTCATCTCTAAATTGTGTTTCTAAGATTTTTGTTTCCATTATTTCCTCTTCCTCACCTAGGGCATCATTTGTGGAAAGAATTTCAAACATATTAGCTGATAACTTTGATTGATCCTTCATAACTAGTTTTTTTGAGTGTTCTTCTTCTTAGGCATTTGGAAACCTGTTGAATTTGTATCTTCTTTCTTTTGATCTAGAATTTTATTTGGGCAAACACTAGCCAAATGACCATATTCATGGCAAATTCTACAATGAAAAGGAATGTTCTCATAGTCCACTACTTGCTCCCAAGTGTCCTCCCCAAATTGTAAAGTGATATTTTTAGGTAGGGGTTTGTCAAAATCCATTAAAACACAAATCCGAGCATAAATAATATGTTCAAATTTTTTAGTACAATCAACAATCATCATAAAAGTTCCCAAAGAGTTTCCAATTGAAGAAAAAATAGTTGAATTCTAGAATTCAATTGGGAGGCCAAAGAGTCTAACCCACACGGGACCTGTAGAAGGCATCTCTTCTTCGACTTTAAATTTAGTATGCCAGGGCTTCATAAAAAGCCCTACCCTTCCAAAGAACCAGGGACCCCCTTGAAATGTTTTCTCTCTATCTTCATTATTAGCAAATAAAACAAGAAAATAACCATTTGGATAAATAGAGATTTGTAACTCACCTTTAGTTTTCCAGCTTTTTGCAGCCCAGACTTTGAAAGCAGATAGGCTCGGACGAAAACCCAAGAAACGACAAATTAGTCCTCTTTTTTCCAGATCTTCAATGCTAGTCTGAATGTCGCCCATATCAAGCTTAACAATAGGAGTTCCATCAGCTGCTCTAAGACATCCTGACTCAGTTTTCCTCGGATCAATCTTAGGCATTCTTAGAGGTTTACGGAAGCCCTAAGATTAATGTTAGCATTAGGCTGAGGTTGTCCACCATGGAGGACATCCCTAAAATTTATTTTTGGGGCCGAGTCTTGGGAATCCTTGCCCTTGAAAGGGGTTTCCATTGTGGATTTATTTTGGGGGTGCACCTTAGCACCAGATTCGCTTGAGATCTGAACCATTTTTTGATCAGTTGCTTGAAACTTGTTTCGTGATCTCTTTAATCCATGCCCTAGACGTCGAGGAAAGGTATGCTTTTCACTTTTGTTTTGTGCAGCAAATTGGAAGCCATTGTCAATCAAGTTCACCGCATGATCTATTGAAAGATAAATTTCTAACCCATCTTGGGTCCCCTGCAACATATCCTGCTAAAATATTGAGCAAAAACCACAAATATGTTGGCCACTAGGGCCCGAAGGCCCCGAAAAACAACCTCTGGAGCTGCTTGCACTCAACCCAGATGAAACCCTCGCATAATCGCTTGCCAAAAATCTCGTTCACACATAGGGATGCGCTAGGATCTGTGTTGCTCCAAATGATCTAAAAATTGGTGGAGATGTTCTAGGGTTTGTCAGGCATCTACCCTCAAAATTTTAGCTCAATCCGAGTCCGGATGAGTGAAATATGGCCAAAACAAGTTCGGTAGTTTGGGCAGTCCTACGAAAAACGTCTTCCTATTCTGTACTGTCTTATACTTTTGTCCTTCTGTAAATTGATTTGTCTATGTTTAAAGCCTTGGAAGCATCCAATTGACAAAGAAAATACGCTTGACATTGATAGAACACTTTTGATCTATTTATTGCTCTATATGGCATGTTCAAGATGCAGATTGTTAAATAATTTCCTGTGAATGGATTGTGTAACATAGTATTCCTTATATTTTTGCTTAAAATAATTTACTTTTCATTTTTCAAGTTTGTAAATTCTATCCAAAGACATGCGTTTGAACCAAAAATATTATATCAGGTTTTAATGAAGAGCTGAAACGCGTCAACATATTATATTTCACTAATATATCCACAAACTTTTATAATTTGTTGTAGATTCGCTAAATTGGATTTAGAAATTCATTGTTTACATTGTCTCGAATAAGCCATCTAACTTTTCACGCCCCTTTCTCTTTCACAGAGTTGAATTGGATTTCTCATCTTCATCCTCCGGGAGAAAAACACATTCTGCAATCGCGCCAGATAATATCAGTCTGCTGCTTTAGATTTTGTTGAATAGTTAGAGAGATTTCTGTGCAAGCACTGCTTATTACAATTGATGATGGTGCAAGTGATGTTTATTAAAATGCCATATTACTTGTTGCGCTGGGCATGATATGTATGGTCCATGTCTCCGCTCGAACGAGCCACCTAATTACAGATGCAAATATGGATTACAAGAGAGCTAAATAAATGTTTCTAGCAGTTCAGCAGCAAACAGTTACAATCCTGCCCTGATTGTAAAGGGCAATACTCTAAATCCTATATGCTCTGCAAAATAAATAAAAAATGCTGCCTTAGCAGATCGAAACTGGGCATATGGAGAACGTGTTGCTGTTGGTCCTATCACTAAAAATGACATGAAGAATAAAATTGGAATGGACCATCATGTCTTAAACTCAACGTAGACTGTGCAAAACCAGTAAATCCCTTACGCAAATCTCAGCGAGTAATCGCCAAGTACTCAATGAATAATGGGTGATTACCTCGCCGTGAGTCGGTAGATTAATTAGCCCGAGTTCTTAAAAAAAAAAACCCGCAGAGCACTTTGACCCGCAAATTTCATGGGTACTTTGCAAGTTTTAAAACCATGCGAAGAGGTTTCGGTCAAACATTATTGGCATATACTAGGATGTGGAAAACGAACAGCATATAAATAAAGCAAACTAAATGAGGGTATTCCTCATGACTTTGGGTGCATTTGTGGAAGATTGTTACATGGAGTTACCAAATAATCAATTCCAGACTTCCAGACAGAATTGTAGAAAGCCTTTGAGAAAGATCGTAGACTACTAGGCAATGACAATTAGATTGTTGCAAAGATAAACAATAAGAAGCAAAGACAAATTGTTCAGTCTTACAGTAGACTGCTGAAGGATCTTGTTAATAAGTTGGAAAAGGAACTAATAGATAAATTAAAGGAAAGTACCTAAATTCAAGAAGAAGATTAATGGTGCCCCCCCACTGTCACACCATAAATCCTTTGACCAGGCCATGAATCTAGAGAGTGACCACAAGATGTCGGAAGGTGGACAAAGCCAACCAACAAGCACTTCCAAAAACAAGACTGACAAAGAAGAAACATTGATAGACGTTTCCTACAAAGACATGATGCACATGTTTTGCAAATTCAAGGAGGAAATAAAAAAGAAGCGCAAGAGACATGGTGCACAAATTGCAAGGTGAAAGTGCCCACCAATGGTAACTATGGTATTAAATGACACTCAATGAAGAAATGCCCCTTCAATATGAAGAACCAAAGTTAATTTGTTGAAAGCCTAAATAGCGAATGCACTCAACAATTCAAAAGAGGGTGCAATCAGTAGAGGATATCACAACCACCACCAAGGCATGAAGAAGAAATCAGAACCATAGTTGAGAAAATCGGAATCGGGAGTCCATCGGCTGGTTTAAAAATCGGCAAAAAATGGGGAAAAAATCGGCAATGAATCGACCAAAAAAAAAAGGAAGAAAACGATTTTTTTTTTTTGAATTTTTTTTTCATGCAAATTACAATGAATTAACAAAACACATTCTGTATTGCTTATAATATGAAAGTGACAAAACACATTGTGTATTGCATATAATATGAAAAGGTACAAATTATAAAATGTGTCAAAATGCCTCAATAGGCCTACTATCTATTGTCTTCCTCTACCCCTTGTCCTAACATAAGCCCTAGTCTCTCTTGGTTGATGTGTGCTTGTAGATGCTTATGTCGCTTCTCGTGCTAAGGCCTCTACTTTGTCCCTTGCTTCCATCTCCTCCGCTAGGTTCTCATAGTTTTGTAATGCTTCCACGATGAATAGAGGATATTGTCATACCTACTGCTCCTGTGCTTCTGCATCTAGGATCCATTTAGATGATGGATCAGTGTCACTTAGGTCAATGGGCTCAATATTTGTTTTTTCAAAAGTTTTTTCGTGGAGACGAAGGTTGTAATGCACAAACACAAGATCATTTAACTTTTCTTGGTAATTTTGTTGTGCTTCTTGGAGTGTATGTGCTCAAACATACTCCGATTGTGCTCACAACCTGAAAAGCTACATGGTTGAGATAAGATTCTAACCGCCATGTGTTGCAAATTGGGCGTATAATCACCAAAGTCCTCCCACCATAAATCTAGAAACAATAGCTTAAAAGTTGCAAATTGGGCGTATAATCACCAAAGTCCTCCCACCATAAATCTAGAAACAACAAAAAAAAAAATATATAATATTTCACATGTAAAAGCTTAAAAGTTTAAATTTTAAAACAAAATCAAAAGACAATAAATAATAATTCGATGAGGGTTACCTGGCCTCATATACTCAATAGCATTTTTGCATTGCTGAGATGGGATTTGGCGACCACGGCATGCCTTATAATCTTGTATCTCGACACACGTTTTATCGCACAATTGTTGACTTGCGGAGTACACGCAGTCAATGCAATCTTGAAGGTCAATCTTGACCTCGTAATCAGCACGAAATGTAGGGGTATAAAAGAATTTGGGGTTCAAATAGTAATCCGCTGCATGAAGAGGTCTATGGAGTTGTGATGTCAATCTGTTATCAATGATAGTCCAAATGGCATCATATTTGGCACGGTTATGTTCATAAAATGCAGCAATTGCTTCTTTTGCCCTATCCATAGCCTCATATACAAATCCCATTGGAAATTTTCTCCATCAACAAGACGAAGAATCTTCACCAATGGCTTTGAGACCTAAAAAAAAAAATAGTTTATAGAAAAATATTTTACAACATAAATAAAATACAACAAATTAATAAGCGTAGTCTTGTACCTTGATGGCCTCATCCATGGCCATCCAAAAGTCCTCCTCAAACAAATAAGTATAAACATTTTGCCTCTCAGGTGATGTTCGGTATCTTGTAGCTAGTTCAGAATTCCACTCATCACTCGCAAATATTTGCTTTAGTGACCTTCTTGCATCATAAATGCTCTGCAATGTCACGAAGTTTGTGGCGAAGCGTGTAATGCCAGGCCGCACTAGCTCCCTCCCATTGGTAAATCGCCTCATGAGGCTGACCCATGAATGGTTGTAAATGAATTTTGTGATGGCCTTAGCCCTTCTTACAACCTCTACCACCCAAGGTAATTTCCCAATGTCCTTGAGGAGCAAATCGAGACAATGGGTTGCACATGGGGTCCAAAAAATGGTGGGGAATCTCTCCTCCAAAATCCTCCTGGCTGCCTTATATGATGTTGCGTTGTCCATGATGATTTGGACAACATTCTCCTCCCCAACCTCCAAGACAACCTCCTCCAGCAACCCTGCAAGCATTTCGGCACTCTTAACATGTGTCGATGCATCTACTAAACTAAGGAATGCAGTTTTGCTGCAGATGCAACCAAAAAATTAAGCAGGGTTCATCCCCTCCCATATGTCCAACCATCAGACATTATAGTGCAACCCTTGGTCCTCCACACATTACGTTGGTTGTCAAGCACAACCTAAAGTATAAAAGAAAAAAAATTTAGTCATGCACATTGCATATTGATTTTATCATATTAATATATATAAAAAGAATATAGTCATGCCATATATATATAAATTTAGTCAAGCACAATGACACAACCTGAATGTCGTCCACAGATTGTCGAAGGAGAGGGCCCCTAAGGTCATCCTAGTTGATACCTTAAATCCTGTGTCGCAGCTTGCGACGGCATCTATCATGCATCGCTAGTATGGAGACCTTGCCACATTGAAGGGAATGTCAGAATAGTACCAAAAAGTGGCAATGGCTGTCCTCGCTGCACTGTGCTTCTCTTGGTTTCACGCGACCATACCCTCAAGCGTGGATTGTGCCCCTGGCACAGAACGGTCTACAAAAGAGGACTCTCACGTCCCACTAGCTCCTTGTGCACTTAAAGGACTCAAACTACTTTCTTGAAAGTACCGCTTAAGGTTGCCACTAGTAAGACCACCTTGGGAGGGGGGGATGAAATGGCATCGCTATAACTTCTTTTATGACTAGTGTTTTCATCTACCGCAGTGATCATGGCATTTACTTTGTTTTTAATATCTTCTGGCACCTTATCACATATTGCTATATTATTTCCTGGTATCCGTGCCAAATGGAATTTGAGGCGATAAACGCCTCCATTATAATGATTGCCACAAAAATTGCATTTAAAATTCCCTTTTTTTGCCCTTTGCGTTGCATACGCCCATGCTGGATCCAAAGGTTTCATTTTTTATATGCCTGCACATGGAAACAAATTAGTAACAACAAAGTTACAATCACTTGAAAAAAAGGAAGAAAAAAAACTAAACCCTAAACCAAAAGGCTAGGGTTTAGGCCCTTTAGGGTTTAAATTGAAACATTGAGTCATTGACAGCTGAAAAATAGGCTTGCATACATAGTTATTAGGCAGCAATATTTACTTAAAAAGAGAAGAAAAAAATCATAAACCCTAAACTAGGGTTTAGGGTCAAAAGTAAATCTATGTTACCGGTTCGCCCCCTAGGACCCCCGGATCCAGGTTTGGTCCGTATCCGGTCTCGATACGGGTCCGGTTCGCTTGTGGGTCCGTCTAAGGTCCTGCCCAGGGGACCCGGATCCTGGTTCGGTCCATACCTGGTCCCGATACGAGTCTGGTTCGCTTATGGGTCCGTCCAGGGTCCTGCCTGGGGGACACGGATACGCGTCCCGATATGGGTCTGGTTCACTTGTGGGTCCGTCCAGGGTCCTGCCCGGGGGACCCAGATCCTGGTTCGGTCCGTACCCGGTCCCGATACGGGTCCGGTTCACTTATGGGTCCGTCCAGGGTCCTGCTCGAGGGACCCGGATACGCACCCTGGACGGACCCAAGAAAATTATAATTAAATATTAATATTAAATTTAATATTTTTTAATATTTCTTTCATATATTTTAATAACCCATCTACCTCCGTTGCGATTGTAAAAGCCCTAATTTAAATTTTTTTAATATTTCTTTCATTAAAAGCCCATCTACCCGCGTTGCAAGTGGCATCGTTATGAGAATTAAAAGACCTAAGATACTTCATTTATTCTATTCAAGACTACTTAGCTACAAAGACGAAACCCTAGCTATCAAAGACCAAACCATTCCTCAAAGACCTAGCTATCAAAGCGTGCTTGGAGAAGACTCCTCCAAACCCTAGCTGTCGAGCTTCAGAATTGCAGAAGTGTGCTTCAACGTCGCAAACCGTAGCTGCTCCAGCGTCGAGGTATGTTTAGCAATTAGCATGTATCTCTTCCTTTATACATGAGTCTGAAACGAGTAGGAAAACCAGACTTTCAATTGTTCGAGCTCTATTAAACACCATAAAAATGCTTGTGCCTTGAATCTGAAAACCTGTAGGAAAACTTAGGAAAACCTGTTTATATTTCTCACAGCCTTGAATTGCCGACAATATCTCCTAAACACCATAAAAATGCTTGTGCTTTGAATCCTGTAGGAAAACTTAAATATAAGCTCTAAACAATATCTCCTAAACACCATAGAAATGCTTGTGATTTGAATCTGAAAACCTGTAGAAAAATTTATGTAGAAGAAAAACCGAAGACCTGTTTATATTTCTCACAGCCTTGAATTGCCGACAATATCTCCTCTACACGTAGCGGGCCAAATGTAAATATTAAATTTCATTTGTTTTTTTATAAATTTTCTGGTTTCTACACGTAGCGGGCAAATGTAAATATTAAATTCCCTTTGTTTTTTATAACACGTAGCGGCCTTATATGGATGTGGGGGTGTGCCACATATTATGAATTTTATTTTTAATAGTTTGTGGTGTGAATTATAATCCTTGAAAATTAAAAATAAAATTAAATAACCATTATTTTTTTCTCTCGAAATAAATTAATGCATCCTCTCCAATATTTATGTTTAATAATGTATGGGCTCTTTTATTTGTGGTTATTTTCTCTACACTTTCCCATGATTGGAAGTTTATTAAAATGATTGGAAGTCTATTAAAATGATTGGCTAGCTAAGATTTTTATTGGTTAAAATGATTATTAAATATTTGATAAAAAATTATATTATATTAAAATGGTTCATAATTTTTTTATGTAAAACGTAGTGGCCTCATGTAAATACTATAATTTCATTTGTTTTCTTATTTTTATAAATTTTGTCTTAAAAAGTTAAAAGCTTAGACTCCCCATTAAAAATTAAAAAATTGTATTTTGATTTAACCAAGATTAAGGGTGTTAAATAAAATTATATTATATTTAATATTATATATAGGCATATAGCTTATAAAGTTATAGGTGTTATAAACATATAATTTATTAATTTTTTTCAACCGTAATTGTTTAGTCAAACAAAAATTTATGGCTTGGTTTATTTAATATATTATTATTTATGGATGCTTTTATATTTATATTTAAAATAACTAGCTATCTTAGTAGTCCATACGTGATACGAGTCATCTTTGGGAAGGTCATAGATTCATAGGGTATTAGAATTTTTTTCTCTTTCCATCTTGTGGACTATTCATATAAGTCGTGCAACAACTTTAAGTCTGATCGTAAATATGGTATAGTGGTTAGTAATATTGGTTATAGAGATTATGTCTATAGTTTGATTCACATGAGACCCGTGTTAAGATTAAGGGTGTTATATAAAATAAATAAATTAAAAAAATATATATATATATATATATATATATATATATAGTTTATAAAGTTATAGGTGTTATAAACTTATATATAATTTATTAGTTTTTTTTCAACCGTGATTGTTTAGTCAAACAAAAATTTTAATATTTTATATTTTTAATATTTTTAGTAAAGACAAATCCGATGAATTAAAAATTAAAAATATTAAAATTAATAATGTTAATTAAATGTGATACATCAATTCGTTGAAGAAATATTTTGACATGTACAATAAATAATTAAAGCAAGACAACTCTGAATTGTAGAATTTTGTAGAATTTTCTAGTTGGTGTACAAGTTAATTTTTTTAGCTGCTACTGTTTATTTCAGGTTCAAAGTTCATCAAGTAAAGGACAGATTTTTAAACTTTCAGTTTTCACCTACAGATTATAAATTAGAATGGCAACAAGTGCAAGCTCTGTAGGCAAGTCCCGATTTAGAATTGATCCAAAAGCCCCACTATGGAAATATGTCACTATGTTAGAGCAACTTCCAGGGGGTGGGGGCTACGTATGGGTTTGTAATACTTGCAATGTTCGATATAGCAGCTCATACAACCGAGTGAAAGCTCATTTGTGTGCAATGCCTGGCCAAGGCATCAGAGCTTGCCCAGGGTCAAAAGATGCACCAGTGCCAACATCTGTGATTATGGAATACATAAAAGAACAAGAAGACGCAGATGCTTTAGCTGCCTTACAATCGGGTCATCCTTTGGCAAAGAAAGGATCTCGATCAAAGAAGCCACCTACTGTCCCACCTCCTGCTGGTAGCCCATTTGTGGTTGCACCCCATCCATTTTCAACCACACCTTCCACACATGAAGAGGATTCTTTTCTTTCACGGAAAAGAACAAAAGGACCGTTGGAAAAGGCATTCCAAAATGAGTCTAGGGACATTGCAGATCAGACGATTGCACGTTGTGTGTATGCCAACGACTTGTCTTTCAATGTGGTTAGATCACCATATTGGCAAGATATGGTGAAAGCCATTAATGAGGCTCCAAAAGGGTACCAAGGCCCAGGTTATGAGAAGGTGCGCACCACTTTGTTAACAAAAGAAAAAAAAATTGTAGAAGATTCATTGCAGCCCGTCAGAGATTCATGGGTTGAAACAGGGTTGTCCATCGTTTCTGATGGATGGAAAGATGCAAAAAATCGTCCTTTGATAAATGTCATTGCAATAAGCCCCAAGGGGGCAATGTTTTTGAGAGCAGTTGATTGTGAAGGGCAAGTGAAAGATGCCCAATTCATTGCTAACATTTTGATTGAAGCAATCGAATCGGTGGGCTCTCAAAACGTTGTCCAAGTCATAACGGACAATGCCAAAAACTGTAAAGCAACGGGGATGTTGGTGGAGGCGAGGTACGAGCATATATTTTGGACACCTTGTGCTGTCCATTCACTCAACTTAATGCTGCAAAAGTTGGGGAATCAAATTGAATGGATAAAAGAAATTTATGCCGAGGCTGAAGACATTCAAATGTTTGTGACAAACCATCACATGTCGCAAGCTATCTTCAGACAATTCTCAAAATTGGAGGTGTTAAAGGTAACAATTTTGTATGATTATGTTTCAGTTTAGTTTGTTTTAAATTTTGAAAACATTTTTGTTTTGTTGTTTAATTTTTTTTTATTTTACTAGGTTGTTGAGACTCGATTTGCCTCGCACACAATCGTCTTGAGGCGACTTGTGGAAGTGCGAGAGGCATTGCAAAATATGGTTATTAGTAACCTTTGGAGTATATGGCGGCAATCAAGCACTGAGAGGGCACAAAAAATAAAGATGTTGATCCTCAATGATGATTGGTGGGGTCGTGTTGATTACTTGCTCAGTTTCACTGAGCCTATCATAAGCATGATCCGATTCGTAGACATGGATCAGCCATGTTTAGGAGAGGTATATGATGGGATTGACTCAATGATTGAGAAGATCAAAGCCATCATCAATGCAAAAGAGCAAGATCCCCATGAGACATTTTTCAAACAAGTGCAGTCATTTCTAATTGAGCGGTGGAACAAAATGACAACTCCATTGCATCTCCTTGCCTTCGCATTGAGTCCCAGATTTTATAGCAGTGAAATCCTTTCTTTGCCCGGTAGAGTGGCACCATATAGAGATATTGAAGTTAGTGAAGGGTACAAGGCAGCATTCAGAAGGCTCTATCCCGATCCTGAGATTGAGGACATAGTTTCAGCTGAATTCGCAGACTTCATTTCCTCTACAGGACATAGCCTTAGCGCTTGTCGTGACAAATACAAGAAGGATGCCCATATGTGGTGGTATTTGCATGGGCAAACAACCCCAACCTTGCAATCTCTTGCAATCAAAATATTATCACAGGTCTGATTTTAAATTTTAAAATTTAAATTTATATTTTCTAAATTTTGAACTCTTATAGTAAATTTCAATTTTTTATTTTGCATTGGTTTTAAAAAAATTTCCCTTGTGATTTTCTTAATAGGTTGCGAGTTCGTCTTCATCCGAGCGGAATTGGAGTACATACTCCTTTATCCACTCGCAAAAGCGCAACAAGCTAGCAGCAAAGAAGGCCGAGGAGTTGGTCTATGTGCATTCCAACTTGCGCCTTTTATCGCATATGCAATCAAACTACAAGGAAGGGCCAACAAAGCATTGGGATGTTAGGGCAGAAGATGTTGATTTAGATGCTTCCCACTCCCATCATTTATTACTTGACACAGAGGCTTTGGCTTCGCCAAGCCAACCGAGTGGTGTTGGTGCTAGTGCCAGTGGGAGTGGGAGTGCTAGTGCTAGTGCTAGTGCTAGTGCTAGTGTTATTGCTACTGCTTGTGGTTCTAATGAATCACATGTTGATGTTGATGCTTTCGATGAAGACATTGAAGAGGAATATTAAAATAATAAATATTTGATATTTCATTGTTTCAATATGTGATAGTGTTGATGTGGTTCATTAGAAATGTTGGCATCCCAATTGTGATAATGTTTGTACCAATGTGAAATGCTTAATGTTGATTTAGTAAATGAAAATGTTGATTTAATAAATTAATATATGATTTTTATTTATTTTTGTACGGCCGAACCCAAAACGAACCCAAGACAAAAAATAAATTGTCGTATCGACGAACCGGGTTCTTCGAACCCGAACCCGAACCCAAAACGAACCGGTAACTTAGATGTAAATGTTTAAATTAAAGTTTAACATAAACAAAATTACAAATATTGATAGGCAACAATATTTACTTAAAAAGAGAAGAAAAAAATCCTAAACCCTAAAAAAACCCTAAACCCTAAATCATTAATGTTTAACATATATTGATAGGCATCAATATTTACTAAGTACTTAAAAGTTAAAAAGAGGGAAAAAAAATCCTAAGGACCTAAACCCTTACAAAAAAAACCCTAAACCCATTTAATGTTTAACAAATATTGATAGGATAGCTAATAATTTGGCTTAAATATATAAATTTAGTATCTATTTAAAAGGAGAAAAAAAAACCTAGAATAGGGTTTTGGGTTTTAAATTTGAGAACAGTCCTAACCTAATTTCAAATAGCCCTAATCTAATTTCAAACAAGCCCTAATCTATTTTCAAAAAAAAAAAGAGTTTTAAAAAAATTCTGACCTTGAATGAATCTTCTGGCTGGATGTTGTTGGCTACCGGATTCCTTCACACCGCAATCGTTTGCGCTCCTAGGATGCCTTGGCGTAGTTGGTCCGGGTGGTAGCAAGGTAGGAGTGTTTTTTTCTATTTGCAAGAGGTCAGGAGAGAAAATGAGAAAAAACAATTGCTTTTTCCCTTTTATCGGCCACAACCTCTACCCACACGACTATGGCAGATTTTTTTGCCGATTTTTTCAAAAAATCAGCAATGACTCGTCGGGCTCGCAATAGTTTGCTGATTGACTCGTTTAGCAAATGAGTCGTGATTGCCTTGTGATTTCGACGATTTTTTCATGATTTTCTCAACAAGGATCAGATTCAAGTCCAAAGAGGTAGCAATGGGCACATTCAATATGATTCAAATGGTAGACCAAATGTTCAATGCTACAATTTCATCAATGGAGACACTTTGCAAGAGATTATCAAAACAATGTAAGTCAGAACAAACAAAAAATGTGAGTTGGTGTGATCTCCAAGACCCTGATGAGAGTCATTGTCTCAAGCAAGTTAAAAAGGGCAACATGCATGTAGACCTAATCAAAGTAGAATAAGAAGAGATGGAGCACACCATCATTGTCACCCAAGCAAAGGCAAGATAAAAGCAATACCCCAATCCAAAATACAAAAAGCAAAGATGGAAGGAAACCCAAATGAAGGTGGAATGAACCATAGTAGACAAAAGACTAGCCCAAAGGGAGGTTCTGTAGAGACCCATGAGGACACAATCGAAGGTGTCTAGTCCAACTCAAACATGGCAATTGCAAAACAAGTGTTGCAAACCTTTGAAATTGCATCCTCCAACTAGTTCAAACACTCAAAGCAAGAAAAAACAATAGTTTCCCATGAGGAAACGGCACAACATGATTGAAGATGAGACAAGACAATGTATTGGAACTAGAAGAATGTTTAATCTATAGAACTCCTGCACAAAGAAATAGAATGCAACACTACAATATAATCCGTTGTATATAGATAAAGATGCACACTGAGAAGAACTCAAAGCTACATATAAATCCGTTGCACACGTCATGTATCCTTCGCATTCCAATCAATTGCAATACATCACGATCTAACTGAACCACACATTTTCATATTGACCACCACACAATGAAGGTGGACGACAAACATACCTTGACCAACATCATCCTCATACCTCTACCAAGGTAGATGACGCACATATGGGTATCATGAGAACTGGTAGGTGGTTGCTACCTATTTAACTAATCACTAAACTACCTATCTATGCAAAACATCAAATATACCCCATAACCCATTTTATTATATTTTTTACAAATATCTATGTCGTCACATACACAAATGCAACAACACTAGGAGACAACAACACACATACGACAAACTTTATAGCATAGTCTATTAAAACTCTATTTACATGATGTTAATGTATCATTGACATGGCACATGCATTCATGTGCTCATGAAGATGTGACATTCACACCCCAACTCATCTACCTATATCTACACCCTCCTTTAGTCTTGCCAATGTCCTTACAAATTAATCAGCAAATTAATCAACTAGGGTAAAGGAGCCTCATTCTATCAAACACTTGCCATGCTTTTTCAAGTTCTTGTTTCATACATCTACAATTGGTCGCATTGTAAATCTTGAGTATTGCAGTAGAACTGTCCAATTTTGCAAATCGACCAATGACTTAACCAAACCAAGGAGCAACAACTATTGTTGCCTACGTCAAGGGTCAAGGGGGTAGAAGCATGCTTGCGATGTCGAGAGGCAACACCATTTGCGAGATCGATGGGCAACAAGTATGTTGTCCTTTTTAAATTTTCCCATCATCATCATTTTGAATATTTAAATAACACTCTCAGCTATTCGTGGATCCCACAGCCCATATGGTAGTGTTGGACAAGGTGTCAAACAATGAAGTGCACATCAACACTCTAGATAGTAGTTCAACTTCAAACAATAGAGTGTCATTTGACACTATAGACAACACCTCTTGACAATGTATAGATGATACCCCCTTAGATGGTAGTCCGAAAAATGACTCCAGGGTAGACAATTCCTTGGTAGACAAGGAAAATGCAACCTAAGATTAGACAGTCACCTTCCCAATGGCATTTACTTGTATGGCTCTTCAAACAGCCCCCTCATCTTAAACAGCAAAGAAGAGGATGGTAGGTTCCCTAGCGACACCCTCTTCGCAACCCTCATTGGTCAACCTACCTTAAATGACAATTATTCGAATGATATGGCCCTAGACAGTTGGGCTAGTCCTCTAATGGCATCGTCCAAGATGGCAAGGTCCCACATAGCCAATTCGTTGATAGCATTTCCAACAACAACAATCCTTCAATCAAGAAATTGATGGATGGTCGATCCTAGGACTACCCTCTCTTAGTTGATGATTAGTATTCTTCAAATGGCAATCTTCTTTGAGACAACATCTTTCTCCATGATAACCACCTGCCCAATTTGAATTGCACCTTCAATATGGTTACCTCTCAAACAACACTCTCTAACTAATGGACAACGACACTCTGGAAGACACTTGGTTGACTTGGCACATTGAAGAGACTTTGATAGGAAACAACTTCTCAATCTTGGATGACAACATGTCAAGATGGGGCAGCACTGAGGCCATTTTGGGTGGCATAGTGTCAAAGGCTTTGGGCAACATCTACTTAGATGATAGTCCCTCAAAAAATATAGTCTAGGACAACAAACATGATGACAATGGTGCTCTGTCCTCAATGGCACCGTGTGAGATAGCACCCTCTCGCCCATAAACAATAGCCTCTTACCTTTAGTCGGCTTCTTGTCAAACTTGGACAGGAAGCATGATGACAACCACCTTTTGGATAGCACTTTTTATGTGGACATCTTAAAGAGATTAGAAATGAGTGGATGGCACCCTAGCAATGCACAACACCCCTTTTTTCTGTGACAATAACCTCTTTGACACTAGCTTCATTGTCCACAATGACAGCCATTCACACTTGCATGAAGACCATACTCTTGACAATGTTTGCATCCAAAACTTCAATGGCAACAACGAGAATAGTGATAAAGACAACATTTCTCCCTTAGCCAAATTTGTCTTCTTTCTTTACAGCGTTGCACTAAACATTGTTGTATCAGCTCTCTTATCCTCTCTATGCTTCCTCGTCATTGCTCTGGTTTGATGATCATTACGGGTTTGCTCAGTTCCTCATTTGCAGCATTTTTTAACGAATTGACTATCGCTAAATGAATTGTGCGTGTCCTCTAGGTCATTGTAACATCCACCATCATATGGATGGCATGCTTCTTCTTCCAAATGGCATCTGGTAGGAATCTTCCCATAAAAATAAGCACATCCACACAAATATTGCAATAATTATCCCTGTGAATGTGGTCTACCGGCAAGGATGCCACTTGCATTATCGGTGATGTGACCCGGGTTCAATCCCCATGGTGGATGTGTATAAGAAATATTATTCAAAAATAAATAAAAAATAAAAAATAAAAAAAGTATTGCAATAATTAACAGAAAAACAAGAATTGAGATAACAATATTGCAATACATAATGGAAATGCAGCAACTTTATTACTCAAGAATAGAATTTGTAATACAAAATCATAGGCCTCTTTGAGGGGGCAACCTCCTTGGAAGTAGAGCTCCGTTACAATATTAGAAAATGACTTGATACATTCCCTTTCTGCCCTAGTCTTTTTATAAGCTCTCATCAACCCTAACCCTAATGCTCAAGGGTATCCATCCACATGTAAGTGCGGGCCCAAGCTAGTAAAGAAATAGTTACATCTTTATTAACTCCTTACAATAAGTAACGGTTACATCATATGGGCCCATATGCATTAGGCTCCCAAAGTGTCACATACACATTACTAGACAATTTCATAATAATGTTAGGATAGGGTCCTAACAGCACTCCTCGTCATCTAAACGTCTTGCTTTTTCATCCAAATGGCATCCTCCATCATCCACACCACCTACTTCCTCAATTAGGTCATCTGCATCCTCAACTTAATGGCTCTGCATGTTCAGATGGCATCGTCTTAGTGATCGACTAGGCATTCATTTGTCCTAGTATTATAGTTCTTTTCTTGATCGATGTTTCACATTGCAAAGACGGAGGAAACTAGTTTACAATGAGATTATGTTACAATAAATGCCACTTCAGCATAATTTATTTCTACGAAACATTTATGAAAAAGACATCTTAGAAATACCCTACAAATACAAGGTAACATTTCATACAAAACCTTATAAAAATAAAATATACTTTTTGAAATACTGCTACGACCCATATGGCCATTTCCAGCCCCAACAGAATATCTTCCCTCATTCTAGAGGCTGTCTAGACACCCACCCAAATAAGTATAAAAGAGGTTAGATTCTTGAAAGAAAGACAAAAATAAACCTGCATTATGGAACAACATAAATCTGAGATTTCAAATAGAGAAACAAAACAAATTGTTTCCTTTTGCTGAATTGTTTTCCTTTCAAAAGGCTGGTCCATTGCACATTTCTTCATCCTATGTGTTTTTTTTGTGTTGTATTACTTGCTCTTTCTAGTGCTCTTATTTAAGAGAGAATATTTTCGAATCTGGACTCGATCACCTACATAAATTATTTTATCTTCTTCTGTTTTATCTCTTTTTAAGTTGAATCTATTTTGTAATTCTAAAATCAACATATCGTCTAACATAGAGTTATATATGCATTTCTACACCATGGACATAATTTTAGTATCATATTACCATTTGTTAATGTCATTTTCTACTCACATTTACACATACATACATATATATAAACCCCACACACATACATATATAACATGCACAAGAGGGAGACAAATGTATGTACATGTACATCTATATAGATTTATATAGATGTATTCATGTAACTATACATACATGTCTATTTATCTATCTGTATAAACCTTACTATGTTCAATGTATTGCCTAACAATTGAAATTTTCTTGGCATTTTGATACTTCAGATGTTATTTCAATGTTTTCGAGAGACGGCCATTTGCATTTTTGAGGGTTTTGAAAGCTCATGTTTCTGACATTTTGATGAAAAGTCCATATGTTCCCACATCTTAAGCAATTTAGGTGTAAAACCCAAGGTTTATTCTATTATGCTCCACCATAATGTCTAAAATGGAATCTTTAATTTAAAAAATGAAAAAAAATCATCTAAAAATATAGAGGCAGATTTAAAAGAGGATATCAAAAAACTAAAGAGAGACTCTATTCATCTTTTGTGATCAGTGTCCTTCAGCTATTAAATAGGTTCCTAATGGTTAAGAACAAACCTCCCCAACTTTTAAATAGGAATTCACATCCCATACTGGATCCCATGACAGCTCCGACTGATGAATCAAAGCAGGTACACCTTCCAACTATTCAAAACAATGTTAAGAACCATGAGTTTTAAAATCAAATATTGAATGTGCCTCTAAGAACATCAGTTCAATTATGCTAAAAAGTCTCACAAGATCTAATGTACTTGAGCAACTTACGTCAACAAACACACCAAAAGATGTGATTCTTGCAATTTGGCAAGTAACAATGTCTCCAAGATTGAGTTTATTCTGCAGATAGAGTGTTAAGTTAAAAAACTATTGTGCATAGAAGCATTCATTCTATGTAAAGGAAAGATAAAAAGCATTTATTTTAAGGACCAAAACTGACTCTCATAAAGGAAATCTTGTAAAGGCCCACCATTAACACATCTACGGCAAAAGAATATATGAAGCCTAGGCTGCCACGTCTTGGGACAACAAATTCTAGTGATTCATTCTCAAAATATAGTGAAAGCATATTAATGTCCATAAGTGACCAAAATAGGTCACTAGGACTCAAAATGCAGCATTGGTAGAGTAGATACTATAAAGGTAAGAAAGTCTTCAAGAAGAAAAAGAGAAACAAACATAAAACACTATGGCTACAACATTTATGGCACGGAAGCATTATTTATAAAATCCCAATTGATCATCACTTCAAGTACAACAATCAATATTAATCATTAGATGCAATGTATGAGTCAAAACTAATCAAACAGTCCACATACCTTTAGATTTATTTATTTTTTGTAAAAAAGACGAGGCACTCAATAACAGAATCTTTTGTCCAATTGAGTGGGTACAATGGTCAAAGCAGCCAACACAGCAGAAAGTAGTTACCAAACAGTCTTTTTGACCATCCGAATAGGAGAATCATTCAATAGAATGTCAAACAAGTATATGTTTTCGATAATGTCTGTTATATGGTGTGTCCCTAAATCCACCATTTTCTCCTGAAGACCAGCAGAAGTCAAAGAGAAAGAAAATTGAATTAAACATTTAATGATTTTTGGTGGAAGTACTAATAGGTTTGCTAACATTGATTGATTTTGACTCAGTTTTCAAGTTGGCTTAGTCAACAGCATAAATTATTTAATAATGAAATTTGATCTCTCCTCAATCTCATTTGCAAGGGTATTTGATTAAACCTAGAAAAATGGCATTAATTAAGATCTGGTTCGAATATAGGCATGCTATATACTGTTGAAAGGTTTCACTTTCAACACATACTTTTATATGAAATAGGTTTCAGCCATAAATGTCAGATGGAAGTTCAGTCGCTTATAGTGTCTCCTTTAAGTTGATGCTTCTATAGCAAATTATGAGTTATGTTGCTGTAAAGAAGTCCTTGTTCTTAATTGTTTATAAACTCCCTTTCATGCGTTAATACATAACTGATGAGATGTCGGCCCAGTAAGGCCCATAACAACAATTCCCCAATGTTAACAGGCACGTTGGGTGCCTGGCTAGCGCTGGCTATGCAGGTTGTTGGCAATGCAGGGGGAGTGGGTTTGATCCCCACTGCCTCCACTCACCTTTTACTGCATACATTAGCCCAATGGCATGAGCTCAACTGGTTGAATTCCTCAACTTTCAAGGAGGAGACCTAGGTTCGAATCTTGCCAAGTGATACATGCATAATTGCCAAGCTGTTGTAATACCACTATATAGTCACAATGTAATACAGGTGGAGCCCGCTTCAATCCTATATAAACAATTTAAATTAAAAAAAAAAAAAGTTGCTCATGTTGGTTCCAATTGAGACAAGTACACAAAACAATCACACAAGGCGACAAGACACACAGGAAATTTGATAGCACTAGTCTGCCATTCCATACAATGACTTCCTAATTTTTCCTTGTTTGTATGATAAACTATTATATGTGTTTAGGCAGCACCTGAGTGTCCACATGCTGGGCACTTTGGCATACACATAAAACGACAGTGCACGTTGGACTGTATCTCACATGTGAAAAGGATATGTACTCTGAATTACTTATCACTAGGTGTTACAACATTAGGTTGTGGCCTGCGTAATAAGTCACTTATATTTTTAAGTTGTGACCCTTGTTATGAGTCTGGTTCCCACCAATAGTGGTGTTACTACACCATGACAAGTCTTTATACAAGCTATCGTTGAGTGTGTACATGAATAACCTGGAAAGTAGATACCTTCCCAAGGCCCCCACTTCGGGCTTTTGGTTGAAGACCTACATCCACAAGTACAAGGTTTTGAATATGAGTCCTCATAGTAAATCACTTAAGTTTTTTCTATGAATTACAACATGAAGTAGTAAGCCACACAATAACATGAAAAGCACTAGGTATATCAATATGTGACCCCAAAGTAAACATTAAATCTAACACTCTCCCTTAATGTTTACTTTGTAACTTCATGTTCCAGACTTTCTGTAAAGTGTTCAAACTTTTCTCTGCCAAAAGGCCTTGTAAAATTATAATCCACTTGCTCATACATTGGCTTGTAAACTCCCTCCACTTAGTCCTTTGTGAAGTTGTTTTGATATGAAGTGGTGATACATATGCTTCATGTGTGCATGAAATAAGAAATTTTTATCAATCTCCAGCATGCCATGATTATTACAATAAATGCTGGTCAGACCCTGTTGTTGAAGCCAAAACCACTGACGAGTCATCTCAACAGGATAGCTTCATATATGGCACTCACAATGGAGTTAGACTAAGTTGTTGATTACCTCTTACTCCACAAGATTGTTGCAGGGCATTCATTAAAAAAAATTATAGGTTTGACTTCCTCGAATCTTGACAGCTAACCCAGTCCAAATCTGAAAATTCTTCAAGTCTGAAATTGTAATTAGGGACATAAATCAAACCATATAAGATTATGCCCAGAAAGTATCTTAGAACACTTTTGGTTGCTTTCTAGTGACTTTGCATTGGATTGTTCATAAAAGTAGATGCTGAATACATGGGCATATAGTGGATAAGAAAATCAAACTCCAAATCCTTTGTTTGTTTGTTTTTTCTTTTTCTTTTTTTTCTTTTTTTTTCTTTTTTTTATTTTGGTTAGTTGGTGGGGGAAACTCTATATAATAGATCACTAGGAAATATGTAAGACCATGGCAGATTGTTATTGACAATCAAGAAAAATCTCTTTGTACAACTATGCACAATGAAAAATAGAGAGTCATCACTAGGAGATGAAGTGGTTCATCTTACAACAATTAGTAAAATAATGATGCCTCAACTCAACCGCCAGTATTCAGTTGCTGTTATCGGCACTTGTTGGAAATAGGAAATTGTTGATCAATCTAACAAGATCCACAATCTTGGTCTATGCCCAACCGATTCCTTTAAAATTTGAAAATATGAACCAGTCATCTTGGAATTGTAGCCCTAATCTCCAATTCTGATCTTTGATCAGGTGGTTGTGTTGAACTACCCCTTGGATCAATATGAAGCAAACGAAAATAGTAGGTGAAAAATCAAGAGATGGAATCTCTAATTGCCTGCCTCCCCAGTAGAAGAGTACTTATAGGCTACATACATATCTACAAGCCCATTGTGATCCAATTGTTGTGCTTTATTCAGGTTCCCTGAAGAAAGCAATCGCTATAACCTCAAAACTGAAAATTCATGTAAGATAAAAAACAAGGAGAATCTCTTTTAGCAAGGTATGAAGCGCAAAGAATCAGGTAATGCCCTTGAACATTTTAGCAGTAGGAAAAATGCCTCTAAACACTACTTGAAGAGTTCTCGTAAGCCTGAGAGATACTATTTTAAAAATAAGAGAGAGAGCAGGAGGGAGATGTTATTAATATAAATGCCCATGCCATAAGGAAAACTAGTCAATGTTACAGTATAACTCTATGCTAGCAGGAAAATGAAAGTTCCAACAGCACCTAGACAATCAAGTCGATGAAATCAGCCATAAACAATTAAACCAAAACTGGC